>JAZKJV010004522.1:0-1394522 GCA_037367405.1 Ottelia alismoides | reverse complement strand
TGTTGGATCGCGAGATTCAACGGCCCTGATGGAGGCGCGTTTGGGCGGTTTGGATTAGATCTAGGGTGATCTGATCGAAGGCCTCTGGAAGCGCCACATGGTGAGGTGAGAGAAAGGCATGGACGGATGGAAGAGATGGCATCCTTCTCTTTGATCGAAGGGTGAAGAAATGAGCGGGGGTAAATGGCTGGGATTTAAGGCTCTTAAGAATGATCGGGTGGCGGTGGAGGTGTACACGTGGCGACCTAAGGATTAGGCGTAGACAAACGATCGTGATATGATCTGGAGGTTGATCGGATGGTGGAGAAAGGTTGAGGGAACCAGCGGCCATGATGAAAGCAAATGAGAGTGGATCCACGGCTGGAATTGGGGCCGCATGGCGTGTGAAGGAACGGGCCACGTGGTGAAACCAGCAAGCGCCACATGGCCCAATCATATTATTTAGATAAATAAAGTAAATTATGAGGGCAAAGAAGACCGAATTTGGAAAAACTCTAAACATGAAAATTGTAGATCTCGATGAGATCTACAAGTTTCATGTTGACCAAAAATGGAGATGAGATCAAACAAAGGCAGAAAATATTTTTGAGAGTGTTTTTAAGGAAAAAAAATCGATGACTCCGATATTTACATGGAATTATCTAGTTTTTTATTGACACTTAGTCTAAGATAGGGGGTTAATTTCAGTGAATTATAAGCATGAAACATGGTTTCATCAAACATGTGTCGCTTTGTTGATGGCCGATACTGGTTTGTAGATTGTCGGTTGAAATCAGATCTTGAGCCTCATAGAGCGGTTGTGGTGGTCCTTCATCGGGAAGCTCTGATTTCATCTGCAAATTTTCGTCATCAGACGTGGAATAGCGATATGGACGAACTCGGAAGAACAAAAGCCCATGCGAGCTTCGATCGGGAAGATCTCCACCCTCTGACCTCCTCCTTCATCGCGGATGAGCTCAAGACGTTGCTGGAAGGCCTCCACAGTTGCCAGATGCTATAAATTAATCCGAGCCCCATCAGAGGGGACCTGGAGCTCTAAGGACCTAAAGCTCGTGTTTGAACTTTGAAATAGTTTCTAAAGGGTTCGTTGAGGTCCGACTCTTACATAAAAAGTTCAAGGGGCTCGAGGGGGACTCCCTCGACCCATTTGGAAGTTGCAACGTACTAGGGAACGGAAGGGTGATGGGGCTCCGATGGAAGGCGGCAGAAGGAGCTCGGTCGGGCCTGATCCTTGCATGATCAGAAGGGATTTGGTGGGGGTCTGATGGAGAATATGATGGGGAATGAAATGGTGGTGAAATGGCAGGTCGATCACTGTCAGAGCACAATGAATTCGAGCTGGAGCCTAACGCTCCAGCCGATTTAAATCCCAAAATTACTCTATACTAAGCCCTAATTCGTTGAGCTAAAGATCAAAGTAAGATGCAGGAATGGAAATCTAACTAAAATACAAAAGAAAACAACTCTTACATGCTCAAGAATAGGGAGTAGAAGAAGGTCGTCGGAGGCTCTCCGACAAGCCTTGGATCACCACTTCCAGCCACTCTTCTCCATGCCAGCACTCCCATGACATTCATGATGTCACTAAGAACATAAAGCGATCGAAGTTAGCGGTTAAGAATGGGTAGAAGGGGATCAAACTTCAAAATTGGTATGGAAGAGTTTATTTATAGATAAACGATGAGGTTGGCTTTTCACAAGGGATTGCGCTGAGGTCGATGATGATCGATTACATCTAAAGGGTAGATGTGATAGATGGGTGTAAGATGTAGAGATTTTGTGAAGAGAGCAGATCGAGTGGAGTAGTGTGTCGAGCGGGAAAAATGGAGGAAGTGGGAGGCTCGAGGTGCTCTGACAAGTCAGAGGCACAAAGGGGCGGTTGACCTCAGGTCAACAAATGCAAGGCTCCCATTGGACTACATCCTCGCTAGAGGACAAAACATGGAGAAAAGAATAAGTAAATTACTAAAATATAAAATGGAATAATTAAATAAAAATTAGGACATGAAAATTATTTATTATTTTATGTACTATTTTTTGTGATTTTTATTTAATTTTACCACTTTATTTATTTGGTGTTAGTTTTTACATGTGTATTTATAGGTATATTTACCTATATTTTGTCATGTTTTTTTTACTTTGTATTTTTATTTTATTATCAGATGGATATATTTTATATATTTACAACTTATTTAATAACATATTTAAATATTTTTTGTTCTGAATTTATTTATTCACTTAAATAAATATGTGCATATATTATATAGGTATAATTTACCTCTATGTTTTAATACATTATTTAATTTGATGAGTTTTTTATTGTTTTATTCAAATATTATTATTGATATGTGTTTTGAATAATATTTACAAATATATAAAAATATAAAGAGGCTAAAAATATAAAGAATAAATATATTAATTATTATATACATGCATACAAGTACTATAAGGACCCGAAAGCCAACTTTTGTATATTAAATCCAAATTATATGCAACCACCTTAATTAAATAGATAATTAAGTTTTAGGAACAATACAGACAAGTTTGGTAAATTTTGATTCTGTATGGAGGAGATAATGGTTTTGGAAGTTATCTTCGTGCCTTATTTTGTGTTTCGCGGGTGCATTATTTTTTATTGAAATCAATTTTATTTTTCTTTCTATTTTCATGTACAATATTCTTGTTAAGGATTTAATGATTTGAGGTATAAATAATAAATAATAAAACATGTCCCAAAATGCAATTATTAATGAATAAAAATTAGGGTTTTCTGGGTATTTTCTGTATAATTGGTCTGTCCTATCTCCCCCTACTTCATTCCTTATTGACCAAGTCATCATGATGATTGGGTCTTGGGGTCTAGGATCACTCAATGTCTTTATCACTTCAATATTTTTTCTTTTCTTACTTTATTATTTTATTTTAGAATTAAATGAATGTATTTGTAAAATATGTATATGTCAATTAATGAGTGTTATTCTGCACAAATTAATGTAATATACATGCATTTATCTAGGTATTTAAGGCCAAAATGAACGAATAAAGGTGCTAAAATGGAGCTTCATCAGTAGACAGTTTTATTCAGGCATATGAGCAAATGGCGAACGGATCAATAGATCCGGTCCAACCAATAGGGAACGGATCCTGATGTGGACAAACACAAAAAGACAAAATAGAATTAAATAAATAGAAATAAATATAGAATAAATAGCAAATGAAATTAAATCAAAAAATTCAAAATAAAAAATGTTTATAAACTAATAAATTACTTTTTTGATGCTTTTTAACAATTTAAATAAGTTGATTAAATAGGTTGAAATAATTAAAAGCCATTATTTATAGGTATAAAATACATTAATTTATATTTTATTTACAAAATAATTGGAGGATTTGAAATAATTTTTATTTTATTTTTATAAATTAATTTAATAGGTTAAATAAATATGCATATTTACAATATAGGTACAATATACCTTATCGTATAAATACAATTAATTTTTTTTATTATGTTTACTTTCTACTTTTTATATTTTATATAAATAACATAAAAAAAATATAAAATATAAAATACAATATGTGCAAAAATATAAATATATATAGGTACGCTATATACAATGCAGGTTCACGACACTCCAAAAAGCTGACTTTCACATCGTAACTCCAAATTTTATGAAACCACCTTTATTTTAAAGCTTATTTAATTTCAAACGCAATGGAAGTGAGTTTTAGTTATTTTGAGTTCGTACGGGGTAGAGTATTATTTCAATAATAGATTTACGATATTTTCAGAGTGTTGTCCCTTTTATTCTATACAAGGTTTATTTTTGCAATTATTTTTATTATTTACAACATATTTTTATTTACAAGTTTCAAGAAGAAAATATTTTTAATTGAGATTGAATTAATGATAAATAAAATAGGAAAATATATTTATATAATGAATGAGATGCATATGTACAACATGAATTTTATTTTTTGAGATTGTTATAAGTTAATGAGCTTATCTCCCCCTACTTTATTCCTTGTCAACTATGTCAATGCTTGACATGGTCTCGGAGTTTTGGGCCAGTCTGTATTTATTGCATATATACAACCTTATTTTTCTTTCTTTTTCTTTTCTTCTTTATTCTTTTATTTTGGTATAAATAAGTGTTAAATATACAATATTAACAAATTATGTTAGATTATTAATTAATGCAAATAAGTGTTATTTACATGTGTTCTACTAAGGATGTTAAGCCAAAATGAAAGAATAAAGATGATGAATTGAGGATTCATCAAGGTTGCCTCCACCGTCATCACATTGCAGCGCAACAGCTACCTTCTCATGGTGATCTTACAACTGGCCATTTTAGTCGATGAGGATTGCATCACCACCATCAACGATTGACATAGAGCTTTGCGCTTGAATCACCTCAATGGGTTGGCATAATTTTTCATAGCCTTTAAACCATATCGCCTACGAGGGTTCGAAGAGCCAAACACCATCATTTTTGCTATCAGGGTTCTAGAGGGGATGCGCTTAACTTCTCAATCTTTACCAAACCTACCGACTCCTCATGCAATTCATTCGATCACCATGCATGCAGAACTCACCACATATCTTGGGGTCGACAGATTTCGAGCATGAAAGAAGCACCTAGTTGCATGCTGTTGTCGATGCTTAATCTTCAACAAGTGATTCAAAAACAAAAATGAAGATAGGAACTTGACCTCCAATGCACAAACCCCATGAACTTTCGATAACATAAATGTTAGAAATAAAAAAATGAACAAAGATGCCGCTCGGATACCATGCAAAAATATAAAGAAATGAAAGTGGAATCAGAAAGAACAAACATGATTTTACGTGGAGTCCTAAACCTGTAAGAAGCGAAATAAATCATAGGATAAAATCGTTAATAGATGTAAGAGACGTGTTTTCTATTATGTTTCAGAAAGATTATAATCATTATGGGGCTCTATTTATAACCTCAACAACACACCAAAGTTCCATCGAGACAAAGCATAAGAGCGGTGTAAATGGATTTGGAGATATCGAATTGCTCTAAAACATTCTTTAACAAGATATGAACCCTAGAAATCCTAGCAAAAATTATGTAAAAGTGATTGATGAATTCATTGTGTGTCATCGATTAGAAGAGGTCCATGTACATTGGCCTGCATGAAGAAAAATGACAATTCACGAATTAGCCGATGTTAAAATACGTGTATTGTCGTACGTTAAAAATAATGTGTCGTTTCGTTGTAAGCGGGAAATCGGAAGCGGTCAAGAAATAACCACAATAAATTTTAGTCATTTTTTAATCACGTGGTTTTATGTTTATTTTACTTGGGCAAGTTCCAAGGTCGAACACAAGGAGGCAAAGGAACAACCTAGAATTTAGTCTATCAAAGTTCGTGCACGATTTCGAGGCGATATTTTTTTGTAATTTTTAATGCAATTAGAGATGCAATAAGCAATTTTGGCCTATTTTAGGGACTAAAATGTAAATATCAATCAAACGATGTCCAAAAAATACAAAACTTGGCCAAGATGATAATTATGATGAAATGAATAGAGTGTAATTTTTTTTGGAATTTTCGGATGCAAGATGGATTTTTTTATAAATTTCTAAATGCAAACAAAGTGAATTTTAATATTTATTTATAATAAATATTAAACCTAATTATTTCAAGGGATAAAATTATCCAAGATCTATCACTAGGTGATCGATCTCAGAAAAATCCTAAATTTCGAAAATGTGAGACTTAATACCTATTAAAAATCAGATATTGAATTATGCACAATGATTTTTACAAGGCAAACTATGCATACAAATGCAATTCTTTTTGGAGATAATATTAACACAATTAATTCTACAATCCCTGATTTTTTGGCAATTTTAGAGCAACGGTTAATTAATGATAAATTTCGAAGCACAAGATGGGAAAAATACATAATTTTCCACAAGAAGATTAATTATTATTTAACCACTGATCAAAAAAATGTCAGACATATTCCATAATGTAGAGAATTAATCGTAGAACAAAGTGCCTATTTTTGAATAATAAAAATATGCAATGTAGCAATCCAAAACGAAGGGGAAATACAGGGTATAAATGCAATTACAATAAATAAATGGAAATAAAATATGCAGAGGAGGGAATATTTTGTAATTACCAAAACGCCTGGAGGGTTTGTTGCAAAATTGTTAGAGGGTCGTGTGCGAGGCACGTGACCTCTGGCTGGAGGGTTGTTATGCAAATAGGGGGAGAGTCGGGGGCCTTATCAAAATTTTCCACGTGGGTCACGTGCACAACACGTGACCCCTGGAAGGAGGCTGATGTCCTCCCCGGCGCACGTGCCTCGCACGTGCGTGGGGAGTCTCAGGCCTCGCGCCCGGTGGCTCGCTAGCAGTGGCTATTGACGAGGCTCCGGCCGTGACGGTGGGGCAGAGCGGTGGAGTTTGTTCAAGGTGCGACGGAGCACAGTGATGCTTGGGCGGAGCATCGAGGGAAGGCGGGGGTTGTTGCTCTTCAGCGGTGAGAAGCTGCTGGAAGTCACGCTAGTCGGAGATGAAGATACGATGAGTGATGGTGGTGCCGAAGAACGATGTGGTCGGTCGCAGCTCCGATCGAGAAGGCGTAGTTGCAGACGTAGATTGACGAAGATGATGTCGTTGTAGGAGAAGAGCTTGGTGGTAGTCGGAGGTCGAGGCGGTGGATAGTGACGTCGTTGGCTCGACGGGGAGAAGCCCGGAGCAAAGCAGAGTCGGAGGTCGTCCATGTTGCAACGAAGCAAGGTGTCGTGCTTCAGATCTCGTCGGGAAGAAGTCGGAACTCGGGCTGTCACCACCGAGCTCCGTGGCTGAGGACGCAACCGACGGATGATTCAGATTGGGGGCGGCGGCATTCTTAAGTAGGGTCGAGGGGCCGGTCGATCTTGGAAGGGGGTCACTGGAGACGGGATTTGATTGGGGTGGACGAGATACAACAGCGATGGTGGTTGCGATCGCGAGAGGGGTAGGGATGAGATTCACGGGGCTAATTGTGCGGGCGACGCGACGGAGAAAACAGAGGGATGACGGCTGATTTGGGAAAGTGGGTGGAGGAGGGAGATGATCCAGGGGTCGTCCGATCGGCCGAGATCGGCCGACCCTCCATGTGCCATGTGGTGGCTGGATATGGTTCGGGCGAAGCACGTACGTGGCACGTGTACGGGAGGCACGTGCTATGTACGTGCGAGACTTAATATTTTTTTAAAAAAATGAATAAATAAAAAAAATCAAAAAATGGCTGACACGTGGCAGCTCCAGGAGATACCACGTGTCAGCTCCACAAAAATCAGAAAATAATTATAAAGAAAAATAGAAAGGAAATAACAAACAACCTCGGATCGAAAAAGTTTCTTCACAAAAAAAATTGTTCGACTCGATGAGATCTACAACTTTCATGAAGACATCAAAACCAAAATCGATCATTTGCACAAAGTGATATTTTTGGGGTATCCCATGTACATAGAATACCTAGATTTTTGAGTTTTATAATTTTTTGTCATTTTGAAACCAGATAATAATCCGGAAAAAATATGGTAAAATCAAAGATCAATATTTACACATTAAACTATTTTTTGGATTTTTATTAATTAAGAAAAAGAAGAAATAAAATAAAAGACGAAAAAGAAAACTTTTGTACAGACAGCTAGTGAAGAGTCAGACTCAATTTGTTTCTTTGATTTTAAGCTCAGTTTGGATTTGAACTTTTGCGCATTTTAATAAAACTTTTATCAAAGAAGACAAATGAAAAAGAAATAAGTTAAAATAGGTTAATTATATACATAAAATAATAGGTCAAAATCAGCTAAAATACAAAATGTACAAAAGAGGCCCAAAACCCAACTTTCATATATGAACTCCGATTCACTTGAACTTGGTCTTGTTTTTAAGGTAATTGAATGTACATTAGTTCAAAAGTGAGTAGGATCAAAACAGACACTGGATGAGGAAGATATGAGGGTTTTAGTCCGGGAATCCTAGAACTAGGGTTTGGGTTTTTGGTCCATTTATTTGGGTTAGTGTTTTTTTTGTATTTTTCGTTTATTCTTATTAGTGACATGTACACAGTGGATGTAGTTCTAGGTCCTTTGGAGTTAGCATGAATTAGTTAAAAATTGGGGAAGTTAGGCTATTTACAAGTCAATTTTGGCTGGGATTTTTGGCTTCTTATTTTGTGCAAAATAAGGGATAAAATGTAATTCTTATCAAAACATGCATGAATGCTAATTATGCAGAATAAATGAAGAAATGTTGATGATTTTGAGGGATTTGAGCTTAATTAATGAGATTTAGAGTGATGAATCTGAGATTCATCAAGAAACTAATAAGTAGGAAGCTTAAAAAGAAAGTGCATGTAATCCATCAACTTGTCCATGTTGATCGTTTGCATATGCTCATGTCTATGATGAATCCACGATTCTCACTCTTTATTCTTTTATTTTAGCTCTTCTTTTTAGCAAAATCACATGTAAATACATGCAAAGTCAATAAATTAGCTTTCTACATGCTTGTGTTAATAAGGCATAATTAGCATGTATTTTGCAAAAATAAAAGAATGAAAGAAAAAGAAAAAGAAAAAGAATGATGTATTTAGAATGAATACAGAGTGACCCAAACCCCAAGAGAAGGTCAAATCTTGACCTAATCGCAAAAGAAAATAAGTAGAGAGAGATTGGGTTCATTATGCACTGTACATATCACCTATATTTGTATATAATATATGTTCATTTTTTGATAAAATAAAACTATTTTATTTTTTTACACCCTTGTATATAGCTTTAGAAATAATATAAAAATAAAATAAAAATCAGAAAAAAAACAAAATAAAAATAAAAATAAAATTACCACACCTTTGTACAAAATACACCTGTATATACTACTTCGCTATTTATTTTATACCCTTAAATAATTTATAAAAATAAAATAAAAATTATTTATACTACTAAAATCATGATGTAAAAAATTAAAATATAAAATAAAATTATTTGGTAAAAAATAATAAAATAAAAATACTTGTACATAATACATAGGTATATTATACATGTATATAATACTATATATTGTGTATATATATTATTTTTTCATAAAAATAATTATAAATCACAAAAAAATAGTTTATAAAATAATAAAATTTATTATTTTATAAACTTTTTATTTAAGTTCATTTACTATTTGTAATCCCATTTTCTTTGATTTTTGTAAATTCTATTTTCTGATTGGTCCACATCGAACCATTGACCCAGGTCAACGGTCTCTTCCAGATCGGGTCGGTCACATGTGCCTCACCGGAGCAATCCATAGTCTGGTTGACTCGATCCCTGTGCCACATTGTAGCCTCGATGTCCATGATCCTCGCGGATCCCTAGGCACAAACGGATCCGCCTAGGGTTCCGCGATACACTCCAATCTTCTAGGACCCTTGTGCAGCCTATGAGTAGTCTTCTCTCACTTCTACAGCGTGGCAGCTTGTTCCTCGTGCCATCATAGACCTCTATCCTCCTTCAAGAAGGTGACAGATTCCCAGAGGTGCCCTTGGAGCGTCGTTTGGCTGTCTGCTTGAGCGTAGCTCATCGCAACGCCGGAGAGCTGCCGCGAGAAGCCTCCTCGACCAGCCACACCTGGGTTGAGGTCATAACCCCCCCTTCTCTGCTTCTCTCGGAGCTGTAGAACTCACCAGAGTACTCAGGTATATCTCTCAACCCTGGCATTTTCATCTCACTCCGATTTCTCGATTTCATCACTGTCATCATTCCGCTGCTCTGACCAGTTGGTCGGATCTCTGTTACCCCCCTCCGTCCGCACCGATCGACATGTCTATTCACCCCACACCTCCTAGCATGATCTGATCATCCTTAGGCTTGCTCGTTCAGGCAAGATTAAGGTCGAGACCTCCAGTTCCATTATCCCAGGAGGTCAACCCTCATCCACCACCGCTTCCTTTGCTTTCCTTGCACAATAAACCCAATCGAAGCTCGGTCTTCGAGCCTTGAGTATACCCTGCAGGTTGGGACACACTTAGACAGCCATCTGGAGCATCCTCTGCTCAAGCGGAGCAACTCCAGCTGGACCACCTTCACCCTGCTCATCCGTCGTCCATCCACCACATCGGGCCATGCCATTCGATGCGGAAAGCTTCCACGACACTACCGAACCCCCCAGACCCTTCATCGAAGCGTCGGATCTCTCCCTCGCCCAGTTGAAGCTCACTTGGGGAAAGTTCGTCCAGCATCCCTTGTTGACGTCCGATCTGATGTAGCCTGCCATTTTGGATCCGAGCCGCATGTCATCCTTTTTTCAAAACCGTCAGATGCACTCAGTAACGGTCGATCCAAACCGTATGCCTGCGCCACCTTCATGAGTCGTCAGATCACTTTGCCAGGGAATATCAGATCCGTCCATCTCCACCCTCTTGTGCGAGCGCCACATGTCCTCAAGGAATATTTCACATTTTATCCCGCATGTTTCTATATTTTGCTTTAATCCATTAACTAAAAGCTGTAGTTTAAAACATTTATAGTTTGGACCTCGTATTTTTAGTATTTGCACTTTAGTCCCTTCAAGTCTGAAGCACGTGTGTGCTGACGTGTATTTTGGGTTATTTACAGTTCCTGCCTTTAACTTTTATGTTATGATTGCTTGAATATTAAGTTTTGAGAAATTGCATTTATACCCCTGTACGTTGGATATTGAGCATGTGCCTAAATTAACTAGGCCATTTGCAATATCGACCATAGGTTTTTTTTAGTGTTATTCATTTGGCCCAGAAACTTAAAATAATTATGAATAGGTCCCTATGAACTGTGATTAATTGCATGCTTTGTATTGGACTTAATAAATATTAAATTAATTCTAAAAATGACCTAAAAATTACTATTAGCTCATGCTATTGTGTAGTTTTTATTTTGATTTTATTGGATAATTTGATTGCATTTTCTACTTTTGAAAATTCAAAACCCCTTAAAAAGTCCTTGTTTGCCCTATAAAATTCCAAATTTGAAAAATGCTTTAAAATTCTATAAAAAATTATATTTGTTCCTTTTTGAATGCTTTACCTTCAATTTTTATTTCATATGAAAATTCACTATAAAAATCCTAAAAACTACAAAACAACCTAAAACTTATAAAAATCATATAAAATCAAAGAAAATTTTAAAATTGCAATTTTAGTTTCTACTTGTAGCTTACACTTTTATTTTATCATAAAATTGCTATCCCAGACTTTAGGTTATTTTAGATATTTTTAATTTGTAATTTGGTCCTGGTTGTGCACTATTTTGAGTGTTGAGCCTTTCTATTTTTTATAAAATCACAAAAACATTTGAAAAGCTTAGAAAAATTACCAAAAAAATTTTTAAACCCCAGAAAATCCAAAAGTATTTTTACTCTAATTTCCTGACTATTTTTTATTATTTAGAAAAATCCAAAAAGATCGTTGTGTTTGTTTTCTTTTATTTTTGTGCTTGTTTGCCTTTATTCAAAAATTAAAAAATAAACAAAAAATAAAAAACCACTAAAAAATCATTTTACTTTGAAATTTGATTACTTCGTACTTTTCTTGTGCTCCTTGTGTTCGTCCCTGGTGTCTATACCAGGTAAATAAAAATAGAAAACCGCTTACATGCTCTGATTTCTTGATTGATCTGTCTTAGTGGTGATTTCCTTGTGATCGATTTGGTTGATTAAGTAAAATGACCTTTGCATAAATAATCCACCTTAACCAATCCGAGAAATCACTTCATCAGAATGGCGTTGTTGTTGGGTAGCATGACTTGATAGTCTTATTTCATTTTGCTCATTTTTCTTATATATTTGTTAGAACTGTTTCTGACATATTTTCTGTTTCACTTGTTGTGCGAGGAATTGCCCGAGGCACGCTTCGGCTTTCTATTGGAGGAACTCGCGCCTGAGGAGGAGCAGACAACAGAGGATTTAGTTATACTAGATAGATATTTATTTTTGCAGAAACATTTTATTATTGTAATAATTATAGACTCTGAGACAGTCTTTGGACTTAGACTTCGAGGTATGTTTCACCAAGTACCGGTGTACTCAGGGGACCTCACTGTAGTTTTTCGTGGTTTTGTTTTTCTCACCTTTATTTCTTTTTGATTCCCGAGGTTTTAGCCCTAAGACTTAGGACTTTCTATTGATTGTGACGTAATTAGCTAAGGTTCCCATACCTAATTGCATATCTGTTCCTATAGATCGCAATTGGACTTAGCTAAATTAAAATTAAAAAGTTAACTTATTGGGATTAGAGACCACGTGCCGAGAGAGGCTATATACAGCACTGGCAGGACCCATTGTGGTGGGCACCGATCGACATCGAAGACCAGACTTCGGTCTCTCTCTTCCCAATAGTTAGCTACTTGTTCTTCACGATTAATAGAAGTTTCTCGTCTAGGGCCTATTTCCTCGTACATCATATAGATAGTTTATTTCATGTCTTTACTTTTATGCGTGGATCACCCTGCATGTAGAGTGTTGGAGTGAGGTACACATTTCTATCTCTACATGCATCATTGTGTTTGATCGTTCATTGACTTTTCCGACTTCCTCCCCCTATTTTAATGGACTCAAAATAACCAAGGAAATTGGAAAATGCGTTAGGCGTTGTCTTATTCAGAAAAATACCTAAAAAAGTGATAACAAAATAAAATTGGGTCTGCTAATGCAAACTTGACACTAAAACACACTTCATCTAAAAATATTTATTTTGGGGAGAGTCACCCCCTCATTGGTTGATTTATCTGTAGTGAGAGAGTGACCGCACACTAGGTAGAGCCACGTCCGATCTTTCTTCATACTACTGGTCTTGTGATTAGTTGTTCTCCATAAGGGTTTCACTGGGTAGCCGGTAATTGGTCTGGGACTTCCTTAGCAGATTGGGCAGATCGGGTAGCCGGTAATCGGTCCGCACCCATACTCGCTAGGAAAAACTAACTACGAGATTGGGCCAGTCTCCTAGGAGTATTGGGCTCTTAACAGCTCGCTTAATCGCTCTGATAGATTGATTATTCACCTTAATAAAGATTGAAAAAATAACGACCGATCTTTCACAGTCATCAGCTCATGTTGAGTAGGTGAACTTGGGGTTTGACTTCTTATCTTGTTTGCATTCCAGATCCAATCCTCATAAATCCTCAGATCATGATTATGGGAAGGAGGTCCCTTAGGCTTACTCTGGTAGCACCGCTTTCGAGCACTCCTCTCCATTCATATAGGGCAACTTCAGAGAGTCCAGATCTGCTCTCTAAACCCGAGTTCGCTACCACCCTATTCCCGCTTAACCACCCTTCTACCAGTCCTGAGGTGCTAGAGCAGAGGCCAGTACAATTATTTATTTAGTTGATGGCACCTGAGTTGGGGTCTTTTGCCTTTGCAGAGACCCAAGAGATGGCCAGTAGTGAGGGATGCACCGATGAGCAGCTGCAGGGATCAACGTATATACTTGACCAAGCCGCCATCAACAACACACTGTTAGCCTCCTTGGAGACCATGGAGCGACAGATCAGGGACCAAGGAGAATTTATTACTGAGGTACAACGAGAGCTGATGCATATGCAAGCTGACAAAGCAGAGCTGCAGAGACCAACCGGTGGAGAGATACCAGCAGTTGGAGGAGGAGACGGATGCTAGGATGACCAGCATGAGTGATAATTCCCCGGCAACGACACCAACTGACGAGTCTGGATTTGCCAACGTTAATTATGGGTAATGATAGAGAATTTAAATTAATGAGTATGTCGTTGTCGGGCAATCGGAATCAGTCAAGAAATAACCACAAAATTTTATTAAATTTTATTTGAAGTGGTTTAATGTTTGTTCTACTTGGACAAGTCTCAAGGTCGAACTCAAGGAGGCAAAGGAACAATGTAGAAATTTGTCTATCAAAGTTTATGCACAGTTTTCGATACGGTATTTTTTTGGTATTTTTAATGCAATTTGGAATGTAAAATGCAAATGTGGCCAATTTTAGGGACTAAAATACGATTTTCAATCAAACGATGTTCGAAAAATATGAAACTTGGCTGAGATGTCAATTATGATGAAATGAATGCACTACATTTTTTTGGAATTTTTGGATTCATGATAAATATTTTATGAATTTATGAATGCAAACACAATGAGTTTCAATGATTAATTATAATAAATATTAAACCTAATTATTTGCAAGAGATAAAATTATCCAAGATCTATCACTCGGTGATGGATCTTAGAAAAATACGAAACCTCAAAAATATGAGATTTAATACCTATCGAAATAGGCAAAATGATTTTTACAGAGAAAATCATGCATGAAAATGGAATTCTTTTAGGCACAATGTTAAACACAACTAATTCTATGATCCGTGAATTTTTGGCAATTTTTCGAGCAATGGTTAATCACTTATGAATTTCGAAGCATAGAGTGGCCAAAATATGTAGTTTTTCACGAAAATATTGATTAATAATTAACCACATATCAGAAAAGTATCAAACATATGCCAAGATGTAGAGAATTAATTCTAGAACATCATGCATATTTTTGATAAATAAAATGATGCAATAAAAAGGTCCAAAATAAAGGGGGAACATAGGGGTCTTTTTGCAATTGCAATAAATAAATTAAAATAAAAATATATAGAGAGGACTTAAGTGTAATTATTGCAACTCCTGGGGGAAGTTCTGCAAAATTTCCAAAGTGTCACGTGCGGAGCACATGACCTCTGGTGGTGTTTCTGTGAATAAGCGGACCTCTGGGGAGGGCTTCTTGTAAAAACACCAAGGGGCACGTAGCCCTGTAGCCTACCCCTTTACCGTGCAATCGACGAGGAAGACGGAGGCGACGGCCTGTCACCCCGTAGCTCACCCCTTTACCGTGCAATTGGCGGATGAAAACGAGAGGGCGTGGCAGCGTTCATTAAGTAGAAGGGAGATGGCGGCCAGATCGGGAAGTGGGGGGAGATGGATTCAACGAGATCCGATGAGATGCGCAGCGACGATGTCGTGATTCGTGGAGGATGATGGGGGACGGCGAGGCGCGGGATCCGTGGGGGCGACAGAGGCCGGAGATTGCGAGGGTTACGACGGTGCTGCTCCCATTTAGGAAAGTAGTGGGGAAAGGAAGAAGAGTAGCGGTTGTCCGATCGGTCGAGATCGGACGGTCGAGTTACCGCCACGTGTTTTATTTTATTCATTAATTTTTTAATTAATTTTTAACTATTTTTTATTATTTTTTTAATTAAAATAATTTAAATAAGGCCAAAAAAGGGTGCCATGTGGTGGCTCCAGGAGCGGCCACGTAGCACCTCCAGAAAATTTGAGAAATTAAATAAAAAGATAATTCAAAAGGAAATAATAAACGACCTTGGATCGAAAAATTTTCTTCACAAAAGTTGTTTGTCTCGATGAGATCTACAATTTTATGAAGAGACCAAAATCAAAATCGATCATTTCCACAAAGTGATTTTTTTGGGTATCCCATGTACATAGAATACCTTGATTTTTAGGTTTTCTAAATTTTTTGTCATTTTTAAACAAGATAAAAAATTGGAAAAATATGATAAAATCAATGATAAATATCTACATATTATTCTATTTTTTGGACTTTTTATCAAGTAAGAAAAAGAAGAAATAAAATAAAATATGAAAAAAAAACAATTTTTGTACAGACAATTAGTGAAGACACGGACTCGGTTAGTTTCTTTTATTTCAAACTCAGTTTAGATTTGGATTTTTGTGCATTTTAATAAAAAATTTATCAAAGAAGACAAATGAAAAATAAATAAAATAAAATGAGTCAATTATGTACATAAAATAATAGGTTAAAAACCACTTAAATACAAAATGTACAAAAGAGGCCTAAAACCCAACTTTCACATATGAGCTCCGATTCACTTGAACTTGGTCTTATTTTGAAGGTATTTGAATATACATTAGTTCAAAAGTGAGTAGTATCAAATCGGACACTGGATGAGGATATCGAGGTTTTAGTCTGAAAATCCTAGAACTAGGGTTTGGGTTTTTGGTCCACTTATTTAGGTTAGTAATTTTTTGTATTTTTTATTTATTCTTTTTAGTAATATGTACTCATTGGAGTGGTTTTCGGTCATTTGCAGTTAGCATGAATTATTTAAAAATTGGGGAAGTTAGGCTATTTTACAGGTCATTTTGGCTGATTTTTCTTCTTCTTATTTTGTGCAATTATGAGTGATAAAATGCAATTATTATCAAAACATGCATGAATGCTAATTATGTAGAATAAATGAAGAAACGCCAATGAGTTTTAGGGATTTGAGCTTAATTCATGATTTTTAGAGTGATGAATATGAGATTCATCAAGGAGCCAGTTAGGCCACCACGGACGATGAGGCAGTTGCGCAACCCTGGTGTAACCCTCACCCATAGATGGATTCAACTGCCAGAGATCCTGGGCGACTTTGAGCTTCGCCCCTAGACCATCCAGTTACTGCCCAAATTCCATGAGCTAGCCACAGAGGAGCTGCACCTCCATCTGCAGGAGTTCGAGATGATTTGCAGCACAATCCACGACAGATTCGTGGACGAGTCCACTATCAAGATGATTGCCTTCTCGTTTTCCCTAGTCGACAGAGCAGCCTACTAGCTGAAGAATTTGGGAGGTATGTCACTACCTGGGAGCAGCTCTGGACCGAGTACTTGAACAAGTACTATCCACTTGGCCGGACCAACGCATTACTAGCCATGATCAACAATTTCACCATGATCCCGAACGAGATTGATTCAGATAGCTCATTAACCGGTGTCCACATCACGATATATCCAAGCCCAATCATGTTCAGAGTTTATTTTCTGGGCTGACACCGGAGCTGCAGGGGCTAGCAAATGCCTTGTGTGGAGGGTCCTATTTTGCCAAGGACGAGGACCAAGTCTGGGCCATCTATAAGGAGATGGCAGAAAACTACACGGTGATGTCCCAGACTAGCGTCTACACTAAGGGGAAGCCCCTCCCACAAGTTGTGTCATATCAGCAGATTGCACGCGTCGATGTTGGTCCATGTACTTCACCAACAACAGCACAGGTCGAGTCCCCAGCTGCTGACATGGGCATCATCAGCGAGAAGTTGGACCGCTTTGAGATCATAGAGAAGAAGCAATGCCAGGTCCTGAACCAGATCGATCAGCTGGCACAGACACTGAGTGACCTGAAGACTCAAATCATGTGTCTCCAGGAGGCAAAAACAGCTTCCCAACCCCATCTCAGGTCACAGGCCGATCCAGGGAGTTGTTCTACCCATCCTTCTGTCACATACCTCTAGGTTCATCACATCCAGAAAGAGCCAGTCCAGCCGCCTTAGCATTACCAGCAGCCACCACCATCTCCAAACACTCAGATGGTGGTCTACCAGTCGGATCCGCCTTTGGCAGCTCTTCTCCCACCACATCTTGAGCAGGATTTGTTGATGGAAGTCAACGGATCCGGTACTCCCAGTACCAAGCTCATCCAGGGATTCGTCGTGATCATCCCGGCTTTCGATGGTTTACTGGAGGCACCTCTTCTCAGCAACAGCCTCTAGCTCTGCATGGCAGAGCATCCAGCAGCAGCAGCCCCATCACTCCCAGCAGTACCACAAGTATCACCAGTAGGGTCCTCGTCCCTATCATCAGGGATAGCAGTGGAGGCAGCCACACCAACCTCAGCAGTATTCCCAACCTCCTCCTCACTACCACCACCAGCAGCAGTCTCAGCCTCATTTCCAACGAGGCAATCTGTCTGGTTCTCATGCACCTATGTATGAGAAGCCAGCCCTTAACGACCTTGCCTGCTTACTTTCTAACCAACATTCATCCTTCTGGCGAGAGATGGATGAGTTCCGGTAGGAGATGATGGAGATTATCAAGGGCAAGGCTACCATACCTGCTCAGGTTGAACCTAACCCAAACAATCTGAAGAGAAAATCTGAGCAGGTATAGTTTAGAAAGACTACAACTCCTAGTGATACTTTGGGTGATACTTCTTCCTATGTATTTGATGTTGATTTTGTGACACTTAAGAGTGGTAGGATGTCAGCCGACGGCACCTCGTCTGAGCGATGACCACATACAGATTCCAGAGCGCCAGACGAGGATGGAAGCGGTGCTGATGCTGCTCATGATGATGACGGTGGTGCTGAAGCCACCAAGGATGATGATCCAGAGACGGTACCGAGGCTGTCATGATTCCAGTTGCAGACGGTGATGCTGATGCCACCAATATTCCAGTTGATTGGCCAGAGTGCAGTGTTGATGCCGCAAGATCAGATGTCGTGGGTGGTACTGATGCCACCAATTTACCTTCAACTGTGTTGCCTCATTTTGTATCTCAGGATAGAAAAATACAAAAAATGGAAAAACAGAAAAGAATAAAAATTTGAATAAAGGAAAGGTTTTTGTATCCCCTGTGAGTCCATCTGTGTTTCATGATTATATGGGTATGGATTCTAGTCTATTACATGCTCAGGAACCTATTCCTGACCCTCATCTATCATGAGAGGGTCCTTTCGTCCCCTTCCATCAAGCACTCCACTTAGGAAAAGGAACCAAAAATGATAATCCAAAAAAGTGACATCAATCAGAATTCAGCCAGCAGATGATTGATCGACTCCAGATACAACTGACTCTACAGAAGCACTAGAGCATATCCCTCTCTTCCAGAAGAACTTGAGAGAGAAGACTATCATCCGTAGGAAGAGGAGAAACCACAATACAGAGATTCATGTGCTTACTTGTGCTACTTGCTTTGACATTCAGAACTGATTGCCAGCCAAGAGACCTGATGTAGAAGCTCCATATGTCAGATGCCATATGCATGAGCAGCGGTTCGATCGTACCCTATCAGACAGCGGCTCTTCTATTAACCTTCTTCCAACAACCTTACTCAATCGATTCGAGTTCGACCCTCTTTGATAGAGCAGGACAATCCTTTAGTTTGTTGATAGATTTGTCAAGAGGCCGAAGGGGTTATTGAAGGACATGGTCGTCTCAATTCTGGGCCTGAAATTCCCCATGGACTTTGTTGCATTAGACACTGAGATCCTTGAGTCTGTGATTGATACCCCCATCATCCTATGATGCTCATTCTTGTCCACAGCCAAGGCGGTGTTCGATCATGATAGCGAGAAGGTATACTTTCGCGTCGAGGGCAAAAGTGTACAAATAGAGACGATCGAGGAGACCAGAGCGAGAGATTTAGCCTGCTCCGAGAAGTCAAGTGATTCAGAGCAGATGACAGATGCAGAGCGAGACGTCCACCAGGAGTGCGAATTTATGTTGACGATGAAGCATTTTTATCAGACCCCGTATCACGATCTCTTGTTGCATCTCCAGACACTGCAGACTTACATATTGTGGCATATGAGAGATCGGAGAGAAAACTCTTGGTACTGGACACATTTGAGGCTGATGATCGTGGTCAGGATAAAGAAGTAGAGTATATTTCATGATCTTTCGATTCAGATCCCTCAGATTCAGGCATTGATTGGGATGACTTTGATGATTTTTTTCCATGTCTGATTCCTTCAGAGCTGACAGCTAGGGTGGAGAGCGAGCCAGTTCAGATGATAGATACACCAACAGGGCCATCTTCATCAGATTCACAGATGTAGCAAGAGCTCTCACACGCATATCTGGTAGCTTTCATTCAGACATTTCAGAAGCCAGATTTGCCATCTCCCACTTGTCCAGAACTGAAGACCTTGCTGCAGAATATGCTTGTAGGTGAGCCAGAGATGTTCGCAGTCATTATCTCAGTGTAGTTGACTGGAGATCAAGAATCTCATTTGATGGAGGTTCTTGAAAGAAACAACAAGGCGATTGGATAGAGCGTAGCTGATCTCCAGGGGATAAGTCTGGCCCCGTGCTCCCTCCACATTTATCTCGAAGATGATGCCAAGCCATCGTGTGATTTCTAGCGATGGTTGAACCCGAATCTTTGAGATGTGTCATGAAAGAAATATCGAAGTGGTGGAGCACCGATTTTATCTACCCCATCTCCGACTCCAAGTGGGTTACTCCATTACATGTGGTACCTAAGAAGATGGTTATCACTACAGTTTTGAGCGAGTCTGGAGAGGAGATAGCTACCTGGGTACCAACTTCTTGGAGGGTTTGTGTAGACTACAAACGATTGATTTAGGCCACCAAGAAGGATCATTTCCCACCGCCATTTATTGATCAGATAATCGAGAGGCTAACCGGGAAGAGTCATTATTGTTTCCTTGACGGGTACTCCAGATACAATCAGGTGGCCATAGCGCCCGAAGACCAGGAGAAAATGACATTCACCTGTCTATTTGGGATGTATGCTTTTAGACGGATGCCCTTTGGTTTATGTAATGCTTCGGCTACAGTCCAAAGGTGCATGATTTCCATCTTCTCGGCATGGTGGGTGACTATTTAGAGGTCTTCATGGATGACTTTTCGATTGACGATGATGGGTTCGATGCTTGTCTTGACTTCCTAGACCATGTACTTCAGTGCTGCATAGAGGCCAACCTTGTCTTGTCTTGGGAGAAGAGTCATTTCATGATGAATCAGGGGATGGTCTTTGGCCATATCATCTCCAATAGGGGCATGAAGGTCGATCCGACCAAGGTGGATATCATCAATAAACTCAATCCACCGTCCAATTTGAGATAGTTGTGGTCCTTTCTAGGGCATGTCAGTTTCTACTGATAATTCATTCAGGATTTCAGTCGAATTGCCCGACCACTCACTGATTTATTGATAAAAGACACTGAGTTCATTGTAGATGATAAGTGTCTAACGTCATTTGAGACTTTCAAGGGACTTGTTGTTCAGGCTCCTTTCCTTCAGCCACCTGATTGGTCTCTCCCATTCGAGATCATGACGGGTGCTTCTGATTTTTCCATATGGGTTGTACTAAGATAGAGGAGGGATGGATTACCTTTTGCCATACACCATGCTAGCCGGACTTTGGATTCCGCTCATCGGAATTACACTGTGAGATGCTAGCTGTAGTCTTTGCTTTGGAAAAGTTCAGATCATATATTCTTGGATCTAGAGTGACTATCTTTATAGACCACACCGCCATCCGATGCCTCATAGCAAAGAAGGATGCCAAAGCCAGATTGACCATATGGATTCTTCTACTCCAGGAGTTTGATATTGAGATTAAGGATAAGCTTGGAGTCAAGAATGTGGTGGCGGATCACCTCTCTCATTTAGAGAACCTTGAGGATACTGATCATATTGCACCTATTACAAAGACCTTCCCAGACGAGGCGATTCTTGCTATCACCTCACTTCCATGGTATGCCGACATTGTGAACTATCTTGTCGTCAAGAAAGTTCCACAAGGTTGGCCCGGACGATCGACTTGAGACTTTCCTTGTGAAGGTGAAGTCGTACCATTGGGAGGATCCCACCCTTTATCGTGAAGGGGAGGATAGTGTCTAGCATCGATGCATACCTCAGGAGGAGCACCACAACATCCTCACATACTGCCACAAGCTTGAGGCAGTAGGACATCACTCTGGGAGGAGGACAACACATAAAGTGCTCCAATTTGACCTATGGTAGCCTACTCTTTTCAAGGATTCTGATGAATTCGTAAAGAGATGTAGTGACTGTTAAAGGATGGGCACTTGTGGATAGCGTGATATGATGCCGATGCAGCCTATTCACTTCTATGAGGTTTTTGGCGCACGGGACATCTATTTCATGGGTCCATTCCCTAATAGCCCGTTCGTTTGGGGGGTTACCCTCCACTTTGAGGTGGTTACCCTCCAAAACCCATTTCTCTACCCCTCTTGTGGGGCCAACTCTCTCTCCATAAAAAAATTATATTATACCATCATATCATCTAAAAATTATAAAGTACTCAACTTCTACTCACTATTCCAAACTTCAATGCAATCACATCACGACAACTACCCACTATTTCAAATTTCAATACCACCACATCACAATAACTACTCACTTTTTCAAATTTCAATACAATCACATCACACAAACCCTCTCAACTCCAAACCCACCAACCAAATACCAAAACACAAAAAAGAGTTACCCTCCCCCAGATAACCCATGAACTAAACACACCCTAAGAGTCAGGGATTCAAGTACATTACGTTTGTTGTAGATTATGTGAGTCGCTGGGTTGAGTCCATCCCTGCCCGGGTCGCAGATGCTAAAACCGTATATAAATTTTTGAGGAAAAATATCATTTCACAGTTTGTGGTACCTAGAGTTTTGATATCTGACGGGAGACTCACTTTATCAACAACATGCCCTTGCTAATGAGTTCAGCATTGACCATCGAATTGCCACTCCATATCACCTCAGACCAATGGTCTTACTGAAGTATCGAACAGAGAGATCAAGATGATACTGCAGAAGGTTGTCCGCCCAGACCAAAAGGATTGGTCACAGCTTTTGGACTCGATCTTGTGGGCCTATCGGACCTCCTTTAAGACACCTTTGGGTACAACTCCCTTTTGTCTTGTTTATGACAAGCCATGCCATTTACATGTGGAAATCAAGTACAAGTTACTTTGGACAATCACTGAGTTATTATTGGATCCCAAGAGTATAGGAGATCAAAGGAAAGCAGAGTTGGCAACCCTGGAGGAGTTGAGAGATACAACCTTTTCGAGTAGCCTACAATATAAGGAGAAAGTAAAAATATGGCATGATTCTCATATCAGCCATAAACAGTTTGAGCCAAAACAGATAGTATGGCTATAGGAAATTACAAAGCAAATGGAAGGGACCATACTTGGTAAGAAAGGTGCACGACAATGGAAGCATCAACATATCTGAATTGTCATCTGATTCCACCTTTAGGGTTAACGGTCAGCGCATGAAGCCATATCTTGATCATGATCCACTAATCATTGATGTTATCCCTATTCATTTTGCATGTGATGTGATCTTTGACTCACATCATTTGCAAATCATACCTAATTTTCACTTCTTTTTCGCAACTGTATAGATCTAGTTGTCCATATCATTCATTCTTTTTGTTTGATACCCCATCTTCATCTTATGATTATGCTTTACTTAGGGTGCACTTTACCCTAGATATAGGGGGTATCAGACTTGTGATTATTCATTTTGATTTTATTACCTCTATTTTGCTGCCTATACTTAGAGATATTTTACCCTAAGTATATGGGAGATAGTACCTGTACATCCTAACCTTTGATTTTCCCCTTGTATACAGTATTCTATACTTAAGATTACTTGATCCTAAGTATAGGGGGATCACTGACCTCTACTCATTACATTCTTTTATTCGTCGTTGCAGTATAGTCTTCTTTTCACTTCCCAATACTCAGTGCGAGTTTTGTCTTCCTTTCATCGCTCTTTGATCATTCTGAGGACATCATTCGAGCTAAGTATAGAGGTGTTTTATATATTGTATATAGACTTTAGCCATAACTCGTATGTGTTAATAAAAGAAAATGGCTAAAAATCACAAAAGTTTTAAAAAAAATTCCTGTACATAAATGTTTATAAATAGCCTTTTGTAAAAACTCTTTTTTGTACAAATGTTCGCAAAAGTGTTGTTACTTGTAAAATGTTTGTAAATATTTTTGTATCAAAATTATGTATATAGTACAAAATTTTTTAAAAATGTTTGAAAAAAAAGTTTGCTAAATTTTGTTTGTATATGTTTGTAGATGTTTTTGCAAAACTTTTCCTTCTTCCTTGTATTCAATTTTTTTATAAAAACTTGCATATTTTGAAAAATGTTTCAAAAAGAGTTTTTTACATGCTTGCTTGTATATTCTTCTGAATCAAAGTTGTATTTATACTAGTCTGGAATTAAATTAAAAAATGAAGCTTGATTAAGACCTTAATCCACTTAACTTCAGAGGAACTTTATAGGGTTTGGGGTTAAGACTTTTCAGGTCCACTAGTGACTTAATTCTTTGAGTCCACTAGGCTATGTTCACATGTCATCTTGATGAGCCTAAGTAGAATACTTAACAACGCACGCATGAATCTCAGAGATAATGGCTTGACTTGGACGTACACCTTACACGTAGCTCAACACGGATGAGGTGATGAGGAGGCAGAATTCTTTGGTTTGGGCTAGCATACGAAGGTAGTACTTCTAGGCGGAACCTCTCGTCTTCCTCTAGGGAGTGATGTGCATCTCAACCTGGTCTAGTGACATTGAGGTCTAAAGACAGGAGTCTGTGGGTTGCAATAATGCTTCAAAAGAGGGATAGTCTACTGGCTCAAGAGGAAAAACTCCTTATGTACATGCTGCACCATGTAAATATGTTTTATATTTGCACATCAAAAAAATGTGCAAAATCAAGAAAAACTCCAAAAAAGTGGACAAGCCTGATCAAAAATAAAATGTCTAGCAGAGTGTATATAGTGACTAAGCAAAGCTTATGTATTCCACCTTCTCATCTCATGGAAGCTTGCAGCTGGAGACTTAGCTACACTAGCTTTGCTCCAAGGGATACGTGGCTACACTAGTCACAGTCCATTCTCTTCTTTCCCCTCTTCTTGAGCTGGTTGAACTTGAACTTAGAAGGGAATACCCCGCTCCTCGAGGAAAGAGTTGCTAGACTGGAGAATTAGAGTTACCTTGTTGAGGGAGGTTGTTTCTTTGTCATTTCTGAGGTGGGGAGATACATATCACTTACACGGTACAAGGAAAGATGCATGGTCATTGGAGTTTGCGTATGTAGACTTGTTTTGACCTGGTTTATCGAGGAGTCTTGACCATAGAACTGTAGAACTTAGAGATTGTTGAGTCTTAAACCTATTTCCCAATAAGGCTCCACCAAAATAATAATCTAAAGGTCCAACTGAGCTCCATATTCCAATCTAATGAAGATAAGTTTAATAATCAACCTTGATTCTTTTTCTTTCCTTTTTTTGTTTTCACTTCTTTTTCAAATAAGTGTTTGCCAAGGGACTAGCAAAGGTAAAGTATAGGGGGGTGGTGAATCCATGATTCTAACTCTTTATTCTTTTATTTAGCTCTTATTTTTAACAAAACCACATCAAAATGCCTGTAAAGTCAATAAATTAGCTTTCTGCATGCATGTGTTAATAATGCATAATTAGCATGTATTTTGCAAAAATAAAAGAATAAAAGAAAAATAAAAAGAAAAAGAATGATGTATTTAGAATCAATACAGAGTGATCCAACCCCCAATAGAAGGTCAAATCTTGACCTAATCGCAAAAGAAAATACGTAGAGAGATAGGGTTCACTGTGCACTGTACATATCACATATACTTGTATATAATATGTATTTATTCTTTGATAAAATAAAACTATTTTATTCCTTTACACCTTTATATATACCTTTAGAAATAATATAAAAATAAAATAAAATTAAAATTAAAAAAAATAAAAATAAAATTACCAAACCTTTGTACAAAATATACTAGTATATACTACATTCACTATTTATTTTATACCCTAAAATATTTTTTAAAAATAAAATTAAAATTATTTTATACTTATAAAATCATTTTTTAAATAAAAAAATATAAAATAAAATAATTTTGGTAAAAATAATAAAATAAAAATACTTGTACATAATACATAGGTATATTATAATCCTATATAATACTATATACTGTATACATTATTTTATTTTTCATAAAAATAATTAAAAATAAAAAAATAATTTATAAAAAAATAAATATTTTTTATTTTATACTATTTTTTATTTAAGTTCATTTACTATTTTTAATCCTATTTTCTTTGATTTTTGTAAATTCTATTTTATGATTGGTCCACATCGGACCGTTGACCCCGGTCAACAGTCTCTTCCAGACCGGGTCGGGTTGCAGTGTCTCGTCAGAGCATTTTCTCTACTTTTTGGCACCCGACCCAGAGCTCTGATTGACTCAATCCATGTGCCTGATTATAGCCCCGACGTCCATGATCCTCACGGATCCATAGGCATAGTCGGATCTGCCTAGGGTTCCGTGATACACTCCAATCTTCTAGGACCCTTGTGCAACCCATAAGTAGTCTTCTCTTGCTTCCACAGCATGACAGCTCGTTTCTCGCGCCACCACGGACCTCTATCCTCTTTCACGAAGGTGACAGCTTCCCAGAGGTGCCCTTAGAGAACCGTTTGGCGGTCTGCTTGAACGTATCTCATCGTGATGCCAGAGAGCCACCGCGAGAAGCCTCCTCGGCCAGCCACACCCGAGTTGAGGCCATAACCCCCCCTTCTCTGCTTTGCATGGAGCTACTGAACTCGTCAGAGTCTTCAAGTATCTCTCTCACCCCTCGCATTTTCTTCTCACTCCGATTTCTCCATTCATTACAGCCGTCATTCCGCTGCTCCAACCAGCTGGTCGGATCTCCGTTACCCCCCCACCCCTCGTTCGCATCGATCGACACGCCTATTCACCCTACATCTCCTAGCATGATCTGATCATCCTTAGGCTTGCTCGTTCGGGCAAGATTAAGGCTGAGACCTTGACGTGCGCCTTACTACCCTTGTTAATTTAATCAAATTAATGGTCAAATTAATATTTCGTCGTTCGTTGCAGTCGGGTAATAAGAGCAGATCAAAAACCACTTTTAATTAAGGATGATTTAATCGCTAGCGGCAATTTTTTACTTAGGCAAGCCCAAGGTCGAACTCAGGGAGGCAGTTATCTCCTTAGGTAGATTTTAAGCAGATTTCCAAGGTCGGATTTTCAGGTGATAATTTTTTTGGTCTTTTTCAATATATTTTATGCAAGAAAGAAAAGACACAAGCAAAATCAGGCCAGATTGCAAGTTAATTGAGAAAAGTGATAAAATCAAGTCCAAAAATTATGAAACTTGGCCAGATGGTAAAATGCAATGAAATTAAGCTACCCTAATTGTTTTAGATTTTTCTGACACTAGATGAATTTACTGTGAATTAAAAATCAATGCAAGGTGATTTTGACTAAAATAATTTTAATAAAGACCAAATCACAATATTTTCAGATATAAAAATTATCCTAGATAGGTCTAAGTGTGAAGAATCCAGGAAAATTAATAACCTAAATTTCTATGTGAAATGGACCTACTAAAATTAATTATGAAAATCACAAAATGATTTATTCAAGCCTCGAGGTGCGTGTAAATGAGATGATTTTTGGATACAATGTAAATTCAATTATCCTAGGTCTAATGGGAATTTTTGGTGATTTTTGGAGTCAAAGAGAAATTATTACAAATTAAAAGGCATAAATAGGCGAAATATGACAAAATTCCACCAATTAATTAATAATAAAAACCACTGATATCACAAAATTGTGCCAAGTGTCACATATGGAGGAGTATAAATTAATCTACACAATGTAATTTTCAAACTTGAAAAATGATTTAAAATAAATGCCTAGCTATGCGTGCAAAGACAGGGGCCTAACTACAATTATAGGGAATAAAATTGATAAAAAGTAAACATGCTGACAAGGACGAATATGCAATTACATATAATAAGGGGGGTATGTATGCAAAATACCCACAGAACACGCGCGCCTCACGTGGGGGCTCCTAGCAGGGATTGGAATGTAATTATGAAAACCTCCAGGGACCTCGCTGCAAAATACCCAGGCCGCAGTGCAAACCATGATGAATCTCAGATTCATCACTCTAAATCTCATTAATTAAGCTCCATTCCCTCAAAATCATGAGCATTTCTGCATTTATTATGTATAATTAGCATTCATGCATGTTTTCATAAGAATTGCATTTTATCCATAATTTCTGCACAAAATAAGAATCCAAAAATCCAAGACAAATTTGACCTGTAAATAGCCTAATGTCCCGAATTTTTAACTCCTTCTTGCTAACTCCAAATGATCCAAAACCACCTCCATTGTGTACATATCACTAACATGAATAAATGAAAAATACAAAAAAAATCACTAACCCTGTTAAGTGGACCAAAAACCCAAACCCTAGTTTCAGGATTTCGAACTAAAAGCCCCATATCTTCCCCATCTAGTGTCCGATTTTATCTTACTCACTTTTGAACTAATGTACATTCAATTACCTTCAAAACAAGACCAAGTTCAAGTGAATCGGAGCTCATATGTGAAAGTTGGGTTTTGGGCCTCTTTTGTACATTGTGTATTTTAGCGGTTTTTGACCTGATATTTTATGTACATATTTTCTTATTAACTAAAAATCCAAAAAAATTAGATTTAGATGTCTTTGGTTATCTTTGATTTTTTCATATTTTTTTCGGATTTTTTTCAGGTTTAAAAATGATAAAAAAAAATAGAAAACCCAAAAATCTAGGTATTCTATGTACATGGGACCCCAAAAATATCACTTGGTGCATTTAATCGATTTTGGTTTTGATTCTTCATGAAAATTGTAGATCTCATCGAGACAAGCATTTTTTGTGAAGGAACTTTTTCGATCCGAGGTTGTTTACTATTTCTTTTTGATTTTACAAAATCCTTATCTTCGATTTTTCTGGCGATGACAGGCAACCCCTAGGGCCGCCACGTGTCAGCATTTTTTGGGCTTTATATAATTCATTTTTATTATAAAAAAAAGACGCACGTGCGTCACACGTGCCTCCCAGGCACGTGCTCCGCACATGCCCCGCCTCCTTCCCCCTTTTGTGCCACGTGGCACTTGGAGGGCCGTCCGATCTCGGCCGATTGGACGACCCATGGCCTTCGTCTTCCTCCCAGCGCCTCCCCCATTTTGGCGCCACCCGCCTTCGCGATTTCCTCCCCTAATCTCGCAACCACAGCCCCGAGATCTCCGCCAACTACCGATCGTGTCGCCTTTCACCCCCAAATCTCGCCAACCTCCTCCGCATATTTTGCAACCTACTACCATCTTCGACGTCCCTTACGACCTATAAAAGACCTCACCATCCCCCGATCGAAATCATCCGCCGCTTTGTGCTTCACGAAGGTGACAGCTTCGCCTAGACATCACCGGCGAGATCCGAGGGCGCTCACCACCCCTCGTCGCAAACACGCCTCCCCTTGGCCATTGCTGCCGTACTCCGGCCGTGCCCGTTGAGCCAACGTCTCCACCGACTACGCCACCGCCATATTCTCCAGAAGCTTTGGGCTTCACCAACTCTGTCGTCGCCTTCACCGACTTCAACTCCAACGTCGACGACATCAACCGCTGACGACGTCCATCTTCACCAACCGACACCAAGCTCTGCCTCCAGCGTCCATCTTCTTCGACCTGTTCCGACCATGACAACGCTCCCGATTCCACCCCGACGTCCCCTGGCCGTGTGTCGACCAACGACGACTACGACTTCAACACCGCTTCCTTCATAATATCCTCCTCGCCTCCATGACACCGGTCATCCTTGGCCATCCAAAAGGCATCTCCACCACGCGGTCCAACCGTCACGCCCTGGGATCAGCCGCCGGAGCAAGCCACATCTGTCGTTTATCAGCCAGGTCGTGACAGCCAGCACCTCGCCGTGATTCGAGGCCCCCTCGACCTTGTCGCAGCCCTTGCGCTCTGCAGCTGCTCCAGCTCCAGCCGTACCTCGCCGTCGAGCCTCCTCCAGGTATCCTTCCTCCACCGCACCCTTTTATCTTCTCCGATCATCCTCCTCCTCCATATCGACACCCCTCGTATCCACCTCTGCCATCTCCATCTCGGCGTCACGTAATAACGCGTCATCTTCAATCGACTATGTCGCAAGCTCCAGAGATTCCACCTTCACCTCCGACTTCTTCTCCGACCGACGGTCTTCATCGAGCCACCTCCAACGACCATCGCCACCTCGCAACTTCACCAACGACCACCTACGTCTCCACCGCCAAGACTCCATCATCAACCGCCCAGCAGCGCCTTGGCTTTCTCTGCAGCTCCGCCTCGACACTGCCACTCCACGGTGCCAGAAGCTCCTGGGGCCTCCACCGGAGCGGCCCCCTCAACGCCAACCCATCAGGCCTCTCCGCTGCCACCACCACTTGCCAGTCGGGCTCTGGACCCGAGGCCCCCACGTACGTGCGTGGCATGTGCTTAGGGGGAACTACGTCAGCACAACATCAGCATCTCACAAGGGCACGTGCCTTGCACGCGCCTTCTAGGCAATTTACAACAAGCCCCCTAGAGGTTCCGTCATATTGCATTAAAGTCCAAGAACCCAAGGGCACGTGCTACTTTAGGAATTTTGCATCTGAGGCCCCAGAATTATTGGTAATCACACTTAGGTCTCACCTTTGCATTTCTATATTTAGTTTTATTTATTCATTGCAGTTATACCCCTGTACTCATTTATCATTTTAGACCTCTTCTCTGCATCATTTTATTTATCAAAAATTACATATTGTTCGTCTTTTAATTCTCTACACTTTGACATAATGTAGATATTTTTATGATTGATGGTTAATTAATAATTAATTATTTTGTGAAAAAATGCGAACTTTGCCCATTTCTTGCTATTAAATTTGCCATTGATTAACCATTCCTCTAAAAATTCCCCAAAAATCACATATTGTAGAGTTAATTGTGCTTGATATTATGCCCAAAAAGATTTGCATTTTCATGCATAAATTACTCTGTAGAAATCATTTTACATATTTCAGTATTTGATTTTTAATAGATATGAAATCCTACATTTTTGAGACTTAGGATTTTTCTGAGATCCATCACCAAGTGATAGATCTTGGATAATTTTATCCCCTGAAAATAAGTAGGTTTAATATTTATTATAATTAAATATTGAAAATCATTCTGTTTGCATTTAAAAATTCATAAAAAAATCATATTACATCTAAAAATTCCAAAAAAAAGTTACAGTGCATTAATTTCATCATCATTTACATTGTGGCCAAGTTTTGTATTTTTTCGGACATCATTTGAACACAATTACATTTTAGTCCCTAAAATAGGCCAAAATTGCATCTTGCATCCCTTATTTGCATTAAAAATTCCAAAAAAAAGACCGCCTCAAAAACCATGCACGAATCTTGAAAGACATAATTCTAGGTTGTTCCTTTGCCTCCTTGTGATCGACCTTGGGACTTGCCCAAGTAAAATAAATATAAAACCACTTGATTGAATTTGAATAAATATTTATTGTTATTTCTTGACCGATTCCGATCGCCGCCTACAACGAACGACAAATCATTCATCACTAATTTTATGCATCACAAATAAAACATCTCTTTTAAAGCCGCGATTCTCGGGATTCGTCAGATGGCACCGTTGCCGGGGAGGTAAACAGCTTAGATTTGTGTTTTGAAATTTCGTTCGGTTTTCCGCATTCGGGTAGTCTGACCCCCGAATTTTTCATTGTAAATTCCATTTTTATTTCCTGCATTTATTTTTCAGCATTTATTTCGCTTATTTTATTTTTGATTATTTTCTGAGTCACTCTTTTACATGAATCTCTCTTATTTTTCTTGCAAGGTACCTGGCGTACGTGGAGCGGTTTTTCAAGAAACCGACGCATCTTCACCAACTTCCGAAAAGCCGCAATTAATATAAGATCGAGTCGAGTCATGAGAGAGTGTAGAGTCTAGGTTTTTAAATTCTGCAATTTTAGTTTTGTAATTAATTGCTCATTTACAGCGGTGTCCGTTTGGACTCTCGCATGTGTAAAAAGACTATGGACTTTTCTGTGGTGTGTCGTGGCATGTTTCACTCTACGGTGAGGGTGGGGTCCGACTTGAGTGACGATTAGGATAGACATGCACATACGGCTCTCAAAGCATTTTTATTTTTTGTTGTGCTCGTAGGATCTTAAGCCACACTGCACTATTAACTGAGACGCACTTAGATCGTTCAATTTAGGCAAAATTTAACTCAATTCTTTCCCACTAATAGAACTTTCTGCTTAGGTGTTTTTCATCGGCTTGCACTCATTTAGAGTAATTTTTCAATTCTATCTAACATCCCACATGGAGATTGTGAGGATTCATTGTAAGTCTTCTAACTGAGCATTCATCATAATTTTCTGCGTGCATCGGCTTTTCCCGAATTTCTCCCTCTTGTTTTATCATATGATCTAAAGAAAATTGGGACTGGACGGTAGACGTGTATTTGTTCTCATTTAAATTCTTCAGTGATCACCTAATTAAAAGTGGGACTGCTAAATATAACCGATCTTAAGAACCCATAAAATCAAGAATTCTTGCGGGAGAGCAACCCCGACATTGTTTGATTTTATCTTGCAGCGAGGAGCGACCCGCACACTAGGATAGAGCCACGCCCTAACTCTTTTCAGACTACTTTCTTGGGTTAGTCGTTCTCCAGTGAGGATCTCTCCGGTAGCCGGTAAAACGGCACGTGACATCCTTAACAGATTGAATTGATCGGGTAGCTGGTAAACGGTCCGCAATTCATATTGGCTGGGAAAGATCTAATTTGGGATAGGCCAGTCTCCTGAGAGCATTGGATTCCTAACAGCTCGCTTTAACCGCTCTGATATATTGTATTATCACCAAACTCTAAAATTGAAAAGATAATAGCCGAACTCTTACGACTTCATTGTGTGAGTTGGTGAACCTGGGGTTTAATTTGTGTTTGCATTGGTGTGCGTGAACCGATATCGAATATTAATAGCCGCACATTTGATAAAATTTCTTTTGACTGTCTCTGCAATCATCTCTCTTCTTTTCTTGATCATGGAACTCTTGTCCAAAAACTCTTGCAAACCCAAACCATCATTTCTTTCAGCTCTTTCAAAAATGACCGAACATTTATCTAAAAATCCATCAGAGCTATACTATGAAAATGAATTTGTCTCGGTTAGGCCCAAATCAACTAAATCCTCTTCTTTCAATAATCCTCCAACATTTGCGGGAGACTTTCACCCGCGAATGAATATGGCTTCCTCATTGAATTTCTACTCGAATCATCCAATCACACATGACCATCTACCATCATGGACTGAACCGTCTGATTCTCGGATTCTCGCTGATGAGCCATTTCAAGATCAAAATACCTTTGAGTCTCATGACTGGTCGAGAAACCAAACCCAGATGGAAAGACCCACACTTAATGATCATCAACGTTGGATTAACCATGACAAACCTCTCTTCAGACATGATACTCATACAGAGGACTGGACTGACCATATAGAAACAAATAAACCATGTATGATGACTCCACAATATCAAGGTCTGAACAATCATAGGAGTGAACTCTACTCAGACCAACTACACATGACTGGACCATATGAGCAGCCTCCTTCCATAATTTTTGAGGAGAAATTTTCAGAAAATAATGATCATATAATGGATATTCCAAGAAACTCTCCTCTTAACACATACAGGAAAATGGAAGATGAAATTATTGAACACACACCAACTTCTCCCATGATTTATCATGAACAGAATTTTGACGATAATATTTTAGGGTTAAATAAGAAATTTGAATTAATGGAGGAAAAATTCAGAAATTTTACTGACCGACTCAATTTATTTTATGGGAGCTCGGACATAAAAATGAATGAGGAAATGATTGGCTCCCATGCCGAAAATTTTGAGGATATTCAGAAACCTGGGGACGATTCCGACATTAACACCTCTGCATATTATTCCCCTAGAAATGACTATGCCTCTGACTCCCACTCTAAACATCAGAACCCCTACTCATCTGAGGAGTACACCAAATCACCACGTCACACAGAAAATACCAAAAAATGGGAATATTCGAAAATCACAAAAAAATCAAAAATCTCGAGAAACACATAAAAATTGAAACTAAAGAAGATCTGAAGAATTTGGATCCTGTTTTACGGGAAGCACTAGGAAAGAAATTGATTTTTGAACTTCCCTTTCTACAGGCCATTGAACACTTCCCCGATCTTAAAAGATTTGTAATAGACAAATTAACTATGAAAAAGTCGGGCAGGATTAGAATAAAGAATAAAAGACATATCTTGTCAATGTCCTCCTCCTTGGTATTGAGGAGAAAAACCAAGAGCTGCATAGTGAAGCGGTTGCCCAGATTTGACTGTGTAATCAAAGACACAGTTTTCACCCATGCTCGGATTGATGACGATTAACCGATCAATATCCTCCCAACCTCTGTATTTCACGAACTCAAACTCGGACCGATTCGGAAGATACAAGAGATTATTCAATTGACTGATCGCTCAATAAAGCAGCCGAGAGGAATCATTTCTGTCATTATGAAATTCCAAGATGCTCCGCTCAAAGTAGATTTCACGATCATTGATATTGAGCATAAAGGAGAATTCACCCAGTCTCCAATTATTCTCGGAAAGCCATTCCTAGCATTGGCTAAGGCAATTATTGATTGTGAGACTCGGGAAATCAATTTCACAGCATTGGAAGCACTTAGATCTGACACTGTCTTTGAGGAACCACGATCTTCTGAGGCAACCCACGAAGTCCCCGACAACCGTAACCATGAAGCGGTAGAAGAGCCCTACCCCACAGCCACACCTGAGATAGCGGTTGTTGATGAGACTATTGGTTTAGAGACTCTCCCTCCTGCTCCATTCCCAGCTGCTCTCACCATGGAGAATCGAGTATATGAATCATATGATCCGGAGACTTATGCATGGTCGCACCCTGGGTCGACCTATTCTGACTACCTTGATCACATCAACTCGACACAGGAATGCTCCAACATCAAATCAATTGAAAACGAACATCCAGAGACTCTCTCCAGTATTTCAATTCCTCTAGATCTCAAAATAGAAAAATCCTTCTACTACGATCCTGAAACATATGCATGGTCGCACCCTGGAGCAACATTCTCTGAATATCTGGACCAAATCATCCCAAATCGAGAGTGCACCAACATTCTGAAGACCAAGAACAAACACGCAGGACGAAAACTGACTAAGGAGAATTCCAATGGCTATTCATCTGGATACTCAAGTGAACTGACATCTTCACGAAATAAGAAAAAGAAAGTCACCTTTGACCCTTCGGAAGAGGAATCAGCCGATAATCCCTCATCATGTCCGGAAAAGGTAGTCTACATTAGTGAAGTTTGTTCGACAGCTCTAAAGCCATATCTTCGCAAGGATCCAAAATTCAATTCTCGTTGGACAACTCCCATTCCTAACTACTATTCATCCAAAGCTGATGCTCCTGCACTCTTTAAGTACACTGGAATTATTTCGTATGAGCTGACTGAGACCGATGCTTCTGAGTATTCATCCGAGGACAAACCGATTGACCCCAAGAAGGATCGAATTCTGAGGAAACAACTGAAGAAACAAAAAGACATGAATACTTGGAGTATGTCCACTTTCAAATACTATTACTTTGAGGATAAATACGATGATGGATATCTTTCATCTGACTCAAACACTTCATCTATTATCCATCATGATTTTTCTGAGGATGAAACTGATCATAGTTGGGAATCATATGCTTCATCTCCATCTCGTTATTCCGATCTCCCATCACAGGCTCAAAAGAAGATCAACCGAAAACCGCCTTAATCATCGGCTACCCACCCTCCCTCCCGACCACATCGGCCTCCTTGTACAGCTTCTTCCTCTACTTAGGCCAAGGCCTAAGTATAGGGGGACCGATGTCATCTGTATATACCATCCTTCTCCTTCTCCCGATCACTTCACTTCCACCCTTCTTCTATACTTTGGCTGACCAGAGCCTAAGTATAGGGGGAACCGATGCCCACCTGTATATATTATTTTCATTCACATACCCCGATCACTTCATTTTTTCCGCTCTTCTTATATACTTAGACTGGTCACAGTCTAAGTATAGGGGGCGGTTCTGTAAATCTTTTTCTTTTTCTGTTTCACTCTCTTACGCTTAGCCCGAGCTATGTCTTCTTTCTGCTTCTTGTGCTCCGAGGACACAGCACTCGCTAAGTATGGGGGGTATGTATATACTTTGTAATATTTTACCCATATCTCGTACTTGCGCGTAAGTCTATATGTATTTACGGGGTGGGTAATCTTTTAAAAAAAACAAAATAAAAAAAGAGTTTTGCTTCTAACACTAACTTTGCCCAAAATTTTTGAAAAAAAATGGCTTCTTATTTCATTTTTGCATCAAAAAAAGTGTCTGCATTTCACACACCTGCACTTCATCCAACATCGCATTCATTTGCATCTGTGAAAAGTCATTGGGTTCTGAACCAAGTTGTGAGCAGAAACCGAGAGTGGTTTGGACTTAACCTTAATCCACCTAATTTTCAAAGGAACTTCACCAAGAAATAAGATTTTAAGAACTTCAGGTCTTTTGACTTAATTCTTTAAGTTCCACATGACAATGTGCAGTGTTTGACTCTTAGTGTCTAACCCGGTCTCTTCATTCTGGGTACAACTCTAGAATAGGGAATTAAATTGTACTCTCGCACTATGCACTTATCTCAATTCAGACGGGATGTTGGAAGACTGTGTGAGTCTCTTTTCTGATAGCATGGAAATCTAAAGACCGGAGTACGGGTTGAAATAAAGCTTCGGAAAAGGGATGGATGGCTGGGCATAATTTTTTCTAAGACCCCAAAAAATGTACGGAATAAAAAGACACTATATCCATAGGGGCACAACAAGATCTAAGTAGAACCACCAAAAATTCCAAATACAAAGAAGCATTCTACCAAATAAAATCTGACCAAAAAGGTCTAAGCTTCAAGAAACCTGCAGATCTTGGTGGAGACTCGGCTACACTGACCATCTTCACAAGGAGAGGTGACTGCACTGACCACCCTCCAGTTCTTTTCCCCTTCTTCTAACTTCTTCCCCAATTCGATTGTGAACACAACGCGACAGACCTTAGAAGGAAATACCTGACACCCTGAGGACGAGTTACTGGAGAGGAGAGGAGCATGGTAGTCTGGCATTCTGGATGGGAAGAGCTAAAACCCTTCACACACATGAGTCGGTTATTCAATGTTCATAGGGTATACTTTGGGAAGATGATTGATCTAAGATGACTTCTGAGCCGAAACTGTGACAATGATGTGTAGAACTTGAGGGTTGTTGATTTTAAAATTCTAAGTCTCACAGAAGTTCCGACACACAAATAATCCAAAGGTCGAGTTTAGTTTCATTTTCACCTTCAGCTCATGGTCTTGGTATGGAACCCAATCTCATTTCACCTCATGGCATTTCTTTTTGATGCTTAGGGACAAGCATGGTTTAAGTATAAGGGGATGATGAATCTCGGATTCATCACTCTAAATCTCATTAATTAAGCTCCATTCCCTCAAAATCATAAACATTTCTGCATTTATTCTGCATAATTAGCATTCATGCATGTTTTCATAAGAATTGCATTTTATCCATAATTTCTGCACAAAATAAGAATCCAAAAATCCAAGCCAAATTTGACCTATAAATAGCCTAACATCCTGGATTTTTAACCCCTTCTAGATAACTTCGAATGATCCAAAACCACAACCATTGTGTACATATCACTAACATGAATAAATGAAAAATACAAAAAAATCACTAACCCTGTTAAGTGGACCAAAAACCCAAACCCTAGTTTCAGGATTTTCAGACTAAAAGCCCCATATCTTCCCCATCCACTATCCGATTTTATCCTACTCACTTTTGAACTAATGTACATTCAATTACCTTCAAAACAAGACCAAGTTCAAGTGAATCTGAGCTCATATGTGAAAGTTGGGTTTTGGGCCTCTTTTGTACATTGTGTATTTTAGCGGTTTTTGACCTGATATTTTATGTGCATATTTTCTTATTAATTAAAAATCCAAAAAAATAGATTTAGATGTCTTTATTTATCTTTGATCTTTTCATATTTTTTCAGGATTTGTTCTAGTTTAAAAATGACAAAAAAATAGAAAACCCATAAATCTAGGTATTCTATGTACATGGGATACCCCAAAAATATCACTTCGTGCATTTAATCGATTTTGGTTTTGATGTCTTCATGAAAATTGTAGATCTCATCGAGACAAGCATTTTTCGTAAAGGAGCTTTTTCGATCTGAGGTCGTTTACTATTTCCTTTGGATTTTACAAAATCTTTATCTTCGATTTTTCTGGTGATGACACGTGGCAGCCCCTGGGGCCGCCACGTGTCAGCATTTTTTGGGCTTTATATAATTCGTTTTTATTAAAAAAAGGTACACGTGCGTCGCACGTGCCTCCCAGGCACGTGCTGCACACGTGCCCAGCCCCCTTCCCCCTTTTGCGCCACGTGGCACCTGGAGGGCCGTCCGATCTCAACCGATCGGACGGCCCATGGCCTTCTTCTTCCTCCCAGCGCCTCCCCCATTCTGGCGCCACCCGCCTCCACAATTTCCTCCCATAATCTCGCAATCGCAGCCCCGAGATCTCAGCCAACTGCTGATCTCGCCGCCTTTCACCCCCAAATCTCGCCAACCTCCTCCGCATATTTTGCAACCTATTACCATCTCCGACGTCCCTTACGACCTATAAAATACCTCGCCATCCCCCGATCGAAAGCATCCACTGCTTTGTGCTTCACGAAGGTGACAGCTTCGCCTAGACATCGCAGGCGAGATCTGAGGGCGCTCGCCGCCCCTTTTTGCAGACACGCTTCCCCTTGGCCATTGTTGTCGTGCTCCGGCCGTGCCCGTTGAGCCAACGTCTCCACCGACTACGCCACCGCCATCTCCTCCAGAAGCTTCGGGCTTCACCAACTCTGTCGTCGCCTTCATCGACTTCAACTCCAATGTCGACGACATCAACCGCCAACGACGTCCATCTTCACCGACCGACACCAAGCTCCGCCTCCTGCATCCATCTTCTTCGACCTGCTCCGACCACGAAAACGCTCCCGACTCCGCCCCGATGTCCCCTGGCCGTGTGTCGGCCACCGACGACGACGAATTCAATGTCGCTTCCTTCATCATCTCCTCCTCGCCTCCACGATGCTGGTCGTCCTCGGCCATCCAGAAGGCGTCTCCTCCACGCGGTCCAACCGTCGCGCCCTAGGATCAACCGCCGGAGCAAGCCACATCCGTCGTTTATCAGCCAGGTCGTGACAGCCAACACCTCAGCGTGATCCGAGGCCCCCTCGACCTCGTCGCAGCCCTTGCACTCCGCAGCTGCTCCAGCTCCGGCCGTACCTCGCCGTCGAGCCTCCTCCAGGTATCCTTCCTCCGCCGCACCTTTCATCTTCTCTGATCATCCTCCTCCTCTGTATCGACACCCCCCGTATCCACCTCCACCATCTCCGTCTCGACGTCACGTAATAATGCATCATCTTCAATCGACTCCACCGCAAGCTCCAGAGATTCCACCTTCGCCTCCGACTTCTTCTCCGACCGACAGTCTTCATCAAGCCACCACCAACGATTGTCGCCACCTCGCAACTTCACCAACGACCGCCTACGTCTCCACCGCCAAGGCTCCATCATCAACCGCCCAGCAGCGCCTTGTCTTTCTCCACAGCTCCGCCTCGACACTACTGCTCCACGGCGCCAGAAGCTCCAGGGGCCTCCACCGGAGCGACCCCCTCAACGTCAACCCATCGGGCCTCTCCGCTGCCACCACCACTCGCCGGCCGGGCTCTGGACTCGAGGCCCCCACACACGTGCACAGCATGTTCTTAGGGGTAACTACGTCAGCACGACATCAACAGCTCCCGAGGGCACGTCCCTTGCACGCGCCTTCTGGGCAATTTACAACAAGCCCCTTAGAGGTTCCGCCATATTGCATTAAAGTCCAAGACCCCAAGGGCACGTGCTAAGCACGTGCTACTTTGGGAATTTTGCATCCGAGGCCCCAGAATTATTGGTAATCACACTTAGGTCTCACCTTTGCATTTCTATATTTAGTTTTATTTATTCATTGCAGTTATACCCATGTACTCATTTATCATTTAAGACCTCTTCTCTGCATCATTTTATTTATCAAAAATAGCATATTGTTCGTATTTTAATTCTCTACACTTTAACTGATGTGGACATTTTTATGATTGACGGTTAATTATTAATTAACTAATTTGTGAAAATTGCGAACTTTACCCATTTCTTGCTATTAAATTTGCCGTTGATTAACCATTGCTCTAAAAATTCCCCAAAAATCATATATTTTAGAGTTAATTGTGCTTGATATTGTACCCAAAAAGATTTGCATTTGCTTGCATAAATTGCTCTGTAAAAATCATTTTGCATATTTCAGTATTTGATTTTTAATAGACATTAAATCCCACATTTTTGAGGTTTAGGATTTTTCTGAGATCCATCACCTAGTGATAGTTCTTGGATAATTTTATCCCCTGAAAATAAGTAAGTTTAATATTTATTATAATTAAATATTGAAAATCATTCTATTTGCATTTAAAAATTCATAAAAAAATCATATTGCATCTAAAAATTCCAAGAAAAATTACAGTGCATTCATTTCATCATCATTTACATTGTGGCCAAGTTTCATATTTTTTTCGGATATCATTTGAACGCAATTTACATTTTAGTCCCTAAAATAGGCCAAAATTGCATCTTACATCCCTTATTTGCATTAAAAATTTCAAAAAAAGATCGCCTCGAAAACCGTACATGAATCTTGATAGACATAATTCTAGGTTGTTCCTTTGACTCCTTGTGATCGACCTTGGGACTTGCCCAAGTAAAATAAACATAAAACCACTTGCTTGAAATTGAATAAATATTTGTGGTTATTTCTTGACTGATTCCGATCGCCGCCTACAACGAACGACAAATCATTCATCATTAATAGTACGCATCACAAATAACGCATCTCTTTTAAAGTCGTGATTCTCGGGATTCATCAAACCACGTGGGGGACCCAAGCTCGGTGGACTTCGGAGGCTCGGATGGAGGCTCGGGTGACTCTGGAGGCTCAAACTCAGCTCGGATGGAGGCTCGGCTAGCTTCGGGGGATCCGAGCCTGATGGTCAGGGAAGGGGCTCGGAGTAGGCGATGTGGCTCGTTGTAGACCACTGGATCAGGTGCGGATCCAATGGCTGCTGGTGGCTGGCGCGTGGCGTGCAATGACTTGTTGGATCAAGATCGATCCAACGGTCTCTGGAGCTCGAGGAAGGTGGACACATGGATGATCGAGCGCCGTTGGATTAGGATGGATCCAACGGCCTCTGAAGCTCTGGCGATTGGCGACATGGAGCGATCAGGTGCGTAGGATCCTCCTGATCCCATGGCTGCGGAGTGAATGCGACGTGGCATCTTCCTGATCGTCCGATCAAGAAGATCAAATGGTTGTTGCTCGTCATTTTCAACCGAACCGCTGCCTCCTGTGACGGAGATGGCTGGACTCCGGTGAAGAGGCTCTGGCTCCACCTCCTTCGTCTAAGGTCGGTGAAGCTCTCCGGCAGCTCCCAGTGGATGGGAACGATCGTGGAGGTGTAACGGAGCCGTCGGAGGTCTCAGCTGAGGTTGAACTGCTCTAGAGGGCGGCGCCGATGAAGCTTCGATGAGATTCTGGCCAATCAAAATTGGAGTACCTGCAGGGGGTTAATGGATAGCAGAGGCGTGCGAGAATGCTCGTGGGGTGACCGTGAGTGCGGAGTGAGGCCTGAAAGGTGATGGGGTGGTTCGGTGATCGTGCTCCGCCAAGGTGGCGGAGCTCGCATCGGCGTGGGGTTGAGTGTGTCGTCGGAGAGGATAAAGGCGGGTGTGAAGATCAGAGCTTCGAGGAGAAGCTCGGTGGATGCTCAACGGAGTGGGAAGTGGCGTGTGGACGGTGGATAAAATCAGAGAAAGACCAAGAAAAAGGAGAAGAAGATTGGGAGGGATATGGAGGTATCTACCTGGGGAATGGAGCTCGATGAAGTGCTCCAGGTCATCACTCGAGGGACAGTAGAGGGCCCGAGCTCAAGCAGCTCGTCGGAGGAGCTGCAACATGGCGTGGCGACATCGTGGATCAAATCGGAGGTGGAGGCCTATCTTCACTTGGTTTCACTCTCATTTGTTGTCACCAATGGGTGGCTCTGAGCTCTAGGATACCTCTCGCATTGGCGGATAGGGGTGAAGGTTGAAGACGGTGGAGTATTTAAAGGTGGAGGTGACAGAATAGGTGGTGTAGCGATGGAGTTGGTGGGCATCGTGGAGCGAGGTGGATGGAGGTTATGGCATTCGAGTGGTTAGGCGAGGATGAGGGATGAGTGGAGTACGTAGTGGTGGTTCCAGGGGGCGGAGACGGTGGTCGGTGTGGCTCCCAAAATAAAAAGGGGGCGGCCCTCGCGTACAGTGAACGACGTGGGTGCGGGGCTTGTGGGAGGTGGGAGACGAAGTATCGGCCGTTGGATCGAGCGATCCAACTGTCAGGAGAAGCGTGGAAGCAGAAGGTGAGGATTAGATCGGTGGAGCGAAATCGAAGGGGGTAGATGTAGCCATGTGGCGGCCGTGGGTCAAGGTGCTAACGTATGGCAGAGATGTAGTCTAGGGGTTTGATTGAAGGGTTGCAAGGTGTTGCGAGATGAGTGGCCAGGATAAGAGCCTTCTGGCGAAGATCGGAGGGTGTAGGGTGCGCCACGTGGCGTGCTAAGAGAGCGGCGCTGACGGGTGGTCCAGATGAGATCCATGGGTAGATCAGGCGGCTGGAATGTGTTGCGATGATGAACGGACCAGATCCAGAGAGGGGGCGAACGATCAGACGGCGGGGAAGGCTGGGCACGTGGCGCGCAAAGGAGCGGGCCGCGTGGCTCAATCAGAGAGCGCCACGCGGCCTGCTCTGAGTGGCTGAGAAAGAAAATGAATTTAGAGAGACAAGGAGGTCGAATTTGGAAAAACTCAAAACATGAAAGTTGTAGATCTTGATGAGATATACAAGTTTCATGTTGACCAAAAACGGAGATGAGGTCTACTATGATACAAAAATACAAGAGTACAAATATACATACATATAGTGTATACATGGGCCCAAAAACCCAAGTTTTGCATACGAGCTCCGAATTGAATGAAATTGGTCTCATTTTAAAGGTCTATGGATGTGTATTAATCTGAAGGTGAGTAGATCTAATTAGGAGTTTGTATGAGAGGGATATTGGCATTCTAAGGTCCAGGTTCTCCAACTGGTTTTGGGGCTTTATTGGGCAATTTACATGATAGGGATTTTTGGTCTTCTTCCTTATATTATTAACTAGTAATGTACATAGTGTAAGGAAGGTGTTATTTGATTTTAGAAGGGATATGAAATACAGATAATTAGGTGAATTATTGGGAGTATTTTACAAGTGATTTTTACACATGAATTGGCTTTTTATTTAATGCAAATATGAATGCTAAAATGCATGTATTGTGGATTTATGCATAAATGCTATTTATGCAATATAAAGGGAAATATGCTGCTAAATACTTGGGAACAAGGCTCTATTTTCAACTTTAAGAGTGATGAATCACATATTCATCAACCCCCTATTCTTAAACCTTGCTCGTCCCTGAGCAACTAAATGAAATGCAAGAGTGAAATGATTTTGGGTTCCATACCAAGGTCATGAACAAAAGTTGAAAATGGAGCTTGACTCGACCTTTGGATTAAGTGTGTGGCGGCGGAACCTTATTAGGATCTGAATTTAAGACCTAACAGACTTTAAGTTCCACAAGTCTTCTAGTCAAGACACCTCAACAGTCAGGTCAGAACAAATCTTCAGACGTAAATTTCTGATGACTATGATTCTTACTTGTAATGTGTGAGTGAAAAATAGCTCTCCACATCAGAAATGGCTCAGAAACAGCTTCTTCTAACAAGGTAACTCTAGTTACCCGGTCCGGTAACTCTTTCCTCGAGGAGTGGGGTATTCCCTTCTAAGTTCAAGTGTGACCAGCTCAAGAGGAGGGGGTAGAGAGAAGAATGGACATTATCCAGTGTAGCTACCTATCTCGGGATGCCTGACCAGTGTAGCCAAGTCATCCAGCTGCATTTTCTTTGCTAATATACATACTCCGACAGGTATTTTATTTTCACTTTGACCTATCTTATTTTTTTTAGTTTTTACATTTTTTTCTTCTTTTTTTGAACTATATACAAGGTGCAACATGTACATCAGGAGTTTTTCCTCTTGAGCCAGTAGACTATCCCTCTTTTGAAGCATTATTGCAACCCACAGCATCCCGTCCTTAGATGTCAACACCACCAGATTAGGTTGAGATGCACTATCCTCCCTAGAGGAGGACAGATGTTTCCACCCATGTGCTACTCCAAGCTAAAGGATTCTACCTCCTCACCACCTCATCAATGAAGAGCTACGTACATTGTGCTTGTACAAGTTAGGTTATTATCTAAAAGAATCATCCGTGTGCACGAGATATTCTACTTAGACTGATTAAGATGACATGTGAACATAGACTTGCGGACTCAAAGAATTAAGTCACTTGACCTGAGAAATCTTAACTCTAGTTCCTATAAGGTTCCTCTGAAATTAGGTGGATTAAGGTCAAATCAAGTCCTTCCTCAACATCTACTCATAACTTGGTTCAGAACCCACTAGCTTTTTCACCTTGCATATGCAAGATATGCAGATGAGATGTAGATGACATGCTATGTAGATGAATGAAATGCAAGACTCGTTTTCTTTTTCTTTTTTCAGATGCAGAGATGATGTGCAAGAGTAAATAAGAAGCCTTTGATTGATTTTTTTCAAGAATTTGGTATACCTCCTATGTTACAATAATTTACAAGAGTTTTATAAATATTATACAGATTATACAAAAAAATTTCTCCAAATTTTACCCAGCCCGTAATTATTACAAAATATATACAAAAATACGTGAAAGTACGAGCTATAGGTAAAGTATATATGTAATATATACACGCCCCCTATACTTAGCATGTGTTATGTCCTTAGAGCACAGAAAGCAAGGAAAAATACATAGCTCGTGCTAAGCGTAAGAGAGCCAAAAGAGCGAAAATGTAAAGAAGTTTTCCTGCACCCTATACTTAGGCTCTGGCAGCCTAAATGTAGAAGAAGGTCAGAAATGGGGCAGACGAGGTCAAGAGGAGAAGTGGATGAATATCTACAAGGCGGGCATCGGTCCCCCCCTATACTTAGGCTCAGGTCAACCTAAGTATAGGACCGGTGTGAGTATGAGGACTGATGTGATCTGGAGGATGTACAGTGAGCAGAATTAAGTGACTCATCCCCCCATACTTAGGATCTGGTCATCCTAAGTATAGTCCAAGATGGGGATAGATGAAGCTGGGATGAGTTATTAGAGTAGCTGGATGGAGAGGGAAGAATATACAAGAATGATGGATATGTACAAAGATCGTGGATTGAATCTTTCAAGATGCTGTTGATGGCAAGAACTTACTGCTGCAAGGTCCCATGCGCGGCTCGATGTGTATCTGTTGAATCAGTCTCATGCATGAATATAAACTCCTCAACATGGACTAACTGCTCATTGGTTTCAATGAAGTGTTTCAACAGTTGTCCATTCACTACGAATGTTGGTGTGTCATCTGCGAGATCTGAGATCTCGACACATCCACTATCATGCACCGCACAGACAATGAATGGGCCCGTCCATTTTGACTTTAATTTGCCTTGAAAGACTTTCAGCCTTGCATTGAACAACCATAACTTCTGTCTAGAAACAAAGGTCTTTCGTCTGATATATCTATCGTGCCAATGCTTTACCTTGTCCTTGTACACCAAACTGTTGTCGTATGCGTGGTTTCTGACTTCCACAAGCTCATTCAGATCCATTTCTCTCTTCTTCTGCCCAAGGTGCGTGTTCCAGTTGACCTTCTTAATTGCCCATTCTGATTTATGTACTAACTCTGTGGGCAAATGGCATGGCTTTTCGAATACCATTCGGAATGGGGAGGTTCCTAACGGTGTCTTGTAAGCTATCCTATAAGCTCATAGGACTTGATCTAAGATCTGAGACCAGTCCTTCCTATCTGGGCAGACAAGCTTCTGCAATATAGTTTTCAACTCCCTATTCGACACCTTAGCCATACCATTAGTTTGTAGATGGTAAGGACTAGCGACACGGTGTTCGATGCCGTAGTCCTTCAAGAGTTTCTTCGCATCTCGGTTTACAAAGTAGCTACCCCCATCTATATCAATATTTTGGGAATCCCAAACCTAGAGATGATATGCTCTTTGATGAATGTACATACAGTCCTGCTGTCTGCGGCTCGGGTTGGGATAGCCTCCACCCACCTGGATAGGTAGTCTACCGCAAGAAGGATGTACTCGAATCCATGGCTAACAGGGAATGGGCCCATGAAGTCGATGCCCCAGGCGTCAAAGACATCACAAATGATGACAGGCTGCATCAGTATCTCATCCTTGGAACCAACGGTTCCTCCCATTCTCTGGCATACTGGGCACGACTTCGCAAAGGTGATGGCATCGCGAAACAGAGTCGGCCAGTAAAAGCCACACTGAAGTACCTTCCATGCAGTCCTCTTCTCGTAGTGGTGTCCTCCTACCTCCAAGTTGTGGCATAAAGAAAGGACACTCTGGTATTCCACCTGAGGAATACACCGCCTCCAGACACAATCCGGTCCTTCAAAGAAAAGGATCGGATCCTCCCAATGGTAGTGTCTAGCATCCGACTTCAGTCGGTCAATGTGGCTCTTGGGCCAACCTTCGGGAACCTTCTTGGAGACAAGATAGTTCACGATATTGGCATACCATGGGAGTGAGTCGACAACAAAAATCGACTCATCGGGGAAGGAGTCTCGAATTGGTGAATCCTCGGAAGTATTGATATCTTCGAGACGGGAGAGATGATCATCGACTACGTTCTTCTTTCTACGTTTATCATAAATATACAAATCAAATTCCTGGATATGTAGAATCCACCTAAGAAGACGCACCTTCGCATCCTTCTTTTCCATCAAATATCGTAGTGATGTGTGGTCGGTGAACACAATTACCTTGGATCTGATTAAATGAGATCTGAACTTGTCTAAGGCAAATACTACCGCAAGCATCTCCTTTTCCGTAACTATATAGTTATGCTGAGCGGTGTCAAGCACTTTGCTTGCGTAGTGGATTGCGAATGGGACGCCATCCCTCCTCGATCCTAACACAACCCCAACAGCAAAATCTGATGCGTCCGTCATGATCTCAAAAGGTAGAGACCAATTTGGGACTTGTAGGATTGGGGCGTCCATGATCATTCCTTGCAATAGCTTAAAGGCTTCAAGATATTTGTGATCAACTATAAACTCCATGTCCTTGCCAAAAAGCTCAGTTAGTGGTCGGGCAATCTTAGAAAAATCCTTGATGAATCTCTAATAGAATCCGACATGCCCGAGGAACGACCGCAACTGCTTAATGTTGGTGGGTGGCTGGAGTCGTCTGATCACATCCACCTTGGCAGGGTCAACCTTCATTCCTCTCTTGGAAATGGCGTGCCCCAACACAATACCCTCCGTCACCATGAAGTGACTTTTCTCCCAGGAGAGCACCAGATTAACCTCACAACAGCATTTGAGGACTCGATCCAGATTCCTAAGACAGGAATTGAAGGAATCGCCGTGGACCGAGAAGTCATCCATGAAGACTTCCAGGAATTCACCAACCATTTCGGCGAATACGGCAATCATGCACCTTTGAAAAGTACCTCGAGCATTGCATAACCCAAAGGGCATCCGCCTGAAAGCATATGTACCAAAGGGACATGTAAACATGATCTTTTCCTGGTCCTCTGGAGCTATGGCTACTTGATTGTAGCCCTAGAACCCATCGAAGTAGAAGAATTCTTTCCCCGCTAGTCTCTCTAGGATCTGATCAATGAACGGTAGGGGGAAATGATCCTTCTTCGTCACAGCATTCAGGCGTCTGTAATCCATACAGATGCACCACGACATGGGCACTCGTGTCATGATCTCCTCTCCGTCCTCGTTGGTGGTTGTCTGAATTCCCGACTTTTTTGGGACAACATGGATTAGGGCCATCCATTTAGAGTAGGAGATGGGATAAATGAAACCCGCGTTGCACCATTTCTCTATTTCCTTCTTCACTACCTCTCGTAAATTTGGATTCAAACGACGTTGGAATTCACGAGAGGGTTTGGCTTCATTCCCCAAGTAGATATGGTGACAACACAGAGCAGGATTTATCCCATGGAGATAGGAAATGCTCCAGCCTATCGCCTTGCAATTTTTCTCCGAGATCTCTAGCAAGCGAGACTCCTGCTCCTCGGTCAATCACGAACTGATGATGACCAGATATTTCTTCTCCTGACCCGCAAGGAAGGTATATTTGAGTGTTGTGGGTAGAGGTTTGAGCTCAGGTAATGTGTGATCATCTGGGAAGTCTGGCTCAATCGAATCTGGTTTAGTGTTGAAAGTGGCTGAATCTATCTCTGAAATTACTGCCACTAAGTCATTTAGCTCTAGAGTCGGATCGTCAAAGGTTCCTATGCAATTGGCAAAAGCCACGTCCGACTCTTCATCCTCATCTTCTGATTGTCCTAAGGAGGGAAGGACTGACAGGCCCAGCTGGGCCTCTAAGTCATCAAAGATGTAGGGGGATGCAGGTTCTGAGCTGTACTCGTTTCTGTGGACCTCGCAAACTGACGAATGCACAAGATCATCTCCGGAAGGGATGGACTCATCGGTGCTGGCTGGGAACTGTCTCCATGGCCCAACTGTGTCTACATGGTCGCAGTCTGCTTCGGATGAAGAGTACTCGGTGCTGGATTCGGAATCCAGTCTCTGCCATCTGGTTTGCTTCATCTCAAGTTTCTCATCTCTGCCTGGAGTTTGGAACTGGATTTTCCCGATCTTGTAATCAAATAAGGCCCCCGTTGTTCTGAGGAAGGGCATGCGTAGGATGATATGGGAATCTCTCCAATTACGAGGGATTTCCATATCTAGGACTGTAAAGTCCACCATGTATTCCTGACCATCGACTTTGATGACAACATTCCTCAATTCTCCTTGGGAGGTCTTGGTTGATTTATCAGCGAACTGAAGGAGGGCTCTAGATTTCCTAAGAGGTTCGAGATTAAGCTGCTCATAGAGGACTGTAGGTATTAAGTTGATTGACGAGCCGTTGTCTAGGATAGTGCATGCAAATGCAATGTCATCGACATGACTCAGTACATAATGTGCACCCATGTCTCTTCGTTTCCTTGGAAATGAGTTCATTATTGCACAAGTCGTAGCTACTGACAGAGCGTGTTTCTCAACACGGCTTTTGATCTTCATGCTAACCCTAGTAGGTGTGCATCTCACCTTAAGGTATTTCTGAAATACAGGTGTCATTTCCACGTACTTGTCAAAGGGAATTGTGACCTTGATATGTTTGTTACAAAACTCTGCCATCGCAGGGTCATCTTTTTGGCCTTTTTTAGTTTTCTTCTTTCCACCCTTGAGAGCTCGGGGGAAAAAGATTATTGACTCCAACTCAGATTCTGAAACTGAAATATTTTCATTCAAAGCGGGAACTGAATTCTGTACAGGACTCAGACTCTGAAACTGACTATGACTTGGACTATGAAAAGAAAACTGCTGATGAGAAACAGGTGATGCATCCTCTGCAACTGCTGGAACGTCCTCCTCAGATGGAGGTGCGGGCTCTTCATTGATTTCTGTGGACTCCCTGCTGGTCCAGTTCCTTTGCTGCTTCGAGGACTCAGAAGTCCTCTTCTTATGCTGATGGTCGTGATGGTGGTGCTGCTCCTCTACCTCCAAGCTCTCCTCAGGTAGAGACTTGGTGGTTTCTTCCTCCTGTGCTCGTGCCCGTGCCCGATCAGGTAAGATCACGGTCCTTCTGCTCCTGAGGGACATATGGTTTACATTATCATACAAAAGGATCTCATGTTCAGATAAGGAATTATCTGAATAGTGTACCTAATCTCGTGGTCGGTTCTGGCCTTGAGTCAAGCTGTTGGGGTTGGCCTAAACCTGGACGGGAATTGGGGTCTTTGGTGCCATATGCTGGTCCTTGGTATGAGAAACGTGGTTTAGATCGGTTCTCATATCCAGATAGTCATTCTGGATCTGTTGGACCCTATCAGTAAGGGTCTGGATCGCCAAGGTGAGGGACTCTAATTCGGTGGGCTGGGCGGGTTGATGTTGTCCTGAAGGTGAGGACCTATATTGACCCTGCTGGCCATGCCGATACTGTTGTTGCTGATGGGACGATGACGGGCCCTGCTGGCCCAAGTGGAATGTGTGTTGCTGTTGCCGGTGTTGGTGAGGCTGGTACCCTCGTTCGGGCCTGGACTGAACAAAGCGTGGTGCGGGGATGGAGTTGTTTTCCTGGTAAGCTAGGGAAGGTCGGTGAGGCTGACCGTTCCCTATCCCCAACTGTCTGCCGGCGGGGTCATGGCTGTACCACAGCCCGTTGATCTCGAACACCTGCTGAGGCTCCTCGTATCCTGTCTCCACTTGTGGGGGTGCGTGCTGGTCCTACTGGGTGTAAGTATGTTCCTCTACCCAGCCACTCTGAGGCCCCGGTTAAGGGGCAAGTAGCTTTATCTTGGCTACCCTCTCAGTAAGTTCCTCCACTTGCTTTGGCAATCTCGAGAGAGACTCAAGGTCAGTGACCCTCTTGTGAATCTGCTCGACCATGGTTAGCTTGTCCGCTATCATCCCCATGCTGGGAATGAGGTCCTCTGTCAGATCCGTTATAGTCCTCCTAGTTGTCTCGTTGGATAGGATTGATGGAGACAACTGATAGGCCCTGGTGGCCTGCGACCTGCCTGTTTCCGCCATCTGCTCCAAGATTTTCCATACAGCATTTTCATTCTTGTTCAGATAACTTCCTCCACATGTGGCACTGACTAACCCCTGCATCTCCAGGGTCAAGCCACAGAACAATGTTTGGATTAAGATCGCCTTAGAAATGCCATGGCACAGGTATTTCTGAATGAGGTCATTAAACCTATCCCAGGCTTCATGGAATGGTTCGTTGGGTCCCTGGGAAGAGCTTGCGATCTTTGTTCTTATTTGATTAGTCCTATTAAGTGGGTAGAACTTTTTCAGAAAAAGGTCCTTGAACTGCATCCAGGTTGTACATATCACCCCTAGGTTTTTCAGCCAATGTGCTGCCTTATCTCCTAAGGCAAATGGGGTGGCCTTCAGCCGAATGCAATCCTGCCCAACCCTAGGGTGACTAAGGTTGTTGCAAACAAGCTCAAAGTCTCTGAGGAAGGCATATGGTTCTTCGTTTGTATTTCCATTAAACTTCGGTAGTAGGCTAAGAAAGTGGGGCTTGAGCTCAAACGCTTCGGGGGGAATCGTTGGTGCCAACCAACTGTGCATCTCATTTTCTGCTGGGTTATAGGCATCAACTATTGGTCGGTCGATTCCTCCTGCCGCAATGATCTGTCTCATTCTTGTTGTAAGATCTGAATCTGTTGTTCGGCTGTGGCGAGGCGAGCCAAGATTTGTCGTAATGGGTCCTCATCCGGGGTTGCTTAGGTGACATCTTGTCCTCTAGTCCTGGGTATGAAACATGGTCTGGGTTAGAGGACAAATCAAGGAAGGGGTTTATACCGAGGCGATGGTCTTCCTCGGTAAGCTCAGAGGAGAGGAAAGGGTTGGTTTGAGAGTAACCACCCTGGTTGAGAGGGATCCAGAACTTAAGAGGGTCATGAGTTCTGGGTGGTCCAAGTTGTGCTTGGACCGGTGAGGATGAGTTTCGTGGGGGGCTCAGAGAGAGATTGGCGAATAAAGAGTCGATGTCCCCCCAGTCACTCATCTTGAATTGGCGAGAAGAATCGGGAGTTCTAAGTGAAGATAGGATTTTACTCCTACTTGAAGCAAGCAATTCAATCCAAGACCCTGTATTCACACTCAACACAGTGAAGGACCCGGAACCGAGTCCAATTAATCTTGTTGATTTTAAGTGTGATTTTCAAGCAAAATTAGCAAGAGTTTACGTAGCCTATAGGGAAGTCGGCTCAAAGCCGGATGCGTCTTCCCTATTTAACCTGTCGCCTAAGATACCGCCGGTCCATCCTTTCTTCGCTCCTATCCCAAGTTGATGGATTCAAAGACATACCCCTATCTACTTGCAAGCAGGCGGAGGCTGACAAGGCCAGAACTTCACCCCAGGGGGTTACTGGCAACTTGTCGCGAAGTACCGCAATTTCGCCCCTATCTACCTGAGACAGGCGGAGGCTACTTGGTACTAGTTAGTGAACCTGAATAATTCAACTTGTGATATTTGCTAGGATTAGTCGGAACATGATATGGAAGGCGGGGATTTGGGCTCTGCCTTCAGGTGTTCACACACACTCAAGTACCCTCACTTAGCCTAAAAATAAGGTCAGGGATTAATCTCCCGCAAGCAGATTTTCCGATTTTATTGATTTTTTGGTAAATAATGTTTGTAGTCCCAGTTTTAAGTTAAGTTATCAATTGTTAGTCCAATCCACACAGCACGCCTATCGACCAGTCCCAATTTCTGTTTACTTAAGTTGGAAAACCAAGAGAGAGAAATCGAGAAAAGACGATGCACAAAAAATAATGATGCTTATGCTGAGTGAAGAATACTCGCTTTTACACTGCATGCGAATGCAGACGATAAAATCCGCTCCTAAGCAAGCAGTTCTATTAGCGAGTGAAGCACAGGTTGATTTGACTAGATCTGCGGTCTAGGTGCATCTTTTAAGTGTAATGTGTGGTCCTAGAGAATTATGAGCACAAGCAAATCCTAGAATGGCTCGAGGAGCCGCTAGTGCAAGCCTATTCTACAAATTCATTCCACACAGCACACAGGGACATGGTTCCACTATATTTACACATACGAGAACCCAAATGGGAACTATTGGAAATAATGCAAAAATAAAGAAAAGAAAATTACAAGTCCTCTCAAATCACTCAAAAATTAAAATGCAGGTTCCTCGAAGCGTATTTGACTCCTCGCGTTCCTCGCACAAAAACAAATTGATGTCAGATCGAGAATGACACAAAAATACACAATTAAAAGACAGAAAGATATCCATAAGAAAACTGGGGGTCAGACTACCCGAGGATGGAAAATCAAACACTCAGAAATTAACTGCAAATTAACCTAAGCCGTGCCTCCCCAAAAACGACGCTATTTTAGCATGCTTCTTACTACCCTTATTAATTTAATCAAATTAATGGTCAAATTAATGTTTCGTCATTCGTTGCAGTCGGATAATAAGAGCAGATCAAAAACAACTTTTAATTAAGGATGATTTAATTGCTAGTGGCAATTTTTTACTTGGGCAAGCCCAAGGTTGAACTCAGGGAGGCAGTTGTCTCCTTAGGTAGATTTTAATCAGATTTCCAAGGTCGTATTTTCAGGTGACAATTTTTTTGGTCTTTTTCAATATATTTTATGCAAGAAAGAAAAGACACATGCAAAATCGGGCCAGTTTACAAGTTAATTAAGAAAAGTGATCAAATCAAGTCCAAAAATTATGAAACTTGGCCAAATGGTGAAATGCAATGAAATTAAGCTACCCTAATTTTTTTAGATTTTTCTGACACCAGATGAATTTATTGTGAATTAAAAATGAATTCAAGGTGATTTTGACTAAATTAATTTTAATAAATACTAAATCACAATATTTTTCAGATATAAAAATTATCCTAGATAGGTCTAAGTGTGAAGAATCAAAGAAAATTAATAGACCTAAATTTCTATGTGAAATGGACCTATTAAAAATTAATTAAGAAAATCACAAAATGATTTATTCATGCCTCAAGGTGCGTGCAAATGAGATGATTTTTGGAGGTCTAATGTGAATTTTTTGGTGATTTTTGGAGTCACGGAGAAATTATTACAAATTAAAAGGCATAAATGGGCAAAATATGATAAAATTTCACCAATTAATTAATAATAAATTCCACTGATATCACAAAAATGTGCCAAGTGTCACATATGGAGGAGTACAAATTAAGCTACACAATGCAATTTTCAAACTCGAAAAATAATTTAAAATGAATGCCTAGATATGCTTGCAAAGACAGGGGCCTAACTGCAATTACAAGAAATAAAATTGATAAAAAGTAAACATGCTGACAAGGACGAATATGAAATTACCTATAATGAGGGGGTATGTATGCAAAATACCCACAGACACATGCGCCTCACATGGGGGCTCCTGGAAGGGACTAGAATGCAATTATGAAAACCTCCAGGGACCTCGCGGTAAAATACCTAGGCCTCATGTGCAAACCACGTGGGGGTCCCAGGCTCGGTGGACTTCGGAGGCTCGGATGGAGGCTCGGTGACTCTGGATGCTCGGACTCGGCTCGGATGGAGGCTCGGCTAGCTTCGGGGGATCCGAGTCTGATGGTCGGGGAAGAGGCTCTGAGGAGGCGACGTGGCTCGCTATGGACTATTGGATCAGGTGCGGATCGAACAACTGCTGGTGGCTAGCGCGTGGCGTGCAGTGACCCGTTGGATCAAGATCGATCCAACGATCTCTGGAGCTTGAGGAAGGTGGACACGTGGATGATCAAGCACCGTTGGATTAGGATGGATCCAACGGCCTCTGAAGCTCTGGTGATTGGAGTCGTGGCGCGATCAGGTGCATAGGATCCTCCTGATCCTACGGCTGCGGAGTGAATGCGACGTGGCGTCCTCCTGACCGTTCGATCAAGAAGATCAGATGGTTGCTGCTCGTCATCTTCAACCGGACTGCCGCCTCCTGCGGCGGAGATGGCTGGAATCTGGTGAAAAGGCTATGGCTCCACCTCCTTCGTTTGAGATCGGTGAAGCTCGTCGCCGGCTCCCACGTGGATGGGAAGGATCGTGGAGGTGTAACGGAGCCGTCGGAGGTCTCAGCTAGGCTGAACTGCTCTGGAGGGCGGCTTTGAAGAAGCTCGAATGGAGCTCCGATGAAATTCCGGCCAGTCAAAATTGGAGTACCTGCAATGGGGTTAATGGATAGTCGAGGCGTGTGAGAATGCTCGTGGGGTGACTGTGAGTATGGAGTGAGGTCTGAAAGGTGATGGGGTGGTCCGGTGATCGTGCTCCGCCAAGGTGGCGGACCTTGCATCAGCATGGGGTTGAGTGTATCGTCGGAGAGGATAAAGGCAGGTGCGAAGATCAGAGCTTCGAGGGTAAGCTCAGTGGATGCTCAGCGGAGCAGGAAGTGGCGTGTGGACGGCAGATAAAATCGGAGAAAGACCAAGAAAAAGGAGAAGAAGATCGGGAGGGATATGGAGGTATCTACCTGGGGAATGGAGCTCGATGAAGTGCTCCTGCTCGTCGCTCGAGGGATGGTAGAGGGCCCGAGCTCAAGCAGCTCGTCGAAGGAGCTGCAGCACGGCGTGACGACATCGTGGATCTTGCCGGAGGTGGAGGCCTATCTTTGCTCGGTTTCACTCTCAATTGCTATCACCAATGGGTGGCTCTGAGCTCCAGGATACCTCTCGCAATGGCGGATAGGGGTGAAGGTTGAAGACAGTGGAGTATTTAAAGGTGGAGGTGACAGAATAGGTGGTGTAGCAATGGAGTTGGTGGGCATCGTGGAGCGAGGTGGATGGAGGTTATGGCATTCGAGGGGTTAGGCGAGGATGAGGAATGAGTGGAGTACGTAGTGGTGGTGCTAGGGGGCGGAGATGGTGGTAGGCGTGGATCCCAAAATAGAAATGGGGCGGCCCTCGTGCACGGTGGATGATGTGGGTGCAGGGCTTGCGAGAGGTAGGAGATGAAGTATCGACCTTTGGATCGAGCGATCCAACGGTCAGGAGAAGGGCGGAAGCGGAAGGTGAGGATTAGATCGACGGAGCGAAATCGAAGGGGGTAGATGTAGCCATGTGGCGGCCGTGAGTCAAGGCGCTAACATGTGGCGGAGATGTAGTCTAGGGGTTTGATCGAAGGGTTGCGAGGCGCTGCAAGATGAGTGGCCAGGATAAGAGCCTTCTCGCAAAGATCGGAGGGTGTAGGGTGCGCCACGTGGCGTGGTAAGAGCGCGGCGCTGATGGGCGGTCCAATGAGATCCATGGGTAGATCGGGCGGCTGGAATGTGTTGCGGTGATGAACGGCCCAGATGCAGAGAGGGGGCGAGCGATCAGACGGTGGGGAAGGCTGGGCGCGTGGCGTGCAAAGGAGTGGGCCGCGTGGCTCAATCAGAGAGCGCCACGTGGCCTACTCTGAGTGGCTGAGAAAGAAAATGAATTTAGAGAGATAAGAAGGTAAAATTTAGAAAAACTCAAAACATGAAAGTTGTAGATCTCGATGACATATAAAAGTTTCATGTTGACCAAAAATAGAGATGATATCAAATATGATACAAAAATACAAGAGTACAAATATACATACATATAGTGTACACAGGGGCTCAAAAATCCAAGTTTTGCATACGAGCTCCGAATTGAATGAAATTGGTCTCATTTTTAAGGTCTCTGGATGTGTATTAATCTGAAGGTGAGTAGACCTAATTCAGAGTTTGTATGAGAGGGATATTGGCATTCTAAGGTCCAGGTTCTCCAACTGGTTTTGGGGCTTTATTGGGCAATTTACAGGATAGGGATTTTTGGCCTTTTTCCTTATATTATTAACTAGTAATGTACACAGTGTAAGGAAGGTGTTATTTGATTTTAGAGGGGATATGAAATACATATAATTAGGTGAATTATTGGGAGTATTTTACAAGTGATTTTTACACATCAATTGGCTTCTTATTTAATGCAAATATGAATGCTAAAATGCATGTATTGTGGATTTATGCATGAATGCTATTTATCCAAGATAAAGGGAAATATGCTGCTAAATACTCGGGAACAAGGCTCTATTTTCAACTTTAAGAGTGATGAATCATAGATTCATCAGACCTCCACCTCCACTGTCCCTAGAGGTCAACCCTCATCCACCGCCGCTTCCTTTGCTTTCCTTGCACAATAACCCCGGTTGAAGCTCGATCTTCAAACCTTGAGTATACCCTGCAGGTTGGGAAGCACGTAGATAGTCATCTGGAGCATCCTCTACTCAGGCAGAGCATCTTCAGCCAGACCACCTTTGCCCCGCTCATCCGTCGTCCATCCACCACATCGAGCAAGGCCATTCGACGCGGAAAGCTTCCACAACACTGCCAGACCCCCAAGACCGTTCATTGAAGCGTCGGATCTCCTCCCTCACCCAGTTGAAGCTCGCCTAAGGCGAGTTCGTCCAGCATCCCTTGTTGTCGTCTGATCTGATGCAGTTTACCAATTTGGATTCGAGCTATGCATCATCCTTATTTCAGAACCGTCAGATGTGCTCAGTAACGGTCGATCCAAACCGTATGCCTGTGCCACCTTCCCGAGTCCTCAAATCCCTTTGCCAGGGAATATCAGAGCCGTCCACCTCCGCCCTCTCGTGCGAGCGCCATGTGTCCTAAGGGTATATTTCACATTTTATCGCGCATGTTTCTATATTTTGTTTTAGTCCATTAAATAAAAGTTGTAGTTAAAAATATTTACAGTTTGGACCTCGTATTTTTAGTATTTGCACTTTAGTCCCTCCAAATCTGAAGCACGTGTGCGCTCATGTGTATTTTGGGTTATTTGCAGTTCCTACCTTGAACTTTTATGTTGTGATTGCTTGAATATTAAGTTTCGAGAAATTGCATTTATAACCGTGTACGTTGGATATTGAGCATGTGTGTGAATTAACTGGGCTATTTGTAATATCGACCCTAGGTTTTTCTTGAGTGTTATTCATTTGGTCCAGAAACTTAAAATAATTACGAATAGGTCCCTGTGAACTGTGATTAATTGCATGCTTTGTTTTGGACTTAATAATTGTTAAATTAATTCTAAAAAATACCTAAAAATTATTATTAGCTCCTGCTAGTATATAGTTTTTATTGTGCTTTTATTGGATTAATTTGATTGTATTTCTATTTTTGAAAAGTTAAAAACCCTTAAAAATCCTTGTTTACCTTATAAAAATTACAAAAATTAAAAACAAAGGCTATAAAAATTCTACAAAAATTTATATGTGTTCCTTTTTGCATGCTTTACCTTCAGTTTTATTTTTTTTGAAAACTCGTTATAAAAATATAAAAAATATAAAATAACCAATAACTTATAAAAATCATAAAATCAAAGAAAATTCCAAAAATTACAATTTCAATTTTTGTTTGTAGACCTTACCTCTATTTTATCATAAATTTGTTTTCCAGGACATTAGGGCATTTTAGTTATTTTTAGTTTGCAATTTGGTCCTGATTATGCATTGTTTTGAGTGTTGATCCTTCTCTAATTTTTATAAAATCATAAAAACATTTGAAAAGCTTAGAAAAATTACCAAAAATATTTTTAAAACCTAGAAAATCCAAAAATATTTTTACTCTGATTTTCTGACTATTTTGGTTATTTATACAAATCCAAAAAGATCGTTGTGTTTGTTTTCTTTTATTTTTGTGCTTGTTTGCCTTTATTCAAAAATTTAAAAAATGCAAAATCAAAAACTACTTTGAAATTTGACTACTTTGTACTTTTCTCATTCTCCTTGTGCTTGACCATGGTTGCTATACCAGGAAAATAAAAATAGTAAACCGCTTACATGCTCTGATTTCTTAATTGATCTGTCTTAGTGGCTATTTTTCTTGTGATCAATTTGGTTGATTAAAGATAATGACCTTGCATAAATAATCCACCTTAACCAATCTGAGAAATCGTTTCATCAGTCTACAAGGATCAAAATTATCTAGTTAGTGAATTACTTGAGCATCCTGAACCTAGAAAACAATTTAATCTGATTGATCAATGCAAAAAGGAAGATCGATCAAACATACACTTTAGTATTGGGGAATTTGGAAACAATATTTTTGACCAGTGTATATTTTAAGTGGCCAAAGCATCCTGAACATATTTCCCAAAATATTCAAATGCAATTTCAAAACCTAAAGCTTCTTCTGTGTAGGATGAATGATGGACTATTGTTTAATGATTCCTAAATCTCTTCATATAGTTATCTAAAAAAGAGCAGTCCTAATTAAGGTCAGCTAATGATACGGTCAACAATGATTGTATTAGCAGCCACAAGGATTGTATTAGCATAAGATAATATTTTTTATAACCATGACAACTTATGACTCCAATGAGCTAGCAAACGAATAGGGGTGCACATAAGGCTAACTATTTGTTGCGACATGGTTAGATTAATTATACCTAGATAGGTTATATCTACTACAGCATGTTCTTCATACAGTCAGATAGTCGTCTCACGATAATATGAGAAGATTATTGTAGTAGATATACGATAACTATGATGAGTGTACTACACAATTGTAATGAGTACATATAAAATTACCACGCCATTTATAGGATTATGCTACCATTACCGCTACAATGAAAATATACCAATCTTTACATCTTGGGCACGTGGTGTGGCTGTAGTATAAGACCTTCTCAGATTCAAGTTTTGGCATGAATATGGGGAAGAAATCTCAATTTGCCTTGCCATTCATAAGACTATATAGAACCAAGCAACATGTTTCACTATCCTATAGAAAGACTGCAATTTTACTTCCTCATAAAATCAATTGATGGTACATATCAATTTATTATTTAATTGTAATCATCGTCATATCCTTCGAAGTTTTGTATTTTATGAATATGAAAAGGGAAAGTGATGTAATGATTACACAATAAGAATATTTATTTACTAAAGTATACAAAAATTATTCTGTTTGTTGTAGAAAGTTTGGTAGAAAAGCATCCATGTTACAACAGATGTTACTTGGGTAAAACAAAACAAAATAAAATAGATGTAATACATATCAAAATGGAGAAATAATTTAATCATAAGTTAGAGTTTGATGAAAATAAATAATTTGATATTATAAACTATTTGTGTGGTCGACATAAAAACTTCGACATAATTCACACATGATAATGAACATATACGCAGCGGAAAAATGAAATTCCTTTTTGCAGACATTCTCGATTGGACAAATCCATCTATACATTATACCAAAATAGGTTTTATCTCCTGGTAAATGAGTACTAACCTTAAGTGCGACAATAGACCTTCATGTTCTGTAATGCATACTACATTAGGAAACTACGGATAATATCAAATTCTTGTAAAAGATTGCTGACATACATCAAGAAAGAAATATTAAATTGACACAACCATCGATGTGTAATATGGAAGGAGAAGGAAAGCCACATCCTATACTATATACCTTAAAGAATAGAACATTAATTTATTTAAAAATCAATGCATATAAGACATTATGTTGCAAAAATATATAAAAATACAAAATAAGATTTAATTGGAAAATGTTTAAAATACACCCGAAAATAAATTTATATTTATGAGGCTCAGACGAAAAATGGTATACATTTTCATCTAAATAATACCTTGTATGGAAAAGCTGCAAAGTTTGCATTATATAAAGAACCCAAATTACCTCTCTATTTCCACTTCAGAGGGCATCGTATGTCAACAAACTTAATGTACATGAGTTTGATCATTGCCTCATCCTAACAGGGAAAAAATAAGCAAACTTTACATCCTAGCAAGTTGTGAAAATTTCAAAGGGAAAATATTCGGTAAGTAAAGGATCTTTCAAATAAAAGATATAAATATCATGTATCGTTATGATTAATTAAATTTTATATTGCAAAATGAATAGAAAAATCTAATACGATGCTTAAAAAAACTCAGAGTATGGTAACTAGTTTTTTTAAAGTAAATTTAAAGAAATACTTAAATATGATTCTTGCAAGAGAGTTATTGAAATTATGATATAACAATTTTAGATTTAGGAATCCGGGAAAATGGAAATAATTTTTTTACTTTTTTATAGTGGGCCTGGTAATTTTGGGGGTCCAGAGTGTTTCAAATTTCAGAAGTTAGTTTCAGTTATTACAATCATATTAAAAGGAGATAAAAATTTATTTACGAAATAAAAAACATTAATTGTCCACTAAGAAATGGGAATATAAAAAATGGGAATTACCTTAGTTACTTGAAAATGGTCCTATATGCTGATTGGATAGCTGGAACAGGAGAACTCAACTTAGTTGATGCTTATATAAAACATGTGGGAAGAAGTCACTTAAAATATTTTGCAACAAAAAAAGGTTGTTAAAATCATTATAATAAATATAAGTCATATACCTATTAATTTTCCTCGCAAGTGCTATTGATAGGACAATTATGCTGCAAGAAAAAGATCTTTCCAACAGAAAAAGTATCGTTTCAGCATTTATCATAATCAGATAATACAAAATATAAAGAGGAACTGAAAAGGAGAATAAGAAAACAAAGGGAAAAAGCTCCAAAATGTAATACATGCATCTAATATTTAGCAATGTCATAATGCTATGTGTATTTTATAGCTATCTATTACACATGATATTAAAAAGTAAGGTAGATAAAAAACAAAAAATATACAGATAATGTTCAAGAAGAAAACACGTTATGTGCAGAAGAGGAGATTTGAACATAACTTTGATTACTTAAAACAAAAACCTATATTCATATTTATGCAATCTGAACTGTTTACCTGCAAGAAATAGTTGTATCAAGTATCCAAACATATAAATTGCATTATGAGTTATGCGAAACATAAATACCAAAGATTACATGGTGAGTTTCATTTTCTTCTGGTTGGATTCAAGATTATCATGCGATGTACTTTCAGGCAATTTCCTTTTCAAATCTACACTTCATTCCATCAGTGTACTATGCAAAATAAAATAAAAGTAAATCCAATAAATTATAAATAAAGAAAAATGTTCATATTTATCTCAGAAAAAATATTAACTTGCTTTATGGAAGATTGCACAGATGAGTCCATGCTTTATTGATAGCTGATATGGAAGATGATGTCTTACATTTGATTCCTATATCGATGAAAGCAAAATATTTTTATTTTTTTAGACAAAGTACATTTTTTCCTTATAAGTAATAAGTATTTTTTTATTTTATTATTAGATTTTGTTGGGCTTCAATAGTTGTGTCCTAGAATATTTTTACAACTTTTATCTAATTTTTTCCTAAAATCGTCGAACCCAGGAATCACTCTGAAAATGAATGATTGTCCAACCAAATTATGTAAAACTGGAGGTAAAATGAATCTATCATGTGTTGGATTCGCAGCAAGGGTAGAACATGTTATTCCCACAAGTTCAGAAACAGTTTTCCCAAACACAATGAAAGATGCACTCCCACTTTGATCTTCTACAATAATATTCAATTTGTACCTATGGAAAATGGAAAACACATGTTTGTGTGTTTTTTTATGGATAAAAGATAAAAAAATGGAGCTTAAGTTGCAAATCACCAAGATAAAGGTGAGTTAACAAAAGAGTTGCGTTTATCATACCAAAGCTTATCGTTAAATGCTTTTAACCTAGCCTTGCATTGAAGACATGCGTTTTACCACCAATCATCTGATATATCTATGTTGGTAATTGTTGATGAACAACTGAATTTGGTATTCTAAAATAATAAAAAAAAGTTATACATCAGTGAGAAAATATAAAATGTTTTAATTTTTAAACCACTAACCTGATTTAGTTTTGGATCAAAATTTTCCAGTTCAACAATTGTCATTTGATTACCACTTGCTTCCTCTTTTGATGTTAAAGAGGAACTATGTTTTGTCATTAAAGTGGTTGTACCAAGCAATCTATATTTAAAAATGTCAACACACCCATATATTAGTGTTCCAACAATGCGAAGATAATAAAAATATCCTTAACTAATAAATTCTAACCACAAAGAGAAAAATGAGGAAGATGATAGAACCTCTCACGGTAAGGAGAAGTTTCAAGTATGTCAAGATCAATGAAAAAATTTGTAGCAGAAGATGAAGAAAGACATGTTCCCCCTACAAATTCAAAAAAGCAAGGATATCATGCTCACTTAATACTAGAATATTTCAATTAAAAAAACATTTTTCTTAGTGTATTATACTCATAAAAGTACGAACAGTCATCCCAGCCAATACAATGACTACAACATTCAATTTTTCCCATACAATTTTTCTGGAAAGCTGATGAATCTCGTATTCACCATGCTAAAATTGGTCATTTAGGCTCTGTTCCCCACCATTCACATGCAATTAATCATTAATAGAGCATTATTAGCATTTAACATGTGTAAATAATATTTGCATTCCATCATGCATAATTGCATTAAAAATCCCAAGTGTAAATTAGCCCAAAAAGCCGCTAACTTCTCTTATTTTTAATTAATTCATCCCAACTCTGATTGACCCCAAACCACCTCTATTATGTAGATATTACTAACCTGATTAAATAAAAATACAAAAAATTACTAACTCCAATAAGTGTCAAATAATCCCAAAGTCTAATTTTACTTCTGACGGACTAAATTGAGCATATCTCCCACATACAGTGTCCAATATTAGTTCACTCACTTTTAAAGTACTCCATTTTCAAATACCATCAAAACAAGACCAATTTCGTAAAATTCAGAGCTCATATGTGAAAGTTGGATTTTGGGCCTCTTTTGCGCATTTTGACTTTTTGCTATTTTTGACATGCATTTTTATGTATATAATTAACCCTTTTAATTTTATTTCTTTTTCATTTGTGTTCTTTAATGAAAGTTTTATTAAGCGACACAAAAACCCAAATCCAGATTAAAACTGAAATCAAAGAAACTGACCGAGTCCAAATGTCCATTGTGAGTCTGTACAAAATTTGTGTGTTTCTTACTTCTATTTTATTTTCCTATTTTCTTATTTATTAAAAATCCAAAAAAATTAGATTAGTGTGTAATTAATTTTCATGTATTTTATTGTATTTTTTAGATATTTTACCCTCTCTAAAAACACCAAAAAATTACAAAAATCCAAAAAGCTAGTTTACTATACACATGGAGAACCACCCAAAATACCACTTCACGCAGGTGACCTCTTTTCCTCCCAGGTCCTTCATGAAAGTTGTAGATCTCGACGAGACGAACAACTTTCATGAAGGAAATTTTTTGATCCGAGGTCTCCTTCTATTTCTTTTCTATTTTTCTTTGTCTTTAAATTTTGAAATTTTTTTGGGGTGCCACGTGGCAGCTCCAGGGCGTTTCACATGGCACCCCCACCCCTTCTCTCCTATCGCACGTGCCACGCACGTGCCGCCTCCCCCTCCCGCACGCACGTGCGCGGCACGTGACCTCGCCCTTTTCCTTCCCCGCGCGCGTAACGTCGGTCGTTGCTCCCCTCCGCCTTCACAACGGCCGCACGTCCTCCTTGTAACCGAAGCCCCCGACCATCACCTCTCCGACCGTTAAGCCTCCCTCCATGAAACGCCTCATTCTCCATCCTATAAAGCCCCATCACGCACCACCTCTAGAGCTATCCGCCATTAACGGAGTTGACCCGACCTTCTCCCCCAACCACATTTGACAGCTGAGGTCCTTGAGAAGGGCATCGACACCGCACGGCGTGATCCAAGGCGTCGCCTTGCCGCTGTCGCACGCAGCCTCGCTTCCGCTCCGGCCTCAGCCCTGTCGTCGAGCCCCTTCCCAGGTAACTCATCTTCTTCCCCAATCCTTATCCTCTCCGCCCCAAATCCACTCCTTCGTACACACCACCCAAGCAATCCTTGCACAGGCCGGAACCCTATCTTCGCACTCCGCCCAACCACGCTCGGCCCCCGACCACCACCGAGCACCGTCGACTCCGCCTCCCTTTTCCTGCTTTAAACCCTTGTAGGAACACGATGCCTTTGCCTCCTTCGACCACGCAGCTCCACAGCCTCCACCACCGCTCGGCCGTGTGTCGGCCGAGCTCCGCCGTCTGTCGCACCTCTCGCCTCGGCCGACCCGCTCACCGGTCTTCGCCGCAACACCACCGTCTTCGCCCGATCGCCCTAGGGCCACATAGTGTACAACTGCCATAAGATCGGGCTTCCAGCCTTGATCCAACGGCCCCACTCACGCCATGCGTCCCACCCGAGCATCGAGGCTCGAGTCCCCCAAAGCAACACCGATCCGCCACGTCGTCTATCCGAGCCGAGGCCCAAGCCTAGAGGCTCGGATATGCCGAACCTCAGCCCCGAACCTCCGCCTTGGCCCGAGCCTGCGCCTCGACCCTGAACCACAGGCTCGGTCCCCGAACCTCCGCCCCGGATCGGCCGATCCTCTGCTCCGTCCCCGAGCCTGCGCACGCACGTGCGACGCACGTTCTTTGGGGCAAATTGCAACAAAGCCCCCGGAAGTTGTTGATATTGCAAAAATACCCCCGCCAGGGGTAAATTACAAAAGGGCCCTACCGACTTTATGAAACTGCAGATAAGCCCCTCCAGGGACCGATTTGAAGCAAAAAATTTATTTTAATTACATTTTAATCCCTGAAACTTGATGCCATCATATCTTTTCCATACGAACCTCGTTTTAAGCATACAATATGTCATTCTGAAGCTATTTTCATGCTCTGCCATTTAGCATAATTTGAGGATAGATCTGAAGTCATTTATTGACAATTATTATTTGAGGATCATTATTGACTCTTGCAGGCTAATTTGACATATCTATGCCACATTTACCTTGGAAAAATTGATGATTTCTTTTGCAGGAGCATGGCTAAGGACTTTACGTTGAATAAATCCCTTTGAACCATTGATTACAATATTTGGGGATTTAAATCACATGAATTTTGAGGATAAATCCTATACTTAGATATTCTCATTGATTGGAAGTAGGATAATCTATTACCTCTTATGCTTGCAATCTGGGATTAATTTGAATATTTTTCTTGATCTATATCGGTTGATCTGTGATAAATTTCGAGGTCATTGATTATTATATTTTGGAGCAAAAATCTTAATCTCAAATCATGTGTTGAACTGTTGTCCCTGTATATTTCTTCGCATCTGCATCATTATATTTTCTCTTTAATTTCTGACACGGAAATTATATTAACAATCAATTAATTATTTAATTTGATATAAGACCACGCAACTAAGAATCACCGTTCCCTGTGTTCGACCTTGGTAGACTTGCCAAGTAAAAATATTCCACAACATTTAAACGTTTGTTGTTTTCGACGACCGAAATTCGCCTCCTATACTACAATTCATCATTATTAAAGAGGTGAATTTCATGCTCATCAGAGGTAAATTAAGTAAAATGATGCTGGTCCAAAGTCTTGTTAGCGTGCTGAACCCTGAGACTCAAGGGTTAGTAAGTGCATCTTGCGAAGGAAGCTACATGGGACGTCATGAGGACACCGTCTAGAAGGTGTTCGAGAGATTGGCTGAATCTAGTCATGCACAAACCACTAGCCGGGCTTACATAGTCGGCTCCAAAAAGATGATGAATAATTCGACGACCGATCAGAGTGCTGATATGGGAATAATAGCTGATAAGCTAACTATGGTCGAGCAGATTTATAAAAAGGTGGACGAACTCCATAAATCATCTGATATGGAGAAATTGGCTAAATTGCCTAAGCAAATGGAGGAATTGGCTGACAGGGTATCTAAGATACCTTCTCTGACTTCACCCCCCGCACCCATACGCCAAATTCACTACATTCAAGGTCAAGGGGTAGGGCAAAAGAGTCATTGGGGTGGAGACCTGGTCTTGTCCTATCAAACTGAAGAAACCTCTACTCAAACTGTTTACGAGGAACCTCCACAAGTCATGGAGATAAATGGAGTTTGGTATAACCTAGAACCGGTCAACCGCTCAGACCAAAACTCTTCTCCGAACCTTCGTCCACCGCAAGCCCGACCCACCTACCAGCCTCAACCGCAGCAGCGACAACAGTATCGCATGGGATATCAGAACCCGCAACCTCAGCTACAGCAGAACCAACGCCAAGGTCAGCAGGGCCAATTCAGACAACATCATCAGCCTCAGGCCAGGCAGGGCCAGGGGTCCTCCTCTTCTTCTATCTCTCTGGAACTCCAGCGAGTGTTGGACGAGCTTCATGACATGAGAGTCAACATAAATCCACTCTCTCGATGGAGAGATGAGGTGACTACACCCCAGACTGTGATTCCTGCTCAAGTCCAAGCTAACCCAAATAGCCTCAGACATAATCAGGTACTAATCTCTGAGTATTCCGTACCTAAACATGATCTCTCATCAAATAGTAACACTTATCATATCTCTCTTAGGAGGAGAAGGACCGTAACCATGCATGATCGAGCGAAGGAACACGGAGACATAGCCTCAGTGTCTACAAATTCACACAACCCTGGGGGAATTGACGAAGGAAGACATGAGGAGAAAGAAGAAGACCCACCCACACCACTCGTGATACACTACGCAACTGGAGACAATGGAGAGTCAGAGTCTGAGTCTGACAAAGACACGCCACCTAGACATCCGCAAGATCTGGCCACCAATTTCCCTGTTTTTAGTCCAAGTCCTGTAAACAATTTTTCATTCAATAAAAGTGATGTTTTTTTTATCACAACAAGTCAATCCCTTTCCCCCGTGCTCTTACGACGGGAAAGAAGAAAAACATAAAAAACCAAAAAAATGATGACGAGATGGCCCGCATCTGTAAGGAAAATATTAGGGTCACTCTGTCCCTAGACGAGATGATAGAAAGAGTCTCGGCTTTTCGAAAATACCTTAAGGTGAGATGCACACCAACAAGGGCCAGCAAACAGACTCCTAGACAAATAAAGAAACACACACTCTCTGTTACCTCATCTCGTCTTATAAAAAATGAGCTGCCAAGAAAAAAAAGAGACATGGGTGCTCACTTTGTCACTAGCCACATCAAAGAAATCAAGTTTGCAAGAACATTGTTAGACAATGGTTCATCCATCAATCTCATGCCCACAATCCTATATGAACATCTAAATCTAGGTCCTCTTAAGCAATCTACAACCGTACTTCATTTCACAGACGCATCAACTAAGCGACCTAGGGGCGAGATTCGAAACGTTGTCATCAACATAGAGGGACAAAACTACCCAGTAGATTTCACAATACTTGACATGGATGTCCCTAGAAATTGGAAAGATTCCCAGATGATACTAGGGCGACCCTTCCTTAGGACCGCAGGAGCAATATTTGATTACACAGGGAGAATCCAGTTTAGAAAAGTTGAACTTAAAATGCAACAAACTAGGTTTTAAAGACATGACACTAAGTCAAGCACTGAGACTGAAAAATCAGAAACTGAGACTGAATTTACAGAAGCAACAATTGGGCCCTGGAGTCAAAACCGAACCGCTATGATAGAATCAACCTCATCTGGAGAGCAAATTGTTGATGATTTAGTCTGTCAGCTCATTCATGCATCTACCTATACTCTAGGAGACTCAGAGGCCTCTTTGGACCTGTCAGTCCATTCTCCTTATGGACATTCCCTGAGTAAGGTACATAGATCGGACGCGGTGCTTGCCACACCACATTCCATCATTAGCGATTCGATCTCAGAAACAACCACGATGGTGGCCGATACTGATACACTGTAAGCGTCCTCATCACAACAAGAAACATCACTGAGAGGACTAGATTCGAGCAACATCATTGACCTACCTGAACTCAAACCATTGCCCCCTATGCTTAAGTATGCCTTCCTTGCAGGAGAAAAGGGACGGTTTCTGGTCATTTTATCAGTTCACAGTTGACCGAAGAGCAAGAGATCCGCATGCTTAATGTTTTGGAGAAAAACCGCAAGGCTATAGGCTGGAGATTGTCTGATCTCCCAGGGATAAACCCAGCCCTGTGCTCACACCATATTTACCTGGAGGATAATGCTAAACCCTCCCGTGAATTTCAACGTAAATTGAATCCAAACTTACAGGAAGTGGTTAAGACTGAGATCGAAAAATGGTGTAAGGTTGGTTTCATATATCCCATCTCCGACTCCAAGTGGTTGTCACCTTTGCATGTAGCTCCGAAAAAGTCGGGACTTCAGATTATCACCAATGAGGAGGGAGAAGAGATCACTACACGGGTACCCACGTCGTGGTGTGTTTGTGTGGATTACAAGCGCCTGAATGCCGCAACGAAAAAGGATCACTTTCCGCTGCCTTTTATTGATCAAATCCTGGAGAGATTGGCAGGGAGAGAATACTTCTATTTCTTAGACGGGTACTCGAGCTACAATCAGGTAGCCATCGCCCTCGAGGACCAGGAAAAGACTACTTTTACATGTCCTTTCGGCACATACGCATTCAAGTGAATGCCTTTTGGGCTTTGCAATGCCCCAGATACCTTTCAACGATGCATGATTGTAATTTTTGCCGACATGGTTGGGGATTTCCTGGAGGTCTTCATGGATGACTTCTCGGTCCATGGTGATTCATTCGATGATTGTCTAGCGCACCTGGATAGAGTCCTCCAAAAGTGTAGGGAAGTGAATCTGGTGCTCTCTTGGGAGAAAAGCTATTTCATGGTAAAAGAGGGCATTGTGTTGGGGCATGTCATCTCCAAGAAAGGAATGGAGGTTGACCCTACCAAAGTTGATGTGATCAAGAAGCTCAAGCCACCTACAAATGTGAAAGAAGTACAGTCTTTTCTAGGGCATGTCGGATTTTACAGGAGATTTATCAAGGATTTTTCAAAAATTGCCCGACCGCTAACTGACCTCCTAGGGAAAGACACCGAGTTCCTAGTAGATCATAAGTGTCTTGAAGCATTTGAACTACTCAAAAGGAGGATCATTGAGACTCCCATCCTACAAGCCCCCGATTGGTCTCTTCCCTTCGAGATCATGACAGACGCATTGTATTAGGACAACGGAAAGATGGAATCACGTATGCTATTCACTACGCAAGCAAAGTTTTAGACCCTGCTCAGAAAAATTACATTGTGACCGAAAAGGAAATGCCTGCTATGGTTTTTGCCTTGGAAAAATTTTGATCTATACTTCTAGGATCAAAGGTGACAGTTTACACAGACCATTAAGCCATTCGATACTTAATGGCCAAAAAGGATGCAAAAGCATGACTACTGAGGTGGATACTATTGCTTCAAGAATTTGATTTGGAGATTAAAGACAAACCGGGCGTTAAGAATGTTGTGGCTGATCATTTATCACGGATCGAACATAACAGAATCCCAGAATCCGAATCCATCCGTGAAACCTTCCCAGACGAGTCAATTTCTGCTATTGACTTACTCCCATGGTAGGTAGACACGGTGAATCATCTTACCACCAAGGAAGTTCCTCAGGGTTGGCCCAGGAATAAAGTTGATCGACTCATATCTGAAGCAAGACACTACCATTGGGAGGATCCGTTCCTTTTCTTTGAAGGATCGGATTGCATATGGAGAAGATGTATTCCTCAAGAGGAATACCAAAGTATACTCAATCTATGCCACACCTTGGAGGCAGGAGGACATCACTCTGGGAAGAGAACCGCTAAGAAGATATTGCAATGTGGATTTTACTGGCCGACCTTGTTTAAATATGCTTACAATTTTGTCAGGCCGTGCCCCATTTGTTAGAGAATGGGAGGAACCATTGGTTCCAAAGATGCCATGCCTATGCAACCAGTGATCATCTGTGATGTATTCGATGCATGGGTCATTGATTTTATGGGCACATTCCCTAATAGTCAAGGATTTGAATATATTCTTCTAGCGGTAGATTATTTATCTAGATGGGTGGAGGCTATCCCTACTCGAGCAGCAGATATCAAAACTGTTTGCAAGTTTTTGAAAAATAATATTATTTCGAGGTTTGGAATTCCAAAAGTTTTAATATCTGATGGGGGAAGCCACTTTGTCAACCGGGAGGTGAAGAAGTTGACTAAGGAATACGACATCGAGCACCGTGTCGCTACTCCTTACCATCCACAATCCAATGGCATGGCCGAGGTGTCAAAAAGGGAGGTTAAAGGAATTTTACAGAAGCTCGTCTGCCCTGACAGGAAGAACTGGTCCCAACTACTGGACTAAGTTCTATGGGCTTACCAGACGGATTATAAGACCCCATTGGGCAACTTCTCATTTCGAATGGTATATGGAAAGCCATGCCATTTGCCCGTAGAACTTGTGCATAAATCAGAATGGTGAATCAAAAAGATTAATTGGAACTGTCACCAAGGAAGGAAGAACTGAGAGATGGATTTGAATGAACTATCTGAAATCCGAAATCATGTTTATGAAAATAGCACCATTTACAAGGACAAAGTAAAGAGATGGCATGACAAGAACATTCGAACAAAGATCTTTGTCCCATGGCAGAAAGTCTGGTTATTTAATGCAAAATTGAAAATTTTCCAGGGTAAATTGAAATCAAAATGGACGGGACCCTTCATTGTAAGAGAGGTACACAATAATGGTAGTGTTGAGATCTCAGAGACCGCAGATAGCATGCAAACATCTATAATCAATGGTCAGCTACTTAAACGTTTTGTCGAATCCAACGAGCAATTAGTACAAGTTGAACAGATCTCCTTCACTCAGGGCATAGATTTTGACGAAAGATTTGATCTGGCCAGATAAACCACCTCTCTGGATCCAATACTCTTTTGTATATCCATCTACCTGCTATCGGTCCCCCGATATTGAGTTTAAGGGAACCGATTTCATTATGTATACATCGCTTCTCCTCTTTCAATTTTATCCCATCTATACTTAGTACGAGCTATGTCTACATTTCACTTTGTGCCATGAGGACATAGCACACACTAAGTATAGGGGGATGTGTTTTATATATTTTTTGTCTACTTTATCCATAGCTCGTACTTTAACCATTTTCATCAAACATCGGGGATGGGTACAAGTAGTGTATATTATGTGTATAATACTTGTTCTTCTAAAAAACAACAAAACCTTTTTGCATAAAAAATATTCAATCATGGTCTTGCATTTCATCAAGCATTTCATGCATTCCTTGGTTGATATATTCCTGACACATTCACTATCACTCAAGGCTTGAGGATTTTTTAGGACACTTGATTTCTGAGATCTTGAGATTCTGAGTTAGCCGGCCTTGGTCATTAGGGTTTTTAGAACTTAATAATCCACACTTCCCTAGTTTGAAAGATTTGAGTGCTATATTGCACTCTTCATCTCTACCTTTAAAAAGAATATGATCAGCACAATCACTTTCACAACTGCATGATTGATGAGATGAACTGAGATATCACTTGAGGAACTTGGACTAGAGATTTGAGTTTAGACTCGATTTAATGATATTCGAGGATGCGATGAAGTTAATGAAGGCTTCAGAAAACCTGAGTGTCAGCCAAAACCTAGCCAGTATGTGAACAAGTGCATATGTTATCTTTTTGATATTAACCTAAGTGCTAGGGTGTGTTGAAACTTGATAAAAATTGTTGATTAGTGTGCGCCAACTTTTGGTAAAAGCAGTGGAGCTAGCCAACAAAAGAAAAGAAAAAGAAATGTCAAAGAAAAGCTCTGTCATACAAAGTCAAATTCCAAATGAGCTTCCACCAATGGCGAGTGCTCCCAAACATTTTCAAAGTGTTCACTTGGACCAAGCGCTAATTAGGACCAAGGAGTCGGGCTGACACCACAAAAAGGGCTCTGCATCGTAAGCGATACAAGTCTACGTGTCGAAGGTATCTTAGATACTCAAAAAAGACACACCCCGGTGTACTCCCAGAAAAACAAGTGCAGACGACTTCAAATTCTCTTGACGGACACACTGATCAACAAATTAAAAATATACTTGTGTTGAGTAATAAGGCACTCGAGAGGCACCTTTTTCCAATGTAAGGGAGAGAAAATCAGCCACAATCCTATATCCTCCATCATCTGGTCGTCCATCTACACTTTCAAGTCTGACAAACTAATGAGACGGTTGACTGAAGAAAGAATAGACTTATTCTCTAGTGTTGAGGATTAGGTCTAGAGGAGGGTATCTTGGATTGGAACTTTGGGTGATGTCTCGACTTGACTCTCATGAATGCAGTACATTAAAAATCATATCCTTATATTGTATGTACAAACAGAGAGTCTGAAAATTAGAAAAGTTGGATTCCTTCTGATTAAAGCGTGGTTGAGCCCAAAATTTTAGGATCACTCAAATTAAGGGTCTTCTATGGAATTGAGCCTTGAAAATTCATATGCACAGTCAGGGATATATTCAACTAAGTCATTCATTCATTCATTCTCGGGGACGAGCATGGTCTAAGTATAGGGGTATTATGAATCTCGTATTCATCATGCTAAAATTGGTCATTTAGGCTCTGTTCTCCACCATTCACATGCAATTAATCATTAATAGAGCATTATTAGCATTCATACATGTGTAAATAATATTTGCATTCCATCATGCATAATTGCATTAAAAATCCCAAGTGTAAATTAGCCCAAAAAGCTACTAACTTCTCTTATTTTTAGTTAATTCATCCTAACTCCGATTGACCCCAAACTACCTCCATTGTGTAGATATTATTAACCTTATTAAATAAAAAATACAAAAAATTACTAGCTCCAATAAGTGTCAAATAATCCCAAAGTCTAATTTCACTTCTGACGGACTAAATTGAGCATATCTCCCACATACAGTGTCCGATTTTGGTCTACTCACTTTTAAAGTACTCCATTTTCAAATACCATCAAAACAAAACTAATTTCGTAAAATTCGGAGCTCATATGTGAAAGTTGGGTTTTGGGCCTCTTTTGCGCATTTTGACTTTTTGCTATTTTTGATATGAATTTTTATGTACATAATTAACCTTTTTAATTTTATTTCTTTTTTATTTGTGTTCTTTGATGAAAGTTTTATCAAGTGACACAAAAATCCAAATCCAGATTAAAATTGAAATCAAAGAAACTGACCGAGTCCAAGTGTCCATTGTGACTCTGTACAAAAATTGTGTATTTCTTACTTCTATTTTATTTTCCTATTTTCTTATTTAAAAAATCCAAAAAAATAGATTAGTGTGTAATTAATTTTCTTCTATTTTATTGTATTTTTTAGATATTTTATCCTCTCTAAAAACACCAAAAAAATTACAAAACTCCAAAAAGTCGGTTTTCTATACACGGAGAAACACCAAAAATTCCACTTCGCGCAGGTGACCTCTTTTGCTCCCAAGGTCTTTTATGAAAGTTATAGATCTCAACGAGACGAACAACTTTCGTAAAGGAAAATTTTCAATCCGAGGTCTCTTTCTATTTCTTTTCTATTTTTCTTTGTCTTTAAATTTTGAAATTTTTTTGGGGGCGCCACGTGGCAGCTCCAGGGCGTGCCACATGGCACCCCCACCTGTCGCCCCCTTCTCTCCTATCGCACGTGCCACGCACGTGCCGCCTCCCCCTCCCGTGCGCACGTGTGCGGCACGTGACCTCGCCCTTCTCCTTCCCCGCACACGTAACATTGGCCGTTGCTCCCCTCTGCCTTCGCAACGGCCGTACGTCCTCCTTGTAACCGAAGCCCCCGGCCATCACCTCTCCGACCGTTAAGCCTCCCTCCATGAAACGCCTCCTTCTCCATTCTATAAAGCCCCATCACGCACCACCTCTAGAGCTATCCGCCATTAACGGAGTTGCCCGACCTTCTCCCCCAACCACAGGTGACAGCTGAGGTCCTTGAGAAGGGCATCGACACCGCACGACGTGATCCAAGGCACCGCCTTGCCGCTGCCGCATGCAGCCTCGCTTCCGCTCCGGCCTCAGCCCCGCCATCGAGCCCCTTCCCAGGTAACTTGTCTTCTTCCCCAATCCTTATCCTCTCCGCCCCAGATCCACTCCTCCGTAAACACCACCCAAGCCGACCTTGCATAGGTTGGAACCCTATCTTCACCATCCGCCCGACCACGCTCGGCTCCCGACCACCACCGAGCACTGTCGACTCCGCCTCCCTTCTCCTGCTTTATAACCCTTGCAAGAACACGATGCCTTCGCCTCCTTCGACCCGCAACTCCACAGCCTCCACCACCGCTCGGTCGTGTGTCGGCCGAGCTCCGCCGTCTGCCGCACCTTTCGCCTCAGCCGACCCGCTCGCCGGTCTCTGCCGCACCACCGCCGTCTTCGCCCGATCACCCCAGGGCCACACAACGTACAACTGTGATGAATCCATGATTCATCGCCTTTATTCTTTCATTTTGGCTAAAATCCTTGGTAAAATACATGCAAATATCCACTAGTTCCAATTAATTATCATTCTAACCACACTTATTAATATTATATAATTAACACTTAATTTACCCAAAAAAAAGAATAAAGAGAAAAAGGAAAATAAAAAAATAAAAGAAGGATGTATATGTAATATAAAGATTGATCCTAACCCCGAGACTAGGTCAATATTGACCGGGTCGACAAAAGAAATAAGTAGGGGGAGATAAGAATCCTAACTTATAAAAATATCAAGAAAATCAAGACCAAAAATGTAATTTACCCATTTTTCACATTGTAAATACTTCACCTATTTTATTTATCATCAAAACCACTCCAAATAAAAATACCCCTTTTGTACAAATTGTTCATAAAAATATATGTTATTTTATAAAAATATTAGAAAAATATTTCGGCTTAAAAATAAAATAACCGCAATGAACCGTAAAAGCCGACTTCCGTGGTTCATATCTATTTATAGAAAACTCCAAATTGACCAAACTCACTTTTAAAATCCGTTTTATACATAGTACTATTTATTAAAAATATCAGAAAAATATTCGGATAAAACCGGTGAGTTTCGACTTTTTGGACCCCGTTGTATATATGTATTATATGTAGAAACTTCCCCTATTTTTAATTAAATAACCGCAAACCCGATTAACTTAATTCTTTTTCCTAAAATCTTATAAAATTGTATATAAAAATATAAAAAAATAATTTAAAATACCAATAAAATCTGGAGGCCCGAAGTCGCTACTTTTTTCGTCCGGGCCTCATAACGCGGTCGTATGAACTCCGAATTGAGCAAACTCGGTCCCTAAAATTATATTTTTTAGTTACCTACAAAATGACACTAGTTTCGCTAAAATCGGAGTTAATGCAAAAAACGCGATTTTCGGGGTCGTATAGGTATATTGTACAATAAGCCGTAACTTATATTATTATTTAATACATTAATCCTTTATTTTTAATTAAAAAAATAAATAATATTTCATTTATTTATCTAATTTATTTATTTAATTAATTTATTTAATTAATTAATTACTCAATTACATACTTAATTATTTAATTAATAATTAATTAATAATTATATACTTAATTATTTAATTGATTATTTAAATAAATTATTAATTATATTTATTTATTAATTAAATATTTAATTTCGAAAATATTTATTTAATTATTATTTTTATTTATTTAATTTTATTTCCCTTTTCTCTCACTCTTCTTCTCTCTCTCTCTCTCTCTCTCTCTCTCTTCTTTCTCTCCCTACCTTTACCTTTTTCCCTCTCTTCTTCCATCGACCCTTCTTCTTCCCCATTAGAAACCCAACACCACAGCACCTCCTCATGCCGTTCTCCTCCGCCAACGACCTCCTGCTCCGGTCACCGCCGGCGGTGACCCGACCTTCTTGAGCCTATAAATAGCCATCAACCCCTCCACCAACATCCATCCACCATTATTTCTCCTTCACTCCAGAGCTCCGAGAGCGAGTTGTTGAGAGGGTGACAGACTCCATCATCCTTTTCGTCGAGCGAGGGCGAGGTAGAGAAGTCGGCGAGTTCGCCGCCGCCTTGGCGAAGTTCTGCTCCGCCACCGTCGCGCGCCAAGCCTCCGATTGTGCCGATTATCGAGGCCGTGACCACGGAGCTCCGTCGCGAGCTCCAGAATCCCAGGCGTTACCCCATCGTCAACCCCCATTTCATTCGATTTCAGGTTGGAATCTCTTTTCCATTTCATATTCCGTCTCTGCAACTATTCTCTTCTCAATTTTTTCCCTCTGTTTCCATATAAAATTGTTTGATTCGACTTGTTTCCCCACCGATTCCTTTACCTTCCGGTTTTTATCCGCTTTTGCATACCTTCCCCACATCTGACCAATTCAGATCTTCAAATTCTGAGATATCAATCCCATTCTATCGCCTCCACAAGGGATTTTCATCCACCTTCACTTTTATGCTCAACTCTGATCGAGGAAAAACACCCTCGAACCCTTAGTGTTAAACTGCAGGAAATATAACTCCACCACTACTCTGTGTATGCATTCCATCTTCCGAACATTTGACATAATGGAGAACAATGGATAATCGATGCCATCATCGCTGTCCGGATCGTGACCGTTGCTAGAGAGGGAGCATCAGAATCTGTGGTCTGGTTAGACGCATTATCATTGAAGGACGATATGATGCCATCGGAGGTCTGTTGTCTGGAGATCCTCTAAAAGGGATTTAAGATCAGCCGCACTTCTACCAAAAATCACACGAATGATCTGGAGCATGTTGAGTTCCTTCTGAAAACAAATCCACACCGTTTGAGCCATTAAATGCTCATATCATCACCTACTGATTGACTTCGATTGATCAACACCAATTCGCATCATCATCGCTGACAGAACCAACAAGGAATACCGGGGAATTCAACCGATTTGGAGATTATACTCCGCCGCTTGAGAGAAGACAAATCAGTTGCCGCCTGCATCGAGATCCCAATTGTTCAGTCCTAAAACGAAAAGTTCCGGCGCAGCCGTCGACGAACATCCGCGCTTGCAGATCCGCCTCCGGTCCAGGATTCTGTCGCAGTGTTAAAAAAAGGGGAATAACAACAAAGGATATCCAGATTATACTGGAGCCCTTGGATCAGATTCGATCCAAGGCATCTTATATAGCCAGGTGCCGCAATCGGCATCCTGTACGCCAACGCCGCCCACCGCTTTAGCGAGGCACGTGCGCCTCTCGCGCGGAAGTTAATTTTTGCGATAATTTCATCAGTACTCAGATACGTGCATAATTTCGATTTTGAATAGGTGGCAAATTAAGTCTGGAGATGGAGCACTAATCTACCGAAAGGGAAGAAACAAGAAAAAAAACGCTACTCGCCATTCTTTCCCCCGCCGCTTAAGTCATTCAAGAAAAATCCAGGAAGGTGACCACACGTAGGAGGTATTATTTCTGGGCAAATTGCGCAAAAACACCCTCCAGCTCCTACATTTTTTTCTACATGGACTTTATATTTCCATCATAGTACACTTATATCCCTATCAAATCTACACTATACTATAGTATATTAGTAATAAATATAGTTACAAATTATAAGAAGATAACAAAAAATCCTTTACTATATCATATATAGTGTTAAATATATTTTGAAAATCAAATACATTCTCTATTTCCTTAATAAACTCATAAAAAACACATAAAAACACAACACATCATTAAAAACACTAAAATATAACAACCTTAAAAACATATAAAAAATATAAAAACACATTTAAAATTCCTATAAAAATTACATATAGTATATTTGACCATACTTTGCATAATAAACCCAAAACAAAATAAAAATTAAATAACAAAACCCATAAAAATATAAAATACATACAAACTTGCAAAAATCATAACTAATTCAAGAAAAATCACCTAAAAACGTGCAACCTATCATTTTAAAGATAATTTCATCTACTTTCTACAGAAAATATAATAAAAATATTACCACATTAATCTTAATCTTAAAAACCACAAAAACCTCACAGTTTTCAATAAAAAATACATTCTTCACATTAAAAAAAGCCGATAAAAAACCTAAAAACCCATTAAAAATCAATAAAAAAAGAAAAACAAATTAAAATATAAAAATAGAAAGTTAAAATAAAATACAAATTAAAATCATTTTCTAATAATAAAAAATACAAAATACATTAAAAATACAAAACAACATAATATTCATTAAAAATTCAAATAAAAATTCAGAAAATTCTTTAAAATAAAATAAAAATTAGGAACCCCTTTTGCCTAAGATTCTCTACCGATTTCCCCTAGTTTAACAATAGTTTGCCTCTCTGAGTTCGACACTCCCGTACTTTCACTATACATCAAAGTTTAGGAGTATAAATAAAAATAAAGAAGATTAATTCACCTTAATCTTTTCTGGTAAAACTCAACTGGTCGATACAACGACCGAAATCTTTCTCTCTGATTTTTTACAGGTTCAGAAGACAAGTGAACAGGTGGTTTTTTAGATGGCGCCGTTGCCGGGGAGGCAGCGCTAGGAGGATCACGAAGACTTTAGGATTAGATTTTAGTTTTTGCGATCATATATCTCTAACCTCATGGTTTCTTATTTCTGATTTGTGCAGCACAGTTCGAGCCGCGCAACTCAGAACCGCGAAGCTGAGTAGTTTAGAATTTTGTAATTTCTTGTAAAAAACATATAAAAAGTGTCGTAGAAAGGGGCCTCGTAAAGGCATCCCGACTTGTATCTTTCTCGGGGTCTGTTTCACCAAGGTTGTACTTCTGGGGGAGCAGGGCACCCACCGCGGCTTTTTCGCTCGCGTTCTTCTCGACGTTTTTCCGCGGTTTTTCAAATTAGGTGCTTATTAGGATTTTACGGTTTTCCCCTTCTCTGTGCACCGTAGCGTAGGTTAGATGATTGCTTAGGTTACGATACACTTAGGTGATTGTACCTAGGACCATACCCAAAAAACAAAAATATGTTAGACGAATTTTCTCTGAAAATATCCAAAAAAAGTGAAAACTGAAAATTAAAACATGGACTATTAACTTTATCGGACCTTAAAAGAAACATAAAGACTCCACTTGTTTTGGGGAGAGCAACCCCCAAAGTGCATCGCTGGTACCACCTCCAGATTTGAGAGAGAGAGACGACACATAAGGTAGAGCCAGAGTTCGGGCTTCTATTGAAATACTACTTAGTTCACGCCTTAATTCACCTTATCTTCAGTGGGTGCTCTCGGGTAGCGGGAAACGGTCCGAGTTCACTTAGTAGAGTGGAAGGTTTAGAGGACACTGCGTAAGGCTCCGTCCTCAAGTAACACAGGTAGCCGGAAAGGGTCCGTACTTACTTCCATACTGGCTGAGACTAGGTGAGTTCTGGTGAGAACTCGGGACAGTACGACGTCGAAGTCTCGGGCACCTAATCTAATCTCGCGAATCTGAGAGAACGTTGTTTGCTAAATAACCCTGAAATTGAAAAGATAAACGATCGAACTTTTACGGTCATCACCAGGGTTGAGTTGGTGAACTCGGGGTTTGCTTTGTGTTTGACTTTGTGGTGTGAGTCCTGATCTTTCAGATCTATCTCTGAGATCTATCGCAGTTACTCGTTGTTCATGTCTTGTCTAGAATCGTTTTTATTTTTCTTGAGTCACAATGATGGGTAGTCGATCACTTCGGCCAACTCTTACGACACCGATTTCACGCACACCTACCCATACATCTAGGTTAGTTCAAGAGAACCCTCTCTTCGAACCCGAGTTCTCGCAATCGCCTTCTTTGATCTCATCTCCTAGTTCATTTCGCGAGAATCTCCTGTTTGAGACAGAATCAGGAAAAATATCTTCTTCCAGGCGTAACTCAAACCCTGGAAGCTCTTCTCTGATTCTTTTTCCTATTCATTCATTATCATCATCGACTTCGATTCGAAGGAACCCTGACCTTCATTTCCAACAGATGATCGAGACTCGCGAGCTGATTCCAGACCTGATGATAGATTCGAAACTCCGAGCTGCTGAGACGAGAGTGCAGACAGAGTAGCCATCATCTTCTTCATCGAAAGCTGAGTCAGTTTCTACTTCGAGATTGTCGATCTTTCTGATTGATTCAGACTTTGTATCATTGATGTCGAAGTTTCATGGAAAGGCGTACGAAGAACCGTATGAGCACCTTTATGAGTTCGAGGAGATTTGCAACACTCGATTCTACTCAAATATTACAGCTGAGGATGCCATGAAGAAGACATTTCCCTTGACGCTCAAGATGGAGCCGCAAGATGGCTCCGATTTCTGGGAAAGGAGCGAGCTAGCTAGGGTACGCTTCGAATAGATTTTCTGAGGAAATTTTACCCCATTAGCCGAGCCAATTTTATGTGGTCGGTTATCAAAGACTTTTCACATGATCCCCACGAGCCACTTCAGGATATGTGGCTCCGATTTCAGATTCTTCTGAGGAGATTCCCATATCACGGGTTCTCCAGAGCTGAGCTACCTCAGATTTTCTACCTGGGGATGACCGCAGAACAACAAGCTTTGGTCGATGCCTCGTGTGGCGGTTCACACCGCAGTCTTGATGAGGATTCACTTTGGAATCTCTTCAGAGAGATTTCTGATGTCAAGACGACACACGAAGGAGATCACAGACGACTTAGATGCGATCCACCTCTCGCTGATTTAGGGATCGCACATCAGGCAGTTGATGTGGATACTGATATAGTATCAAGGATGGTCATTGAGACAGATACAGAGAGTTCTCATCCTCAGGAACCGACACTCCTTTCGTTGTGTTTTCAACCGGAATATAAGTCAATTCAGCGTCTCCCAGTTCATGAATCTTGGGTACCTAACCCTCTGGTATTCAAAGATACAGAGAGAGAAACTATGATATTTCAGTAGATCTATCAGTCGATTCAGCTTCTATATCAGGACCAGTGCAATGAGCAGCCTCAGGAGCATTTCGCCTCGAACTCGTTTACCTATTTTGAGAGCCTTCAGCAACCTGAGATGGATGTGGGACATTACTTCGAAAGTCCTGATATAAATGGTCCCGCATTCGATCACTTCGTCCATTTGATTCATGAGCTTACCGTCTATCAAAGAGAGCAGATGGGCACCTTCAAAGATTATATTGCCAGCATTGTCACAGAGCATAAATCAGTTTCAGATTTTCATGCTTCACATGAGTCGTTGAAGGATAAAACAACCGGCAACTGCGCAGGTAGACATTCAGATGCTGATTCTCTTCATAGTGAAGGCGAAAAATCACAAAAAATGGAAAAAGAAGAAAATCCAGAAAAAGAAATAAAGACAAGACTCCTGACTCTTCTGATGGATCTTAAGTTTTTGCGTCTCATAGAGCAAGTTCCCATTTTAGAAAAATATTTTCTTCTCCTTTTTATCCTCCGAGCGTATATACTGACATGGAGGATGTACATATACCCTTCCCAGATGCTCTAAATCTAGAGAAGGGAGAAAAATCAGAAAATTTCAAAAAATTCAAAAATCAAAATTCACGAAAGAGATGTTAGACCGAATTCAGATCAAACTCACTCTTTCGGAGGCATTGGTCTACATTCCTCTTCTTCGAAAATGCATGAACAACATACAACACCGAAGAGAAAGAAGAGGCGAAATCATTGCTATGGAAAACAAGCGTTGACCATTGCCACGTGTTATGCCATCCAGCACACATCTTCCAAGAAGAAAAAGAAAGATATTGGAGCACCATTCATCGGCTACCAGATATTTGATCAAGAGTTCGAGCACACATTGTTGGATAGCGGATCATTAGTGAACATATTACCCTTCCATCTTATCGAGACTCTTCATCTACGGCCTCTGAAGCGAGCCCGAGTGATTCTATAATTTCCTGACCGGTCGGTCAAGAGGCCAAAGGGTATACTTCGTGATGTTATCGTGATGGTACAAGGCACAAAATTCACTGTGGATTTTGTTGCCTTAGACTTTGACTCTTTGGTACCATCACAGGATGCTGCCATTATTCTCGGCAAACCTTTTCTGCGAGCAGCGAAGGCCGTGATTGATTATGGAACGGACAATGTCACATTTCCTTCCAGCAGCATAGTGCCGAACCCCGAGCTGATAGAGACTCTGCCATCGGACGAGGGTGATTCCAAACCAACAGATTCAGAGACATGTGCGATAACGGAGGAGATACAACACGATCATATCCCTTCTGACTCTACAGAGACCTGAGATTTTCTCTCCAGAGAGGAGAACTTGGAGAACATAGATTTTGGTGATCCAACTACACATGTTTGGAGACGTGTTGACGAGATCCGTAGTATCTATATCATTGAGTCAAACCCGTTGGTGGCACGTACTTTGAAGGCAGAACTTGTTTCGATTATAAATCCTTTGTTTGAGCCTTCAAGTCAAGAAATAATTGAGCCCTCTTGTCACACAGATACAGATAAGGGCTATGTGATGAGGAGATTGATCAGATCGCATCAGATTTTGACTTCTTTCTCGCATCTACTCCAGACACAACACCGATGTCTCTAGAGTCACACAAGGTTGAGAATACAGTGTTAGAGGATGATTATTCATCTTCTTATATCAGTGCTGATAATCATAGTGATTTAGAGACCGTGGTGCATCTTTCAGAGGTCAGTTCTGTCCATCTTTTCGGCCATCAGGGTTGCTCCTCACCAGTCAACATAGATCAGGGTTCCTCCGATTCAGATATGGATATCTTTGAGGATGACCCTGATGTTAATCTGCATCTTGTACATTCCATCATTCCTCGATCGCGCAAGAAGGCCATTCTTCGGCTTTCTTGATCATGTACAGTTCGTTTGCTCTTGTATATACTTTCGATTTCATTTTCTCTTCTTTTCGTTCGTCTTACACACTTAGGTTTATCTAGCTTTGCTATACTTTGGATGTGCTTTATCCTAAGTATTGGAGGGTGTAGGCACTGTGTTGTATTTTCCATTCGTCTTGTTCGACCACCTCTGTTGCTGCTTATACTTAGGGTGTGCTTTACCCTAAGTATGGGGGGGGTGATCTCGCTCATTTCCCCTTTTGATCATTTTCAGTTTTTGTCCCGTCTGCTCCCTCGCTTGTCCATCACCTTTTGATTTTCATCTCTATACTTAGGGATATTTTACCCTAAGTATAGGGACAAGCCGAGCCGTTGAGTGTGTACATTCTCTTGACCTCGATCATCTTCAGTTTTTGAGTCTACTATCCTTGGGATTACTTGATCCTAAGTATAGAGGAGGTGATCGATTTCTATTCGTTCATTCGATATTTCTGAGTCAATGTAGTATAGGTTCTTTTCATCGATTTATACTTAGCCTGGGTTAGGTCTTCCTTTACCGCTTCTTTGGTCACTATGAGGATATAGTTCATGCTAAGTATAGGGGGTGTCGTATATATATGCTATATATACTTTAGAAGCCATAACTCATACTTTCTCATATTTTTAATAATAAGACTTCTTCAAAGTATGGGTGTATATTTTGGGTTTCTAAATGCCGCAAGAAAACCGTAAAAATATCTTATAAAAAATAGCTTTAAAATTTGTATATAAAAATGTTGTAAAATTCTTTGGTAAAATCCTTAAAAATTTGAAAAATAAAACCCTTATAAAAATCTTGTATGAAAGGGATATAATCTTTATTATAAAACATGTATAAAATCCTTTGTAAAATATACCAAAATCCATGTAAAATTTGTATAAATTGAATTAGTCCACTAACTTTTACAAAAAGATCCCTAAAAATTGAAAAGTTTAAAACTCAATAAAAAATTTGCAAAACCCTTTAAAAATCATTTAAAACACTTAAGCCGAAAAATCTACCTCATAAAAAAATTGTTGCATTCATTCGCATTTTTCAAAACAAGTTTGATTCTCGAACCGAATGGATCTAAGTCCGAGAGATGGAGCTTAGTTTAGGCCTTAATCTACTTTATTTTAAAGAAACTTTATTAGGAACGGGAATTGAGACTCTTCAGGTCTTGTAGACTTAATTCTTTGGGTTTCATGAGACTGTGTTCGGAATTCAACTTGAAAGTGCCTAAGTAGGACACCTGGTGTCATCCGTTGAACTCTTCTCCATTTGAACTAATTTTGAGCTCAGGCACTCTGCACTTAGCTCGACCTACCTGGGGTTGCGAAGGGCAATCCATTTTGGTGGTGCGTTTCCATCCTTGTCTGGCGGTGATGATGTCTTAAGACGGGAGAGATTGGGATTGAAACAAAGCTTCGGATGAGGGAAGAATCTGCTGGCACAATTTTCTAAGACCCCAAAAAATGGGCGGAATGAAAAGATGCTATATCCGTCGGGGCATAAAAGACCTATGTAGTGCAACAATCATCTCTACCAAAAAGAAGCCAAATACATCAAATACCAAAAATGATCACAATGGTCCGAGCTTCAGAAAAGCCTGCATGTCTTCGTGGATACTTGGCTAAACTGGCCAGGCTTCACAGGAGATGTGATTACACCGATCACACTTCAATTCTTTTCCAGTTCTTCCTACTTCTCTCTTACTCGATTGTGGACACAGCACGACCTGACCTCAAGAGGGAAATACCTCCCTCCTCGAGGACTGAGTTGCTGGACAAGGGCCCAATGGGAGTGTATAGCTATATGGGTGGTTCCTTCGTTTTTCTAGAGCAGGAAGAGCTAAAACTTTTCACACACAGTACAAATTATTTTCAAAGATGAAAAGTTTGCGTGATGAATAGGTGGATCTGAGCTGGCTGTTGGGGTGAATCTAGATAAGGATTTGTGGAACATGAAGGATGTCGAGGCTTAAATCCTAATTCTAATAGAGTCCCGACACACAATTAACCCAAAGGTTTAAATCCAGGCTCCAGATTTTGGATAAAGTGAAAATCAGTTTAAAGAAACAATCATGTTCTAAGTTCTTTTATTTTCCTTTTTCTTTTTCTTTTTGCTTGCACTTATTTATAGATAAGTGTTTGCTAAGGGACTAGCAAAGGTAAAGTATAGGGGATTGATGAATCCATGATTCATCGCCTTCATTCTTTCATTTTGGCTAAAATCTTTGATAAAATACATGCAAATATCCACTAATTCCAATTAATTATCATTCTAACCATAATTATTAATATTATATAATTAACACTTAATTTACCCAAAATAAAAGAATAAAGAGAAAAAGGAAAATAAAAAAATAAAAGAAGGATGTATATGTAATATACAGACTGATCCTAACCCTGAGACCAGGTAAATATTGACCGGGTCAACAAAAGAAATAAGTAGGGGGAGACAAGGATCCTAACTTATAAAAATATCAAAAAAATCAAGACAAAAAATGCAATTTACCCATTTTTCACTTTGTAAATACTTCACCTATTTTATTTATCATCAAAATCACTCCAAATAAAAATACTCCTTTTGTAAAAATTGTTCATAAAAATATATATTATTTTATAAAAATATTAAAAAAATATTTCGGCTTAAAAATAAAGTAACCGCAATGAACCGTAAAAGCCGCAAAAGCCAACTTCCGTGGTTCATATCTATTTATAGAAAACTCCAAATTGACCAAACTCACTATTCAAATCCATTTTATACATAGTACTATTTATTAAAAATATAAGAAAAATATTCGGATAAAACCGATGAGTTTCGGCTTTTTTGGACCCCGTTGTATATATGTACTATATGTAGAAACTTCCCCGATTTTTAATTAAATAACCGCAAACCTGATTAACTTAATTCTTTTTTTCTAAAATCTTATAAAATTGTATATAAAAATATAAAAATAAAAGTAATTTAAAATACCAATAAAATTCGGAGGCCTGAAGCCGCTACTTTTTTCGTCCGAGCCTAATAACTCGGCCGTATGAACTACGAATTGAGCAAACTCAGTCCCTAAAATTATATTTTTCAGTTGTTTACAAAATGACACTAGTTTCGCTAAAATCGGAGTTAATGCGAAAAACGCGGTTTTCGAGGCCATATTGGTATGGGATATTTACACCCATAACCCTGAGTAACTTCATAATTACCCCGGATACCCTCTATAATCACGAATTACACTTGAGACCTTGAATAGTGCTTAACTCTTACGTTCATAACCCCGTGTTAAGTTCTACACAATTTTCCGTTAATTATGACGGTATCCGTTAAGCATTTTATATTTTATACCCAAATTTATCTTTTATTTAGGAATGGCCCCTCCCCTTCATCCCCCAACCTCTGCACCCCTCCGACAGACCACCGTCTGTGAAGGCAACCCAACACCGACCACCGCCTGGGAAGGCACTGATGAATACCCATTCATCACTCTTTATTCTTATATTTTAGCTACAAAAACCTTTGCAAATGCATGTAGATATATGTAAATATAAATAATTACCAAAAGCATGCATTGTGTAAAAACCTATAATTAGCATGTTTTTGTGCAAAAATAAAAGAATAAAGATTAAAAAGAAAAAGTGGGAAATATTTAGAATAAATATTGAGCAACCTAACCCAAGGGAGGGCTCAGCATGGGCCTGACCGCATAAAAGCCAAAGTAGAGGGAGATAGGGGCTCATGTGTAAATATTTGTGTAAATAAATAAAACTATATTTTCCTCACCCAAAAATTTGCTTGTAAATACTTGTATATATTTATAAAAATATAAAAACAAAATAAAAAGTTAAAAATCAAAAAGATCAAAAATACCCCCTTTCATCATGTACATAAACCACACCTATATATTTATTTAGCTTTGTAAATATATAAAAGTAATTTTTATAATTTTTGTAAATAGTCTATGTTATATATTGTAAATAAATAAAATAAAAAAATTAAAAATTAAAACAAAATAAAAATAGAAAAATTAAAAATACAAAAATACATTGTACATATACCATGTATATAGATGTATATATATTTATTTTACCTATGTACATAAATAATAAAAATAAAATAAAAATACCTTTTTATTCCTTATTTTATTCTATAAATAAATAAAATATAAAATAAGGATAAAATTGTATAAAAATAATATATAAAAATCAAAAATCAAAACCCTATATATATTGTATATACCTATATCTAGTACATATTATGTATATAGCCTATTTTTATTTCCAAAAATTAATTAAAAATCACCAAAAATAGAAAAAAATAAAATAAAAATAATTCATGTTTTAAGTTTTTGCAAAATCGCCATTTTCTACCTTATTTTTGAGCTTCAAAGTTTAGCCACGTGGCCTGATTCCATTGGGTCCTGGGGATGTTGACCGCCCTGTCAACTAGCCCCCCCAGGACCACTTCCCACGGGTCTGAGCAGCGGACCCGATTTCTCCAATTATTACCTGCTCGACCCGATCACCAATCCGCCAAACCCCGCGTCCGAATCCTTCGCCGTGCATCCGACATCCTCGCCGGAGCCGCTCCCTCGGGATCCGCACGCTCCTGAGCTTGCCCGGACCCATTCTTCTCGGACCCCTAGCCTTATAAAGCCGCTGCTCCGCCACCTTCTCTCTCCATCTTTGGTCATTCGCCTCCTTCCCTGTGAGCTCCAGAGAGACCGCGAGAGTGACAGCGAGCGATTCCACCTGTTGCAGCGAGGAGAGGAGGAGGATTCCACTGATCCGGCGACGTAGCCGCCGTAGCTCCGCCACCTGAGCGAGCTTCGAGCCTTAGGCCGAGACGTCCCTTGAGGCCAAGACCGGGAGCTTCCCCAGCTCCGCCACAGTCTCTTCGACCATTCAGGTAGCCATTTAGCTCTCCCATTTCCTTCGATTTCCAGTTACGCCCAATTTTCGCCGTCGACGTATTTCTTCGATTCCGATCATCCAGCCACCCATCTTGATCATCAGAACCGACCCACATCTTCACCTCCTCCCGACGCACCTTCTGCACCCACTCACCCAACCCAGCTCGCACAGGAGCTGGGAACCGGGCTCCTCTGTCCACCACCTTCGCCGGAGCCCGTCGTCCCGACGCACCAGCCACCTCCACATCGCCTAACCGGGTCGAGGCAATTTGCCCTCGACCCGCAAGTCTTTTGGTTCACTTTGCAGGTCAGAACGAGGGCCATCTGAGTCTCTCCGTCATTCAGCCAGAAGACCAGCTCCGTCGACCTCGCCCGAGCTCAGCGGAGCTCGGGCCGATCATCGGAGCATCGCAGCAGACGCAGGAGCGCACCAGCTTTCTTCTCCGACCATCAGAGCGCTCCGAGGAGGAGGCCAACGCCCGCACGAGCCCGGCGAAGCTCGCCGGGGACCAGTTCTTCCAGCATCCTCCAGCGTCGTTGGATCAGTCTCCAGCTCCAGACGCCATCTCCACCGTTGGTTCCTGGAGCGCCCTTTGACGTCAGATCTGAGGAGTTCGATCCAGACCGTCAGATCCACACGTGTCCTGGCCTCGACCGTTGGATCAGCCAGAGCAGTCCCCGCGCTGGAGAGCCGCCCCCATCTGGACCGTCAGATCTACACGTGGCAGTCATCCAGCCGCTCCGGTTAATAAAGGGTAATTTACCCTTAGGCCCTTATCTTTGTTTTATTTCGTATTAGTCCTGTAAATAGTTAAATTAGTTGTTTAGTTTTAGGTTTATTTGCATAGAGGACCCTGAGCTTCATGTTATTTGCATTTATACCCTTGCCTGTTGTGGACACGTGCTTCGCCACGTGATATTTTGGGTTATTTGCAGCATATGCCCTTGTAGTTCTGGTTGTTATGAAATGAATGAAAGTTTTAGATATTTGCACTTATACCCCTGTGCGTGATTGATTTACACATGTGCGATATTTCTTGGGTAATTTGAAAATGAGGCCCCTGGACTTTTGGTACGTGTTACCAATAAGCCCTCGGGACTTATTTTTATTACATTTAGGTCCCTGAGTGCCCCAGGCACGTGCGTGGCGCGTGTTTTGCTGGGTTAATTGCACCGGGACCCCTAGAACTTTGGGTATTTGCATTTCAGTCCCTGTGCACAATACCCTCTTTTTATTTTTGAATAAAATATCAAATCACCTCCAAATCCAATGAGAATTTGATACATGGCTCCTGCCATGGTGTAGGATTTTCATGGATTTTTGAGGACATTTCTGATTTTGTTTGCTATTTTTAAAAATTCAAAAACCTATATTTTCTAAAAACTTAAAAACACCAAAAAGACCATAAAAATTCTAGTAAATAAATTAAAAACCCAAAAATAATAAACTTGGTACCTAAATTTTCCTTGTTTTACCTACTTTACAGAAAAATTACCTTCAGGCCATTTTGAGGCCCTTAGATATTTTATCTAGGGACTTTTGGCTTGGCTGGACAGTACCACTGTTTTTAGCTACTGTTTGATTTTTAGAAAATAAAATAAACATCAGAAAATTATCAAAAATTCATCAAAAACATAAAAAAATATAAAACATATAAAAATATATTTGTTTTGATTTTTGGTTGATTTTTGGTGCTTGAAATAATTTGTTGAATTGTGTTCTTCCTTGCTTTTCTTATTTTCTTTATATATTAAAAATCCAAAAAAATATAAAAATAATTAAAAACCACTAAAAATATTTTGTTCTTTTATTTTCTTTATTTTTACTACTTCGTGGGCCTCTCGGCCAACCCGTGCTCCTTGAGTTGGACCCTGGGTGCTATACCAGGTTAATCACATAGCAGGACCGCTTCTTCGTTTTGATTGATTTTATTCTTCGCGAGTGGTTCATTTTTCTTGATATACATGGTCTGATCGCTTGGGTCGCAACGACCCTATTTCTGTACCTTATACCCGAGTGATCGGACCTGTTATCAGGCACCCCCCCCCCCCCGGACCACCACCTGGAACCTTCACCTTCCGACGAACTTGGAACCTTCACCTTCCCCGCTTCCACCCCCCCCCCCCCCCCCGGAACACCCGCCTGGCTGGAAGCTCCAGCTCTCCGCCTCCAGCTTCCACGCTGGAAGCTCCAGCTGAGCCCCCCCCCCAGACCAACCCGCCTCCAGCTTCCGCCCCCCCCCCCCCAACCACCCGCCCGGAAGCTCCAGCTTCCGCATTCCTGCACCGCTCGGCCAAAGCCCCCGACCACCCGCTGGAAGCTCCAGCTTCCGCGCTCCTGCACCGCTCGTCCAAAGCCCCCCGAGCACCTGCTGGAAGCTCCAGCTTCTGTGCTCCTGCACCGCTCCACCCGCCTGGAACCTCCAGCTCTCGAAACCCCCCCTGCCTCGACCACCGCCTGTAACCTTCGCCTTCTCCTAGACCACCCACCCCGCTTGGAACCTCCAGCTTCCGCGCTCGACCCACCTGCATGGAAAACCTCGCCTTCCCCCTGACCACCCGCCTGGAACCTCCAGCTTCCGCGTTCGACCCACCCGCTTGGAAGCTCCAGCTTCCACGCTCGGCCAAAGCTCATCCCGCCCACCCCACCCACCCAGCCCCCCCCCCCCCCGCCTCGACCACCGCCTGGAACCTTCGCCTTATCCCTGACCACCCGCCCCGCCTGAAGCTCCAGCTTCCGCGCTCGGCCCACCAGCTTGGAAACATTCGCCTTCCCCCTGACCACCCGCCTGAGCTCACCCCGTCCACCAACCCCCACCCCTCGCGCTCGGCAGAGCCTGCACCGTGGGCTTCCTCTTGCACTCGGCAGAGCCTGCACCGCCTGCAACACCCCCCCCCCCTCGCAAGCTTCTCCCATCGACACCCGTGCCGCCTCGGACGACGTCTGTAAGAAAATCTATGTTAGCATGGACTGGATGTGCGAGTCGCTTGCCGAGGAAGAAGGGGAGGAAGAGCTGGTCGGCAGGCGGGTCGGAGTTGCTGGATGAGGAAGGGGATGTGGTTGGCGGTTGGGGGAGAGTTGTTGGAGGAGGGGGGTTCTTTTTCCTTTTAGTTTTAAATTGTTTTTAACCGATGGATTGATGTTAGGTTAGATTAACTCAATGGTTTGGTTAGGATTAACGGCTGAAACTAACAGAAGGTTATAGATGTGAGATGGAGTAATATTCGGGGTTTTTCATGTAATTTGTGACTATCGTGGGTACCTGGGGTAATTATGGAACTATTCAGGGTTATGGGTGTAAATATCCCTATTGGTATATTGTACAATAAGCCGTAACTTATATTATTATTTAAAACATTAATCCTTTATTTTTATTTAAAAAATAAATAATATTTCATTTATTTATTTCATTTATTTATTTAATTTATTTATTAATTTAATTAATTACTTAATTACATACTTAATTATTTAATTAATACTTAATTACTAATTATGTACTTAATTATTTAATTAACTATTTCAATAAATTATTAATTATATTTATTTATTAATTAAATATTTAATTTCGAAAATATTTATTTAATTATTATTATTTATTTAATTTTATTTCCCTTTTCTCTCTCTCTTCTTCTTTTTTTTCTCTCTCTCTTTCTTCTTTCTCTCCCTACCTTTACCTTTTCCCTCTCTTCTTCCATCGACCCTTCTTCTTCCCCATTAGAAACCCATCACCACAGCACCTCCTCCCGCCGTTCTACTCCGCCAACGACCTAACGGTCGGCCGTTGGCCGGCCGTTCGCCAATGACCTCCTGCTCCGGTCACCGCCGGTGGTGACCCGACCTCCTTGAGCCTAAAAATAGCCGTCAACCCCTCCACCAACATCCATCCGCCATTATTTCTCCTTCACTCCAAAGCTCCGAGAGCGAGTTGTTGAAAGGGTGACAGACTCCATCATCCTTTTCATCGAGCGAGGGCGAGGTAGAGAAGTCGGCGAGATCGCCGCCGCCTTGGCGAAGTTCTGCTCCGCCACCGTCGCGCGCCAAGCCTCCGATTGCCCCGATTGTCGAGGCCATGACCACGGAGCTCCGTCGCGAGCTCCAGAATCCCAGGCGTTATCCCATCGTCAACCTCCATTTCATTCGATTTCAGGTTGGAATCTCTTTTCCATTTCATATTCCATCTTTGCAACTATTCTCTTCTCAATTTTTCCCTATGTTTCCATATAAAATAGTTTGATTCGACTTGTTTCCCCACCGATTCCTTCACCTTCTGGTTTTTATCCGTTTTTGCATACCTTCCCCACATCTGACCAATTCAGATCTTCACAATTCTGAGATATCAATTCCATTCTATCGCCTCCACAAGGGATTTTCATCCACCTTCACTTTTATGCTCAACTCTGGTCGAGGAAAAACATCCTCTAACCCTTAGTGTTAAACTGCAGGAAATATAACTCCACCACTACTCTGTGTATGCATTCCATCTTCCGAACATTTGACATAATGGAGAACAATGGATAATCGATGCCATCATTGTTGTCGGATCGTGACCGTTGCTAGAGAGGGAGTATCAGAATCTGTGGTCTGCTTAGACGCATTATCATTGAAGGACGATATGATGCCATCGGAGGTCTGTTGTCTGGAGATCCCCTATAAGGGATTTAAGATCAGCCGCACTTCTACCAAAAATCACACGAATGATCTGGAGCATGTTGAGTTCCATCTGAAAACAAATCCACACCGTTTGAGCCATTAAATGCTCATATCATCACCTACTGATTGACTTCGATTGATCAACACCAATTCACATCATCATCGCTGACAGAAGCAACAAGGAATATCAAGGAATTCAACCGATTTGGAGATTATACTCCGCCACTTGAGCGAAGACGAATCAGTTGCCTCCCGCATCGAGATCCCAATTGTTCAGTCGCGAAATGAAAAGTTCCGGTGCAGCCGTCGAAGAACACCCGCGCCTGCAAATCCGCCTCTGATCCCGGATTCTGTCGCAATGTTAAAAAATAGGGGAATAACAACAAAGGATATCCAGATTATACTGGAGCCCTTGGATCAGATTCGATCCAAGGCATATTATACAACCATGTGTCGTAATCGGCATCCAGTACGCCAACACCCACCGTTTTAGCGAGGCACGTGCGCCTCTCGTGCGGAAGTTAATTTTTGCGATAATTTCATTTTAGTGCTCGGATACGTGCATAATTTTGATTTCGAATAGGTGGCAAATTAAGTCTGGAGATGGAGCACTAATCTACCGAAAGGGGAGAAACAAGAAAAAAACGCTACTCGCCATTCTTTCCCCCACCGTTGAAGTCATTCAAGAAAAATCCAGGAAGGTGACTGTTGAAGCGAGAAAATTAGGCGGTCGTATCGATCCACAAGGCGGATCAACAAGCGATGCGGTGATCGCTCCAAAATCCTAACTTCGAACAACAATTAACCCACGACAATCAAGTAAAGCAGTGAAAGTGCGTGAGTTAAAATTTATTATAACTCTACAACAAGATGTGTATAGGTGCAAGTATGTGTAGAGGTCGAACACAGGGAGCAGAAAGGCTAGATCGGGGCAAAAATGCTCAAAATGTGTGTGTATCTGATCAAGAGTCTACTATGCTATTTTTTGTGGGTTTTTAATTTATGTATTTTTTTATTTAATTTTTAATTTTATTTTTGTATTTTGATTTTTAATTTTCTGATTTTATATTTTCTTTTTATATTTTATATTTTTTTATTTTCTTTTTCAATATTGGAATATGCAAACTATATAATAAAAGAGATGATAAACTATTATAAAATAAGGGAAAAAGCTCAAGAATTAGGAAATGAAATGTTTTTTGGTATTTTTATTCTTTTTTAATGTTTTTGTGATTTTTGGGGAATTTTCAGAATAATTTTGGTATTTTTAAATAGCAAAATACAAGAAAACAGTGAATAACATACAAGGCTGAAACTAAAATGGAGAAATAAATTAGAAAACAGTAGCAAAAATTCTCCAATTTAATTTTCACTTAAAGATAATGAAACAAAGAAAATTTAGAGACAAAGTTTGTATTTTAGGATTTTTGTAGAATTTTTATTATTTTTTGGAAGCTTTTTAGAGTTTTAATATTTTTACGAGTTTTCTTTTATATTTTTTTGTGATTTTTGGACTGGAGTTAGAACACACTAAAGGGAACAAAATATATATTTTTGGGATTTTTCTGAGGAGTTTTATATTTTTTATGGATTTTATAAGCTAGACAGTGCACAAAATGGCTATTTTTTATTTTTAATAAATAATAAAATGCAATAATTATGAAAATAAAAATATGGTGATAAACTACTATGCAATAGAGATCTAACTGATTTTTGGGGATTTTTTGTGTTTTTATAGATGCACGCAAAAATTACTAGAAGCAAAAGGAAACTACATGCTTGCAGGGGTATTTTGGTAATATGACGGAAGTTCGAGGGCCTCTGCGCAATATTCCCAGAAAATAAATAACTGAATTAAACTTTGCTGGACTAAATTCAAATGCACAAAATGCCAAGGCTATGCCTGCAAAAATTCAAGTCCCACGTGCATAGGCACGCGCGCATGGGAAGGGGAAACTCGCAATTATCAAAAATGTCGAGGGCTTGCATGCAATATTTGCACAAATATTACAGCGTACAAGATAAGTTTCAGGACCTCATCGAAATATCAATTACAAGGGGTCCCTACCTGCAAAATAGCCAGACGCACGTGTTTGCGCACGTGTGCCTGGCTGGCGAGGATCTATTTGCGATTCTATGAAATCCGGGGGTCGATTTGTAAATTCCACAAAAAACTTTAAAAGGCAGATGAAAGTTTTAAAGTTTATTAGCAATTACAAAAACCGGCGGACGTGCCTTGCAAAATGCCCACCTTAAGCGCAGATCAGACGGTCGACGCGGCTCCACTTACGCCCACGTGGCAGCGCACGGGGGGCCGATACCCCTTCAGTTCGACGGCTCAGATTAGATGCCCCAGAGTGATCCAACGGTTGACACATGGGCAGATCGGACGGCTGCTGCTCTGCTGGATGATAGGGGGCAGATCCGACGGCGATGGATAGCTCTGGAAGAACATACGAGGAACTCAACCTTGGCGAGTTTGGGATCGCCGGGGCTCGAGCTCCCGTGCACCTGGATCTGTCCCGATGCTCTCTCTATGCTCCTGCTGTAACGGCGAGGCTCCCAGGTGGTTTAGATATGGCCAAGGGCTGTCGAAAGACCTCCGGCGCACTAAAAAGCTCCTGCGACCTGGGGGGGTTTCCTTGCACAATACCGCCTCCAAAGGAGGCTCTTGCGCGTATACCTGCAAGAGAGGTTAGGGGTGACCGCGGGCAAAATGCCGCAGCCCCCAGGAGGTGCAATGACGTGGAATGGTGAAGATTGAGCTCGTCGGAGCAAGCTCCGGCGAGATGGTGTAATGGGTGATCGATTGGATGCGAAGCACAAATGGATAGGAGAATCAAATCTAAGGCTACAAAGCAAAGAAAAATGCAAGAAATGAGAAGAAAAAGGACCTCGAGCGGTTGGGGAAAACCACGAGATGGGGACCTCACGGCTTCTCGCCGGAGATGGGGGTGGAGACCGCTTAACGACCGCCAAATCACGCCGCGAGGGGACTGGAGGATCTCCTGTCACCAGCTCCGGTCCAGAGCACACCCAATGGGATGAAGAAAATGGTCAAAAAGGGTTCCAGGAGGACTGGAGGTTGTGGGGTGGTTTTTGAAACAATGGTTAAGGTGGCTCAAAGATCGAGACGCATCAGGTGATGCAACGATCCACAGCCCGAGAGAAGCATAGGGCATGAATCACCACATCACGAGGAAGAAAAGTCGTGAAGACCTCGACCTCAAATGGTGAAAGACGAGGCCGGGAAAAATCCAAGAAGATGGGATAAAACCCATTTCTGACAGGCTTCAGACCTCGGTCAGAGAGTTGACCAAGGTCAACCAAGGGAGAGATCTGGTTGGTCCACGTGGACCAACCAGAAAAAAACCTTGGAAAAAAGGTTTCTAAATTAATTAAAAATAGGAAATGAATTAATTAAATATTGGTTATACAATAAAAAATGTTTATTTTTTTATAAATTATTTTATATTGATTTTTATTTATTTTTAGGAGGTATAATTTTATAAGTTGCCTTTTATGCCCTTTATAGGTATATTACCTATATATTGTATTCTTTTATTTTTTATTTTGTATTTTTAATTTCTTTAATTTTTTTTATTATTTTATAAAATTATAAAACACTTTTATACACTTAATTGTATTTTTATTTTAATTTATTGTTGTGTTTTGTATATTTAATAAAATATGAGTATGTATGGTATAGGTATGTATATAGGTATTGTATCTATGTATTTTATGTAGCTATTTTTATTTTGTATTTTATTTAGGCTTTTATTCTAGTTTTAATACACAAGTATATTATAAGTAATATTCACAAGATTATAAAAATATAAAAATACAAAGATAATGAATAAAGAATAAATTGAATATTTTAATCAGTACAACTATACAATGTGGGTCCAAAACTCAACTTTCAAACCGTAGCTCCGCCAAATGCGAAACTACCGCCATTAAATAGATTATTTTATTCTATATAAAATTAAAGGTGATTTTGTTGCATTTGGAGTATTCATTTGTGAGATACGGGTCTGGGAAGTTAGGATTCTGGATTTTTATTCAGACCATAACTTTTTATCTGTGCATTATTTTTCAGTGAAATCAATTTTGTATTTTTCTTTATTTAATTATCTACAACTTTCATGAACAAAGTTTCTTTATTTGAAGTATAAAAAGTGGAACCAAAATTAGGTCCCAAAATGAATAAAGAGTGAATAAAATAAAAAGGAATTTGTGTTGTATTTTGGCCCTTATCTCCCCCTACTTTATTCCTTGTCGACCTATTCATCAAGATGCCTAGGTCTCGGGGTTTCGGGTCATAAAATATTTACAATATTTTATTCTTTTTCTTTTCTTTTCTTTATTCTATAATTTTGGCTTTAAAAACCGCAATTTATACAATATTTACACACAACTGCATGAATGCTAAAATGCATGAATTAGGCCTATTTATACGCATTTACTAGGGTTTTTAAGGCCAAAATGATATAATAAAGATGATGAAACGTAGATTCATCAGTGACCACACGTAGGAGGTATTATTGCTGGGGAAATTGCGCAAATACACCCTTTATCTCCTACATTTTTTTCAACATGGACTTTATATTTCCATCATAGTACACTTATATCCCTATCAAATCTACACTATACTATAGTATATTAGTAATAAATATAGTTACAAATTATAAAAAGATAACAAAAAATCCTTTACTATATCATATATAGTGTTAAATATATTTTGAAAATTAAATACATTCTCTATATCCTTAATAAACTCATAAAAAATACATAAAAACACAACACATCATTAAAAACACTAAAATATAACATCCTTCAAAACACATTTAAAATTCCTCTAAAAATTAAATATAGTATATTTCACCATACATTGCATAATAAACCTAAAATTAATTAAAAATTAAATAACAAAACCCATAAAAAATATAAAATCCATAAAAACTTGAAAAAATCATAACTAATTCAAGAAAAATCCCCTAAAAACGTGCAACCTATCATTTTAAAGATAATTTCATCTACTTCTACAAAAAATATAATAAAAATATTTCCACAATATTCTTAATCTTAAAAACCACAAAAACGTCACAGTTTTCAATAAAAAAATACATTCTTCACATTAAAAATAAACAAAGCCGATAAAAACCTAAAAACCCATTAAAAATCAATAAAAAAAGAAAAACAAATTAAAATATAAAAATAACGAAATCAAAACCAAATACAAATTAAAATCAATTTCTAATAATAAAAAATACAAAATGCATTAAAAAATACAAAACAATATAAAATTCATTAAAAATTCAAATAAAAATTCAGAAAATTCTTAAAAATAAAATAAAAATTAAGAAACCCTTTTGCTTAAGATTCTCTACCGATTTCCCCTAGTTTAACAATAGTTTGCCTCCCTGACTTCGACACTCCCGTACTTTAACTATACATCAAAGTTTAGGAGTATAAATAAAAATAAAGAAGATTAATTCACCTTAATCTTTTCTGGTAAAACTAAACTGGTCGATACAACGACCGAAATCTTTCTCTCTGATTTTTTACAGGTTCAGAAGACAAGTGATCATGTGGTTTTTCAGATGGCGTCGTTGCCGGGGAGGCATCGCTAGGAGGATCACGAAGACTTTAGGATTAGATTTTATTTTCGCGATCATATTTTTCTGACCTCACGGTTTCTTGTTTCTGATTTGTGCAGCACAGTTCGAGCCGCGCAACTCAGAACCGCGAAGCTGAGTAGTTTAGAATTTTGTAATTTCTTTTAAAAAAACATATAAAAAGTGTCGTAGAAAGGGGCCCCGTAAAGGCATCCCGACTTGTATCTTTCTCGGGGTCTGTTTCACCAGGGTTGTACTCCTGGGGGAGCAGGGCACCCACCGCGGCTTTTTCGCTCGCGTTCTTCTCGACTTTTTCCGCATTTTTCAATATTGGTGCTTGTTAGGATTTTACGGTTTTCCCCTTCTATGTGCACCGTAGCGTAGGTTAGATGATTACTTAGGTTACGATACACTTAGTTGATTATACCTAGGACCATACCCAAAAAACAAAAATATGTTAGATGGATTTTCTCTGAAAATATCCAAAAAAAGTGAAAACAGAAAATTAAAACATGGACTGTTAACTTTATCGGACCTTAAAAGAAACGTAAGGACTCCACTTGTTTTGGGGAGAGAAACCCTCGAAGTGCATCGTTGGTACCACCTCCAGATTTGGGAGAGAGAGAGAGAGAGACGACACATAAGGTAGAGCCAGAGTTCGGGCTTCTATTGAAATACTACTTAGTTCATGCCTTAATTCACCTTATCTTCAGTGGGTGCTCTCGGGTAGCCGGAAACGGTCCGAGTTCACTTAGCAGAGTGGAAGGTTTAGAGGACACTGCGTAAGGCTCCGTCCTCAAGTAACACGGGTAGTCGGAAATAGTCCGTACTTACTTCCATACTGGCTGAGACTAGGTGAATTCTGGTGAGAACTCAGGACAGTATGACGTCGAAGTCTCGGGCACCTATTTAATCTCGCGAATCTGAGAGAACTGTTTGCTAAATAACCCTAAAATTGAAAAGATAAACGACCGAACTTTTACGGTCATCACCAGGGTTGAGTTGGTGAACTCGGGGTTTGCTTTGTGTTTGACTTTGTGGTGTGAGTCCTGATCTTTCAGATCTATCTCTGAGACCTATCGCAATTACTCGTTGTTCGTGTCTTGTCTAGGATCGTTTTTCTTTTTCTTGAGTCACAATGATGGGTAGTCGATCACTTCGGCCGACTCTTACGGCACCGATTTCACGCACACCTACCCATCCATTTAGGTTAGTTCAAGAAAACCCTCTCTTTGAACCCGAGTTCTCGCAATCGCCTTCTTTGATCGCATCTCCTGGTTCAGTTTGCAAGAATCTCCTGTTTGAGACAGAATCAGGAAAAATATCTTCTTCCAGGCGTAACTCTAACCCTGGAAGCTCTTCTCTGATTCTTTTTCCTATTCATTCATTATCATCATCGACTTCGATTCGAAGGAACCCTGACCTTCATTTCCAACAGATGATCGAGACTCACGAGTTGATTCTAGACCTGATGATAGATTCGAACCTCCGAGCTGCTGAGATGATAGTGCAGACAGAGCAGCTAGCATCTTCTTCATCGGAAGTTGAGTCAGTTTCTACTTCGAGATTGTCAATCTTTCTGATTGATTCAGACATTGTATCATTGCTGCCGAAGTTTCATGGAAAGCCGCACGAAGAACCGTATGAGCACCTTTATGAGTTCGAGGAGATTTGCAACACTCGATTCTACTCAAATATTACAGCTGAGGATGCCATGAAGAAGACCTTTCCCTTGACGCTCCAGGATGGAGCCACAAGATGGCTCCAATTTCTTGGAAAGGAGCGAGCTAGCTGGGGTACGCTTCGAATAGCTTTTCTGAGGAAATTTTACCCCATTAGCCAAGCCAATTTTATGCGATCGGTTATCAAAGACTTTTCACATGATCCCCACGAGCCACTTCAGGATATGTGGCTCCGATTTCAGATTCTTCTGAAGATATTCCCATATCACGAGATCTCCAGAGCTGAGCTAGCTCAGATTTTCTACCTGGGGATGACCGCATAACAACAAGCTTTGGTCGATGCCTCGTGTGGCGGTTCACACCGCAGTCTTGATGAGGATTCACTTTGGAATCTCTTCGGAGAGATTTCTGATGTCAAGACGACACACGAAGGAGATCACATACGACTTAGATGTGATCCACCTCTTGCTGATTTAGGGATTGCACATCAAGCAGTTGATGTGGTTACTGATACAGTATCGAGGATGGTCGTTGAGACAGACACAGAGAGTTCTCATCCTCAGGAACCGACACTCCTTTCATTGTGTTTTCAACCGGAGTATAAGTCAGTTCAGCATCTCCCAGTTCATGAATCTTGGGTACCTAACCCTCAGGTATTCCAAGATACAGAGAGAGAAGCTATGATATTTCAGTCGACCTATTAGCCGATTCAGCTTCCATATCAGGACCAGTCCAATAAGGCCTCAGGAGCATTTCGCCTCGAACTCGTTTACCTATTCTGAGAGTCTTCAGCAACCTGAGATGGATGTGGGACATTACTTCGAAAGTCCTGATATAGACGGTCCCGCATTCGATCACTTTATCCATTTGATTCATGAGCATACCGTCTATCAAAGAGAGCAGATGGACACCTTCAAAGATTATATTGCCAGCATTGTCACAGAGCATAAATCAGTTCCAGATTTTCATGCTTCACATGAGTCGTTGAAGGATAAAACAACCGGAAACGGTGCAGGTGGACATTCAGATGCTGATTCTCTTCATAGTGAAGGCGAAAAATCACAAAAAATGGAAAAAGAAGAAAATCCAAAAAAAGAAATAAAGACAAGACTCCTGACTCTTCTGATGGATCTCAAGTTTTTACATCTCATAGAGCAAGTTTCCGTTTTAGAAAAAGATTTTCTTCTCCTTTTTATCCTCCGAGTGTATATGCTGACATGGAGGATGTACAGATACCCTTCCTAGATGCTCTAAATCTAGAGAAGGAAGAAAAATCAGAAAATTTTAAAAAAATTCAAAAATCAAAATTCACGAAAGAGATGTTGGACCGAATTCATATCAAACTCACTCTTTCGAAGGCATTGGTCCACATTCCTCTTCTTAGAAAATGCTTGAAGCAGCATACAACACCGAAGAGAAGAAGAGGCGAAATCATTGCTCTGAAAAACAAGCGTTGACCATTGCCACTTCTTATGCCATCCAGCACACATCTTCCAAGAAGAAAAAGAAAGATATTGGAGCACCATTCGTCAGCTGCCAGATATCTGATCAAGAGTTCGAGCACACCTTGTTGGATAGCGGATCATCAGTAAACATATTACCCTTCCATCTTATCGAGACTCTTCATATAAGGCCTCTGAAGCGAGCCCGAGTGATTCTACAATTTCCTGACCGATCGGTCAAGAGGCCAAAGGGTATACTTCATGATGTTGTCGTGATGGTACAAGGCACAAAATTCACTGTGGATTTTGTTGTCTTAGACTTTAACTCTTTGGTACCATCACATGATGCTACCATTATTCTCGGCAGGCCTTTTCTGCGAGCAGCGAAGGTCGTGATTGATTATGGAACGGACAATGTCACATTTTCTTGCAGCAGCATAGTGCCGAACCCCGAGCCGATAGAGACTCTGCCATCGGACGAGGGTGATTCCAAACCAACAGATTCAGAGACATGTGTGATCACAGATGAGATACAACACGAACATATCCCTTCTGACTCTACAGAGACCCAAGATTTTCTCTCCAGAGAGGAGAACTTGGAGAACATAGATTTTGGTGATCCAAATACACATGTTTGGAGATGTGTTGACGAGATCCGTAGTATCTATATCATTGAGTCAAACCCGCTGGTGGAACGTACTTCGAAGGCATAACTTGTTTCGGTTATAAATCCTTTGTTCAAGCCTTCAAGTCAAGAAATAATTGAGCCCGCTTGTCAAGCAGATACAGATAAGGGCTATGTTGATGAGGAGATTGATCAGATCGCAACAGATTTTGACTTCTTTCTTGCATCTACTCCAGACACAACACCGATGTCTCTACAGTCACACAAGGTTGAGAATACAGTGTTAGAGGATGATTATTCGTCTTCTTATCTCAGTGCTGATAATCATAGTGATTCATAGACCGTGGTGCATCTTTCAAAGGTCAGTTTTGTCCATCTTTTCGGCCATCTGGGTCGCTCCTCACCGGTCAACATAGATCAGGGATCCTCCGATTCAGATATGGATATCTCTGAGGATGACCCTGATGTTGATCTGCATCTTGTACATTCCATCATTCCTCGATCGCGCAAGAAGGCCATTCTTCGGCTTTCTTGAGCCTGTACAGTTCGTTTGCTCTTGTATATACTTTCGATTTCATTTTCTCTTCTTTTCGTTTGTCTTACACCCTTAGGTTTATCTAGCTTTGCTATACATAGGATGTGCTTTATCCTAAGTATAGGGGGGTGTAGACACCGTGTTGTATCTTCCATTTGTCTTGTTCGACCACCCCTGTTGTTGCTTATACTTAGGGTATGCTTTTCACTAAGTATGGGGGGTGATCTCGCTCATTTCTCCTTTTGATCATTTCCGGTTTTTGTCCCGTCTGCTCCCTCGCTTGTGCCTCACCTTTTGATTTTCGTCTCTATACTTGGTGATATTTTACCCTTAGTATAGGGGGGACAAGACGAGTCGTTGAGTGTGTACATTCTCTTGACCTCGATCATCTTCAGTTTTTGAGTCTACTATCCTTGGGATTACTTGATCCTAAGTATAGAGGAGGTGATCAACTTCTATTCATTCATTCGATATTTCTGAGTCATTGTAGTATAGGTTCTTTTCACCGATTTATACTTAGCCTGAGTTATGTCTTCCTTTACCGCTTCTTTGGTCACTATGTGGACATAGTTTACGCTAAGTTTAGGGGGTGTCGTATATACATGCTATATATACTTTAGAATCCATAACTCGTACTTTCTCGTATTTTTAATAATAAGGATTCTTCAAAGTATGGGTATAAATTTTGGGTTTCTAAAAGCCGCAAGAAAACCGTAAAAATGTCTTATATAAAAATAGCTTGAAATTTGCATATAAAAATGTTGTAAATTCTTTGGTAAAATCCTTAAAAATTTGAAAAATAAAACCCTTATAAAAATCTTGTATGAAAGCCATATAATCTTCATTATAAAACTTGTATAAAATCCTTTGTAAAATACACCAAAATCCGTGTAAAATTTGTATAAATTGAATTAATCCACTAACTTTTACAAAAAGACCCCTAAAATTGAAAAGTTTAAAATTCAATAAAAAATTGCAAAATCCTTTAAAAATCATTTAAAACACTTAAGCTGAAAAATCTACCTCATAAAAAAATGGTGCATTCATTCGCATTTTTCAAAACAAGTTTGATTCTCGAACCGAATGGATCTAAGTCCGAGAGATGGAGCTTAGTTTAGACCTTAATCTACTTAATTTTAAAGGAACATTATTAGAAACGGGAATTGAGACTCTTCAGGTCTTGTAGACTTAATTCTTTGGGTTCCATGAGACCGTGTTCGGAATTCAACTTGAAAGTGCCTAAGTAGGACACCTGGTGTCATCCGTTGAACTCTTCTCCATTTGAACTAATTTTGAGCTCATGCACTCTGCACTTAGCTCGACCTGCCTGGGGTTGCGAAGGGCAATCCTTTCGGTGGTGCGTTTCCATCCTTGTCTGGCGGTGATGATGTCTTAAGACGGGAGAGATTGGGGTTGAAACAAAGCTTCGGATGAGGGAAGGATCCGCTGGCACAATTTTTCTAAGATCCCAAAAAATGGGCGGAATGAAAAGATGCTATATCCGTCGAGGCATAAAAGACCTATGCAGTGCAATAATCATCTCTACCAAAAAGAAGCCAAATACATCAAATACCAAAAATGACCATAATGGTCCGAGCTTTAGAAAAGCCTGCATGTCTTCGTAGAGATTTGGTTAAACTGACCAGGCTTCACTGGAGATGTGATTACACCGATCACACTCCAGTTCTTTTCCAATTCTTCCTACTTCTCTCTTTTTCGATTGTGGACACAACACGACCTGACCTCAGAAGGAAATACCTCCCTCCTCGAGGACTGAGTTGCTGGACAAGGGCCCAATGGGAGTGTATAGATGTATGGGCGGTTCCTTCGTTTCTCTAGAGCGAGAAGAGCTAAAACTTTTCACACACAGTACAAATTATTTTCAAAGATGAAAAGTTTGCGTGATGGATAGATAGATCTGAGCTGGCTGTTGGGGTGAATCTGGATAAGGATTTGTGGAACTTGAAGGCTGTCGAGGGTTAAATCCTAATTCTAATAGAGTCTCGACACACTATTAACCCAAAGGTTTAAATCCAGGCTCCAGATTTTGGATAAAGTAAAAACCGGTTTAAAGAAACAATCATGTTCTAAGTTCTTTTATTTTCCTTTTTTTTCTTTTTGCTTGCACTTATTTATAGAATAATTGTTTGATAAGGGACCAGCAAAGGTAAAGTATAGGGGAATGATGAATCCATGATTTATCGCCTTTACTTTTTCATTTTGGCTAAAATCCTTGGTAAAATATATGCAAATATCTACTAATTCTAATTAATTATCATTCTAACCACAATTATTAATATTATATAATTAACACTTAATTTACCCAAAATAAAAAATAAAGAGAAAAAGGAAAATAAAAAAAATAAAAGAAGGATGTATATGAAATATACATACTGATCCTAACCCCGAGACCAGGTCAATATTGACCAGGTCGACAAAAGAAATAAGTAGGGGGAGATAAGGATCCTAACTTATAAAAATATCAAGAAAATCAAGACCAAAAATGTAATTGACCCATTTTTCACTTTGTAAATACTTCACCTATTTTATTTATCATCACACTCACTTCAAATAAAAATACTCCTTTTGTAAAAATTATTCATAAAATTATATATTATTTTATAAAAATATTAGAAAAATATTTCGGCTTAAAAATAAAATAACCACAATGAACTGTAAAAGTCGCAAAAGCCGACTTCCGTAGTTCATATCTATTTATAGAGAACTCCAAATTGACCAAACACACTTTTAAAATCCGTTTTATACATAGTACTATTTATTAAAAATATCAAAAAAAATATTTGGATAAAATCGGTGAGTTTCGGCTTTTTGGACCCTGTTGTATATATATACTATATGTAGAAACTTCCCCGATTTTAATTAAATAACCGCAAATCCAATTAACTTGATTTTTTTTCCTAAAATCTTATAAAATTGTATATAAAAATATAAAAATATAAGTAATTTAAAATATCAATAAATCCGGAGGCCCGAAGCTGCTACCTTTTTCGTCCGGGCCTCACAACTCGGCCGTATGAACTCTGAATTGAGCAAACTCGGTCCCTAAAATTATATTTTTCAGTTATCTACAAAATGACACTAGTTTTGCTAAAATCGGAGTTAATGCGAAAAACACGATATTCAGGGTCGTATTGGTATATTGTACAATAAGCCGTAGCTTATATTATTATTTAATACATTAATCCTTTATTTTTATTTAACAAAATAAATAATATTTCATTTATTTATTTAATTTATTTAATTATTTAATTTATTAATTTAATTAATTACTTAATTACATACTTAATTATTTAATTAATACTTAATTACTAATTATATACTTAATTATTTAATTAACTATTTAAATAAATTATTAATTATATTTATTTATTAATTAAATATTTAATTTCGAAAATATTTATTTATTTATTATTATTATTTATTTAATTTTATTTCCCTTTTCTCTCACTCTTCTTCTTTCTCTCTCTCTCTCTCTCTCTCTCTCTCTTCTTTCCCTCCCTACCTTTACCTTTTTCCCTCTCTTCTTCCATCGACCCTTCTTCTTCCCCATTAGAAACCCAACACCACAGCACCTCCTCCCGCCGTTCTCCTCCGCCAACGACCTCCTGCTCCGGTCACCGCCGGCGGTGACCCGACCTTCTTGAGCCTATAAATAGCCATCAACCCCTCCACCAACATCCATCCGCCATTATTTCTCCTTCACTCCAGAGCTCCGAGAGCGAGTTGTTGAGAGGGTGACAGACTCCATCATCCTTTTCGTCGAGCGAGGGCGAGGTAGAGAAGTCGGCGAGATCGCCGCCGCCTTGGCGAAGTTCTGCTCCGCCACCGTCGCGCGCCAAGCCTCCGATTGCGCCGATTATCGAGGCCGTGACCACGGAGCTCCGTCGCGAGCTCCAGAATCCCAGGCGTTACCCCATCGTCAACCCCCATTTCATTCGATTTCAGGTTGGAATCTCTTTTCCATTTCATATTCCGTCTCTGCAACTATTCTCTTCTCAATTTTTTCCCTATGTTTCCATATAAAATTGTTTGATTCGACTTGTTTCCCCACCGATTCCTTTACCTTCCGGTTTTTATCCGCTTTTGCATACCTTCCCCACATCTGACCAATTCAGATCTTCAAATTCTGAGATATCAATCCCATTCTATCGCCTCCACAAGGGATTTTCATCCACCTTCACTTTTATGCTCAACTCTGATCGAGGAAAAACACCCTCGAACCCTTAGTGTTAAACTGCAGGAAATATAACTCCACCACTACTCTGTGTATGCATTCCATCTTCCGAACATTTGACATAATGGAGAACAATGGATAATCGATGCCATCATCGCTGTCCGGATCGTGACCGTTGCTAGAGAGGGAGCATCAGAATCTGTGGTCTGGTTAGACGCATTATCATTGAAGGACGATATGATGCCATCAGAGGTCTGTTGTCTGGAGATCCTCTAAAAGGGATTTAAGATCAGCCGCACTTCTACCAAAAATCACACGAATGATCTGGAGCATGTTGAGTTCCTTCTGAAAACAAATCCACACCGTTTGAGCCATTAAATGCTCATATCATCACCTACTGATTGACTTCGATTGATCAACACCAATTCGCATCATCATCGCTGACAGAACCAACAAGGAATACCGGGGAATTCAACCGATTTGGAGATTATACTCCGCCGCTTGAGAGAAGACAAATCAATTGCCGCCTGCATCGAGATCCCAATTGTTCAGTCCTAAAACGAAAAGTTCCGGCGCAGCCGTCGACGAACATCCGCGCTTGCAGATCCGCCTCCGATCCAGGATTCCGTCGCAGTGTTAAAAAAAGGGGAATAACAACAAAAGATATCCAGATTATACTGGAGCCCTTGGATCAGATTCGATCCAAGGCATCTTATATAGCCAGGTGCCGCAATCGGCATCCTGTACGCCAACGCCGCCCACCGCTTTAGCGAGGCACGTGCGCCTCTCGCGCGGAAGTTAATTTTTGCGATAATTTCATCAGTACTCAGATACGTGCATAATTTCGATTTTGAATAGGTGGCAAATTAAGTCTGGAGATGGAGCACTAATCTACCGAAAGGGGAGAAACAAGAAAAAAAACGCTACTCGCCATTCTTTCCCCCGCCGCTTAAGTCATTCAAGAAAAATCCAGGAAGGTGACCACACGTAGGAGGTATTATTTCTGGGCAAATTGCGCAAAAACACCCTCCAGCTCCTACATTTTTTTCTACATGGACTTTATATTTCCTTCATAGTACACTTATATCCCTATCAAATCTACACTATACTATAGTATATTAGTAATAAATATAGTTACAAATTATAAGAAGATAACAAAAAATCCTTTACTATATCATATATAGTGTTAAATATATTTTGAAAATCAAATACATTCTCTATTTCCTTAATAAACTCATAAAAACACATAAAAACACAACACATCATTAAAAACACTAAAATATAACAACCTTAAAAACACATAAAAAATATAAAAACACATTTAAAATTCCTATAAAAATTACATATAGTATATTTCACCATACTTTGCATAATTAACCCAAAACAAAATAAAAATTAAATAACAAAACCCATAAAAATATAAAATACATAAAAACTTGCAAAAATCATAACTAATTCAAGAAAAATCGCCTAAAAACGTGCAACCTATCATTTTAAAGATAATTTCATCTACTTTCTACATAAAATATAATAAAAATATTACCACATTAAGCTTAATCTTAAAAACCACAAAAGCCTCACAGTTTTCAATAAAAAATACATTCTTCACATTAAAAAAAGCCGATAAAAACCTAAAAACCCATTAAAAATCAATAAAAAAAGAAAAACAAATTAAAATATAAAAATAGAAAGTTAAAATCAAATACAAATTAAAATCATTTTCTAATAATAAAAAATACAAAATACATTAAAAATACAAAACAACATAAAATTCATTAAAAATTCAAATAAAAATTCAGAAAATTCTTAAAAATAAAATAAAAATTAGGAACCACTTTTGCCTAAGATTCTCTACCGATTTCCCCTAGTTTAACAATAGTTTGCCTCTCTGAGTTCGACACTCCCGTACTTTCACTATACATCAAAGTTTAGGAGTATAAATAAAAATAAAGAAGATTAATTCACCTTAATCTTTTCTGGTAAAACTCAACTGGTCGATACAACGACCGAAATCTTTCTCTCTGATTTTTTACAGGTTCAGAAGACAAGTGATCAGGTGGTTTTTTAGATGGCGCTGTTGCCGGGGAGGCAGCGCTAGGAGGATCATGAAGACTTTAGGATTAGATTTTATTTTTGCGATCATATATCTCTAACCTCACGGTTTCTTTTTTCTGATTTGTGCAGCACAGTTCGAGCCGTGCAACTCAGAACCGTGAAGCTGAGTAGTTTAGAATTTTGTAATTTCTTGTAAAAAACATATAAAAAGTGTCATAGAAAGGGGCCTCGTAAAGGCATCCCGACTTGTATCTTTCTCGGGGTCTGTTTCACCAAGTTTGTACTCCCGGGGGAGCAGGGCACCCACCGCGGTTTTTTCGCTCGTGTTCTTCTCGACGTTTTTCCACGGTTTTTCAAATTAGGTGCTTATTAGGATTTTACGGTTTTCCCCTTCTCTGTGCACCGTAGCGTAGGTTAGATGATTGCTTAGGTTACGATACACTTAGGTGATTGTACCTAGGACCATACCCAAAAAACAAAAATATGTTAGACGAATTTTCTCTGAAAATATCCAAAAAAAAGTGAAAACTGAAAATTAAAACATGGACTATTAACTTTATCGGACCTTAAAAGAAACATAAAGACTCCACTTGTTTTGGGGAGAGCAACCCCCAAAGTGCATCGCTGGTACCACCTCCAGATTTACGAGAGAGAGAGAGAGACGAAACATAAGGTAGAGCCAGAGTTCGGGCTTCTATTGAAATACTACTTAGTTCACGCCTTAATTCACCTTATCTTCAGTGGGTGCTCTCAGGTAGCCGGAAACGGTCCGAGTTCACTTAGCAGAGTGGAAGGTTTAGAGGACACTGCGTAAGGCTCCGTCCTCAAGTAACACAGGTAGCCGGAAACGATCCGTACTTACTTCCATACTGGCTGAGACTAGGTGAGTTCTGGTGAGAACTCGGGACAGTACGACGTCGAAGTCTCGGGCACCTATCTAATCTCGCGAATCTGAGAAAACGTTGTTTGCTAAATAACCCTGAAATTGAAAAGATAAACGACCGAACTTTTACGGTCATCACCAGGGTTGAGTTGGTGAACTCGGGGTTTGCTTTGTGTTTAACTTTGTGGTGTGAGTCCTGATCTTTCAGATCTATCTCTGAGTCTATCGCAGTTACTCGCTGTCCGTGTCTTGTCTAGAATCGTTTTTATTTTTCTTGAGTCACAATGATGGGTGGTCGATCACTTCGGCCGACTCTTACGACACTGATTTCACGCACACCTACCCATACATCTAGGTTAGTTCAAGAGAACCTTCTCTTCAAACCCAAGTTCTTGCAATCGCCTTCTTTGATCTCATCTCCTAGTTCAGTTCGCGAGAATCTCCTGTTTGAGACAGAATCGGGAAAAATATCTTCTTCCAGACGTAACTCTAACCCTGGAAGCTCTTCTTTGATTCTTTTTCCTATTCATTCATTATCATCATCGACTTCGATTCGAAGGAACCCTGACCTTCATTTCCAACAGATGATCGAGACTCGCGAGCTGATTCCAGACCTGATGATAGATTCGAACCTCCGAGCTGCTGAGACGAGAGTGCAGACAGAGTAGCCATCATCTTCTTCATCGAAAGCTGAGTCAGTTTCTACTTCGAGATTGTCGATCTTTCTGATTGATTCAGACTTTGTATCATTGCTGTCGAAGTTTCATGGAAAGCCGTACGAAGAACCGTATGAGCACCTTTATGAGTTCGAGGAGATTTGCAATACTCGATTCTACTCAAATATTACAGCTGAGGATGCCATGAAGAAGACATTTCCCTTGACGCTCAAGGATGGAGCCGCAAGATGGCTCCGATTTCTGGGAAAGGAGCGAGCTAGCTAGGGTACGCTTCGAATAGATTTTCTGAGGAAATGTTACCGCATTAGCCGAGCCAATTTTATGCGGTCGGTTATCAAAGACTTTTCACATGATCCCCACGAGCCACTTCAGGATATGTGGCTCCGATTTCAGATTCTTCTGAGGAGATTCCCAGATCACGGGATCTCCAGAGCTGAGCTAGCTCAGATTTTCTACCTGGGGATGACCGCAGAACAACAAGCTTTGATCGATGCCTCGTGTGGCAGTTCACACCGTAGTCTTGATGAGGATTCACTTTGGAATCTCTTCGGAGAGATTTCTGATGTCAAGACGACACACGAAGGAGATCACAGACGACTTAGATGCGATCCACCTCTCACTGATTTAGGGATCGCACATCAGGCAGTTGATGTGGATACTGATACAGTATCAAGGATGGTCGTTGAGACAGATACAGAGAGTTCTCATCCTCAGGAACCGACACTCCTTTCGTTGTGTTTTCAACCGGAGTATAAGTCAATTCAGCGTCTCCCAGTTCATGAATCTTGGGTACCTAACCCTCAGGTATTCAAAGATACAGAGAGAGAAACTATGATATTTCAGTAGATCTATCAGCCGATTCAGCTTCCATATCAGGACCAGTGCAATGAGCAGCCTCAGGAGCATTTCGCCTCGAACTTATTTACCTATTCTGAGAGTCTTCAGCAACCTGAGATGGATGTGGGACATTACTTCGAAAGTCCTGATATAGATGGTCCCGCATTCGATCACTTCATCCATTTGATTCATGAGCATACCGTCTATCAAAGAGAGCAGATGGGCACCTTCAAAGATTATATTGCCAGCATTGTCACAGAGCATAAATCAGTTTCAGATTTTCATGCTTCACATGAGTCGTTGAAGGATAAAACAGCCGGCAACTGCGCAGGTAGACATTCAGATAATGATTCTCTTCATAGTGAAGGCAAAAAATCACAAAAAATGGAAAACGAAGAAAATCCAGAAAAAGAAATAAAGACAAGACTCCTGACTCTTCTGATGGATCTTAAGTTTTTGCGTCTCATAGAGCAAGTTCCCATTTTAGAAAAATATTTTCTTCTCCTTTTTATCCTCCGAGCGTATATACTGACATGGTGGATATACATATACCCTTCCCAGATGCTCTAAATCTAGAGAAGGGAGAAAAATCAGAAAATTTCAAAAAATTCAAAAATCAAAATTCATGAAAGTGATGTTAGACCGAATTCAGATCAAACTCACTCTTTCGAAGGCATTGGTCTACATTCCTCTTCTTTGAAAATGCATGAAGCAGCATACAACACCGAAGAGAAAGAAGAGGCGAAATCATTGCTCTGAAAAACAAGCGTTGACCATTGCCACTTGTTATGCCATCCAGCAAACATCTTCCAAGAAGAAAAAGAAAGATATTGGAGCACCATTCGTCGGCTACCAGATATATGATCAAGAGTTCGAGCAAACCTTGTTGGATAGCGGATCATTAGTGAACATATTACCCTTCCATCTTATCGAGACTCTTCATCTACGGCTTCTGAAGCGAGCCCGAGTGATTCTACAATTTCCTGACCGATCGGTCAAGAGGCCAAAGGGTATACTTCGTGATGTTATCATGATGGTACAAGGCACAAAATTCACTGTGGATTTTAATGTCTTAGACTTTGACTCTTTGGTACCATCACAAGATGCTGCCATTATTCTCGGCAGATCTTTTCTGCGAGCAGCGAAGGTCGTGATTGATTATGGAACGGACAATGTCACATTTCCTTCCAGCAGCATAGTGCCGAACCCCGAGCTGATAGAGACTCTGCCATCGGACGAGGGTGATTCCAAACCAACAGATTCAGAGACATGTGTGATCACGGAGGAGATACAACACGATCATATCCCTTATGACTCTACAGAGACCTGAGATTTTCTCTCCAGAGAGGAGAACTTGGAGAACATAGATTTTGGTGATCCAACTACACATGTTTGGAGACGTGTTGACGAGATCCGTAGTATCTATATCATTGAGTCAAACCCGTTGGTGGCACGTACTTTGAAGGCAGAACTTGTTTCGATTATAAATCCTTTGTTTGAGCCTTCAAGTCAAGAAATAATTGAGCCCTCTTGTCACGCAGATACAGATAAGGGCTATGTGATGAGGAGATTGATCAGATCGCAACAGATTTTGACTTCTTTCTCGCATCTACTCCAGACACAACACCGATGTCTCTACAGTCACACAAGGTTGAGAATACACTGTTAGAGGATGATTATTCGTCTTCTTATATCAGTGCTGATAATCATAGTGATTTAGAGACCGTGGTGCATCTTTCAGAGGTCAGTTCTGTCCATCTTTTCGGCCATCTAGGCCGCTCCTCACCAGTCAATATAAATCAGGGATCCTCCGATTCAGATATGGATATCTTTGAGGATGACCCTGATGTTAATCTGCATCTTGTACATTCCATCATTCCTCGATCGCGCAAGAAGGCCATTCTTCGGCTTCTTGATCATGTACAGTTCGTTTGCTCTTGTATATACTTTCTATTTCATTTTCTCTTCTTTTCGTTTGTCTTACACCCTTAGATTTATCTACCTTTGCTATACTTTGGATGTGCTTTATCCTAAGTATAGGAGGGTGTAGACACCGTGTTGTATTTTCCATTCGTCTTGTTCGACCATCTCTGTTGTTGCTTATACTTAGGGTGTGCTTTACCCTAAGTTTGGGGGGGGGGGTGATCTCGCTCATTTTCCCTTTTGATCATTTTCGGTTTTTGTCCCGTCTGCTCCCTCGCTTGTCCCTCACCTTTTGATTTTCATCTCTATACTTAGGGATATTTTACCCTAAGTATAGGGACAAGCCTAGCCGTTGAGTGTGTACATTCTCTTGACCTTGATCATCTTCAGTTTTTGAGTCTACTATCCTTGGGATTACTTGATCCTAAGTATAGAGGAGGTGATCGATTTCTATTCATTCATTCGATATTTCTGAGTCATTGTTGTATAGGTTCTTTTCACCGATTTATACTTAGCCTGAGTTATGTCTTCCTTTACCGCTTCTTTGGTCACTATGAGGACATAGTTCATGCTAAGTATAGGGGGGTGTCGTATATATATGCTATATATACTTTAGAAGCCATAACTCATACTTTCTCGTATTTTTAATAATAAGACTTCTTCAAAGTATGGGTGTATATTTTAAGTTTCTAAATGCCGCAAGAAAACCGTAAAAATGTCTTATAAAAAAATAGCTTAAAATTTGTATATAAAAAATGTTGTAAAATTATTTGGTAAAATCCTTAAAAATTTGAAAAATAAAACCCTTATAAAAATCTTGTATGAAAGCCATATAATCTTTATTATAAAACTTGTATAAAATCCTTTGTAAAATATACCAAAATCCATGTAAAATTTGTATAAATTGAATTAATCCACTAACTTTTACAAAAAAGATCCCTAAAAATTGAAAAGTTTAAAATTCAATAAAAATTTGCAAAATCCTCTTAAAATCATTTAAAACACTTAAGCCGAAAAATCTACCTCATAAAAAAATTGTTGCATTCATTCGCATTTTTCAGAACAAGTTTGATTCTCGAACCGAATGGATCTAAGTCCGAGAGATGGAGCTTGGTTTAGGCCTTAATCTACTTAATTTTAAAGAAACTTTATTAGGAACGGGAATTGAGACTCTTCAGGTCTTGTTGACTTAATTCTTTGGGTTCCATGAGACCGTGTTCGGAATTCAACTTGAAAGTGCCTAAGTAGGACACCTGGTGTCATCCGTTGAACTCTTTTCCATTTGAACTAATTTTGAGCTCATGCACTCTGCACTTAGCTCGACCTGCCTGGGGTTGCGAAGGGCAATCCATTTTGGTGGTGCGTTTACATCCTTGTCTGGCGGTGATGATGTCTTAAGACGGGAGAGATTGGGGTTGAAACAAAACTTCGGATGAGGGAAGAATCTGCTGGCACAATTTTTTCTAAGACCCCAAAAAATGGGCGGAATGAAAAGATGCTATATCCGTCGGGGCATAAAAGACCTATATAGTGCAACAATCATCTCTACCAAAAAGAAGCCAAATACATCAAATACCAAAATGACCACAATGGTCCGAGCTTCAGAAAAGCCTGCATGTCTTCGTGGAGACTTGGTTAAACTGGCCAGGCTTCACAGGAGATGTGATTACACCGATCACACTTCAGTTCTTTTCCAATTCTTCCTACTTCTCTCTTACTCGATTGTGGACACATCACGACCTGACCTCAAGAGGGAAATACCTCCCTCCTCGAGGACTGAGTTGCTGGACAAGGGCCCAATGGGAGTGTATAGCTATATGGGCGGTTCCTTCGTTTCTCTAGAGCGGGAAGAGCTAAAACTTTTCACACACAGTACAAATTATTTTCAAAGATGAAAAGTTTGCGTGATGAATAGGTGGATCTGAGCTGGCTGTTGGGGTGAATCTGGATAAGGATTTGTGGAACATGAAGGCTGTCGAGGCTTAAATCCTAATTCTAATAGAGTCCCGACACACAATTAACCCAAAGGTTTAAATCCAGGCTCCAGATTTTGGATAAAGTGAAAATCGGTTTAAAGAAACAATCATGTTCTAAGTTCTTTTATTTTCCTTTTTCTTTTTCTTTTTGCTTGCACTTATTTATAGATAAGTGTTTGCGAAGGGACTAGCAAAGGTAAAGTATAGGGGATTGATGAATCCATGATTAATCGCCTTTATTCTTTCATTTTGGCTAAAATCCTTGGTAAAATATATGCAAATATCCACTAATTCTAACTAATTATCATTCTAACCACAATTATTAATATTATATAATTAACACTTAATTTACCCAAATAAAAAAAATAAAGAGAAAAAGGAAAATAAAAAAAATAAAAGAAGGATGTATATGTAATATACATACTGATCCTAACCCCGAGACCAGGTCAATATTGACCGGGTCGACAAAAGAAATAAGTAGGGGGAGATAAGGATCCTAACTTTAAAAAATATCAAGAAAATCAAGACCAAAAATGTAATTGACCCATTTTCACTTTGTAAATACTTCACCTATTTTATTTATCATCACAATCACTCCAAATAAAAATACTCCTTTTGTAAAAATTATTCATAAAAATATATATTATTTTATAAAAATATTAGAAAAATATCTCAGCTTAAAAATAAAATAACCGCAATGAACTGTAAAAGCCGCAAAAGCCGACTTCCGTAGTTCATATCTATTTATAGATAACTCCAAATTGACCAAACGCACTTTTAAAATCTGTTTTATACATAGTACTATTTATTAAAAATATTAAAAAAATATTCGGATAAAACCGGTGAGTTTCGACTTTTTGGACCCCGTTGTATATATATACTATATGTAGAAACTTCCCCGATTTTTAATTAAATAACCGCAAATCCAATTAACTTAATATTTTTCTTAAAATCTTATAAAAATATAAAAATAAAAGTAATTTAAAATACCAATAAATCTGGAGGCCCGAAGCTGCTACCTTTTTCGTCCGGGCCTCACAACTCGGCCGTATGAACTCTGAATTGAGCAAACTCGGTCCCTAAAATTATATTTTTCAGTTATCTACAAAATGACATTAGTTTCACTAAAATCAGAGTTAATGCGAAAAACACGGTTTTCAGGGCCGTATTGGTATATTGTACAATAAGATGTAGCTTATATTATTATTTAATACATTAATCCTTTATTTTTATTTAAAAAATAAATAATATTTCATTTATTTATTTAATTTATTTAATTATTTAATTTATTAATTTAATTAATTACTTAATTACATACTTAATTATTTAATTAATACTTAATTACTAATTATATACTTAATTATTTAATTAACTATTTAAATAAATTATTAATTATATTTATTTATTAATTAAATATTTAATTTGAAAATATTTATTTAATTATTATTTTTATTTATTTAATTTTATTTTCCTTTTCTCTCACTCTTCTTCTTTCTTTCTCTCTCTCTCTCTCTTCTTTCTCTCCCTACCTTTACCTTTTTCCCTCTCTTCTTCCATCGACCCTTCTTCTTCCCCATTAGAAACCCAACACCACAGCACCTCCTCCCGCCGTTCTCCTCCGCCAACGACCTCCTGCTCCGGTCACCGCCGGCGGTGACCCGACCTTCTTGAGCCTATAAATAGCCATCAACCCCTCCACCAACATCCATCCGCCATTATTTCTCCTTCACTCCAGAGCTCCGAGAGCGAGTTGTTGAGAGGGTGACAGACTCCATCATCCTTTTCGTCGAGCGAGGGCGAGGTAGAGAAGTCGGCGAGATCGCCGCCGCCTTGGCGAAGTTCTGCTCCGCCACCGTCGCGCGCCAAGCCTCCGATTGCGCCGATTATCGAGGCCGTGACCACGAAGCTCCGTCGCGAGCTCCAGAATCCCAGGCGTTACCCCATCGTCAACCTCCATTTCATTCGATTTCAGGTTGGAATCTCTTTTCCATTTCATATTCTGTCTCTGCAACTATTCTCTTCTCAATTTTCCCCTCTGTTTCCATATAAAATTATTTGATTCGACTTGTTTCCCCACCGATTCCTTTACCTTCCGGTTTTTATCCGCTTTTGCATACCTTCCCCACATCTGACCAATTCAGATCTTCAAATTCTGAGATATCAATCCCATTCTATCGCCTCCACAAGGGATTTTCATCCACCTTCACTTTTATGCTCAACTCTGATCGAGGAAAAACACCCTCGAACCCTTAGTGTTAAACTGCAGGAAATATAACTCCACCACTACTCTGTGTATGCATTCCATCTTCCGAACATTTGACATAATGGAGAACAATGGATAATCGATGCCATCATCGCTGTCCGGATCGTGACCGTTGCTAGAGAGGGAGCATCAGAATCTGTGGTCTGGTTAGACGCATTATCATTGAAGGACGATATGATGCCATCGGAGGTCTGTTGTCTGGAGATCCTCTAAAAGGGATTTAAGATCAGCCGCACTTCTACCAAAAATCACACGAATGATCTGGAGCATGTTGAGTTCCATCTGAAAACAAATCCACACCGTTTGAGCCATTAAATGCTCATATCATCACCTACTGATTGACTTCGATTGATCAACACCAATTCACATCATCATCGCTGACTGAAGCAACAAGGAATACCGGGGAATTCAACCGATTTGGAGATTATACTCCGCCGCTTGAGCGAAGACGAATCAGTTGCCGCCCGCATCGAGATCCCAATTGTTCAGTCGCGAAACGAAAAGTTCCGGCGCAGCCGTCGAAAAACATCCGCGCCTGCAGATCCGCCTCCGATCCAGGATTCCGTCGCCGTGTTAAAAAAAGGGGAATAACAACAAAGGATATCCAGATTATACTGGAGCCCTTGGATCAGATTCGATCCAAGGCATCTTATGTAGCCAGGTGCCGCAATCGGCATCCTGTACGCCAACGCCGCCCACCGCTTTATTGAGGCACGTGCGCCTCTCGCGCGGAAGTTAATTTTTGCGATAATTTCATTTCAGTACTCAGATACGTGCATAATTTCGATTTCGAATAGGTGGCAAATTAAGTCTGGAGATGGAGCACTAATCTACCGAAAGGGGAGAAACAAGAAAAAAAACGCTACTCGCCATTCTTTCCCCCACCGCTTAAGTCATTCAAGAAAAATCTAGGAAGGTGACCACACGGAGGAGGTATTATTGCTGGGCAAATTGCGCAAAAACACCCTCCAGCTCCTACATTTTTTTTCTACATGGACTTTATATTTCCATCATAGTACACTTATATCCCTATCAAATCTACACTATACTATAGTATATTAGTAATAAATATAGTTACAAATTATAAAAAGATAACAAAAATCATTTACTATATCATATATAGTGTTAAATATATTTTGAAAATTAAATACATTCTCTATTTCCTTAATAAACTCATAAAAAACACATAAAAACACAACACATCATTAAAAGCACTAAAATATAACAACCTTAAAAACACATAAAATATAATAAAAACACATTTAAAATTCCTATAAAAATTACATATAGTATATTTCACCATACTTTGCATAATAAACTCAAAACAAAATAAAAATTAAATAACAAAACCCATAAAAAATATAAAATACATAAAAACTTGCAAAAATCATAACTAATTCAAGAAAAATCCCCTAAAAATGTGCAACCTATCATTTTAAAGATAATTTCATCTTCTACAGAAAATATAAAAAAAATATTTCCACATTATTCTTAATCTTAAAAACCACATAAACGTCACAGTTTTCAATAAAAAAATACATTCTTCACATTAAAAATAAACAAAGCCTATAAAAAACCTAAAAACTCATTAAAAATCAATAAAAAAGAAAAACAAATTAAAATATAAAAATGACAAAATTAAAACAAAATGCAAATGAAAATCATTTTCTAATAATAAAAAATACAAAATACATTAAAAAATACAAAACAACATAAAATTCATTGAAAATTCAGATAAAAATTCAGAAAATTCTTAAAAATAAAATAAAAATTAGGAACCCCTTTTGCCTAAGATTCTCTACCAATTTCCCCTAGTTTAACAATAGTTTGCCTCCCTGAGTTTGACACTCCCGTACTTTCACTATACATCAAAGTTTAGGAGTATAAATAAAAATAAAGAAGATTAATTCACCTTAATCTTTTCTGGTAAAACTCACCAGGTCGATACAACAACCGAAATCTTTCTCTCTGATTTTTTTACAGGTTCAGAAGAATAGTGATCAGGTGGTTTTTCAAACTACCGTAGGATCGGGCTTCCAGCCTTGATCCAACGGCCCCACTCACGCCACGCGTCCCACCCGAGCCTCGGCCCTAGCCTCGAGGCTCGGGTCCCCAGAAGCATCGCCGATCCGCCACGTCGTCTATCCGAGCTGAGATCCAATCCTAGAGGCTCGGATACGTCGAACCTCAGCCCCGAACCTCCGCCTCGGCCCGAGCATCCGCCTCGACCCCGAACCACAGGCTCGGGTCCCCGAACCTCTGCCCTGGATCGCCCGATCCTCTACTCTGTCCCTGAGCCTGCGCACGCACGACACACGTTCTTTGGGGGCAAATTGCATTAAAGCCCCCGGAAGTTGCTGATATTGCAAGAATACCCCCGCCAGGGGTAAATTACAGAAGGGCCCCGCCGACTTTATGAAATTGTAGATAAGCCCCTTCACGGAACTATTTGAAGCAAAAACTTTATTTTAATTACATTTTAATCCCTGAAATTTCATGTCATCATATCTTTTCCATACTAAACTCCGTTTTAAGCATACAATATGTCATTCTGAAGCTATTTTCATGCTCTACCATTTAGCATAATTTGAGGACAGATCTGAGATCATTTATTGAGAATTATTATTTGAGGATCATTATTGACTCTTGCAGGCAAATTTGACATATCTGTGCAACATTTACCTTGGAAAAATTGACGATTTCTTTTGCAGGAGCACGACCGAGGACTTTAAATTGAATAAATCCCTTTGAATCATTGATTACAATATTGGGGATTTAAATCACACGAATTTTGAGTATAAATCCTATACTTAGATATTCTCATTGATTGGAAGTAGGATAATCTATTACCTCTTATGCTTCCAATCTGGGATTAATTTGAATATTTTTCTTGATCTATATCGATTGATTTGTGATAATGTTCGAGGTCATTGATTATTTTATTTTGGAGCAAAAATCTTAATCTCAGATCCTGTGCTGAACGGTTGTCCCTTTATATTTCTTTGCATCTGCATCATCATATTTTCTCTTTAATTTCTGACACAAAAATTATATTAACAATTATATATTTATTTAATTTTATTTAAGACCACGCAACTAAGAATCACCGTTCCCTGTGTTCGACCTTGGTAGACTTGTCAAGTAAAAATATTCCACAACATTCAAACGTTTGTGGTTTTTGACGACCGAAATTCGCCTCCTATACTACAATTCATCATTATTAAAGAGGTGAATTTTGCGCTCATCAAAAGCTTTCAACAATTTTCCCCCATAAAGTAACCAACAATTTGTTTGGAAAAAATAAAAACAATTACAAGGAATTTTGTTTAAAGATACCCAACATAAAATTTTGAAATTTAAATAAGGAAACCTTAGATCTTCTATCTCTAAATTTTTCTTCCTTGTCAAAATATCTTTTATATATGTTTGTCCGAGATGACTTATAGAAACAACATGTCCAACCACATTTGAAAATTACAAAACTCCGAAAAGCCAGTTTTCTATCCACATGGAGAACCACCAAAAATATCACTTCCCACAGGTTACCTCTTTTGCTCCCAGGTCCTTCATGAAAGTTACAGATCTCGACGAGACGAACAACTTTTTAAAGGAAATTTTTCGATCCGAGGTATCCTTCTATTTCTTTTCTATTTTTCTTTGTCTTTAAATTTTGAAATTTTTTTGGGGCGCCACGTGGCAGCTCCAGGGCGTGCCACGTGGCACCCCCACCTGCCGCCCCCTTCTCTCCTATCGTACGTGCCACGCACGTGCTGCCTCCCCCTCCCGCGTGCACGTGCGTGGCACGTGACCTCGCCCTTCTCCTTCCCCGCACGTGTAACGTTGGCTGTTACTCCCCTCCGCATTCGTAACGGCCGCACGTCCTCCTTGTAACCGAAGCCCCCAGCCATCACCTCTCTGACCGTTAAGCCTCCCTCCATGAAACACCTCCTTCTCCATCCTATAAAGCCCCATCACGCACCACCTCTGGAGGTATCCGCCATTAACGGAGTTGACCCGACCTTCTCCCCCAACCACAAGTGATAGATGAGGTCCTTCAGAAGGGCATCGACACCGCACGACGTGATCCAAGGCGCTGCCATGCCGCTGCCGCATGCAACCTCGCTTCCGCTCTGGCCTTAGCCCCGCCGTCGAGCCCCTTCCCAGGTAACTCGTCTTCTTCCCCAATCCTTATCCTCTCCGCCCTAGATTCACTCCTTCGTACACACCACCCAAGCTGACCTTGCACAGGCCGGAACCATATCTTCGCCCTCCGCCCGACCACGCTCGGCCCCCGACCACCACCGAGCACCGTCGACTCCGCCTCCCTTTTCCTGCTTTATAACCCTTGCAGGAACACGACGCCTTCATCACCTTCGACCACGCAGCTCCACAGCCTCCACCACTCGGTCGTGTGTCGGCCGATGTTCCGCCGTCTGCCGCACCTCTTGCCTCGGTTGACCCGCTCGCCGGTCTCCACCGCACCACCACCGTATTCGCCCGATCGCCCCAGGCCATGCAGTGTACAACTGCCGTAGGATCAGGCTTCCAGCCTTGATCCAACGGCCCCACTCACGCCACACATCCCACCCGAGCCTCGGCCCTAGCCTCGAGGTTCGGGTCCCCCGAAGGAATGCTGATCTGCCACGTCGTCTATCCGAGCCGAGGACCAAGCCTAGAGGCTCGAATACACCGAACCTCAGCCCCGATCCTCCGCCTCTGCCCGAGCCTGCGCCTCAACCCCGAACCACAGGCTCGGGTCCCCGAACCTCCGCCCAGGATCGCCCGATCCTCTGCTTTGTCCCCGAGCCTGCGCACGCACATGCAACGCACGTTCTTTGGGGGCAAATTGCAACAAAGCCCCCGGAAGTTGCTGATATTGCAAAAATATGCCCGCTAGGGGTAAATTACAGAAGGGCCCCGTTGACTTTATGAAATTGCAAATAAGCCCCTGCAGGGACCTATTTGAAGCAAAAACTTTATTTTAATTACATTTTAATCTCTGAAACTTCATGTCATCATATCTTTTCCATACAAACTCTGTTTTAAGCATACAATATGTCATTCTGAAGCTATTTTCATGCTCTACCATTTAGCATAATTTGCGGACAGATCCGAGGTCATTCATTGAGAATTATTATTTGAGGATCATTATTGACTCTTGTAGGCTAATTTGACATATCTGTGCCACATTTACCTTGGAAAATTGATGATTTATTTTGCAGGAGTACGACTGAGGATATTACATTGAGTAAATCCCTTTGAATCATTGATTACAATATTTGGGGATTTAAATCACACGAGTTTTGAGGATAAATCCTATACTTAGATATTCTCATTGATTGGAAGTAGGATAATCTATTACCTCTTATGCTTGCAATCTGGGATTAATTTGAATATTTTTCTTGATCTATATCGATTGATCTGTGATAAATTTCGAGGTCATTGATTATTATATTTTGGAGAAAAAATCTTAATCTCAGATCCTATGCTGAACTGTTGTCCCTTTATATTTCTTCGCATCTGCATCATCATATTTTCTCTTTAATTTTTGGCATAGAAAATATATTAATAATTAATTATTTATTTGATTTTATTTAAGACCACGCACCTAAGAATCACCGTTCCCTGTGTTCGACTTTGGTAGACTTGCCAAGTAAAAATATTCTACAACATTCAAATGTGTGTGGTTTTTGACGACTGAAATTCACCTCCTATACTACAATTCATCATTATTAAAGAGGTGAATTTCGCGCTCATCAAAAGCTTTCAACAATTTTCCCCCACAAAGTAACCAACAATTTGTTTGGAAAAAATAAAAACAATTGCAAGGAATAGTGTTTAAAGATACCCAACATAAAATTTTGAAATTTGAATAAGAAAACCTTAGATCTTCTATCTCTAAATTTTTCTTCCTTGTCAAAGTATCTTTAATGTATGTTTGCCCGAGATGACTTTTAGAAACAGCATGTCCAACCACATTTGAAAATTACAAAACTCCAAAAAGCCGGTTTTCTATACACATGGAGAACCATAAAAATACCACTTCCCACAGATGACCTTATTTGCTCCCAGGTCCTTCATGAAATTATAGATCTCGACGAGACGAACAACTTTTGTGAAGGAAATTTTTCGATCCGAGGTCTGCTTCTATTTCTTTTCTATTTTTCTTTGCCTTTAAATTTTGAATTTTTTGGAGGCGCCACGTGGCAGCTCCAAGGCGTGCCACGTGGCACCCCCACCTGCCGCCCCCTTCTCTCCTATCGCATGTGCCACGCACCTGCCGCCTCCCCCTTCCACGCGAACGTGCACAGCACGTCACCTCGCCCTTCTCCTTCCCTGCACGCGTAACGTCGGCCGTTGCTCCCCTCCGCCTTCGCAACGGCCGCACGTCCTCCTTGTAACCGAATCCCCCAGCCATCACCTCTCCGACCGTTAAGCCTCCCTCCAAGAAATGCCTCCTTCTCCATCCTATAAAGCCCCATCATGCACCACCTCTGGAGCTATCCGCCATTAACGGAGTTGACCCGGCCTTCTCCCCCAACCACAGGTGATAGCTAAGGTCCTTGAGAAGGGCATCGACACCGCACGGCGTGATCCAAGGTGCCGCCTAGCCGCTGCCGCATGCAGCCTCGCTTCCGCTCCGGCCTTAGGCCCACCGTCGAGCCCCTTCCCAGGTAACTCGTCTTCTTCCCCAATCCTTATCCTCTCCGCCCTAGATCCACTCCTTCGTACGCACCACCCAAGCTGACCTTGCACAGGCCGGAACCCTATCTTCGCCCTCCGCCCGACCACGCTCAGCCCCCGACCACCACCGAGCACCGTCGACTCCGCCTCCCTTTTCCTACTTTATAACCCTTGCAGGAAAACGACACCTTCACCACCTTCGACCGCGCAGCTCCACAGCCTCCACCACCACTCGACCGTGTGTCGGCCAAGCTCCGCCGTCTGCTGCACCTCTCGCCTCGACCGACCCGCTCCCCGGTCTCCACCGCACCACCGCCGTATTCGCCCGATCGCCCTAGGGCCACGCATTGTACAGCTACCGTAGGATCAGGCTTCCAGCCTTGATCCAACGGCCCCACTCACGCCACGCGTCCCACCTGAGCCTCGGCCCTAGCCTCGAGGCTCGGGTCCCCCAAAGCAATGCTGATCCGCCACGTCGTCTATCCGAGCCGAGGCCCAAGCCTAGAGGCTCGGATACGCCAAACCTCAGCCCCGAACCTCTGCCTCTGCCCGAGCCTGCGCCTCGACCCCGAACCACAGGCTCGGGTCCCCGAACCTCCGCCCAGGATCGCCCGATCCTCTACTTTGTCCCCGAGCCTGCGCACGCATGTGCGACGCACGTTCTTTGGGGGCAAATTGCAACAAAGCTCCCGGAAGTTGCTGATATTGCAAAAATACGCCGGCCAGGGGTAAATTACAAAAGGGCCCCGTCGAATTTATGAAATTGCATAAGCCCCTCCAGGGACCTATTTGAAGCAAAAACTTTATTTTTAATTACATTTTAATCCCTAAAACTTCATGTCATCATATCTTTCCCATACGAACTTCGTTTCAAGCATATAATATGTCATTCTGAAGTTATTTTCATGCTCTACCATTTAGCATAATTTAGGGACAGATCCAAGGTCATTTATTGAGAATTATTATTTGAGGATCATTACTGACTTTGTAGGCTAATTTGACATATCTGTGCCACATTTACCTTGGAAAATTGATGATTTCTTTTGCAGGAGTACGGTTGAGGACATTACACTGAGTAAATCCCTTTGAATCATTGATTACAATATTTGGGGATTTAAATCACACGAATTTTAAGTATAAATCCTATACTTAGATATTCTCATTGATTGGAAGTAGGATAATCTATTACCTCTTATGCTTGCAATCTGGGATTAATTTGAATATTTTTCTTGATCTATATCAATTGATCTGTGATAATGTTCGAGGTCATTGATTATTATATTTTGGAGCAAAAATCTTAATCTCAGGTCCTGTGCTGAACTGTTGTCCCATTATATTTCTTCGCATCTACATCATCATATTTTCTCTTTAATTTTTGACACAGAAATTATATTAACAATTAATTATTTATTTAATTTTATTTAATACCACGCAACTAAGAATCACCGTTCCCTGTGTTCGACCTTGGTAGACTTGCCAAGTAAAAATATTCCACAACATTCAAATGTGTGTGGTTTTTGACGAACGAAATTCGACTCCTATACTACAATTCATCATTATTAAAGAGGTGAATTTCGCGCTCATCAAAAGTTTTCAACAATTTTTCCCCACAAACTAACCAACAATTTATTTGGAAAAAATAAAAACAATCACAAGGAATATTGTTTAAAGTTACCCAACATAAAATTTTGAAATTTGAATAAGAAAACCTTAGATATTCTATCTCTAAATTTTTCTTCCTAGTCAAAGTATCTTTAATGTATGTTTGCCCTAGATGACTTATAGAAACAACATGTCCAACCACATTTAAAAATTACAAAACTCCAAAAAGCCGGTTTTCTATACACATGGAGAACCACCAAAAATACCACTTCCCGCAGGTGACCTCTTTTGCTCCCAGGTGCTTCATGAAATTATAGATCTCGATGAGACGAACAATTTTTGTGAAGGAAATTTTTCGATTCGAGGTCTCCTTCTATTTCTTTTCTATTTTTCTTTGTCTTTAAATTTTGAATTTTTTTGGGGGGGGGGGCACGTGGCAGCTCCAGGGCATGGCACGTGGCACCCCCACCTACCGCCCCCTTCTCTCCTATCGCACGTGCCACGCACCTGCCGCCTCCCCCTCCCGCGCGAACGTGCACGGCACGTGACCTCACCCTTCTCCTTCCCCGCACGTGTAACGTCGGCCGTTGCTCCCCTCCGCCTTCGCAACAGCCGCACGTCCTCCTTGTAACCGAAGCCCCTGGCCATCTCCTCTCCGACCGTTAAGCCTCCCTCCATGAAACGCCTCCTTCTCCATCCTATAAAGCCCCATCACGCACCTCCTCTGGAGCTATCCGCCATTAACGGAGTTGACCCAACCTTCTCCCCCAACCACATGTGACAACTGAGGTCCTTGAGAAGGGCATCGACATCGCACGGCGTGATCCATGGCGCCGCCTTGCCGCTGCCGCATGCAGCCTCGCTTCCGCTCCAGCCTCAGCCCCGCCGTCGAGCCCCTTCCCAGGTAACTCATCTTCTTCCCCAATCCTTATCCTCTCCGCCCCAGATCCACTCCTTCGTACACACCACCCAAGCCGACCTTGCACAGGCCGGAACCCTATCTTTGCCCTCCGCCCGACCACGCTCGGCCCCCGACCACCACCGAGCACCGTCGACTCCGCCTCCCTTTTCCTGCTTTATAGCCCTTGTAGGAACACGACGCCTTCGCCTCCTTCGACTGCGCAGCTCCACAGCTTCCACCACCGCTCGGTCGTGTATCGGCCAAGCTCCACCGTCTGCTGCACCTCTCGCCTCGGCCGACCCGCTCGCCGGTCTTCGCCGCACCACCGCCGTCTTCGCCTGATCGCCCCAGGGCCACGCAGCATACAACTGTCGTAGGATCGGGCTTCCAGCCTTGATCCAACGGCCCCACTCACGCCACGCTTCCCACCTGAGCCTCGGCCCTAACCTCGAGGCTCGGGTCCCCCGAAGCAACGTCGATCCGCCACGTCATCTATCCGAGCCGTGGACCAAGCCTAGAGGCTCGGATATGCCGAACCTCAGCCCCGAACCTCCGCCTCGGCCCGAGCCTGCGCCTCGACCCCGAACAATAGGCTTGGGGTCCACAAACCTCTGCCCCGGATCGCCCGATCCTCTGCTCCTTCCCTGAGCCTGCGCACGCATGTGCGACACACGTTCTTTGGGGGCAAATTGCAACAAAGCCCCCAGAAGTTGTTGATATTGCAAAAATACCCCTACCAGGGGTAAATTACTGAAGGGCCCTGCCGATTTTATGAAATTGCATATAAGCCCCTCCAGGGACCTATTTGAAGCAAAAACTTTATTTTAATTACATTTTATTCCCTGAAACTTCATGTCATCATATCTTTTCCATATGAACTCCGTTTTAAGCATACAATATGTCATTCTGAAGCTATTTTCATTCTCTACCATTTAGCATAATTTGAGGAAAGATCCGAGGTCATTTATTGAGAATTATTATTTGAGGTCATTATTGACTCTTGCAGGCTAATTTGACATATCTGTGCCACATTTACCTTGGAAAAATTGATGATTTCTTTTGCAGGAGCACGGCTGAGGACTTTACATTGAATAAATCCCTTTGAACATTGATTATAATATTTAGGGATTTAAATCACACGAATTTCGAGGATAAATCCTATGCTTAGATATTCTCATTGATTGTAAGTAGGATAATCTATTACCTCTTATGCTTGCAATCTGTGATTAATTGAATATTTTTCTTGATCTATATCGATTGATCTGTGATAAATTTCCAGGTCATTGATTATTATATTTTGGAGCAAAAATCTTAATCTCAGATCCTGTGTTGAACTGTTGTCCCTGTATATTTCTTCGCATCTGCATCATCATATTTTCTCTTTAATTTATGACACAGAAATTATATTAATAATTAATTAATTATTTAATTTTATGTAAGACCACGCGACTAAGAATCACCGTTCCCTGTGTTCGACCTTGGTAGACTTGTCGAGTAAAAATATTCCACAGCATTCAAACGTGTGTGGTTTTTGACGATCGAAATTCGCATCCTATACTACAATTCATCATTATTAAAGAGGTGAATTTTGCGCTCATCAAAAGCTTTCAACAATTTTCCCCCACAAAGTAACCAACAATTTGTTTGGAAAAAATAAAAACAATTACAAGGAATATTGTTTAAAGATACCCTACATAAATTTTGAAATTTAAATAAGAAAACCTTAGATCTTCTATCTCTAAATTTTTCTTCCTTGTCAAAGTATCTTTTATGTATGTTTTCCCGAGATGACTTATAGAAACATGTCCAACCACATTTGAAAATTACAAAACTCCAAAAAGCCAGTTTTCTATACACATGGAGAACCACCAAAAATACCACTTCTCGCAGGTGACCTCTTTTGCTCCCAGGTTCTTCATGAAAGTTCTAGATCTCGACGAGACGAACAATTTTTGTGAAGGAAATTTTTCGCTCCGAGGTCTCCTTCTATTTCTTTTCTATTTTTCTTTGTCTTTAAATTTTAAAATTTTTTTGGGGGTGCCACGTGGCAGCTCCAGGGTGTGCCACGTGGCGCCCCCACCTGCCGCCCCCTTCTCTCCTATCGCACGTGCCACGCACGTGCCACCTCCCACTCCCGCGTGCACGTGCGCGACACGTGACCTCGCCCTTCTCCTTCTCCGCACATATAACATCGGCCGTTGCTCCCCTCCGCCTTCGTAACGGTCTCACGTCCTCCTTATAACCGAAGCCCCTGGCCATCACCTCTCCGACCGTTGAGCCTCCCTCCATGAAACGCCTCCTTCTCCATCCTATAAAGCCCCATCACGCACCTCCTCTGGAGTTATCCGCCATTAACGGAGTTGACCCGACCTTCTACCCCAACCACATGTGACAGCTGAGGTCCTTGAGAAGGGCATCGACACCGCACGGCGTGATCCAAGGCGCCACCTTGCCGCTGCCACATGCAGCCTCGCTTCCGCTCTGGCCTCAGCCCTGCCGTCGAGCCCCTTCCCAGGTAACTCGTCTTCTTCCCCAATCCTTATCCTCTCCGCCCCAGATCCACTCCTTCGTACACACCACCCAAGCCGACCTTGCACAGATCGGAACGCTATCTTCGCCCTCCGCCCGACCACGCTCGGCCCCCGACCACCACCAAGCACCGTCGACTCCGCCTCCCTTTTCTTGCTTTATAACCCTTGCAGGAACACGACACCTTCGCCTCCTTCAACTGTGCAGCTCCACAGCCTCCACCACCGCTCGATCGTGTGTCGGTCGAGCTCCGCCGTCTGCCACACCTCTCGCCTCGGCCGACCCGCTCACCGGTCTCCGTCGCACCACCGCCGTCTTCGCCCGATCACCCCAGAGCCACGCAGCGTACAATTGCCGTAGGATCGGGCTTCCAGCCTTGATCCAATGGCCCCACTCACGCCACGTGTCCCACCCGAGCCTCGGCCCTACCCTCGAGGCTCGGGTCCCCCGAAGCAACACCGAACCCCACGTCGTCTATCCGAGCCGAGGCCCAAGCCTAGAGGCTCGGATACGCCGAACCTCAGCCCCAAACCTCTACCTCGGCCCGAGCCTGCGCCTCGACCCCGAACCACAGGCTCGGGTCCCCGAACCTTTGCCCTGGATCACCCAATCCTCTGCTCTGTCCTCGAGCCTGCGCACACACGTGCGACACACGTTCTTTGGGGGCAAATTGCAACAAAGACCCCAGAAGTTGCTGATATTGCAAAAATACCCCCGCTAGGGGTAAATTACAGAAGGGCCCTGACGACTTTATGAAATTGCAGATAAGCCCTTCCAGGGACCTATTTGAAGCAAACACTTTATTTTAATTACATTTTAATCCCTGAAACTTCATGTCATGATATCTTTTCCATACGAACTCTGTTTTAAGCATACAATAATTCATTCTGAAGCTATTTTCATGCTCTACCATTTGGCATAATTTGAGGACAGATCCGAGGTCATTTATTGAGAATTATTATTTGAGGATCATTATTGACTCTTGCAGGCTAATTTGACATATCTGTGCCACATTTACCTTAGAAAAATTGATGATTTCTTTTGCAGGAGCACGACTGAGGACTTTACATTGAATAAATCCCTTTGAATCATTGATTACAATATTTGGGGATTTAAATCACACGAATTTTGAGGATAAATCCTATACTTAGATATTCTCATTGATTGGAAGTAGGATAATCTATTACCTCTTATGCTTCCAATCTAGGATTAATTTGAATATTTTGTCTTGATCTATATCGATTGATCTGCGATAAATTTTGAGGTCATTGATAATTATATTTTGGAGCAAAAATCTTAATCTCAGATTCTGTGTTGAACTGTTGTCCCTGTATATTTCTTCGCATATGCACCATCATATTTTCTCTTTAATTTTTGACACAGAAATTATATTAACAATTAATTAATTATTTAATTTTATTTAAGACCACGCAACTAAGAATCACCGTTCCCTGTGTTCGACCTTGGTAGACTTGCCAAGTAAAAATATTCCACAACATTCAAATGTGTGTGGTTTTTGATGACCGAAATTCACCTCCTATACTACAATTCATCATTATTAAAGAGGAATTTCGCGCTCATCAAAAGCTTTCAACAATTTTCCCCCACAAAGTAACCAACAATTTGTTTGGAAAAAATAAAAACAATTACAAGGAATATTGTTTAAAGATACCCAACATAAAATTTTGAGATTTAAATAAGAAAACCTTAGATCTTCTATCTCTAAATTTTTCTTCCTTGTCAAAGTATCTTTTATGTATGTTTTCCTGAGATGACTTATAGAAACAACATGTCCAACCACATTTGAAAATAATAATAATATTTAGCCATTATGATTAAAACATTTAGAGAAACATAGATATTGTTTAAGGATGTACCGGTTAAGCATGTGTCTTTATAAATTGGATTTGCAACTTCTTCTAAATCATAAAAAAATGTGTACATGGAATTGTAGGTACATCCTCTGCTTGGTGTTTCAATGAAGTTGATCTTGTGAATCTCAACAAAAGATTACTCACAACTCTGAAATTCTGATGATTTGGGGAAACGACAAAGTTAGAAATGTTATATACTTCACCTTCTTTCAAAAATAACTTGAAGTATCTCTTATTGTCCCTTGCATTGCAGTACCATGTGTATTAAAATAAATGATTAAGAAATTATTATTTTCTTTATCGTTGTCTTAATTAGAATACACATAAATTGGTTATGAATTTAATGGGAAATTTGTATTTACAAGAGATTGATGCAATAAATTTATATTTACAATATATTAAAAAAATATAGAACTTGGCATTTATTTTTAAATTTTATCTTAAAAATTTAACATGGGTATGAACCAGAAAATGAGCTGCAAGCAGTATTTTAAACATTTAAAAAAAATTAGAATTAATCTTAATAACATACCCTTTCATCAACCATCATGAAATCAACACTTATTAATTCGTCACTTGAATGAGGATTGGATGAATCCCAAAGCCTCTCAATTCGGATTTTCACCATGTAACTTGCCTTTGACAATGCTAATTCTTAAAGATTGCAGAAGTCCATTGACGACATAACTTCAAATCCGCTAATTAAACCTTTGTATTAACAATCCTGATATAAGATTATCAAATAGAAAAACTTCACAAACAAATTTAGCAAATAGGAAACTCGAAAATAAGTAATCATACTTGAGTGTAAAGATGTTAACAAGAGAATTAAGGCAGATTATTGAAAACTTCTTTATATACAATATTATGTTTATATCCTTTGACATTTTCATCATATTCATTGATTATGAAAATTTTAAGACCTTTACGTGATGTAACACGCAAGACAACAACATAGAGATGTCCATGATAGAAATCTGGAATAACAAGATATATACCCATTTTTTCTAGAGTTTGACCTTAGCTTTTATTTATATCATTGCATAATATATTGTAACTGGAAATTATTTTCTTTGAAATGCGAAAGGCCACTTTGTTTCCTTGATCTCTAAAGCATTGCGGGGAATATAACACATAGATCCTTCACTATTTCCAGATATAATTTTAGCTTCAATTATCTTTGATGTCATTTTGGTTATAAGCAATCTTGTACCATTACAAAGACCATTACTTTGATCAAGATTACACAAAAGCATTATTGGAGTGCCAACTTCTAATTTAAGAGCATGGTTTGAAACTCCATTAAATTTCAAACTATTGAGAGATTTTGTTAGATATAATAGATCTTCATCATTTTTACTTGTTGATGATTTACCCAATAAATAACAACTTAAATAAGGTTTCTCTTCATTTGGAACCAAGACAACATATACTCATTAATTTCATCAATTGCACTATTTGTTGGAGTTATAATAGATCGTTGTTTTAGATATTGTATGTTGTCATATTTAATGTGGAATTCATCATAAATGCTTCGTGAAAAAATTTCAATACTTATTTACTTGAATCAACCAGTGTATCTTGTGGTATTTTAACCCAGGTTGCTTTTTCTTGTTCTTCATGTCATTGAATGATAGGAATAATTCCACTTCCAATATATAAAATCCATTTCTCAAATTCACGTGACTTTAACCTTATTATTTCATCCAAAGAGGTATCATATAATCTCATATTTTTCGTTAGTTTAAACACTTTGCAATCCCACAATTTTGATCTATTAATCGAAGCATTAACAATATCTTCTCTTTTTCCATTACCAATAACATGTAAAATCTGCTTAAAGTCGCCACCTAAAACAACTGTTATACCTTCAAATGGTTTTTCATCTATATCACAACCACTTGCACTCATAATATCTTTCAAAGTTTTGCCTAGAGCTTTAAAACAATTTTTATGGTTCATTGGTGCTTCATCGCAAATGATAAACATGTTTTTCCATCAACCTTGCAAGGTTGGTACCTTTTTTATCTCACAAGTGGAACAATCGTCTAGATTTAAGGGTATCTTGAATTGTGAATGCATGATTTGACCACGTGGTAGAAGCAAAAAAGCTATACCATATGAAGCAACTAAAAGAATAATTTTACTTTCATGCCTTAACCTTGAAATAATCATTTTCCACAAAAAGGTTTTACCCATTCCTCCATATGACCATAAACAAAGAATAACCTACCTTTTTTTGTTATAAACTGAGTTAGTAATTGCTTCATAAATTGTGTGTTGTTCAACATTCAAGTATTTTACATTTTCTTTAAATTCATATAAAAAATCTTTTGCATTGTAAGCCATTTCTTCATTTATCAACCTATTATTGTTAGCATCCACTAACAACCTTTTGGAACTAGAATTTTGTAATCCAAAAAAGAAAAGGAATTTTGATTTAGAATCCTTTCTATTTCTTTAATGCATAAACCCTAAGTTTCTGATTGTCTATGGATATATCAAAATATGCATCTGTGTTTTTAAATGTGTATACGAAGTCTTCCGAAAGTAAGCACAATTATTCTCCCATAATTTAATGGAATCACCAATCTGGCAATGTATCAACAAAGTTGCAAATAGATGACGTATTGCATGAGCACACACCCACTGTGAAGCATCTTGAAAAGCATCGTCATTCCTTGTCATCTCTTAATAATCCAAGAGCATTGCAGGCATCTTGAAATATTGAAAATATAGTACCATTTACTGTTTTGATTTCATCATAGCTCCTTGGACCTTTTACCAAATTCAACAACATTATCAAATAATATTTCTCTGGCATTATGATGAATATAAACAATTCTTCTGACACATCTACCTAGTTTTCTCTTCGACCATTTTTTCCCTTATTGTTTCAAACCCAATTTCTAGGAAATTTTGAATATAGCAATTGCCTTGCCTCTTCATTAATTTCATTTGTATACACCCGTGGTGTAAACATGGTTGATCTCACATTATCTTTATTTATATCCTCTAAATTGTCATCACCTCTAAAGATAACATTATATATTAACGGTAGATGAATCATCAACCTTTCCACAGCAGGATCACGGTATTGTATTGGACATTGAAATATTAAATAGTTTCATACGTTGAAACATACTTACAGTCTAAATATTCTTTTATTTCATCAATATATTGTGTAATTGTTGACCTTTCTTCATTATTTACTGGGGAATCCTCCGGTACAACTCTGATTCTATCAGATCCTTGGTTGATGTATTTGAATAAATATTTTATTGTTATTTATTGATCGCACCATTCGATGTTAACATGCGCTTGATATCCAACAACTAAATCTTTGTTAAAAGGAACTACATATCTATTATCAAGTTGTATTCCTTTCTTCACTACTATTTCACCATTGTTCATCCTTCTATAACTGGCAAACCCATTTTCATCGATACTTGTTTCAAAAGCAAACTTTTTAGGGAAATGCTTTGAGCTTTTACCTTGATTCATGCAATGTGCCTTAGGATTAGAGACTTCACACGGACCATGAATCATATATTGTGAAATAACACTATACCCTAAAGGATGACTTGGCAATTCTGTTGTTATAATAGAATCTATAACCCCATAGGTTTTTGTGTATTGTGGTTGTTGCCAAATAAGTATATGAGCATAAGGGAATCTCCTTTTTGGAATTCTATAGTATAAACAATTTCAATAACCTTTCCGAACAACTTCAAATCTTTTATACAATATATCATATCATTGAGCTTCATCTTGAAAACTCTATTAACTAAATCCGGTCTATCTTCTGCTTTTTGACCAGCTATAAGTTCTAATGCATTCTGTATTTCTTTCCATTTAACATTACACGTAAAAGTCATAAATAAATTAGGATGCCCGAAAACAATGCATATTCCCATAGCATCTTGGTAATTCTGAACCATATAACGTGGTCCTCCAGTAAAACTTGTTGGGAGAATGATGTGCTTCCCAATTGAATTCCCATAATTATACCCTTTATTGATAGCATCTCTAATCCCTTGGTATATCTCTGATCATAATTCCCTCTGATTATTTCATATGTAATTAAGTCTATCCTCCTCAATAAAACAGTAAGCATCAACTTATGTTGTTGCAGTAAATGACCACATTTTATGAGTCTTACCATTTTCCTCTGGTTGTTCTAATCTAGAAGCATAAAATTCTCTCATGGATACCCGCCTCCGTTCTGATTTATCTTGAATGTTTGCATTTGTATGTGTCATACCAAGTGTATATCCATCTTCTCCATATGGGAACAACAAAGGATATTGCATAGACATAAATGAAGGATGTAGATCACTAATTCTCTTTAGACCTTCACTTTTATGATCAACAATAATATCGCGATTTCTTGCCACAATCAATCCTGCAATTTCAGATACTGTTGGCAAATTATATTGAGAGTTACCTTCAATCCTACAAACTCGCAATCTTAATTGTATAGCTTTTGTTGGTAGTAATCAAATGATCTCGCACCATTTTAAAAGATTTAACTATTGCATTTGTTTCATCTTACATTTTCGACAAATTTTCTACAATTTTGTAATTGACATACTGACTATCTTTGATACAATAATTTAAGCAATTTATTCTGTTTGAAACTTCATTCTCAATATCATAGATATACAATTGAGAGAGCTTTGGATTTTCTCCACAAATAGGAAGTAAAGATCCAGTACGATGGTAATTTTGTCCACATATCCGAAATATGTACGGTCCAGGTCCACTAGGAGGAAGTAACTTTAACTTCATCTATCCTCTATTGCAACACAATGAGAAAGTAGGCGCGTTCACAAATTTTTTATTTTTTAAACTTTCAAACAACAAAAATACTGTACCACAATGCATGAAACAGTAACTTGGAAAACCAAGAATCAGTATTGTTTGTTGTCCAATAGTAACCAAAAGGTTAGATGTATGAAAAGGCACAAAATAAGTTAGAACGATGTATACAAATATAAGACTAACCTTCAGATGATCATTGTATGCTCAAACCAATAGAATGCTATGAGATATCATGACATGCAGAACTACCATATGCTTCTTCCAGTGGATCTATTACATCTATTTCACGGTATGCCAGTGAATGTTTTTCGACTTCTTCACCTAAAACTATATTTGTTTGTTGGCAACTTGTGATAGCAACATCGTCATGACAATAATAACTTGATTCATGAGACACACATTGATGTGTTTTCCTTCTCTCGTTAATAATTTGCATGCGTTGAGATCTATTTTGTCTTTGTTTTTCTACATGTTTTATACTATTATTACTTTCTATACATGTATTGTTCTTATCTTGTGGAATATAAATATATTGATCAAACAATATATCACCACATTCATAGTTTGTACGATATTTCTTTTCTTTATCATTTAAAATTATTTTTCTAATGTACCTATTATTTTTATATGTTATTTGCGAATAAGCATTTCAAAATTTCATATTTTCTTCATATGTAGTATATTGTGAAGAAGATGAACTTCCATGCAACACTTTACCAGATTTTTGTTGTACAATGTTTGCATAGTTATCCGTATTTTCCAGACAACTATATTTTCTCTTATTTAAATGAGACTTATAAACCATATTTTGTCATTTCTTTAGTTTTTTATCTTTATTTTTCTCATCGCTCATTATTCTAATCGCAACCTGAATCAAACAAACACAACTGTTACAATACATTGCATTTCAAAAAGTATGGAATATTTGCATGAATAAAATTTATGTCCCGATATTAGTAAAATAAAAGGAAGTTGAGAAAGTAATTAAAAATGATACAACTATGTCAATCTATACGACCATGTTCACTGGAAATTGATATAAAATATAGTTTTAGATAAAACATATAGTGTATCCACATGCACTAATAGACAAACCTGTTGGTTTGATTTTATGTTATTAACATTTTAAATTAAAAATGGTTCTTTCAGTGAAAAAACACTCAAGAATATGACATAAATGAGTATAATAAATTCTTTGATAATAACAAAAATATTAAATTAAAAAGGGTTTTGCTTTTAAGATAAGTAATAAGAATATGACATTAATACCCATAAGACATTTTTTAGCGAAAAATAAGTATATGACATTAAAAGATGTGTTACATTGAGATTAATATGACATAAATGAGTATATAAAAACTTCTCCTGCCTATATTTTGTACCTCCTTCTGTACGAAAATTGAAAGATTACTTAGACTAAACCTATGCTAGTACACTACATCGAAATAGAAGACAAGCGGGCAACAAGGCGTGTCGCTAGTCCTTTTTGAATTGAAAAACCAATTCTTCTTAACACTACATACCTGGGAACCATAAAATAACTGCTCAAGACTTTTTGGACCCTCTTCAAAAGCTCGACAACTTCTAGTGCTAAGAAATAAAAAGTATCAAAACCAAAAAGGGATGAAGGCATGTTGATTCTCAATACACACTTTCTCGTGCTTCAACACTTTTGCTGAGGCGGCTTTAAGGGCAGCATGCCCTGCTATGAAGGTCCATCTCTTCAACCCCACCAGCAGAGAAACTCTTGTGAATCTACACAAGCGTGTTTCCCTTTGACCCATCCAAAAATCAATATATCAACAGGTCTAAGTGTGGATCTTCCCTCCTATGGATCGATTAATAGTTCACAGGTGCCTCTTTCTTAGCAGCAACACATGCACGTCTGTACATCAAATAAAACGTCTCTAACAAGATCGTGTATGCATTTAAAATTCGAAAGCTCCCTGCAATGAACCATATGATCTCCAAAAGTGTCTAAGCATGTGTTACGACAAACTGGACATATCTCATCAGTTGGAAATAAAGGAACCATGATGTGATAACTGAGGATACTGCGATACTCCACTGGTGGCATGTGCAGACCAAGTCTGTCAATAGGAATAGCAGAGGAGAAAATCTTGAGCATGATCAGCTTGAAGACATCGAAAAATTACCTTATGTCCATCATGTCAAATTCACCTCCATGTCCTCAATTATTTGTTAAAAAAGACACTCGCCAAAATATTTTGGCTCTTTGGAGGGACGGTGTCCTTTCTAGAGAAACAACCGACGTCGAATAAGGGAATCGTGTCATGAAGTCAATGAAGAGCATGATAAAAAACTGAGTCCATATTGTAAATCTCACTGTCTCGCAAAATATGATCCTCCCAAGACTACGTCCTGTAAGCCATAAAAGCATACAATGAAGCATCAACTGCTGAAAGTAACCCCAAACCGCCAAGCCGAATGGGTAAAAAAGCCACCCTCCATTGGAGGTCTCCAAAAAAGGAGCATCCACAAACAACACAGTCTTCAATAAGCTCTTGTAATCCTTTGTCCGATAATAATGTTGCCTACTCCATGTACATATGTTGCCAAGTCCTCAAGCCAAATAAAAATTTTGTTATACGCATATATGAATGGAGTAAAAGGAACTCACTTTGTGATCAACCAACTGAGGAAGAAGATGCATCAACTTCACAGCTTCAACATCCCTCTCCAAGGTCAAACCTTCAATAAATTTTTTATCCATACTAACTACCCCACCAAGCAACTTCACGTCTAATGCAGGTCTCCCAATACCTTATAGGAACAACCCTTTAAGGAGCTTCCTTCCATCACATGTAGGCCAAAAGAGTTCAGTTTTATGAATATTTAAGACTAGACCCAAGTCTGGTCCACACTACTGGATGATACCCAGAGCCATGACCACCTCATCTATGTCCCCAATAACAGTACAATCATCAAGATAACAAGCATGAAGAAGTAGCTTGCAGTTGTCCCTAATATAATTGATAAGTGGGTGTAGAACAAAGGAAAAAAGGGCATCCCTATAGGGTCACCTTGTTGCACTCCAGTAGATGACCATATATACCTGTCCCCAAGGTATAGCCTTGCTGACTGACCATATAAGAACTCCACCCACAAAGAGATAGATGGACATCTCGCTCTCACCTGGCGTAATAAGGCAGGCCTATCAACCGTATTGAAAGTATTAGAAAAATCCACTATGAGCATGGAAAGAGAACCATTGCTATGGTGAGCGTTTAACACTCTATTAATAACACTATGAAGAATAGCCTCGACCCCACCAGAAACCCCCAAACCAAACTGGAAGTCATTCAGATATTTGGTCATGTCTTTACTTACTCCTTCCATAGCAACTTTAGACACTAGTCGCCTCTAAATAGTACTGACTACAATAGGACGAATGATGTTGTCTGGCTTAAACAATGGTGTAAGCAGTTCAAACGCTATAAATTATGACAAGCACAAGGGGCATCTCCCTCCCAACCATAAATTAACCACAAGTGTGATGGCGTGTAGAAGGTCCATAGCTACGATAGACCCCTCTCCAAACACAGCATCAAGGAGGTGTTGGGCCCACAACCCATCTCGACTACAGGAAGTCCCTTTAGGGAAAGACTTGATACACCCAAGAATGGTGTCAACTTCTGCAACAAGAGGAGCTTCAGAAAGGAGATAATCTGGTAGGGACAGAGGTGGATTGCAAGGGTGCTTCACCTCTAAATCCCTAATTGTATCTCCATTGAAAGGTGCCTTTTGTTTTTTGGTAAGTTTCTTATTCTTTGAACACTCAACTTACAAAAATATTACATTTATTTCAATGAAAACATGCTTGGGAAGTTTCTTATTCTTTAAACACTCAACTTATACAAACTTCAAATTTCTTTCAATGAAAACATGGCAGATATTATTTGCCAGCAAAAAATAAATTTGTTCTTCTAGGGATTTTTTAGAATATTACATAAATGAGCATAATAAATTCCAGGATAGCCATTGCAATACAACCTTTTCTCAATAATACCGATAAATAGAAAATAATATCGATATTAATTTTTTCTTATTGCAACGTAGCAGAAATATTGATAACTTTTAAGATTTACTACGTTCCAACCTTTCAGGGGAAAAACATACTTAATGGAAGATATGTGTCTATTCTTATTCTACAAAAGCCAAAGTGTAATAGCTTTGCTGAAAGCAAACTAAGGAAAAAAAACCGACACATTACTGGTAAGTTTCTTATTTTTTAAACACTCTACTTACAAAAATATTAAATTTATTTCAATGGAAAATGACATTGGGAAGTTTCTTATTCTTTAAGCACTCAACCTACAAAAACATCAAATTTATTTCAATGAAAACTGGGCAGATATTATTTGCCAGCAAAAAAATCGAAATGATTCTTCTAGGATTTTTTTTGATAATATTACATAAATGAGCATAATAAATTCTAGGATAGCAATTGTAACACATCTTTTTCTCATTAATCGATATTATTTTTTCCTTATTGCAACATAGCAGAAATATTGACAGCTTTTAAGATTTACTGCCTTCCAACCTTTCGGGGGAAAAAACAAACTCAACGGAAGAGATGTTTTTATTCTTATTCTACAAAAACCAAAAAAGTAATAACTTTGTTGAAACCAAACCGAGGAAAAAAACCAACGCATTAACTGTTCCCCCTGCTGACATATTTTTGGCATGGAAACAAGATTTTGGTGTGAGCAAAATATATTTTTAGCAATCAATTGCTGCTGGAATAATTGAATGTATAAAACGATGTTGAAATTAAGTATCTAATGGAATGATCTTGGATATTATTGATTGTTTCTGAATGCAGAATGTAAATATGGGGCAGAGAAAAATGTTGCAAATGTTATAATGATATTCTCAAGGTAATTTGCTGGAGCGAAAGCACATTGCATATCATGGAGTTATTAAATTGCATCCTAATATTTTTGAGCAACTTAACTTCGTAAGTTCTAACACTACTTAAATCCAAGTAGAGGAGCATTTTTTGATATATGTAACTGAATATTTAAAAAGAAGCAAAATATTTAGAAATAATAAGCAATGCTTTATTTCATCTATAAAAAGCAAAAAATTAGACAAAATCAAAATAAACAGGAAAAAGGAGAACAATAAGCAATGTTTTCATTTCATCTATCCCGCTATTCATCATTAGTAAATATTACTCTATTTGATATTTTGCTATAATATTTCTTATCATATTTAAACCAATTTTACCAACACTAAAAAGATAGATTGAACTGAACTATGTTCGAATCTGATCGAGAGCCACTCGTTAACAATTTATCACAACACCAATGGAAAGGGTTCGAGTTTTGAATTTACTACCCCTATAGAACGGTTACGGGTTTGGGATTGTCTTGTGGATACCCGAACATGAACCCTCCCTAACCTGAATAAAAATAAATAAATACAAATATAGATATTTGTGTTGTATTTTAGTCAAACTCATCATATCCACTTCATATCTAATAGGCATCGTTCTACATATATAAAAATCAAACTCAGTTTTCTCATCTCCGTCCATTTATTCATATCTAATGAGTAGTTTAATTTTTTTTATGTCTAACATGTGGGTACCATTTGGGTACACGGGTATCCATCGAGTATATGGGTACCCGCTAAAAATTACCCGTTTAATAAATGGATGGGTACGGGTAATGATTCTATAAATGGATACAGGTTTGGAAATATTGATACGTGCTCCAAACCCGACCCGTTGACATCCCTACACTACGGTCAAGATGGAACCGAACAAGTTAAATTTCGGATATGAATATTATCTTAGTTATATTTTCTTTATCATTATCAATTACTTACATATATATGGTTAGTAATCAAAAAGAGGGAAATCTGATATGGAATTCAAACTTTATCTTATTAACATGTCTGCATGAAGATGGCATATATATTCTATTAAATATGAAAAAAATATAGGGGCGATCCAGCAACCAAAAAAAAGAGGGAAAACAAGTCATGTGGAGGATGAAAGCGAAGGGAAAATCATACAGTGGTGATCCAGCGACCACAAAAAAGGAGGAAAATTAGATATGGAATCCAAACATTATCTTCTTGAATATTTCTACATGAAGATGTCATATTCCATTAAATATGAAAACATGTCTGCTAAATCGAAACATCGACGATATTCCAGCTATATTTAATGAAAATTAAGACCATAACGTACTCAATCCTTGTACAAATCATCTCCAACCCCTGCAGTTCGACCTTCTACTTAGAGGACCGAAAGTGATGATCCATCAACACCTTGCAGCCTTGCTCTCTAGAATTAATATCAGATTTCGAACTAAAAATACGTCATGTTCCTAAAACAAATAACACATTTTCAAAAGACCTATGATAAATTTGAACTTGGCAGGTCTTTAAATTTATGACAATTAGGCTTGAAGATCCACCATGAATATGAACTAAAATACGACAACTCTTTAAACTTACAGCAGGTTGGCCTGAAAACCTATTATGAGTTCAAACTAAAATTATATAGGTTTCTGAAACCTTTGAAAGGTTATGGGAGTCTGAAATAATGACTATTTGCGATAGTTTCAAAACAATTGGGACGAGAAAAGATTTCACTACAATATACTTTTTTTATGTGCCACTTATAAACATTATCCTGCCAGGTTTTATTTTTTTAATGTTGAGTACTTTTTGGCATACACATCCTTATAGTCATCAGTGTTTTTCTTAACCATTGTGATTGGTACATCTCAATCATTTTTTTCTCGATAAACAACTTTTATATTCAAATAATGCGGTGCATAAGTTTTCTATATTTGAGTAATCTTAAAAATCCACTAATATTCTTATCAAATGAGTTGGAGGTAGTGGCCTCATATGATGATATCATTCAACGGAATTAACATCTGAAAACAGAATGAGGCAGTGTTATGATGAAAATGGTATCAAGTTTGGTTCGGCTAAATTCAGATTCACGAAGGTTCCATTCGATTTGTCAAAGTTTTATTTAGAATAGACCTTAATAATCCTATTGTTTAAGAACAACCCTTCAATAACGTATATTATATCGGGGATGAAGCTAGAAATGTTGGCTTAAGGGGGGCATGTATTATAAACACGTATTTTCTTAAAATATAGATATTTTAACTTGAGATGCAAACAATATTTTGACTTCATATCTTATCATCTCAAAAAATACTAAAGAACTTTTGTAACAAATCGCAATATTTTTAAAAAATATGAAAAATAAAGCACCGAGTAATAAAATTAGAATATTTCTATTAATCATTCATTACATATAACTTATTCATTCATTATCCAACCACAGAAGATCGTCCATACATGGTATGATTTCATGCTTAGAAAACAACTTTAGGTTTTTTGAAGTTATTAGATCCAATGGAATGTGAATTGTTGAGTAAAAGCCTGCTTTATGATTTTATCCACCAAATATATCGATCTGTAATCAATGAATATTCAAAAGTTAATCGTGAAAAACGAAAAAAGTAACGAACCACAAGACGACCATATGATATAAATAAGTTTATTGAAATTTGATGGTGTATAAAATAAATTGGCACATCTGCAAGAGGTCATGATGAATACCCATTCATCACTCTTTATTCTTTTATTTTAGTTACAAAACCTTTGCCAAACACATGTATATTGCTGTAAATGCAAATAATTATCAAATTGCATGCATTGTGTAAAAATCAATAATTAGCATGTTTTTGTGCAAAAATAAAAGAATAAAGAAACAAAAGAAAAAGAGGGAAATATTTAGAATAAATATTGAGCGACCTAATCCCAAGAGAGGGCTCAACATGGGCCTGACCGCATAAAAATCAGAGTAGAGGGAGATAAGGAAGCCCATGTGTGTAAATATACCTGTATATAAAATAAAAATATTTTCCTCTAAAAATAAAAATAAAAATGGGTTGTATATATTTGTAAATATTTCTAAATATTAAATTAAAATAAAAATAAGAAAAATTAAAAAGAAAATAAAATACCCTTCCTTGTATATATTCATCATGTACATAAGACCACATATTTATTTACCCCTATAAATAAATAAATTAAAATCTCATAAAAATTTTACATATTCTATATTCCATAATGTAAATAAATAAAATAAAAATTACAAAAATAAAAATAAAATAAAAAGGAATAAAAATAAAATCAAAACTCAACATTATATATATACACCATATATGTATATAAATAAACCTATTTATTTACCCCTTGTAATTAAATAATAAAAATAAAATAAAAATACCTAAATATTCCAAATTTTATTCTATAAATAAATAAAATATAAAATTAGAATAAAAATGTACAAAAATAAATAATTAAAAATCAAAGTTAAAAATACAATATTGTATATACCTATGTATATAGTACTATATTATAAACCTAATTTTTATTTCAAAAAAATAAATAAAAATCACAAAAAAAGAGTATTTAAATAAATAAACATTTTTTATATTTTAACTTTTTCCTAATTCAGCCATTTACTAATTTATTTTTAATTTCTAAATCTTTTTGACATGGCCGCCCCTGATTAATCCACGGGGGATGTTGACCCCCCGGTCAACTTCCCCCCTGGACCACAGAGTTCCGGATCCGAGTTGTTGATCCGATTTCTCTATATTCTCCACACTCGATCTGACACCTAAAACCCTAAACCCCGGGTCTTATCTCTTCCTTGCAGATCCATGATCCATGCCCGGGGTGGGTTATCGGGGTCCGAGCTCCGATAAGCTCGCCCGATTGTCTTCAAGCCAGACCCCTAGACATATTTAACATCTGCTCCGCTGCGCATTTCACTCATCTCTGGACCTTCCCCTCGACGCCAAGGACCTCCTCCACCTTGCCTGAGTGACAGCCGAACGAGACGGAGTGGAAGTGAGGCTCGGGATGCCTGGAAGCCATTGATCTGGTGGCTTCGCCGACATGCGCCGCCGCGAGCGCGCCCAGCCTCGGGACTCGACGCTCCCTTGCAGGCAATGACCCCCGGAGCTCCCCGAGATCCAGCACAGTCGACCTCCTCCGCCAGGTAGGTAGTTTAGCTTGTAGTTTAGTCTAATTTAGGATTTGCCCCGATTTCCTCCTCCACCTTCTCCCTTCGTCTCCGATCAACCATCTGACCACCCGACCACACCATCACCTTCACCAGACTCCTCTGCACATTCTTCATCAGTCACCCAACCCTGACTCATCCCGGAGCTGGGACTTCGGTCCTCCTCCTCCACCGCATCGCCGGAGGACCTCCATACCGGCGCAACTTTCACCCTCCACGTGCGCTGATGGGTCGAGGCAGTTTGCCCTCGACCCCTCTTTCTTCCTGTGCAGGTCAGATCGTCAGGAGGGCCTCATCTGGAGGCCAACAGCTCAGGCACAGGCGCTCCAGGTCTTCACCTTCGCCGAAGCTCTCCAGAGCTCCCCGCCATCATCGGAGCAGTTCATCCGCTGCGGGACTTCACGGCGGAGCCAATCCGCATCTCAGAAGCAGCAGAGGAGGTCCACCGCGTGCGTATCGGGCCGGCGAAGTTCGCCGACCACCTGTTCTTCCAGGAGCCTCCCCAGCCGTCCATCCAGCCTCACCACTCCAGATGCGATCTCGGCCCTTGGTTTGAGGAGCAGCAGCACCCGTTCGATTACCAGAGGCAGGATCTGGATCGTCAGATCAGCAAGGTTTAACCCACAGCACACCACAACCGCACGATCATCCACGTGGGTACACCTCTACCGTTCGATCCGTGTCGAGGGTTCTTAGAGGAGGCGCCACTGATCCAGACCGTCCGATCATCCACGTGGAGTCATCCCAGCCCTTGGATCATAATAAGGGGTAATTTGCTCTTAGGCCCCTCCTGCTTTGTCAATTACGTTCTAGTCTTGTAAATATTTTTCGCAGTTTATTTTGTTTGGAACATTTGCATAGAGGACCTTGTTATTTACTTTTATTGCATTTTCGTCCCTATTTGTAGTGTGCACGTGCATCGACACGTGAGTTAGTGGATATTTTGCATGTTATACCCTGTGTTCCTTGCGTGTTACTGTTTGTATCTTTTAAAATAGGAATGACATTTTGGTCCCTCTAAGCTTGGACCACGTGCCTAACGCGTGAGTCGGTGGGTATTTTGCAATTAAAGCCCTAAGGTTTTCAGCCGTGTTATATTTTGGCCCTTGTAACTTATTTTATTTGCAACTAGGTCCTTATGCACTATGCCTTGTTGTTTGATTTTAATAAAATAGCAAAATTACTCCAAATTAAGTGAAAATTGGATATGTGGCACCTGCCACTATGTAAAATTTTCACTAATTTTTGGAGACATTTTTGACCGTTTTTATTATTTTTAAAAAATCAAAGACCTTTCCTTTTGTCCATGTCCAGTTATAAAAATCATAAAAAAATATTAAAACCCTTTCAGAAATTCTAAAAAATTCACATTTTGTGTGTTTTGGTTTGTTTGATTCAATTTTGTCATTTTTGGAGTTATAAAAAATATAAAAATTGAAAAACATTGAAAATCTCATAAAATTTTTAATAATTAATATAAAATCCTAAAAATAATAATCTCAGTCTCTCAATTTTCCTTCTTGTTTCTAGTTTACACGAAAAATACCTTCTGGCTTTGTAAGGGTCATTTTATATTTTATTTTGAGCCTTGAAGCCTGGATGGACAGTAGCATTGTTTTTCAGCCTTCTTTCATTTTTATAAAATCCTATAAAAATCAGAAAATTACCAAAAATTCACTAAAAATAGTAAAAAATATAAAAAAGCATAAAAATATTTTTTGTTTGAATTTTTGGACCTTTTTAGAGTAATTAAATAATTGTTGAAAGTTGCTTGTTTCTTTATTTTCCTATTTTCTTTATAATTAAAAATTCCAAAAAATATCTATAAATATTAAAAATCCACCAAAAATTGCTTGTTTTTATTTTATTTGATTTTTGACTACTTCGTAGGCCGCGAGGCCATCACGTGCTCTCTGAGTTCGACCCTGGTCGCTATACTAGGCTAATCCAATAGCCAGAGCCACTAGTTATTTTTATTTGATTTTTCTCTTTGTTTGGTGGTCTGCTCTTATATTTTTCTTGTTGAGCCGAGATTTCTGTCGATCCAGGTCGCAACGACCCGAGAGCTTATTTTACCTGATCCGGATTGATGTGATCATTGGCTCACCAGAATGGCACCGTTGCCGGGGAGCACGGCTTAGTAGTCGTTTTATTTTTCTTTTTATTTTGTTTTCTTTTTCGCAGCTTTCCGCGGCTCTTTCTGAGTCCGCGGCTTTTCACGGCTTTTTATTTCTCTTCTGTTTTTGTTTTGCTTTATTTTATTTTCTTTTCTTTCACTTTTGTTTTTATTTGTTTTTGCTTGTTTATTTTCATTTTATTTTTGCACATATGTCCCTGCTTATTTTATTTGCTTTATCTGTTTTATTTTATCTAGCTTGACACACTTTTCTGTTTTCTTGCGAGGGACCGAGGATCGAGGCAGCAACTTTCGAGGAGCCGGAGCAACCGCGGTGATCGTAGGCGGCTCCCTTCTGCACGGAGCCGCAGGAGAGCACGATGAAGTAGCTGAGTGTGGGAGGAGTTGATTAGAGTAGATTAGATTTATTATTTGAATAATTGTTGTAATAATACAGGGACAAGACTCTCTCTTGGACTTAGACACTTTCGGGGTTTGTTTCGCCGAGCACTAGTGTGCTCGGGGGACCCCTTAGTTTTTACGCAGCTTTTTCGCGGTTTTGTTTTCTTTACTGCTTATTCGGTTTCTTGCGGTTTCTCGAGCCCCTAGCTGTAGGATTTTCTACTTGATTGTGACGTAATACATAGGATCCAAGCACCCTAATATATCTGCCTGTACCTATAGATCGGTAATTGGACCTATAATAAAAAAATTAATAAAATAGTCGATTCATTACCTTCGAGCCTACGTGCCGCAGCCCACCCTGCCAAGCGCTGCTCCTGAACCCGATTTGTCGGGAGGAGGAGGGGTGGACAGAGACCGGACTTTTGGATTGGAGGCTGGTGGTCGACTAGCCGTTCTTTCGAGTAGAACTGCTGTTTAGGGACTCGGTTTTCCGCCTGCACCATTTAGGTAGTTTATTTTCAGTCTTTAAATTCTGCGCGGATCGTTTTGCATGTAGACTGCTGGAGTCAGGTGCACATCTCTTACTCTGCATGCATCATTGATTTCATCGCGCATCGGCTTTTTCGACTTCTCCCCCCTTATTTTTGGACTTAATAACCAGGAGAACCGAAAAATTCATTAGGCGATTTCTTTTTATTTGAAAAATACCTAAAAACAAAAACAATAAAATCGGGACTGCTACTCACACTTGACCTAAAAGACACCGAATTAAAAAATCTGTCTTGGGGAGAGTAACCCCCTCCTTGTTTGGTTTGGATGAGCGAGAGAGTGATCCGTACCCTAGGCTAGAGCAGTATCCAATTTTTCTCGACTGATTACCGGCTCTTTGGTACGGGACAGTCGGTTGAGAAATATCGGATTCCTATTACCTCACGTAATCACTCTGATAGACTGAATGATCACCTAAAATAAAATCGACAAGATAATTGACCGATCCCTTTCGGTCTTCAGCTCGTGTGCGTAGGTGAATCAGGGGTTTGCTTTTTCATCTTGTATGATTTCTAGATCCTTTCTGCCTTCCCCCATCTTCTTCTCTTCAGTTTTCTTCTTCTCTTTACCCCTGGATGATGGATCCCCCACACTTCGAGCCGACTCTTGCGGCTTTTTCTTTACTATCTAACCATCACTCAAGTCCACCTTCTAGGGAGGTCGGATCTCCGACCAACCTCCCGCTCCCTCCCTCCCATCCCATTCACTACTCTGGGCATGCTGTGCTTGACGTCCGAGGATATCAGATAGAGCAGATGTGAGACCCGGACGATGTCGTTGCTGAGTTGAGAGTGCCCTCCGTTCATGATCAGAGAGAGTAGTGGAGATCAACAGATAGATCTTATCCCAGACTGATGGTGGAGCAGATATCACAGGGAGCTCAGTCAGCTTCTACATTAGGTCCATTCGTCTTGGATTTGGATTACATTCAGCGACTGTCGACATTTTCAGGAGAGGCGCACGAGGAGCCGTATCTTCACCTGTCTGCATTCGAGGAGTTTTGTAGAGCACAGAGATATTCGGATATCACTGCAGAGGAGCTGATGAGGAGGACCTTCCCATTCACGCTTCAGGAGAGAGCCATGAGATGGCACAGACGATTGGGGAGGACATTTGATACGTTGGGAAAGCTACACCGAGAGTTTCTACAGAGATACTTCCCCCCGCGTAGAGCAGATTTGATGCGGTCTTTGATCACCGACTTTTCAGTAGACCCCCAAGAGCCATTGCATGAGGCATGGCCGAGGTTTCTTGACCTCTTGAGGAGATTTCCGGACCACGGACTTCCACTGACAGACTTGATAGAGATCTCCATGTGGGGGATGACCGCAGAGTAGTTAGCACTGGTGATTACCACATGTGGCGGTTCACACCGCAGTTCCGACATTCACCTACTGGACACCATCTCGAGGCTACTTTCACAGAGACCATCTTCGCGAGATGCCTTCGTCGGGACAACACATGAGGATGATGCAGTACCAGTGTGGTGTGTCGCTTTACATGATGAGACAGCTTCTACACACCAGTCCGAGGATTTGGAGCATACAGCACCACTGACAGAGGAGATGACTACGATAGCAGAGGTTCGGACCCAGAGTCTTCTCGAGTTCCCGTTGGTTTTCCAGCTAGAATTCGAGACAGTCCCAGAGTTCCCAGTTGACGAGTCTTGGATATCAGACCTTCTTATATTCCAGGAACAGGAGGAGCCCCTGCTTTTGCAGCCATTGATTCAACCACTTCAGTTTCCAGTCCCGGAGGAGTCAGTCTCCCTTCTGCAGAGATACTTCTCGAATACCGACAACGACCATGACTCAGCCCATCAGCTACAGTTCGATATGTGACACCACTTTGAGAGTACAGACACAGAGAGTCCCGTATTCGAACCTTTTGTCCTCCACTCTGACGAGACAGACACACATGCTGAGGACTAGTTGACAGCCAGCATTGCCGCAAAGCGAGGATCAGCCGCACACACTTTGCCAGCTTCCGCGGTGTTGACCAGTACCTTCTCCTGCTTCCAGATTGCCGAGACCTACACTTCAGATGATGATGCAGCCTAGTGCACTGAGCGGATATATGACAGCACTGCAGATACCCTTCTAGATCCTGATCCTCTCATATTCATTTCTGATCTTGCATTTCTCCCCGAGGGTTATCTGCGGGAGGATGCCGCACTCGATGAGTACTCGGTTTCACCTTCTGAGAGTGTCTCTGATCTGGCGGAGCACAAAACCGAGTCTTTAGATCCTTCTGATTCTGAGTCTTCTCACCTCGACGACCCTTGCGAGGACGAGACCATTCTGGAGATATTCGATGATCTGCCTGATCTACTTCTATTTCATGCATCGGATATCAGTCTTCTTAGAGGGTCTCCTGATCTTGACTGCACATATCTTCTTGAGACACTGATTGACGTGGAGGATTCTATTACTGATCCATCCTTCTCCACGTTTGATTTCTTCGGCTCCACACTTTCACTCCAGCCTGATCCAGAGCCGATGATCTCTTTTGTGCTACCGGATCCCGATCACTTACTTCCACATCATTGGCCGGTAGCAGACACCTGCTTGATTGCATACCTGGGTGTCATTCTTTACACTTTGGAGTTCGTCAATGTTCTCATACCGAGACTGCGACGACAGTACGACATTCGACTTACCGATGACGTACTGAACCTCGATACTGCTTTATCCTAGCCTTTGCGCCCAGATAGGGGCGTAAAATCTAGCGCTTGTTGAGAGGCACCTCAACATTGTACTCTTTTGTATATACGTGTTTTGTCTTAGTTTGATCTTTCTTTCTTCCGTTCTTATTTTCACCCCAGGTCTCGCTTAGGATTATCTTTGCTATACTTAGGATATTCCTCATCCTAAGTATAGGGGGTTGGAAACACCGGGTTGTTCTTCTGTTCCGTTTCATCACTTCTGTTGTGTGGCCTATACTTAAGGTTCTTTACCTTAAGTATAGGGGGAGTGATGTCCCCTCCTTCTTGTATATATTCGTGATATTCTACGTGTCTCTCTACCCCTGTTTTTGCTGCCTATACTTAGGGATATTTTATCCTAAGTATAGGGGGGGTAGACCCTGTACATTCTCCACTCGATTTTCCTTTTGTGTACAGCCTACTATACTTAGGATTATTTGATCCTAAGTATAGGGGGAAAAGCCGAGAACCTCTTGATTTTCTATTCATTCATTCGTCTTTGTATATAGCATTCCTTTTCACTTCCCTATACATAGCACGAGTTATGTCTTCTTCATCGCTCTTGACTCTGAGGACATCGTTCGAGCTAAGTATAGGGGGGGGGTGTATATATTTCATATATACTTTAGCCATAATTCGTACTTTGTGTGAGTGTGTAAATAAATAAAAATGGCTAATCACCCAAAATCCATAAAAATTAAAAAATTTTCCCTGTAAATAATCATTCTTTTATTTGCACATACATAGCTAGTGTACAAATTATTTTTGTAAAAATGTTTTCAAAAACTTTTTGTGTAAAGTTTGTGTAAATATTTTCCATATCAAAATTATGTATATATAGTACAAAATTTTTCCAAAATGTTTCGAAAATCAAAAGTTTGCAAAAATCTTGTGTAAATTTGTGTAAATATTTTGCAAAACTTGCATTCACACATACATCCATGATTTCAAAATATTTTTCAAAAATTTTGCATTTGTGTAAATATTGTGTAAATAGCATCTTTGTATATACTTGTATAGTTTTTCCTGGATTATAGTTGACATTTAAACTAGCATGGAATTAAATTGGGAAATGGAGCTTGATTAAGATCTTAATCCACCTAATTCTAAGAGGAACCTTATAGGGCTTAGGGTTAAGGCTTTTCAGGTCCATGGTGACTTAATTCTTTGAGTCCACTAGGCTATGATCACATGTCATCTCAATGAGCCTAAGTAGAGCACTTAACAACACACACATGACTCATATAGACAATGTCTTTACTTGGACCCGCACTTTACACCGAGCTCTCTACGGATGAGGTGGTGAGGAGGCAGTCTTCCTTGACTTGGGGTAGCATATGAGGGTAGTACTTCTAGGTGGAACCTCTCTTCTTCTTTTAGTGAAGGAAGTGCGTCTCAACTTGGTCTGGTTGCCATGAGGTCTAACGACAGGAGTTGTGGATTGCATTAATGCTTCAAAAGAGGGATAGTCTACTGGCTCAAGAGGAAAAACTCCTTATGTATATATGTTGTACATGTATATGTTGTATAGATGCACTTGAAAAAAATGCAAAAAGAAAATAACTCCAAAAAAAGTGGTGGGTCTGATAGAAAATGATAATCCCACCGGAGTATGTATATAGTGCAATAAGCAAAGCTTGAGATTCATGTCCCACCTTATGTAGCTTGCAGCAGGGAGACTTAGCTACACTGGTTGAGCTCCCAAGGATACATGGCTACACTGGCCATGGTCTATTCTCTTCTTCCCCCTCTTCTTGAGCCGGTTGAACTTGAACTTAGAAGGGAATACCCCGCTCCTCGAGGAAAGAGTGGTCGGACTAGGGTCATAGAGTTACCTTGTTGGGGAGGGTTGTCAAGTTGCTACTTCTGAGGTGGAGAGCTTACCTCACTTACACAGTACAAGGAAAGACTCACAGTCTTCAGGGTTTGTGTATGATCACTTGTTTTGATCTGGATTATTGAGGAGTCTTGATTATAGATTAGTGGATCTTAGAGGTTGTTGAGTTTTAAACTTAAGTCCAAATAAGGTTCCGACACATTAATAATCCAAAGATCTGATAGAGCTCCATAATTCAATTTAATGAATGCAAGTTTAATAATCAACCTTGATCCATGTATATTCTCCTCTTTTTCTTTTTCTTTTTCTTTTTCACTTCTTTTTCAAATAAGTGTTTGCTAAGGGACTAGCAAAGTTAAGTATAGGGGGGTGATGAATACCCATTCATCACTCTTTATTCTTTTATTTTAGATACAAAACCTTTGCCAAACACATGAATATTCCTGTAAATGCAAATAATTATCAAATTGCATGCATTGTGTAAAAATCAATAATTAGCATGTTTTTGTGCAAAAATAAAAGAATAAAGAAACAAAAGAAAAAGAGGGAAATATTTAGAATAAATATTGAGCGACCTAAACCCAAGGGAGGGCTCAGATGGTCCTGACCGCATAAAAACCAAAGTAGAGGGAGATAAGGAAGCTCATGTGTGTAAATATACCTGTATATAAAATAAAAATATTTTCCTCTTAAAATAAAAATAAAAATGGGTTATATATATTTTTAAATATTTGAACATATTTAATTAAAATAAAAGTAAGAAAAATTAAAAAGAAAATAAAAATACCCTTCCTTGTATATATTCATCATGTACATAAGACCACATACTTATTTATTTACCCCTATAAATAAATAAATAAATAAAAATCTCATAAAAATTGTACAAATTCTATATTACATAATGTAAATAAATAAAATAAAAATTACAAAAATAAAAATAAAATAAAAAGGAATAAAAATAAAATCAAAACTCAACATTGTATATATACCATATATGTATATAAATAAACCTATTTATTTACCCCTTGTAATTAAATAATAAAAATAAAATAAAAATACCTAAATATTCCAAATTCTATTCTATAAATAAATAAAATATAAAATTGGAATAAAAATGTACAAAAATATAAATACCTAATTTTTATTTCAAATAAATAAATAAAAATCACAAAAAATAGTTTATAAATAAATAAACATTTTTTATATTTTAACTTTTTCCTAATTCGGTCATTTACTAATTTATTTTTAATTTCTAAATCTTTTTGACGTGGCCGCCCCTGATTGGTCCACGAGGGATGTTGACCCCCCGGTCAACTTCCCCCCTGGACCACAGAGTTCCGGATCCGAGTTGTTGACCCGATTTCTCTATATTCTCCACACTCGATCCGACACCTAAAACCCTAAACCCCGGGTCTTATCTCTTCCTTGCAGATCCATGCTCCACGCCCAGGGTGGGTTATCGGGGTCCGAGCTCCGATAAGCTCGCCCGATCGTCTTCAAGCCGGACCCCTAGACATATTTAACATCAGCTCCGCCGTGCATTTCACTCATCTCTAGACCTTCCCCTCGATGCCAAGGACCTCCTCCACCTTGCCTGAGTGACAGCCGAGCGAGACGGAGTGGAAGTGAGGCTCGGGATGCCTGGAAGCCATTGATCCGGTGGCTTCGCCGCCGTGCACCGCCGCGAGCGCGCCCAGCCTCGGGACTCGACGATCCCTTGCAGGCAATGACCCCCGGAGCTCCCCGAGCTCCAGCACAATCGACCTCCTCCGCCAGGTAGGTAGTTTAGCTTGTAGTTTAGTCTAATTTAGGATTTGCCCCAATTTCCTTCGCCACCTTCGCCCGTCGTCTCCGACCAACCATCTGACCACCCGACCGCACCACCACCTTCACCAGACTCCTCCGCACATTCTTCATTCAGTCACCCAACCCTGACTCGCCCCGGAGCAGGGACTTTGGTCCTCCTCCTCCGTCGCATCGCCGGAGGACCTCCATACCGCCGCACCTTTCACCCTCCACGTGCGCTGACGGGTTGAGGCAGTTTGCCCTCGACCCCTCTTTCTTCCTGTGCAGGTCAGATCGTCAAGAGGGCCTCAACTGGAGGCCAACAGCTCAAGCACATGCGTTCCAGGTCTTCACCTTCGTCGGAGTTCTCCAGAGCTCCCCGCCATCATCGGAGCAGTTCATCCGCTGCGGGACTTCACGGCGGAGCCAATCCGCATCTCAGAAGCAGCAGAGGAAGTCCACCGTGTGCGTATCGGGCCGACGAAGTTTGCCGACCACCTGTTCTTCCAGGAGCCTCCCCAGCCGTCCATCCAGCCTCGCTGCTCCAGATGCGATCTCGGCCCTTGGTTTGAGGAGCAGCAGCACCCGTTCGATCACGAGAGGCAGGATCTGGACCGTCAGATCAGCGAGATTTAACCCACAACACACCACAACCGCACGATCATCCACGTGGGTACACCTCTGCCGTTCGATCTGCGCCGAGGGTTCTTAGAGGAGGTGCCACTGATCCAGACCGTCCGGTCATCCACGTGGAGTCATCCCAGCCCTTGGATCATAATAAGGGGTAATTTGCTCTTAGGCCCCTCCTGCTTTGTCATTTACGTTCTAGTCTTGTAAATATTTTTCGCAGTTTATTTTAGTTTGGAACATTTGCATAGAGGACTTTGTTATTTACTTTTATTGCATTTTCGTCCCTATTTATAGTGTGCACGTGCATCGACACGTGAGTTAGTGGACATTTTGCATGTTATACCCTGTCTTCCTTGTGTGTTATTGTTTGTATCTTTTAAAATAGAAATGACATTTTGGTCCCTCTAAGCTTGGACCACGTGCCTAGCGCGTGAGTCGGTGGGTATTTTGCAATTAAGGCCCTAAGGTTTTCAGCCGTGTTATATTTTGGCCCTTGCAACTTATTTTATTTGCAACTAGGTCCCTATACACTATGCCTTGTTGTTTGATTTTAATAAAATAGCAAAATTACTCCAAATTAAGTGAAAATTGGACACGTGGCTCCTGCCATTGCGTAAAATTTTCACTAATTTTTGGAGACATTTTTTTATCATTTTTATTATTTTTTAAAAATCAAAAACCTCTCTTTTTGTTCCTGTCCAGTTATAAAAATCACAAAAAATATTAAAACCCTTTCAAAAATTCTAAGAAATTCATATTTTATGTGTTTGGGTTTGTTTGATTTTCTGACCAATTTTGGTCATTTTTGGACTTATAGAAAATATAAAAATTGAAAAACATTGAAAATATCATAAAAATTCTAATAATTAATAGAAAATCTTAAAAATAATAATCTTAGTCTCTGAATTTTCCTTCTTGTTTCTAGTTTACATGAAAAATACCTTCATGCTTTGTTAGGGTCATTTTATATTTTATTTTGACTCTTGAAGCCTGGCTTGTTAGTAGCATTGTTTTTCAGCCTTCTTTCATTTTTATAAAATCCTATAAAAATCAGAAAATTATCAAAAATTCACTAAAAACAGAAAAAAAAATATAAAAAGCATAAAAATATTTTTGTTTGAATTTTTGGACCTTTTTAGAGTAATTAAATAATTGTTGAAAGTTTCTTGTTTCTTTGTTTTCCTATTTTCTTTATAATTAAAAATTCCAAAAAAAATATCTATAAATATTAGAAATCCACCAAAAATTGATTGTTTTTATTTTATTTGATTTTTGACTACTTCATAGGCCGCGAGGCCATCACATGCTCTCTGAGTTTGACCCTGGTCGCTATACCAGGCTAATCCAATAGCCAGGGCCACTAGTTATTTTTATTTGATTTTTCTCTTTGTTTGGTGGTCTGCTCTTATATTTTTCTTGTTGAGCCGAGATTTCTGTCGATCTGGGTCGCAACGACCCGAGAGCTTATTTTGACCTGATCCGGATTGATGTGATCATTGGCTCACCAGGTCATACCATGGTTTAAAAAGTCAGAGTAGTCGGTGAGGCTAGTCAAATCATAACCGAACCCAATCTGATAGGTTCAACTGGTTCTATAAGAGTTAAAAAGAAAAAGAAAATTGGATTCAACTGGTTGGTCGGATCGGTTGAACTGAACATAATCAGCCATGTTGGATGCAAACAGGATACAAATACAAGTATTATCATATTCTTATTTTGACGGATATGAAAACAGATACAGATACAAATTTGGATATGGATATTGACGGATGCAAAAACTATATCCCTATATTCTTAAAATAATAAATAATTCTTAAAAAAACATATATAGATGTAAAACAAATATTGATCACCTATGAATAATCTTAAGAATAATAAATAAATTATCTCAAATATACATGTATTAGATGGAATACACATGATATAAATATAGTAAACATACTTATAATAATAATTATACCATATATGTATGCATTCCTAGGCGGATGCCCTCCCTCCTACCCATGCCCAATGCTTAGCACGACCTTTAAAGCGCAAACTTATATATTTTGAAAGTATGATATATTTTTTCTTCAGCAATGCATGATTCGACATGATTTAAATATTATTGTCTGTTGAGTACTCCATTCTCTATGCTCTGTGTAATTTTGGAGGTAAATGTATACCGAATGTTTATAATGTGTACATTTGTTGTTGATTTGCAACATGCTAATGATTTGAATTCTGAACGGTCATTATATACACAAACACATGCATTCATTTATAATCCAATTTTCTCAGTTCAGAAAACCAGTTTGATCGGTCAAACCAATAAATTAAGTTCGGTTGGATTTTTTCAGGGTTGACAAGATTGATGATGACATGATAATGTTATTTTTGATCCAACTGGTTTGAACCAACAGTTTGTCCCGGTCAGACCAAATTGAAAACTGACATGTTCAACTTCCGATCCGATTTTTAAAACCTTGTGTAATTGACTATCATTAAAACATTCCCATCAACCAATAAGATAATACGATCAAGTTTGTCATTTGTATGTATTAATAATTCAATTGGAATACCTCATACTTCTATTATTAAATATTAAGAGGGATGCGAGCAATTGCCATTACATATCTGTATTTATGGAAATAAAAGTAAAAAAAGATTGGGAAGTTGAACAATTGGAATTTACGCTATTGTTGTCTATTACTCCATGTCCGTCTACTACTTTCAATTAGTCAACATTCTTGTTTTAACTTTTTAAAATTTGGAAAGATCACTAGCTTCATAAGGACAATCTCGTATTTATAATAGGAAGAGAACTCGTGAAGCACAAAGGCCCGAATTTGAATAATGCAAGGGGGGCCAGAATTGATTTCTCCTTAAATTATGGAGGAGAGGGTGTTGGGTAACAGTGAGGCCTGGCCCTCTCTCGTCCCCCCTCCCTCCGTCCCTGTATTATATATCAATTTTTGCTTCAAGTAAGCTATAACTAAGGTTTGTGTAGATAGATGGTTTGCTTCATTTAATTTGAAAAAGAAGTATATTTAATTGTGAATGGGTAGAATCAAATCTTTATAATTTTCATCCATACATGTGTGCACACATTCATCCATAGATATATTCATGCATGCATATGTACATACTTTTGGTCAAAATTAATCAAACATTTAACGCCATGAGCATATGCGATTACCTTATTCATGTTCAGTTCGTTTATATAAAAAAATCTAAACTTGTGCTTAGGTTTGGCGATGTATACCTTTCGTGCATGAGCAAAGTATAGAATGGGTCCAAGTCTAGGTGAACTATTAGCGACTTCGAGCTCTATACCCTTGTTGGATAAATGACGTTTTGATCAAATGGTACGGATGATACCCACTTTTACTGATGAGATTTGCACAAAGCAGCATTTAAAATGCGGCCTTTGAACAAGGATTTGACCACCTCTACCGAATAGAGCATGTCACAGTTATTCAGATTCTCCTCCACCTAGTCAAATCTTAATATAAATCCACATATTTTTGACATATTAAGAGTTTCTAATGTCCACATGGTGCAAAGGAATGATCCATTTTATGAATTCGTCATGACCTTTCCAAAAAGTCCAAGGACATCAATTTTGAATTTTATTAGAGCATTTAATGTAAATGGGTCAGATCTGATTAAGTATCTGAAATGGATCTAAAAATACCTATTTACGTGTAAATAGAAGAGGCTTGGGTTGTCCCTTCAACCCTATCAATCCAATTTTCTCCCCTTGTTGAACCACAACCATTTTAGTTAGAAAACAATTGTTACAGAGCCATCCAAGTTGTCCTTCAATGATAAGAAGATGGCATCACACAACATAGCTCAACTCGTATACGCGTTCTCATGGAAATCCAAGTCCCTGGAGACATCTAACTGCATGAGAGAAGATCTCGAGGAACATCCTCGAAGGTAACAAAATTCCCTTCTTCATAGTTGTTGGTTTCTTACGTGTTTCAATATTTTATATGATTGAATAACCACGGAGTCAAAGGGAATTCTTAAGGCATGACTTATGATATTTTGATATTTTATTGTTCTCTTTATTATGAGTATATGGTGTATGAATGCAAGTAGACGGAGTGTTAGACAACATGGCTGGGGTGGAAAATACATCGATGAGAAGGGGGATCACAACCACATGAAAACATGCCAAAACTAGCAAAAAAGATGCATAAAAGTCATGCCCAGGTCACCACTAGTGCAAAATACACCATACAGGTGCATTGATACATGAGACAACCTAGGGAAAAAAATGAAATCTATTATCGGTGTCGTGCAATAGTATACCTATATAATAACTAGCACACTGAGGAATCTTCATTTCATCACCTTTATTATTTCATTTTGTCCTTAAATCCCTAGCTAAATGCATGTATATAGCATTAATTTGTACAAAATAACACTCAATAATTCACATAAAATATTGTATAAATATTATATCTAATTCCAAAATAAAAGAATAAAGGAAAGAAATAAAAAAGAATGAAGTGTCGAAGGCACTGAGTAACCCTAGACCCCGAGACCCAGTCATCATGATGATTTGGTCGACAAAGAATAAAGTAGGGGGAGATAGGGCAGAGAAACTGTACAGAATACACTTGAAACCCCTAATTTGGTTTGACAATAAATAAGCTTCTAGGACCTATTATATTTTCTTATTTTTATACCTCAAATCAATAAACCCTCTATATGAATATTGTATACAAAAAGATAAAGAAAAATACACAATTTATTTCATTCAAAATAATGTACAGTGTGCCCATGACATACAGAATAAAAAATTGCAAAGAAAAATTTACAGACATGTATCTTCTCCATACGGACTCGAAATTCACAAACTCACCTTTATTGTTCATAAAATTAAATTATCTATTTAATAAAATTAGTTTCATTTGATTTGGAGTTAAGATACAAAAGGTGGCTTTTGGGCCCTCAATGTGCAATATACATGTATATAATATTCAATATATTTATTCTTTATACTTTTAACATTCTTATATTTGTATATATTTTTAAATGTTATTTAAAATACATATAAATGATAAAATTAAAACAAAACTATTAAAATTTATTCAAATAAACAATTTACTTTAATATATATAGGTAAAATATACCTATATATACCTACATAATGTAAAATAATTAATTATTTTAAGTATATAAATAAACTCAAAAAAATATACTAAAATATATAAATATATATTTAAATAATCTATAAATATATAAAGTACAAGTATATAATAATAAAATACAATATACAAAATAAAAAGAAAATATGCAAAATGTAGGTATATACATGTAAATATTAATATGTAATAAATTAACTTGTAAAAATAAATAAAAATAAGTATTAAATACTACATAAAATAATAAATATTTTTTATGTTTCAACAAAAAATATAAAAAAATCATTTGTATTTTAAAATGAATTAGTAAAAGTTTTTATTTCCCTAATTTCTTGGTTGGTCTACGTGAACCAACCAGGAGCCGAGGACCGTTGACCCCAAGTCAACTATCCTTCCTCAACCGCCTCGTGTGTCAGAACTTCACGGACACCCATTTTCTTCCATTTAACATGCTACCTCCATGATCCCATACGTCTCAAGATCGCCACCATCTTGTAGCCAGATCATCCATCTCCTTCGCCCACGCCCTAGCCTTCACCAACCACCATCCTTCCTCCTGCCATCTTCTTCGCCTTTTTGCCCTCCTCCATGTCTATAAAGTCAGAGCTTCACCCCCTTTTGCAATTTTTATCCCTCCTAATCCTTTGTAACCCCAACAGACCCATCGAGCTTGAATCTCTTGTGACAAGAGAGCTTCCCGATCTGATGGGCGAGGAGAAAAAGGAGGAGAAGGAGATACAGCTCGCCGGAGGTCTTCTTCAGGCGACCTTTCACCGGCTCCAAGTATTAGAACATGTAGAGCTATTTCTTTCCATATTTTGATCACATTTTTATTCTTTAGCATAGCTTAGATTTTAATTTCTTTATTCAGTTAGTAACTTTGGAGAAAATCTAATGGTTTCATTCGCCGGAGCTTAGAGATCCGGCCATCGTATCATAGTGAAATCCACCTGGTTTTGACTCCAAGACCATTCCACCTCCAAGCCCTTACACTTATCCATCTTTCAACCCATTGTTCCCCTATGATCGCAAGAATCAGAGCGAATCGAAGCTATGTCCACCATCTTCGTTGGAGCTTCACCACCCACCTCATATCCCTGCTAATCCAGCTTCAGAAGAAGCCGAAAGCCCTCGCCTCGAGCTTGGCAAGGTTTTATGCTGGAGACACGACTAGAAGGCCTCCAAGAGCGAGGAATCGAAGCATCAAAGATCTCCAAGCCACGCGATACATCTTAAGCTCCATTGGTACTAGCCAAAACTCCAGACCAGACGATCTGGCGGTTATGGCTTTGATAGAAGTAGCCTCATTCTAGTTGAGAGAGTTCAGAATTCCGCCAGAACTATATATCCGGGGAATGATGACGCTCGAACTTCTAGCTCTTTTGGGCGTGGGAAAAATGGACTCTCGTAGCGGCGAGGCCCAGCCAACTACTTCTCTATAGCGGAATACGTCACATCGGTTCACTTGAGAAGGGACATCCCTCTGCCTCAGTCCTTCTTTCCGCAAATGCTTAACTAGCCCTCCTTGGTTTCAGACACCAGAATTCTTCATTCTCAAAACCTGGAATTGCAGCTATCGACTATCTGGGTTCTTTGTCTGAATGCAGCTTCGGGCTTACCTTACTGGGCTTATCAATGGAAAATGAGATCAGAGAGCGGGCCTCCGAGTTTCAGGCAAGGGGTTGATCCAGAGGTGGATACGGCGGTGTCCCCATCGCTAGGACTGTTGACAAGATTTTTCACAGTTTAAAAAGTTAGTTTTACCATGTCATTGTGTTACCACGAAGAATCGATATCAAACAAATAATATTACAACTACAAGCATGTTGGAAAAAAATATGAGTTGTATAGTGCAAGTAGAGGTTCATATCCGCATGGACTGGGCAGACTCGCTATTTTATTCTTTTTTAAAACTTGATTCCAAAATTCTAATCTCTTGCGATGAAAGACAAATGATGGAAAAATACGATCTACGGAGAAAGTATTTCCGGAAGCTTAGATTAATTAAATGTTATTGTGAGTGCAACTAAGTGAAGGAATGAGGTTTATCTCACAAGTTAGTAAGTAAGAGTTAAGAACTACTTGCAATATTTCAAGATGTAATAAAATATATGAGAGTTGTAATGCATATCAGAAACAAACTATAGTAAATAAAAGACATTACCAAACTAGTTTTTCATCTTAAACAAGAGTGACTAATATAAAAAAATGCAAGAGAGATATAAAAATGAAAAATATAGTGCTTCTCTATCCGAATAGACGATGGTGATGATGGAAATCACGAAGATGGATGCACGGGCTATTGGATGCGTGCACGAGGAGGGAGTTTCGCACAAGGTGACTGATGTGTACGTCGAGGAGGAGATGTGAGGGAAGAAAAGGGGTTGCGTACAACGACGTTGCATGGGTTGAAGGTGGTGCGTGGGACGCACAACTTGCACGACGAGTAGGAGGCAAGCTGGTAGCTACACGAGGAGGTCGTGGGCTGGTTGTGATGCACATGGGCTGCGCTAGCACGGGCTATTGGCGCACTGGAGTGGAGGGGGGAGGAGATGGATGCGGAAGAGAGGACACGCAATGGCTGGAGGTTGCGATCTGATTGAGCAGGAGATGGCCGTGCACACACTGCTACTAGAGGAGTGGTGGAGCACGCGGAGGAAGACTGTGCGTGGGATAAGAGCCTCGCATGGGAAGGGTGTTCTGGAATGGAGAGAAAACGTGAGGGGGCAGCTCTCACAAGGAGAGAGAGCATGAGCCATTTTATAGTTGCAACATACAGCTACCTTTAAAGGAAAGAAAGAATGAAGAGACTTATTTACCATCTCATGCACATAAAGACAAGAGTTAATACATGCATGGGGGAAGAAGTGCATGGGGAAGGTGTACGTGAGATGCTCTATGCACTTTGGGAAATGCTTGGGTATTTTGCACAAATCAACTTCCCATTTTCTTTCCAAGATAAAATGTTAAGGGAAATGGAGAGCCAATTTTGAATAGAACAATGTGTTTGACTATTGATAAAATTCAATGTTGTGAATATAAATCCAATACAATTTTATATCCTCCTCATTGTAGTAAAAAACCAATATGAGTTGCTAGATCATGAAGATAATTATTTTAAGTTATATCTTGGTGATTTAGTATGGATCTTCTTTAATTTTAGTAAAATATAATCCCACCATAGAATCCATAAATAATATGCAACTAGATATTTTTGAAAACATTTTGTCCATATATATAGCTATGATCTGTTGATTTATGCAGAGGTTTGGTCGATTATGTGTAATTAAGATGGTTTTCTCCGATGTGCATATGGAATAAATAACATGTGAAATGTATGCAATTGGAGATTACATGTCAAATACTGAGGTTGTCTTCACATAATTTGATCATATTATATCAATATACAATGTAATCATCACACCCCTATCCTTAAATATTGCTAGTCTCGAGCAAGAATAAGATAAGTAATAATGAAGGTCAAGGAAAATAGTCAAGATAGATCGGGTAAGGGTTTGCAGCAGACATACCCAAAAAGTCTCAAGTTTTCAGATCCTAACCGCACAAATACACAAACTTCAGTAGAGTCGACCCATGGATTAATGATTTGTTTGAATTGTCGACTTGACTTGAGTTTTGTAGTTTCAACAACTTCTCAGTTCCAACAAAATCAGACATGATTTCAGAAGGTCGATCAGGTCAGCTCATCCCTAAGAAACAAGTATTCGCTTTGACTTTGAATGGATATAAATAGTGTTTAGTGATGTTTTAGCTTTTGTGAGTCAAGGGAACGAGCTAACTACACAATAAATCAAGGTACCGAATGATTCCCTACACATATAGCCTCAGTCCTTACCTGAATTCAGGCATATTCTCTTTTCACCTGAGTATGTCAGCATAAAAAATAGGTCATAGTTTATTGGAGAATGGGACTTAATTTTTGGCGTGTTCCGTAGACCGCTTTGGTCCATTGCTCTCATTTTTTCCTTTTGCAGAGCATAACCCGAGGTCTCTTTGGGCCTCTTTTAAGAAATTAGGTAGCATCATTGGGCTGCTACCACAGCTTGTTGGTGGAGAAGGGTTATTTGGTGGTCTTCTTTCATTGCTTTTGCTCTGCACATCTTTGCATGATTAGTAGTTTTTTGGCATTCTTTTGTATTGTGATATGCCTTTTTGTGGTGTTTTTGTTTTGGATTTGGCATCAAAGGTAGTATCGGTTTAATATTGACTTTGGAAGCACGATACTGGCTTATTTGCTGACATACTTAAACTAGAGAGATCATGTTTCTCCTGAGTCAAGTTCCTTCACTGACTATAGACAAGGTTCAAGCATTGGCACAACCAATAGGACAACTCCTCACCTCAACTAGATTGTAATTGTATCTCGTAAAATAAACTCAATCAAGTTAAGTGGAATGTGCAGTTGCTTAATATCCACTAAAGAGTTTAAGAGTGTTACTAGTTGCTCAGGTGATCTAGTTAGATACATAAGTTCATTCACAAGTAGAGTTAGTGGAACTGAGAGAATAAAGTCCATATGGACCTGAAGAAAGCTTAAAAACTCATGCCTAGTGAAATTCTGATGGAATTAAGTGGATTAGGGTCAACTCAGCTTCAATCTATGATCTATGCAATGAAGAGCTGATTTCTCAAAAGTAGGAAAAAATGGGGAAGGAAGGACATGCTTTTGGTGGGTTTTTTTTTATAAAAATATTTTATGTTTTTTTTGTTTTTGTTTTTTAATTTTGTAAAACTAAAAATATGCAAACACCACCATGCTTATCAGAAGCCATGTCTGCATGACTTAGAGGACCAAAAGATTTGGGCGAGTGATGTGAAAACATATTTTTGTGTTTTGTTGGTTTTTTAGTAAAGAGGTGTATCCCCATACTTATCTAATGCAATGCAGTGAAAAAAAACATGCGAGAAATAAGAAGAAAAGATACCTGTGAGGAGAGGCTCACGAGAGTGCATGATTTAACGCCTCAGCTCGGCGATGTGTACTACTTATTGTTCCTGTAGAAGGTATGTTGCACAAACAAGCATGGGACCAGAGGGTTCAACGACGAGTTTTAATCTTTGACCATTGACTCTGAAAGTGGCTTTGGTGTGTGGGTCACAAATTTCTATTGAGCCATTATCAAAAACTTCAGTTACGATGTATGGTCCTTTCCATTTCGATCTCAACTTTCCTGGGAGTAATTTCAGTTTTGCATCGAAAAGCCATACTTTTTGATTTTTCTGAAATATTTTCCTCAAAATGTTCGCATCATGCCATATTTTGATTTTTCTCTTTGTACAACAAGTTGTTATCATAGGCTTGTGATCTTAATTCCTCTAATTCAGATAAATCCAATAGTCTTCTTTTCCAGTCTCATCATAATCCAAATGGCATTTCTTGATCGCCCAGAGTGATTTATGGTGAATCTCAATGGGTAAATGGCATGTCTTTCTATAGACCAATCGGTATGGGCTCATTCATAAGGGTGTGCGGAAGGCTATACGGTAGGCCCAAAGAGCAGAACGTAAGTGTTGAAGCCAGTCTTTACGATCAGAGCGGACAATTTTCTGGAGTATGGTCTTGATTTCTCGGTTTGACAGCTCAGCCATTCCATTTGTCTGTGGGTCATAGGCGGTTGAGACATGGTGTTCGACTCCATTCTTCTTAAGTAATTTTTTTACTGAAGCATTCAAAAAGTGGGTTCCACCATCACTAATGACTACCTTTGGTGATCCAAATCGAGAGAAAAGGTTGGTCAGGAATTTGACAACAGTGACGCTATCAGCAGCGCGAGTGGGTATGGATTCAATCCAAAGGGATATGTAGTCAACGACGAGTAGGCTGTGTTGATAGCCTTGTGATGTGGTGAAAGGTCCCATGAAGTCTATTCCTCGAGTATCAAAGATTTCGACTATATGTCCGGGTTGGAGGGGCATCATGTTGTGTCTAGTCATTGTTCCATTGGTCTGACAGGCATGACAAGATTGAGCAAAATTATAGGCATCCTTAAAGAGTGTAGGCCAGTAGAAACCACATTGTAAGACCTTAGCAGTTGTGCGCTTCCCTGAAGGGTGTCCTCCACACCCAGAAGGGTGGCAGTGAGATAGGACACTGGAGACTTCAGATTCAGGGATACAACGTCTCCAAATTAAATCAGTGCCCTTTTTGAAGAGTAAAAGGTCATCCCAGTGATGAGCTTGGGCTTTGGTTTTATCCTTCTTATATTTTGGCCAATCGTCAGGTAACTTGGAAGTAACGAGGCAATTGACGATGTCCGCATACCAACGAAGTTGAGAGATAACCATTATATTTTCATCTGGAAAAGTGTCAGAGATGGGGATCATATATTCGATCGAGCCATCGGATGGAAGAGGTGAATGGAGTCTTGATAAGTGATCGGCAAAGACGTTCTTTGCTCCGGCCTTATCTCGAATTTCTAAGTCAAATTCTTGGAGCAATAGAACCCACCTAATGAGTCTAGCCTTGGCATCTTTCTTTGTGAATAGGTACTTTAGAGCAGAGTGGTCTATGTAAATTATGGTATGGGATCCCAAGATGTAAGACCGAAATTTTTCCAGTGAGAACACCACAGCTAGCAACTCTTTTTCAGTTACAGTGTAATTCTTTTGTGCATCATCAAGTGTCTTGCTAGCATAGTGGATAACATATGGTTTACCGTCCTTTCTTTGTCCCAAAACTGCCCCAACAGCATAATCAAAAGCATCACACATGATTTCAAATTCAAGAGTCAAATCAGGGGGCTATAATATGGGTGCTTCAGTGATGAGTTTTCTCAGAAGAGTGAAGGACTCGAATGCTTCCTCAATGAACATAAAATTTTGGTCCTTCTCAAGTAGCTTGGTGAGCGGACAGGAAATTTTCGAGAAATCCTTAATAAACCATCGATAAAAACCGGCGTGACCTAAAAAGGAACGAACTCCTTTTATATTAACGGGCAGGTCTAGGTGGGTGATTGTCTCAATTTTTGAAGGATCTACTTCCATTCCTTTCTTTGATATAGTGTTCCCTATCACAATCCTTTGTCTCACCATAAATGTGATTTTTCCCAAGATAATATCAAGTTTACTTCAATGCATTTCTTGAGGACTCGATCCAAAAATACAAGTGTTTCCTCAAAGGAGTCTCCGAAAATTGAAAAATCATCCATAAATACTTCCATAAATTCATCGATCATATCAGCAAAGATACCCATCATACATCTTTGAAAAGTAGCAGGGGCATTGCATAATCCGAAAGGCATGCGTCGAAACGCATAAGTCTCAAAAGGACAAGTGAATGTGGTTTTGTCCTGATCTTCTGGTGCTATGGCAACTTGATTCTAGCCAGAATATCCATCCAAAAAACAAAAGAATTCTTTTCCGTCTAGTTTCTCAATGATTTGATCAATGCATGGTAGTGGAAAGTGGTCTTTTCGTGTAGCCTTATTCAATTTTCTATAATCTACACAGACTCTCCAAGATGTTACCACTCGAGTAAAAATGTCCTCTCCTTTTTCATTTTTCACAATTTTTAATCCAGCTTTCTTGGGGACGATCTGGAGAGGACTGATCCAAGGACTATCAGCTATCAGATAAATGATACCGACACTCGACCACTTGTATATTTCATTCTTCACAACCTCTCGTAGATTGGGATTTAACCGTCTTTTCATTTCTCGAGAGGGTTTACTATCATTTTCCATATATATGTGGTGTGTATAGAATGTCGGGCTTATTCCTTTCAAATCAGTTATCTTCCATCTAATAGCATGGGAATTTCTTTTCAAAACCTCCATGAGTTGGATTTCCTGAGTGTGATCTAGGTTGGCATTGATAATGATCACTATAGTACATGCATCATCAAGGAAAGCATACTTCAGATCTTGGGGTAGGGGTTTCAATTCGACAATGGGTGTTGGTCAGAGGTGTAGTTTCTTCTAATGAATCTATCAACGAAATGGTCTCAAAAGGTGACTCCATCATGGGTATGATCACGGTTGAGGTCAATGCAAGTTCGTAGTTTAGTGTGTCCCAATCATTATCAAGCTCATCAATTTCTTGTCCGGTGAGAGGGCATGGTGGAGCTTCAAGTGCGAGATTCAAATTGTATGTGGCAATTTCATGAGAGATACTCTTATAAGTGGATCTAGAGGTGTTTAGAATAACCTTTAAAGTATCTTTGGAAAGATGGATAGGAGCAAAGTCATTTTATATGTCAAGGACATCACAACTCTCTATCCAACCACAGTCTTTGGTCTCGGAGTCAACAAAAGTGGGTATGACAAGATCAACAGGGATGATCTTGCCATTGATTTTAAAGTCTACTTTTCCCTCCTCATAATCAAAATGTGCTCTGGCAGTAGCTAAGAAGGGTCTTCCCAGAATGAAGGGAGTTTCACTCAGTGTGTTAGCGGGATCCATATCCATCACAACGAAGTCCACAGGAAATTGATGTCCTTGAACGGTGACTATGACATCCTCAAGAAGTCCTAATGGTCTCTTCACGGAACGATTAGCCATTTGTAAATTCATCGAGATAGGTTTTAGTCTCCCTAAGTCAAAGTGTTCTAGGATAGCAATAGGGAGGAGATTAATCGAGGCACCATTATCCAACAGAGTGCGCTAGAAAGTCAAGTCACCAATTGTGCATTTAACCAAGGGTTCCCCTGGATCTTTCTTCTTGATGGGAAGGAATTGGGAAATGGCATTTGATGTGGCTCTTGGAAGCACATACTTTTCAGTCTCTTCTTGATCTTTCTTATTCTTTCCCTTTGATTTCGCTTTGGTGTGCATTTTTCCTTTAAGAAGTGAGAGAAGTCTGGGACTTGTTCGAGGACTTTCAGGAGTAGGATTTCGATGAAAATGTCTGAGAATAGTTTTTCTAGCTCTGGATCGATGGTGGATGATCTCGTGTTTTTCCTGCGAAGAGCTTCAGGAAAGGGAATGGTTATGGTCAGGGAGGAAGTGGGAGGTGTGGCTATCTCAATTGATTCCTCCTCATTATCGATGTCCTCTTCCTCTTCGCTTCCATTCTCAACAGTATGTGATGCGGTGTGAGTAGATGAGGTTTTTCCGTTTCAAAGAGTTACGGCATTGGCGGATTGGTTGGAACGGGTTGGTGTTTTGAAACTCACTTGATTCCTAGGCGGTTATTGTGTGTTTCTCTGGGTTGAATTATTGGTCTTATGAGGTGTGAAAAATCCTTGATTTTGATGTTGAAACCCAAGAGGTGAGGTGAAGGACCCGACATGTGGTGGAGGGGTATGGAAAGATCCAGATGAGGTAGTTCTATTAGTGTTAGGATTGGGTAAGGGTTGAGGTGACAACGCTAGGATGTAAGACATGATCTCGACAAATTGTCGAGCATTTTCAGCATTTGCTTGTTGCTGAGCTTGGTTGGCTTGTTGTTGTACTGTAGCAAGCTATTGAATAGCCTGGGTAAGAGCATCAAAATTCACAGCCAAGGGAGGTTGAGTCATGGGAGGTCCTGTATGTTGTTTAGGCTGGTTGTGATTTTGAAAATGGTAATTGGGTTGTCCATTCCGCCCAGTATTTGATTGTTCTCTCCATCCTGAATTCTGGGTATTTGAGAATGATCCACCTTGATTTCTTTGTATCCAATTTACTATCTCAGGAGTCATTTCTTGATCATAGGTGAATGATACGTGGCCAAAGTCTTGAATGTTGGGGTTAGAAGTAACCCCATAGATGTTATTCGGGACTTTATTCAGAGACAAGTTACCAATTGCCTGGGTCATGAGATCCATTTGTTTGAAGAGGATTTCCCATTTATCATGATTTTGGTTAGATGAGTCACTAGTGGATCTCTCTTGATCAACTAAATTAATCGGTCTCACATGCCTACTATATTGTTCAATGGAGGAGCTATTCACCGAATTATCAACCATGTTTTCAAATAAAGTCCACACGAAGTGTTCGTCGTGGCTAGTATAATTCCCGTCACATGAGTGATGAATCCACGTTTCATCATCTTTATTCTATCATTTTGGCCTTAAAAACCCTAGTAAATGCGTGTAAATAGGCTTAATATAGGCATTTTAGCATTCATGCATATGTGTGTAAATATTGTATAAAATGCGGTTTTTAAAGCCAAAATAATAGAATAAAGAAAAGAAAAGAAAAAGAATAAAATATTGTAAATATTTTATGACCCGAAACCCCGAGACCTAGGCATCTTGATGAATAGGTCGACAAGGAATAAAGTAGGGGGAGATAAGGGCCAAAATACAGATAAAATACCTATACATTATATTCATTCTTTATTCATTTTGGGACCTATTTTTGGTTCCACTTTTTATTCATCAAATAAAGAAACTTTGTACATGAAAGTTGTAGATAATTTAATAAAGAAAAATACAAAATTGATTTCACAGAAAAATAATGTACAGATAAAAAGTTATGGTCTGAATAAAAATCCAGAATGCCAACTTCCCAGACCCGTATCTCACAAATAAAAACTCCAAATGCAGCGTACTCACCTTTAATTGTATATAGAAGAAAATAATCTAATTAATGGTGGTGGTTTCGCATTTGGCGGAGCTACGGTTTGAAAGTTGACTTTTGGACCCTCCTTGTATACTTGTACATATTAAAATATTCAATTTATTATTTATTTATTATTTTTATAATTTTATATTTTTATAATTTTGTAAATAATACTTGTAATAATTATGTATATTAAAATCAGAATAAAACCATCATTAAAACTCAAATAAAAATACCTGTATATATTTGATACATAGGTGTTATACATACACTTATACCTATACAAAACATACTTGTATTTTATTAAATATACAAAATAAATCAGAAAAATAAAATAAAAATATATTTATGTACATAAAAGTATTTTATAATTTTATAAAATAAGAAACAAAAATAATAAAAATAAAATACCTAAATAAAAATAAAATACTTAAGTATATAGATATAGATACCTATAGGGGTATAAATGCAAACTTGTAAAAATAAGTCTCATAAAAATAATTAAAAATCGTAATAAAATAATTTATAAAATTACAAATACTTTTTATTTTATGACCTAATTAAAATAACATCATTTACTAATTTAAAATGATTTTATAAAACTTTTTTCCTGGTTGGTCCACGTGGACCAACCAGGTGGTCTGGACAGTTGACCGCGGGTCAACTGTCTGACCTACTCTCTGTTGCCTGTCAGAGTGGTTTTTTGTCGTTTTTGACAATTTTTGGAGACCACGTCTTATATCCTTTCACGATGGTGTCTTCTACAATTTTTCTCCCCTTGGACTGATCTATCACGCCTACTTGTTATCTTGGGGAATGGATCAAAGACGCGCCCGTGACACCTCCTCGAAGACCGCCCCTCAGCCACTTTCAAAAACGACCCCATTCCTTTCCTTCTTCTCTTGAACCCTTTTTGCCCCTTGTTTGAGCTTCTCTTCCAGCTCCGGATCGACGCTGGTGACAGGAGCGTCTCCAGCTGGCCTAGGCAAGCCCAGGCGAGGGTCGAGGAGAGGTCTCCACCATCTCCGGCCAACCTCGGCCGTGAGGTTCGATCTCTTGGTTTCCTAACCAATCGAGGTGCTTTCGTTTGTTTTTTCTTTGTGTTTTTCTCATAGTTAACTAGCTGATAGTATTAGGATTAGCTTTGTGCTTTTATCTGGGTATTCCATCGTGTATTTCGCCTCGATCTCGCAACCGAACACCTCACCGGAGCCCCACGTTCCGGCGACCATCTTCCACTTAATTCCCCACCGTTTCCTCGCCAATAAAGGCCAAGTCTCTGCAAGTTGTGCTGTCATTTTGTACCCGTCTTTGCAGGACTTGAAGGAGGCGTCTGAAGCCTCGATTTTTGCCAAGAAAAGCTCCCAGGCCCGCCGGCGTTCTCGTGTCTTCCGGGGATCATACGCGGATCTCTGGAGCATCTCGTGGGTACCTGGGGATTTATCACCGCTGCTGGAGCATCAAGAAGGCCTTGGGACAGATCCAGGTGCACGGGAGCTCGACCTTCGGCGATTTCAAACTCGCCCAGGTCGAGTTCCTCGTGTGTTCATCCAGCATCATCTTACGCCGTCGGATCTCTCTCCATCGCCAGGCAGAGCAGCTGCCGTTGGATTTGAAGGAGCCTCCAGCCGTCGGATCTTCAAGGAAGAATCTAATCGTGGCCGTTCAAGGCCGAAACGGTATCGGACGCCAGCGGGCTGACACGTGGCATAAGTGGAGGCGCCTCCTCCATTTGATCGCGCGGGGTATTTTGCAAGCTACTCCTCGCGTTTTTTTTTGTAATATTTTATTAATCTCAAATCCTTCATCTGCTGTGTTTAAGTTCTGTTGATTTTGCATACCAGCCCCTGTACGTTTATTTAATTGCGAAGAGGACCCTGCCAGGCGCGCGTGCAAGCCACGTGCGCCTTGGCATTTTTGCGAGGATAGCCTCGTCATTTCTATTATTAATATTAAGTTCGCTAATATTTTCAGTTAGTTATTTAGTTTCTGGAATATTTGCGTGGAGACCCCCGCATTTCCTGTTAATTACACAAATACCCCTGCACTCATCCCTTTTCTTTATGCTTCTAGTAATTTTATGCACGCATCTAGAAAACCCTAAAAAATCCATAAAAATTAACTTAAGTCTCTGTTGCATAGTACTTCCACGCCATATTTTTATTTTCCATAAATATTGCATTTTATTATTTATAAAAATTCTAAAATAGCCATTTTCAGCACTGTTTGCATTACAAAATACCAAAAAAATATAAAAACACTCCAGAAAAATCCCAAAAAAATATATTTTGTTCCCTTTAGTGTGTTTTAAGTTCAGACCAAAAATCATTAAAAATTATAAAACCAAACTCCTAAAAATCACAAAACTCTAAAAACCTTCATAAAAATTTATAAAATTCATAAAAAATCCAAAAATAGTGTTTTCTTTTCCTGAATTTTCTTGGTTTTATTATCTTTAAGTGAAAATTAATTTGGAGAATTTTTGTTACTGTTAGATATTTTATTTCTCCATTTTAAGTTTCAGCCTTGCATTTTATTCACTGTTTTCTTTATTTTGATAATTAAAAATACCAAAAACAATTTAAAAATTACCCAAAAATCACAAAAACATTAAAAAAGTATAAAAAGACCAAAAAGACTTTATTTGCTTATTTTTGAGTATTTTTATCTATTTTATAAATATCTCTTGCTTTCTTTTATTACATTGTCTTTACATTCCAATATTGAAAAAAGAAAATATAACAAAATATAAAATACAAAAAGAAAATACAAAATCAGTAAATTAAAAATCAAAATACAAAATTATAAAATTAAAAATTAAATAAAAAATATAAAATTCAAAACCCACAAAAAATAGCATAATAGGCCTTTGATCACATTCACACACATTTTTGAGCACTTGTGCCCCGATCTACCTGTCTGCTCCCTGTGTTCGACCTCTACAATACTTGCACTATACACATCTTTGTTGTAGAGTTATAATAAATTTTAACTCCGCACATTTACTTTCATTGCTTGATTTATTTGTTGTGGGTTAATTGTTGTTTGAATCGGGATTTCGAGCGGTCACCGCATCGACTGCGGTTTCGCCTTGTGAAACCGTACGACCCTCTATTTCTCGGTTCAACAATGAGCCATCGATAACTCTCTTGAATGATGTGTCTATGCCCTCATAGAATATCTCTGAACCAATTTCCATTTGGGGATTGCATGATGAGGGCATTTCCTTTGTAATTCCTTAAAACGCTCCTAGGCTTCATGAATGGGTTCTTTGTTCTTATGGGTAAATGAGATATGGCTTGTCTCAGGGCATTTATCTTTACTATTGGGAAGTATTTCTTGATGAATGCCTCTGTTAAGGCATCCCAGGAGGTGAGTGGGGTTCCATAATTTCGAAGCCATTGGAGTGCTTGTTCCTTCGGAGAGTGAGTGAAGGCTTTCATATAAATGTATTACTTTGCTAACCTAGGGATCGAAAGTCTTGTATGTGTAAGAAAGGGTCTTCACTCTCACTTCCATAGTACTTTGGTATCAAGGAGAGAGATGCTGGCTTTATTTCAAAGTCTCCTACCTCAGGTGGAATCTGGACCCAATGGACTAGATCTTCTGCCGCAGGTAGGGCTGCTAATTGAACTGAATCATTCGAATTCGATTATGATTCGTTCGATAAAAATTCGAAAAAAGTTCGATTCGAAACCAAATGAATTGATTTGAATTGAACTTGTGGATTCGAATACCAAATGAATCGAATCTGAATTAACCTGAATTCGTTCGATAATAATTTGATTCGATTCGATATATATGTATGTATGTATGTATGTATGCATCCATATATTTGCATTCCTATACATAATGCATATAGATATACATGCATATAATACATACATATTTACTTACATGTAACAACCTCACTTTGGGTCGATTAAGATCCTTTCTGAACATTTTTGTGCAAAGAATTATAGCATAATTGCATCAAAAAGTTGACATGCATTTATTCCATTTTATTTGTAAGTAAATAGATGCAAAAATAATATATGAATATCTACTAAAAATGTTATGGCATTCAATTCACATTTAATATATCACTAAGCATAACATGTCAAAGTATGAGAATAGAAATAAGCAATTTCTCATTTCTATTTTAATATCATCACTCATAAAGTTGTTAATCATACTTTGGTTACCAAGTACGCGAGAAAAAAGTACCACCAAATTCATGTTATAGAAAGCATCTAAATATACTCTCAAACCGACTTACTACAAAGTGGTCACTTAAGCTTGTAACCATATCCGGGCTCCACTAATATGATTTATCATGTTTACATTTCCCTCTATGATTTCCTTAACCCCATATTACACCAACGTGACTTGTCAATGCGTGACGTAATATACAACATTAGGCACTGCTAGTTAGACCCAATCCTTTCCATTTCCCTTTATAACCAAGTTCAAGTGGTTTGACTCGTAAATATGTTATGAGCCCGAGATGTGGGTCCTTCATGCATCAATTATACAAAACATCTAAATTTCCATTTGTACTTCTTAGTTTAGCCTAGTGATAGTAGCTTAGGTTTAAGTTACTTTGTATGAGTATAAAAATCAATCTTAGCATGTTATTTAGGATATTTTTGACGTTAACATGATCACTCTAAGCCACATACCCAATTATGCATATAAAATCCTATTAGTTAAAGACAAAATATCGAATATGAGAAAGGAGTACACAATATTAGTCATATAATCTACTAGGAAAATTTCCACATTTATTTCCATATTCTCACATTCCTTATGCTACATTTACCATTCCCATTTTCATTATCTACCAAAGATCCTAAAAACCAAGAGTCGATAATGGTAACCTTTCTCCTAGCATATGGAAATGATGGGTTTGCTATTTCGAGCTTCTCAACTTTTGTCGTAGTTTAAAGTTTATCTAGATATCTCTCATCTGCCTTTTTGTTGTTTTGATTTTCCTTGCATGACATAATTGATCATTATCATTTTCAAGATGGCGTTTATCATCACATGAGTAATACAAGTTCTTCTCACCATAATGTAAGATGTTCCTTTCTACATCAAAAATTCAATATATTTCATTTTCATGGCTTTATTTTTTCGATATTGAAGATCCTCGTACTAAATAGAGATGTTTTATATTGCAACATTATTTTTAGTATTCTCATTATTTCAAATAATATTATTAATTTAGATCAACTTTCTATATAGGCTTGATCTTGTCTTGTTTTAACATGCAATGGTAATTATTTTTATCTCTTTGATAGGCTCATATAATTTTATTGTATTTATATATTTCTTCATATAGAAAATAGTGATTTAATTTGTAAAAGGCATAGTATTTGAAAAAATTGGACACTTTTATCCACTGTATTCTATTGGTTTCATATTTTCGTTGATTATATAGTTTTTTTCAACTTACAATATGAATCTATATTCAAAATTAAATTAGACCATAAAATATAAAAAATTAAGATATTTTTCATATAATATTATTTGTATAAGCTTTAAAATAGAAATTCACATTTCAAATTCGAAATAAAATTAATCGAATTTGAATATTCAAAACTCAAAATAAATTGAATCTGAATTTAAGTTAGCACATTCGATTATATTTGATTCGAGTTCGGATTCGAAACTTTTATAATGGATTGAATCAGAATCCTAGTGGATTCGAAGGTATTCGATTTGATTAGCACCCCTAGCCGCAGAGTTGTAATGTGTACTAATGGGCGGAGGCCGGATGAGAGGTGCTATGGTGTGGAGGATTGTGGCAATTTCTTCTCTTGGCAGTTGTAATTGTTGCAGAATGAGGTCCATGGGATTAGGTCGGTTCTCTTCTCCCATGTCTACTAAATCAGATGAATTCTCAGACTTCTCACTTGAACAATATGGGTGGAGTTTTCTTTTATAGATTGGGTCGTAATCTAATAGTTGTTACAATTGATTTTTCAAAGATCTACGACCTAGCATACACAACACAAACACCATACAAGTTGTTGATTCACCAACTCACACAAAAATTACCGCAGAAACAATTAACTTTTCAATTTTAATTTAGTGATTCAACAAATGTTATCATAGCATTAAGAGTCCTTAATGAAGAGGTGGGTGTGGAAGATTGTTAAAAATCGATGTCCTAATTTGGCTGGGGGATCCAGGGTGCGGTACTCATATCAATGATATGTTCTTCCCATAAGAACATGTGCTCAACGCGTCGAGGAGTTACGATTTCTTTCTGCAATCCCATGTAGCACCGGGAATTTTTTGTCTCTATCCTAGGATTCTATGTGCTTGTGAGTTTTGTGTCATTCACCATGTGCATCAAACAAGCATTCAAATTTTTATCCGCTTTCGCTCAGATCACTGCGGTGATCTTTCAAGCTTATCTTATTAATGTGATCAAGCACGATTTTGGTGGTCTTTGAATTAAGTTATCAGAAGGAGAAGACCACAGAGATGATGCAATCAAGAATTCTTTTTTAATTTTTTTCGATTATATTCAATGTGCAAACAAATGGAAGAAATATAAATCTTAGAATGCTTAAGTGAAAAAGGAAGCTCACAGTGCCTGCACTTCTGGAGCTAAATCCATAATGTTTTATCCTGCTGATAGCGAGCTTTTACGAGAAGGGGGAGAAAGTAATATTACAAACAAATTTTCTACTTAGAACAAATTACAAGTTTGCAAAAAATGCATGGATTCTTCATTTTTTTTCGGGGTTCAAGTACCCGAAATAAAAAAATGCACGAATCAGAATATCAAAAACAAGTTGAAAGTGAAGAAAAAATTTGCAAATGTTGCCTCGTCCCCGGCAACAGCGCCAAAATGTTGACAAGATTTTTCGCGGTTTAAAAAGTTAGTTTGACCAAGTCGTTGTGTTACTACGAAGAATTGAGATCAAACAAATAATATTACAACTACAAGCATGTTGGAAAAAATATGAGTTATATAATGCAAGTAGAGGTTCGTATCCATAGGGACTGGGCAGACTCGCTATTTTATTGTTTCTTTAAAACTTGATTCCAATTCTAATCTCTTGCGATGAAAGACAAATGTTGGAAAAATGCGATCTACAGATAAAGTATTTCCAAAAGCTTAGATTAATTAAATGTTGATGTGAGTGCAACTAAGTGAAGAGATGAGGTTTATCTCCCAACTTAGTAAGTAAGATTTAAGAATTACTTGCAACATTTCAAGATGGAATAAAATATATGAGAGTTGTAATGCATATCAGAAACAAACTATAGTAAATAAAAGACATTATCAAACTAGTTTTTCATCTTAAACAAGAGTGACTAATATAACAAAATGCAAGAGAGATATAAAAATGAGAAAAATAGTGCTTCTCTATCCGAATGGACGATGGCGGCTACGGCGATCACAGAGATGGATGCGTGGGTTGCTGGATGCATGCACGAGGAAGGAGTTGCGCACGAGGTGACTGTTGTGTACGTCGAGGAGGAGATGTGAGGGTAGAAGAGGGGACACGTACAGCGGCGTTGCACGGGCTGAAGGTGGTGCATGGGACGCACAACTTGCACGACAAGAAGGAGGTGAGCTGGTAGCTACACGAAGAGGTCATGGGCTGGTTGTGATGCGCACGGGCTGCGCTAGCACAGGCTGTTAGCACACTGGAGTGGAGGGGGAGGAGATGGATGCGGAAGAGAGGACACGCACTGGCTAGAGGTCACGGTCTGATTAAGCAGGAGATGGCCGTGCACACACTGCTACTGGAGGAGTGGTGGAGCACCCAGAGGAAGACTGTGCGTGGGATAAGAGCCTCGCATGGGAAGGGCATTCTGGAATGGAGAGAAAACGTGAGGGGGCAGCTCTCACGGGGAGAGAGAGCATGAGCCATTATCTGTAAGGAAATAAAGAATGAAGAGACTCATTTACCGTCTCATGCACATAAAGACAAAAGTTAAGACATGCATGGGGAAGGAGTGCATGGAGAAGGTGAACGTGAGGTGCTCTATGCACTTTGGGAAATGCTTGGGTATTTTGCACAAATCAACCTCCCATTTTCTTTCCAAGATAAAATGTTAATGGAAATGGAGAGCCAATTTTGAATAGAACAATGTGTTTGACTATTGATAAAATTCAATGTTGTGAATATAAATCCAATACAATTTTATATCCTCCTCACTGTAATAAAAAAACCAATATGAGTTCTTATATCATGAAGATAATTATTTTAAGTTATATCTTGGTGATTTAGTATGGATCTTCCTTAATTTAATAAACTATAATCCCACCATAGAATCCATAAATAATATGCAACTAGATATTTTTGAAAACATTTTGTCCATATATATTGCTATGATCTGTTGATTTATGCAGAGGTTTGATCGATTATGTGTAATTAAGATGGTTTTCTTCGATGTGCATATGGAATAAATAACATGTGAATTGTATGCAATTGGAGATTATATGTTAAATATTGAGGTTGTTCTTCACATAATTTGATCATATTATATCAATATACAATGTAATCATCAAGGATCTAGACATATTTGGTGCCCATTTGCAGTTGCGGAACACCCCCAAGAAACGGTTGAGCCCTTGGGGAGCGTCGGAGGAGGTCGGAGGCAACCGGATTCGTCGAGCAAAGGAGCTTCATTGCCATGTTCTTTTATGTTCTTTTGTGAACACCCATGCACTGTTAGATTGAGAGCAGCTTCCAGATCTATCGAGGGTCATTGGATTAGACGCAAAGAGAATCCCTCTAGGACCGTAGGATCCTCTTAAGTGAAACGTGCTTCGCCATCTGATCATGCCGATTTTGGATAACTTACAGCTATACCCCTCTGCATTTTCATATTTATAAAATAGCTCTTGTAAATATTAAGATTAGTGTAAAAAGTGTTGTAAAAATTGCAAGCACCCCCGAATTTTATCGTATATTTCTTTTCAGTCCGCACCAGCTCAGCTCACATGGTCCAACACGTGAGCTGAGCAAATTACAAGTGTACTCTGTTGGCTTTTATAATTTATGTTTAGTTTTGGAACTTTGTAAATACGTGTCAAACTTTAGGTATTTTGCATAGAGGCCCTGCACTTTATTTTTATTGCAACAATGCCCATGCTAGTCCTTTACTTATTTATTTGCATTTCTATTATTGTTTAAATAGCTCATGTACCTTATAAATTTGGGAGAAATTGTTGGATATGCTTTATATGATGCTTATTCACGCTATGATTTTTATTTATCATTTTATTGCATTTCATGTTTATTAAAAATCATTTAAGACTATTTATTTCATATTTAGCTATAAATATACAAAAAATATTTAAAAACTTTTAAATACCAAAAATATATATATTATATATTAATATATAATATAACTCCAGACCAAAAATTTGAAAAACCCTTCTAACTCTATAAAAAATTACAAAAATTATATAAAATCTAAAACAATAGATTTTTCATTTTTATTCATATCATATAACATATATTAAAAATAGTTTTAGGGAATTTTATATAACTTATCTATTTTAAAATCCTAAAATATTCGACCTATTCATTAAAGTTAATGCTTTATTATATTTAATACTTTAAAAATACTTAAAAATATGCAAAATTATAAGATAATTACAAAAATAGAAAAATCAAATAAAATTATTTTTACAAATTTTGAGTTTATATAACTATATTCATAAACATAAAACCCTATATAACATCATCATATACAATATTGTTATATATTACCTATACCTATTATTACTATAAAAACCTAAATATATTTTAAAACCTTTAAAAAATAAAAAGACTATACTTATTTGTATTTTCTGATTTTTTTATATTTATTATATATATCATATATGTTGTTTATATTATACATATTATCATATATATGAATATACTTATTATATTCTTTAAAACAAAATGAATTAAAAATCATAAAATATAAAAAGAAAATAAAAATTATAAAATTCAAAAATATGAAAAATATATATGACTAAAATCCATAAATTTAAATATAATTAAAAACCTAAAAAATTAAAAAAACAAAAAGTATAAAAAATATTTATTGTTTAATTTTCATTAATTAACATTAAATACTCATATCCATGTGTTTCTCCTTTGTGGTTTGACACTCTACACTTATTTACTATACACATATTTTGTAGAGTTAAAATAAAAATAAATTTTGACTGACACATTTGCATTATTTATTCATACATTGTGGGTTGATTGTTTGCTTGATTTGATTGGTGATGTTCTGAGTACTGAGAGAGCAATCGATACAATGATTGTCGGACCTGACTTGTTGGGCACCATAGACCCTCCAAGACTGGACGTTAGGAACCCCTCAACAATTGACCAAGACACACCAAAAAATACGCCAATAACCAATGGGAACACCAATGGCATCTCCAACAATGAAGAAAATAATGGTGACTAGACCTTAATGGATGGCTTTCAAGGGAACACCAATGGCATCTCCAACAATGAAGAAAATAATGGTGACTAGACCTTAATGGATGGCTTTCAAAATTCCTTGATTTAAGTTGTATCGAGTTCTCTTCTAAAATGATTTCATGTTGAAATACATGTGTAAATTATATGTTAAATAGATCTTAAGGGATTATAATAGACTTCGGGTGATGGAATGAACATATCAAAATGCAAGTGGCGTATATGTGTACGATGTTATGTACAGGTATGCCAATGATTCAAACTTCTATTAAGATGCTAGAGGTATATATATCGTAGTGGTTATGACTATGATTATTATTGTCTTCCATGGGTGAGATACCATGGTGACTGGTTAAAATGGAGAAGGCATCTGAAGAACCACTGATTCCTTGATTAATTAGTCATTTTTAATGTAGCACGAAAATCCAGTGATCAATCAAAAATCACATGAAAATTTCCAATTAATTTAATGCAGCCAATATCTTTATTTTACTTGGGTAAGCCCCAAGGTTAGGTCAAGGAGGCAACTACCAACTTATGATCAGTTTTCAGATAATTTAGTGCACAGATTTCAAAAGTATTTATTATTTTTATGCAAATATGTAATGCAGTTATGCAACAGTAAACAAGCCCAAGGTTATTTCTGCAAATTTCAATAAATTTAAGTCAAAAAGTTATAGAACTTGTTCATGATGTAAAATATGCAAAATTAAGTTATTGTATCTTTTTGGATTTTCTTGATGCACATTGATTTTTTTATGAATTAATTAATGCAGAAAATGTGATTTATACTAATTGACTTTTGGTAAATATCAACATTCAACGTTTTTCAAAACTAAAATTATCCTAGATATATCTAAACGAATAGAATCCATAACAACTTTGCTTTCATAAATACACTAAATGTTGATTTAATTAAAAATCAATTATCCAAATCACCAAAGAATTTATTCCACAAACAGTGTGCATGCATAAGAAATGATTTTTGCAAGCATGACAAAGCATAATAAATTCCATAAAATTTGTTTTTTTATTTTTAAAAATAATGATTGATTTATTAATTTAATTAAGCACAGATGGGAAAACTGTTAAAGTTTCCACCAAAATAACATTGATAAATTAAACCGTGCTCATAAAAATACTAAGCAAGTCTCATTATTTAAATAATCAATATTGACATGTAATTTTTAGAAAATTAAAAAGATGAAAATAACTAGTTCAATCTTGGATCAAAGACAGTGGTCTCTATGCAAATAAATAATTAAATTGAAAAATGTACCACATGGATTTTCTTGCCATTACCAGATTCTACAAGGGGTTTATGAAAATTTTTAAAAGGCAGAACTAGTTTTACATAATCTCCAACTTGTGAGGGTTTCTCAGCAAATCTCCAAGTCACATGCAACATAACATGGTCCTCAGCTCTAGATCATACGGTGCAGGTGCGTCTCTCCTTCTGTATCTGACGATTATGATAAGAGTGCTTTTGACACTCCAGATGAGCTTCTAAAATGATCGGGTGGTTGTCATGAGGTGAGGTGAAGGTCGCCTCATCAAGATCGAGTAGTACATGTAGCTTGGGGCTTCCTCATCCTTCATTGAAGATGATGGTTGTGTTGTCTTCTCGATTCAACCCCCAGTTGTTGATGAATGGTCAGTCAGGAATGCCAATGATCTTGGACGAAGGTCCTCAAATGCATTCCCTCTCCTTTAATACCTGCAAGTGAGATGTGTTCGATGCTCGAGCAAGATTGCTTGGACAAGATGCTACAAGAAAGGTGGGTGAAGTTGGCTCCATGTATGCAAAGGAGGATGTGCCTATATGCTCCGACCATGAACTTGGTTGTATATGAGAGATGGCATGAGGGTAGAAGGGAAGCGGAGAGGTGTATTTAAGGAGGGGCATAGATGTTGATGATTTGTAGATTTTGCAGATGAACGAAGATGACAGAGATCAGTAAGGCGCAGAGAAATCATAGAACGAAAGGAATAGAAAGAAAAAATAAGAAGAAAAATGATGGAAAGAGGAAAGGGGGTAGAAGAAGAATACCTGGGTGTTAAGCATGAATGGGTACTCACCTATGCTAGAGCGGTAGAAGGTTCGATTGTCACCTCGAAGAGATAGCAGATGCCTATAAAGATCATGTAGTAGAAGAGGTGGCCATTGTTGCTTCAAGGTCCTGGATCGGGCCTTGGATAACATCGAAGTCCCTGCCTTTGTCTTTGCGCAATGAGCTCTAGATCGTTGTCATTGTCTTCAAGTCGGGGCTGGAAGGTGGTTCACTCTCTCTCAGAGATGGCGGACAACATGATTTGGGGCTGGCATTGTGTTTTTTTAGCTTGATAACTAGGGTTCGCATGAGGTTTAGAGGTGGTTAGGCTTAGGTTTGATCGACGAAGAGATAAGGAGGCGAGGGAGAACGTGGTTGTTGGTTGGAGATAGGATAGGGGGGGAGAGAGAGAGAGGAGGAGGAGGAGGTTCAATCATTGGTCGTTGAGGAGGCTGAAGAATGCGAGAGGGAGAATATGATCTTGGGACATGATGAACGCTGGAAATGAGTTATCTAACGTTTGGTCTTAAAGGGCATGTGATGTCCGACAAGTGGGATCTGACAATCGATGTATCGGCCGCTCTCACAGCTCTCAACACCTGATCAAAGTGTGTCAATCAACAATTACCCACAACTAAGATTATGCAAGAAATACAAGTGAGCTAAAATTTATTATACCCTGCAAATAAGTATGTATTGTATGCAAGCGTAGGGGTCGAACCACAAAAGAGCATCTGGGACAACCACAAAAATCATCAATCGAACAAAAAATCAATAAATGTTTTTACATATTTTTATAGGAATTTTATATTTTTTGTATTTTTTAATTATATTTAATTTTTAAAGAATTTTAATGTTTTATATTTTTATGCTTTTTATTTTATAATCTTTATTTTCTTTTTATATTTTTCTAATTTTTTGTTTTCTTTTTAATGTATAAAGGTGTAATAAATACGTAGAGATATATATAAAATAAGAGGTATAATATAAGCATTATGTATGCTATATAAATAATAAATATATATAAAAAAACTAAGAAAATACAAATAGGAACAATCTTTTTTATTTTGTAAAGGTTTATTAATATTTATAGGCATTTATAAATGTTAATAATTAGAAGTAATATACAATAATACTATATATAAGCTATATATATGGTTTTATATTTATAAATATAACCATATATAGTCAAAAGGTCTAAAATAAAATATTTTGGGTTTTTAATATTTTTCTCTATTGTGTGAGATTTCTTATAATTTTTGCAAATTTTTATGTATTTTTAGTTGATTAAAAATGTCAAAACAATATCTTATAACAATAGATCAGATTCTTTTGGGATTGAAAAATAGATAATATCTCAAAAATTCCCAAAACAATTTTAAATATATAATATAGTTAAAAATCAGAAAATAATGAAAAATACAAGAAATAAAATTAAATGTGTTGATAGGGACCTAAATACAATTGGACTAAAGTTTCAGTGTATTCCAAAACACCCTAGAAAAGTCATGGGGTATACATGAAAAAATTCCATATTTATCTAATTTAATACACACCGGGATTTTTGCAATATCTAAAAAGTTCCGTGACATGGTTGCAATTTTTTCACAAAATATTACACTTAATATAAAATTACATGATTAAACCATAATACAAATAACTGCAAGGGTTTAGGTGCAAAATGTCCCGCACCTCATGTGTATGCCCACATGATATGATGTGGACTGAACCTAACGCAAATGGAGGAAAGCACAGGGTTCAAATTATAAATATTACAAAAATATTTAAACTACACAAGGAAGGTTATAGACTAAATTATAAATACAAAAAAAGGGGGGTATAGAATGCAAAATTACCCCATGTGCATGCGATCAGACGACGGGGATGGATTCACTTGACACGCGTCACTTGCTAGTCACTCGATGACTCTTCGCACTTGAATGACCCGGATTAGATCATGTTAAGGATCGAACGGTGGTTGAGGGCTTCAATCAAGCGGTTGCTACTTCTCCTGGAGTGGTGTTCTTCATCTAATGGTGGGGAGAAGGGTTGGAAGAACAGGGGAAGAACACAGCTCTGACGGACATCTATCTTCGCTCTTGGGTGACTCTGACCTACTCTCGCCTTGCTGATGGTCAAAATAGGTCCATGGGAGGTTGTTAGAGCTGCTGAGGGTCCAAATGTGATCCAAGACCCAACGATGGGGTCCTGGGGATCGGAGAAGAAACGTTGGACTTGGCGTTCCTGTGCTAGGTCAAATTGAACCCTGGAGAGCTCCTTTGGGCATGAGACCTGCATAGCAAGAGGTCGAGGGAAAACTGCCTCGACCTGTTACAGGGTGAAATAGGGGGCTGGTACGTCGAGGCGGAGCCCTCCAGCGTACGGCAGAGAACGAGGGCACGATCTCCGGACATGTGCAAGGTCCAGGTGTATGGATGGGCGCTGGAGGTAGAGGGGTGAAGGATAAAGGAGAGGAGGTGGTCACGGATTCAGAACGAATGGGTTTACGCAGGGAACACAATGTCCGGAGCACTAGCTCGGGTGTACTTTCTTTTTGTGGATTTTACTATATTTAATATAAAGTTAAAAGTACTAAAGAGCACACTAACCTATTTCTTATTCTAAGGGCTCGTTTGGTAATCGGGATACCCCCAGGTTACCCCAGGGTAACCCGATTTACCCCCCTCTTTTCATGGAATGGAAGTCTATCACAAATCATAATGACATCACATCACATTGTTTATTCCAACCCTCTCCAACCCTCATAACCATTCCAAACAGCTACTATTCCAATCAGGTTACCCCAACCCACCCCAACCCAGCAACCAAACAGACCCTAAGAATCGAAAAATGCAAAATGGAAAGGCTCGCCTGTAGTAAAATGATTGGGATCACAACTCATCCAGAGGAGCTCCGATGAGGTTTGAATCGACTCCTCCAACGCTCCTCCTCATTGTAATTCAACGGTCGTCACTCCCTGTAATGAAGGACGATCCAAGTAGATTCAAAATAAAATGTAAATTACATTTTCAATTAATTGTCCAATGTGAATCCAATTCACATCAACATTTAATTAACAAATGTAAATGACAAATTGCTATCTCTTATATATTATAAATCACATTTATAATGAATATAATATGGATAGTGCTATCCACATTATTGATATCCATGATAATTAAATCACATTTAATCATCTTGGTTCTCTATTCTCATGTTCCCAAATAATGTGAATCACATTGACATTATTTACATTTTGATAATTAAATCATATTTAATTATCTAAGATAACTCTTCTTACAATATGAATGAAATTCATATTATTCATGATAATTAAATCACATTTAATTATCAATTTTCTCTATGCTCGGATACTTATATAAAGAATGAAATTATCATGAACTCTTTCAAGGATAATAAGCTTTCTCCGCGGATACTTGGAGATAAGGACATGGCGATTGTATTGTTCCACATATAATGACTTGGATATTGAGATCATATCTCAAATCCATATCTTGCGGACCTCCCATAGATGCTTGATTAAATCAAGACTGCGAATCTAATCTTCTCATTGCATCTGAATCACATTCATATCAATGTCCAACATTTGGACCAAGATCAGATTACTTATCTTCTAGGAGGAGTCACTAAAATCCAGACCTGTTTCATCACTCCCTAGGAATGGAAGCGTCATGGTTATACAATTATTTATGATCACATCACCCTCAGGTATTCCTAATACCTGTACATCCTGCATACTGGAAGACCCAGATTAAACCTAGAGTATAACATCAATTTTGCACTATCTACTTCACGGTTTTATCATTAAGTTTCTAATTCGACTATTGAGAGTTGGTATCAATCATATACTTTCCAAAAGCATATATCATACCCAGTTGTTGATCATATACTTTCCAAAAGCATATATCAAACCTACAAATTCAGTCAAGCTTTCAAAGCGAGATGATTGTGCATGGAATTTGATCTTCCCAATATCTCATGAGTGAGCTCATGTCTTCGGGTTCAGTAATGATCATGTATGATCCCTTTAAGAGATCGTATTACTCATATGCCCTTGCATGCAACCAGCGTGCCGGTGTATAGACCTTGGTTAGGTTATCAACCTATTGGTCTGCCAAATATACATACTCAGACATATAATAACACATCTATCTCCGGACAGAGGATGTGTGCCTATATCGTGACAGCATACATCATAGGACTTTGGTTATCTCGATCTCATTAAGTCAACTCTTTGACCTAACTAATTCGATGCCTTTGAATCTCTATTCCTATGAAAAGGACATGCATCAAGAGGTCAGTCAGATATCAGCCTTTAGAGAAAGGATTGCCATCACCTTCTCAGGTTGGAGATCCTCTCTTAATAATCATTTGATGGTGCTTGATGAGTCCTCAATCTAACTCTTTAGAAATTCATCCAAGCACCGGCCTCTATGATTCAATAATTGAATCAACAGATGTATGATCATTAAGATAGCCATGGTACATAACCATAATTGTACTAAGGGACCTATTATGCAAATTAGTTATTCTTCATTTCAGATCAGGGAATGATATTTGCAATAACAATTATTTCATAATGGCTTGCCGAGGGCTCGCATGTCCAACAATCTCCCACTAACCCAAAGAGCCATTAATGGGCTAATCATTTAAACCCACACTCATGTGACGATCATAGGATATTTAGAAAAATAGGTAGGTAAGCTGATCAGTCACTCAGTTCTCAAGAGACTATGACAAGTCCTTTTATGACACTTGCATATCTCCTTGTAACGATGCTCGCATCCAATGCGAATGTTGCATCTTATGCAACCAATACTCAATATTGTTTGTTATGATGTCCTTAATACTACAACTCAATAATTATTATAACCAGTATGTAATTTCTATTATCCTTATCAGAATACCCTTTATTCTTGGAGATCTCTATCTCCTAATGAATCTGTAGTTAAGACCTTTTTAGATCCTCATCTATAAATTATTAAGCTCTTGAAGATAAGACTTTGAAATCTCAAAAAATCTTGTCATCTTTGAAGATATTGTTATTACTATAAACAAGTGTTTTATTTCCATAGTATGATTAGTAATATGTTACTACTCCCACTGCATGGCAGACATCTGTCTTTTGTACATATATAGCATACACCTGGATTCTCATAACTGATGCACAAGGGCAACGGTTTTAGCATTCACCTCCTCAACTCCTTGAGGTGCTATCCCATTAGAAAGGTCAGTACCATATCTTGAGGGAAAGAAGCCTTTCTTGGAATGTTCTAGAAAATGAAACATGTCCAAGGTGTACTACTAATGTGACAGATACCATCTTTTATTTGCTTCTAAACAATTCAGAACTAAGATCTAAGAGGTATCTTTGAGATCATATCTCAAGGTATGGAATAGCCAGTCTTGAAAACACTTATTATTATCTTTATATCATTCTAAATGATTCGGATGTTATCTACATTTAGCACGATGAACACAATGACACTCCCACTAAGCTTCACACGGTTAATCAAGATTCTATATGACATCATAACATTTATAATTTCATCAAATTTTATGTTCCAACTACAAGAAGCTTATTTGAGTTCATAGATGGAATTCCTTAGCTTTCACACCTTGCTTTCCTCAACTATGAAGCTTTGGGGCTACTTCATATGAATAACTTTGGAGAAGTATTCATAGAAGAATGCAATATTGACTTCCATCTTGAAGATGTCAAAGTCAAGTTGTGTAGCTATAGTTAGCAATATTATGATGGGTTTAAGCATAGTCATTAGAAAGCAAGTCTCTGATGGGTTTAATCATAGTCATTAGAAAGCAAGTCTCATCGCAAGCGATGTCTTCTTTCTATGTGTATCTTGAGGATAAGAATCGTGCTTTGAAGTTCTTTACCTTCTCACCAGGTTCTCTCTTTCTCTTCAAGATCCATTTACACCTTAATAGGTCTTACCCATATAGGTGGGTCCTCGAGGATCCATATACAACACCTGTATATGAAGTCTACTTTAGACTTTATTGCTAATATCCATCTTTCCATGTCATGATCTTCAGAAGCTTCATCACATGAAGTAAGATCATTGTCAGACTTAACTAACACATGCTATCCATCCTCAAACACATTTGAAGAGGTATTAGTGTTTCATCTTTAATTGTCCTTTTAGTTTCTGATTTCAGGAGCCTCATTATCATCTCAAGATTAAATGAGTTCCTTTACTTCATTTTCATCTTGATTCTGAAGAGAGTCATCCTCTAATAATCATATCCTTAGAGTTGAGATCTTTTAAGAATCTAAAAGTCATTAAGTAGTGTCCAATACCATCCTTTATTTTCCTAATGAAGTAGCACTCTCTTGTGCTAGATTCCAGTTTACTTGCATGGAACTTTATTAAGGATATATATTGTAGTCATATATACCTTGGAAACTAAGAGGTAATTAGGCTAAGATTCATCATTGATCAATCATGTCACACATGATCCAATTGTATCTCTCTACAACTTTATTGAGTTTAGGTGTATTAGAAGGATTGAGATAGGAATGATATTCCTTACTCTATAAGGTATTCTTTGAATTCTTCTAATAGGTACAATCTACCTTGATTATATTATATTCACTTCATCTTCCTTCAAACTTTAGTTATAAACCAAAATTGTGAAATCTTTGAACATTTCAAAGGTTTCTAAGGTGAAGGGAAGAAAACTCATATCATAAATAATCATCAATAGACATCACATATCATTAATGTTTACTTTGATATAGATGATCTACATACATAAATATGTATGAGATCTTGAATACCTTGACATCTTGCACCATTCTAAAAGAAGGGTGCATTGGACAATTTCTACTTTGAATACAATTATTCATAAGTATGTAAGATTTGAAATTTCAGACAATCTAAAGTTTCATCTATTACTAGTCTATTCATCAATAGACAAATGTCCAAGACTTGATGCCAGAACATTGTCAAATGATCTTCATCTTCCTATTCGTCTTTTAAGGTTTAATTTCAATATTAGAAATATTAATGAACCATTCATTAATATTCTAATCTAGTAGACTCCTCTGGATGTTAGATTACTTTCTGAAATATATCCATCATAACTCTTTATGATAGGTGTATCTCAGAATTCATGTTTACTCTCAACATTTGGAAATAAACAATGAGTGTATTCTAATATCTAGGTCATAGAGGCATTCTCTAAGATTGAGGGCTCTCCCACTGAAAATTTGAAGTATATCTATCCAATAGAGATTGTTGCAACCATTGCATCAATATCCATATATGACTTATTAAACCTAAAGATCAAATTTCTAGTCTTCTAAAACATATGCAATAATTGCAAGTGTTATTAAAAGAATGAGATACAATTATTAGACTTTTAATATTATCCAATAGGAAAGTAAATTTCAATGATTAAATGTAGATTATTCTGATGCACTATCTGAGTCCTTCTCTAAGGATCCTAGATAGTCTAGATAGTCACATTATCAGTACATCGACTTATTGCAGTATTGGCATTCATCCAACTCTTTGGATGCCATATGAAAGTCACAGAAGTACAGTCAACTCTTTGACTTTTCTTCTTACTTGGGTCTGATCCATGCTTCCACTGCGCTCCTTTCATCTATAAATAACCATTACTTAAGACAAAGGATCTCTTATGTTGAATTCAAAAGATTTCAATATAAGAGTATTTCAACATTTATACATGCTTCATTTAATTCAAACAATATGAATATTATGAGGTTTCATGAATGACTAGAGTATACATAGTAGAATGGTGACACTCATCATATCTACATACATCTTAAATCTTAAAGACTTAGGTTCATGTAGGTATTCAAACATTTTGAATACATTATCTCTTATCGAGCCACCATTCTGCATAATGCAGTGAATCAAGTCATTCATGATTAAATGTTGAGAGCACATATGTATGCCAGAACATCTTCTTAGACTTTTATAAGGATTATTTGACAATTGCGATCATCATAAACATGTCACTTCCAAAGTACATTCGATGAGAGATCAATATTATAGAGACATACAACCCCTAGGGTTGCAGTCCTATTGTCTATTTAATTGTCAATCCTCGTTAGTATGAGGAAACTTGCACATTGCAACCACATACATCATGTGTCCAACTGCAAGTACAATATATGGATCATGGATCCAATCCATGATATTTTACTGGTTATCATTGAGTATAATATTGAGTGGGTTTAATGAAGTATTATCTGAAATAAGAAATTTGCATAAATGTATATAAATATATACTTTACTTTGATTTAGGAATTTTTATATCAAAGTTTAATTGCCTTGTCAACACTGAAAGTTTGTTCCCTTCATTACATTCAATATAAGAGATATACTTACCACTATATCTCAAGTAAGATCTGGGATCTCCTTCCTTATCTTTGTCACATCCCAATAATACGAGAAACTGTAAATCGGATAAAAAGAAGTGGGAACACATTCCACCTTGCAAGTTCAACTTGCATTTCCCAATTCAGTCTGTAATACCCGGGCGAACCACCCCTAAGGTGGTGTTGACCTGTCATTAATTGAACCGACCGTCAATAGCAATACAACTCGCTATGTGCAATCCAATATCACCCCAATAATATGAGGATCCGATATTGGGGTCACTACGCATGCGTCCTTACTCTTTTGAGAAGCAAAGAGCCCGATCCAAATGGCTTGTATGCAGGAGCTGTCACTTCGGGAAGGCGTCTCCGACATACAATCTCTAGCGATGGAACCCTTTGCCTTGACAGAAGACCATGGATGTCACTTATGTGAACCTCCATATCATGTTCAAATTCTAGTTAATCATTATGAATCGTGTTCACTACAATTAATTCCTCCAAGGGAAATAACGACCCTATTCTTAATAGAGTGTTTTAATTTTAATTGGATTCCAATTAATCTAATCATATTAAATTAATGATCTAATTAGTATCCAACAAACATTCTTATTGTTACTTGAAATATGATATTATCTCAAATACGTATTATTTTGAATTTTAATAATTATAAAATACATCGTGATCTCTCCAGCATTATCCCTTCCCTACCCGCTGTCATGGCCAGTACCGACGGGAGTGGGACAGACCGCACACAATGCAACCTGCTACCCCAGCGCTCCCCGACTAGACACCATATCCGCCTTGGGTTAGGATAATGCCAAATTGATCATTATGTACTTGAGATGATAATCGATTTTAAAACCGAAGTTATACCATGTAGTAATAATCAAAACCATTTTGATTATAAGGAAATTTGCTAAACAAATCCCTAATCCTATTCAAGTAACTTTGTTTGTTGGAAAGTAGATTAAGTAACCAATTGTAATCAGGATCATATCTAATCAATTATTAGTTAATGCAATGTCATTTAAGGAAATAATTATCAATCAAATATATCTATAATTATTCCAGGAAATTAAACCATTTAATTTCACTAATTGATTAAATGACAATCACAAGGTTCTTGATTAGGAAAGTAATTTTCAGTAGTGACTCTCACTAAAAATAGCATATCTCAATCAATTTAAATCCAAATCTTGCCAAATAAGTTTCCATGGTTTGCTGATTTGATTTATAACAGAACCTAAGTGATTTGACCGCATTTCTAGGCATTTAAAATCAGTAATTAACTCCTTAATTACGTCAAGATTCGCAGTCCCCGAATCAGTGGATACATGTTCACTGAATTATAATAAATTGAGCAATCGGATCCCAAGTCACGCAAACACAAATCCCAAGGTTTCCTTATTTAATGGGGAACATAAATTATGTGATAATTGTGTGTTTAAACAATTTAAATAGAGCCGAAAAATATCTTAAAATGGGGGTGCGAGATGAAATCCGATAAACCTTTTACAAACCCTAATGAACCCAAGTCGTTCTAGGTTTATAGATCGCATCCAAAACCTCCGATCTAAGGCTCTGATACCACTTAAAGGATATGGGGAAATCCATAAGCTCACCACGGAAGTGTGAGGATCGCATCGTATGCGATCGGGAGCGACCAGTCACACTAGTCACTCGGGGCAACGGAATTTAAAAACTTTTCATGCGATGAAACCACATGATCCAAGAACACTTCTCGGATCATTTCATCTAAACCACAAATAAGTATTAGGGTTACCTCTTGAAGTGTGGTTGCGATCGAGTCTCTAAACAAAGAGACCTCTTGTCTCAAGTCCGATCCGATAGAGGAGACGCTTGCGAGCGCGTTGATGAAACGCATGCTCCTCACAATCCATGTTGATGATCCAAGCGATGAATCTCCTGATCTCATCACACGAGACCCGACGTCTTCTTCATGAGTGAGGCACCAAAGGAGACAGAGATCCACAAGCGAATGATCCGGCAGCATAACAGCGACGTTGCGGTGATGACGACTCTCTCTAGGGCATCATGGTGGACGGCCACAAGAGAGATGGAGAGATGGGATGTAGAGAAAGAAAGAGAGAGAGAGCATATGTTGTTGTCTCTAAAATTGTAACTTTGAAGAGCAAGGGGTGCCCTTCTATTTATAATATTTTGGGATCCATGGATCTCAATCCATGGACAACACAAACCTAATGGGTCACATTAATTTGTGTTTTTTTAATGACTATGATCTTGTTGCTAAAAAATACAACAACAATTGATTTAATTAAGATTAAATATATATTGAAAAATCAATGTAATTCAATCCCATATTAAATCAATCAAGCATGGAGATTACGGAATGAAGATTGCCTCCTTCTATAATATGGAAGTTGGTGGAAATCTCATGTAATCTCATGAGATTACATTATTCCACGGAAATCTCAAAGATTTACAACAATACCTGTTGTAAATTTTTCAACAAAAATAATTCATAACTATTTTGTGAACATTACAATCATGCCATTGGAAAATTGTGAATCACATTCACAACCAAAGATAAAATGTAAATTACATTTTCAATTAATTGTCCAATGTGAATCCAATTCACATCAACATTCAATTAACATATGTAAATTACAAATTGCTCTCTCTTATATATTATAAATCACATTTATAATATATATAATATGGATAGTGTTATCCACATTATTCATATCCATGATAATTAAATCACATTTAATCATCTTGGATCTTATTCTCATGTGCCCAAATAATGTTAATCACATTAACATTATTTACATCTTTGATAATTAAATCACATTTAATTATTTAAGATAATTCTCTTAATAATATGAATCAAATTCATATTAGTCATGATAATTAAATCACATTTAAATATCTATTTTCTTAATGCTCGGATACTTATATCAACATTGAAATTATCCTTAACTCTTTCAAGGATAATGCGCTTTCTCTGCGGATACTTAGTGATAAGGACATGGTGATTGTGTTCCACGTATAGTGACTTGGATATTGATATCACATCTCAAATCCAGATCTTGCAGACCTCCCATAGATGCTTGATTAAATCAAGGCTGTGAATCTAATCTTCTCATTGCATTTGAATCACATTCAGATCTATGTCCAACATTTGGACCAAGATCAGATTACTTCTCTACTGAGAGGAGTCACTAAAATCCAGACATATTTCATCACTCTCTAGGAATGGAAGCGTCATGATTATATAATCATTTATGATCACATCATCCTCAAGTATTCCTAGTACATGTACATCCTACATACTAGAATGGAAGCGTCATAGGACTCTGGTTATCTCGATCTCGTTAAGTCAACTCTTTTACCTAACTAATTCAACACCTTCGAATCTCTATTCTTATGCAGAGGACCTGCATTAAGAGGTCGATCATATATCAGCCTTTAGAGAATGGATTGCCATCTCCTTCTCAGGTTGGAGATCCTCTCTTAATAATCATTTGATTGTGCTTGATGAGTCCTTAATCTAACTCTTTAGATATTCATCCAAGCACCAACTTTTATGATTCAATAATTAAATCAACAGATGTATGATCATTAAGATGGCCATGGTACATAACCCTAGTTGTACTAAGGGGCCTATTATGAAAATTAGTTATTCTTTATTTCAGATCAGGGAACGATATTTGCAATAACAATTATTGCATAATGGCTCGTTGTGGGCTCGCATGTCCAATACTGGGGACGGGGACCATGTGGTTGCTGCTGGTGGGAATATTGGGGTTGCTGGGGTTGGCTGCATTGCCATGCCTATGTCGGAGGCTGATGTTGGGATAAAGTGCCTCCAATTGACCATCAAAAGCTGGGGTAGTCTCATAGAATCCCGAGTTGTGGTTGGTACTGGGAATACCATATCTTGTTGACTTCCATCAACGGCTCCTGCTGCTCGTGGAGTGGCGGGAGAAGGGCTGCCAAAGGCTAATCTGACTAGTATACTCCTATCATACCACTATCTGAGTGTCTGAAGATGGTGGTGTCAGTTGGTACTGCTGGAGCGATTAGATCGGCTCTGTCTGAATGTGGTGAACCTGACGATACGAGGCATAGGGCTGGGAAGAGCTGCTCCCTGGATCAGTCTATGACCTGAGATGGGGTTGAGAAGCCGTTTGTACCTCTTGGAGACACATGATCTGGGTCTTCAGTCACTCAAAGTTTGGGCCAGCTCATCAATCTTGTTGAGCTTATCCATGCCATGTCACTGCTTCTTCTTAATGATCTGTATCCGATCCAGCTTCTGGCTAATAATATCCATATCGGCGGATGAAGACTCTGCTTGTGTTGTTACCGAAGAAGATGTGGAAGGACTGGCATCGATGCATGCAATCCTCTGGTAAGAAACTGCCTGTGGGGGAGGCTTCCCCTGAGTGTAGACATGGGTCTGAGACATCACTGTGTAATTTTCTACCATCTCCTCATAGATGGCCCAGACCTGTTCTTCATCCTTAGTCAAGTAGGAACCTTCGCACGAGGCATTCACAAGCCCCTGTTACTCAAGTGTCATCCCACAAAAGAAACTCTTAATGAGGTTGGGTTTGCTGATCTCATGATGAGGACACCTGTCGATGAGCTCTCTAAAATGATCCCAGGCTTCATGGAACTATTCATTTGGGATCATAGTGAAATTGTTGATCATAGCTATTGCTGCATTGGTCCGACTGAGTGGATAGTACTTGTTCAATTACTCGGTCCGGAGATGCTCCCAAGTTGTGACGATCTTTCCCAGATGCTTCAACCAATAGGCTGCTCTATCTACCAAGGAAAAGGAGAAGGCAATTAGCTTGATAGTATCTTCATCCACAAATGTGTCATGGACGATACTGCAGATCATCTCGAACTCCTACAAATGGAGATGGGACGATGGCTAGCCCATGGAACTTGGGCAGTACTGAATGGTCTGGGGGTGAAACTTAAAGTCGCCAAGGATCTCGAGCAACTGGATCCATCTGTGGATGAGGGTTGCACCAGGATTGTACAACTGTCTCATAGTGCGGGCTGGTCTGGCTGGTTCCTTCGGCTCACCCTAGCATCCGTCTCCGCCCTCGGCTCTAGGTATCTCTCCACCGGTTGCTAGTCTTCGTGGCTCCTCTCATCCAACTCTCATCTGCATGAGCTCTCTCCTCACCTCTGCCATGAACACTCCCTGGTCCCAAATATGTCGTTGCATGGTCTCCAGGGAAGCTAGTAATGTGTTGTTAATGGCGGACTGATCTAGTACATATGATTAGGTCTGCAGCTGCTCATCAGTTCTATTTTCGTTGTTGTCCATCTCTCTGCTCTCTGCAAAGGCAAACAACCCTAGCTCATGTGCTATCAAATGAAAAAAGAGTTGTGCTGGCATGTCTGGTTGTATCTCAGGAATGGAAGAAGGATGGTCGAGGGGGAACAACGTGGAGGTAAATTTGGGTTCAGAGAGCAAGTTTGATTTCTCTGAAGCACCCTAGATGAACGGGGAGGAGTGCTGGAAAGCGGTGCTGCTAGAGGCAGCCTAAGAGACCTCCTTCCCATCATTGTGATGTGGAGATTTATGAAGAGTAGATCTGGGACACAAGCAAGATGAGAAATAAAACCCCAGGTTCACCTATGCAATGCAATGTGATGACCATAAAGGCTCGATCGTTTATCTTGTCAAATTTTATTAGGTGAACATCTGTTGAGCAGGAATTCGTGGGGTTGGAAAAATTGTTGGTAAATATAATATGTGTCGTGGTCGTTGTTGTCCCAAAATCCTGTGACAACAAAAAAATTATTTTTTTGCTACTTATTAACCTGTATAGGGGACAGGGTCGAATTCAGGGAGGCTACAATTCCCGAGGGTTATTCAATTAATCAGAAACTAATTAAAAGAAAACAGGAATCTCAAAGGACAACTATCCTTGGTTTTTGTGACTTTTTTGAATCTTTTATTTTTTATTTTTTATTTCTATTTTTTTTGTATTTTGCAATTTTTTTAATAATAACACAAAGCAATATGCACAAGATCAAAAATACGCACACCAACTCTTTTTGTAATTTTTCAATTAATCAACAATGCTCAGAAAAATCCAGAAAAAATATTTTTGGGTTTTAAAAGTTTTGAAATGTTATTGAGAATTTTTGTAGAATTTTCGGATGTTTTGTATTTTTTTAAAAATCAAACAATGAGAAAATTAGAAAATGTGCACAGCCTGGAGTAATTTGCAAGTTAAAAATATTTTAATAACCAAAACTCCTAACAATTATTTTTAAGACAAAGTAGAAATAATTATCTACAAACAGGAACTGAAATCACAATTTTTGGATTTTTGTAGATTTTTTCATGATTTTAAGAAGATTTTTGATATTTTTCAATTTTTTGTGTTTTATAAATAATTAATGCCTGAAAAATGGTCATAAATTAAAAGACAATGAAATACAACTAATCTAATTTTTTTGGAATTTTTAAGAAATTTTTCGAAGTTTTATGAATTTTGAAATTTCAATAAGTCAAAAAGACACTATTTTTTATTTTAAAATAATAATAAATGAAGATAAAATGAAATGAAAATTTTATGCAAGGAAGAATAGCACATCAGGAGTATAGCACAATTTTTGCAAAATTTTTGGATCATAAATAATATTTATTTCATTAAAAGAGAGCAAGCAGATTAATGTCTGGAAAAAGGGACCAGAATGTGAATACTTATTGTTTTAACATTAAATATTAACAACAATGAATCTTCAGGTGAAAAACAAAAATTACCCAACTATAGGCGTGCATCGGATGTGCCTTGTGCTCTGACGGGATGCTTCTGTAATTTTGAAAATCTCCAAGGACCCGAATGCAAAGTTTTCCAATATAATAGTTCAACCCTAGGTTTCCTCTTTGTTTCTTCTTCAAGCAGGGAGAAGGAGCCGAAGCCCAAGGTGCTAAGGGGCGCGGGAGTCTTCGTCCGGTTAGCGGCGTCGGCGATGCACAGGGCTCGCGTGGCTGGGCGAGCGGAGAACGGAGGATGCGGCGGCGCAAGGGTCGCGGGGAATCGCCGGTCTGGAGGAGAGTTGCGCGAGCGGTGGGCCATCGCGCGGGTGGCTGGCGCTTACGGGTGAACGGCGCGGAGGACGCGCAGGTGGCGGTGCGTCTTCGCGGTGGCCTCAGGCGGAGGGGCTTGGAGACGCGGCGCTGCTGGGCGGTTGGCTGCCTAGCGGGTGAAGACATGAGGTGCGGGCGGCGGGGGAGCAAGGGGGCTCTGGACACGCGCACGCCGCGTGTTGGACAGAGGTGCGGCGGCTGCGGGATGTGTGTCTGGAGGGCGGCCGAGGTGCTTTGAAGGCGGCGCGTCGATGGAGTGCCGCGCGCAGCCCTTGCGCGGCTGGATGGAGGCGAAGGCGCCGGCGGTGACTTGGTTGGCGGCGGGGGGTGACGACCTTGCTGCCTGTTGGCGATTTTTTTATTTATTTTTTTGTGTGATGTAAACAGAAATAAAAGAGAAATGTTTTATTATTGTTTTTTTAAATCCGAAAAAAAGAATTAAAAAAAATAGAAATTTTTAGTTTTTTATTTTTTTATTTATTTTATTGTTTTCTTATGATCCTGCAAAACAAATGTGAGGAAAAAAAGTTTCTGTCTTGTTATCCTGCAAAACATAGTGAGAGTAAAAGAAACACATAAAATTTATTTATTTTTTATTTTTTTACAAATCAGAAAACGAACGGGGATTAGGCGAAAGTGGAAGAATCGAATCCGACTCTCCGACCACCGTGCGTGGTCGGAGTTGATAGATCGTGGAAAGTAGAATAGAATGCGTGAAGATCAAGAAATGAAATGAAAATTCGGAATCGGAGATGGATAAACTCGAGATGGAATTTTTAATGATCTAGAAAAACAAAATGACGATGAATAAAAAATACGACGAAATAAAATTACGATTAAACTAAGATAAAATGCGAAGAAAAATGTGGATCTCACCTTAGGAGCGGAAAAAGGACTGTGATCGCCTCGACGAAGGCCGACTCGCTGTCACCGGGCAACTCGGAGACTAGACACCTTTTCTCGACAAGTATACTCTCGAAGATCGGGCTCCTCACTCTAAAGATTGATCAAGTTGGAATGAGGGAGAAGGAGCCATATAAATAGAGAGATAGAGATGAATTTTGAATTTTTGAATTTGTTGATTTTTTCGAAGAGATAAGAGATGAATTTTTGATTTTTTTGGTGGAAAAGATAAGAGAGATGAAAAGAGGCAAAATAAAAGAGATAAAAAATAATTACAAAATTATCTAATTTTTTTGAATTTTCGTCACTTTAATTATTTGAATTAAAAAATGTTATTTTTTTATTTTTTTATGGAGGTTAATTAAAAATAGCAACTATATACATATAATACATACATATATGACATTATATACAAGGGTAAATGACGAAATTAGCCTTTTTTGTTTTTAAAGAATTTTAATTTTTAATTTTTTTATTTTTATTTTTATTTAATTAGTGAGAATAATTTAGAAATATATACAAATACAATATGCACAAAATACATGGGAAAATTGCACAAACCACCCCAGAAAACCGACTTTTCAACCATAACTCCAAAAATTATGAAAATACAACCATTTTAAAGATAATTTAATTTCGAGTCTAATGGAAGTGAGATTGATTCAATTTGAGCTCATATGGAGCCGGAATTGGTCTTTCAATTAGTGTTTAGTGGCTTTTTCCAAGTGTGGCTACTTTTATTCTGTACAAGATTTAATTGTGCAATCAATTTTAATAGTTAGAACACATTTTTATGGATTTTCTGGTTAAGGACCCTATCTCCCTCTACTTTATTTCTGGTCGATCAGGTCAAGTCTTGACCTTCTCTCGAGGTTCGGGTCAGCCTGTATACAGTCTTCCTTTTCTTATTTTCTTTTATTTAATTTTCCTTTCTTTCTTTCTTTATTTATTTTTTTCTTTATTTTTCCTTTCTTTCTTTATTTATTTTAGGTTAAAATTTAGTTAGAAATGTACAATATTTACAAAGATGCAAGTTAGTAAGAATATGGAGTTAGCGTTATATGCAGGTGTTTTATAAGGGATTTTAAGCTAAAATAAATGAATAAAGATGACGAATCGCAGATTCATCATCCCCCTATGCTTTACCTTTGCTAGTCCCTTAGCAAACACTTATTTGAAAGAATAAGTGAAGAAAAAGAAAAAGAAAGGGAAAATAAAGAAAGTAGGACAACATTGAGTATTAAACTTATCTTTATAAAATTGTAGTTTGGAGCTCTGTCGGACCTTTGGATTATTAGTGTGTCGGAACTTCTGTGAAACTTAGAATTTTAAAATCGACAGTCTTCAAGTTCTACACATCATTGTCACAGTTTTGGCTCAGAAGTCATCTTAGATCAATCCCCTTCCCAAAGCATACCCTATGAACATTGAACAATCGACTCATGTGTGTGAAAGGTTTTAGCTCTTCCCATCCAGAATGCCGGACTACCATGCAAATCTCCTCTCCAGTAACTAGTCCTCGGGGTGTCAGGTATTTTCTTCTAAGGTCTGTCATGCTGTGTTCACAATCGAATTAGGGGAGAAGTTAGAAGAAGGAGAAAAGAACTGGAGGGTGGCCAGTGTAGTCACCTCTCCTTGTGAAGCTGGCCAGTGTAGCCGAGTCTCCACCAACATCTACAGGTTTGTTGAAGCTTGGACCTTTTTTTGGTCAGATATTTATTTGGTAGTGGCTTCTTTGTATTTGGATTTTTGGTGGTTCTGCTTGGATCTTGTTGTGCCCATACGGATATAGAATCTTTTGTTTCCGTATATTTTTTGGGGTCTTAGAAAAAATTGTGCCCAGCCGTCCATCCCTTTTCCAAAGCTTTATTTCAACATGTACTCCAGTCTTTAGATTTCCACGCTACCAGAAAAGAAACTCACACAGTCTTCCAACATCCCGTCTGAGTTGAGCTAAGTGTATAGTGCGAGAGTACAAATTGATTCCCTATTCTAGAGTTATACCCAGAATGAAGAGACCAGGTTAGACACTAAGAGTCAAACGCTGCACATTGTCATGTGGAACTCAGAGAATTAAGTCAAAGACCTGAAGCTTCTAAAATCCTATTTCTCGGTGAAGTTCCTCTGAAAATTAGGTGGATTAAGGTCCAACTAAGCTCAATTCTTCGATTTTATTCCAGACATAGTTTAAATGTCAATACTATCCTGAAAAATGCACATGCAAATGCAAAATATGAACAATGCAAAGAGTTTTTTTTGGAAAAGGAATGGTGTACATGTGAAAAGAACACATTTTTTTAAACAATTTTCTAATTTTGAACTTTTTATGGATTTTTTTGAAAAATACAGATGTGAAAGAAAGGTTTTTTTGCAAATTTTTAAAGATTTTTGGTTTTGTAGTTTTTTTAAGGAAAAAGGGTTAGTAAAATATATACAAGATATATTTTTTTGTTTGTTTTGTTTTGTTTATTTTGTTTTGTTTTTGTTTTTTGTTTTTGTTTTTTTGTTGTTTTTTTTGTGTTTGTTTTGTTTTTTTGTGTTTTTGTTGATTTTTTTTGTTTTTTGTTGTTTTTGTTGTTTTTTTGGTTTTTTTACGCACGTGGATTTTACAAACTATACACATAACCCCTCAAATAAACGTATTTAAAAGTACGAGTTATGTCTAAAGTATATATACAATATATACGACACCCCCCTATACTTAGCTCGAACTATGTCCTCATAGTGATCAGAGAGCGAAAAAGGAAGATATAACTCATGATAAGTATAGAGAAGTGAAAAGAAAAGATAAAAAGAAGAGAATATAGTGATCACCCCCTATACTTAGGATCAAGTAATCCTAAGTATAGTAGAGTGTACAAAAGGGAAAAACCGATGACGAGAATATACAGACTCAAAAATAAAAAGACATGATATGAACAACATCACCCCCCCATACTTAGGGTAGAGTATCCCTAAGTATAGGCAACAACAAGAGTGATGAACATGACAAATATGAGCAACACAAATCATTCACCCCCCATACTTAGGATAAAGCACATCCTAAGTATAGCATATATACACACACGGAAAAGGGGTGAATGATAAAATGGGAGAAGAAAGAGTGAAACGAAAGCATATACAAGATGAGTGGATGTAAAAAGGTCAAGAAGGTCGAAATCGAACCTTCTTGTGGGACCGCTGAGGTATGGATTTGACAAGGTGTAGGTCGATATCGGGATCATCATTAGACATACACTGAGAAGGATCGACCAAGAATGTATCCTCAGCGGTTTCAGATTGTGCAGGCCTAAACCGATTATTGGAACTAGTATGGTTGTGTCTGGCCTGGGGAGTCTTGCAAACATCAAAGTAAAATGGCTCGAATTCATTATCCGAAAAAGTAGGATCAATTTCAGCCTGGCGAGCCTCTACTAGATCGTCATCTTTATCAAAAGGCCCAAATTCTTTTATAAAAGCAATCAAATCAATTTTGGCCTGATCGGTCTCATCTGAATCAACGTGAATAGGAACGGACTCATCAGTGGAAGTAGTCAAATCATGTCCGTCTTGTCTAGTCTCATATTCTGCCTTCCGATCTAAGGTGTCTATCATGTAAATTCCGTGGATGTCATCAATACATCTCCACATACCAGAAGGGGGAACTCCAAGGTCTATGATTTTCGAGTCTTCCTCCTTGAAGAGGAATTCTTGGGTTTCATTATCATCCAACATATAACAAGAATCTCTGATATTATCATCGATGTCAAATTCCTTAGGGTTGGCTAACACGGGTGGTTTCTCATGGGATGCGGGTTTCTGGTCAGTCATGGGTGTAGTGATCAACACATCGTTCCCGACATCAGAACGGAAGCGAATCTCTCCTGAACCATAATCAATAACAGCTCCCGCAGAGGCGAGGAAAGGCCGTCCCAGGATGATTGGAGGGTGCTCCACAGGGGCGGAGGTCTCCATGGGCATTACAACAAAATCCGAAGTAAAATTCATGCCCTGAATAGAAATGATAGAGTTTTCTAGAATACCCTTGGTCCTCTTGATAGATCCATCAGCAAATTGAACTATCATCATGATTTTCTTGAGAGGACCAAGATGAAGAGACTATACCATAGAAAGGGGTATTACATTGACTGTTGAACCGCCGTCAAGGAGAGTGTTATAACAAGAATAGTCAGATATGGAGCAACTCACAAGAGGTGTGGTCGTGTTCCCTTTCTTAAAATATGGACGGTGAGAGATAGCGTAGGCAGTGGCCATGGTCAAGATGTGACGCTTAGATCTTCTCCTTCATTTTCTTTTCTTGTATTGAGGAGTAGACAAATCTGTCATGGCCTGTTGAAGTGGAGCTTTAATGATCTCATGAAGGGTGGCTACCACTTCGGGTTCAATCAACATTTTTTTGAATTTTTGGACCTCATCCATACAAGGGAGGAGGTCGGAATCAGCATTTACACGAGGATTGCCAAGAGCAATCTGTATAATGGAATCCTCGGGGTCAAGGTTGGGACATGTGGTGGATACATGTGTGGGTATATGATCAGGCATTTGGGTCCTCTCCTCACAAAATGAATGGATAATGTGTCTCCCAGAATCTTTTTGGCTTTTTAAATTTTTCTCATTTTTTTTGTATTTTGGGCGATTGCAAGCTCTCGTGATTATCCTCAAGTGAACCCATATCCTCAAATAATGGAGCAGCATTTTGGCTCGTATTTATGTTAAATAGATTGCTAATCCTCAAATTCATATGCTCCACCATCTGACTCAGTTTTTCAAGTGTGGAAATCATGAAAGGTGACTCCAAAATCTCAGGACCGGGTGGGTTGAATGAGGGTGGGTGAAAATCAAAGTCCTCCGATTCCTGAAATAACGGGTTAGGCGGATATGCACAAAAATTAGGAGGAAAGTCCTCCTGGAAAAGGAAGGTGGATCGTCTGGAGAGTACAAGGTATCTGCGAAGATCAGGTTAAAATAACTCCAGTCGGCCATCTTCGAAACAAAAGGCAGGATCGGGAGAGCACGAATGGTCAAGTCAAATGATATAGAGAAAAAGGCACAAATGCACAGAAAGATCTAGCAAGCACACAAGCGATCAAACACAATACAAACCCCAGTTCACCAACTCAACTCAAAGTGAAGACCGTGAAGGTTCGGTCAATTATCTTATCAATTTTAGAGTTTGGTGAGAATACAATATATCAGAGAGGTTAGAAGCGAGCTATTAGGAACCCAATGCTCTCAGGAGACTGGCCTAATCTCAAATTAGATCTTTCCCAGCCAGTATGAATTGCGGACCGTTTACCGACAACCCGATCAATTCAATCTGTTAAGGATGTCACGGGCCGCTTTACCGGCTACTGGAGAGATCCTCACTGGAGAACGACTAACCCAAGATAGTAGTCTGAAAAGAGTTCGGGTGTGGCTCTATCCTAGTGTGTGGGTCACTCTCTTGCTCAAGCAAACCAAACAATGAGGGGGTTACTCTCCCCAAAACAATGATTTTTCCTTGTATTTTTTTAGGGTCGAGTTTTGTTTAGCAGTCCCGGTTTTAGCAGTTACCACTTGGTTAAAGATAATCGCCTACCGAGTGTCCAATTTCCTTTTTAAATTATGTGAGTGAAAATAAGGGAGGAGATCGGAAATGCCAATGCGTGACTAAAAACAATGATGCATGCAGGGGTTAGAGATGCGTACCTTGTCGCCAGCACTCTACATGCAAGTGGTCCGTGCAGAATTTAAATAAACTATCCTATATGCAATGCAAGTGAACCGTCCTAGATGATAGCTTCTATTAACGGGCAAGAACAAGTTAATTTAACTAAGTCCAAATTACGCTCTACTCTATAGGCACAGAAATATATTATTTAGGGTGTTTGGACCTAATTAATTACCTGGATAAAGCAAATTAAATAAAGCAATTAAGAGGTAGCTCACGAAATCCGCGAGAAACAAAGAAAAATAAAGGCGATGAAAACAAAACCGGTGAGGTCCCCCAAGTGCACCGGAACCTGGCGAAACAGACCCCGCAACAAATGAATGTCCTTTTACAAAGTTCAAAATGGAAAAGAAAAACTCTCTCTCTCTTTTTAAAAATTTTTTCTAAATTTTTTTCGTCTCCTTCACTTCTTCTTCTCTTCTTCTCACGTTATCATGTGGCTTGGTGAAGAATTAAACCGCCTCCACGTCGCTTGGGTGTTTAGGCTCTCCTAGGATCGCCTCCTTCGCTCTGCGGGGCCTCGCAAGAAAAAGAAAAGAGAATGCGTAAGAAAAATAATTATCAAGCATGAGAAAAAAATGAAATGAATGCAATGGATATAAACAGTGAAGTGAATGGAAAAATATACAACCAAGAATAGAAGGTCAAAAGAGAAACCTAACTACCCTCGTCGTGACTCCCCGGCAACGGTGCCATTTTGTTGAGCCAGAATTCGTGGGTTGGAAAAATTGTTGGTAAATATAATATGTGTCGTGGTCGTTACTGTCCCCAAAATCCCGTGACAACAAAAAAATTATTTTTTTTGCTACTTACTAACCTGTATAGCGGACAGGGTCGAACTCAGGGAGGCTATAATTCCTGAGGGTTATTCAATTAATCAGAAACTAATTAAAAGAAAACAGGAATCTCAAAGGACAACTATCCTTGGTTTTTGTGATTTTTTGAATCTTTTTATTTTTTTTATTTTTTATTTCTATTTTTTTGTATTTTCTGATTTTCAAATTTTTAGTGATTTTGATTTTGCAATTTTTTAATAATAACACAAAGCAATATGCACAAGATCAAAAATACGCACACCAACTCTTTTTCTAACTTTTCAATTAATCAACAATACTCAGAAAAATCCAGAAAAAATATTTTTGGGTTTTAAAAGTTTTGAAATGTTTTAGAGAATTTTTGTAGAATTTTCGGATGTTTTTGTATTTTTCTAAAAATCAAACAATGAGAAAATTAGAAAATGTGCACAGCCTGGAGTAATTTGCAACTTAAAAATATTTTAAGTATCCCTTGACAATTATTTTTAAGACAAAATAGAAATTTTTAAGTATCCCCTCACAATTTTTGGATTTTTGTAGAATTTTTTATGATTTTTAGAAGATTTTTGATATTTTTCAATTTTTTTGTGTTTTGTAAATATTTAATGCCTGAAAATTGGTCAAAAATTAAAAGACAATGAAATACAACTACTCTAATTTTTTTGGAATTTTTAAGAAATTTTTCGAATTTTTGTGAATTTTGGAATTTCAATAGGACAAAAAGATACTGTTTTTTATTTTTAAAAAATAATAAATGAAGATAAAATGAAATGAAAATTTTATGCTAGGAAGATTAGCACATCAGGAGTATAGCACAATTTTTGCAAAACTTTTGGATCATAAATAATATTTATTTCATTAAAAGAGAGCAAGCAGATTAATGTCTGGAAAAAGGGATCAGAATGTGAATACCTATTGTTTTAGCATTGAATATTAACAACAATGAATCTTCAGGTGAAAAACAGAAATTACCCAACTATAGGCGTGAATCACATGTGCCTTGTGCTCTGGCGGGATGCTTCTGTAATTGTGAAAATCTCCAAGGACCCGAATGCAAGTTTTCCAATATAATAGTTCAACCCTAGGTTTCCTCTTTGTTTTTCCTTCAAGCAGGGAGAAGGAGCCGAAGCCCAAGGTACTAAGGGGCGTGGGAGTCTTCGTACGGTCAGCGGCGTCGGCGATGCACAGGGCTCGCACGGCTGGGCGAGAGGAGAACGGAGGATGCGGCGTCGCAAGGGTCGCGGGGAATCGCCGGTCTGGAGGAGAGTCGCGCGGGCGGTGGGCCATTGTGCGGGTGGCTGGCGCTTGCGGGTGAACGGCGTGGAGGACGCGTGGGTGGCGGTGCTTCTTCGCGGCGGCCTCAGGTGGAGGGGCTTGGAGACGCGGCGCCGCTGGGCGATTGGCTACCTAGCGGGTGAAGACAGGAGGTGCGGGCGGCGGGGGAGCAAGGGGGCTCTGGACACGCACGCACCGCGCGTTGGACAGAAGTGCGGCGGCCGCGGGATGCGCGTCTGGAGGGCAGTCGAGGTGCTTCGACGGTGGCACGTCGATGGAGCATTGCGCGCAGCCCTTGCGCGGCTGGATGGAGGCGAAGGCACCGGCGGCGACTTGGTGGGCGGCGGGGGGTGGCGACCCCACTGCCTGTTGGCGATTTTTTAATTTTTTTATTTATTTTTGTGTGATGTAAACAGAAATAAAAGAGAAACTTTTTTATTATTTTTTAAATCCGAAAAAAAGAACTAAAATAGAATTTTTTTTATTTTTTTATTTTTTGTTGTTTTCTTATGATCCTACAAAACAAATGTGAGGAAAAAAAGTTTTTTTATCCCACAAAACAAACGTTAGAGTAAAAGAAAGACATAGAATTTATTTATTTTTTTATTTATTTACAAATCGAAAAACGAACAGGGATTTGGCAAGAGTGGAAGAATCGAATCCGACTCTCCGACCACCGTGCGTGGTCGGAGTTGATAGATCGTGGAATGTAGAATAGAATGCGTGAAGATCGAGAAATGAAATGAAAATTCGGAAAGTAGAAGGATAAACTCGAGATGGAATTTTTAATGATCTAGAAAAACAAAATGACAATGAATAAAAAATAGGACAAAATAAAATTATAATTAAACTAAGATAAAATGCGAAGGCCCGTGATCGCCTCGACGAAGGCCGACTCACTGTCACCAGGCGGCTCAGAGGCTAGACACCTTTTCTCGACAAGAAGACTCTCGGAGATCGGGCTCCTCTCTCTAAAGATTGGTCAAGTTGGAATGAGGGAGAAGGAGCCATATAAATAGAGAGATAGAGATGAATTTTGAATTTTTGAATTTGTTGATTTTTTTTGAAGAGATAAGAGATGAATTTTTTATTTTTTTGGTGGAAGAGATAAGAGAGATGAAAAGAGGCAAAATAAAGAGATAATAAATAATTACAAAACTATCTCATTTTTTTGAATTTTCATCACTTTAATTATTTGAATTAAAACATGTTATTTTTTTATTTTTTTGGAGGTTAATTAAAAATAGCAACTATATACATATAATACATACATATATGACATTATATACAAGGGTAAATGACGAAATTAGCCTTTTTTGTTTTTAAAGAATCTTAATTTTTATTTTTTTATTTTATATTTATTTAATTAGTGAGAATAATTTACAAATATATACAAATACAATATGCACAAAATACATGGGAAAATTGCACAAACCACCCCAGAAAACTAACTTTTCAACCGTAACTACAAAAATTATGAAAATACAACCATTTTAAAGATAATCTAATTTCGAGTCTAATGGAAGTGATTCAATTTGAGCTCATATGGAGCTAGAATTGGTCTTTAAATTAGTGCTTAGTGGCTTTTTCATAGTGTGGCTACTTTTATTCTGTACAAGATTTAATTGTGCAATCAATTTTAGTAGTTAGAACACATTTTTATGGATTTTCTGGTTAAGGACCCTATCTCCCCCTACTTTATTCCTGATCGATCAGGTCAAGTCTTGACCTTCTCTCGGGGTTCGGGTCAGCCTGTATACGGTCTTCCATTTTTTATTTTCTTTTATTTAATTTTCCTTTCTTTCTTTCTTTATTTATTTTTTTCTTTATTTTTCCTTTATTTATTTATTTATTTTAGGTTAAAATTTAGTCAGAAATATACAATATTTACACAGATGCAAGTTAGTAAGAATATGGAGTTAGCATTATATGTAGGTGTTTTATAAGGGATTTTAAGCTAAAATAAATGAATAAAGATGACGAATCGCAGATTCATCAATATCCAATCTATCAGAGCGGTTAAGTAGGTTGTTCGGAGCCCGATTCTCCCAGGAGACTGGCCCGAGTCCTTATGACTAGTTATTTCCAACGAGTATGGGATACAGACCGTTTACTGGCTACCCGATTTACCCAATATGCTAAAGAAGTCCAGATCGATTACCGACTACATGGGGAAATCCTCACTGGAGAAAAGCTAATCATCAGAACCGGTAGTCTGAAAAGATTTCAGGCATGTCTCTATCCTAGTGTGCGGTCGCTCAAGTCTCTGCAGAAAAATCAGACAAGGAGGGGGTTACTCTCCCCAAAACAAGAATTTTTAGTAAAGTATGGTTTTAGGTCAAGTTTTTTTAGCAGTCCCAGATTTTATTTTGTTATCTCTTTTAGGTATTTTTTTGAATAATGGGATGTCTAACAAATTTTCTGATTTCCTTTTTTATTTAAATCTAAGAAAACAGAAGGAGGACGATGGAAAAGCTGATGCTTGACTAAACACAACGATGCATGCAGAGATAGAAATGCGTACCTTGCTCCAACACTCTACATGCAGGGTGATCCGCGCATTAATTTAAAGATAGAAATAAAACTAATCTATATGATTCACAAGGAAATCATCCTAAGTTGAGCAACTTCTATTAGCAGGAAGAGCTGGTACTTAATGAATCAAAAAGAGACCTGAGTCCGGTCTTAGAGGCCGATCGGTGCCCATCATAGTGGGTCCTGCAAGCATTGTATACAGTATCTCTCAGCGTGTGGTCTCTTAACTAATTGAATTAACTTTTTCTTTATTTGATTAAGTCCAAATACGATCTATAAGAGCAGATGTTCTATTTGGGTGTTTGGACCTTAGCTAACTATCGATCTCAAGCAATAAAAATCCTAAATCTAGGGTTCAAATCCTTAGGAATCAAATGGAAAATAAAAGGCAAAAACAACGAAACCCCCGATGAGGTCCCCCGAGTGCACCGACACTCGGTGAAGCAGACAACGGATAAATGTCTCACAAGCGTCCAAAGAGTCCAAAATTTCTAGATTATTACAAGAATTTTTAATAAAAATAAATAACTCTATCTAAAATAACTACTCATGCGGTCCTCTGCCCCTCTTCCCGTGCTGGTCCCTTCAAAGTAGACTGAGTTGTGTTTCGGTAGTTCCTCGCACAAAAAGCCAAGCAGAACAATGTCAGAAAAATATAATAAATAGAGACAAAAATAGGCAAAAATTGAAATCAAACTCGTGATTTCACGATTGACTAGGGTGGAATAAATAAGTCAAGTACCGTTGTCCTCAATCAATCAAATCGATCAACAAGAAAATCAAACCACTAAGATTTAAAACAATCAATGTAAGCAGCTTCGCTATTTTATTTACTTGTTAGAGTGACCAGGCTCGAACACAAGGAACACAATTAAAAGCCAACTATGTGGTTTTTAAATTTTGCAATTTTTAATTTTCAAAATAAGGACAATAAGCACAAGGAATAAAAGACTCACACATAATCTTTTTATATTTTTCTAACCGGTCAAAGACACTCAGAAGAATATGATAAACATATTTTTGGTTTTTATATGTTTTATATTATTTTTGATAATTTTTATAGACTTTTCTAATATTTTTGTGATTTTCTGAAAATCAAACAGTGACAAAAATAACAAACAGTGCACAATCAGGAGTAATTTGCAAATTAAAATTAATTAAAGTGTCCAAAACTCATGGTTGGTATTTTTACAATAAAATAGAAGCAAATATCTACAAAGAAATACTAAAGATACTATTTTGGATTTTTCTACAATCTTATATAAATTTTATAAGTTTTTGAGTGTTTTGCAATTTTTATTAGGGATAAAAGAAAATAAAAGACAATTACCCTAATTTTTATGGAATTTTTAGATGATTTTTCGAATTTCTATAATTTTTCAAAAATAAAAGGACACTTTTTAGGGGTTTTTGAATTTTTTTAATAATATAAAGTGCAAGGAAATAAATACCCAAAACACCACAAAGAATACATGTTAGCAAGAGCTATAGGTAATTTTTAAATAATTTTTAGGATTGATTTAATATTTATTGCATCAAATAAAAGACATGTAACTAAAAATAGTTTACAGAGACCTTTCTGCAAATAAAATAAGTTCCAAGACCTGACGAATAACAAATCAATAATGCTCAGGGTTGTTTATGCAATTAATCCACTTAATTCGTGCGCAACACCTGATCGAGGAAGGCAGGGGTATAAATGCAAATATCGTAACATAAACTTCAATCAATAACCAGCAAATAGCCTTAGGTACGACATGAAAATAACCCAAAATAAGTGTGTGGATGCATGTGACTTAGACTTGACTGGACTAAGTGCAAATACAAAAATTTGAGGGTCCAAATAGAAAATATTCTTAACTACGTATTACATTTATTGGACTAAAAATAAACAACATAAACTACAGGGTAAAAAGAGAAGTTTACCCTTACAAACACGTGGCGCACGCATAGCGACTCTCTGACGTACGATCTGATGATCGTTAGCAGGGCAGATCTGACAGTCTGGAAAAGCTAGAAGATGTATGGTCAGATCTGCACGTTGAAAAGATCTGACGTCTATTGTTGCAACCCGATCATGCGGACCAGATGTGATCTAGCGGAACTCCTCTATATTGGACATGTATGAAGCCTACTGGAAGGACATATGACGGGGGAGATTGGATCGAAGATGGGTGTTGTGCGGTTGGTATGATCGAGTCCTCAAGAGGTCCAGCTCCTTCGTGGAAGTGCTCCGCATTGAGTGGTCGGCTCCGATGAGAAGGGGGATGGTTGGATGTATGTAGTGGCGGTGCTCCACCTAGAGCTTCTCCGCCTGAGCAGCTGAGGTGTGATTCGAGTCTCTCGTGTCCCCAGAGCCTACAAGAAATATACTATGTTCGGAGATAGAGCTCCGATGAGAGTTATTCAGTACAGAAAACGAGAGAAGCGGGTATGGATGCTGGTCGACGTTCGACGGTCGTGGAGGAAGTAAGTCAAGCCTTAATCTCAGCTTAATGGCTGAGGCTAAGGGGGTCAGGTCATGGAGGAAGGTGATGGTGTTATGACAGATCGATCGAAGCGGTCAGATGAACGAGATGGAGCTCTGACTCGTTGGTCGAAGCTGATGGAGTGCAGCGGCTATGATGAACCAAATCAAAACGGAAATGCGGGATGGAGTGTAAGCGAGGGTACCTGAGTGGTTTTTGACAATCAGCAAAGTCCAACGAAGGCAGGGGCAGGGTCCTTGCCACGATTTCAATGCGTAAGGTGGAAGAGGCTCGACGCGGTGGAGAGGTCCGGCCACTAAGTGAGAGCTGATTAACCAGGCATCTGAACGAGCTCCCAAAGGGACCTGCAGGAGGCTGTCACCCTGTTGGAGGTATTCGTGGAGAAATGGTGGCGTGAGGGACGAGCTGAGGTGCTTGGGAGGTGGAAATAATACTTTATAGGGATTCCCAAGGGTCTAGAATGATCGAAGGGATGTGCGAAACCCTAGGGCGATCCGGTTGTGCCTAGGGATCCGTGAGTATCACGGATCCTAGGAGTGCAGTCGGGTGGTGAAATAAAGGTGAATGGATGCTGGTTCGATCAGGAAAATAGGGAGAAATCAGGTCCGGTGATGGTGGAGTCAGGTCGGGTCAGCTGGAGGAGAATGTTGACCAAGGTCAACCTTCTGACATGGACCAATCAGAATGCGAGAATTTACAATTAAATAAAAAATAGTAAATGGATTCAAAATAAAAAAATGAATAAAATACAAAATATTTGTAATTTGTGAACTATTTTTCTATAATTTTTAATTGTTTTTATGACATCATATCTACAGTATATACAATATGGTGTATTATATGCATGTATAATATACCTATGTAATATATACATGTATTTTTATTTTATTAATTTTTCAAAAATACATTTTATTTTACATTTTATTTATTTACAACATAACTTGAGAAATATAAAATGATTTTTATTTAATTTTTATAATTTACATAGATGTATAAATAGATAGGTGGTGTGTGCAACTATGTGGTTTTTGTACAGTGGTTTGTGGATTTTATTTTTCTATTTTGTTCGGTGTTTTCTGATTTTTGTTTTATTTTTATTTTATTATTATTATGGCTATATACAAATGTTCAAAAATAAATATAGTATTTACAAAGTTTAAAATACATATAAATATTCATGTGCATAGGTATTATATATATTATGCCATATCTCTCTCTACTCAGTTCTTATCGATCAGGTCAATTACTGACCTTCTCTCGGGGTTTAGGCCAATCTGTATTTATTCTAAATACCTCTTTCTTTTTCTTTTCTCTTTATTCTTTTATTTTTGGAAAGCAAGTGCTAATTATGCAATTTTAACAAAGACATTCTCAATGACAAATTATTGTATTTATAAATAATTACATGTGGTTTTGCTAAAAGATAAGGCTAAAATAAAAGAATAAAGAATGGGAATCGTAGATTCCTCAGCCTGTCAGACCTCGCTGACCACTGTTCTTCCTCGATTTTTCCCCATCGTCCCTTGCATTTTCAAGGAACGATTCCTTCTCAATTTTTTCTCCTCGATCCTTGTTCTTGCATGCCACATCGACTCCTCGATTGATGGAGCTCTATAGCGAATCGCAGCCTTAGTCAAAGTCTCCTTGTAATATACCCGTCCACAGCTTCTCTTCGATTTTTTAATCCATTTTCACCCTCTAAATCCCCAATTCTTCTGTGCCCTAGCTTTGTGGTGATAGCAGGAAGCTCGCCGAACTTGTTAGCGTGGAGGAAGAGGCATGGCGAAGGTGATCTGAGCATCGTCGGTCACCACCAAGCGAAGCTCCACAGGCTCCTTCTTCTCGAAGGTTGAGCCCTATTTTACCCTAGTTAAACATTTATTTTCATTCCTAGGACTAGAGTTAGCATATTAGTCGTTAGTTTCTTTTAATTTCGCATTTTATTTCATCTTTTTCCAAATTGAAGTTCGCCGAAGCTCCAGCTCCAGCCGACATTCCATTGTGCTTCACCTCTTCTCTGGCCCGCCTATCGCCCTCATCTTCTTCCCCTTCACTTCAGCTACACCCCATGTACCTTCATTCCCTTGATCATCCCCATATCAAGAGATTAGGGTCTCAACTTTACCGATCGCCAGAGACCCTTCGCCATGCTTCATCTCTGTTCATCTCCCCACAGATCCAAGCCCCGAACCTCTTATTTTGCTTGGCATGACTAACCATGCATGTTCCGAACTATAAAGACATGTATGGGTCGATTTTGTCAAAGTCGAAGGTCCCAAGCTGCTATGCCTTCCTCAATGCCCCAAGACTCCACCGATGAGTCCCGGACCCATCTGAACTTCCCAACGGTCGCAGGATCCTTCTAGCTTCCTTTTGAGCCACTCGCAAGCCCCTCTGATGGTCGAAGCTTCCCAAGAGATCGGATCGAAGTTTGCTCCGACATGCATTCTTCCATGTTCTTCCTCTGTATCTCTCCGTCATCGGATTTGGTACTTGCTCCAGAAAGCCCAGCTGTCGTATATCTTCATCGCCTTCCACCGTTGGATGTCCAGCCAGATGTAATCTCCACTGATTATTGCCAAACCGTCATCGAACCACCAAGAGGCACCACGTGGATAACTGAACGACAACAGATGTCCCATCGCGTAGGAGGGCTATTCTGCTCCGCATCCGGCAGCTTTTGTAATTTTATTTCAGTCCATAAAATTTCAGTTGTAGCTTAAAACATTATGTAACATTTGCATAAACCCCCTGCCTTTATTTTGTTACACTTTGGTCCCTTTCCACGTCATCTCACATGCCCATACACGTGTGGAGGTGGGCTTTTTGTAGAGCCCCCCCCACTGAGGGTTTTGGTTATTGTTTAGTCCATAAAATTTTCATTCTAGTGTAAAATTTTAGGATAAATTGCAAGTATCCAATGTATGTTCTTGGATATTGCATTTATACCCCTTCTTGTTGTATTAAATTAAATATTTGTTGGATTTTTAAGCAAAGGCAAGTTTGTTTTTATGTTCTGGAATGAGTGTTTATTTTTCTAATTGCATTTAAGTCCCTGCTAGTATATGTATTTTTTTTTCTTGTATTTCTTTCATTAAAAATATCATTTTGCATCAAAAATTTGTAGGAAAATTATTTTAAGTGCCCGACATCATATTAAATCGCATATATTTTTCGCAAGTCCATTAAAACTATTTTCCTATATTTAGAAATTCAAAAATACTATATTTATTCCCTATTTATGATAAAAATACATAAAAATTATAAGAAGTTTTGAAAAAATCCAAAAAAATGCAGTAGCTTTATTATTGTATTTTTGAACTAATACCAAACATCACTAAAAATTTCAAAACAAAAACACTAAAAATGAAAAAACCTTATAAAAATTACAAAATTCTTGAAAATTCCAAAAATATCATTTTCTACATCTATGTCTTATTTATATTATATATTAAAAATAGCTTCAGAAAATTTTGAGGTATTTACCTATTTTTAAATTCCAAAATAATTCAACTCTATATTATTATTCATTATTTTGTCATTTTTATTCAATTAAAGATATAAAAAAGCAAAAATTAAAAGAAAATTAACAAAAAATAGAAAAAAAATATAAAAAGGATAAAAATATTTTATTTTCCCTATTTTGAGTACTTACAGCTTTATTTTTATATATATTAGCCTTTATTTTATATATAGATAGATATATACTTATATTATTATTAATATTACTATTATTAAATATCCTATATATTTAAACCCCTTAAAAATAAAAAGGATTGTACTTAGGGTATTTTTGATTTTTTTTATGTATTTTCATATATCATTATATCCTATATATCTACCATATCATATATAGTAACTATATACTGGTGTATATATATATATCTTTCATTCATATATATTAAAAAAGAAAAATATAAAATATAAAATATAAAAAGAAAATAAAAATTAAAAATCAAATAAAAAAATAAATTAAAATTCCAAAAAATAATATTAAACACAAAAAATAAAATCCGTATAAAGACACAAAAACATTTATTGTCATTTTAACCAATTTTTGTGGTCTATTCCAGTTGCTCCTTTATGGTTCAACCCCTACGCTTGCATACTATGCATATCATTACGTAGGGTATAATAAATTTTAGCTTACTATTATTCATTGATTGAGCATCAATGTGGGTTAATTGTTGATTGCAACATCTTGATTGAGGATATTTGAGAGCCGAGAGAGTGGTCGACACAACGAATGTCGGACCTGACTTGTCGGGTACCACAGAACTCCAAGATCTGGCGATAGGATCCCTCCTCGATTTTAGTGTTCGTCAAAAACAAAAGGAGGACCACAATTAGTGTATATTTAGAATATTCATGTATTTTTGATGTTAATGCATAATATAATTTCATTTGTTACGTAATCATTATTCTAGTTGTAAATGATTATAAAATATGTGTCTGTTAGATAGGGTCAACATGTATATTACATTAGGGCATTGCACGAAATTGCACAAAACCTCATTCACACACGTATGTCCTTCAGTGCTAGGTTATGTGTGGCACTGCACAACGGGAGACATGTGCAACACATTTGGGTTAGTCTAAATCCTAAAACCATCAATAAGAATGCAACACATATACACATCAGAAAGTTAATGTAATAAAATGAATAGAACACACCTACCGCGATGATGATTGTCCACATTCCTAAAGATCAACCGACATTGTGGCATCAGACTTGGATGAGCAGCCACTACGGTGGCATGGCTTATTCGACAGATGAGATGACAATCAATTTATGAGGAAGTTGCCATCTGTGCGGAGTTCTTTACATCATGTTTTTTTTTTCATTTTTGTCCTTAAATTTGTGAGGAATATGGGTGTGCATATGGGAATCTATAGTAGAATGTGGGTAGCAAAGTATGATTTGAAGAATTTGACCGGGTATGTAAGCATTGGGTCTTTATGGAGTTAAGCATTTGAAGAATTTTAGCCAATCTTAGCTTGTATACCTTGTATCTTGAAATGACATGGTGATTTAACTGCCTATGAGGAATCTTTCGGTAATCTTTGCATTAAAAGTTTGACCTCTGTCAATGGTGTCCAGTGATTAGATCGTTTATTGGCTTGAAAATACATCGATCCCCTCTTTAAACACCATTTGCAAGGCCAAAATCCAACCCAACCTTCCAGATTTGAAACTACTTTTGTTCTTTCATTTTCCTTTTTTCTTACGCAAGTGGTGTTCCTTAAGTGCCCTATTGTGTTTTTGATATGCGTGGATCCTATTTATCATTGGTAATTAAACATTTCTCATACGTAGTACATGACTGTCTCTTGAGATACAAGTAGTACTGATTGGAAGTTATGGTATATATCATAAGCCTCGATGGTGTCTATTTTTTAAGTCTTTTTGTAATATTTTAAGTGTTTAGACCTTCTTTAACCTCATGTGTGGTAGGATGTGGGCATTGTATAGTGCAATGTGTGGGAATCCATGGTAGAGTGTATGCGCAATATATGGGTTTTTTTCATTTTTTCCTTAAAAATGTATTCTATTTATTTTATTATTAATTAACTTTCCTTATAAGACTTCTCCAAATCTCGGACTTGTGCAAATATGCAACCTTCTGGGGGAATGTCCAAAGATGATGGTTACACTTCTTCTTGCAACAGAGAAAATGAGACATATCATCACAATGAAGTCCCCAAGATTACAGAGCTCAAGGATCCTTACTTTGATTTAGTCATCAACCATATGTGAAATGTCGAGGCATATCATCTCGATGCAACGGTCGGTTCATTGCGGAGTTGACATCTGTGGGAGGGATGTCGAGGCAGAGAGAGCAGAGAGGGAAAGGTAAATCTAAAGAAGGAATGAAAAGGGGAAGAGCATCCTTCATCGAGAAAAGAAGTGAATGATTTAAAACTCGATGGCTAGTACTAATATGTAACTTATATTTTAGTATTAACAATTGATTCTCATTAATATAGTGGTTCTAAGTTTAAATTATTCCTTCAATATATTGTGTTGTGGCGTATGTGAATGTGGAACACCTTGTGATGCTTGAATGTGAATGCGGATATATTTGTAATTCTTGATTGTGAATGTGGATATACATATATAATTGTAATGTTTGATTGTGAATGTAGATTATAAGGAATTAATGTATTCTTGTACATGCACAATTTTTATATGCTTTTACTGGTATAGGCAATCGCGAGGAAGGCACAAAACTGAATCAGGTAATATTTTTTGTTGTGGTACCAGACAATGCGACTACAAGTATTCCCTTATGTAGTCGCATTTTATGCATTTTTTCAATATTATGTGGCATCTACTACGAGTACGCGGGACCATTGTGCTCGCATATTACGAGAACCATACGACAGCAATGTGGTCATAATTGATTTTGCGACGACGGAGGTGCGACTATAGTTTTTTCAACTACTTGTAGTCGCATATGCCTACTACGACTACACTACGACTATAATGCGAGCAGAATAGGACTGCATTCATTCTTGCATTATCTGTAATTTATTGTAGTGTTTTAAAGACATATAAAGAGATAATAGAGTTATGAATAAAAATGCTTCTGATACAATTTCACTCTTATCTGATTATTCATAATAGAGTTTTGAAAAACATGTGCCTAATCATCTCATAATAAGTTTTAATTAATAGTTTGAAATTTGAATATACATGGATCATTTGGCCATTTGCATCCTCTGGATACCATTATTTGCCTCCAAGTTTTCTAAAGATGTTTTCAGATATAAAGAAATGGTCAAAGAAAATTACTACGAGCCGATTTTTCTTACTCCTACTTGTGACATCATCACATCAAATAAATATATCGCCTCTAATATCTTGTACATGAGAACAACCTAACAAACTTGCATCGTATTTGCAATGTGATATTTAGTTTTTAGAAAAACTAAGATATAGATGTTTACTAGAGTTACTCACTATACTTAGTACTTCCTTCTATTCTACCCACAACATACCCCTCCAACCACTCTAATACACACACTACCATACATATACACAATAATGCCCATACTTTAATACACACACATGCATACATACAAGAAAATACTATAATGGACAAATACACGTGTGTGCATCCACATACACACGTACACACACCACAATACATGCACACACACTATAAAACACACATGCATACCAGCACATACATCACACTCACACACATACATATACCAACACATATGCACACTAACATATATGTGTACACATACTAATACACACACAACACCCGGTGCAAACTTAAATACCACGTGCATACACACACATACAGTTACTTTTAATTTCTTACCTTATGGTCATAAAATAGTGGAAAACTTTGTGCGTTTAGTCATAAACATACAAATATAGGTTATCAAAACACATATAACCATGTAACTTATCATTCTGTGAGTTTTTTCACTTAGACATTTGTATTAAATATATGACTCGATCTTCACACTTCTGTGATGTGCTAGATTTTTCCAGAACCTTCAAGCGGTATCAAAGCATTGGTCGAGATCTTGAATATGATCTAAAACTCGATGTGAAGAAGGTTTTGTAAATCGGATGCGTGGGGACTTGCTATTGTGCATTGGATGCAAGTTTCGAATTGGATTTTCGCTAAAATAAAAACCTATTGTTTATGCACTATTTGGGCATGATTTTTTGTTATTAGTATGTATTTAGAATGTCTAAATATGTTCTAGAAATAGTGTCCTATTATGGGAACTAAAAGTACATAATTAAAATTTGAAGAGTTCATGTCATGATATTATTTTTGCATGCATTCGCAGATCTATAAGAATTTAAGTCTTGCTTACTGTTTTCTCATCATGAAATATTAAATAAACACTTGTACTAAGTATAAAATCAAACCAGCAAACCACTCGAATTTATTTCGCATGATTCTGATTCCATTTGCCCAAGATATTCCATATTTAGTGAAGATGTGTCGCATGATGATTGGATCATCAAATTTTCTTACTTAATGTGTTTATCATTTATGAAAATCATAGAAATTATGAATTTAACTTGATTAATTATGATGCCCAATAATTATGAAAATAATTGATTAAACATCATTAGTTATTGAATGATTGTTTCATGAAAACCCTAGTTTATCCTACAATAGTTGTAGGACAACTTTTACCTGCAAAACCAAGAATATGTTTGCTTGATATGACTAACATTTTAGGATCCTTAAATTTATTTTAAAGATACCTAAATCTCTGAATGATTACTATATTATAATAATAATCAACAAAGTTGATCCATAAAACCGTAAAGTACATTGGCATTATTTTGTATTGTTCTCAATCAGAATGGTGAATGTGTCTAGTCTGGGTATGATGGCTTGGTTTACTAATTAGTACCTTACATGTCAAGGAAATGCTCCCTTCTAGCATAAATCGAGTGCACTGGTTGTATCCATTTTTTAGGAAAGAATAATATGAGTAAGTCAAGTTGTACTCTAATTATTAAAATACTAAATAATATATACTACTGAGAGCTTATGCTATATGGTAGTATCAAGTAAACTCTAATTGTTTGTTGGTTGATTGATTGGATTGATAATTGATTTAATATGATTAAAATAATTAGATCCAATTAAAATAAACACTCTATTATAAATAGATAGGTAATTCCCTTGGAAGAATTGATTATGTGAATATCATTCACAATAACTAATTAAAATTTGAATGGGATATGAAGGATCATATAAATGACATCCACGGTCTCCGGTCAAGGCAAATGGTTCCGTCGCCATGGATTGTATGTAGGAGACGCCTATCTGAAGTGATAGCTCCTACACACAAGCGCACATGGATCAAGCTCTTTGCTTCTCGAAAGAGTAAGGCTGTATGCGTAATCACCCCAATATAGGGTACTTGTATTATTGGGGCGATATTGGATTGCGCATAGTGATTGATATTCCCATTGATGGATGGTTCAATTAACAACATGTCAACATCACCTTAGGGGTGGTGGGCTCGAGTTTTAAAGATCAAATTGGAAAATACAAGTTGGATTTGCAAGGCAGAATGAGATCATGTTTCTTTTTATCTGAGTTGCAGTTTCTCATATTATCGAGATGTAACAAAGGTAAAAAGGAGATCTTAGATCTTGCTTGAGATATAATTGCAAGTATGCCGCTTACTTTGAAAGTGAATAAGGGAATCAACTTTCAGAGTTGACAAGGCAAGACAACTTTGATATAATATCCTTAATCAAAGTAATATATATATACAAATTATCTTATTTCAGATAACATATATTAAATCCACTGAAAATTATACTCAATAATAACTAGTAAATTATCATGGATTGGATTCATGATCAGGATATTGTACTTGCAGTTGAACACATAATGTATGTGATTGCAATGTACAAATTTCCTCATAATAATGAGGAATGATAATTAAATAGACAATATGACAACAACCTTGGGTTTGTATATCTCTATAGTCTTGATCTCTCATCAAATGTACTTTGGAAGTATCATGTCTATGATAATCGTAATTATCCAAAACCTTATAAAATCTAAGAAGATGTTTTGACGTACATATGTGCTCTCGACATTTAATCATAAATGACATGGTTCACATGCATTATGCAGAATGGTGGCTCGATAATAAATGATGTACTCAAAATATTTGAGTATCTACCTGAACCAAAGTCTTTTAGAGCTTAGATGGATGTAGATACGATGAGTGTCATCATTCTACTGTTTATACTCAAGTCATTCATGAAGCTTCATAACATTCATATTGTATTAATTAAATGAAGCATATATAAATGTTGAAATATTCTTATATTGAAATCTTTTGAGTTCAACATAAGAGATCTTTTGTCTTAAGCAAAGGTTGTTTATAGATGAAGAAAGCACAGTGGAAGCATGGGTCTAACCCATGTAAGAAAGAAAGTCAAAGAGTTGACAGCACTTTTGTGATTTCCATATATATGACATCCAAAGAGTTGGATGAATGTAAATATTGCAACAAACTGATGTATTGATAATATGACTACCTGAACTATCTGAAATCCTTAGAGAAGGATCCGGATAGTGCATCAGGATATTAACATCTACATATAATCATTGAAATTGACTTGCTTAATACATAAGATTAAAGTCTCATAATTATATCTATTTCTTTTAATGACACTTGCAATTGGTTGCATATGTTTTAGAAGACTATAAAATTTGATCTTAAGGTTTAATAGTCATCAACATAGAAGTTGATGCAACTGTTGCAACAATCTCCATTGGATAGATAGACTGCATATTTTCAGTGGGAGAGTCTTAGTCTTAAAGAATGTCTCTATGACCTAGATAATAGAATACATTCATTATTTATTTCTAAATGTTGGAAATAAGCATGCATTATGGAATAGACCTGTCATAAAGAATTATGATGGATATATTTCAGATATTAATCTAGCATCTAGAAGACTCCGCTAAATTAGGAAATTAATGAATGGTTCATTAACATTTCTCAATGCTGAAAAATTAAACCTTAGAGGAACAAAAGGAAGATAAAGATCATTTGACAATGATCTAGCATCAAACCTTGGACATATGTCTATTGATGAGATCAACATGCCAGTAAGATATTGAATATTAGACTGTCTGAAGGTTCAAAACTTACATACTTATGATAGAGATTCGAAGTAAAATTTTTAGTGCACCGTTCTCTAGGAATGGTGTTAGATGCCAAGGTATTCAAGATCTCATACATTTGATGTGTGGGGATCGTCTATATCATAATAAACATGAATGATATGTGATATCAATTGATGATTATTTGTGATATGAGATTTCTTCCTTTCACCTTAGAAACCTTTGAAATGTTCAAAGATTTCACAATTTTTATTTAAAACCAAAGTTAAAAAGAAGATGAAATGAATTTGGTCTAATCAAGGTAACAAGTACCTATTAAATGAATTCAAGGAATACCTTATGGAGATAAGAATATCATTCCTATCTCACTCCTCCTAATACACCTAAACTCAACAGAGTTGTAGGAAGATGCAATTGGATCATGTGTGACATGATTTGATCAATGATGAATATTAGTATAATTTCCTCTTAGATTTCATATATATATATATATGTAGTAGAGACTACAATATATATCCTTAATAAGGTTCCATGCAAATCTGAACCCCAAAACCCTCATAAGCTATGGTTTGGAACCTAGCCTAGTGTAGGACATTTGAGGCCATGTCGTGGATGCAACTAAGCTGGAATCTAGCACCAGAGATTGCTACTTCATTAGGAATATAAAGGATGGTATTGGATACCACTTTATGACCTTGAGATTCTTAAAAGATTTATCTCTAAGGATATGATTCTTAGAGGATGACTTTCTTGATAATCAGACGAAAATGAAGTAAAGGAACTCAATGAATTGTGAGAGATAATGATGCTCTTAGAGTTGAAACTAAAAGGATAATTAAAGATGAAACACTCATAAATCTTCAAAGTAGTTTAAGGGTGGTAAGACCACCTACAGTGTATGGATTCCATGTGTCAGTTAAGTCTGACTATGATCGGACTTCCAAGGATCATGACATGGAGAGATGGATGTTAACAATAAAGTCTAAAGTAGACTTCATATAAAAGTGTTGTCTATGGATCCTTGAGGATCCACCTATAAGGGTAAAATATTTTAGGTGTAAATGGATCTTCAAGAGAAAGAGGAAACATGATGAGAAGGTAGAAACCTTCAAACACGGTTCGTATCCAAGAGATGCACACGAAGATAAGACATCGTTCACAATGAGATTTGATCTCCAGTGACCATGCTTAAACCCATCAAAATATTGCTAGCTATACCTACACAACTCGACTATGACATCTAAATGATGGAAGTCATGATTGCATTCCTCTATGAATACCTCACCAAGGACATTCATATGAAGGCTTCATAGTTGAGGAAGGAAAGGTGTGCAAGCTAAAGAAACCCCATCTATGGACTCAAATAAGCTTCCAGTAGTTGGAATATCATATTTAATGAAATTATAAAGGTTATGATTTCATACAAAATCTTGATGAACCATGTGAAGCTTAGTGGGAGTGTCATTATGTTCGTCGTGCTAAATGTAGATAAAATCCTATCATTTGGGATGATATAAGGATGAGAATAAGTATTTTATAATCTAGTTGTTCCATACGTTGAGATGTGATCTCAAGGATGCCTCTTATATCTTGGTTTTGAAGATGTTTAGAAGCAAATAAAAGAGGGTATTGGGACCATCACATTATCAGTACATCTTGGACATATTCCATAGTTTGAAAAAACTCCAAGGAAAGCTTCTTTCCCTTATGATATGGTGCTGACCTATCTGAAGGGATAGCACCTCAAAGAGTTGAGGAAGTGAATGCTAATGTTGCTTGTTCGAGTGCATCGGTTACTAGAAGTCAGGTGTGTACTAGATATGTACAAAAGTTAGATGTCTGCCATGCAGTGAAAGTAGTAAACTGTTACTAATCTTACTATGGATATAAAACACTCGATTGCAACAATAACAATATCTTCAAAGACGACAAGACTTTGAGTGAAAAGGCTTACGGTTGGATACCTAGGCACCCAGAGACGAGGAAGGGCGTAGTAAGCGACGAAATGCTTCAGGGAGTTGAAAATAAGCATAGATCCAGAGATTCCTGAATAGGTCAACCTTTCAAAATGCTGCTGAATCCATGGGCAAGCAAGAGACAACATGGCGAATTAAAACATCTTCTAGAGGAAAAGTAAGAAAAAGTGATTCTCGTAGTAGCAGCGAGCGAAATGGGAGCACTCTAAACCGTGAAAACGGGGTTGTGGGAGAGCAATACAAGCGTCGTGTTGTTAGGCGAAGTGGTGGAATGCCTTAAAGTCTTATCTTCAAGAACTTAAGACTTTATAGATAGTGATCTAAAAGGTCTTAGCTACAGATGCCTTATAAGATTTAAGACTGGGTCCTGGCCTTAGGAGATATAGATATCCGAGAACAAGGGTATTCTGATAAGGATAATAGAAATTACATAGTGGTTATAACGATTATTGAATTGTAGTATCAAAGATACTAAAACTACTTTAACAAGATTGAGTATGGTTGCATAAGATGCAACATCCGCATTGGATGCGAGGATTGTTACTAGGAGATATGCAAGTACCATAAAAGAACTTGGCATAGCCTCTTGGGAACAGAGTGAAGGATCAACTTACGAAGCTATTTTTCTAAATATTTTATGATTAGCACATTTGTGTAGGTTTAAAGATTAGCCCATTAATTGCTCTTTGGGATAGTGGGAGATTTTGGACATGTGAGACCACTGCCATCCATTATGTAATAAATGTTATTGCAAATCATTCCTTGATCTGAAATGAAGAATAACTAATTTTCATTGTAGGTCCCTTAGTACAATTAGGATTATGTACCATCTTAATGATCATACAGCTATTGATTCAAATGTTGAATCATAGAGGCTGGTGATTGGATGATATCTAAAGAGTTAGATTAAGGACTCATCGAGAACCGTCAAGTGATTGTTAAGAGATGATCTCCAATCTGAGAGGAAGATGACAATTCTTCTCTATGGGCTGATATATAACTGATCTCTTGATGCATGTCCTCTAATAGGAATAAAGATTCGAATGTGTTAGATAAGTTAGGTCAAAGAGTAGACGTAACGTGATCAAGATAACCAAGACCTATACGGTCACGATATATGCGTGCATCCTCTGGCTAGAGACATATGTGTTACTATATATTTAAGTATGTATATTTGGCAAATCGATAGGTTGATGATCTAATCAAGCTCTATATATCGACAAGTTGGTGTGCATACAAGGGCATATGAGGAATGCGATCTCTCAAAGGGATCATACATGTTCATTACTGAACCGGAAGCCATAAGCTCACTCATGAGATATTGGAATCAAATTCCATGCACGGTCGTCTCGCATTGGAAGCTTGACTGAATTTGTAGGTTTGATATATTCTTTTGGAATGTATATGATTAATACCTATGTATGATATATGTTTTTGGAAAGTATGATTGATACCAACTCCCAATGATCAAATGATAAACTTAATAATAAAACCCTGAAGAAGACAATCTAAATAAGATCTAAAACTCGAGTTTATTCTAGATCTTCCAGTATGCAAGATGTACAGGTATTAGGAATACTCGAGGGAGATGTGAACGTAAATGATTGTATAACCGTGGCGCTTCCATTCTGAGGGAGTGATGAAACAATTATGGATTTTAGTGGCTCCTCTCAATAGAGAAGTAATGTGATCATAGCCCAGATGTTGGACATTAATCTGATGCGATTTAGATGCAATGAGAAGATTAGATTTACGGTTTTGATTCAATCAAACATCTTTTAGAGGCCCCCTTGATATGGTTTTGAGATGTGATCTCAATATCCAGAACACTATACATGGAATGTATAATCGACATTTCTTTTATCTCCAAGTATCCGCAGAGAAAGCGCATTATTCTTGAAAGAGTTCAAGAATAATTTCATTGTTGATAATATATCTGAGCATTGAGGAAAATTGATAATTCAATGTGATTTAATTATTATGAATAATGTGAATGTGATTCATATTATTTGGGCATATGAGAGTGGACATCCAAGATAATTAAATATGATTTAATTATCAAAAATGTGAATAATGTGGATATCACTATCCATATTAATCATGGATATTATAAATGTGATTTATAATATATTAGAGAGAGCTAATTCTAATTAATATTTACGAATTGATAGTTGATGTGAATTGGATTCACATAGGACAATTATTTGTAAATGCAATTTACATTTTATATTGGATGTGTGAATATGATTACCAATTTGTATGACATGATTGAAATTATCACAAAATAATTTAGAATTATTTCAGAGAATGATTATGTAATAAAAGTTATTGCATATATGAATGATTTGTTGAGATTTGAGATCTCAATAAATATGGAAGAAGAGCCTCCCCTTTCCAAACATGGGGAGGATTGTCAAGTTGAGAGCTCTCAACTGGTGCCCGTCTACCCTATGTATGGAAGGTGAGTTGCCCACCTTCCAATTCATTCCATCTTAGTTGATTTGATTTAAATTGAAATATGTTGATTTCAATATATATTTAATTTATTCTGAAGCCAAAAAATTTATTTTTGCAAATTTATGCAATAAAATCATAGCCACTGATTGAAAATACAAATCAATCTCTACCATTGGATTTGTCTACACATGCATTGAGATCCATGCAAATCCAAAATATTATAAAAGGGAGGGTAACACTAGCCTTTTATTTAACACAACAACTCTCTCTCTCTCTCTCTCCATATTCTCTCATAGCAGTCCACTCTCTTTCTCTCTCAATATGTGGTCGTCCACATGTTGATCCAGAGAAACCCGCAGTCGTCGCGATGGCGTTGTACTATTGGATTGATTGCTCGTGGATCTCCATCTTCTTCTGTGCACTTTGCTCGTGAAAAAGGCATCCTATTTTATGAGACGTAATCAGGAGACTCCAAGCTTGGATTTTCAACATGGATTGCGGAAAGCGTGTGTCTCATCAATGCGCAAGTGCGATCTTTGTCGGATCGGACTTGAGACAGGAGGATATCTTACTCTAAAGATTAGCGGTCGCAACCACTCTTCAAGTGGTATTCCTTGAACTCGGTTATGATCTCAATGAAACGATTTGAGAAGTGTTCTCGAATCATGTGGCTTCATCCACTTTAAAAAAATTTTAATTCTACTGCTCTAAACATCTAGTATGACTAGTCGTTCCCGGTTGCATATGATGCGTTCTTCATGCTTCCTTGATGCGCTTAAGGTTTTTTCATAACCTTCAACATCAACATCTATAATATAACTATTTAGATCAAAGATGTTATGATATCAAAATGGCCATTGTACGTATCTACATTCGTACTGAGGGGCCTTATCATTTATGCAAACCTAATTGTGTTTTATTTAGAATTTAGAATAATATAATTCACAATAAATTTTCTTGCATAATGGTGTGCTCGTGCTATGGGCTCACTTGTCCAATAATTGTATGGGTAAATGGGGCTATGGATCATGTACCACTTACCCATTCTATTGTATATCGTACTCATTCCCCTTGATTGATTTATTATCTTAATGAAGAGTGTCCAAATCTTTAGTGATGGACATTAGGGTTTGTGCCTCCCATGATTTTTTCCTTTCTGTAGTGGACCATGTGCACTAGAGTTTTTACCCCACAAGGCTTTGAGTGATCAGATCCTCTTCCAACCAACGAGGCTCCCAAGTGGAGCTAGAGCTCTCAGGTGTAGGAGGATGCAGGTCTTTCAATGGAGGCATAGCAACATGGGGGCTCACAATCCCAAACAAATAGGATATTGAATTTTAAAGTAACTTCAAATTTCAAAGCAAATAGGACTTTGAGTTCTGAAGAAAACATGACTTTAAATCTCAAAGCAAATAGAAATATGAATCTCAATATAAAGATGACTTTGACAATGAACATTGGGGAGGTCTCATCACGTGCTCTACAATGTATCGAGCCAAACAAGCAAGTCAGGCACAATTTTAATCAAGATGGATCCTCTGATCAATTAGGATGCAAGGCCTAGTAATGAACAAATAAAGAGATGAGATTTTCGTGGAATAAATATTTAGATGCAAAGATTAATATACAATAGGAGTTTGTTTAAATATTAACTTATGCCGTAGAGTTCCAAAAACATGACGATTAAAACGACTGGCAATTTAAGGAATTTTCACACTTGTTTCCTTCCGTTTTCACAATTACTTGTGCCCCTATTATTGTTGTATAATGCTTATACCCCTAACAAAACTATTGAGTAACACTTATCTCCGTTTGGTCAGGTGTCTTCTCATCCCTCGCAGACATACCTTAAAAGTAGGGATAAACATATAATTCGACCCTCTTCTTCCTTCTACATCTTTGGGAATGGAAGCACATACACATATATCTTAATAATAAATATCTATTTTCAATATTCGAAAAATTACCAAATGTGGTTATTCATATTCAAATATTAATCAAATTGAATCGTATATGCAAAATAATATTATCACAATATACATTTTTAGGTAATTTTTATTATGTTTATCAAATAACGTAACAATCTAAACTTATTTTCTTCTAGCAAAATCCATGAACATTTTGACCTCTGATTGCCCAATGCTTCTTTGCGTCAACAACTTCATAGAAATCATAATAGTATGTCTCAAATAGGCTGCAACACCTCGATGACTATCGTATAACAATCCTTTTGTGATTGTAATTTTGATTGGCTAAATATTTATATCATAGTAAGTATATGCATGTACGCGTTCTTTTCTTTAAATCACTTCACACTTAATAACAATTTGATACAAATTCATAATTTATTTGTATCCGATTGTATCTGTATTTGGTCTTATTTAGATCTATATTCATGTTAGCTCGTTATTCAATCTATATTCGTATTCGATGAATATTTCGATCTATATTCGTATATGATTATTATGTTTCTCAATTACAACATATTCAGTCATGCATGATACAAGATGAAATGGATATAAATATGGAAATAAATATATTCGATTCCTAACCAATATGTATTCTTCCCTGGATTGAATCTTGGTATAAAATTATTCATAAAAAATGGGACAGGTTTTTCTTTCATGACTATTACTTTTTTATCTAGTTTTTTATATTTTGTAAATATGGATAATTACACCCATAACCCTGAGTAATTTTGCAATAACATTCATAACCCTGCATAATCATGAATTACATGGGAAACCCTGGATAGTTACTCCGTCTCATGCCCATAACCCTCCGTTAGTTTAATATGTTAAGTCAACTGTATGGATGAGTTAATCTAACTCACCCTCAATCCAACGGTTGGAAAATAATCAAAAAATTACGCCTGATTGGAGACGGTCTTCGAGCTTTGGATAGGGGAGAAATTCAAATCAACGACAGGGGGAGGGGGCAAAGCTCAGTGCTGCTGCTGGGGGGCTTTGGGCAGAGGAGTAGGAGGAGCGCGTGGCTCACTTCGCGACGAGCAAGGGAGGAGAATTAGCTCGGTGCGGGGAGGGGGCTTGGTAGCTTTGACCAGGAGGGGAGGAGGGAGCTTAGGGAGCAGGGGGCTCGTCGAGGATTTGGGCACGAGTAGCAGGCAGCCGGGGGCTTTGACCGGGGCTTTCGAGGAGGGGGGCGAGGGAAGCAGGGAGCCGATGGGGAGCTGGGAGTCGGGGGGGTTGAAGGGGGCTTGTTCGAGGACTTGGGCTAGGGAAGCTAGGAGCCGATGGGTAGCTGGGAGGTGTGGATCGAGGGAAGGGAGTGGGGAGGAGAGGGTGCGGAGGAGAGGAGGGAGGAGAGGGTGCGGAGGAGAGGAGGGAGGAGGAGGGGGGGATTGGAGGGAGCGGAGGGAGTGGAGGAAGGATGTGGAGGAGGAGGCGGCGAGCGAGAGCTGCGAGAGGGCGTTGGAGACGTGGTGTGAAGGCGAAAGGGAGCTCAGAAGGTTCGAGAAGCACGCAGATAGCGCCGCCCGATGGAGTGGAGAGGAGGAGGGAAGAGCGGTGGCCCTTCCCACACGTGCGAGGAGGAGGGGCGTCTCCATCATCGGGCTCTTCCGACGTCGTCGTCTCCCAACATCTCGACATCACCGAGCGAGAGAGATAGAGGCACAGGAATTCGACTGTGGGGGGCTCGAGGAAGAGCTGGGGGTTGCGTTGGGAGGTGGAGGTGGGGGGTAGGGGGGGCTTGTCGAAGAGTTGCACGAGGGAAGCTGGGAGCCGAAGGGGACATGGGAGTCATCGAGGAGTTGGGCGCGGGCAGCAAGGAGCCGGGGGGATCTGGGAGCCGGGGGGCTCGAGGCGGCGCTGGGGGGGAGGGGGGAGGCTTCGAGCAGGGGCGGAGAGCAGCATCGGGAGGCGGGGGCTTGAGTGAAAAGAAAAATGGCATGTTATTGCAAATACATATGAACGTTAGGGGCAGTTTCGTCTTTTTCAACAGAAACCGTCAATTATAACGGGTAACTCAAACGGAATATAACACAAGGTTATGCCATGTAGGAGTTAAACATTACTCAGGGTTTTCCATGTAATTCATGATTATGCAGGGTTATGAATGTTATTGCGAAATTACTCAGGGTTATGGGTGTTAGTATCCCTTGTAAATATAGATATGGATTAGTTGAATGCAGATGTTGCTTAGTTGAACACCACTACTTTATTTGAATATAGACCAATAATAGTTTTGAAAAGGGATATTTACACCCATAACCCTGAGTAATTTGGTAATTACCCCAAGAACCCTCGATGATCACGAATTACATCCAGATCCCCAAATAGCCGCTCCGTTTTACACCCATAACCTTCCGTTAGTTTAGTACATTAACTCAACCAGATGGTTGAGTTAATCTAACCAAGTAGTGATCTAATGGATGAGATTAATCCAAAAAAAGAGGAAGAGGTCCAGGAGGAGGGGGCTCGACCTGGGCTTCGAGCTTTGAACGGTGGCTGGCTTTGGCTGGGGCAACACAAATAGGGAAGGAGGAAGAGCTCGACACGCAGGCAGGGCTCGGGGGTGGACTGCGAACATGGGAGGGGGTGGAGCTAGGCGCGGGCTCCCGGGGGGCGAGGGGAGGTAGGTCTCGAGGCTCCGGGGGAGGGCAGGGCTCGGGGGGGAGGGGGTGGAGCTCCCGAGGGGCGGGGGGGAGGGGGGTCTTCGTCGATGGCGAGAGGGCTCCGGAAGGGGGGGCTTCGTCGATGGCGAGAGGGAAGGGCTTGAGGCTTCGGGGGAGGGCAGGGCTCGGGGGGGAGGGGTGGAGCTCCTGGGGGGCTCCACGAGGATGGCAGGGTGGGAGGTCAGGGAGGTTGGGGCTTCGACTATGGCGGGTGAGGACTTGTCGGTGCCGAGCAGGATGACCTGGGAGAGGGTTGGAGCTCGTATGCGACGTAGGCGCAGGCGGAGGGGGCAGCTTGGTAGGGACGAGCAGAAGGCCCTGAGGCTTGCTGGGAAAGGGGCCATCATCTTGTTTGACAGAATGGCATCATGTTGTAAATATGATGTCTTTCGAAGGGGAAAATGGTCAACATATTACTTTTTCCGTCAGAGTTAACGAAGAATTCAGACGGAAATTGACACAGGGTTATGCCATGTAAAGGTAGCATTATTAGGGGTTCTAGATGTAATTTGTGATTATCGAGGGTTCTTGAGGTAATTACCAAATTACTCAAGGTTATGGGTGTAAATATCCCTTTTGAAAATAAGTTTTTTGAAAAAAAATAAAAGAATCGTACGTTGGGACTCACACAATGGATTAAAGGATGAACAAGGGTTCCCGGCAAAGTGTAATCAACATTCCGCATGACAAAGAACAAGAAATAATATTCCATGAAGGTATGAGGATTGGGTTATCCTATTTTAAGGCAACTAAGGGTGAAATTATGCCTGTAGTTTATTATGGGCGTGTTCCTCTTAACAAAGGCACAAGGATTCACGTGGAGTTTTACGAACGACTTTACCTGGCTCTTCTACACTCCAGTTACATGTAATGTCTTTATTCTCTTCTTTTGAAAAAAAAAACAATGTTATGGCAGGTTTCCAAAATTAATCTAAATGAAAATCTTGTATTTTAGAGAAAAAAATGCCATTGTATTAACTCGTCGAAACCATAACTACTCGCCTCAAGTTGCCTTCAAAATAATATTTTTCGAACACTTAACTGTTACTAAATCTTATGTTTACAAATTTCCCACCAATCAAGCTAAATATCAAATCAGATAAAGGAAAGAGAGGAGGGAAATTCATGTGAGGTAAAAAGGATTGCGACTGCCACATAGGGTTAGCCAGAATCGACCGAGCAGACCAAGATGCCAGAATACACAATCTATGATAGCTGTTCTCCGTGAAAAAAGTGTCATTAGTGTATGATAAACTACTCAGTTAAGCAGTGTTTGATGCAATTAGTGAGTATATGATAGGCTAAAATTGACAGCAGCTATTACAATAGAATTTTGAATAAAAACAAAGCATCATTTGTTACTGTGATTTCTCGTGTATCTGAGACCTAGCGCAATCAGATGGAATTTTTGTCATCAAGAGGAGATTTGCCACCCATTATAATTGCTTTCAAAACTTAACAGAAGAATAGTATTATACAGGATAAAAAAGAGGCTTGACCAAAAAGTAGACTTCTTACTCAGAAATGGCTTTGGATCCTTCGGTAAATAAAAAATGTTCTGGGATAACATTTTGCTTAAAAAGGATACTAAAAACCAAATGATGCATCACATGGTTACAGCAGAAGTACGACCACTATTGATAAAGTAAACTCTAGCAAATACACACACTGAACCCCTCCCTATCTATAAATTAGTTACCGCGAGTCCAGACAAAAATTGTATGTTTCTCCACGCATCTGCAAAAGAGAAATCCCTGAATATATAGTGTATCAGAACAACTCAAACATGTTAAATGATTCAGTCAGCATATCACCTTCCAACATCCATCTTTAGTGCACTAAAAGAGCCTCAATTCTCCATTCGGAAAAGGTGGGCCGATTTTTATCTCCAGAAGCTAAATAGTCCTTTCTTGTCTTTCTTCATTCTGTTCTCAAGAGATGGGAAATCGATCGAGTTGTAAACCACGTCAACAACAATTGGATTGCAAGCAACCAACTTGAACGGAGGGGGAAATGGAATGATGCGAGGATGTCCTCTTGAGCTTGGGTCACCAATGGAAGATTCGAAGGAGTCTAGGTTCTCCAGCAGGAACTTCTCAGACTGTGAATGGGTACAATAGAGGATCATCAGCACTAGAGCATAAGGATCCACAATAATCACTTATAGTAACTCAATAAACATTGCTACTACATCTGGTGACTAGATTATGAATAAAAAATGTACTGTCATCTCTTTTAACCCAACATGCTAACATCTATTCAGCACGAAGAACAAGGGCAAAAAGGCTGCCCACAAGAATTGGCTTAGTAACCATTTTAGCATCACTAGGGTTGACATGTATATGTCATCCTCGGTGACATTCTGGCATGAGAGGGGAGGGGCCCTTCCATCTACATTAGGAAAAAGGAAATGTTGCATTTGCGTGAGTAAATGCAGTGTCCATTAAATCGGCCGCAGGGGTCGCATATGCCCGTGCAGCATGCAGACTGAACCGATTTCATGAATCGGTACATTATGTGCCCTCCCCGCATATGCACAACATATTGCTCTGGCATCTCCAACTTCCCAATCCTCTCATTCAGGTGCTTAATTCCATAGATTTGCCTCTTCATTCAATTGTAAGAATATGACATGCATTTGTATATAATTGCAATACATTATACCATTATATATATGCAATCTTTTATGTTTATCTTATGTATTGTTTTCATGAGTATATGCTATGTATCGTCAAATATTTTAATATATGCCGATTGAGGTTTTGCTCATGTAGTGCATGTATATGTAATGAAGTTTTGTTATTATGAATTCTTTAAATGTTTTTTTGTGATTAGATGTTAGGCAACTAAACGCATATACTCAACCATCTAACATTAACTGTTTTTCTTATATCTTTAACTCCACTTAGATACATAAATTCAGTAGTAATGTTATTCATAGATATTTATTTATTTTTAAATTAAAAATTAGAAAACCACGTAGAACCATATACCCCTCATATGCTCCCGCATACCCGCTTATTCAGTATTCGGTAGTCTGTCCGAACACATATGCATACCGCTTTCCTGAGCCTTGAGTAAATGAACAGGTTGAGCAGGTACCTTGGAAGCAAAATTTTGTGAATTAACGATGTTCATGTCACAACACCTGGTTGCCAGAGGGAAGCCTTGTTTGAGATTTTGTTAGGCACCTTAAATTCCCATCAGGGTCATGCAATTACAGTATTTGTGATTGGAATGTGCTATATCTCGTATGAGAAAACCCCATTCATCTTAACCCTGATATACTAAAGTTCAATTAAAGTCCTAATGGGAAAGTATATTGGAGGAACTATAAGCCATATTCATAAAGGAGCTCGTGGGAACAAATTTCTGTAACAACTACAAATAGGGGTCTCACAGCTTAGAGCGGTTGGTTGATGAAATGATAGACCCTGTAGTAGTCATGCCTACTATATTTCTGGCTAGATTACATCCTAAGACATGGCTTTTGAATTATTTTCAGGCAAAACGTGACATGCCACCATAACTAGCAGTTTATCTGATCAATTAGAGACAGAGAGATCATATTCACATGAGCAAGAAAAATTTTAAATATAATTATATTCAAAAAAATGGTACCTTTTCTGCATCCTTTAAGGTCATTGCAGACACGCCCTTAGAGAGTTTTTCTGGAGTCTTTTCCTGTTCCATTACTATGGTTGCATGTTCAATACAACTGAAGGATCTACAATTGTCCGATAGTGCCTTCAAATCATTAATTAGTACCTGTTAAGTGAAATAATTAATATTTCCATAATAGAAACAGATTTGCAGAAATAGGCACTTTCAAATTATTAAATTTTAACAACCTTTGTGAGTATTTTCAAGTTCAATTAATTAAATAACTTTTAACAAGTTGTTTGGAGCTTATTTTTATTCCCTTAATTCAGGTTGGACTTTCCCATTAAATTAATAACTTTTAATAAGTTGTGAGTGGGGGCAGGCAGGCTGGTGTGTGCCACGTATATCTACTGAAATATTTGAATCATATAAATGTCAAAGATGGAGCAGCAATCCCAAAAATGGCTACAATCATGATTCGCAGATATCCTAGATATAGTAATTCTGAAATATTTTCACGAAAAACACGTTGTTGGATAAGTCGCTGAATTCAAAAAAAAACTATTGGAGTCTTCACTAAATATAGGTTTTTATCAATTGTGTCCCTCCGAGATATTGCAATATCAGTTATACCCCTCCCTTTTTTGGAATATCAATTCAGCCATTGACTTCTTCCACAATGATCACTTATGCCCTTCTATTAGTCTGGTCGTCAATGAGTTGAATTAAACTATAGTTTAATCAAATCATGGTGTAGTTAAGAGGGGCATATCTGGAAAAAAAACCACAGCTCCTGCAACCCCCTTCCTCCACCGTCCCCTCCTCGACGGCGACAGAATCTCTAGGAACAACTCGCTCTCCAGGAACAACTTATTGAAGGCAATCGATGCGATCGTCAGAGGAGGACAAGCAGAGGGAGAGGAGGTGCTGGAAGGGGATGGCAGTCGGGGGAGGAGGATCGACAGAGGGGGAGGATGTGTTGGAAGGGGGAGAAAGAGTTCCGACGAAAGGGGAGGAGGTGCTAGAAGGGGATGGCGTCGGCGGTCCTTTAGGTAGTGGAGAGGGTGCAACAGTCCACCACCGCTGTTGACAGACGGTGGCGTTCCGCTGGAGTTGGGCGAGGGGAGAAGCAGGCGTAGACGTGAGTATATGCTGGGTTGGAGGGACAGCTCTGAGAAGAGCTCCGAGCTTGGGAGCTCAAATCGACGGTGCGGTGGACGAAGCATGCGTGGTGATGGGTTGGGTCCGGTGCAGTGTCGGAGGATGGAGGTGGTTAGGGCTACAAAGCCCCAATTAGGTTCTTATGTCTAATGGGTCCTCTCATCCCATTGAAGATGGAGATAGCCAGTCGTTCCGAAGGGGGAGAGGAGCTAGAGTAGCATGTTGCCATCGCGGAGGTTAATGCAGAGGTGAAAGGCCACGAGTGGCAGAGGGAGAGGAAGAAGGCGAGAGGACATAGAGGAGGCACTGGAGGGGGGACGAAGAGGGCTAGCAACGGAGGGGGGGAGGTGCTGGAGGGAGAGGAAGAGGACGGGCGTAAGGGGAGGAGGTGCTGGAGGGCGAGGCAGAGGGTCTTCGAAGTGGAGGGGCATATGAGGCAGTGATCGAAGGAGGAAAGGCTGGAGGGGGAAGAGGTTAGAGGAGGGAGAGAGAATCGAAGGAGGAAGAAGAAAAGGAGAAGAAAAATATTTGTACCCTCATTTACTTATCTAATTCCCCTTGTGTCTCCAAAGTTAACGTCTGTTTGGGATGGAGATAAACAACTACCCGAGGGACACAAGTAATCATTGTGAAAGAAGTTAGGGTTGAACTAATATTCTAAAAAAGAGAGGCATATAACTGATATTGCAATATCTCAGAGGAGCACAACTAATAAAATCCCTTAAATACAAGTGAGTTTTGTTGTTTGTTCTTCTGGAATAGGATATCAAATTCTTCCACCAAATGCCAAAATCGAAAGTCATGAATCATGATACAGCAGCAACGATGCACCAAGATTCAGTATCAAATACTGTTAGAGTAAAACTCTTAGATGTTATTCCACATAACCCTAGGGTCTCTTATACAGAGAGAAAACCGTTGGGTAAATTACATAGATAGACCTGAGGAAAATAAGAAATACGAAAAGATACATCATGACATAACGTAAACATCTACACTCCCCCTCAAGATGGAGCATAGATATCTATCATGCTCAGCTTGGAAGAACATTTCTGGAAAGGTCCTCTGAGCAACGGCTTGGTAAATATATCAGCAGTCTGGTCCTCAGAATTGACGTGTGACGTGGAGATAAAGCCCTTCTGGATCATGTCTCTAGTGTAATGGCAATCTACCTCGATATGCTTCGTCCTTTCGTGAAACGCTGGATTATTGGCAATGAACAATGCTGCTTGATTGTCACACTGAAGCTGCATGGGTAAAGAGACATTCACATTCAAGTCTTCCAAGACTGCTCGAACCCACATCATTTTTGTGCTTGCTTGTGCCATGGCCCTATATTAAGATTCAGCACTCGATCTTGCCACAACAGTTTGTTTCTTGCTTTTCCAAGAAATCAGAGAGCTTCCTATAAAGATAGCAAAACCTGAAGTAGACTTACGATCCTTTGGGCACCCTGCATAGTCTGCGTCTGCACAAGCGGAAATGGACAAATCCGTGTCCTTTCTGAATAGCAAATCTGAGCCTGGAGAAGATTTTAGATATCTCAGTATCATGTATAGTGCTTCCATATGGACTTGCCTAGGCTGCTCCATAAACTGACTCACACGGCTTACAGCAAAAGCAATATAGGGTCTAGTTATGGTGATGTACAGAAGCTTACCCACCATCTCTTTGTATCTTCTTTTGTCCACCTCTTCAGTATCATTGTCATACAATTTCATACTTGGGTCCATGGGGGTGCTCGATGGTCTGCACCAAATCATTCCTGTTTCAACAAGCAAGTCTGTAACATACTTCCTTTGGGTCATCACCATCCCTTGTGCATTTCTTGCAAATTCTATCCCCGGAAAGTATCGTATGGTACCCAGATCCTTCGTAACAAACTGACTGCCCAAGAGGGCTTTAGTCATCTCGACTCCTTGAGCATCATCTCCAGTAACCAGAATATCATCAACATATATCATGACAACAATTGTACCTCTGAGAGTCTTCTGAATAAACAACGAATGGTCCGCATTTGATCTCTTGAACCCCTGTCGTTCGATCAGCTGAGATAGCATTTGGAACCATGCCCTTGGACTCTGTTTAAGGTCATAAATCGCCTTATGAAGTCTACACACCATGTGAGTCTCCCCCTCAGCAGTAAAACCTGGTGGCTGCTGCATGTAGACTTCCTCCTATAGGTCTCCATACAGAAACGCATTCTTGACATCAAGCTGAAAAATGGGCCATTCGCGTACCACAGCTACGGATAAGAGGATACGAAGCGTCGAATGGCGAGCCACCGGTGAAAAAGTGTCCAAGTAGTCAACACCATATGTTTGGGTAAATCCGCGTGCAACAAGTCTTGCCATGTATCGATCAAGACGACCATCTGCATGATATTTAACTGTGAACACCCATTTGCAGCTAACCACAGACGCACCTGATGGAATAGGAACAAGGGTCCAAGTCCCTCTAGACTGTAAAGCACGTATCTCTTCCTCCATGGCCAACTTCCAGCACTCACTCTTCATGGCCTCCTGATAAGTCCGTGGTATCTCCACTGAATAAACAGTTGCTGCAAACCTCTGGAAATCACCAGTAAGACGATGAAAGGACACCTGCGATGCAAGAGGATAGGACACACATCTCCGCTTCGGCCTTCGATGTGCAATAGGAATATCAATATCATTATCCACTGTGCTGACTGGGGGATCCACCTTCTGTAGCAAAGAGTCCTGTAATGGTACGTTATCTAACCCATCATTAGTAGCCGTATCGGAGCATACCTGAGGCGTGGTGGATGGTTGACTTGTAACTTGAGCAGGCCCTGATCGTCGTGTGTAGAACTTAGGGAATGGTGGAATGGGGTAAGATTGAGGTATTGGTGGTGGTGGTGGTCGTGGCGTAGTTGAGACGGGTTGACCCATATTTGGTGGTAGAGGAACATACACATGATTATCTGAAGGCGTGGAGGAAGATACCAATCTATCACCTGCAGGGGAGAAGTACATAACAAGCTCAAAAAATGCAACGTCTGCACTGACATAGTACTTGTCAAGGATTGGATCATACATCGGTAGCCCTTTTGTGTCCTCGAATAACCTACAAAGACACACTTGACAGCTCTAGGAGATAGCTTGTCAAGTTCCGGAGACAAACGGTGAACAAAGGCAACTGAACCAAATACACGAGTAAGTGAAAATAAGTCCTTATCCGGGAAAAGAACAGAAATTGGATATTTCTCCCCAAGAACCGAAGAAGGCATGCGATTGACCAGATAGCATGCTGTAAGTATAGCATCTCCCCAAAAAGCCAACGGCACACAACTCTGAATAAGTAATGTTCGCGCAATATCAAGAAAGTGACGATGTTTCCTTTCGACAACTCCATTTTGTTGTGATGTGTAGGCGCAAGAGGTTTGGTGAATAATGCCTTTAGATGAAAGGAAGTGAGAGAGAGAACGAGTACAGAACTCCAAGGCATTATCTGTGCGGACATATTTAACACTAGATGAAAAAACATTCTGCACTTCATTGATGAGATTCTTGATAACATTCCCTGCTTTAGATTTATTCTTAAGTAGAAAAGTTCAAGAGACACGAGAAAAATCATCAACCACAACCAGATAAAACCTGTGTCCCTGATGGTCAGGGACACGACTAGGACCCCAAATATCTATATGAAATAACTCAAACGGGGAGCTACTGCTCCGACTCTGATGACTTGGGAAGCTAGAACGATGGTGCTTCCCTAACTGACAAGCTTCGCAACGAAATGATGAAGTGGAAGAGATCTGAGGTAGGAGGTGACGCATTTTCTGAAGTGGAAGGTGCCCAAACCGAAGATGCCACGTATAAGGTGAGACAGATCCTTGTGAGTGAAGAGAGACGCCAGCAAAGGAATTCCGGACCAGACGATATAAGCCATTATGCTCAGAGCCACATCCAATCACCCTGCCCGTTAGTATGTCCTGAAAAATGAGAGATGATGGGCCAAATATAGCACGATAATGCAGGTCTTTTGTAATCTGACTAATTGACAATAAATTCATGGAAAATTCATGTGCATGTAGAACATTCTGTAGGTGCATGGAGGGTGTCAAAGAGATCTCCCCCTATCCAACAATAGGGGAATGAGTGCCATCAGCTATAAGCACAGAGCGATCTGAAGAGATATCCCTGTAGGACTCAAGTTTGTCTCTGTCACGGCACAGATGATGGGTGGCTCCAGAATCGATAATCCAACCAGATAGATCATGTAACTGAGGACCGACAGTAGTACTACCTGAGGTACTGGCAACAGCAGAGGTACTGGCAGATGCCGATGCTGCAACATTTGAGGTACTCACAGCATCCGATGATGACTGTGGCATAATGTCTCGAAGTCTCGCCACAAGCTCCTCGAACCTGTGATATGGAGTAGACGCTGAAGAAGGCTGAACATGTTCAGCTACACGTGCCGAAGGTGGAAACCCATGCTTAGAATAGCATGTGTCCTCTGAGTGACCAGTGCGATGACAATACGAGCACGTCCTTGGAATACGACCTCCACGGCCATGTGTACCACGGCCACGAAAAGAAGACGAACCACCTCTCCCACGCGATACTGCTATCGCCGAAGGAGGTGGAGTAGATGTGCTGGACGAAACAGGGATACGACTGAGCCTCCTGTAGACTTCCTCCATAGGAGGAATAGTGGCATCGGTAAGGATCTGGGAGCGGGCAGCCTCGTACTCAGGATCGAGAGCGGCAAGTAGAACTCCTACCATGGTAGCATTGCGGAAAGTCTTATGTTGTTCTGGAGTGGTTGTGAGCGGGATGGTACTGTATAACTTCTCGAATATCCCTCGCAGTGACGTGTACAGAGAATGAAGTGGCCGTCCATTCTGTTTCATCGTGAAAATATCATGTTGCAGCTGCAGCATCTTAGTCACGTTCCGCACCTGAGAATATGTAGTGGCAAGAATATCCTACATCGCCTTGGCGGTGGGCTGATGGAGGACGTCATTTGCAATCTCCATTGAAAGCGTCCCTGATAGCCAGACCTTGGCATACGCATCGTCAGCCTCCCAGGAGGCATATATCCCCGTCTTCTCTGCCGGTTCAACTTCGGTAATGTTAGAAAATTGGAAGCGGAAGCGTAACATGGAAAAAGATAAATAAAGAAGAAAGAACAGCGGGATTTTACGTGGAACCCTACTCCGTGAGGAGCGGGATGAAACCACGGGAGAAGCCCTCAACGGGGCATATGCTCTATTGCTTTTCTCATCTGTTACAGGAGGCTTGGGGCTCCTTATATAGCCTCCACAGGGCCTCCAAGTCCCACAGTTGGACAATGTGGGACTAAACCACTGGATGGGGTAAATGGATCCTGGAGGTATCCATTTACCCGTCTACAACTCAATAGGCGCTCAACTAAATACTCCAACACTCCCCCTCAAGCTGGAGCATGCAATGCTCAGCTTGGACAAACAAACAGAAAGACACTCAACTCAACGCTACAGGACACTACAGACAATATCAACCCAACGCGCACATGCTGCGGTCGAGGACGTTGCTTCTCATGCCGTGCAGGTGAGGAGGACAAACGGGCTGGAGTGTGAGTCAACTGAAGACTCGAAATCTGACCATCAAGTCTGAAACTACGCCTGAAGTCTCCTCGTCGGAGAACTGGGCCTCTCCCATCTGGCTCAGAGAATGGTGCACTGCTCTGGTGTACCTATGATACCACATGAAAACCCTTACCCTCAAGGGAATGGTCCTCTGCTCTGGAGTCCCTATGGCTCACATGAAAACTCTGGCCTGACAACTAGAAGAATGATGGGGACCTCTGACAATGATGGCAACTTATGCCCATCTGATAATGACCGCACACTCGTGCGTGTCTGAAACTGGAGACTCGGAAACTTCTGACATCGAGTCTGAACACCTGTAGAGTCTGAAAATCTAGACGGTCTGGAAATCTGCATCTGATCTGGATCATCTGAATAATACCTGTGACTCTACATATACTCCCCCTTTCTCCCATACTTGTCGGAAAATGAACATGGACAAAGTTGGGAGAAGACAAGATAATATGGGGGTGAACAAGAACATCCAAAAACTCGCGGCTTTTCTTCAAATTTTTTTAAGCCGTCCTTCTCTTTTTTTTTAAAGCCGTTTCAATTTTTTTCTAGGCTTTTCACCATCAATTTTTTTTTCAAATGCGTGCGGTTTTTTTTTATTGCACACGCCTTTTCTCTCCCTCTTTTTTTTTAAATCAGATTTTTTTTTTACTTGCGTACGGCTCTTCATCTTGTACGCGCCTTTTTTTTATAACTTTGCGGATTTTTTTTTCAAAATAATACTTGGCCCACTTGGGCGCATATTGCAACTCCCCCCCCCTTTTTTTTAATGCAGGCCTCCCCCTCCTTTTTTTCTTCTTTTTTTTTAATACAAACAGCCAATCAGGGCTTCGTGCCCACGCACCCTCCCATTTTTTTTTAATAGAGAGCCATCGGGCCCCCTATTTATTACCAAATAACGCTTGACTAGGGTTCCCAACTGGGAACCCATCTTTCTACCGCCGCCGACCCCTTGTTTTTGGAGAAAGGTGTTGCGTGGCTTGGGATCTGGGGTTTGCGTGGCGGAAACGCCTGCTACAGGAGATGGCGTGGAAGAAGCGCCAGTTGTGGATTGCGCCGATGAAAGCCCCGCGCCGCCTGGAGTCCGAGCGGCTCCGAGGAGAGTGCCTCACGGGAATATATAGCCTGTGCGTGGTCAAGGGGACCTGGAGCGCCGCCTGGGCGCGCCACGGGACTGGAGGGTGCGGGCTTCTGCCGCCTGGGACCATCACGATTTGCAGAGGAGGCGCCGCCGGGACAGGGCATGCTTGGAGGAAAACACTCTTCGAGACGATGAAGGGGATGCGCCTGTACGCGCGCGTGCGAGACCACGCCCCCCGTGGAAGTAGCGCCATCTGGGATGGCTTCGCCTGGCGAATGGGGGCTAGGAGGAGCCGCCGCCTATGTTTCTCTGTGGCCGCTTGTGTTGAAGGCACGCATCAGATTTGGCAAAGAACGGAGGGCTGCCAACGGCTTGGGGACTGCTGCGAGGCTGATCCACTGCGAGGGAGGCCTTAGGGCATGCTGCCAGGAGCCGCCTGGGGCCTGAAAGGAGGGTTGCGCCGCCAGGGGCTCCACCTCTCCTTTGTCTATTGAGAACCTGTTCCTTAAATATAAATCTCGAACAATAATCTTCATGAACATGTTATAAAATCGAATCTCGAACCAATAAAGAACATCAAATCCTCGAGAAACGAACCCGCTCTGATACCATGTTAGAAAATTGGAAGCGGAAGCGTAACATGGAAAAAGATAAATAAAGAAGAAAGAACAGCGGGATTTTACGTGGAACCCTACTCCGTGAGGAGCGGGATGAAACCACGGGAGAAGCCCTCAACGGGGCATATGCTCTATTGCTTTTCTTATCTGTTACAGGAGGCCTGGGGCTCCTTATATAGCCTCCACAGGGCCTCCAAGTCCCACAGTTGGACGATGTGGGACTAAACCACTGGATGGGGTAAATGGATCCTGGAGGTATCCATTTACCCGTCTACAACTCAATAGGCGCTCAACTAAATACTCCAACAGGTAAGAATGTGCTTCTTACCACATGACTGCATCAAACTCATGAACTGCATCGACCACAGCTCATAGTTTGTCCCGTCCATTTTGACGATTGGCGCCGAACCTTTAAAGGCACCAATGGAGGGCATATCAACCTTTTGTTCTGACATATCGACGGAAAAGAAGACAGGGGATGATAGACACAAGAACTGGTGTCTACAAAGATCCGGTTGGATTCAAGTGCATATGTAGACTCTATGCACTTGAACCCATGTTGAAATCAGCGCCGACCGGAGAAGGAGAAGCCCGGAAAGGGGCTTCGTCGACGGCTGGAGAACCCGCGAGCACGGGCGGGTAACAGCGGCAGGTGAGGGTGGCGGGGGCCTCGGCGGCGGGTGAGGGTGGCGGAGACGAGGGTGGGCGGCGACCGAAAGAGAGGAGGGGCGGCGGCGGCGGGAGAGGGGGGAGCGGGTGGAGAGAAAACCCTAGATTAGGGTTTTGGCTCTGATACCATGTTAAAGTAAAACTCTTAGATGTTATTCCACATAGCCCTAGGGTCTCTTATATAGAGAGAAAACCCTTGTGTAAATTACATAGATAGACCTGAGGAAAATAAGAAATACGAAAAGATACATCATGACATAACATAAACCTTTACAAATACCAATGCTCTTTGCTGATCGGGTTTTGAGTATAGACACCTTGTATATAAAATTCCTCGTAATTATAGCACTGAGTTTTGGAACCAAAAACGTTATTCAAATGCAGTATTCGGATATCAAATTTCAGGTTTAAATGTGCAATAAATGTTTAGCAGCCTGTTATAGTTATCTGCTAGTATTACCTTGTCCAGATTACTTTTGGACTTAAGTTTTTGCAAAGCATCATTAGCTAGACCACGTGCATGGCAATATAACACATATGCTTCCGCTCTCTTTTCAGCTGAGCTGTAGGATTTCGCCAAATATAAACACCTGTCATAGGAGGACGTCTATCAGTCCCATTCAAATAATCAATAAAAACTTTCCATCAGGAAGCAGTCCAAATCATGAAATTTCTAGCTTAGCAAGTTGGCCTTCTACTGATAAGTGCAGAAACTACAGCCCACAAATCTATAAAACCATCGGAAGTTTGCACATCTTATGGAATAGCTTAAAGATATATGACTGTCCTAATTGTAAGTCCATGGTATAATATTGTATGGTAGGTGCCAGTTCAGATTCATTCAACCATCCAGGGAGGCGTAAACCATGTTCCTGCATATTTGAATATTTTTATTCTTCCATTTTTATTGTAAATAAAAAGCAGCAATGGAAAATGACCACATGATTTTTTTTCAAGATGTTTATTATTATAGTACAAACCACACTGCAGTTAATAAGATGCAACGCAAACTCTCCAGGATTGTAGAAATTGAATGAAGATTCCGAATGAATAAGATAGGGTATTACCATATGACACATAATTTAAATGCAAATTTTGAATTTTTTATGTTAACGTACTGGGAAAAATGCCAAACCAAAAATATGTGGGATGTCATGATTTAAGAAATAGCCAATCTTTAACAAAAATCAACTGCAACCTATTCATCGCAAAAGGAATACAAGAAATTGGAAAATAAACTTCTACCACAATAAAAGTAAAATTAATCGCTAATAAATATATGCCATATAAATGACAAATGATCTCACTAAAATAAACGAGGTAATTGCCACGCATACATATCCATCATATAGACATTCACATATACAAATACATATACAGATGGAATTTCATAGTGAGAAAAGAGGTTTGTAGAGACCAAAGGGGACAATCACACAGATGATCAAAAACAAAGTAAAAATACAAAAAAAAGCCCATGACATGAAACTTCGAACCTGCCCTGTCAATCTAGGGCATAGAGTATCATCATGCTCAACATGGACATATGCCTCCCAGTGGCGACATGGGGAAGTGCTCTTGCTGAACATGTTAGCAGCTTCTTCTTTAGAAGAAACATGATAGTCGGCCATATAACCCTTACATATCATATTTCTAATATAGTGGCAATCAACATGGCCGTGCTTCGTTCTCACATAAAAAGCAGGATTGTTGGCATTAAAATAATGTTCCATGATTATCACATCTCAACTGTATTGGGATACACAACTCCACAAGGTTGATCATAATCGATTAGACCCACATGACCTCAGTAGTGGCATATCGTACTCTAACTACCTCCTTTTTTGCTTCATCATCAAAAAAACACAAAAGCCAATTGTGGACTCCAAGTTCTTGGACAACTAACGTAATTTGTAATATCAAGGGTTTCCATTTTGAGAAGGTCTGTCTCTTGGAGAAAGGCTTTAGGATGATAGTTGATGAGTTTGTGTGCAAGAGTAGAGGACAAGTTGGGCCACTCATAAGTTGGCTCAGAAGCACTCCAGTCTGCAGAAGCTTCTAATGGCTTACAAATCAAACATCCAGCAGAAGCGATAGGAGCTAAGGGACACTGCTCAGTCAGAGATTTCCTATCTGGATCGTATTGAAGATGACGGGGACCGAATAAAGGGCGAGCTGACAACTAGGACCTTACTTCAATATCTTGTTTCCAACGATGACAAGAAAGTTGAGATTGAGTGGAGGCAGCGGTCGAAGCAGAGGTGGTTGAAAGAAGGCGATGCAGACACCATATTCTTTCACGCCATGGCCAATGGTCGTCATCATAATTTCACCCAATCAATTTTCAACGATGGAATTCAGATAACTGGGGATATTGCGGCTGTGCAGTGGATGGGCCGTAAGGTAACTTGCATCTCTGCTGCACAGGCAAACAGTATCACCCAAGATTTCACCCCTGGGGAGATCTGCTCAGATGTCTTGGGGTCAAATATTGAAGGATCACTGGGCTGATTTACTGGCAACCTTATGTGAGTTCAGAGACGACAACTTTAGGTTGGAGAGGCTGAATCGAGCACTTATTTTTTTTGCTCCCAAAGAGGGAGGAGTTGTTAAGGGTAGAGGACAACAGACCGATCACACTGGCTAATGTGATATATCTTATTCTGTCCAAGGTTTTGGCCAGCCGACTCAGAGGGATTCTGGATTCCGTCATCTTACCTGAGCAGTCAACTTTCATCCATGGTCGTCAGTCGCTAGATGATGCGGTCATAGCTACGGAGATTGTAGCAGAATGGAAGAGAAGAAAGACTCAAGGGTTCTCTGGAAGGTAGACTTTGCCAAAGCGTACGATTGTGTATCTTCAAAGTTCATATGAGCCTCTCTTCATGGACGAAGATTCCCTGATCTCTGGATTTCTTAATGAAAAGATGTATAACAACAGTTTCCTCATCTACTTTGTGAACCCCTCAGGATCCGGCTCTACATCGAGATTCTCGTAGCTGATAATGTGTCGAGGGTCGTGGACATACTTCCTCAAGTTGGATATATGGAAGACATCGTGAATAGCAGAAAGATGTGGAGGAAGAGCTACTCGGTAAGCAACCTTCCCCACTCTAGCCAGAATCTCGAACGGTCCAACATATCGTGGCGTCAACTTGCCACGAACCCCGAATCTCTGTACTCCCTTCATGGGAGATACACGGAGAAATACCCAATCTCCAACCTATAGTTTATAGGAATGTCATTAGTATGAGATTAATTTGGACATATATATATGTCATAGATGAAGAAGAAATAATTAGATTACCTAGAACTCTAAGTCTCTCCTCCGACGATCGGCATAGCTCTTCTGGCGGCTCTGTGCCGTCAGAAGCCTCCGTCTCACAAGATCAACAGCTCTCGCAGTCTCCTCCAAGAGATCCACGGAATATAAAGCATGATCACCTACCGCACGCCAACTGAGGGGTGTGAGGCATCTCCGCCCGTATAGGGCCTCGAATGGTGCCATGCCAATACTGGAGTGATAGTTGTTGTTGTACGTGAATTCTACCAAGGGCAAATGGTCCTTCCAGGACCCTTTCCACTCCAAAGTGCAAGCACGAAGCAAATCCTCTAGTGTCTGAATGGTGCGCTCACTCTGACCGTCAGTCTGTGGATGATATGCAGAACTCATCTTCAGCTCTGTCTGTAGTGCTGACATGAACTGATGCCAATAATGAGATGTAAATCTCGAATCCCTGTCAGACACCACTTCTCGTGGTATACCATGTAGCCTGATAATGTTCTGTACATAGAGCTTGGCCAACCTGGATGGAGTGTAAGTCGTGTTGACAGGTATGAAATGGGCTGACTTGGTCAACCTATCAACAACGACCCAAATAGAATCATGGCCACCTGGTGTCTTTGGCAGACCTGTGACAAAATCCATAGAAATGCTCTCCCACTTCCACTCGGGAATGGGGAGAGACTGCAGTAATCCTGGTGGTCTCCTGTGCTCAGCCTTGACCATCTGACAGGTCATGCATCTGCTAACATGTAGTGCCACATCGCGCTTCATTCCATCCCACCAGAAATGTCGACGCAGATCACGGTACATCTTTGTACTGCCTGGATGGATAGATAACCGTGAACTGTGTGCCTCATCGAGAATGTCTCTGCGAAGCTGCTCATCATTGGGTACAACGACCCGTCCTGCCTTCCATAAAATAGACTCCATCACAACAAAGTCGTCAAATTCGTCCTTGACGGCGCGCATGTATCTATCATGAATCCAAGGATCGGTCTTCTGGCCCTCAACAATACGATCCCAAAGACTACTGTATCGTGGAGGCACGGCGGTAGAAATAGATGCGCTCTCCTGAGGATGCCAATCGGTCAAAGCTGCGAGCGTATCCCATGTATATAGCCAGTTTGCCGTACCATCAGCATGCGCTCTCCTGCTAAGTGCATCAGCTACCACGTTTCCCTTACCGGGATGGTAAGAGATCGTGCAATCATAGTCCTTCAGCAGCTCGAGCCATCTGCGCTGCCTCATGTTCAGCTCCTTCTGATCAAAGATGTACTTTAGGCACTTGTGATCCGTGAAAATCTCAAAGTTCACCCCATATAGATAGTGGCGCCAGATCTTCAAGGCGAAGACAACTGCCGCCAACTCCAAGTCATGTGTGGGGTAGTTCCGCTCGTGCGGTCTCAACTGCCGTGATGCATAAGCAATCACCTGTCCTCTCTGCATCAATACTGCTCCTAGACCTTCTCCAGATGCATCTGTGTAGACCGCATAATCCTGAGTGCCTGAAGGAAGAGCAAGAATGGGCGTTGTAGTCAATCTCTCCTTCAGTGTCTGGAAGGCCTGCTCACATGAATCGTCCCAAATAAATGGAACTTCCTTCTGCGTCAGTCGTGTCAGAGGACGAACAATACGTGAAAATCCGCTGACGAAGCGTCTGTAATAACCTGCTAACCCAAGGAAGCTCCGAATCTGCGTGACAGTCTTGGGCTTCTCCCAAGACATAACTGCATCTATCTTCGCAGGATCAACTGCAATGCCTGCTCCAGAAATGATATGCCCGAGAAATGAGACCTGGGATAACCAGAACTCACACTTGCTCAACTTGGCATATAACTTGTGCTCCCGCAATGTATCCAGGACAATCCGTAGATCATTCGCATGATCCCATTCATTCCATGAATAGATGAGCACATCATCGATGAACACCACTACAAACTTGTCCAAGTATGGACGGAAAATCCGGTTCATCATATCCATGAAAGCCGCAGGTGCATTGGTGAGCCCAAACGGCATCACCACAAACTCGTAGTGTCCATAGCGAGTCCTGAAAGCTGTCTTCGGAATATCCGACTCGCGAATCCTCAGCTGATGGTAGCCTGAGCGAAGGTCGATCTTCGAGAAAACTGAAGATCCTTGAAGCTGGTCAAACAAATCATCGATACGTGGCAAGGGATAACGGTTCTTCACCGTTCTCTTGTTCAGCTGCCGGTAATCGATGCATAGTCTCATGGATCCATCCTTCTTCTTGACAAATAGAACCGGAGCACCCCAAGGTGAAGTGCTCGGCCTCACGAATCCCATATCAAGTAACTCCTGCAACTGCACCTTCAGCTCCCTCAACTCGGCTGGTGCCATGCGATATGGTGCCATAGAGATCGGCTGTGTATTTGACAACAATGTGATCTCGAACTCGATCTCCCTCTCAGGAGGTAGCCCTGGTAGCTCATCAGGAAATACGTCAGGATATTCTGAGACTACTCGGATGTCATGTATCATCGGCTCCTGATCAGATACCTCCCGAACAAAAGCAAGATATGAATCGCAACCCTGGTCAACAAGTTGCTGGGCTCGCAACACTGAAATGTACTCCATGGTGGAGTCATGCAAAGTACCCTCAAAAGTAAACTCGGGCAGATCGGGAATCCTGAAGACAACGGTCTTCCTAAAGCAATCAACAAGTGCATGATGAGTGGATAACCAATCCATGCCCAATATCAAGTCGAACTCATCAAGCTGCAGAAGTAGACAATCTGCAATCATCTCATGACCGCCAATCAGTATGGGCAAGTGCCTGACGATCAGTGAAATAATGAATAACTGGCCACCTGGCCCTCGGATGTGATATGGAGAAAAGAGAGTCTCTGTGACTCTTCCTAAAGAAGCAAGTAGCCTCGAAGCAAGGAAAGAGTGGGTCGCGCCGGAATCGAATAAAACATGGAAAGGTCGGCCCAAGACTGAGACCATACCTTTCACCACAGTAGCCGCTGAACGTGCATGCTCCTCAGTAACGGCATGTAACTGTCCCTGCCTGGCTGATGCAGCACTAGAACCTGCCACACTCTGCGTCTGTCTCTGCTGCCGCCACCTAAAGTTGGAGTTCCTGCCACGGAAACTCCCTGAACGCTGTGCCTGAGGCTGTGACTGTGAAGGCTGTGGCTGAGGCTCACCAGCTACCTGTGGGCACTGTGAGCGATAGTGTCCCCACTCATGACATCGATAGCATCTGACTGGCCTGATAGGTGGAGTAGCTGTGCTTGTGCTCCGAGTTGGTCCGGCTGGTGGTCGGTCTACTCGCTGCGACCCAGATGGTCGAGCGGACTCTGTACCACGTCCGGCGAGTGCTCCTCCTAGAGTAGTCGATGGAGAAGAGCGAGCACTGCCAGAGAATGTCGAACCTGTAGGTCGAAACCGTCTGTCTGACCTCTGCTGCTGAAAAGGTCGACGTATCGGTCCAAAAGATCGTCGCGGTCTAGGTGCTGCTCTAGACGAGCTCCCGAAACGTCTCCCCCTGATGTCCTCGAACTTCTCTGTAGCATCGGTAGCCTCGGAGATAGAAGTGATGTGTAATCCTGCCAGCTTCTCCTGCACCTCCTCTCGCATGCCACCAATGAACTTTTTCAGATTCTCCTCTGGAAATGCACCAGCTGCTCGTGTATGTCGTGACAGCTAAGCCAGTCCAGATACTTGACCGCGCTGAGAAGAAGCTTCGCAACAAGGAGATTTCATTGGTCAAGGTTTTATGGCACCGAAACGGCATCAAAGAGGCAACATGGGAGACCGAAGCCGACATGCGAGCAAGATACCCGCAGCTTTTCTAATGTAAGCATCAAAACAAGCTTTTGTAATTAGATACATGGTAAATGTATGGCTTGTTTTCTCTTTGAGATTTTTATGGGTTTAAAACCCTTTGAGGTTTTTATGGACATAGGAAATTCCAACAAGACACCTAATAGCCTTAACTCGAGTCTCGAGGACGAGACTCCCTTTGAGGTTTTTATAATTGTAACATCCGAGAATTCGCGTAAACCCGAACTCGTCCGATTTTGGGTCTAATGAACCCAAAAACGTTGTTGGTCAATACTAAACAATCTAAAACGACCAATTGATCATAAATCAAAAGTTGTTCGGACAAAATCGACCAAAAATCGGTCCCTTCGTAATGCGTGCCGTGAAAAGCCGCGACGCAAATTCGGAAACCGCGAAATAAACCGAGACCATCATGAGATCCGATTCGACGATACGAGACCAACGGAATCGACCGTTCGTCAATCGGAGGTCATATGATATTTTTAAATCACAAAATTTAATCTTAAATAAAAATCGTATCTGAAAATTTCGGGGGTTCAAAAACCAACCGAAAGTATATCAATATTACACTCATTTTGATCGTCGTTCCGAGACGGTCAAAACGAGCTATTGCGTGTCGAAATCCGACACTCGAGGCGCAAGTACGGACATATTAATCATCGGAAATAGATGAAAAAAAATAAAATAAAAATTTACTGTAGCAGCAGTAGCAGACACTGCCGTTGGATTTTTCTTAACCATTTGAGTCTTTAAATATACAACACTTGGTCCTTTTTGTTCCACCACTTGTCAACATAAAGGGGCACATATTTCCTTATTTATATCTCCCCCAAAACCCCCCACTATTTGCTACTTCTTTCTCAAGAATTCCAGCCGTGAAAGAAGAATTTCTCCAGTTTTTCTCCTTCTTTCTATGCTATAGCAGGGGGTTCCTGTTGCATGATCGGATCTTCTCCAAGTTGGAGCAATTTTTCCAAGTAAAATTATTCTTCACCCCTTCTTGGATTCTTCTCCAATTTCTACCAACGGATAACCCTTCCTTCTTTTTTTTTCTCTTATCTTCCTTGCTTTGGTTGCTATCCTGCAACTGCTGAAACCTCCAGACTTTCAATTCCTACTGCTGTCCAGCTTCTGGGAGACACTGTTGGAGTCTTTTTCTCTACAATTTCAAGGGCAGCTGAGTGTTGTTGTTTCCCTTTCAATCCAAGCCATTGCATGTTGGAGAGTTACCTCCAAATAGATTAGAGAGACATAAGGTATACTCCATTATCCTCCATTTGCTGCCATACATGTATATAATCCTTAATTTCTCACATGATGTCTTGCATGTTGCTTTTACCCATTTCAATCCCATGCTATGATTATTTCTTGAGTAATGTGATGGGGTTACTGGAGAGTTGACGTTATTAAACGCCGATTGTCAGAGCTTTGAATTGGGTGGGTAATTCAAGAGACATGTGATTAGAATAATCTGTAGAACATGTGATTGATTTATTATCAATCGGCTCCTATTGTAGAAATTTAGGTCTCGATTGGTGACTTGTCAAAAAAAAATATAAAATAGAATTTAGAATAGTTGACTGGTTGGTACAATTGGGGGTTTGTCTAGAAGATGCGGGGTGTTGTTTGCATGAAACAAACATCTAATTTTAAAATTTAGATTTGCTCTAGATCAATAACATGAGAATGGCAATATCATTTATAATCATTACCTGATCAAAATAAAGGTTTGCACAGAATTACTTTTGTTCCAGATACTAAAAATTTTCCTCTCCTGTTACTGAGGCATTATATGATTGTTTACACATAAGGACTCGATTAATAAGATAATTACATTTTCACATTCTGAATTCGAAGTATAAAAGGGGTCGATCCATGTTTCTCTTTACTGTGATCAATTTCTTTAAATAATGTTACCATGAAAATGATAGACTAACTGTTATTCCTTCATGATATGGTGTCTAGATCAAGTATCTCGGATGCATATTTCCTTCTGATAAAATATAATACTTATGTGCAGTAAAAAAATTATATATCCATTAAATAGTAAGGTGTTGCAGTAAAAAAAAATTAATTAATCAGATACTGTAAAATATCATTATCCTGTAATTGAATAAAACTAAATGAAATATTGCAGCCATAACTGTTGATATAAATTAGATAGATTGAGTAGGATTCGTGGGCTGATCACGTGACATATTAGATGTTACTCCTTCATTCCACCTTACACTGATAAATTAATACCTCAATTATATATTAACCAATAGTAGTGTATGTTTCTAATGGTTTTGAAGGAAAGGATGTAAACGCTATGAGACTGGGACTACGTGAAAAAAAAATGGAGTAATCTTTTCCCGCATACTCAATAAATATCTTCTAAACTTAGGACCTTATCAAACGAGATTGAAGCATGATGATTAAAATATTAATACTATGCTCTTGTGGGGTTAACCGATAATTTCCTAGGATTGTTATGAGTGTTATTCCTCAATCAATTTATCCTTAAGTATGATCTACAATATCCCAAATGGTAAATTATGACAGGATGTCTAAATCTAAAGATCAAACATAGTAAATGTCGACCATGGGGAAATACCATTAAGACACTTTCAAACTTGGAATCTTACTCATAAAGATTTTGAAAGGATCATATAGATACCAACTCCTCTCCTTGATCAGTCAATGGGTCACTTCCTAACATCATTAACCATATCTAGATCGATAAAGATGACCATGGAACAAAAGAAGTAAGAAATAGTTAACAAATGAAGGAGTTAGTAAATTGATGATAATAAATTGTGCCGGTCAGGACGACCTTATGCCTAACCGTGCGAGGGCGCGGTGACCCTCAACTGGGCGGAAGAACAGGAAGCCCAGTTAGGGCAGCGGCCGCTTAATGCGCGGGTCTAGGATCCCAGTCTTTTCACGGTTTTTACGCGAGCTCGCAGTGTTTTTACACCCTCGTTGGGATCCCGACTTTAGACCAGTTCCGCTGACCCTGTCTTTAGGATACCCAGGCGGGGGATCCTTGTTTTTTTTCAGTTTTACATACGAGCTCGTCCGCCCGTACTAGTCGGGCAGTTTTCTAGAGCGACTTTTCTAGGGAGTCTCTCTCACCCGTCTCAGTGACGTAGTTGGGGAGTAGACCTATCCCTCTATTGGACCGCGCTTCCAATTAGAGGGCGAGACGGAAGAGCCATTTGCAGGCTTCTTCACCGCTTGAGTTACTTCGCCAAACAGACTTGGCGATTCTATATCTAGATCATCCATATCTACATCTACAATATCGGGAGCTATATCTGAAACATTGAAGTTAAGAATTTGAGAAGTTATGATCAAAAGACCATTTTCTCTACCCAAGAATTTAAATAAATTAATAGATCTCTACAATCTCAACTTTTCTATTTTTCATTCACCAACATGATCTCTAAAGAAATTGATATATGCATTCACACTCATACACTTATGATTACGCAACTGCTATATAAATATGTTACATATGTGAAATGTCGGGTTCTGGGGAAATCATTAGAAACGCATTACAAACAAACCCTTTTTACTTACGCAAGTAGATGTAGATTTTACTGATACCACCTTTCTACTTGCTTGCTTTTGTACATATTAAATGTCCAGTTATTTTTATAAGTTTTTAGGAGGTACCAGCAATGGCTGACGCCTCTTCTTTCCTATTGTGTGTGTGGCAGGCAAACAGCCTGCAGTTCAGTAGCCGCTCAGTATATACATGCTTCCTGGAGACAGAGTTTATACTAGACGGTATGAATTACTTGTCTCAGTTTTTGTTCAGATGATAATGTAAATGCTATCTCTTTTGTATCACACTTTGGGATATATGTTGTAATGGAAGATCCTTGTACATATTGTAACTTGATATGAATATTAATGAAAAGAAAATTTTAGTGCCATTGTCTCTTTTACTTTGTGGTTACGTTGTGGATGTGAATGTCATGTGGATAATTAGCCGCGCGAAAAATTTTCCCTACTTTTCTACAACTTCTGCGATCAATGTGAATGAATTATTGCGAATTTTGTCGTAAACGGGTACCCGGATCCTGAGGGGTTCACAGTTAATGGAGTGTACCTTATGTCTCTCTAATCTATTTGGAGGTAACTCTCCAACATGCAATGGCTTGGATTGAAAGGGAAACAACAACACTCAGCTGCCCTTGAAATTGTAGAGAAAAAGACTCCAACAGTGTCTCCCAGAAGCTGGACAGCAGTAGGAATTGAAAGTCTGGAGGTTTCAGCAGTTGCAGGATAGCAACCAAAGCAAGGAAGATAAGAGAAAAAAAAAGAAGGAAGGGTTATCCGTTGGTAGAAATTGGAGAAGAATCCAAGAAGGGGTGAAGAATAATTTTACTTGGAAAAATTGCTCCAACTTGGAGAAGATCCGATCATGCAACAGGAACCCCCTGCTATAGCATAGAAAGAAGGAGAAAAACTGGAGAAATTCTTCTTTCACGGCTGGAATTCTTGAGAAAGAAGTAGCAAATAGTGGGGGGTTTTGGGGGAGATATAAATAAGGAAATATGTGCCCCTTTATGTTGACAAGTGGTGGAACAAAAAGGACCAAGTGTTGTATATTTAAAGACTCAAATGGTTAAGAAAAATCCAACGGCAGTGTCTGCTACTGCTGCTACAGTAAATTTTTATTTTATTTTTTTTCATCTATTTCCGATGATTAATATGTCCGTACTTGCGCCTCGAGTGTCGGATTTCGACACGCAATAGCTCGTTTTGACCGTCTCGGAACGACGATCAAAATGAGTGTAATATTGATATACTTTCGGTTGGTTTTTGAACCCCCGAAATTTTCAGATACGATTTTTATTTAAGATTAAATTTTGTGATTTAAAAATATCATATGACCTCCGATTGACGAACGGTCGATTCCGTTGGTCTCGTATCGTCGAATCGGATCTCATGATGGTCTCGGTTTATTTCGCGGTTTCCGAATTTGCGTCGCGGCTTTTCACGGCACGCATTACGAAGGGACCGATTTTTGGTCGATTTTGTCCGAACAACTTTTGATTTATGATCAATTGGTCGTTTTAGATTGTTTAGTATTGACCGACAACGTTTAGGGTTCATTAGACCCAAAATCGGACGAGTTCGGGTTTACGCGAATTCCCGGATGTTACATATTTTGATCAATGGAAGACCTAAAAGAGGTTTCTTCCAACCTCAGAGGAGAGTTCGGTAGAGATATCCCCTTGCTCCATTATTGTTTGTCATTATTTCAAATGTGTTTACAGTCACGGTTAGGTCAGCTGTCAAGGGAGGCTTCTTCAGGGAATTCACCAGAGGACATTTCTATCTCGAACCTATAGTATGCAGATAACACGATCTTCTTTATTGAAGGTGGGCTGACTGCAAAGGCATCAAGGCAGAGCTGGATCTCTTTGGAACGCCTATGGGAACGCCTATGGGTATCAAGGCTTTTGCTTGTGGGCAGAAGGATGAGGCAAACCAATTGGCAGCATTTTCCTGAGAAGATGGAGAAAAATTGACTGGATAGAAGACCTCTTGTCTTTCTAGGGGGCGATTGGTATTGGTGGAGGCAGTGTTATTGGTTATCACCATCTTCGTCGTGTCTTCATGATTGTTGTTGTCTACGATTAGCGCTAAGATCGAGTTTATGATGAAGAGGTTAATCTGGTCATTTTTAGGTGATTCATCAGGGATTCCTCTAGTGGACTGGGACTCCGCTACTCAACCTAAAAGTGAGAATGCTCTTGTTGTCCTTAAGCTGGAGGAGATGAACAAGGGTATGTTGGCAAAATCGTTCGCTAGAATTTGGGATAGTGGCAGATATCTGCTTACGAGGGTGGTGTGATCGACTTATGGGGTCAGGACTGGTCTGGTTGTGGAAAGGGAGGTGGTAATATTCCCATCATTTTTTGAGAGGTATTTGTATTGTGCAATCGAAGGTTCAGGAAAGCGGTATGCGTATGCCTTCGGACAAGTCGTTGAATAGTGATTAAGCGGTATATGTGGTTCTACACGATTTCCTAATTTTTTCTTTAAATATAAACAAATATATACAAAAGTGACTACAATTGAATTAAATTTATGTATAAATGTGGTCCAACAGAAGATCTAAGAAAAATGACTTTCATATAGAACTCAAAACAATCTCTATCAATCAATCAATACTTTAATAGAAAAGTTAGCACACATAATAATTGAAAACAATCACTAAAATATGTAAGTATCTGAAAGAAAACGAAAATTTAACACAAATAACATTAGTAATGTACTAACTAAAATTGCATAAAAAAACATAAATGTTCAGACAACAATATTCTACTAAGTACAAAGAAATCCTAATCCATATCATCATCAAATTACACTGCGATATTGTCTTCATCTTCATTCTCTTCCTCGGATGGGAATTCTTAAGCCCGCCAATGAGGTTGAACCAATAGCATGCCTTTGGCTTCCTTTATGTTGCACCAAATCTTATGCGCCAGTCAAATCAGCCACTAAGTTCTACATCAACCCCGATCCTTGTAATACCTCATCATCTCCTTCATCTTCTTCATTAATCCAATCTCTCGCATAGGTTCTATCATTTGTGGCAAATGGATCATTTCTTTTTTTAAGATGGTGATCCCTCAACTTGACGTTAATCTGACATACACCAAGTCATTTAATCGCTTCAATTCAAGCATGTTCCTTTTCTTCGTGTCAATCTACAAAATAACCACAAATATATCGATAACCACCTCATTAATGATGTGTAACATCTGACATGTGCGGCACAAAGGTTATACCTTTACCACTTCAAAAGTGCTCCAATTCCTTTCACAACCCGAGGAAGAAGCTATCAACTTTAAAACTTTCATTGCCATTTCCTTCAAATATGATGTTTGCATGTCATGCAATCCCCACCAACGGTCTATTTATAAGAATAAATAATTATTAATCGTTAAATGTTGCAGTATTTGTAATGTGCGCCTATTGTGTTGTAGGAGGGTCCATTTACCCCCATCCAGTGGTTTAGTCCCACATCGTTCAACGGTGGGACTTAGAGGCCCTGTGGAGGCTATATAAGGAGCCCTAGGCCCCCTGTATCAGACGAGAAAAAGCAATGCATAACATGCCCCTTTGAGGGCTTCTCCCGTGGTTTCATCCCGCTCCTCACGGAATAGGGTTCCACGTAAAATCATGGTGTTCTCATGTTTATCTTTCTTGTTTATGCTCTGTTTATCGTTTGCGCTTCCGCTTCTGATTTTCTAACATGGTATCAGAGCCGTGTACAAAGAAAAAAATATTTTTTTGAAAGCCCTAGCCCTAAGTGGGCCGCAAGTTTAAAAAAATATATTTTTTTGAAAGCCCAACCGTGGCCTGCTGTAAAAAAAAAGGGAGGGGGAGTCCTATTGCATTTGGGCCCTTTGAGTCATATCAAAAAAAAGGAGATTTGAAAGAAAAAAAAGAAGGAAAAAAAGGCGCGTACAAAGAAAAGCCGCGCAATTTCAAAAAAAACAAGCAAAGAAAAAAAAGGCACGTACAACACAAAAGTCGTACGCATTTTTGAAAACAAAAAAAAAGGTGAAATGAAATGACGGGTATAAAAAAAATGGTAGAAATAACCGAAGAAAAAAATTGTTTAAAAAAAAGAAAAAAAATGGACGGCTTAAAAAAAATTGAAAAGCCTCAAGAATCTTTGAGTATGGTTTCTCCCCATCATTGTTGTCTTCTCCCAACTTGGTCGACGTCCACGTTTTCCGACAAGTATGGGAGAAAGAGGGAGTATATGTAGAGTCACAGGTCTTCTTCCAGCCATATTCAGATGTTCCAGATTCACATACAGAGACCATTCAGATTCCAGACTGTTAGAAAATCGGAAGAGGAAGCGTAAACATGGATAAAAGATAAAAACAAGAAGAACAACAGGATTTTACGTGGAACCCTACTCCATGAGCGAGATGAAACCACTGGAGAAGCCCTCAACGGGGCGTGTTATACATTGCTTTTTCTCAATGGATATAGGAGGTCTGGGGCTCCTTATATAGCCTCTCCAGAGCCTCCAAGTCCCACCACTAGACGATGTGGGACCAAACACTGGATGGGGTAAATATATCTCCTCCAGGATCCATTTACCTTGATACAACACAATGGGCGCATACAACGAATGCTCCAACACTCCCCCTCAAGTTGGAGCATGCAATGCTCAGCTTGGACAAACAGAAAATAAACTCAACTCAACGATACATGACACTACGGACAATATCAACCCAACGCGCACATGCTGCAGTCGAGGACGTTGCTTCTCATGCTGTGCAGGTGAGGAGGACGAACGGGCAAGAGTGTGAGTCAACTGAAGACTCGGAATCTGACCATCAAGCCTGAACTGCGCCTGAAGTCTCCTCGTCGGAGAACTGGGTCTCTCCCATCTGGCTCAGAGAATGGTGCACTGCTCTGGTGTACCTATGATACCGCATGAAAACCCTTGCCCTCAAGGGAATGGTCCTCTGCTCTGGAGTCCCTATGGCTCACATGAAAACTCTGCCTAACAACACGAAGAATGATGGGGACCACAAACAAATGATGGCGACATATGCTCATCTAAAAATGACCGCACACTCGTGCGTGTCGGAAAACTGAGGGCTCGGGATCAATCGTCGAGTCTGACAAAATCTGATCATCTGTAGAGTCTGAAAATTCTGAACTGGTATGGAGACTGGATAATCGGAATCTGGAGAATCTGAAATAGACCTGTGACTCTACATATATACTCTCCCTTTCTCCCATACTTGTCGGAAAACATGGGCGTCGACCAAGTTGGGAGAAGACAACAATAATGGGGAGAAAACATATCCAAAGAGCTTCTTGCAGCTTTTCAAAAAAAATTTTAAGCCGTCCATTTTTTTTTGGCTATTTCAACCAAATTTTTTTTGATAGCCGACATTTTTTTAAACATTTTTTTAAAGCTGCTTCATTTTTTGGCATTCAATCTTTTTTTTGATTTTTTTAAGCCGTTTCAACATTTTTTTCGGCTTTTCATCAAACAAAATTTTCTGCGTACGATTTTTTTATTGTACGTGTCTCTTTTTTTTTCAACTGCATACGACTTTTCTTTGTACGCGCCTTTTTTTAAGGTACGGCTTTTTATTGTTGTACGCGCCTTTTTTTGTGTTTTTTTTGAACTTGAATCTTGGCCCAGATATGGGCCCAAAATGGCTCCTCTCTCCTCTCCTTTTTTTTTACACATTCTCGGTCGAACAAGGCCCAACATAGACAGCCAGACCAGCCAATTTTTTTCCGTGGGCCCCGCATTTTGTTTTAATCACGGTGACCCACATTTGGGCCTGGAAGTAAGTCCCCCAAATGGGCTTCTATTTTTTTTCAAAATAAATAGCAATCACGGCCCCCTTTTTAATCGTAATTAGGGTTCCCATTGGGGAACCCTCTCTGGGAAAAAGAGAACGCCGCCGCCTCTTTGGGGGAGGGCATGCCCCCTTCACTGTGATTCTCGCCTGGGCTCGCAACCAGAAGATGAGGACTTGGAGGAGGTCGCGTACCTGGGCGAGCGGGAGATGGCGCAGCACGTTGCAGCAAGGGCTATCGCCCAATCGAGCGCCACCTTGGGAAGGAGGGAGCGTCGCCGTGTCGAGCGCCGCTGCAGGAGAAGTGCGCGGGGGTGAGGGGAGCGCCGCCTTGCCAATGAACCTGGAGTGTGCATCGATATGGAGGTCGATCGCCTCCTCCTGCTGGGAGAGGTCGAAGGAGACGCGTGAAGGAGGCCTGCTATCTTCTTGAAGCGCGCCTGAACCTGCGATGGAGGATCCGCCTGGACATGTTGTCTTCTTGAAGTGCGCATCGATAAAAGGCACGCCGCCTGCGCGAGGATGGCATCGGCCTGGAGATGGAATCACCTGCGCCAGGAGGACGCCAGCGTGACCTCTTGTTGCTGGATGGGCTAGGGCTCACGATCTGAAGATGGAGCGACGCATGATCTGAAGGTGCGTTGCCCATCACTGAAGAATGGTCGATGCAAGAGATGGCTGCGCAGGGACATGCTGGGGGTTCAAAGATGCGCTGCCGCCTTTTGGTCACGGTCATGTTGGTGGCCTTCGCGCTGCTGGACTCTGAAGAAGAAGAGGGCTGCTTGCAAGGTTGCAAAAGTCGGTAGTCGGTACTCGGTCGGCCGGGTCACTGACTAAGGATTAATCGATAGTCGGACGACTAATCGGATTTAGTCGGACTTTAATCGGCTTTCAATTTTGTGATTATTTTAAATATATAGCTCATTTTTATACATATATTTACATAGATTTTGTACATTTTTATACTATCATAATGAAATAAAAGAAGAAATTGAATTTAAATAAAACATTAAGCATATTATAATAAGTTTGTTTATAAAAAAGCAAAAAAACAGAAAAAAAATATGATATCTCCAAGCAAAAAATGATCGACTATTGTGCCTAATCGGATTTAGTCGGTACTCGGTCGGCCACCCCACTGACCAGACTAGTCGGACCTACTAGTCGGACCAGTCGGGTGACTTTTACAACACTGGATGCCTGGAGGCATGCGCGTTGGTAGCGCGTTGGGAGCCCACAGGCAGGTTGTCTCGCCGCCGATGAGCGATGGGAGGCTGTTGTGCGGCACGCGCCTCCTAGAAGAGCAGCGCCTCCTGGATCGTACGCAGCCCGAAGGCTGGAGGTTGCCTGGGTGCAGCCTGAGCAACGATGCTGGAGCATGGAGATGCCGCTCCTGGGCGCGGCCTGAATTCGTCTGCTTGATGAGAGATGTCGTGTCTATAGCATCGGCCCGCGAGCGTAAGCTAGGACACCATGAAGTGCAGACGACTGCGAAGCGAGGATAATCACGGCTTCTTGATTAGGGTTTTATAACCCTAGAACCCGGCACTTTTCATTGACGCAGAATGAATGAAAAATAAAATCTCCAGCAATAAACACGAATCAAATCTTCTCTCAAATCGATTCTCAAATCATGAACAAATAATATAATGAAAAACCCCGAGAATCAAACCCGCTCTTATACCATGTTAGAAAATCGGAAGCGGAAGCGTAAACATGGATAAAAGATGAAAACAAGAAGAACAACAGGATTTTATGTGGAACCCTACTCCATGAACGGGATGAAACCACGGGAGAAGCCCTCAACGGGGCGTGTTATGCATTGCTTTTTCTCAATGGATACAGGAGGTCTGGGGCTCCTTATATAGCCTCTCCAGAGCCTCCAAGTCCCACCACTAGACGATGTGGGACTAAACACTGGATGGGGTAAATGGATCTCCTCAAGGATCCATTTACCCTGCTACAACACAATGGGCGCATACAACGAATGCTCCAACACAGACTCTACAGTTGTTCAGACTCGACGATTGATTCCGAGTCCAGTTTCAGGCACGCACGAGTTTGCGGTCATTTTCAGATGAGCATATGTTGCCATCATTTGTTCGAGATCCCCATCATTCTTGTGGTTGTTTCAGCCAGAGTTTTCATGTGAGCCAGCGGGACTCCAGAGCAGAGGACCATTCTCTATGCCATTGAGGGCAAGGGTTTTCATGTGGTATCATAGGTACACCAGAGCAGTGTACCATTCTCTGAGCCAGATGGGAGATACCCACTTCTCCGACGAGGAGACTTCAGGCGCAGTTTCAGACTCGACGGTCAGATTCCAAGTCTTCAGTTGACTTACACTCCAGCCCGTTCGTCCTCCTCACCTACACGGTATGAGAAGCAACGTCCTCGACTGCAGCAATGTGCACGTTGGGTTGATATTGTCCGTAGTGTCCTGTAGCGTTGAATTGAGTTTCTTTCTGTTTGTCCAAGTTGAGCATTGCATGCTCCAGCTTGAGGGGGAGTGTTGGAGTATTTGTAATGTGCGCCTATTGTGTTGTAGGAGGGTAAATGGATCCCTCCAGGATCCATTTACCCCCATCCAGTGGTTTAGTCCCACATCGTTCAACGGTGGGACTTAGAGGCCCTGTGTAGGCTATATAAGGAGCCCCAGGCCTCCTGTATCAGATGAGAAAAAGCAATGCATAACATGCCCCTTCGAGGGCTTCTCCCGTGGTTTCATCCCACTCCTCACGGAGTAGGGTTCCACGTAAAATGATGGTGTTCCCATGTTTATATTTCTTGTTTATGCTCTGTTTATCGTTTCCGCTTCTGCTTCCGATTTTCTAACATTAAACATATAAGTTTATGAATTCTGATGAGAATTTATACCTGGACTGAAATCATCATCAAAGATTGACCTCTCTCTAATAGCAAATGGTTTGTCAAATGGTCCTTCTGCCCTTTCATATAAAGGCAACTCCTTCCTATTGATGATATCTTGGATCTCTGAATCAGGATAGAAAATATCCATACAATCCAAAAATCCCTTCAGAGCAAGGCCTTCCCTCTGAATTTGAGCACCATCCCTATAAAAGAAATGAGGATTCGAAAAATATGCAGCAAGGTGGAGGGGCCTATCCAATCTTCCTTTTGACTTTGAGTCAATGGCCGCACCAAAATATTTGTAAGACATTTCGACATCTTTGAAAATGCTCATGATCTCCTTTCTCGCTTCTTGTAACTCATCGTATACAAACCCCATAGACGGTCCCCTATCTCCATCAACAATCACCAGAACATGTACCAACAGAGAAAAGACTTCAATATCAAAGAAACTTGAGTCCAAAATGAAGGACTCAGAACTATGGTTGAAGCCATTTCACTCTTCCTCATCTCGTACAAATTACAAGCTCTCCATTCATCAGAAGAAAACATAAGCCTCAACTTGCCCTTCTTCTCCATCGCAGATTGCAAGGTGGGATGTGGTAGCCAATCTTGTTGTTACCAACCTCACCATCTCTCTCTTTTGCGTAAATTGTCTCATCAAGCTCAATATTTTTGCATGATTGCATATGAAGACGGTCAATGTCATTGCCTTTGTGATGGCAATTTTCACCTTCGACTCTGCGTCGATCTTATCTACCATAAAATCGATGAAATATGCTGCATACGAACTCCAGAAGATCTGTGGGCAAATGGTTCTCAGGATTCTGCCAGCAGTCACATTGGCAGATGCATTGTGCATCACTACTTGGACTACATTGTCGGGCCCAACTTCCTCATTGGACTTATCCACTAAGGAAGCAATGTAGTCAATGGCATGAGAATCTGCAGATGAGTCAATAGAATTTGGAAAACAAGTCCCAAGCTCACAGTTGACGCAAATATTCATGATGCTCCTTCCTCTCCTATCAGTCCAGGCATTTGTCATAATGGAACATCCAGAAGTCTTCCAACAATAACAATGCCCTTGCAAGAGCTCTTGTGTGTCCTTAACATGTTCCTTCAAAAGGGTTTATGTAAGCTCATAGTATGTTGGAGGCTTGTACGTCCTTCCATACTACTCAATTGCTTCACACATTTAAGAAAGGAGTCACTTTTAACAACACTGAAAGCCATGTCATTATCATAGAAATATTTTTCCACGAATGAATTCACACGTGCACGTTCCGCCTTGGAAAATGTATCTTTAATTGTGGATTGGCGGAGACTCTCAGCCTGCACATCATCTGTAGAAGTTCGAGACCTTTTCTCATCCCCCTCTCCTTCAGTCAAGGATTGATTAATCTTGATGGAGACTCCGCCTTGAATGTCTTTCATCCTCGCAGTCATCTCATTCCTTTTCACTTTAATTTCCTCCATGTTGTCCTTAATTTCTTTCTTCACCTCAGGAGTCACCTTGGGACAAGATGATGTATTACCTTTAATATGAGCCAAATGGTGCTTCATATGATTGATTCCTTCGGTCACAACCTTCCGACATAAACGGCAAGTAACCATGCTAGGGGTACGCAGATTCGCTAGAAAAGCAATAAAGCATACTTTCATCCCGGATCATTGGATCCATGATGAACAAAAAACTCTATTGTATCGCTCCTCTGAATAGGAGGATCGTTTCCAGTTCCAGGCGTAGGAGAAGAACCGATGTCAGATGGTAGTAGTTACCTAACATTCTTCAGCAAAATACTATATGATCAGAACTAATATATATATATATATATATATATAATCAAAATAATACAACTGAATTTCATATCCCATTCTTAAACATTGTTCATACACAGTTCATAACTTCACATATACAGTGAGTAAAAAATAACTTCATATCCTAAACAAAAATACACAATACACCATGAAGATACACAATTTAAACATAACATATACATTTCAATGATTTCATACACAGTTCGTAATAATATCTTTACAGTTCACACTTCAAGTTCACACTACACTTCACAAGAAACTAGCATCAACAATAATACACATTTCAAATAATTCAGAACAATAACATGAAATAAGTGGCTCAAAAAGCACATATAAAAAATAACAAGAAATAAGTGAAAAAAAGGGTTATAGGGTTACATGGTGGAGGTTGGATAGAGTTGGGAGGCGAAGGACCTTCACATGGAGGAGCTGGGAGCTTGGAAGGCAGATCAGTGTCGCTCAGAGGCGTTGGGAGGCGAAGGGGCTTCGAGCTGGGAGGTGGAGGAGGCGGAGATGCCTCTAGGCAGTGATGGAGGCGAAGGTTGGAGGAGAGGAAATGTGCCCTACCGGGGTTCTCTTCTCGTCGGAGAGACCTCGTGCAAGATGGAATCGGGTTAGCTGTAAACCCAATTGTATCTGGATCTTAAGATCTGGATCCGATTAACACTCATTCAACTTAGGCGAGCATACGGAGGGCATATGCAGCTGCACAACCCGCATATGGGGCCTGCATAAGCGCAATGGGCGCATACTTGAGGGCTTCAGGAAAGCGGTGTGCTGAAGGTGTCATGCACGCATATGTGACTGCATAGGTTGATTTCGTGAACATCGGTGCTACATGAGTTTGACTCGTCCTTCAAACATGTGATGGGGCATGGAACCGGGTTCAAATTATGGATAGATGACTGCACAGAAAGGCCATTGTGTAATTGCTACCCATACTTCTTTGCTTTGGTCATCAACTATGAAGCAACGGTTGTGTTCTATTGGTTCGAAGGTGCTTGCACCCCATTTTCGATCTCAGATCAACGATTGGAGAACTTCATGCACATGTCTAACTCATTTGTTGAGGTGGCCCACCTGACGTAGGGGTGGACTTGTGGGTTTGGCGCAATGATCGATTTCCATTTAAAAAGGCCTACAAGGTTGTTTGTTCTTTGCACTAGACGCTAGTCGCGACTTGACACTAGTCGCGACTATGAACAAATTAGGTAATGGAGGATTCCGGCGAGGATAAAAGTGTTCCTTTGGCTTCTCAGATAAGGGCGCATCTAGACGGCTACTAGAAGGGCTAGACTTGTACAGGTAGATGTTACAGAGGGCGCACAATGTGAGGAGGCTTAAGAGGACATCGCATCACATGTTCTTTACTTTCTCGAGCTCTAATTTTGCTTGGAAGAGTGATAGCATTAATAAGATCACTCAAACTCATTCTGGAGATTTTTGGAAGTCCAGTGGGAATGGTTGGAGAGGCATGAAGAAAGGAAGATTATAGTGTTTTGATTTAGGCACGATGGCTTGTGTGGAATGGACTTATTTTCAGGGATGAGCGATTTTATGTAGAAAATGATATTTTTGACTTATAGATATTAATGTTGATTTTTACAGGGTTTCGAACATATCGATATTAATGTTGATTCTTGACTTATAGATATTTTATTGAAGAATTGACTTATAAATATTGGAAATAGATTTCATTCAAGTTCTTACAACATGAAATAACTTGCAAATATACACTTAGATATTCATAACACATAATTATAGATCATTTATGATCCTTATATCACTTGCTCATATCGATCATATTAGTCACATGACATAGTGAATGGCATTGCCATGAGTCATTTGATTCAAAAAATGTACATAATGTTTAGAGATATCGGCGAAACATCGGTGATATCGATCAATATCCAGGATTTTTTGTACTGAATCCGGTCATTTTTTACTGATATGAGCCGATATGGCGATATATAGCTGATATATCGCCGATATATCGTCGATATGGCCTTCTATGAACCCCACTTATATTCACAACGTCCTCATTGCGTAATGATCCATGATCTATTGCCAGTAACATTGGTGGCTTCACCTCTTGGGTAGCTCTTTCCTCATAACTCTATTGTATGGGTGGCTCCACCACTTGGCTAGTCCTTTACTTGTAACATCCCAACATAGTACCACATTGGAAACTCACGAAGTGTGAGAGTAGGTTATAAGTGGTTGGGATTACTACTTAACAACTTGGGCTTATGCATTTTGGGTGGTTGTCAACGGGTTCGACTAGGCCCGAACTTAACAAGTTGTAAAGGCCAATTTTCCTCGATAACGGACCAGAGACCTAAGCTTAAGACATTACAAATGATATCAAAGCAGATTCCCTCTGCTAACAGAAAGGGCTATACCCGAAGGGACCTAGGCCGGGAGAGTGCAGCCACCACTATCTTTGGGAATAAGTGACATGCCATGTCGTAATGACGACATCACGAATATAAGTAGGGGAGGTTGTAACAAGTCGATATAGTCCCACATTGGAAGCTAACAAAGTGTGAGAGTAAGTTATAAGTGATTGGGATTACTACTGGACAACTTGGGCTTAAGCATTTAGGTGGTTGTCAATGGTTCCAACAGGGCGAACCCAATAAAGTTGTCAGGGACAGTTTTCCTCGATAATGGATCGGGGACCTAAGCTCGAGACATTACAGATCCAATCATACATGAATCTTCTTGCATTCCTATAATGAACACATATCCATTTTCAAATCCTTTTATGTTTTAATATCTATATCTGCAAGAAAAATATACAACCATTTAATGTATGTATATCCTCATAGAATGAAAATGGCAGTTGCATTTCTTGGTTTGGATCCATTTTTTAGGAAATGTATCCAATTTTATTAAAGGTAACCAAAAATAGAGAAAAGAGGTTGGTAAATAATTAATGTAATAGTGCGATACCATTTTCCCTCAAGGCAACAATATGAGGTCAACCAAGATGGGAATTATAACTTTTAACGTAGGGAAAAGGAGAATAAAAAGGGGAATTGGAAAATGTAGGGGCCCTAACTTTCTATTCAGTTGGAAACAAAAAAGGAAAATACTGAAAGAATGCTAGAGGGGACTACTTAATAAGTGTTTTATAATGCATGTCCCCTACATGCCCCCATTTCCCTCTGCACTAGTTCCAATGACTTGGTTAAGAGAGCCACATGGTATAGGAGTACCTCTGCAAGTTCATGAATCATTACGTTTCAGTGATATGAATCATGCTCGAGTTGAAAATGTGTTGGTGCGCTTCGAGGACAGACTCAAAGACGAGCTCAAAAAGATGGTGTGTGGTCACACAATGATCACTTTAGCACAATTGCTCAATATAGTGATCGAGATCGAGCAAGAGAAAGGCAAAGCCTATTGACGGATTTGGGGGTTCTTAGTAGAGGTGATACAACCTGATGATAGCCATTGTGACAGCCTCTTCTCATACCATAGCAGAGAGACCACACCTACTCCTTACAACAACATTAGTAGTGACAACATGTTAACAGTCATTGGTTGAGGATATGTTCCCCGTGTAGTGAGGCGGGCCATTTCTGCCGAGATTGCCCCTAGAAGTAAGGAGCATCGAGGACTAGTCAAGACCACATGTAACTACTTAGCATTAGATGGCACTCTCCTATCAAAATGTGACTCAACATACATGCTTCGTGTTGAGAGAGCGAGGTTGTGGACAAGGATGTGATCGTATCAGTGGCCGAGCACCATGATCCTTACAACAGTAGCCACCATAGCAATCACCATCGCAGTAGTAACTAGCACAGTAGATAATTCATGATGGAGCAAGATTAACAGCAGCTAAAGAGGTGGTGTTGAACATAGCAACGACCAAAAATTTACCGATCAAATGTATTATATTAGTGGACAATTTTTCAGTACATGCTTTATTTGACTCGAGAGCATCGTATTATTTTCAACAACAACAACAACAAAGCCTTTTCCCACAATTAAGTAGGGTCGGCTACATGGATTCTTCGCCTCCATTCAGATCTGTCTTGGGTCAATCTCGGACTTATATCCAAAAAACTAAGATCCCTACGTATAGTCTCTTTCCAACACTTCTTGGGCCGTCCTCGCCCTCTCTTGGTCGGCTCAACATCCCAACACTCGCATCTCCTAACCGGTGCATCAGTTGACCTTCTTTGCAAATGACCAAACCATCTTAAATGGTTTTCTCGCATCTTATCCTCGATCGGAGCTACACCAACTTTCTTTCGGATTGCATCATTCCGAATCCGATCTTTACGTGTATGTCCACACATCCATCTTAGCATTTTCATTTCTGCTACAGCCATTCTCTGCACATGTCTATGGTTCACAGGCCAACATTCAGAACCATAAAGCATAGCAGGTCTCACGGCTGCTTTGTAAAACTTTCTTTTAATTTTTAAAGGAATTTTCTTATCACAGAGAACAGCGGAGGCTCCTCTCCACTTTAGCCAGCCTGCATTTATTCTATTAGTAACATCTCCATCAATTTCCCCATCATGTTGCAAAATAGATCCCAGATATCTAAAAGAATCTCTCTTCTGAATGTTATCGTCACCAATCTTCACCTCGATTCCTTCACCATTGCTTCCATCAAAGGTGCATTCCATATATTCCGTCTTAGCCCTACTTATACGAAAACCTTTAGTCTCCAATGCATGTCTCCAAACCTCAAGCTTCTCATTTACTCCATCTCTAGTCTCGTCAATCAACACAATATCATCAGCAAATAACATACACCAAGGTAACTCATCTTGAATGTGACTTGTCAACTCGTCCATAATCAAAGTAAAAAGAAATGGACTCAAAGCTGAACCTTGATGTAAACCAATGTTGATATCAAAATAGTCAGTCTTCCCCGTCGGGGTCCTTACACAAGATAAAGCCCTATCATACATATCCTTTATGAGATTAATGTATAGGACAGGTACTTGTCTCTTCTCTAAAACTCTCCACAGTATCTCTCGTGGGACGGAATCATAAGCCTTCTCCAAATCAATAAAGATCATATGGAGATTCTTCCTTTTAGATCTATAAATCTCCATTGTTCTCCTCAGCAAATGGATGGCTTCAATAGTTGAGCGACCTGGCATGAATCCGAATTGGTTTTCTTTTACTTGGGAAACTTGCCTTAACCTTCTTTCGATCACACGTTCCCAAATTTTCATAGTGTGACTCATCAGCTTGATACCTCTGTAATTTGAACAATTTTGAATGTCTCCTTTGTTCTTATAAAGAGGCACCACGATACTCCTCCTCCAATCTTCAGGCATTTTCTTGCTTCGCCAAATAACATTGAATAGATTCGTAAGCCAAGTCAAACCACGCTCACCTAAAACTTTCCATATTTCTACAGGGATGTCATCCGGTCCAACACCTTTCTCAGGTCTCATAACCTTCAAAGCCTCCTCTACTTCTTTTCTTTGTATTCGTCTATAGCATGCATGATTCAAGTAACTTTCACTACTAGCTAGATCACCCAAAGTGATCTCTCTATTTCCTTCTCCAATGAAAAGTTTATGGAAGTACTGCTCCCATCTAGTCTCTATATCCTTCTGAGTAACAAGCATGTGACCTTCCTCGTCCTTAATACATCTCACTTGAGAAAGGTCTTTGGTCCTTCTTTCTCTTGCTTTGGCCAACCTGAATATATCCTTCTGGCCCTCCTTAGAGTTGAGATTTTTATACAAAACCTCATAAGCTTTTGACTTAGCTTCACTTACAGCCTTCTTAGCTTCCTTCTTCGCTATTTTATAGTCTGTGACAGATTCCTCTGTTCTATCCTTAGACATAGCTTTAAAGCAAGCTCTTTTAATTTTTAGCTTCTCTTGCACCCCTTTACTCCACCACCAAGCCTCCTTTTGACCCGGAGCTCCTCCTTTTGACTCGCCTAGCATCTCTTTGGCTACCTTTCGGATACAAGATGCTACTGCCTCCCACATCTCGTTTGCACTGCCGCTACAATTCCAAGATAAGTCTTCTAAAACCTTCTCCCTGAAGCGTGATTGCTTCAGCGGAAGATTCCACCACCTAGTTCTAGTGATCTTAGGAACCTTCCTTTTCTTTACCAGCCCTTTTATTTGTAAATCCAAGACTAACAAGCGATGTTGGGTTGTCAAACTCTCTCCAGGGATTACTTTGCAATCTTTGCAACACAATCGATCTCTTCTCCTCAACGCAAAGTAATCTATCTGTGTTCTAGTTGAGCCACTCTTATAAGTAATTAAATGCTCCTCCCTCTTCTTAAAAAGAGTGTTTGCTATGAAAAGATCATATGTAGTTACAAAATCCAGAATGACTTTTCCCTCTTCGTTTCTATCCCCAAAACCATGTCCTCCATGCACACTTGCATACACTGAAACATCTTTTCCCACATGTCCATTAAGATCTCCACCTATGCAAACCATCTCTCTTTGTGGGATTCCTTGTAAAATCTTATCCAGATCCTCCCAAAAAGCTTGTTTAGTCCTATCATCTAAACCAATTTGCGGTGCATAAACTGAGATGATATTCAGAATTTCTTCTTCAAGCACCAACTTTAGCAAAATAATCCGATCCCCAAATCTTTGCACCTCAACCACACAATCCTTCAAATCTTTATGAACCACTCCAACACCGTTTCTGCCCTTATCTTTACCTGAATACCAAAGTTTAAAGCCTGTCTTCTCGATCTCCCTTGCTTTCTCTCCAACCCATTTAGTCTCTTGTAGACATAATATATGAATCTTCCTTCTTTCCATTGTATCCACTATCTCCATCAATTTTCCAGTTAAAGTACCGATATTCCAACTACCAATCCGTAACTTCCTTTGCAATATCTTTTGGACTAACTTCTTTACTCGCATGCGTCCATTATGCGAGAACCCTTGCAAATTTTGGACTGCATCCGGGCGGTGATGCAGCGGAACTAGTTTATTTACCCGCATGCGTTCCTCATGCGAGAACCCTTGCAAATTTTGAACTACATCCAGGCTGCGATGTAGCGGCCCTTGCCAATTTTTCATTGCATTCGGGCGATGCAACGCGTCGCAAGTAGGGAACGCCCTAACGAAAACTGTATGTTTGCTTAAATCCATGTTTAAAAGATCCGAACGGTTTCGAGATAAATTTTTAAATAGTGTTCTTAGAAGAGTGATCCCACAAAGGGGATCACCTTGGATTTAGCGCCATTAATCAAGAGCCCCGATAATTCACTGAGCAGGTCAAGAGTGATCGCCATACCAGAGACCTCAGAAGTGCCACCCTCGATGAAGCAAATAGTATCATCCACGAATTGAATTAAGGGCATGCGCAAGGCTCCCTTAGTGAAGCCATTGGAAAGCCCCGCGTCGATCACACGATCCACCATACGTGCCAACACATCCGAAGCCAACACAAAGAGGAGGGGAGCGAGGGGACACCCCTGGCGCACCCCCCTTCTCGGCAGGAAGAAGCCCCCAACCGCCCGACCATTAAGCAGGACAGAGAGGGAGACAGTGGAGACGCACCGACGCATCCATGAGATCCAAAGCTCGGGGAAGCCCCTCCTCCTCAACACAGACCACAAGAATCGCCACTCCAAGCAATCATACGCCTTCGTGAAGTCGATCTTCTAGAGAATCCCCTTCTTGTCAGAATTCTTCCAATCAGCGACCAGCTCAGAAGCCACCGCGATGCAATCCGAAATCTGTCGACCTCTAATGAAGGCAGCATGGGCCGGAGAGACAAGAGAGTCCAGAACACGAGCAAGCCGTCTGGTTAAGACCTTTGCAACAATAAGATAGATCCCATTCGAGATCGAGATAAGACGGTAGTCCTCGATACAATTCGCCGACGAGGATTTAGGAATCAAAACAATTATGGCCCTATTAATCCTATCAAAGCCAGCATTCCCATCACAAAATTCGCGAACCACGTCCATAACATCATTGGCCACCAGCTCCCAGAAGTCACGATAAAAAGCCACCGAGAACCCGTCAGGGCCCGGGGATCCATCAGCATTCAAATCCCATATGGCCTCCTTAAGCTCATCGAAGGAAATTGGCCGAGTCAAGGCCTGAGAGTCCAAGGCCGATAAAGAAGGAGCCCCAAGGCCCCGCCAGCGCCATCTGCGCGGAGAGCGGCTCGCAGAAAACCGCTTGAAGTGATCCACAATGGCGAGCCCCATCTCCCTCTCCCCACAAACTTGAGTACCATTGATGTTAAGAGAACGAATTGAGTTATAGCGCTTTCTACTGCTAGCCACACGGTGAAAAAGGCCGTATTGGCATCACCAGCTTTGAGCCATTTCAAACGCGAACGCTGACGCCACTCAATATTCCTTATCTTGTCCTCCGCCGCAACCTTCAATTATGCGGCAAGGCGTTCTTGAAGTTCCTCAGGCAACAGATCCCTGTCATTCTCAGCCTGATCAAGAAGTGTAATGACATCCTCCGCCGCCGCCCTTGCGGCGACACGCGCCAATCTCGACTCCTTCTTGAATCTCGCAAGTAGTTTCCGCAAAGAAGCAAGCTTCTGATCAAGTCTATGAGCCGCAGACCCCGCAAAAGAAGCTTGGTTCCAGTGCGTGGTTACCAAATCTTTGAAGTTAGGCTCCAAGAACCAACATTTTTCGTATCGGAAAAGGCCCCGCATGCCGCATCCGAAGTCCCTCACCGGACTCCCACATAATAGGATTGTGGTCAGAGAAGGAGCGGGGGCGAAAGGACACCGAGCAGAGAGGGAAAGTCTCCATAAGTTCCCCAGAAGCCAAGAAACGATCAATCCTAGATCGGGTCGAATTATTCCTCCACGTGTAGGACATATCATCAGGCACCAACCCCTCCAGAGCTAGCTCATCCAAGAGCTCAATAAAATCCCGCGACCCCGGGTCCTGGCCCCCCCGACCCCGGGGGCGATCCGACAATGAACAGTGACATTGAAATCCCCCCCCAAGAGCCAAGGAAGCCCCTCAAAAGCGGAAGCCGCATCACGAAGATCCGCCCAAAGCTCCCTCCGCAAGATGTGGCATGTAGGGGCATAAATACAGGAGAAGGCAAAAGGCACGAGAGAATCATCCCGGGTGAGCACCACCGACAGCATATGTCTTCCCGCCCGAATCGAGGAGAAGGAGAAGGCCGAAGAACGCCAAGCCAGTAAGAACCCTCCCGCCGTCCCAACCGCATCCACAGCCCGAAATTCGTCCAGAGGGCCCGCACCAAAAGAGCGCCAAAGAGAATCGTCCACCCCCATTAACTTTGTTTCTTGAATAAAAGCAATATCACATCCCCACTCAAGAGAAACGCGAGCCCAAAGAGCGCCTCTTGTCAGCCTCACCGAGGCCCCTAACGTTCCTGTTGGGAAAAACCAAAAACATAGTCTATTCCATAAGCCCTAGGCTTTCTTATATAGGAGAGTAGCCTATGGGTAAATTACATAAAGAGAACAACCGAAAAAGTAAATAACGAAGAGGTACAGTCAATATGCGTCAACACTCCCCCTCAAGATGGAGCATAGATATCAATCATGCTCAGCTTGGACGCACACTTCTGGAATGGGCCTCGAAGTAATGCCTTAGTGAAAATATCAGCAGTCTGATTCTCTGATGTGACGTGAGATGTAGCAATGAACCCCTTTTGAACCATGTCACGTATGTAGTGACAGTCAACCTCAATGTGCTTGGTCCTCTCATGAAAGGCTGGGTTATTTGCAATGAACAAGGCGGCCTGATTGTCACACTCCAACATCATAGGAAGAGGTATATCAATACATAGATCTGCAAGTAAAGATTTCACCCACATCATTTCTGTGCTAGCCTAGGCCATAGCCCTGTATTCGGATTCAGCACTGGATCTAGCTACCACTGTTTGTTTCTTGCTTCTCCACGAAACAAGAGCATCCCCAACATAGACTGCAAAACCTGATGTGGACTTCCTGTCCTTGGGGCATCCTGCATAATCTGCATCAGCACATGCCGTGATAGAGATTTCCTTTCCTTTCTTAAATAGCAAGCCTGCACCTGGAGATGATTTTAAATATCTCAGAATCATGTGTATTGCATCCATATGGGCCTGACGTGGTTGCTCCATGAACTGGCTCACACGACTCACTGCAAATGATATATCAGGTCTAGTGATCGTGACATACAATAGTTTGCCTACCAGTTCCCTGTACCTTCTCTTGTCCACCTCTTCTGTGTCATCATCATAGAGCTTCATGCTAGGATCCATTGGTGTCGTAGCAGGTCGACACCCTAGCATACCTGTCTCAGTCAATAGATCTGTAACATACTTCCTCTGTGACATTACTAATCCATATGGATTTCTAGCAAACTCCAGCCCCAGAAAATATCGAAGGACTCCCAAGTCCTTGGTGACAAACTCGGTCCCCAGCTTTTCTTTTGCCTGTTTAATGCCCTGCTCATCATCACCTGTAATCAAGATATCATCAACATAAACCATGATTACGATGATACCTCTAGCCGTCTTCTGTACAAACAAGGAATGATCAGCATTGGAGCGTTTATATCCTTGTTTCTCAAAGAGATCTGACAGCTTTTGAAACCATGCTCTGGGGCTCTGCTTAAGGCCATAGATGGCCTTATGTAATCTGCATACCTTGGAACACTCCCCCTCAACAGCAAAACCAGGTGGCTGTTGCATATAGACTTCCTCCTGCAAGTCGCCATACAGAAATACATTCTTCACGTCTAGTTGATAAAGTGGCCAGTCTCTAGCAACTGCAACTGATAACAGGATCTGTAGAGTGGAATGACGTGCCACGGGGGAAAATGTGTCAAGGTAATCTACCCCATATGTCTGTGTGAAGCCACGTGCAACCAGGCGTGCCTTGTACCTGTCAATGGAACCATCTGCATTGTGCTTCACTGTAAACACCCATTTGCAACTCACCGGACTGACATCTGGAGGTATAGGAACCAAACTCCAGGTTCCTCTGGATTGAAGTGCCGCCATTTCTTCCTCCATTGCTAGCCGCCATCTAGCATCCTGCAAAGCGTCATGATGATTCCGTGGAATGTCTGTAGCTGAAAGTGCCAATGCAAACGTCCTGAAGTCTCCAGATAGCCTCTCAAAGGACACGGCTGCTGATAATGGATATTTGGCACAGCTTCTCTTCGGCTTGCGTAGAGCAATTGGAACATCCAAATCATCTGTATGCTCACCATGTTCCTGTAATACATCCTGCTGAGAAATGTCGTCAGATCCATCAACATTAATATTTTCATTACATACCATAGGAGAGCTAGTTGACGGGTCAGAACCATGAGCTGGAGGAGTCCTGCAGGTGTAATGGAATGGTAGTGGAGATACCAGCGGTGGCGGTGGTGGTGGCGGTGGTGGTGGCGGTGTTGGTGGTTGTGGTGTTGTTTGTGGCAATGTTGGTGGTGGCGCCATTAATACGGCATCAGGAGATATAGGTGGTGGCTGCATGTCTCCAGATGCTGAAAAATACATAACGGATTCAAAAAATGTAACATCTGCACTGATCATATACCGCCGACGCACAGGATCAAAACACTTGTACCCCTTTTGAGTTGTGGAGTATCCCACAAAGACACACTTGACAGCCCTAGGAGAGAGCTTGTCAGTACCAGGCGACAACTGATGGACGAATGCGACTGACCCAAACACACGAGGAGTAAGAGCGAACAAATCCTTGTCTGGATAAATGAGTGAAAAAGGAATCTGTTCATTCAAGACCGATGAGGGCATACGGTTGATTAGGTAACATGCAGTAAGAACTGCATCACCCCAGTAGGAGTAGGGAGCATTACTCTGTATAAGAAGGGATCTTGTGACATCAAGGAGGTGACGGTGTTTTCTTTCAGCAATCCCATTCTGTTGGGATGTATGCGCGCAAGAGGTTTGGTAAATAATCCCTTTTGAGGAGTAGTAATTGGCCAAAGTGTGGGTGCATAACTCTAAAGCATTATCACTTCTTACAAGTTTGACAGATGTGGAGAAAACATTCTGAATTTCATTTAGAAAATGGGTAATAATATTCCCTGCTTCAGATTTATTTTTCATAAGAAACACCCATGACACTCTCGAGAAATCATCCACAAATACAATATAAAACCTGTGTCCCTGATGATCAGGAACACGACTCGGACCCCAGACATCTATATGAAACAACTCAAATTTGGAGTTACTACTCCGACCTGGACGACTGGGAAAGGACGACCTGTGATGCTTTCCCAACTGACATGCCTCACACTGGATAGGTGTGTGAGAGAGACCATAGGGTAGAACACGACACAACTTCTGAAGCGGTAAATGACCAAAACGCAGATGCCACAGGAGAGGAGATACTTGTCCAGCAGGAGAAGATGTGGTGCCGGCAAATGGGGTCTGGTTCAGACGGTAAAGGCCTCCTTGCTCATAGCCATGACTAATCACGTTGCCCGTACGGATGTCCTGAAAAATCAAAGATGATGGATCAAAAATAGCTCGACAATGGAGATCCTTCGTAATCTGACTAATTGACAACAGATTCATAGAAAAATGCGGTGCATGTAGGACATTCTTAAGCTGCATAGAAGATGTCAATCTAATCTCCCCCTGACCCGTGATAGGGGAATGCGTGCCATTGGCAATCACTACTGTCCGTCCTAGAGGGATCTGAGTGTATCCTGAAAGAAGACTATGGTCGCCACATAGATGATGTGTAGCGCCCGAGTCCATGATCCATGGCAATGTATCAAATCTACTACTCTGGAGTGCAAGTGTAATACCTGAAGTACTAGTAGATGCAGAGGCAGAAGCAGCAGTATCAGTATGACTCTCTGCAGTCGGTGCTGGACCAGATGGTGGGATGATGCCCCTGAGGCGGGCAACTAGATCATCAAACCGTTGATCCAAGGTAGCAGCAAATGGGGGCTCTATCTGCTCAGCGGCTCGTGCAGATGCAGGGAATCCGTGCTTCGAATAGCATGTGTCTTCGTTATGGCCGACTCGGTGACAATATGTGCATGTTGGCCTAGTACGGCCACCTCTTCCACGAGGTCCATGTCCCCGTCCCTGTTGATGAAATCCGCGGCCTCTGCTTGCCGCCATAGCTGAGGAATTCTGACTCGCAGATGCTGAAGGCACTGTGATCCTACTCAATCTGTGAAAGGCTTCCTCCATGGGAGGAATAGTCGAGTCAGCCAAAATCTGAGACTGTGCTGCCTCATACTCTGGATCGAGTGCAGCAAGAAACACACCCACCATCGTCGCATTCCTGTATGTCTTCTGCTGTTCTGGCGTGGCGGTAAGAGGCATGAAGCTATAGAGCTTCTCGAACATCCCTCTCAGTGATGTGTAGAGAGAATGTAAAGGACGGCCATTCTGCTTTATTGTGAATATATCATGTTGCAATTGCAGGATCTTCGTTTCGTTCTTTGCCTGAGAATATGTTGCCGCCAGGATATCCCACATGTCTTTGGTTGTGGGTTGATGTAGAATGTCATTGGCAATTTCAATAGCCAATGTGCCAGATAGCCAGACCTTGGCATATGCATCGTCTGCCTCCCATGAGGCATGGACTCCAGTCTTCTCTGCAGGCTCAGGTTCGGTAAGAATATGCTTCTTTCCTGTAGACTTCATCATACTCATGAACTGCATTGCCCACAGTTCATAGTTCGTACCATCCATCTTGACAATGGGCGCTGGACCACGAAATGCGCCAATAGACGGGATATCTGCCTTGCTTTCTGACATACTGGAGACGGAAGACTGGAGCGATTGACAGAGGATAATCTTTGTCTACAATGACATAGACGGGATTAGTTGCATGTGTAGACGTCAAGCAACTATCCCCATGAATATGTGCGCGCTACGGTGTTGACGCACGCAAACTATGGGCTGGCGCACAGAGGTCACGCGCGGTGGTGCACAGTCAGCGCGTAGTAGTGCGCAGGAGTGCGCGCAGGGGTGCGCGCAGGAGTGCGCGCTGGAGTGCGCGCTATAGTGCGCTGGAATGCGCGCTGGAGTGCGCTGGAGTGCGCGCAGATTAGCGCAGATGCGATGCGCGCAGATGCGCCAGGCCACGCGATGCGCAGATGCGGGAAGCCCTAGGCTATGCGCAGGTGCGCCAGGCGATGCCTAGGGCTGGAGCACCGTTGATCGGAGAAGAAGGCCGCCGCAGATCGGTTGGAGTGGGCGGCGCCGAGTAGAGAGAGAGAGAGAGAAGAGAAGAGGCCGGCGGGTGGAGTGAATTAGGGTTAGGGTTTCGAGAACTCCGGTCTAGGACCGTCGCTTTGATACCATGTTGGGAAAAACCAAAAACATAGTCTATTCCATAAGCCCTAGGCTCTCTTATATAGGAGAGTAGCCTATGGGTAAATTACATAAAGAGAACAACCGAAAAAGTAAATAACGAAGAGGTACAGTCAATATGCGTCAACAGTTCCAGGAGAGAACCTTCATTAATAACCATCAGAGCCCCCCCAAGGACATTGAGATCAGCCGCCTCCGCCATGGACTCCCGCAACATCGCACAAGAATATTTCACCATAGAACCGAGCCGAGATCGGTTACGCCTCGGATAGCGTTTCCCCGACCGCTTGTCTGAAAGGCCCCCCATATCAGAAGCAGTTGCCCCGTCAGAAGAGTTCCCCAAGGGGCCATCAGAAAGAGCCAACACCGAAGAAGCCCCCCGGTCCATAGGAGTGGGGGGGAGGGGGATCGGGTAATTGACGAAGCCACAAGGGTCGAACAAAGCACCTCCGAGTCCGAGTGCACATTCACTTCCTCCAAATGAATCCGGTGGGTGAGATCCGCAGGAGAGTCCGGTATGGTAATCGGGTCACTAGGCCACCACTTTGACGGCCAAGTACCGAAGTTTAGAGATCCGCCAAAGCCCAACGCTCAGCGGGCAAACCCAGGACCCGATAACCGCAACTGCATAGCACTAGCCGCCCAAACCGGTCGAGGTTGAGGAAGCGAATCGTCCTCGGCCATCCCCAAATCAAAGAAACCGTTCCTTTCTGACACAAGACACAGCACCCGATGTTGTACGTGGAAGGGATAGGAAGAGTCGAACACAGGGGGCGACGCTTCGGAATATCCCGCCAAACACGCCACCTGGCAGCCAGAAGACGAGGTGACATCCCCATGGCCCGAGGCAGCCGGACCGACCAAAGTAGGCGGTCGTTTAGGAATAGCCACCGTCGCCGGCGACGGGGCGACGATCGAGAGCTCCACCTTGAATCGCCAATGGCCAATTTTTAAAGTCTCGAGGAAAAGCTTGCCAATCGCATCGCGAAGGAAACCCCTGCTGCACTCCATGAGGACCCGAGTGATCCTCCAGTCCGCGCCCGGCGAGAGGCCATCATCCACGATTGCCAGAACTTCCCCCCAATGCCGGAATGTCTTGCACAGACAGGGGACAGTTCGAGAAAGAAAAGGCACACCACGAAGCTCCGCAACACAGACCTCAGTGTCTGAGAATGCACCATCAGCAACACGAAGCAATCTCCAGACAACATCTTCGGTATCACCATTTCGAATAAGCCTTTCCCGTTGCTCCGGGGAAAGGCCACGAACACAGCAACGCGAGGAGTCGAGAACTTGGAAATCCCCAGAGAATCGGGGGCCCAGAAAGCCTTGAAGGTGATTTTTAACCCCATCCCAAACGACACTGCTCCGTCGTGCAAGCCCCACAGCCGCGACGTAGCGACCCTCGCCATGCAACCCCATACCATGCACCGCCTCCCCATGCATCGCCTTCCCCCGCACGTCCACTCCATGCAAGCCACCAGCCCAAGGCGGTTCTTCCCCCGCAACGTTCTCCCCTGTCGTGCCACCCTCGACATCTACCTCGACACCCGCACCATGAAGATTAGCGCCAAACGAAATGACGCTAGGCGCCTCCACCACCTGAGCATAGAAACGTACCCCCCTTCCAACGGGAGGAGCAAAGCAAGCCGCCTCCGACGTCGAAATGGACCCATGCACCCCCGACCGGGCTCGCATCCCGGAGAGAGAAGAGCCCCGATGACCATTATCGCGCCAGCACGAAGCTTGCCGATGACCCGGCTGTCCACAAGCAAAGCACCGAGGTGGGAGCCGACAGAACGAAGCAACATGACCATGCACTCCGCACCTAAAACATTTCTTCCCCGGCTTCTTGTGAGAGACCTGCACCCACTCTTCCTCTCCCTCCCGCCGCCTCTCGCCGCCCTCTCCATGCAACAGAATCCCAACAACGACCCCGTGACCCACTCCCTTCCCCTCCGCAGCACCCCCACCCTGTGGAACACCACCCGCAGCCCCCGAACTTTCCGACATCGCACAACCTTTCGCCTTCGCTCTCCACCAACGCTCCATCCCACTCCCTCCTCGTGATAGATACATCTACTATGAAATTAATGAATTGATGTTGTAAGTAATGATAGCAGAGCATGTTTGTCGTTTGGATATCTTAAGTACTTCTATTATTCATGATTCGTGACCCCATGAAAATAAATGCTTACCTATCATATATATCGTATACATGTCTAATTAGAAATCTTAATGACATGCATGTAATGCATTTTGCTCGCTAGATTATGATTACCATTCTTTTAAGAGAAGTTAAATATAGGTTGGGCTTCCATAAAATGGAAGGAACTCGATGATATGTTCTATGCTTATCAAATGAATGAAAGCATTATGAGTTAGCTCACCGTTTAGGCACTTTTTTTAGACTATATGTGAATGATTATCATGATGACAACGTATTGATATGAGACATGCTATGATTAAAATGAGATGAATGGAGATGGGGAGTGATAATTGTGATTTGGATTAAGTAATATCTATATACCTCTTTAAAGCTGGATTTTTAACCCAGCTTTCGCCACGTGTTACTCTCTCCGATCCGTTCAGACTTCCGTTCCCCTTTAGATCTCTCTCTCCACTCACTCTCTTTCCTCTCTCCACCGATCTCTCTCTCCCTCCCTCTTTCTCCCTCTCTCCCCAATTTCTCTCTCTCAACTCTCTCTCTCTCTCTCTCCACTGATCTCTCTCTCCTTCCCTCTTTCTCCCTCTCTCCCTGATTTCTCTCGCTCAACTCTCTCTCTCTCCACCGATCTCTCTCTCCCTCTCTCCTCTCCATTTCTATTTTCTCTCTCTCTCAAATCCATCTCTCTCCCTCTGTTTTTTCTCTCTCTACTCTAATATATTTATTAAATTAAATATTATAAATCTCATATTTTCTTTTATATTTATTATATTAATATTTATATATACCTATATTTATTTTTGATTTTGTATTGAAATGATTTTGTAGTTTTCAAGGGAGACATTATTTCAAAGAAAAAAATTAATTTTAATATAAAAATATAATTTTTAAATAATATTACCTAAAGTACAATCTTTTCAAAAGATAAATAGTTGTATGCAATATGTTCCTCTATAATATCTATAACTATTAATAATAGTAGTCCTTCTCACCCCACTTGACATGTGTATCTCTCCCTTTCTCTCCTCAATCTCTCCCACTCCCATTCTCCCTTCGTCTCTCTCTCCAATTCCATTAGGCGATATGCCCACCCTTCCCTCTTTCTCTCCCTCAAACCGTGTATCCCCTCTCTCTCTCCAACTCAATTCCCTGTTGCCCCCCTCCTATCTCATTCTTTTTGCCCGCATACTTGCCTTTCTCTCTGTTATTTTTTAAAGTTATAATTTCTTTCCAAACTTAGAATTTTATTTCAAATTCACATTCTTCGTCTATTTTTTAAATATTTTTAAAAGTAATATCATGTATTACTATTAATAATACCATATTAAATTGATATCACAAACTAAGCATGTTATGTATTGTGTCAATAATTTCTAAGATATGGTGTAATAGTAATAAAAAATCAATGGGAAAGTTTGAATAGTATGTTACATAAATAATAATCAATAATGATTTTTTTTCAATCCATATCGTTTTTAATAGTTTAAAAATGTATGTGATAATGCTCATAAAAAATATCAATTTGAAGCATCAATATATATATATATATATATTCTTGACACTTTTTTTAAAATCTCAATATGGGATCTTTGTAATATTCAGATTATTAAGATATAAAAGTATACTTTGGTTGTACTTTGAGTATATGATGTTATTTTTTATGGAAGAAGTTTTATATGACAATAATTTCTAAGATATTTTTTAACAATATAATAATAATTAATCAGTTTATGTGGAATAATATATTATATAAATAACAGTTAATAATGGAAAAAAAATCAATCGATGTCATTTTTGATAATTTAAATATGCATGCAATAATGTTTCATAAAAAAATCACATTGAAGCATCAATAGTTTTGTTCTCGCTACTTTTTAAATACCCAAATATGGGACCTTTTATATGAGAATATATTTTCTGATAATTTTTTTTATAAATTAAGATTGTTGAGATATAAAAACATGCTTTGTGCATAGTTTCAAGCATACTTATATCTTTTTTAAATTAAAGAAGTTCCATGTCGATAACTTCTAAGATATGTTGTCGTAATATTTATTATTATAAATCGGTAGTGTTAAATAATATGATATATAAATAATAGTTGATAATGAAAAAATTCGATCCATATCATTTTTCACCATTTAAGTATGTACGGAAAAATGTTTCTTCGAAATTTAATTTAAAGAATTAATATATTTATTCTCAATACTTTTACGGAAAAATGTTTCTTCGAAATTTAATTTGAAGCATTAATATATTTATTCTCAATACCTTTTTTTAACACCTCGATATGAGACATTTTATATGAGATCATAGTTTTTAATATTTTTTATAAATATTAAGATTGTTAAGATATAAAAATATACTTTGTTTATAATTTTTTTATACCCATATATTTTAAAAAAATGGCAATAGTTTTATCTTTAAATTTGAAAATACAAAACTAGAAATAATCTATATAAAGAATAAGTAGTATTTAATTAATATATTAAATTTATTTTTGTTTTTAAACTTAATATGTAATTAAATGTCTATTCTATAAAAATGAGATGATAGAATCTGCAAAGAAATAAATATGAACCGTGGGATCTATTGAAACCATTATCTTAATATATAACACATTTTTTTAATATTATATATATATTAGACATCTTGCAACCAAAGACTAATCAAAAAGCCTCCCGTCTCAAAGGATAAAAGCATAAAACCAGAAGGAGCACCACACTACAGGTACAGAGTCGTGTTTTAGTCTCCTATAGTTAGTTCGCAAACAACAACAACAAAGCCTTTTCCCACAATTAAGTAGGGTCGGCTACATGGATTCTTCGCCTCCATTCAGATATATCTTGAGTCAATCCCGGCCTTATATCCACAAAACTAAGATCCCTTCGTATGGTCTCTTTTCAACACTTCTTGGGACATCCTCACCCTCTCTTAGCCGGCTCAACATCCCAACACTCGCATCTCCTATATGGTGCATCAGCCGATCTTCTTTGCAAATGTCCAAACCATCTTAAGCGATTTTCTCGCATCTTAACCTCGATCGGAGCTACACCAACTTTCTTTCTGATTACATCATTCTGAATCCGATCTTTACGTGTGTGTCCACAAATCCACCTTAACATTTCCATTTCTGCTACATTCATTCTTTGCACATGTTTATGGTTCACAGGCGAACACTCGGATCCATAAAGCATAGCAGGTCTCACGGCTGCTTTGTAAAACTTTCCTTTAATTTTTAAAGGAATTTTCTTATCACAGAGAACAGCAGAGGCTCCTCTTCACTTTAGCCCGCCGGCATTTATTCTATTAGTAACATCTCTATCAATTTCCCCATCAAGTTGCAGAATAGATCCCATATATCTAAAGGAATCTCTCTTCTGAATGTTATCGTCACCAATCTTCACCTCGATTCCTTCACCATTGCTTCCATCAAAGGTGCACTCCATATATTCCGTCTTAGCCCTACTTATACGAAATCCTTTAGTCTCCAACTCATGTCTCCAGACCTCAAGCTTCTCATTTACTCCATCTCTAGTCTCATCAATTAACACAATATCATCAGCAAATAACATACACCAAGGTAACTCATCCTGAATGTGAATTGTCAACTCGTCCATAATCAAAGTAAAAAGAAATGGACTCAAAGCAGAACCTTGATGTAAACCAATGTTGATGTCAAAATATCCAGTCTTCCCAGACGGGGTCCTTACACAAGATAAAGCCCTATCATACATGTCCTTTATGAGGTTAATGTATAGGACAGATACTTGTCTCTTCTCCAACATTCTCCACAATATCTCTCGTGGGACCGAATCATAAGCCTTCTCCAAATCAATAAAGATCATGTGGAGGTTCTTCCTTTTAGCTCTATAAATCTCCATTGTTCTCCTCAGCATGGCCTCAAATTTCGCCGAAATTCGACCGAATTTCGGTCGAATTTCGATTTCGGTGGGTGACCGAAATCCACCGAAATGGTCGATGTATACCGAAATATGGGGGGCCTAGTTCAAAAATAGACCGAAATGACCGAAATTTCGGTCGAATTTCGACCCAAATTCGACCGAAATTTCGTTTCGGTCGGTCTCCGAAACGAAACCGAAATCCGGCATTTAAGCCCTTGCTCCTCAGCAAATGGATGGCTTCAATAGTTGAGCGACCTGGCATGAATCCGAATTGGTTTTCTTTTACGTTGGAAACTTTCCTCAACCTTCTTTCGATCACATGTTCCCAAATTTTCATAGTGTGACTCATCATCTTGATACCTCAATAATTTAAACAATTTTGAATGTCTCCTTTATTCTTATAAAGAGGCACCACGATACTCCTCCAATCTTCAGGCATTTTCTTGCTTCGCCAAATAACATTGAATAGATTCGTAAGCCAAGTCAAACCACGCTCATCTAAAACTCTCCATACTTCTACAGGGATGTCATCCGGTCCTACACCTTTCCCGGGTCTCATAACCTTCAAAGCCTCCTCTACTTCCTTTCTTTGTATCCGTCTATAGCTTGCACGATTCAAGTAACTTTCACTATAAGCTAGATCACCCAAAGTGATCTCTCTATTTCATTCCCCAATGAAAAGTTTATGGAAGTACTGCTCCCACCTAGTCTTTATATCCTTCTGAGTAACAAGCACATGACCTTCCTCGTCCTTAATGCATCTTACTTGAGAAAGATCTTTGGTCTTTCTTTCCCTTGCTTTGGCCAACCTGAATATATCCTTTTGTCCCTCCTTAGAGTCAAGATTTTTATACAAAACTTCATAAGCTTTTGACTTAGCTTCTCTTACGGCCTTCTTTGCTTCCTTCTTCGCTATTTTGTAGTTTGTGACAGTTTCCTCTGTTTTATCCTTAGACATAGCTTTAAAGCATGCTCTTTTTATTTTTAGCTTCTCTTGCACCCCTTCACTCCACCACCAAGCCTCCTTTTGACCTGGAGCTCCTCCCTTTGACTCGCCTAGCATCTCTTTGCTACCTTTCGGATACAAGATGCTGCTGCCTCCCACATCTCGTTTGCACTACCGCTACAATCCCAAGATAAGTCTTCTAAAACCTTCTCCCTGAGGCTCGCTTGCTTCAGTGGAAGATTCCACCATCTAGTTCTAGTTATCTTAGAAACCCTCCTTTTCTTTACCAGCCCTTTCATTTGTACATCCAAGACTAACAAACGATGTTGGGTTGTCAAACTCTCTCCTGGGATTACTTTGCAGTCTTTACAACACAACCGATCTCTTCTCCTCAACGCAAAGTAATCTATCTGTGTTCTAGTTGGCCCACTCTTATAAGTAATTAAATGTTCCTCCCTCTTCTTGAAGAGAGTGTTTGCTATGAAAAGATCATATGCCGTTGCAAAAATCCAGGATAGCTTTCCCTCTTCATTTCTATCTCCAAAACCATGTCCTCCATGAACACTAGCATAGCCTGAAGCATCTTTTCCCACATGTCCATTAAAATCTCCACCGATGCAAATCATCTTTCTTTGTGGGATTCCTTGTAGACTCTTATCCAAATCCTCCCAAAAAGCTTGTTTAGTCCTTTCATCTAAACCAGTTTGCAGTGCACAAACCGAGATGATATTCAGAATTTCTTCTTCAAGCACCAATTTTAGCAAAATAATTCGATCCCCGAATCTTTTCACCTCAACCACACAATCCTGTAGTTAGTTCGCTTTAAGCAAAAACAAGAAAAGGCGGTCCAGACCCCAATAGCTATTCAAAGTGGAAATTAAACATTATTAATATATATATATAATAAAATATATTTATTTTACATGAGTTATACATAAGATAACTTATAAAAAATATTATGAAGTTTGTTTCTAAAAAAACAGATATCCCTAAATTTAATAAATAACAACCATGGTGGGACCAACATTGGATGAAAAAAATAAGTATGATTTTTTCAACTATTTCCTTCATTTATGTATTTGAACTTTTATTCTTTCCTTTGCTCTTATTTTAATTCTGTTAGGGTAAAAGAATACTCAGATGACTATTCCATAGAGCCCTCGGGTCTCTTATATAGGGAAAGAGCCCTTGGGTAAATTACAGTGACGTACAATATATAAATAGAAATTGTGAAACAGTACGCAACATAAATAAGTCTCTACACTCCCCCTCAAGATGGAGCATAGATATCTATCATGCTCAGCTTGGAAGAATATCTCTGGAAAGGTCCTCTGAGCAATGGCTTAGTGAATATGTCCGCAGTCTGGTCCTCTGAACTGACATGAGACGTGGAAATGAAGCCCTTCTGAATCATGTCCCTAGTATAATGACAATCCACCTCGATGTGTTTTGTTCTCTCGTGGAAGGTTGGATTGTTGGCAATAAATAATGCTGCCTGATTATCACATTGAAGGTTCATAGGCAAGAGGACATCGACATTCAGATCTTCTAAGACTGCTTTAACCCACATCATTTCTGTGCTTGCCTGTGCCATGGCTCTGTACTCGGATTCGGCACTGGATCTCGCCACAACAGTCTGCTTCTTGCTTTTCCAAGAGACTAAAGAGCTTCCTATGAAGATAGCAAATCCAGAAGTAGACTTACGATCCCTTGGACATCCTGCATAATCTGCATCTGCACAAGCTGAAATAGACAGATCTGTATCTTTCTTGAATAGCAACCCTGTGCCTGGGGAAGACTTCAGATATCTCAATATCATGTACAAGGCATCTATATGAACTTGCCTCGGCTGCTCCATGAATTGACTCACCCGGTTTACTGCAAAGGCAATATCCGGTCGAGTTATAGTGATGTATAAGAGCTTACCCACCATTTCTCTGTACCTTCTCTTGTCCACCTCCTCGGTATCATCATCGTACAGCTTCATATTGGGGTCCATAGGTGTACTTGAAGGTCTGCATCCAGTCATTCCTGTTTCAACTAGCAAATCGGTGACATATTTTCTTTGAGTCATCACCATTCCTTGTGCATTTCTTGCAAACTCTATCCCCAGAAAATATCGTATTGTGCCTAGATCCTTTGTAATGAACTGGCTTCCCAACATGGACTTGGTTATCTCAATCCCTGTGCATCATCTCCAGTAACCAATATGTCATCAACATATACCATAACAACAATGGTACCTCTAGGGGTCTTCCGGACGAACAGTGAGTGGTCCGCATTTGACCTTCTGAACCCCTGTCGTTCAATAAGCTGGGAAAGCTTCTGGAACCATGCTCGAGGACTCTGTTTAAGGCCATAGATAGCCTTATGAAGTCTGCACACCTTCTGAGTCTCCCCCTCAGCAGCAAACCCGGGTGGCTGCTGCATGTAGACTTCCTCCTGTAGCTCACCATACAAGAAAGCATTCTTAACATCAAGCTGGAAAATTGTCCAGTTACGTACCACAGCAACAGATAGGAGGATGCGAAGTGTAGAGTGTCTCGCCACCGGTGAAAAAGTATCCAAAGAATCTACCCCATATGTCTGGGTAAATCCTCGTGCTACGAGCCTGACCTTGTATCTGTCTAGACGACCATCTGCATGATATTTTACCGTAAATACCCACTTGCAACTCACCACAGAGGCACCTGGAGGAATAGGGACAAGAGACCAAGTCCCTCTAGATTGCAAGGCACGCATCTCCTCTTCCATGGCTAGAAGCCAGCATTCAGTTTTCATGGCATCCTGATATGTCCGTGGGATCTCCACTGACGATACGGCAGCGGCAAACTTCTGGAAATCCCCAGTGAGACGATGAAAGGAGACATGAAAGTCCAGGGGATATGAGGCACACTGTCTTCGTTGCTTCCTATGAGCAATAGGCCGGTCCAAATCATCCAGAACTGTGTGGACCGGTTGATCCTCCTCCTGTGGTAAAGGCTCATGTACAGGTGCAATATTTAACCCATCATCAGTGTTAACATCAGAACATACCTGAGGCGTGTTGGATGGTTGACATATAGCTTGAGCAGGCCTGTTCGCCTCGTATAGAACTTAGTAACTGGGGGTGGTGGCGGGGGTGGTGGCGGTGGTGATGATGGTGGTGTCGGTGGAGTAGAGAATGGGCCCAGGCTTGGAGGTGGTGGAACATAGACATTGGAATCTGGTGATGTGGAGGAGACCAATCTGTCACCTGCAGGGGAGAAGTACATGACAGGTTCGAAAAATGTAACATCTGCACTCACATAGTACTTGTCATGAACAGGGTCATAGCAGCGGTATCCTTTTTGTGTCCTGGAGTAACCCACAAAAACGCACTTGATAGCCCTAGGAGATAGCTTATCAAGTCCCGGAGATAAGCGGTGGACAAACGCAACAGTGCCAAAAACCCGAGGTGTCAGTGTAAACAAGTCTCTGTCGGGAAAAAGAACAAAGATTGGGGACTTTTCCCCAAGAACAGTTGCAGGCATTCGATTGACCAGATAACACGCTGTAAGTATAGCATCCCCCCAAAAGGATAATGGTGCACAACTCTGAATAAGTAATGTGCGGGCAATATCAAGAAAATGTCGATGTTTTCGTTCTGCAACCTCATTTTGTTGAGAGGTGTAAGCACATGTGGTTTGGTGAACAATGCCTTTAGAAGAAAGGAAGCTAGCAAGAGAGCGAGTGCAGAACTCCAATGCATTGTCAGTACGGACATACTTAACAGTAGATGAAAAAACATTCTGAACTTCATTAATAAGATTTTGAAGAACATTTCCTGCTTCAGATTTATTCTTAAGAAGAAAAGTCCAAGACACTCTAGAGAAATCATCAACCACAACTAAATAGAACTTGTGCCCCTGGTGATCCGGGACACGACTTGGACCCCAAATATCTATATGGAATAATTCGAACGGGGAGCTACTGCTCCGACTCTGACGACTGGGGAAGCTAGACTGATGGTGCTTCCCTAACTGACAAGCTTCACAACGAAAAGAGGAACTCGGAGAGATCTGAGGCAGGAGGTGACGCATCTTCTGTAGCGGCAGATGACCGAACCGAAGATGCCAGGTGTACGGAGAAACGGAGCCCTGGGAATGCAAGGAGACGCCAGCGTAAGAGTTACGAACGAGACGATAGAGGTCATTGTGCTCAGAACCACAGCCAATCACCCTGCCTGTTAGTATGTCCTGAAAAATAACAGACGATGGATCAAAAATAGCACGACAGTGCAAATCACGTGTAATATGGCTAATAGATAAGAGGTTCATAGAAAATTCAGGAGCATGTAGCACATTCTGTAAGTGCATAGAAGGTAGCAAAGCCGTCTCCCCCTGACCGATGATAGGGGAATGAGTGCCATCAGCAATGAGCACAGAGCGACCAGGCTGAACAGCTTTGTAGGACTGCAGAATATCTTTCTCACGGCATAGATGATGGGTAGCTCCAGAGTCGACAATCCATCCTGTGAGGTCATGACTATGAAATGAGACTGAAGAACTACCTGAGGCACTGGCTGAGGCAGATGTACTAGCTGACGCAGAAGCCGCAACATCAGAAACTTCAGCACCCTCTAATGATGATTGTGGCATGATATCACGAAGTCGTGCCACCAACTCTTCGAACCTGTGATCTGGAGTAGATGCTGGTGGACCCTGAACATGATCAGCTACTCGTGCAGAAGGAGGAAAGCCATGCTTGGAATAGCATGTATCCTCTGAATGACCAGTGCGGCGACAGAATGAGCACGTAGAGCGTATGCGACCTCCTCGGCCACGTCCACCACTTCCTCCGCCACGAAACGAGGACGAACCACCACGTCCCCTGGAAACTGCCATTGCTGACGGAGATGCAGTCGTTGTATTGGACGGAACAGGTACACGACTGAGCCTCCTGTATACCTCTTCCATCGGCGGGATGGTGGCATCTGCTAGGATCTGAGAGCGTGCTGCCTCGTACTCCGGGTCTAGAGCAGCGAGTAAGACACCAACCATAGTGGCGTTGCGGAACGCCTTCTGCTGTTCCGGCGTGGCTGTAAGCGGAATGGTGCTATAGAGCCACTCGAACATGCCACGAAGCGACGTGTACAGAGAATGAAGAGGCCTCCCATTCTGCTTCGTGGTAAATATATCGTGCTGCAACTGGAGCATCTTCGTCTCGTTGCGTACCTGAGAGTACGTCATGGCCAAAATATCCCACATCGCCTTAGCGGTGGGCTGGTGAAGGACATCATTCGCTATCTCCGTCGTGAGCGTACCTGAGAGCCACACCTTGGCGTACGCATCATCAGCCTCCCATGAGGCATAGATCCCTATCTTCTCCGGCGGTTCATTCTCGGTAAGAATATGCTTCTTACCACACGACTTCATGAGACTGAGGAACTGCATTGCCCACAGTTCGTAGTTTGTCCCGTCCATTTTGACGATTGGTGCCGAACCTTTGAAAGCACCTATGGAGGGCATATCGAGCTTTTGTTCTGACATAATGCCGGAGAAGAACAACTACTGATAGACCAAGAAAATGGTGTCTACCAAGACCTTTTAGGATTCAAGTGCATATGTAGACGTTATGCACTTGAATCCAACATCTATCCGAGGCCGAGTGAAGAAGTGGTACCCCGGTGGCGAGTAGAGGCTTTGGAAGCCTCTACCAACTCGAGACGGTGGCTGGGAGAGGTCCCAGCAGCGGCTGGGGGTGCTGGGCGGAGAGAAAGGGCTCCCCGGCGGCAGCTGGAGGCCGGGGAAGGGGCGAAGAAGGGCCGGCGACGGAGGGGCTGGGGCCCGGCGGAGGGGCTGGGGCCCGGTGGAGAGGCGGAGGGGCTGGGGCCCCGGTGGAGGGAGCCGGCGGAGGGGCTCGAGAGGTCGGTGGCGGCGGGGGGGGGGGGGGGGGGGCGGTGGAGAGAACCCTAGGTTAGGGTTAGGGCTCTGATACCATGTTAGGGTAAAAGAATACTCAGATGACTATTCCATAGAGCCCTCGGGTCTCTTATATAGGGAGAGAGCCCTTGGGTAAATTACAGTGACGTACAATATATAAATAGAAATTGTGAAACAGTACGCAACATAAATAAGTCTCTACAAATTCTATATCTACTATTTGTTGAAGATACCATTATCATTTCAGTTATGAAAATGAAGCATACTATTTGAAAAAAATGTACCTTCCATACTAGCAAAATTTCTTCGCAATATATTCCAACATATTTTTCATATAATGCTTCTAATATGTTCTTTTGTCTTTTAATTTCATAGATTACCCAAAAAAATAATCACGCAGCGAAACGCGGGTATGCATCCTAGTATTAATAATTCAAGGGTGTTCATGAACCCGAGGTCCTTAGATGAATATGTGAGAACTATGAATGTTTGTCAGAAAAGCACCATAGAGATGGCCACCAAATAACCGCATGACGTGGTGACACATGAATGTGAAATATAAAACTCGTGATGAAGCTTTAAATAAATAAATTTTAAAGGATTCTTTTGGAAGGTATGAATTCACGGAATAAAAGGTAAGTTGTGGTGCTGATGCATTACGTAAGCTAGGTAGTGAATCTAGTGATGCTTTATCCATTCTGCACACGACAAAGCAATGTCTAAGGATAGAACAAATGAAATTGTCACAAACTACAAAATAGTAAAGAAGGAAGCAAAGAAGGCTGCAAGCGAAGCTTAAGTCAAAATCTTATTTGTACAAAAATCTCGACTCTAAGGAGGGTCATAAGGATATATTCAAGTTGACTAAAGAAAGACCAAATACATTTCTCAAATGAGATGCATTAAGAACGAGGAAGGTCACGTACTTGTTTCTCAAAAGGATATAGACACTGGATGGAAGCAGTACTTACATAAGCTTTTCATTGGGGAAGGAAATAGATATATCACTTTGGGAGATCTAGCTAGTAGTGAAAGTTACTTGAATCGTGCAAGCTATAGACGAATATAAAGAAAGGAAGTAGAGGAGGCTTTAAAGGGTATGAGACCTGAAAAAGGTGTAGGACATGATGATATTCATGTAGAAGTTTGGAGAGTTTTAGGTGAGCGTGGTTTGACTTGGCTTAGACATTTATTCAATGTTATTTGGTGAAGCAAGAAAATGCCTGAAGATTAGAGGAGAAGCATCGTGGTGCCTCTTTATAAGAACAAAAGAGACATTCCAATTTGTTCAAATTACAGAGATGTCAAGCTGATGAGTTACACTATGAAAATTTGCGAATGTGTGATCGAAAGAAGTTTGAGGCAAGTTCCAAAGTAAAAGAAAACCAATTCGGATTCATGCCAGGTTGTTCAACTATTGAAGTCATCCACTTGTTGAGGAGAATAATGGAGATTTATAGAACTAAAAAGAACCTCCATATGATTTTTTTATTTGCAGAAGGCTTGTGATTCTGTCCTACGGGAGATATTATGGAGAGTTTTAGAGAAGAGACAAGCACATGTCCTATACGCTAACCTCATAAAAGATATGTATGATAGGGCTTCATCTTGTGTAAGGATACAAGTTGGGAAAACTGACTATTTTGACATCAACAGTGGTCTGCATCAAGGTTCAGCTTTGAGTCATCTTCTTTTACTTTGATTATGGACGAGTTGACTAGTCACATGCAGGATGAAATACCTTGGTGCATCTTTATTCGTTGATGATATTGTGTTGATTGATGAGACTAGAGATTGAGTAAATGAGAAGCTTGAGATCTGGAGATATGCATTGGAGACTAAAGGATTTCGTATAAGTATGTCTAAGACTAAATATATGGAGTACATTTTTAATGGACGCAATGGTGAAGGAATCGAGGTGAAGATTGATGACGATAACATTCAGAAAAAGTGATTCTTTTAGATATTTGGGATCTATTTTGCAACATGATGGGGAAATTGATGGAGATGTTACTAATAGAATAAATGAAGACTAGCTAAAGTGAAGAGGAGCCTCTATTGTTCTCTAAAAAATGACGAAACCTTCCCCCACTATAATTAGGGTCAGCTACATGGATTCTTGGTCAAATCCATGTTGAAAGATTCGACTATTTTTTTATGATGGTTGTCGACTACCTAACGCAACCCCCCACAAGGAGGGATTTGAACCCCTGATCTTTTGGGTGGTAGACACACGGTACTACCACAACCTCTATTGTTCTCTGTGATAAGAAAATTCCTTCGAAAATCAACGGAAAGGTTTACAAAGCATCCGTGATACCTGCTATGCACTATGGATCTAAATGTTGGCTTATGAACCATAGATATGTGCAGAGAATGGCGGTAGCAGAAATGAAAATGCTAAGGTGGATGTGTGAAATGATGTAATCAGAAGGAAAGTTGGTGTAGCTTCGATCGAGGATAAGATGCGAGAAAATCGCTTAAGGTGGTTTGGCCATTTGCAAAGGAGGTCAGTTGATGCACCGGTGAGGAGATGCGAATTTTGGGAAGTTGAGCCGGCTAAGCGAGGGTAAAGAAGGCCCAAGAAGTATTGGAATGAGACTATACGAAGGGATCTTAGTTTTTTGGATCTAAGCCCGAGAATGACCCAAGATAGATCTGAATGGAGGCAAAAAATCCATGTAGCCGACCGTACTTAATGGGGGAAAAGACTTTGTTGTTGTATGTACACGCCAGAAAAAGCGAAACCATTTCTGCATAACCAAATTGATTTTAAATGTGTTTATGTGCAGAAAATATGTAATAATCTTGTTATTATTTGCTATACATCAAGTAAATTTTGCAACTAAGAAAATTAAGAATTTTGCAAGTCAGAAAAGTAATAAGGTGATATTAGCCCCTTCAAAAATTTATATAACATTAAATAAGACAATATGAGGGAGGGGACAGAGAAAACCTTTCTGCACGAAACACTATGCCCTTGAGCGTGCACTCCTCAGCAAATGCCACTTCTTCATGGTTTCTATCTCTTCCAGAGCTTACCAAATCAGAAAGGTCATTTGTATTCTGTAAGTATATTGAACAATAAAATTGCATTATATAAACTTTCACAAATGTGATCAGAGAATGACAAAATAATATAATCATAGAAAGCATGTAACTGAAAATGGGATTTATGCATGTGGTATACCTGAATGAGAAGATCATACAAACGCACAAGCTCCTCTGGCTTTGTTACTTTTTCGCCTTTGTCATCCTTGTGTTTTGTAAACTTACTTTTAGCAAGCTTCACCAAAAGCTGATTGCGCTCAATTGTTCTCTGCCCTAATGCTGCACTAACAGCCTTATCAAGGCCATTCAACTCATCTTTGACATTCTCAGTGCTGCCAGCAGTAGCCTCAATACAGGAGTTAGGGGAAACTATCACTCGCAAGATATTAGAGAAATCCAAGTAACAGAAGATAAAATACCAAACAAATGGGATGTGACTCTGGATATTTAAAATTTTCCCATACAATGTATCAAAGTATTTAGTTTATACCAAATCACTGCGAATGCAACTCCTTGCTTCGTGATACGCAGCAAATATTTTGTCGAACATAGACAGCTTTTTCTCTGCAGTAAGTGCATCTGAACTGTGCAAATCTTTCTCCAGTTCCTGAGCTGACAATTTCATGGGGAACTAATTACATGAGAGAAGTGCACTAGTTCCTGCAACTCCATCCAATGACTAATTACCAATCTTCAACATAGATAACAAGATCTATAGTGAATATTTCAACATGCTCTAATTTTTTTCTCAAGTTAATGTGAATCAAAACAGTGAGGAAAATCGTTTTATTTCAGGAAAACATAAACATCTAACGACTATATTTACCAATCTACAACATATTCTTTGCCTTTTTCATGTGTCAACCGCTTCCTGGGTTTGGTGGAGCTTTTGGATGTCTTTTCGCTAAGGCGGTTTGTTCCTTGTTGCATTCAGATTATATGCTCATCTGTTGGAACTCTTGGAAGAAGTGCCGTCCTAGAAGTAGCTTCCGTTTCGAGCGCTCTTGGTTACTGGAGGACGGGATCCAAAATTGCATGATTCTTTGCTGGCAGAGCCATGCGGCGGCATGCTCGGCGGTGCATGTTAAGGCTGCAAAGCTCGAGGCTTTGCCGAAGATGAAGATTTTCAAAAGGGAGGTCTGATCTCCTCGTGAGGAATGAAGGGTGGCAGCCCAGGCAGAGGTGCTTGGTTGGACGAGCTTAAGGATAGTAAAGGGTTGTTGGAGAAGAAGGTCGTCGGAGGAAGCAGCATAACTTCTCTTTGACAATGACAAGAAGCAGGATGTGGAATTGATACGGTGACCTCAACAAATGTGGTAGAAGAAAAGGGATGCCAACACTCATCTTTCATATGATTGCCAAAGTAAGGAAGCGGAACTTGGTCCATTCGCTTGAGGTGGGGAGAGAGCTGATGGAGGGTGATCCAGCCATTGGGCTTAATGTAGCCAACCATTTTCGTAGATGAGTAGGAGGGGTGCCCTATCAGTGGCGCGGTGTGGTTGGGCAGAGATGTACCCCGGCTACCTAAGGTGTAGGTTGGTGAGCCTGTGTGGCTTTTTAGCAGCAATGAGGTTCATGTTGGTGTCTTTGTGTTGAATGCAGATGGGCCTCCTGGTTCGGAAGATTTCCAGTCTTTTTCTTTCGGGAATCTTGGGGATCGGTACAGGTTAATGTGGTGGATTTTGTTGACAAGCTCCTGATGGAGAACCTAAGCTATGAGAAATTGAACATGAGTTTCCATCCTCTGATATCAGCATATGCTGGATTTTTTGATGATGGCAGAGTCCCTCTCCCCTATCGGAGGTCCCTAGAATGGGGTGAATTATTGGACGAAGGCAAATGGTTCCTACTCTGTGAAAAGGGCATAAAAGATGCATGCTTCAACCATTTTTGACCCGAGTATTGCATAAAAAAAGTACAAGAAGATCTCGAAGTGGAGGGTTCCTCTGTGGATCAAGTTCTTCCTTTGGCTCATAGGACATGGTCGAGTGATAACTGGCGCATAAGGAGCCAGGTTTTCCAGGGGGTCGAACAAGACCCGTCAATGATGTGGTGAGTATGGAAGACGTTGATCACTTATTTTTTACGTGTACGACCACCAAAAATGTCTAGAAGGCGGTCAACCGGAGGAGGGAGATGGTTGAGAGTGCTTCTGCTTTCTATGAGTCTATTGAGTTGTCTAGGATTGGCATAGGATCTAAAACGATTTGGGTGGCGGGTACTCACCTTGTTTACAGTTTCCCACCTTTTCCTTTCATAAAATCTATAATAAATATTTCCCTGTGCTCGAAACTTATTTTTATGCAAGTTGATGTCGGTCAAAACAGTGAGGAAAATCCATTTTATTGGAAAGACCTAAAAGTTCATTCTTTATGTACATCCTGTTATATGCCATAAACTCCCTCATTATCTTTTGAATTGTGTGCTCCTTTGACCTCTGCATCCATATGCATATTGAATAGATCATCCATGGACCATCTGTATATATAACATATCTTTTCAGTAGGACTTTTACAGGTGTGCCCTTCCAAGATTTTGTAATTACATGTATGCCCTTACCTTTTTCACTAGGCCAGTGAATGTTATGTACTAAATAGAGTTCTAATTTGATGCAACGCAAGATAAATAAATAGGGTTTTGTTTTTAGTCCGTTAATTAAATTTAGGTCAAGTAATTTTATTTAGTCCATTGTAATTTTATTTTAAAATAAAGAGATCGTGTGTGATCTTGATTTAATTAATTAGTCGGATATATTAGGTAGTTAGTTGGTTGGAGTCAATTAGGATAAGTTCGATTTGAATTTTGATGTTCTTTCTATTTTTGTAGTCACACCCCTCCTATATAAAGGGGATGGTAGTCCCTTGTTTAAGGACAGTTCAAGTTGAAATCAAATTGAGATTTATATCATCTTTCTCCCTATCTCTTCTCTCTCCACACGATCTTCGCAGTTCTTTCACGAATCTCGCGCAACCGGTGTGCTTTCTCTTCTCACTCCCTTCAATTTATTCCACCAAATATTTTTCAATCGTTAAAAGTCATCATCTGCATCAATTGGTATCAGAGCATGGCCTACAGATGACGATCCATACAGATGTTCGCGTAGGCACGCAATGAAAAGCTATCGTTCATCGGAACGTAAAAGACGAGCCAACGAAGCCTACAACAAGGAGCTAATGTCCATGTTGCTCGAATTTCAATCAAATCTACGGGATTTGGTTGCTAATTTTGAGACCCTAAGTGCCGCCGGATCGAAACCTCCCTCTATCAAAGCCATTGTCCTGGTTTCCGAGGAAGAAACACAAGAAAAAACGACGTCAACGACTTCTTGCTTATTGTTCAGCCCGCTTCAGATCAGCTACCATCCAAGGAACTGACCCCAACAACGCATCCAACCCCCTGGCAGTTCCCCGACGCCTCTCCCACACCCCTAGTGACCATACCGGCCCTACCGCATGCCCTTTCCAGCCCCAAAATCATTCCCAACGTCGCTTCTCAGGTATCTTCGGGCATGCCTCTACCACGTTCAAAGGCGTTTCCATCCCTTTCAACTCCCCTACCAGCCGCACCATCACCTTCCATAGCCCCACCGTCAACCACCATCGCTCTGCCATCCTGTAAAGCCATGAACTTGGCATCTCTCGAATCCTATATCATAAGATCCGACTCGTCAAGAGAAAACCAACGGAATTTGTTTCGTGTAAATCAGACTTCGTTTCGATTTGTTATGATTTTCGGAAGAAAGAGAAGTAAGGAAGGTTAAGAAGTCATTAACCCACCTGTTATTAAAACTAATTAAGTGTGATTAAAGAAACTAATGATGGATTGAAAACCGCTAATGATCATTAGCAACACTAATCAATAGTTAGCAAAAATTAAGCATAAATCGCGAAAGTTAAATCGCGATTAGTGAAAGTTAATCACGATTAGTGTTAATTAAGCGTCATTAGCGAATCTAGAATCATCTGGAATGTTCTAACTTAAGCCCCAAGTTTGGGATAAGTTTTGGCCAAAACCATGGGCCGCTAAACCATGGTTAAGGTCTAAACCATGGTTTTCTAACCATGGTTAGTGGTTTACTGGAGCCTATAAATACCCCCCTACCCATTCATTCTCTACGATTTCCACTACCACCACCACCCAAGGGCTAGGGTTGAGAGGTCAGGAGGAGGAGTGGGAGGCGGGGAAAGAGCGCTAGCGAAGCGCTGCCGGGAGAACGAGGAGGAGGAAGGTATGATCATCTCTTAGTTTGCTTTGTAAGCTAGGCTTTCTATTCATCCTCTTTTCTTCCAAGTTTTGTTCTTAATTCATCTTTCTTTCCGATTTGTTTCTTGTTGTAGTTCGAGGAAAAATCTGTGTAACACCCTACTTAGGTATGGGCGGATGTGCACGTCAGTGAACCCTGTGATTCGTCATACATTCACTCACCTAAGATGCATTGTGTCTACCGATTCTCCATTGCTTATTATTCTTTCTTTTCCGCTTTTATAGTTATTTTAATGGAGAAATCCGTGTAATACCCTACTTAGGTGCGGGCGGTTGTGCACGTCAGTGGACCCTATGATTCGTCACACATTCACTCACCTAAGACGCGTGGTGTATACCGATTCTCCATCGCTTATAGTTTAATTATATTCTTTCACTTTCGTTGTTGTTCTACTCTCGATTGATTTTATAGAGGAAACTCTTTTCGTTTTTATTTTTAAAATATATCCGATATAAGGGCAAACTCTGCCGAAATTTTTCGAGAAATATGTCCCGATATAAGGGGAAACGCTTCCGAACTTGTCCGAGAAATATGTCCCGATATAAGGGGAAACTCTGCCAAAACTTTCCTAGAAATATCACCCCATATAGGGGGAAGTTCTGCCGAAATTTCAAGAGAAAATATATTCTTGGCGTTCTTCGTGTTCTTCGTGTTCTTCGCGTTCTTCGTGTTCTCCGTTTGTTCTTCACGTTCTTGACACGTTCTTAGCGTTTTTGATACGAAAATGAAATTCGATCGTTTCAGGAGCCTTAAATCATCCTTTCTGAAAATGAAACACGAAAAAGAACTGCATACGCGAGAGAGAGCTCTATTAGGTAACGAAATCCTTCCTTTTCCTGTTGGGTTTTCATATGAGATCGTTGAAATTTCTGATTTTATTTTCTTTGCTACGAAGAATCCTAATTTGGTTATTTTTGAGAAAATATGAAAAGTTGCTTTGTGATTTCAACTAAAATAAGGTCTAAGCATCGAATTGATACAGTGGCTTAGAAAGTTAGGGTTTGGAAGTTAAAATGAGTATAATTATGAGTATATAAATATATGAATTAATATGTGTAAGTCTATATTCAGTATTTTATGCTTATGCAAATATAAGGCTGAATTGATGAATTACATCATGGGAATTGATGTGTTTTGACTTGAATCATGAAAAGGGTCGCGAGTCACGTTAAGGATGACTGGGAATAAACTACAGGTCGGGCATGCAACCTGTAGGTTTGTCGGAAGGAACCCGTATTGGCGTTTCCCTACCTAGGTAGTACACGGTTGCCCTGTTATGATAAGTGCGCATGAAATGAATGATTTGCAATGCGTGGTACCGGAAGCCAATATATTCGGGTTGAACGACAGAAGATGTGGTCGTGTCATGTGGAGGCACGGATGGTTCAATAGCGACTGGGTCACGATAACATGTATTTAAGCCGCTAGGTTATAATGTTAGCCTGAGGTTTTAAGCAACCGAATCCTTGAGGACGGTGTGCTAATTTGTTTTCCAGGCTGAGGGTTGAGACCCTGGTTAATCAAAGAAAATGAAATTGTCAGGGTAGTATTGGAGGATTGGTTGAGGCGACGTGCGGCGGCATAAGCTTACCAAGATCAACGCAATCTCCAATCTCGAAATGTCCACAGCTTCGAAGTCCAAGAATGGTGGGGTTCCCCTGGACTAATCCCTGACGTGGAATAGAAAAGAAATAAGACTTAAAATAACAAGAAGGAATGAAACTTTTTGTGATAACAAGTTTTGCAAAATTACACAATTTGTTTGCTTTCCTATTCTTTGTTACTTAACATTCGCTAATTTTTATCCTATAATTTATGAAAAACCCAGCAGGTGTCGGTGAGCCATCGCAAGGACTTTAAAAATCCATCCAGCTTACATACTAGACATCCAGCCAGCCACAGTAGCTTTTCTTTGTAAGATAGTAATATTTCTGTGTATTTCCTTCAAGTTGATGTACATGTAAAGGGTTGTAGTGGGACAATGGATCATGTAAACTTTATTTTTTGAATGACAAAGTGTTGAAATACTTCCTTCTGAGTATTTTTATTTGCAGTCTGTTTCTGAATGTTAGTTGTGATTGCTGAATAAATTATTGCTAAGTAACCAGATCCGGGTATGGGAGGATCCGACGGCCCGAGATTCGGGGTCGCGACAGATTGGTATCAGAGCCCGGTTACTTAATTAATTTATTTAGTAATTAACAACTATGAGCGGTATTTAGAAACTAAGGTCGTATTAAGATCCTTTGATCTTAATAATTGACTGCAATACCATTCACAAGTCATTGTCCCTTACGTATATCATGCTAAGACATATATGACATAACCGTTGGCCTTGACTTATCACAGGATCATGGCCGACCAAGACGTGTCTAGACAATTAGCGGCTATGATGACAATGCTCCAAAATATGGGGCAAAGGCAGCAAGCATTGAAGGAGAGACTCAATGCACAAGATGAGAGAGTCGAGGCATCTAAGCCTGTGGATGTCAGGATTGAAGATTTTGTCCATCTTTCTGAGGAAGAATCTAGTTACCATCCTTCAACTGAGTCTGCTCCTACCTCGGTTGAAGGAGTAATGGAGAAGGCCCTTCTTAGACACCAAACATTACTAGATAATTACTGAAAGGGAAAGACTCCTTGATTTAAAGGCATAGAGACACCTGCTGAGGCAGAACTATGACTTGATGACGTCAGTAGGATGTTGAGAATAATACACGCACCAGCAGATACTTGGGTGCACTTTGTTGATTACTCCTTAGCAGACTATGCAAGACGATGGTGAAGAGCCATTTCCAAGAAATTAGTAGATCATGTTCCATGGGATGTTTTTGAAGAAAGGTGAGATCACTTTTGTCCCTTCCATTGGGAAGAAATGAAGAGAAAGGAGTTAGCTTTTTAACCCAAGGATCGAAGAATGTACGAGATTACCATATTCACATTACGGAGCTGCTACGTTACTCCCCAGCTTTAGAAGCTTCACCACAAGAGTGTCTTACCAAATTTGTTAGCGGTCTTCAGAAAGATTTAAGGGAGAAGCTTGTAGGTTTTAGAGCCACCACTGTAGATGAAGCCATGGACATCGCTTCTCGTATTGAGATGGAGAGGGATGAAAACCGTCAAAGAAGAAGCTTTCACTTTACTGGTGGACCATCCAAACGTAAGGTGAATTATAACCGCAGAGACAGTCGTTATCATCCATTCGGGTCTAATATAAGCTCGCCACAGACTTTCGGCCAGGAATTATCTGGAAGAAGGGGTTTCTCTAGACCTCTACTATATCCTCGCGACTCAGCAGCAGGAGCTAGCACCTCTGTGGCTGGGTCTTCAGCTTAAACAAGAGCATGTGTGTGTTTTTACTGTCATCAGGAAGGCCACATCAAGAAAGATTGTCCGAAGTTGAGAGGTTCAGGGTTTAAACTAACCCCAATTAACAGTATAACATCCACCTTGAGCAATGAAGCAATACGCGGAGGAAGACATGGTAGAGGTCGTGGCTCACAAGGAGTATCTCCTACACAGCAACCACCACAAAGTGTTGCGGGTTTCAGCTTGCCTATTCCTATTGGCCAGCTCAATGCAATTATGGAGGAACAAGCCTACAACTCAGGCACGGTCGTACGAGGTACCGTTACTATTCATGGCTTTTCAGTACATGCCTTATTTGATTTTGGTACTTCACATTCATTTATTGCTCGATGGTTAGTACCCACTTTGAGTAAGATACCAGTAGAAGTACAATAGTCCTATCTGATCAAGGGACCAGGAGGACAAGTATTTATAATCCGAGAAATCATGGATAATTGTATGGTAGTAATAGTGGGACATCAGTTACCTGTTTCACTACTACTGATAGAAATGAGAAACTTTGATCTTATCCTAATGATGGATTGGCTAGAAAGGTATCATGCATGTCTTGACGGTTTTCAGAAGACAGTAACGTTTCACCTTCCTAACTCGATAGAGTTCCAGTTCATTGGAAAGACATCCAATGATAATATCGAATATATCTCTACATTGAAGGCACAACAGTTGTTAGAGCAAGGGTGCCAAAGTTATTTAGCTTATGTAACCACTACATCAGGGACATACAGAATGATGGAAGATATACCTATAGTATGCGAGTTTCCTGATGTATTTCCATAGGAACTACCTGAATTACCACCTGAGCAAGAGATTGAATTTGAAATCTCTCCCATACCTGATACTCAGCCTATCTCTATCCCTCCGTATAGGATAGCACTAGCTGAGTTACGAGAGTTAAAGGTACAGTTGCAAGAACTGTTAGATAAAGGATTCATCCGTCCTAGTACTTCACCATGGGGTGCACCTGTCTTATTTGTCACGAAAAAGGATGGGTCAATGCGGTTGTGCATTGACTATAAACAACTAAACAAGAAGACCGTAAAGAACAAGTATCCTCTGCCAAGAATAGATGATCTCTTTGATCAGTTACAAGGTCCAATTGTGTATTCCAAGATTGATTTAAGATCTGGATACCATCAGTTAAAAATTAAAGATACAGATATTCCCAAGACAGCTTTTCGAACTAGATACGGGCATTATGAATTCTTAGTTATGCCTTTTGGACTGACAAATGCCCCAACAGCCTTTATGAATCTCATGAATAGAGTATTCAAGAAGTTCTTAGATCACTTTGTAGTAGTCTTTATTGATGATATGCTTATTTACTCCAAGGATAAGTATCTGCATGAACATCATCTCAGGCAGGCACTTAAAACTCTAAGGAAGAACAAACTGTATGCTAAATATAGCAAATGTGACTTCTGGTTATCTGAAGTATCTTTCTTAGACCATGTTATTTCTGGGAAAGGTATATCAGTTGATCCTACAAAGGTTAGTGCGGTGATGAGTTGGAAACGCCCGAAGACTGTCACAGAAATACGATCTTTTCAGGGATTAGCTGGATATTATAGAAGATTTGTGAAGAACTTTTCACGAATAGCATTGCCAATGACTAGGTTAACTCAGAAGGAAGTTCCATTCATATGGTCAGATGCATGCGAAATAAGTTTCCAAACACTGAGGGCCTGTTTGGTTGCAGGGTTGGGCAGGGTTGGCCCAACCCTGGTTACTATTCACAAGGGTACTTCCTCCTCACATATTACTATTCACCCATCCCAACCCAGCCCAACCCAACCCTGCCCAACCCTGCAACCAAACAGGCCCTGAAAGAATGCCTAACATCTGCACTCATCCTTACTCTACCCTCCAGGAATGAAGGGTTTACAGTGTACACTGACGCATCTAAAGGACTTGGGGCGGTTCTTATGCAACATGGTAAGGTAATTGTGTATGCATCACGACCAAGGTTGCAAAAGTCCGTAGTCGGTACTCGGTCGGTCGGGTTACTGACTAAGGATTAATCGGCAGTCGGATGACTAATCGGATTTAGTCTGGCTTTAATCGGCTTTAATTTTTTAAATATATATATCATTTTATACATATATTATTATATACTTGCATAGATTTACATATTTTTTACTATCATAATGAATCAAAAGAAGTAATTGAATTTAAATAAAATATTAAGCATATTAGAATAAGTTTGCTTTTAAAAAATAAAAAATATGGTATCTCCAAGCAAAAACTTGTTGACTAGTGGACCTAGTCAGAATTAGTCAGTACTCGGTCGGCCACCCCACTGACTAGACTAGTCGGACCTACTAGTCGGGCCAGTCGGGTGACTTTTACAACATTGATCACGACAGCTCAGGACACATGAGAAGAACTACCCAACACATGACCTTGAATTAGCTGCCGTAGTTTTTGCTTTAAAGATATGGAGACACTACCTGTACGGTATTACTTTTGAAATCTTCACCGATCGTAAAAGCTTGAAATATCTGTTTGATCAAAAGGAGCTCAATATTAGACAGAGACGGTGGCTAGAATTGTTGAAAGATTATGATTGCACTATCTCCTAACACCCTAAAAAGGGGAACATCGTAGCGGATGCCCTTAGCAGAAGAACTTATTCACCTGGGTTAGTGAGTGCTATCCACTTATGGGGTTTACTAACAACGTCAAGTGAATGAAAACCATTTGATAGTAATACTGATATTATAACTATTCCTCACCGATACAAACCAGAGATCTGGGATAGAATAAAGAAAGGACAGGAGGATGATCTAGTCCTTAAAGACTTGAGACAACAACTTGAGAAGAATGAGATGGAGGGATTCCAGATACAAGATGGGTTACTATATAACCATCACAGAGCTTGTGTACCATACATACCTGAATCGAGGAAAGACATCTTACGTGAAGCTCATTGTTCTAGATTATCTATTCATCCAGAAACTACGAAGATGTATAGGGATCTTCGTCCAAACTTTTGGTGGCCAGGAATGAAGAAGGATGTTGCCGAGTTCGTAAATTCATGTTTTACTTGCCAACAGGTAAAAGCTTCACACCAAAAGCCACCAGGATTGTTACAACCCCTCCCTATACCTGAGTCGAAATGGGAAAGCATTTCCATGGACTTCATTACTGACTTACCTCAGACGATTGGTGGTAAAGATATTATTTGGGTTATAATAGATCGTCTGACCAAGGTGGCACACTGTATTCCAATAAGCCTATCTTTCACTCCAGACCAGCTTGCTGAGTTATATATTACACATGTGATCCGCCTCCATGGTATCCCAAAGGAAGTAGTTTCCGATCGAGATTCACGATTCACCTCACACTATTGGGAGAAAACTTCATGAAAGCCTTAGGCACACAGCTATGCTTGAGCACAACATATCATCCACAAACAGACGGTCAGTCAGAACGTACGATTCAAACACTAGAGGATATGCTACGAGCATGTGCCTTAGAATGGAAGGGATCGTGGATTAAACATTTGCTTATTGCAGAATTCACCTACAATAATAGTTACCATACAAGTATTGGTATGGCACCATTTGAAGCACTTTATGGACGTAGGTGTACTACTCCTTTGTGTTGGCAAGAGGTCGGAATAAAGAATCTTTATGATTCAGATATACTCCAGGAGACACGGGAAGCTGTAGAGCTTGCTCAAAAAAGACTAATAACTGCCCAGAGCCGCAAGAAAAGCTATAGTGATACCAGGCGAAGAGACCTTGAATTTCAGCTAGGTGACTTTGTATTTCTCAAAGTATCACCTATGAAGGGTGTTCAGAGGTTTGGCTTGCGTGGGAAGTTAGCACCAAGGTTTGTGGGTCCCTTTGAAATTATTCAACGGATTGGAAAAGTTGCCTATAGATTTGTGCTTCCTCCACATCTTTCGGCAATACATGATGTATTTCATGTATCAAAATCTGAGAAAGTACGTTAGGGATCCAAAGCATAAGATAGGTTATGATGATTTACATGTTGAGCCAGACTTGACATACCAAGAGATACATGTGCAAATACTTGAAAGGGATATCAAGAAGTTGATAAACAAAGAGGTGCCTCTAGTTAAAGTATTGTGGCGGAACCAAGAGTTTGAATAACCCACATGGGAACCTGAGGCAGAAATGAGAGAGAAATACCCGTACTTATTTGAATGATAACATTATGTATTCTGTATATGTTCATTATAAATGAAAGGACGTTTATCATCTTTAAGGTTGTTATATTTCAATCCTCTTTAAGGTTGTTATGCATGCATTTCTAGTCTCGAGGATGAGACTTCCTTTAAGGTTGTTATAATTGTAAAGCCATGAACTTGGTATCTCTCGGATCATATATCATAAGATCCGACTCGTCAAGAGAAAACCAACGGAATTTGTTTCGTGTGAATCGGACTTCGTTTCGATTTGTTATGATTTTCGGAAGAAAGAGAAGTAAGGAGGGTTAAGAAATCATTAACACATAATGATTGTCATTAAGACTAATTAGGTGTGATTAAAGAAACTAATGACGGATTGAAAACCGCTAATGATCATTAGCAACACTAATCAATAGTTAGCAAAAGAGAAGCGTAAACCGCGAAAGTTAAATCGCGATTAGTAAAAGTTAATCACAATTAGTGTTAATTAAGTGTCATTAGCGAATCTAGAATCATCTGGAATGATCTAACTTAAGCCCAAGTTTGGGATAAGTTTTGGCCAAAACCATGGGCCAAAACCATGGACCGCTAAACCATGGTTAAGGTCTAAACCATGGTTTTCTAAGCATGGTTAATGGTTTTCTGGAGCCTATAAATACCCCCCTACCCATTCATTCTCTACGATTTCCACTACCACCACCACCCAAGGGCTAGGGTTGAGAGGTCGGGAGGAGTGAGAGGCGGGGAAAGAGTGCTAGCGAAGTGCTGCCGGGAGAACGAGGAGGAGGAAGGTATGATCCTCTCTTAGTTTGCTTCGTAAGCTAGGCATTCTATTCATCCTCTTTTCTTCCAAATTTTGTTCTTGATTCATCTTTCTATCCGATTCGTTTCCTGTTGTGGTTCGAGGAGAAATCTGTGTAACACCCTACTTAGGTGCAGGCGGCTGTGCACGTCAGTGAACCCTGTGATTCGTCACACATTCACTCACCTAAGATGCATGGTGTCTACCGATTCTTCATTGCTTATTGTTCTTTCTTTTCCGCTTTTATATTTATTTTGATGGAGAAATCCGTGTAATACCCTACTTAGATGCGGACGGTTGTGCACGTCAGTGAAACATGTGATTCGTAACACATTCACTTACCTAAGACGCGTGGTGTCTACGATTCTCTATCGATTATAGTTTGATTATATTCTTTCGGTTTCGCTATTGTTTTCTTCTCGATTGATTTTATAGAAGAAATTCTTTTCGTTTTTATTTTGAAATATGTCTCGATATAATGGGAAATTCTGCCAAAATTTTCCGAGAAATATGTCCCGATATAAGGGGAAACTCTTCCAAAATTTTCCGAGAAATATATCCCGATATAAAGGGAAGCTCTGCCAAAATTTTCCTAGAAATATCACCCCATATAAAGGGAAGCTCTGCCGAAATTTCAAGAGAAAATATGTTCTTGGCGTTGTTCGTGTTCTTCGCGTTCTTCATTTTCTTCGTTCGTTCTTCGCGTTCTTGACATGTTCTTAGCGTTTTTGATACGAAAATGAAATTCGAACGTTTCAGGAGCCATAAATCATCCTTTCTGAAAACGAAACACGATAAAGCATTGCATACGCGGGAGAGAGCTCTATTAGGTAACGAAATCCTTCCTTTTGCTGTTGGGTTTTCATATGAGATCGTTGAAATTTCTGATTTTATGTTCTTTCCTACGAAGAACTCTAATTTGGTTATTTTTGATAAACATGAAAAGTTGCTTTGTGATTTCAACTGAAATAAGGTCTAAACATCGAATTGATACAGTGGCTTGGAAAGTTAGGGTTTAGAAGTTAAAATGAGCATAATTATGAGTATATAAATATATGAATTAATATATGTGTAAGTCTATACTCAGTATTTTATGCTTATGCAAATATAAGGCTGAATTGAGGAATTACATCATGGGAATTGATGTGTTTTGAGTTGAATCCTGAAAAGGGTCGCGAGTCACGTTAAGGATGATTGGGAGTAGAACTACAGGTCGGGCATGCAACCTGTAGGTTTGTCGGAAGGAATCCGTATTGGCGTTTCCCAACCTAGGTGGTACGCAGTTGCCCTATTATGATAAGTGTGCACGAAATGAATGATTTGCAATGCGTGGTACCGGAAGCCAATATATTCGGGTTGAACGACGGAAGATGTGGGGTCACAATAACATGTATTTAAGCCGCTAGGTTATAATGTTAGCCTGAGGTTTTAAGCAACCGAATCCTCGAGGACGGTGTGCTAATTTGTTTTCCAGGCTGAGGGTTGAGACCCTGGTTAATCAAAGAAAACGAAATTGTCAGGGTAGTATTGGAGGATTGGTTGAGGCGACGTGCGGCGGCATAAGCTTACCAAGATCAACGCAATCTCCAATTTCGAAGTGTCCACAGCTTCGGAGTCCAAGAATGGTGGGGTTCCCCTGGACTAATCCCTGACGTGGAATAGAAAAGGAATAAAACTTAAAATAACGAGAAGGAATGAAACCTTTTGTGATAACAAGTTTTGCAAAATTACACATTTTGTTTGCTTTTCTCCTCTTCGTTACTTAGCATTCGCTAATTTTTATCCTATAATTTATGGAAAACCCAACAGGTGTCGGTGAGCCATCGCAAGGACTTTAAAAATCCATCCAGCTTACATACTAGACATTCAGCCAGCCACGGTAGCTTTTCTTTGTAAGATAGTTAGTAATATTTCTGTGTATTTCCTTCAAGTTGATGTACATGTAAAGGGTTGTAGTGGGATAATGGATCATGTAAACTTTATTTTGTGAATGGCAAAGTGTTGAAATACTTCCTTCTGAGTATTTTTATTTGCAGTCTGTTTGTGAATGTTAGTTGTGATTGCTGGATAAATTATTGCTGAGTAACCAGATCCGGGTATGGGAGGATCCGATGGCCCGAGATTAGGGGACGCGACACATCTCCACCCCCCCCCCGTTTGCCCAACCCCACCACCACCGCAGCCCCTTTCCGCCACTACATCAGTCCTAGCAGCTCCCCCTTTTTCCTTTTCCTTCCCCTTCCTACTCGATACCGCCGCCCCCTCCACCTCACCCATGTGATGCTGCCATCTCTTTCCCCAACCCCCTTCCCCATCGCCAACAGTGCCACCTTCCCCCTCTCTACCCGACGCCATCACCCCCTCCATCTCAGCCCTCTACCGCCACCATTCCCGCTCACCCCAGCCCCCTCGCAGCATATCCTTGCCTCCCTTACATCTTCGGCGACCATGTCGACCACGAACACAACCTTCTCCGCCAACCCAACTACATCGCTGCCCTCACCTCCTCTCGTACCTCCACCGCGGACTTCGGATCCCCACCATCGGCACCGCCCAAGGCCTCCCTTCCCTAATTGTCACCGTCGCTCCTTTTGCAACAGCCGCCCCCCTTGCGCGACTCAACGCCACTCGCATTGCTGGAACACCAAATCTAGGGTTCGATGCCGCCAAAGGCGTGGGAAGGTAGGAGCCGAGAATGCAAATGCTCCTGACTTACCACTTACGAAGGGTCAATCCCATAAAATTAGGGATTTTAATGGTTTTGAGAAAATTGCAGAGACATCCCTCCACCTAAAACCTTTTTATATAAAGGTTAAAGACATTGCGAATTTAAGAGGAATTTCTTTAGTTGAAGGGGTAGTATTGCATTTCCACCCCTCAAAGCGAGAATATTTGGGGTTGTTACCTTCTCCAATTAGATTTAGGAATGTAGGATTCACCTATATAAGGACCCTCAGGTCTAGTTCATTGCCCACATCTCCTCCCATCTTAAACTTGTGCCATTCCTTTGCTATGTGTTCTCCGAAGGCTGCGATGCTCGAGATGAGGTTGCCCCGTCAATTTTCCCTACACAACTTGGTGAGAATCTCTGCCACGACATGGAAGCCTCCATACACGCCACATCAATTCTTCGATTGTAACCCTCTCCAACTCGAAGACGAGTCTGCGAAGACTGCGATAACGGCTTGGATTCCGCTACACATGCATCATCTCTTCTTTCTGCACGGATCCCAGGACGTTGCAATCAAAGCCAAGCAACTCATCAGAAGATGAGTTTTTCGAAGCAGAAGAGAGTTGATGCAGCACGAGACAAATAAATAGGGCTTTATTTTTAGTTTTTTAATTAAATTTAGGTCGAGTAATTTTATTTAGTCCATTGCAACTTTATTTTAAAATAAAGAGATCGCATGTGATCTCGATTTAATTAATTAGTCAGATATATTAGGTAGTTAGTCGGTTAGAGTCAATTAGGAAAAGTTAGATTTGAATTTTGATTTTCTTTCTATTTTTGTATTCCCACCCCTCCTGTATAAAGGGTATGGTAGTCCCTTGTTTAAGGACAGTACAAGTTGAAATGAAATTGAGATTTATCTCATCTTTCTCCTTATCTCTTCTCCCTCAACGCGATCTCCGTGGTTCATTCCTGGATCTCATGCAACCGGCGCACTTTTTCTTCTCCTCCCTCCAATTTCTTCAACCAAATATTTTTCTACCATTAAAATTCCTCATCTGCATCATAATTTGACCAATCCTTAGAAATACAACTTTGGTAAAATTTCTAACATAAGTTATTTCAAAGTGTTTGGAACAAGTGTTACATGTTAAATACAAAAGAAAACTTAGATATATTTGATGCTTATTAGAGTTACTATTTATTTAATATTTTTTGAGTATGGTAACCCCTTGGGAGTACTTATGTAACTTCTCCTTTTTCAGCTCCCTATGTTTTTCTCTCCATATAAGAAACCCTAGAGCCTTGGAATAAGACAAGCTTTTCTCTCCCAATATTTTTCTCCACATGGTATCAGAGCAATAGTCCTAGACCAGGGCTCGTACCCACAAACCCGTCGTCGCCACCAGCCTTCGGTCGGTGCTGCAACCATCTCAGAATCCCTCTCTAGGGCATTGTCGATAGTCCATTTGGTAGCAACCCCTCTCGGGCACCGCCACTGCTATATCTAGGCACAACCAGCAGGTCATCGTCACCTATTCTAGGGTACAACAACCCTTCCACGGTGATGTTCTTGTGCATGCGCGGGGACCCTTGCTTCCTTCGAGGATGTCATTGACCTCTCCAAGCAGCAATAGTACCATTGTCAACCGACCTAAGAGGGGAAGCAGCCCTTCCAGTCACCGTCGTGCCCCTAAGGATTCCATCAGGCCACGTTAGGCAACGTGAAGCATCTGTATATCGGTGTCTAACCCTTCACTCCATGTCGTATGACGGATAGGTCTTCCCTTCACGTCAAAATACCTACTGGAGGTGTCTAACCCTCCTAGATTTGCTATCTACCGGAGATGTCCACCCCTCCTCATTCTCTACAGGAGGTGTCTATCCCTCCACAATTCAACAAGAGGTGTCTATCCCGCCATAGTATCTAACAATTATGGGTTTCAATCCCAGTGAGACCAAGCCCTATCCCGCCATAGTATCTAACAATTATGGGTTCCAATCCCAGTGAGACCAAGCTCCCGTTCACTTATTCAAATATGATAACGTAAGGGGACTTCTATCAAACTCAAGGGTATGGATACTTATATTCTTTGGTATCATGCTTTCAAGATCGTTGTAGGAGGACAGAGGAAGATCTACATTCTCACAAGGATCTGCTAACGGAGACAGACAAGGCTTAATGATATTAGACTCGGGGATAATTATAAGGTCATGACGTAGATGACCAACAGTGTTGAGCCTCAGTGTTGAGCGTCATATTGTTCCAAATCTCATGTTCAAAGAAACTACAAAGGAGATATGGGAGGAGTTGGCCCAAACCTACTCGTAGTAGACCACCAAGTCCTGGCTTGTTAATATTTTATGTGGATTTGATTTGCATCCCCAGGTGAATCTGTTCTTGTGGAATACTACCGCACTCTTTTAGGGCTCTATAACGATCTAGTTATCTTCCCGCCAACTTGTTGTGCTAAACAAGTGATAGAGATATCAGAATTGACAGGTTTACCAATTTCTTGCAGCATTACATCATCGATATCATCATGTGAAGGTATATTTTCTCACATCGGATACTTTGCCGACTCTCAAGGTGATCTTCAGACGTCTCTAGGAGATTGAGACTTCTATTAGTTGAGCTCCCACTCTGTACCCTACAAAGCATTCTGCCTTCTCTATCCACTCTGGACATAGCGATCGATATAGGTATTGAGGTGGATGTGGCCGTAATGGTGGTCGGGGACATGGTCGTGACCATGGCCTCAAATTTCAACGAAATTCCACCGAATTTCTCTGAAATTTCCATTTCTATAGGTCATCGAAATCGAAATGCTACCTTATTTATTTTTCCATGATTTCAATGAAATATCACCGAAATGTCAACGAAATTTCATCCAAATTACGTGTAATAAGGAATCTACCCATTACTTTCATCGAAATTTGCATATATTAATGAATTTTCACTTATTTATTCGTTGATGTGTTGAGTTGTTAGAGTGCTTTATGTTATTTGAAGAAGTTTCTTTTGTTAGTTTCCAAATTTTAGATCTAAATACAAACGAAATCAGTTCGGCGTAAGATTTAAGAGTTAAATTCAAGTTTTTAACTGAAGAACATTATTTTTTTGTTCTTTCCTTATTTTAATGTATATGTTTTGATTAGTAATTAGTATATGTGTCATCTCATTCTTACTGACAAAGTGATTATCATGGTTTTTGCTTCTTGTTTAGCATACGGCTCTGACTCTAGGCAACATGTTGCTCTACATACCAACATCTATGATGATTATGACAATAATATTACTTCAAAACTTATATCTACAATCAGGGGCGGAACCAGAAATTGAACTAAGGAGGGGCCGCAGTAAGTATCGTAAAAAAGTAACTCGCATTCTATAATTTTAGTGTTTTTGAGAACGACACACTTATAAAAAAATATATTTGAGATTATAAAAATAAAATGAAGTGAAACATGTTTATAAAATACCTCAAAGGTTCATATAAGATGAGCTCTTCGTTCCTTCATAGCATCAAAATCATTTATCAATAGATCAGTGCTGAATGTTTGTGCTATGTCCTTCTCAATATAAATGATCATACAATCAGCAAGAAATTCATCATCCATCTTAGTTCGAAGTCTGGTTTTCACAATTTTCATTGCTGAAAATGCCCGCTCTGTAGTTGCAGTCGATACAGGAAGAGTTAATATAAGGCGGATTAACCTGTCAATAAGAGGATACATTCTTGATAATCCAGTCTCTGCTAGAAGGTGACAAAGCTCAGAAATTGATGCTGCATTTTTTAATTGAATATGTTGAGCAACATCGGGGCGAAATCTTTCTGCTTCGTATCTAATATGTAATTTCTCTTGCTCAGAAAAATCATCTGGATAAAATTGCTTCATGAGTGCATACACTTTTTCAACATCAAAGGCCTTGTAATTATCCTTCGGATCCAATGTAGAAGTAAGAATCAAAAGCTCCATAATATTTGTATCAAATCGATTATTTAGCTCATAAAGCTGTGAGTCAATTGCAGCAATAAAAATATCAACTCTATAATGATGCTCCATTGTAACATGATCGTGTTTATGTCGAGCTCGACCTCTTCCTGCACTATATATTGAACTCATATCTGGAATAATGATATTGTACTTTTCACAAAAAGAAGTCACACATCCCATTAAGGAACCCCACCCATGTTCTCGGAGCTTTTGAATAAGTTCTTTTGTCAAACGAACCAAATTCATTGCATTTACAATATCTTGAGATTTTCGTTGGAGAGCTTGACAAAGATCATGGGTAATAGATAGAACCTCTTTCATGATATGCAGAATTAGAACAAATTCAAATGATGTCATTGCACCAAAAGCTGCATCAGCATCTCCTCTTTGAGCATATGTGGATCCATCATTAATGATACTCTTAAGAACCTCACAAGTTGGACCAAATAGATTAATCAAGCTAGTAATAGATGATAAATGTGAACCCCATCTTGTATCACCGGCTCTTTGCAGTGTCTGCATTTGATTGAGCCCTCTACCAGTTTGAATTTCATTAGATGCAAATAATTGCTCTAATTGAGAAGCATGGGCAGCATGAAGTTCATCATTGCGCTTACAAGAAGCGGTAACAATATTTATAATAGAAGATAATTTTGAAAAGAAATGATAAACAGGGATCACCTCTCTACATGCAGTAACCAATGCCAATTGTAGCCGATGTGCTAAGCAATGGACATAATATGCAAATTGGCACTTTTTTAGAAATAAAGCTTGAAGGCCATTCCACTCTCCTCGCATATTACTAGCACCATCATATCCTTGACCTCGAATATCTTTAACATTGAGATTATAACGTGCGAGAAGACATGATATTTCTTTCTTTAAAGTGCAAGCTGAAGTATCGGGAACATGAATGATGTCAAAAAATCGCTCCCGAATAAAGCCATCATTATCAACGAACCGTAAAATAATTGCCATTTGTTCTTTTTTGGATTCGTCTCGAGCTTCGTCAACAATCAAACAGAACTTTCCACTGCCAATTTCTTCTCTTATTCTATTCCGCACTCTATTTGACAAAATATTCAGGATTTCTTTTTGAATTTTTGGTGAAGTATATTTAGCATTTCCAGGCGCATTTTCTAAAACCACTGCAGCAACATCATCATTATAGGAAGCCAATATTTTGACTAATTCAATAAAATTTCCCCGGTTTTTCGAATCCAGATGCTCATCATGACCTCGAAATGGGCATGCTTGGAAAGCAAGCCATTTAATAGAGTCAATTGTAGCCTTTAGTCGTAATCTATTATTTGCAATTTGACGATTGTCTTGCTTATGAAATGCTGAATCAATATGTTGAGAACGAATCATCAAGTCTCGACAAGATTGCACACAACAATTGTGTGGTGAATTTGGATCTCTACCAATATGAGCTAGTAAAGCACATTTTTTACCATTGTTCACCTTTTTCCAATTAGAAAATCCATCAACGGTAAAGACCGTTGATCCAAAGCGAGTGTATGCTTTGTTATTAAAAAGGTAACAAGGTAGACAAAATATTGCATCCTTTATAGGGGAGTATTCTAACCACGATGGGAACAGTTTGTACCAAGATGGTTGAAAACGACGTCGATGTTTCTCTGATCCTGAAAGTGGGTACTCATGAAGAATTGGTTGTAAAGGACCAAAATTTATATAAGCACATCGAATTTCATCAAGTTGATTAACGGGATACTCCCAAATCTGCGGTCGTAATCCGGGATCACGTTCGAGGAGATTGATGTCCACTCTATTGTCCTCAAATTTTAAATACTTATGAGATGGAGTAGAACAACCCTCTGTAGTTGTTTTCAAGTCAACAGTTGCAGCAGAAGTAGTCTCTAATGTCGGATCTTGCTTCTTAAAAAATGCTTCTATAGTAGATCTTTTTGGTGCCATTGTTTCAAATGTAAATATTATACTTCCTACATAAAAATATATTTGATTAGTATATATGTATATATCACATAACAATTTTATACTCATTCAATATGTTCATTTCACTCCATAGAGCAAGTAACCACACCACATCTTATTATTTATATAATAACATTGAACAAGAATGACACATGTAACTTATATCGTAATATCCAATGTGTCATTAACCAAAATATGCATTATTTGGATTTTTAGCTTTTGCATCGGAAGCATCTACAAGATTTTGGGCAAAAAAAATCTCAACTATGCCTCTACTTTACAAAAAATCAAAAGATTTGTATTTTTTTGTTGTTACATTTCAAAAATATGGTTTGAAAAAGGAAACTGAAGTATAATTGATCTAATTTTATAATTTACCCAAAAATATTTCTTAAAAATGATGAACGTATGGTTGACCGGTTGGTAGGATCTACCTTCTGTACAGCTTCCAAGTTGAAGCCGATCATACATTTTAATCCACAACTAAAAAAATCCACATACTTTTAAAACTTAATTAGTTTATGGCCTGTGCACCACATTAAAATTTTAACAGAAGATTTAATTTCCTTGTTGACAATAAAGTCACATTTGGATGTCGGTTAATATCCTCCAATAACCGACCCATTTTGTGCTGTCGTTACTCTTTTGTGAGGGCCCTTCTTTTTACTGGTTCCCACCCATTTGTTAGCAGTGGTGGGCATTTAATTAATTTTTTGGAGTCGCACATTCTGGGTTCTTCCCCCCTTGTAATCTTTTGTCCATAATACAGCAATACAATAGAACAATTATCTATCAAAAAAATAATATCCTCCAATAACAAGATAATGATGTAAGGACAAGGAAGAAAAACAAAAACTATATTCTATGGTCTATATAGGAAAGTAAGTACACATCTATATTATCATATCACATTATCATAGATCCATAGACTTGTAAAGTTAGCAATGGAGTACCTTCGTACCTGCACTCCTTGAGAGAGAATATTGTACTTGCAGTTGTATGTTGTTGTGTTGTTTGTGCTGTTGTGGCTGTGCAGATGTGCCAAAGTCCACCAAGGCACCAAGTCCGTCGGCTCCTCTCTGCAGCTATGCTCCTTTCAATGCCAGACAATGAGACAAAACTCCACTCTCCACTATAGCCTATAGAGTACGAAACATGGATGAGAAAGGACACGAGGAGGCCTGGAGGAGGACTTTACTTTCCTACATTTGCATTTATAGCACAGCCAAATCCTACCGTTTGGAATACCAATAGGCAGGGGGGGCCATAAAGTCTATAAATATATAGATATAATGGGCATTTAAAAAATCAAGGTGGGGCCATGGCCCCCCATGCATACACTTGGTTCCGCCCCTGTCTACAATTCTATTTTACAAATAAATGTGCATTTCTATTTTATTTATTGACTTAAGAATACTAGAAACCTTAGTTTTTGGGAAAAAAGTCTAGTTTAGAGACATTTTCAAGATTTTCGATGATTTCACCAAAATTCTCCGAAAATTCTCTTTCTGAACATGGCAAATGGAATCGAAATCTGAAATTTAAGGCTTTGCTTTCTTTTGTCTCCTCTCTACACAAGGAGTACGTACGATTGTGTAAGGCTAGGTTGTTAGCAATCTTCAAAATATCGTAATTGTATGTATTGCCTACTATCAGGTTGGATATAGATTATGCTTGTGAATGCTATGCAATTTCTTAGTGTTAGTTGATTTATTTGTGTCTTGTATAGCGTATATTTTACGATCACAAGTTGTACAATGCATTTATTAGACATACATGTTACAAATATTTGTGTTTGTGAGTGTATGTGTGTGCCTTATTTTATTCTTAAAAGTAGATATTTTTCTATGTTGAAAGTATTTTGGTTAGACACAAGTTCTAAGTTATCATTTCAATCTTTAATTTCTTATATAAGATATCATTTTGCTAGTACTCTTTGTTGGCCTATGTTTTTCTTTGTGATTATTACATGTGCCACCATTCTCTTCATATCCAAGAGGTGAAACTGATGGCTTCTAATTTCGATTCCAAATGTGATTTTGAGCAGTATACTACTTTTTTTTACTATTGGAGCGATTGGATAGAAATTTAATGTAATATACCATGTTAATATCTTATTATTAGCTAACAAATTGTGCATTTCTATCTTATTTAGCGAGTTAAAGAACAATAGTAATCTTAATTTTAGAAAAAAATAAGTATTCGAGCAATTTCTCATATTTCCGAACATTTCACCAAAATGTCATCGAAATTCCATCGAATTTCTCTTTCTAGGCTTACCGAAACGAAATCGAAATCTGACATTTAAGGCCTTGGTCGTGACTCCGGTCAGGTACGAGGACAAGAGCCTATTCAGGGACTAGTTGTGGCACTTTTTATCCTTCATGTACCCACTGTCTGTGAACGAAATCACCACCATGATCATTGTTGGGACAAATATGGCTATCCCCGGGCATACATGGCATCTACATATTATGATATGATAGGGGCAGAATTTGCCTCAAACCAGGCTCAATCTAAGCAAATAGTGCAGTTCTCATCCACTGATTATTCTCGTTTGATGCAGCTATTATAGACTTCTTGTACTTCTTCCAGTGATAGTTCACCTATTGCACATTTGGCTACCATGTCAGGTTCTATATCCATTTCTGTTACAGACAACTCCTGCATGGATTATTGATTTTGAAGCATCCACTCATCTGATCGGCGAAGGTAGTTTGTTGACCTCTCAACCTTTTTCCACAGTGAAGTCAGTGCGCATAGACAATGAGGCACATTCCCCTATTACTTTTAAAGGTACTATGGAGTTCTCCTCTAAATTCCTCCTTACTAGAGCTCACTGAGCCCCTGATTTTCCTTTGAGCCTGTTATCAGTTCATAAATTATGTGTTGAGATGAATTGTCGTGTGATTTTTTTATGAGCTTCCTTATTACTTTAAGGTATTTAGACGATGCAGATTTTTGGTAGGCAACATGAGAAGAATAGACTCTACTACATGGATATCTCTACCGACTCTATCTTTGCTAGCACCTCGTCTATCTTCTCTAATATGTTTCTTTGGCATCTGCGACTTGGGCATCCTTCTGCCAAGGCATTAGATATTCCATGAACTGCCTACACTAAAGTCATTTGAGTGCAAGGCGAGTCAGTTCGAGAAACATCATCTGACCTCTTTTCCTTCTAGGATTGTGCCCCGTCGGTCTTTCGCTTTTCTTTAGTGCATTGTGATGTGCAGGGACCATGTCCGATCCACAATGTTGGGGGTCATAAATATTTGGTGGCCTTTGTAGATGACTATAGTAGATGTTCTTGGGTTTATCTAATAAAATAATGCTCAAAGATTAATTTTATTGTCAAATCTTTTTTTCGGTTTATTAGAACATCCTTTACTGCTTGTATTCAGGTTTTGTGGACTGATAATGCCCTTGAAATTACTCAACATGACTTAGAGACTATCTTTGCCTCTCAGGGAACCCCTCACAAGACCTTATGCCCATATACCTCTTAACAGAATGGGGTAACTGAGCGTATACTTCGTCATCTCCTAGACATTACCGTGTCACTACTTACCCATATGAAGGTTCCCAAGATTTACTAGGGGAATGTTATTCTTCTTTCTGTCCATCTTATCAACAAGGTACCATCACCGGTTCTCATAGGGGACACTCCTTTATTATTTACCCTGCTGGGTCACCTTTCCCCCTGCCATTATTGCCATTATTGGTTTTGATTGCATTGCATTCATACATAATTTTCATCCTACAGATACATTGTCTCCACATGCAACCAAATATGTCTTCCTTAGTTACTATTGAACTCGAAAGGGATATAGATGTTATGATCCCGCTGGTCACCAATATTACATTTCGACCGATGTAATTTTTTTTTGAAAAGACTAGTTACCTCACACAGTCTATTAGTAATATACAATTGGAGTTACCACCATTACTCATTGTCAATAAAAGACAACATACCACTCACGTTGATGATGTCCCATTGTTAGTTTTTTATATGCAAGAAGAGATGCCTTCTTTAAATGTACCCACCAATGCTGCTCAGGATGCCTCGACAGAGATCCCTATAGCACCCAGGTTGACTCTTAGGCCATGCATCATGCATCCTATTTCTTCTTTTACTTCTACTAACAGTATCTCTAGTTGTGATCGGTGCTTTACAAATGCTCTAAAGCAGTCACTATTCCTCATGATCATTATAGTGTCTTACAGGATCATCAGATCATGGTTGGAAAGGGGTCATGGACAAGGAGATAGATGCTCTAGAGGGGCGATCCTGTGAGAGCCAAAACTGGTGAGAGCATGAGAGGAGTGATTCTGGACCACAAGATTCAACCAGGAGAGAGAAGACCATGAGAGAGAAGACAGAATCTTGTGGTCCAGAATCACTCCTCTCATGCTCTCACCAATTTTGGCTCTCACAGGATCGCCCCTCAGATGCTCTAATGTCCAAAGGGATCTGGGATCTTGTGCCTTGTCTGTCAGGTGTGAAGTCGGTTGCTTGCAGGTGGGTCTTCACAACCAAGCAGTCTCCAGATGGTGCCATTGAGTCATTGACAGACTGAAGGCTGGACTTGTGGCCAAAGGATTCACTCAAGCATATGGGGTGGATTACTTTGAGACATTCTCACCCGTGACAAGATTGGGTTTGATTTGCACCATTTTATCCATTGAAGTCAACAAGCATTGGTCAATATTTCAACTTGATGTGAAAAATACTTTCCTCTACGGTGATCTTAAGGAAGTTTACATGATGCAGCCTCTTGGGTACTCCAACGAGAGGAAGTATGTATGTTGACTCGTAAAGCTATCTATGGCGTGAAGTAGAGTCCACGAGCTTGGTTTGACAGACTCACTACAAAGATTAGTTCTCTTGATTTTCGTAGGATGACATCTGATTAATCGATCTTTGCCAGGCGACGACCCACTGGTATTGTGGTTTTCGCAGTCTATATTGACGATATGGTGGTAATTGGTGATGATAAAGATGGTATTGAAGAGACCAAGGCCTTTCTTCAGAAGGTGTCTGTTACCAGAGACCTTGGTCAGATCCAATATGATCTGGACATAGAGGTGATTCGCAATACAAAGGAGCTAGATTTGTCACAACAGAAGTACTATTTAGACATTCTCATATAGGCAGGCCTAGTTGGATGGAAGCCATCCGACATACCAACATAGGCACGGAGGCATACCTTCTCTACTTATCATGAGTTTGAGGATCCTACACGTTATCGAAGCCTAGCAGGTAAACTACTTTACCTCATCGTCACTAGGCCTAATATCTCATGTGTCGTCAGTAGAGCTAGTCAGTTCATGGAGAGGCCGTATTACAGTTATCGATAGAAGGTTCTCCTAATACTTTGGTACATGAGAGGATCTACAGGCGGTGGCCTCTTTTACATGGCCAATGGCCACACCAACATCACTATGCGGATGTAGATTACGCTAGTTCTCCTAAGGACTGACGATCTATCACTTTCTATACAATATTTGTCGAAGAAAACCTTGTTATTCATAGCAAGAAGAAGACAGTTGTGTCTAGGTCAAGTGTAGAAGCTGAATATAGGACTATGGCCCAGACTACATGATAGATTACCTAGTTAATTTCTTTCTTATCGGAGATCAGGCTCCCTTCTACTACATCGGTTTCGTTGTATTGTGACAACAAATATGTCGCTTATATTGTCACTAATCCAATCTTCCACGAGTGAACCAAGCATATTGAAGTAGACTGCCATTTTATTCGAGACGTGGTATGAGAAGGAAAGAACAGCACTCAGTACTGTAGAGATAGTTTCGAGATTTATTATTAGTTTATATATCTTGTTGTTATTTCTTTCTCTTATTTAGACGTCTCTGTAATTTACCCTTAAGGCCTCTCCCTATATAAGAGAGCCTAGGGTTTTCCCTGAATGAATATCGAAGACTTATTTTCTTAACATGGTATCAGAGCCGCACTAGGGCTCTCCACCCGCCGCCCCTCCCTTCCCCACCCGCCGCCTCTCTCGTCTTGCCGCTACCAGCGGCTCCATCCACCGCCCCGATCACCGTCGAAGCCCGCCAGGGGGCCCTCCGCCCTTTGCCTCCCACGCAGGCCCCAGCCAACTCCAGGCAGCACCCCCTCCAGCCGCCCTAGGCCCCCAGCGGCCTCCATCTCCTATCGGCGGCCCCTCCTCCTGCCGCCTTAGTCCCCCAGCGGCCTCCATCTCCTCCCGGCGGCACCTCCTCCTGCCGCCTTAGGCCTCCAGCGGCCTCCATCTCCTCCTGGCGGCCCTCCCTCCTGTCGCCTTACGCCCTCAGGCCGCCCCAGCGGTCTCATCTGCTGTTTTAAACCTCCAGCAGTCCCCAGGCGGCACTCTCTAGCCGCTTCAAGGGTTGTAAGCTTCCTTTGAGGCGTGCCCTAGACCTCTCTTCTTCCGATATATGGATTTGAGTGCGTAAAAGTCTACACACGTACTCAAATCCAATGCAGTTGGTGTAGACATTCAACACCGTATCTATATACCCTGATTCTTCTCCAAGCAGCATTATGTCAGAATCGAAAGTCGATTTGCCCTCCACCGGCGCATTCAAAGGTCCAGCGCCGATAGTCAAGATGGACGGGTCTAACTATGAGCTCTGGACTATGCAGTTCATGAGCCTCATGAAGTCTAATGGTAAGAAGCACATTCTTACCGAGGATGAGCCTGCAGAGAAGACAGGGATCTACGCCTCATGGGAGGCTGATGACGCCTACGCGAAAGTCTGGTTGTCTGGTACGTTGACAACGGAGATTGCTAACGACGTACTCCATCAGCCCACTGCTACGGCAATGTGGGATATTCTTGCTGCTACGTATTCGCAAGTGCAAAATGAGACAAAGATGTTGCAGCTTCAACATGACATTTTTAAGATGAAGCAGGGCGGCAGACCTCTCCATTCTCTATACGCATCCCTAAGAGGGATGTTCGAGAAGTTATACAGTACCATTCCTCTCACTGCTACTCCTGAACAGCAGAAGACGTTTCGGAACGCCACCATGGTGGGTGTTCTACTTGCTGCTCTTGATCCTGAGTACGATGCCGCCCGGTCCCAGATCCTAGCAGATGCAGTTATTCCTCCAGTGGAGGATGTCTACAGAAGGCTCAGTCGCATTCCAGTTTCCTCCAGCGCTTCTACTCCACCCCCATCAGCGATGGCAGTCTCGCGTGGGAGAGATGGACCGCCTTCTGGACGTGGTCGTGGACGTGGTCGTGGACCTCAAGGAAGAGGTCGCCGCTTCAGTCAGATGTGCTCCTATTGTCATCGAACTGGACACTCGGAGGAGACATGCTACTCTAAGCATGGGTTCCCAGCATCGGCACGGGTTGCAGAGCATTCACAGTCTCCATTACCGTCTGCTGCAGATCATAGATTTGATGAACTTGTGGCCCGTCTCCGTGATATTATGCCACATTCATCTGGTGACTCTGGTGGTTCTTCAAACATTGCTGCCACAGCCTCTGCCAGTTCATCCGCCGCTGCTAGTACCTCAGGTAGATCATCTGCACTCATACCATCTCATGATATATCTGACTGGGTTATAGATTCCAGAGCCACACATCATCTCTGTCGAGATAGAGTCGGATTACATGCCTACAGGGATATTCCTCCCGGCCGTTCAGTGCAGATAGCAGATGGTACCCACTCACTCCTTGTTGGCCAGGGGGAGGTTCTTCTATCCTCTACTATGCAGCTACAGAACGTTCTATATGCTCCTGAGTTCTCAATGAATTTGTTGTCTATTAGTCAGATTACGAAGGATTTGAATAGTCGTGCTATATTTGACCCGTCTTCTCTCATTTTTCAGGACATACGCACGGGCAAGGTGATTGGTTGTGGCTCTGAGCAGAATGGTTTATATCGGCTGGTTCGGGAATCCTATGCTGGCGTCTCCTCTCACTCCGCTGGACCAGTCTCTCCTTACATTTGGCATCTCCGATTTGGTCACCTTCCGCTCCAGAAAATGCGCCATCTTCTACCCCAGATCTCTCCGAGTTCGTCGTTTCGCTGTGAAACATGTCAGTTGGGAAAGCATCATAGGTCGAGCTTTCCAAGTCGTGAGTCGGAGCAGTAGCTCCCCATTTGAGTTGTTACATATTGATATATGGGGTTCGAGTCGTGTTCCCGATCACCAGGGGCACAGGTTTTACCTTGTAGTAGTGGATGATTTTTCTCGTGTGTCATGGGTCGTTCTTTTGAAGAATAAATCTGAAGCAGGAGATGTGATCAAAAATTTGATTAATGAAGTGCAGAATGTTTTCTCTTCCTCAGTCAAATATGTTCGGACGGATAATGCCCTGGAATTTTGTACACGCTCTCTTTCACAATTCCTTTCTTCTAAGGGTATTATTCACCAAACCACTTGTGCATATACATCCCAACAAAATGGTGTGGCGGAAAGAAAGCATCGCCATCTCTTAGATATTACTAGAACCCTGTTGATTCAGAGTTGTGCTCCTATTTCTTACTGGGGTGATGCTGTCCTTACTGCATGTTATCTGGTCAATCGAATGCCATCTTTAGTCCTTGGTGAGAAGATACCCATCTCTCTTATCTTTCCAGACAAGGAGCTATTCTCCCTTCCTCCACGTGTCCTTGGTGCTGTGGCGTTCGTTCATCGTCTATCTCCTGGACTTGACAAGCTCTCTCCTAGAGCAGTTAAGTGCGTCTTTGTTGGTTATTCCAGAACCCAGAAGGGATACCGGTGTTATGATCCTACATCCAACAGGTACTTCGTCAGTGCTGATGTCACTTTCTTTGAGTCGGTTATGTATTTCTCTCCAGCCGGTGACAGAATGGTACCATCCACTACCACTGATGATATTTATGTTCCTCCACCACCTACATGGAGTTCGCCTGAGTCGTCCCCTGTGTCAGTTCCCATGCCAGCACCACCGCCGCCACCACCTCCACCTCCACCCATTCCACGGCCGATCATATCACCGTTTCCTAGACACTATACGCGTCGGTCAGGTCCTGCTCAGACGACAGATCAGCCAATCACTACGCCTCGGGTATGTTCAGATGATGTTACTACTGACGGGTCAAGTTCGGTACATATGCAGGATTCCTCAGTACAGGAAGACACAGATGATGATCTTGATGTTCCGATTGCTATTCGGAAGCAGAGGAGGCAATGTGCATCCTATCCGTTTGCTTCACAGGTTTCCTTCCACCGGCTCACAGGTGATTTTCAGAAGTTTGCCACAGCCTTGTCTTCCGTGGATATACCACGGACATACCAGGAAGCCTTGAAGAGTGATTGCTGGAAATTAGCTATGGAAGAAGAGATGAGGGCCTTGCAGTCCCGTGGCACATGGTCTTTGGTTCCTGCACCTCCTGATGCATCCGTTGTGAGCTGCAAATGGGTCTTTACAGTCAAGTATTATGCAGATGGCACGTTGGATAGGTACAATGCACGCTTGGTCGCCCGTGGGTTTACACAAACATATGGCGTGGATTACATGGATACATTCTCTCCAGTGGCGAGACACTCGACCCTCCGTATTCTCCTATCCGTTGTTGTGGTCCGTGATTGGAGCATTTCTCAGCTAGATGTCAAGAATACCTTTCTGTACGGGGACTTACAGGAGGAAGTCTACATGCAGCAGCCACCAGGGTTTACTGCTGAGGGGGAGAAGCATATGGTCCGTAGACTTCACAAGGCGATATATGGCCTCAAACAGAGTCCGCGAGCATGGTTCCAGAAGCTGTCCAACCTAATTGAGCACCAGGGATTCAAGAGGTCAAATGTCGATCACTCGTTTGTCCAGAAGTTATCGGCAGGTACGGTTGTCATTATGGTCTATGTGGATGATATTCTTGTTACAGGAGACGATGTTCAGGGCATAGAGAGGGTGAAGGCATTCCTAGGCCGTCAGTTCGTTACAAAGGATCTTGGAACCCTAAGATATTTTCTGGGGTTGGAATTTGCAAGGAATGCACATGGCTTGGTGATGACACAACGGAAGTACATTACAGACTTCCTGATTGAGACTGGCATGGATGGGTGCAAACCATCAAGCATCCCCATGGACCCCAGCATGAAGTTGTATGATGGTGATACTGATGAAGTAGATAAGAGGAGATATAGAGAAATGGTGGGAAAACTCCTCTACATTACCATAACCCGTCCATACATTGCATTTGCAGTTAGCAGGGTAAGTCAATTTATGGAGCAGCCAAGACAGGTTCACATGGATGCTATACACATGATACTGAGGTACCTTAAGTCTTCTCCAGGGTCAGGGCTGCTATTCAGAAAGGGCACAGACTTGTCCATCTCAGCGTGTGCAGACGCAGACTATGCAGGATGTCCTAAGGATAGAAAATCAACCTCAGGGTTCGCAGTGTTTGTTGGAGGCTCTCTGGTTTCTTGGAAAAGCAAGAAACAAACTGTGGTGGCAAGGTCCAGTGCAGAATCCGAATATAGGGCCATGGCTCAAGCCAGCACGGAAATGATGTGGGTTCGCTCCGTATCAGAAGATCTACATGTAGTTGTGCCTCTACCTATGAAGCTTCTGTGTGACAATCATGCAGCATTGTTCATTGCCAACAATCCAGCTTTCCATGAGAGGACCAAGCATATTGAAGTTGACTGCCATTACACCAGGGACCTGATCCAGAGAGGATTGATATCTACTGCACATGTGAGCTCAGGAGATCAGACTGCAGATGTATTCACCAAGCCACTGCTCAGAGGACCTTTTCAGAGATGTTCATCCAAGTTGAGCATGATAGACATCTATGCTCCACCTTGAGGGGGAGTGTAGAGATAGTTTCGAGATTTATTATTAGTTTATATATCTTGTTGCTATTTCTTTCTCTTATTTAGGCGTCTCTGTAATTTACCCTTAAGGCCTCTCCCTATATAAGCGAGCCTAGGGTTTTCCCTGAATGAATATCGAAGACTTATTCTCTTAACAAGTACATCTCTACCAAGGCCCTAAATGTCGGTTTCGGTCACCATTTCGATGACCGCCCGAAACGGAATTTCGGTGGAATTTCGATCGAAATTCGACCGAAATTTCGGTCATTTCGATCATTTTTTGTACCAGGACCCTCATATTTCGGTCATTTCGGCCATTTCGATCAAATTTTGATTTCGACCGGATATCGATATTCGATAGAAATTCGACCGAATTTCGCTGAAATTTGAGGCCATGATCTCTACTGATCTTTAGTTAGCATATATATTCAGAAAAGCATTGTCTAAGAGATGTGTTTCATGGTGTGTCTCCAAGTTTGGCATGATTGATGAATATGCTCTAACTTTAGGGGGAATTTAGAGTTATTGTTTGTTTAATATATTTATGAATCACGTAACCTCTACAAGGGTACTTATGTAACTTCTTTTTTGGCTCCCTAGTCCCTAAGGTTTTCAATCTATATAAAAAACCCTAGAGCCTTGGAATAAGACATGCTTTTCTACTTATATTTTTCTCCGCAATGTTAAAAGTGAATAATTCATATTCATTGGATACTCACCCTATAGTGAGGCATATATAGTTTTAATAAGAATACTTTAAAAGAGAGAACCCATATAAAATTTGAAGACAATCCACAGGAGTTAAATAATTAAGAAAGCATAATTGCATAAGAAGAAGAGGAAGAGGTAAAGGAATAAACCTTGATAAACATAACTAAAATAAGAAACACCAATAAGCAAAATCTACCTAGTAAACTCAAATAATTGGAGATGTGTCAGAGTAAAAACATAGATGCATCAAACAGGATAAAAACAAAACCACAACTGTACTTGATGCTTATGTTTCTCAAATAAAACCCAATAATGTAAATAATGCATTAAAATATGAATTTTGGATAATTGCAATGCAAGACCCAGAAGAACTTAAGCAATTCATACGAAATGAAGTTCGGGAATTGGTATCCAAACATGAAAACACATCAATAATTGGAACTAAATGGGTTTAGAGAAAGAAGAATTAGGAAGGTCAAGTAATTAAGAATAAGGCTTAGTTGTCCAAAATTACAATCAAAAGGAAGGTATAGACTTCAAAGAACCTTATGCTCCAATAGCCATGCTAGAATGAATTAGGATATTATTTATCTATAATGCTTACTTAGACATTAAACTTTATCAAATGTATGTGAAAAATATTTTTTAAAATGACTATATAAAAGAAAAAGTTAAACAACCACCTCATTTTATTGATAAAGATAAAGCTTTAACTGATTAAAACAGACACCAGGAGCTTGTTATGGAAGATTAAAATCTCTTTTTTTCTACAAACTTCAAATTTGGAAAAGTGTATTCTACTTTGTTTAATAGAAATTCAAATGTGATTTTAATTATTCAAATATATGTCGATGATATCATATTTGATGCCACTGATGAAGATTTATGAAGAGATTTTGCAGAGCTAATATAAGATGACTTTGAGATGAGCCTCGTAGGGGAACTTAATCTCTTCTTAGGTTTACAAATTCAACTGTTGTCGCTAAGGGATATTCATAAGCCAAACAAAGTACTATCGGGACATTCTCAAGAAGTTTGTTATGGAGAATGCAAAAGGAAAAACAATATCAATGGGAGCTCAAGCAAGGCTTGATGCTGACAAACAAAGCAAGGATATTGATCCAACTCAATACCGAGGTATGATTGGTTATTTATTATATCTTACTGTTAGCATATTAGATATACTTTTTAGTATTTATCTTTGTGTTATGTTTCAAACCAACCCTTAAAGATAGTCACCTTAAAGTCGTAAAAAAGATCGTAAAAAAATAAAACACTTATCATTATAGCATGTATTATCTTAGATCACCAAACCTTGAACTAAAACCATATATTAATACATATTAAGCTTGTAGTAGAACTGATAGAAAAAGTACTAGTGGGATGTGGGATGTGGGATGTGGGACGTGAAGTTTCCTGTAAACACATGGTCTTGGGCATCCTTATCAACAACATATGATGAATATATATCACATTTTCTTGCATATTCGCAAGTGTTGTGGATGAAACAAACTTTAATTTAAAATTTGACAAGGTAAAAATACTTCGTGATAACCTTAATGCAATAAACATATCTAAAAACATGTGATACATTGAAGAACTAAACACATTGATATTAGACATCATTTTCTAAGAGACTGTATACTTAAAGGAGAAAGAATTATTGATTTCATAAACACTAATGATCAACTTGTTGATATTCTCACTAAACCTATAAAACTCAAAGATTTCCCTACTAAAGAATAAACTTCGACTTATGCAAATGTAATAACATTTCTTAAAATCCTTCTAAAAATTGTTGAGATATTAGTTATTTTTCTTATTGTTTTCATATTATCTATTTCTTTTGTCTACATCTTGTGATTTGCCCAACAGGTTCCTCTCCTATATAAGAGAACCCTAGGGTATCTCAATAATGCAATTCATTCTTTCGTTTCTATATGGTATCAGAGCGACAGTCCTTGGTTGGAGTTCCCGTATCCCACCCAAGCACTAACCCTACCCGTTAGCCCCTCTCGCACGCCACCGTGCCGCCGCCAGCCTCCACCCTCCCATCCTCGACTGTCGAGTGCCCCCCTCAGTCGTCATCGGGCCCATCAGCCCCCACGCACGGGTCCCTGGCCATCGCTAGCCCCTCCCGTGCGCCTCTTCGTGCTTTTGCGCTTCTCCATGCACATCTGCGGTTCGAACTGCAGTCTGAAACAGTTTGATTTTAACCGGAAAACGTGATTTCAGACCCATAAATCGCGTTTTTCCGGCCCTAACGCGCGGCGAAGAATGACGAGGATGGTTTTGTTGGACATGCGAGCCCACGGCGAGCCATTATGCAATAAATGTTATTGTTAATATCATTCCCTGATCTGAAATGAAGAATAAATAATTTGCATAATAGGTCCCTTAGTATAATTAGGGTTATGTATCATGGCCATCTTAATGATCATACAGTTGTTGATTCAATTATTGAATCATAGAGGCTGGTGCTTGGACGAATATCTAAAGAGTTAGATTGAGGACTCATCAAGCACCATCAAATGATTATTAAGAGAGGATCTCCGGCCTGTGAAGGAGATGGCAATCCTTTCTCTGAAGGTTGATATCTAACCGACCTCTTGGTGCAGGTCCTCTTCATAGGAATAGAAATTCAGAGGCGTCGGATTAGTTAGGTCAAAGAGTTGACTTAACGAGATCGAGATAATCAAAGTCATATAACGTATGCTGTCACGATATAGGCACGCATCCTCTGACCGGAGACAGATGTCTTACTATATGTCTGAGTACGTACAATTGGCAAACCAATAGGTTGATGACCTAATCAAGGTCTATACACCGGTGCGCTGGTATGTATGCAAGGGCATATGAGTAATACGATCTCTCAAAGGGATCATACAGTTTCATTATTGAACTGGAAGACATGAGCTCACTCATGAGATATTGGGAAGATCAAAATTCCGTGCACGGTCGTCTCGCTTTGGAAGGTTGACTGAATTTGTAGGTTTGATATATGCTTTTGGAAAGTATATGATCAACAGATTCAACACATGAGTATGATATATGCTTTTGGAAAGTATATGATCGATACCAACTTCCAATAGTCGAATGAGAAGCTTAATGATAAAATCGTGAAGTAGACAGTGTAAAATTGATCTTATACTTCGGGTTTATTCTGGATCTTCTAGTATGTAGAATGTACAGGTATTAGGAATACCTGAGGGTGATGTGATCATAAACGATTGTATAATCATGACACTTCCATTCCTAAGGAGTGATGAAACGGGTCCGGATATTAGTGACTCCTCCCAGAAGAGAAGTAATCTGATCTTGGTCTAAATGTTGGACATTAATCTGAATGTGATTCAGATGCAATGAGAAGATTAGATGTGCGGTCTTGATTTAATCAATCATCTATGGGAGGTCTGCAAGATCTAGATCTGAGATGTGATCCCAATATCCAAGTTATTATACGTAGAACAATACAATCGCCATGTCCCTATCTCCAAGTATCTGCGGAGAAAGCGCATTATCCTTAAAAGAGTTCAGGATAATTTCATTGTTGATATATGCATCCAAGCATTGAGAAAATAGATGATTAAATGTGATCTAATTATCATGAATAATATGAATTTGATTCATAGTATAAGGAGAGTTATCTTAGATAACTAAATGTGATTTAATTATCAAAGATGTAAATAATGTGAATGTGATTCACATTATTGGGCACATGAGAATAGAGATCCAAGATGATTAAATGTGATTTAATTATCATGGATATGAATAATATGGATAGCACTATCCATATTGATCATATATATTATAAATGTGATTTATAATATATAAGAGAGAGGATTTTCTAATTTACATTTGTTAATTAAATGTTGATGTGAATCGGATTCACATTGGACAATTAATTGAAAATGTAATTCACATTTTATTTTAGGTTGTGAATGTGATTCGCAATTTTCCAATGGCAAGATTGCAATATTCACAAAATAATTATGATAATTGTTGAATAATTTACAACGTGTTGTTATAAATATTGGAGATTTCCATGGAATAACGTAATTTCATGGATTACATGGAGATCGTCACCTTCCTTGTAAGGATCGACAGCTACCTATTCCCATTAGGAAAAAAGGTGGTCGTCCCCCCCTCTTAATGGAAGGAGGCAATCTTCCTTCCATGTATCTCCATGTATGATTGATTTAATTTGGGATTAATTATATTTAATCTAAATTAAGCTAAAAGGAAGAATATCCATATGATCTTTATTGATTTGGAGAAGGCTTATGATTCCGTCCCACGAGAGATACTATGGAGAGTTTTGGAGAAGAGACAAATACCTATCCTATACATTAATCTCATAAAGGATATGTATGATAGGGCTTTATCTTGTGTAAGGACTCCGACGGGGAAGACTGACTATTTTGATATCAACATTGGTTTACATCAAGGTTCAGCTTTGAGTCCATTTCTTTTTACTTTGATTATGGACGAGTTGACAAGTCACATTCAGGATGAGTTACCTTGGTGTATGTTATTTGCTGAGGATATTGTGTTGATTGACGAGACTAGAGATGGAGTAAATGAGAAGCTTGAGGTTTGGAGACATGCATTGGAGACTAAAGGCTTTCGTATAAGTAGGGCTAAGACGGAATATATGGAATGCACCTTTGATGGAAGCAATGGTGAAGGAATCGAGGTGAAGATTGGCGACGATAACATTCAGAAGAGAGATTCTTTTAGATATCTGGGATCTATTTTGCAACATGATGGGGAAATTGATGGAGATGTTACTAATAGAATAAATGCAGGCTGGCTTAAGTGGAGAGGAGCCTCCGTTGTTCTTTGTGATAAGAAAATTCCTTTAAAATTTAAAGGAAAGTTTTACAAAGCAGCCGTGAGACCTGCTATGCTTTATGGTTCTGAATGTTGGCCTGTGAACCATAGACATGTACAGAGAATGGCTGTAGCAGAAATGAAAATGCTAAGATGGATGTGTGGACATACACGTAAAGATCGGATTCGAAATGATGCAATTAGAAAGAAAGTTGGTGTAGCTCCGATCGAGGATAAGATGCGAGAAAACCGCTTAAGATGGTTTGTTCATTTGCAAAGAAGGTCAACTGATGCACCGGTTAGGAGATGTGAGTGTTGGGATGTTGAGCCGGCTAAGAGAGGGCGAGGACGGCCCAAGAAGTGTTGGAAAGAGACTATACGAAGGGATCTTAGCTTTTTGGATATAAGTCTGAGATTGACCCAAGATAGATCTGAATGGAGGCGAAGAATCCATGTAGCCGACCCTACTTAATTGTGGGAAAAGGCTTTGTTGTTGTTGTTGTTGTGTTTTTACAACAAAATCTTGGCCATTAAAAGAAACACAAATCAATGTGAACCATTGGATTTGTGTTGTCCATGGATTGAGATCCATGGAACCCAAAATATTATAAATAGAAGGGCACCCCTTGCTCTTTAAAGGGCTAATGAGAACATAAGGCTCTCTCTCTCTTTCTATCTACCCGCCGTCTCTCCCTCTCTCTCTTGTGGCCGTCCACCATGATGCCCTAGAGAGAGTCTCCATTGCCGCAGCATCGTCGTTATGCTGCCGGATCATTTGTTCGTGGATCTCTGTCTCCTTCAGCGTGCCTCGCTCGTGAAGAAGACGTCGGATCTCGTGTGTCGAGATCAGGAGATTCACCGCTTGGATCATCAACATGGATTGCGAGGAGCACGCGTTTCATCAACGCGCTCACAAGCATCTCCTCCATCGGATCGGACTTAAGACAGGAGGTCTCTTCGTTTAAAGACTCGATCGCAACCACACTTCAAGAGGTAACCCTAATACTTGTTTGTGGTTTAGATGAAATGATCCGATAAGTGTTCTTGGATCATGTGGTTTCATCGCATGAAAAAATTTTAAATTCCGATGCCTCGAGCAACTAGTGCGACTAGTCGCTCCCGATCGCATACGATGCGATCCTCACGCTTCCGTGATGTGCTTAAGTATATTACCATATCCTTCAGGTTGTAAGTCTACATGTACAACCAATTCTCTGTATGATCGTGTAGACTCGCTCATATCGGTCTACTCCCCAGTCAAGTTTCGTTGTTCGGTCGCCATGTCGGAGAACAAGGATGATATATTTTCTTCGTTCGGTGCCTTCAAAGGCCCGGCTCCCATCGCAAAGATTGATGGGACCAATTATGAGTTGTGGTCCATGCAATTTCTCACCCTCATGTAGTGCAACAATAATGAGCACATCCTGATAGATCCAGCGCCAATGGATAAGACTGGGCCAATGCTTCTTGGAAGCAAGATGACATGTATGCGCGTGTTTGGCTGTGTGGGACCGTCGCCACGAAGATAGCCAATGATATTCTGAATCAGCCCACCACCAATGCGATGTGGGACACTTTGGCATCCACCTATGCTTAAGCGAAGAATGAGGTCAAGATTCCTCAGCTACAGTTCGATATCTACTAGTCCAAACAGAATGGTCGTCCTCTGTACGTGTACTACTCTTCGCTCCGTGGCATATTTGAGAAGCTCCATAGCTACATATCTATTACAACATCTACGGAGCAGCATAAGGCATATAGGAACTCCACGATGGTTGGAGTTTCATGGCCGGACTTGATACAGAGTATGATGCAACGCGTACACAGCTTCTCACTGGAGCTACCATACCTCTCATTGAGGAGGCCTATAGTCTTCTCAGTCGGATTATCATGCCTTCTACGGCCACTCATCCGCCCTCTTCAACGATGGCCACTTCTCGTGGTCGAGGAGGGACGACCCAGTCCAGAGGACACACCCCTCGTGGCAGAGGCGGTGGACGTCAGCGTGGCCCTTACACCTACTATCGTCGGCCAGGACGTGCAGAGAATACATGCTACCAGAAGCATTGATATCCTACTTATGGTCATGTGGAAAACATATTGAGCCGTCAGGGACTCTAGCTCCCCAGGTCAATCCTTACACGGATGATATTATCCCTCATATTTGAGAGATCATGATTCTTGTTGCAGGCACCACCATCACAGATATCGCAGTCGCAGCCAGAGCCTCTTCGAGCTCCTCAAGTATCGCTTACGTTTTTACTGGTAGTAGTGGTGCAGATATGACAGAGTGGATTATGGACTTTGGTGCTTCCCACCATCTGTGTGGAGACAGAGCGCAGCTAAGGTCGTACAGGACCATACCTCCTGATAGATGGGTTGTCGTTGCTAATGGAAATCACCTACCCATTACAGGACAGGGGGAGGTGCATTTGACGTCGTTCAAGCGTCTTCGCAATATTTTATATGCTCCTTACTTTCATATGAATTTACTTTCCATTAGTCAGATTACTAAGGATCTACACTGTCATGCCATTTTTTACCCTTCGTCTCTTGTGTTTTAGGACATACTTACGGGCAGTGTGATTGGATGTGCTCATGAGCGATGAGGGCTCTACCGACTGGTTCAACCTCCTCATGTTGGTGTTTTTACTATACCTACTGGACCAATCTCACCATATCTGTGGCAACTTCATTTTGGTCACCTTCCTCCGTAGAAGATGTGTCATGTTCTCCCTCAGATTTTCACGAGATCCTCCTTCCAGTATGAACCATGCCAGCTTGGGAAGCATCAACTTTCCTCCTTTCCATCCCGTCAAAGTCAGAGCAGATATCAGTTATTTGAGCTCCTTCATTTAGATATTTGGGGTCTGAGTCGTGTCTTTGATCACCAGGGACAACATTTTTATTTGGTCGTTGTCAATGATTTTTCTAGACTTTCCTGGGTCTTTTTATTGAAGAATAAGTCTGAGGTTGGATCTGTTATCATATCTTTTATTAATGAGATAAAGAATATTTTCCCTACCAATGTCAAATATCTTCATTCTGATACTTCCTTAGAGTCCTGCACCTTACAACTTTCTGACTTTCTTAGATCTCTTGGCATTGTTCACCAGACCTCGTGTGCTTATACATCCCAACAGAACGGTATTATCGAGCGCAAACACTGTCACTTGATGTGATCAGAACCTTGTTGATACAGAGTCGTGCTCCCCATGCTTACTGGGGTGATGTAGTCCTCATTGCATGCTATCTAGTGAACCGCATGCCCTAGTCTATGTTGGGAGAGAAGATTCCTTTCTTGATTGCATTTCCCGAGAAGGATCTTTTCTCGCTTACACCTCATGTTTTCGATTCTATTGCATTTGTTCATGATTTCTCTCCAGGTCGTGGCTGAAATACTTTGTCAGTGCCGAAGTTACTTTCTTCGAGTCGGTCATGTATTTTTCTCCTACTGGTGACAAACTAGCCCAGCAGACTCTGACACTAAAATCTACACGCCTCCACCTCATATTGTCATACCACCACCTCCCTCTACTCTTGCTCTACCACCACCTCCACATCCACCACCACCACCCCCTACACCTACTCTTGCTTCTACACTTGCTTTTGTGGCTCCACCCCCTACTGTGACTCAGTTTTTGCCATGTGTGTTTACTCGCATGTCTCGCTCTGTTCCTCCTACTCACAGGTCTTGCCCATCATCCAGCACGCCTCAGGTATATAATGAGCATATTGTTTCTACCGATGGCACTACCGAGTTGTCTGTTCAGCAGGATTCCATACAGGATGAGCATGTGCCCTCTTAAGAGGGGAACTTACAAGGTCGGGTCTTGGCAGATGATTTTGATGTGTCGATTGCTCTGTGAAAGCAGACACGTACGTGTGCTACTTATCCTCTTACAGCCCAGGTTTCCTTGAGCAGATTGTCAGATGATTTCAGGAGATTTACCTTGGCACTATCAGTCGTAGAGATACCACGAACATATCAAGAGGCTCTTCAGGACAGTCAGTGGCAGCTAGCCATGGAAGAGATGGCCGCGCTACAGTCGTGTGGTACTTGGAGTCTTGTTTCAGCTCCAGTTGGTGCATCCATTGTGGGGTGGAAGTGGGTGTTCACTGTAAAACATCGTACAGATGGCAGTATGGATGCTATAGGCGAGACTTGTGGCATGTGGGTTCATCCAGACATATGGGGTGGACTATCATGATACTTTTTCTCTGGTTGCCAGACATTCTACTCTATGTATTCTTCTTTTTGTTGCTGTGACACGAGATTAGCCCCTTTACCAGCTTGATGTAAAGAATGCCTTCCTCTATGGTGATCCTATAAAAGGAGGTCTACATGCAGCAGCCACATGGGTTTGCTGTTGAGGGGGACTATCAAAAGGTTTGCAGGCTACACAAGAGCATGTTTCCAGAAGCTCTTGGAACTAATAGAATAACAGCCTAACAGGGGTTTGTGTGATTGACTGTTGATCACTCTTTGTGCACAAGACTCGGAGAAGTATTGTTGTCATTCTTGCTTATGTCGATGACATTATTGTTACAGGGGATGATGAGCAGGGCATTCAGGTTGCCAAGGACTTCCTAGGTCAGCATTTTGTAACCAAGGATCTTGGTAATTTACGTTACTTTCTTGGACTGGAGTTTGCCAGGAACCAGCGAGGTCTTGTGATGACCCAGACGAAGTGCGTTACAGATCTTCTTTCAGAGACTAGCATGACATATTGCAGACCTGTCACTACTCCTATGGAACCAAGCATGAAGTTCTGCGATGATGACACTGAGGAGGTCGATAGGAGGTAGAGGGAACTTGTTGGCAAGCTCCTATATGTGACTATTACCATGTCCGATATATACTCTGTCGTGAGCAAAGTGAGTCAGTTTATGGAGCAGCTCAGACATGCGGACTTTAGATGAAGATTTGATGTCTTGGAAGCCCAATAATAAGTAAAAATGATGCAAAAGCTTGCGAAAATCAAGAAGTTGGATGATTTACATTTAATTTAATTTGTGTCAAAAACGTATCCTATAATTTTATATATTATAGATACACAAGAAAAAACAAGTCAAAAGCAAATCAATTGATGCAAACGGAAAAATTTCAACGGTGGAAAAATATAATTTTTGGTAGAAGAAATTTAGAGATGAGAGGAAGAGGGAGAAGAAGCACGCCTGTTGCGCGAGATTCGAAGATAGAATCGTGAAGACCACGTTGAGAGAGAAAAGAGAGAGACGGAGATAAACTCAAATTTTCATATCACCTGAACTGTCTCTTACAATAGGCTATCAACCTCTTTATATAGTAGAGGTGGAATTACAAAAATAGAAAGTGAATCGAAAATAAAATCTGACTCGATCCTAATTGATTTGAAACGAGATTCAAATCTACATTATCCTAATTTGACTCTAATTCAAATTTCAAAATTCAAATTTAAAACTAACTAACTAATTTCGACATCGTAGACGATCTCTTTATTTAAATAAATATTGCGATGACTCGAATAAACGTAAATAAAATTAACGGATAAAAATATCAAGCCCTATATGTTAATTTTGTGCTGCATCAATTCTCCTCCGCTTGAAAAATTCGTCTCCTGACGAATTGCTCGATCTGTGTTTCATCGTTGGAGACTCTGATCATTTCTTTAAATTGTCCAATTTGAGCCATTTTCCTCCGATTCAGTGTTACGTTTATAATTTTTCTCCGTGAGAGGGCGTGGTTGCAATTTTTCTTTTCGTAGATGCCTCATAGTGTTTATTGCATTATCTAGAGCCTTCATCAATTCATTTGGGATTTGGCTGCACCATGGAATATTGATAAATTCCTTTTCTATAACCCTCCAAACGATATTCACACAATAAGCGGGTTTGTAAATTTCTCAAATATTTAGACTGCCTATTGCTAGCCTTTCACAAAAGGTGTAATGTGGATTCCAGCTGGAAATAATATATGCCTTCAAATTCAATAATTTCCATCCAAGGGTTTGCAGAAGTTGAGGACTCTTTAAGAAAATTATCATCTGGAGGTTGTCCAATATATTACCTGCATTCCTCGTATTTGGAGGCCTTCCTCCATAACCATGCATCTTTTTGCCCTTCCGTTGCAACCTAGAACTTCCCGGAGTTGTATTAAATATCTCCATTTCGGGTCTTCTACTATTAATTCTTTCATCCGTAAATACACATTCATTGGATTGGGCATCTGCAACATCTCCACGTGGAACTTGGGGGTGCAAGATATTTTTGAAAGGATCCCTTTTTATAGACTTCTCCCAAAAGAGCTTAAAGAAGTGGACGGGCTTGCAATTTTCCCAAATAAGTTGGAAAGTCACAATTAATCTTCCAGAGAAAACGGGCTGGATACGTACCTCCAAAAAAATAAAATATCTTCAATCCAAGAACACCGCATGACTTCACAATAATACCATTAGGGTTTTTGAAAGGCGGCGGTAGTGCCCAATTCTCTCGGAATCTCGCCATAAATCGGCAACGGCGAGGTTTGTGGTCACAACAGCCACTCTTATGGTGAGGATGGCGGCAACGACAGCTCTCATGGGTTATGTGATGGCAATACTTGGGGTGGATGCGGGGGTGAGGGGTTGCTGGTGGTATGGTCGACGGTGAGAGCCACATGACAGAGAGGGGCTGCGGGGGAGATGGCGGCGGTGATGGGGCATGGGGGCCCGATGGGGGTGTCGAGGATGGCTTGGCCGCCAAGGATGCGAGGGAGGTAAGGAGGGGTTGCATCGGGACTGGGAGAGTTGTTGGGAACGACGTTGGAAGCGCGAGGGTGGCGGAGGGGGCCTGCGAGAATGCTGCGGGGGAGATGGGAGGTGTTTTCTCCGGTAGAGAATGCTTTGAAACTGTCTGGACAGCAGTCATGGCCACAAAAAGGTCGTCGTTTTCATAATCTTCATCAAATATTGGCCCCAGAACTTTATTTATTTCATTATTTTGTTCCTGGACAGCAACTTCGACCTCACAGAAATCGACAACTTCGTATTCTTCTTCCATAGGATCTTCGTCGAAGATGGGCCCTTGGTCCTCCTTTTCTTCTTGCACAATAGTTGTATCAAATAAACCTTCGGTATGAATGAAAATACCTTCATTTTTTGCCTCAAACTCGGGTTGAATAGCAGCAACAGCGGTCTGATTTTCGTTGTCGACAGGTGATTCTCCCTCGTTTTGCGCGTCCAACCATGCTTGGACTTTCATGGATGCTATAATACGATTCTTGAACATCTTCGAACGCGAGCGGGAATGTGAGCCAGGAGAGAGACGACTCAAATCGAACTGCAAATGCCAATACTTGACAGGATCGTTGAATCGTAGGAACGATTCTGTTTCCATGCTCTGATACCAAATGATGCAAACGGAAAAATTTCAACGGTGGAAAAATATAATTTTTGGTAGAAGAAATTTAGAGATGAGAGGAAGAGGGAGAAGAAGCACGCCTGTTGCGCGAGATTCGAAGATAGAATCGTGAAGACCACGTTGAGAGAGAAAAGAGAGAGACGGAGATAAACTCAAATTTTCATATCACCTGAACTGTCTCTTACAATAGGCTATCAACCTCTTTATATAGTAGAGGTGGAATTACAAAAATAGAAAGTGAATCGAAAATAAAATCTGACTCGATTCTAATTGATTTGAATCGAGATTCAAATCTACATTATCCTAATTTGACTCTAATTCAAATTTCAAATTTCAAATTTAAAAATAACTAACTAATTTCGAGATCACAGACGATCTCTTTATTTAAATAAATATTGCGATGACTCGAATAAACGTAAATAAAATTAACGGATAAAAATATCAAGCCCTATATGTTAATTTTGTATTGCATCATCAATCGATTGATTAGTTTTTCAATAGATTGAATCCACCTTTAGTCAACTCTAAGTTTTCAAGTCAACTATTCTTGAACCCCAAAATCAACGTTCTAGAATATGTTTTCCAATTCAACTATCCTTGAACCCCCAAAATCAACGTTTCGGATTATGTTTTCCATTACTATAAGTGATTTGAGCTACTCTATTCTCAATTATGTGGCAGGTTTCAAGCTATCAAGTTACATTGTGATATGTGTTGTACTCAAGCGCTCTCAAGTCATCTCCACATAAAGAGCACCGCTCATCTTATTTATACTTCACAAGATTCTTGTAAGCTTGTGCATTTTTATCAATATTGGCAATGCACTTTTTCTTTTAGCGTTGTTGTATAGGTAGACGAGTTGTAGGTTCATTTCTCTTAGAGATAAGGGGTTTGTCCAATGAGAGGTACAAGTTGTTCATGACGTTCTGCTACCTTGGCTTCAAGCAACGTGATAGTGGAAGCAAGCTTCAGTAAAGGGGAAATACTAGAACATAAAGTTATGGGTAGTAGTTTTTGCCCATGTGGATTTCCATGTTAATATCAATGTTTCGAGTGTTGTATGCATATGCTATCTCTATATCTTTGTGGCTTGCAATGCAACCCCCTCGCTCTTATGCCGAACTGGTAAGGTTCCCCCATCTACCATCTCCACCAAATCCATCTAGAACTAAAAGCTCATGACATGCAGGTCAAGCATCATCTCCAAAATGACTAGCATGTATCTGTAGATCTACTAACATTAAAGCGATCTTGAGATTAGAGAGATCATGATGTAATTTCAAATATTACATGTACTATCGTGTAAATGTAAATAATTTTAGGAGTCATGGTATAAAAATCACATATAATATTAAATATGATATATTTATATTATAACAATAACATAGATAGCATATGCCCTCAAATTTCAGCAAATTCGATCGAATTTGTCCAAAATTTTCATTTCCCCAAGTCAACGAAATTGAAACACTGCCTTATTTTTTTCCTGCTAAATGCCAGCGAAATAACAATAATTCGTCAAAATTGCATGTTTGTTTGACAAAAAGACAAAAATAATGAAATCCGCCCTTCACTTTCATTGAAACTTTGCCTATATCAATGAATTTTCACCCCTTTCTTCACTGATGTGTTGAGTTCTTGGAGAGTTTTATATTGTTTGAAGAAGTTTATTTAGTTAGTTCCAGATTTCATGTCAAAATCCAAACCAAATCAATTAGAAACAAGCTTCAAGAGTTAAATTCAAGTTTTAACTGAAGAACTTTGTTTTTGTGTTCTTTTTTTATTTTGCTATAAATGTATTGTTCAATAGTTGTTGCATGTGTCACCTCATTCTTGTTGAGGGGATTATCATGATTTTTGCTTCCAGTTCATAATCCATTTATGAATCTAGGAAGCACATTGATACTACATATAAACATGTGCGGTGATTATGGCAACAATACTATTTCAAAACTAATATTTACACCTTTTTTACAAACAAGTGTGCATTTATATTCTATTTATTAATTTAGGAACATTAAAAGTCTTAATTTTGGAAAAAAATGAGTTTAGAGTCAATTCCAATATTTTCAATGATTTCAGCGAAATTCTCCACAAGTTCTCTTTTCTTACTTTAGCGAAATGAAACTGAAATCCAAAATTTAAGACCTTATATATTAACATTATATATGTGTTCACTGACTACCAAAACATGCATATGATATAAACTAGTAAGTTATAGTACTATACGTCAAAATTTTCTAAATCACACAATAACAACAATATATGGATTATTAGTAGTGTTGGTAAAACAAGTAGCATACATATTAAATAAATTCATGTGATCTAACGAGTTGTGAGGGTAGAAAAGAATTGGCTTAATTAGTCCTTTCGCTTTTAGGCCCATCCATAAGGCTAGCAAGCACCACTTTGTATGGTTAGCTTATTGACCTGAAGAAATGACTTAATAGCTTTTAATTCACTGGAGATGGAGAAAAAGAGATTGAGGTTGTGACGAAGATGGAGAGTAGGTAGATGTGAGGTCTAGAGATGGAGGTTTACATATAGAAGTGGTGACAGTGAATGGGCGTGGACAAAGTTGCAAAAATCGGTAGTCGGTACTCGATCGGTGGGGTCATTGACTAAGGATTAATCGATAGTCGAGCGACTAATCGGATTTAGTTAGCCATTAGTCAATTTTTAATTTTTTTTAATTATTTTAAATATATCAATCAAATTTATAAATATATTCTTATATATTTGCATAGATTTGTACATTTTCTATGTTATCATAATGAAACAAAAGAAGTAATTGACTTTAAATATAACATTAAGCATATTGGAGTAAGTTTGCTTTCAAAAAAGCAAAAAATTAAAAAATAAAAATCTCTATGTAAAAGTTGGTTGAGTAGTCGGCTCGATTAGTCGGGTTGACCGACTAATGGCCGACTAGGCCTATTAAGTCGGCTACACCCCCGACTCGACTAGTCGAACTGACTAGTCAACCTAGTCAGCTAACTTTTACAACATTGGATGTGGATACTACAAGAGGTGGTGAAGGACAATGCGCTAGAAAAGAAAAGTAGAGGAGAAATATATATATATATATATATATGCGGAGGGATGAAATGGAAGGAGGATCGAGGAAGAGGGTAGGATGGGAGAACATGATTGATAGATTCAAAATTATTAAATTAAGAAAGTCTTTTCAAGAGTAATCGTAGAGGACATGGACATCTTCAAGGGGTCTTTACCCATGATCTGCTTAGGTTGAACTTAGCAAGTTTATAAGGATATTGAGTAATATCATTATTTATAAGCCATGTTGTGAAATTCACCAATGCTATGTAAAAGAACCATTTCTTTGCCAAGAGACTTCATTTCCACTTAACTAGTACCTTGTTAAGAGACTTGTCTACCTTTTTTGTTGAAGGTTGATGCTAACAAGGAAGGTAATCTCAGAAAGATCATGCATTTTCCACCTTATGTGGGACATTATGGACATCTGATGCTTCCGCATGCATCTACCCTAGACCACAATCAGATTTAGATCAAAGAGACAACCAACTATGACTACCTTCCTTCTGATAATCTCCTCTAATTATTATACAAAGCTCTTTATCCAACTTCTCACAACTCCAATCTCGGGTCTTGAATGGCCTTGACATGATTTCATTCTATATTATGACAGAGATATACCCATGTTTTATCTAATGATTTCAATATAGATTGTAGATAGATAGATATATATATTTATGTTACCGTATTTATTTCCTCTTGTTGGATTGTTTCTTAACTCTCTTTACTTTTGTATGCTTTATGTAATTTACCCGTAGGTTGCTCTCCTATATAAGAGAGCCTAGGGTTATTGGAATAAACAAGTTGATCATTTTTCCCAACATGGTATCAGAGCGACGGTCCTAGACCGGAGCTCTCGTACCCAAACCTTAACCCTAGCCATCCACCGCCCATCCTTTGCGCGCTGCCACCACCGGTGGCCCTCAACCGCTCCCAGCTCTCGGCAGTACCTTTCCCGTCGCCCGTCACCCCCCAACGCTCTCGAGGCGCTCCCAGCGGCTCCGCCACTGCCTACGCTCCTGCTGCCCTCCGCTGCATCCCGCAGCCCCAGCTGCACCCACAGCCTCCCGAAGTTGTCATCGCCGGTTTTCCTTTAAGGAGGTTGGTTGCGATATAAGTCTACATATGCAACCAACTTCCCCTATCTTCATGTAGACATTCCTTTGGTCAAAATCTACTTTCCTCGTCTTCTTCAGTCGGCAAGATGTCATAGAACAAGATTGATATCCCCACCACGGGTGCCTTCATAGGTCCGGTGCCCATAGTCAAGTTGGATGGGTCAAATTACGAGTTGTGGGCCATGCAATTCATAAGCATGATGAAGTCGATGGGTAAGAAGCATATTCTCACTGAAGACAAGTCGACGGAGAAGACAGGATTGTATGCCTCATGGGAGGCTAATGATGCATATGCACAAGTCTGCTTGTCCGGTACCCTGCTACCATAATTGCAAACGATGTCCTACACTAGCCCAGAACCAAAGCAATGCGGGACATTCTTGCTGCCACGTATTGACGGGCCAAGAATGAGACGAAGATTTTACACCTAAAGCATGACATCTTTACTATTAAGCAGAATGGGTGTCCATTACATGCACACTATACTGCCTTGCGCAGTATGTTTGAGAAGCTTCATAGCTTCGTGCCACTCACGACCACTCCTGAGCAGATGAAGTCATTCCGAAATGCTACGATGGTTGGAGTATTTCTGGTCTTTCTTAATTCACAATACGAGGCCGCTTCCTCCCAGATACCGATTGATGCTACAATTCCTCCCACGGTATTGCTGAAAGAAAGCACTGTCACCTTCTTGATGTCACCCGTACACTCATGATACAGAGTTATGCTCCTCATTCTTTCAGGGGAGATGCAGTCCTCACGGCATGCCTCATGTTTTTGGATCTGTTGCGTTTGTCCATCGATTGTCTCCGAGGATCGACAAGCTCTCACCAAGGGTTATCAAATGTGACTTTGTTGGGTACTCCAGAACTCAGAAGGGTTATCGCTATTATGATCCACTATACAGGAGATATTATGTAAGCGCAGATGTCATACTTTCGAGTCTGTTATAATTTTTCGCCTGCGGGTGACAGATTGACTTCTTCATATTCTGATGATCAGGTCTACATTCCACCTCCGCTCATGCGTCAACCATCACCACCTCCCCTATTGCCACCTCCATTACCATCTCCATCACCACCATCAGCCCCACCACCACCCATCACTCTAGTTCCTGCACTACCACATCATTACAGTCGACGGTTTGCTCCTGTGCATGCTCCTGGTCTATCATCTAGCACGCCCCAGGTTTATTCTGATAGCATTACTTCTAATGATTGGATTTATAATGACTCTCAAGAGGGCTTCTTTCAGGAGGAGGATGTTCAGGGTGATAGCAGGAATGATAATGATGATCTGGATTTACCCATTGCTATTAGGAAGCAGCAATGTTCCCGTGCTTCGTATCCAATTTCTTCTCAGGTCACCTTTGAGCGTCTGACAGGTGATTTTGGGAAGTTTGTCGCTGGTTTGAACACAGTGACCATTCCACGGACTTACCAGGAGATGTTGAAAGACAGTCAGTGGCATCTAGCTATGGAGGAGGAAATGGCAGCTCTACAGTCTAGATGTACATGGAGCCTAGTACCTGCTCCTTCTGGGGCATCATTAGTGAGTTGCAAATGGGTTTTTACAGTGAAACAGAATGCGGATGGTAGCATTGATCGATACAAGGCCAGGCTAGTTGCAAGAGGCTTTACACAGACATACGGGGTTGATTATATGGACACATTTCGCCCACCGCATCATTCTACCCTAAGGATTCTTTTATCTGTTGCAGTTCTTCAAGATTGGCCTTTATTTCAACTTGATGTAAAGAATGTATTTCTATATGGCGAGCTTCAGGAGGAAGTCTATATGCAGCAGCCACCAGGTTTGACTGTTGAGGGGGAGTGTACACATGTATTTAGACTTCATAAAGCCATATATGGACTCAAGCAGAGCCCGAGAGCTTGGTTCCAGAAGCTATCAGATTTGTTTGAAAAGAAAGGGTTCAAACGATCCAATGCAGATCATTCTCTTTTAATACCGAGAACTACCAGAGGTACGACTGTTATTATGGTATATGTTGATGATATTCTCATTACAGGAGATGACCTACAGGGAATAAAGATGGCTAAAGACTTTCTGGGACTTGAATTTATTACCAAGGACCTTGGAGCCCTCCGAAACTTTCTAGGACTGGAGTTTTCCAGAAATCAGCAAGGACTAGTAATGACCCAGAGGAAATATGTCACTAATCTGCTTATTGACACGGGTATGCTTGGGTGTAGACCTGCTACTACACCAATGGATCCAAGCATGAAGTTGTACGATGGTGACATTGATGAAGTACACAGGAGAAGGTATAGAGAACTGGTATGAAAGCTCCTTTATGTTACCAACTTACCATTACTAGACCAGATATATGATTTGCAGTTAGCAGAGTTAGCCAGTTCATGGAGCAACCGTATCAGGTACATATGGAAGCTATACATATGATACTAAGGTACATTAAATCATCTCCAGGTACGGGTATATTGTTTAGAAAAGGCAAGTCGGTCACCATCTCAGCATATGCAGATGCAGATTATGCAGGATGCCCCAAGGATAGGAAGTCCACCACAGGCTTTGCCGTATATGTTGGAGATTCTCTTGTCTCATCGAAGAGCAAGAAACAAACTGTTGTGGCCAAGTCTAGTGCTGAATCGAAGTATAGGGCTATGGCCCAGGCTAGCACAGAAATGATGTGGGTTCGAGCTATTCTTACAGATCTACACATAGAGGTTCTTCTTCCCATGTCACTGAACTGTGACAACCAGGATGCTATATTTCTTGCAAATAACCCAGCATTTCATGAACATACCAAGCACATTGAGGTTGATTGCCATTATATATGTGATATGATTCAGAAGGAGTTTATTTCCACATCTCACGTCAGCTCAGGGGAACAGACTACAGATATCCTCACCAAGGCCTTACTCCGAGGACCTTTTCAGAAGTGTTCGTCCAAGCTGATCATGATAGATATATATGATCCATCTTGAGGGGGAGTGTAGAGATATATATATTTATGTTACCATGTTTATTTCCTCTTCTTGGAATGTTTATTAACTCTCTTTACTTTTGTATGCTTTATGTAATTTACTCATAAGCTGCTCTCCTATATAAGAGAGCCTAGGGTTATTGGAATAAACAAGTTGATCATTTTTCCCAACATAGATCAATCCATTTTCGTGCGCCAAATCCACATCAGCATTTTCGTTTATGATCTAACCGTCATCTAACCATGTCTATTGTCAATCACTAACATTTTGCCATATAACATGACCCATTGTTGCTCTATAGCATCGACCTTCTTCTCGCAAAGATCATTTTAAAATCCCTTTTTCATTTAAACCAAAATAATTGGCCTTCACTCGTAATCCCTCCACTAAGTACTTTTCATTGGTGTTTTAAAGCACATTTCTTTAAAAAAACTACCTTTTCTGACCATTTGCTTATCAATCCCATGTAGATCCTCTAGACTACTAAACATATATATTCATCTTCACCCTATATAATTGGAATCCCTTGATTTTCTTGACCTCAAAAAAAACTTCGTAAAATGTTCTTCCAAAAAGAAAATCTTTGTAAAATGGCTATCATTTATTCCCATGATATATAGATGTGTATAGGAAATATAGCAGCTAGAGGAAAACCAACATATAAGATATCAATAGCAAGATTTTATTATCTTGAATGCAATCAATACTAAACATCATATATAAGCTTGTGAAGAAGCTTGAACAGAGAACAAAAGTCAAAATACATCAGTTCACATACCGCATACCTTTCAAAATGGATACTCGAGTCTTGGCATTACTTATTGGAAATCTATGGCCCAACCAATTAAATTCGGTCAAGGTTGCTGCTTGTTGAGATCTAGCCTCAGCCATAACAGCCTGCAAATTATGAAACAGAAAGCATTGTGCTGAAGAATTGTAACCAAATTAGCATATTGTTAATATAGATAATTCAGAAATGCAGTTGTTTAATAATCCTCATGTATTTGGATTATCCCGCTTAATACTTCACATTCTAGGTTCGTTCATATTGCGTAGTTCCAGAAAATCAAAAAAAAAGTCAACTACACCAGACCTTTTGAAATAGTAGCGATCACCTCATGCAAAAGAGAACAAAAACTAACACCAACAATATTCACATGCTAATTTACATTCCAAACAGAAACCTTTGAAAATATTGTACTGACAAATATGAATGTAAATCATACTCTGCAGCTTAGTTATATTTTAGGCAATCATGACCAGCAAAAACAAAAGTTTCAGTAGCACCATAAGAAATTTACCTCTAATTTGGCTTTAAAAAGGTCTAATGCAGGACCCTCCATCTTTCCCATGTCCAAAAGTTCTGATGTCTGTATGCTTGATTTACCAACTTTGTGTAGGCAATATCTGATGCTTGGTTCCAGTTCTTCAACACGCTCACGACACAAAACCTGGTTTTCTATGCTCCCATACTTACCTAATTCCTCATATACAGCTCTGTCAATCCACCATAAGTTAGAAAATGTACAGAAGGAAAACATAGATATAAGGAGCCAAGTCAGATCTCAGAAACTGCAAGACATCTAAGCTATATTGAGTAGATTACGAAAAAAAGACATCATCCATGCTATGATTATTAATTAGGGTACTCATCTGTGAGATGTAACAGTAAGAGTACAAGCTTTGATCTTTTTAGAGTTTAGCAATATATATAAGGGTTACGGATGCTTATGCGAGCCTGCATTTAAGACGAAAAAATAAGATCCAGTCTGTCTTTGTTACGTTTCAAAATGAGTACCATAACTGGGATTTTGATGCATAGATGGGGCCCTTTTTGTATGTTTTTTAACATACAGATCTCTTCAAATTTTTCGTGTCGTGAGGTTCCGAAGGGCATAAAACCTATGACATACACATAGATACAAGCAAAAAAGTCAAAACATAGTAATGGAAACATGCAAGTATTTTCTTAATTAACAAGGAGTAGTTCCTAAGTTTGGCTCCATGACATGGCGCAGAAGCTACCAGGACCAACTGACATTTCCTTATCTGATTTTAGCACTTCATTAGAAAGCTTTAGACTCTTCAAGGATCTCCCAAATGATTTAAACTTATCCACAAAATAATGACGGCAAGTTCCATCGCAATTTTGACATTGGACAGACTTGGGATCCAAGGAATCTAAGAAATCCTTGCATGATGTTGACGGCAGAGTGAGGTTACTGTAGGCTGAGTCAAAGCCGTACGATCTCTCAAGTTTAAAGGAAGGTTGTGGATGCAAATGCCAGTTATGTCCATCAATCTTACTTGTCAACATCTACAGAAACCACATGGACCCAATTCCCGATATTGGTATTGTGTTTGTCGGAAGGGGGTATTCACTAATTTGGCAAAGCGAGGTGTAGGTCTTCCGTGCATTGGCCATTAACATTAGGATTTACAATGACAAAACTATTTCCCAAACTAGGTGGGGAGAAATACATGGGTTCTTGGCCACCATGAAGATCTTGCCCCCATCAAACCTGAGCTTAGATCAAAATAATCCAGATCATTCCTGTTATATCCAACATTTGTTTGGTTTTCTTCGACCTCTGCTGCAGTCCAAGTCTGATTCAGTTTATGTTGATTTTATATTCTTATAACTTTTCCTCAATCCAAAGGTTGAAACCTTTCAATATTCCCTTTTGGTGAAGCATTGTGTCTTTTGAACAAAGAGGCAGTCGTCTAGGATGGTGTTGGATCTCTAAGTGAAGCAATCATCCATTGTAATTTGTAGAGTGTAATGAATGAAATACGGTAATAAGCCATTGACCCCTTTCCTTATGTACCACTTCTCATACTCTCTATTACCTTTCTTATCACGTGTTCTCCTCTTCCTCGTGCAACTTGGTGTGTTCTTTCTATACAAGCAAAAAAAGTCAAGACATAGGAATGCAAACATGTAATTATTCTCTCTAATTAACAGAGAGTAGTTCCAGAGTTTGGTTCCATGACAAGGGGCAGAAGACCTACCAGGACCAATTGACATTTTTCCTTGTCTAATTTTGGCACTTCATTGGAAAGCTTTAGACTCTTTAAGGACCTCCTCAAATGATTTAAACCTTCCATAAAATAATAACGGTAAGTGCCATCACAACTCTCCGTTGGACAGATTCGGGATTCAATGAATCCGACCGAGGACGAAATTTATTATAATGTAGACCGCAGAATGAGGTTGATATAGGCAGTGAGTCAATGCCGCCAGATCTCTCAACAAGTTTGGCTAAAAGTTGTGGATGCAAATGCCAGTTATTTACATCAATCTTACTTTGTCGATATCTGCAGTAACCACATGGACCTTATTCTCAAAATTGTAGAGATATAATTCATATTTACGTATCGTTTATATATTTTTCATGTTCTTATGTCCACTTTATGTAATTTGCTCATAGGCTCTCCTTGTGTAGGCCGCAGAATGAGGTTGATATAGGCAGTGAATCAATACCGCCAGATCTCTCAACAAGTTTGGCTAAAGGTTGTGGATGCAAATGCCAGTTATTTACATCAATCTTACTTGTCAATATCTGCACTAACCACATGGACCTTATTCCCAAAATTGTAGAGATATAATTCACATTTATGTATCGTTTAATATTTTTCATGTTCTTCTGTCCACTTTATGTAATTTGCCCATAGGTCTCTCCCTATATAAGAGAGCCTAGGGCCCAAGAAATAAACAACTCTTTCTATTTCCCAACATGGTATCAGAGTAGCGGTCCTAGACCGGAGCTCCTGTATCGAAACCCTAACCCTAAACCCCACCTCAAGTCTCTCTCTCTCTCTCTCACGCGTGCCTAGGGTTCTCGCCGCCCGCCCCTCCCCCCACCCCCACCCCCGTGGGTCTCGTAGCCCCTCCTCTCGACCCAGCAGTCCCATCGCTCGGCCCATGCACCTTCTCTCTCCAAGAGGTGTCATCGCACATCCCTTTTCAAAAGGGGACACCGTCGCCGAGTCCTCTCTCTTGATGAGATTGGTTGCATAAGTCTACACATGCAACCAAATCTCTCTATATCAGTGTATACAAATACTTGTCTAGTTTTCAACCCTAGTCTTCTCTAGCCGTCATGTCATTGTCAGAAAGCAAGGTAGATATCCCCTCCACAGGCGCCTTCAGAGGTCATGCGCCTATAGTAAAGATGGATGGGTCAAACTATGAACTGTGGGCTATACAGTTCATGAGCATGAAGTCTACGGGTAAGAAACACATTCTTACTAAGGAAGAGCCGGCTGAGAAAACTGGAGTTAATGCCTCATGGGAGGCGAATGATGCATATACCAAGGTTTGGCTTTCAGGTACATTGGCCATAGAGATCGCCAATGATATACTCCATCAGCCCACAGCCAAGGCGATGTGGGATATTCTTGCAGCTACTTATTCACAGGCAAAGAATGAGATAAAGATTCTACAACTCCAGCATGATATCTTTACTATCAAGCAGAACGGACGCCCTCTTCATTCGTTATATACATCCTTGTGTGGGATGTTCGAGAAGCTCTATAATCACATGCCTCTCACATCTACTCCTGAGCAGTAGAAGATTTATAGGAATGCCACCATGGTTGGTATACTTCTGGCAGCCCTTGATCCTGAGTATGAGGCAGTTCGTTTCCAGATTTTGGCAGACGCTACTATTCCTCCCATGGAGGAAGCCTTCCGCAGGCTCAGTCGGATCATTGTCCCGTCTACTACTGCTCGTCAGACTTCTTCAGCGATGGCGGCCTCCCGAGGTCGAGGAGGCTCTTCTCAGTTTCGTGGACGCGGACCTTGTGGCAGAGGGGGTCGTGTTCGTCAGCCCTGTACTTTTTGCCATTGTCCTGGACATACAGAGGATACATGCTACTCCAAGCATGGATTTCCTGCCTCTGCTCGAGTGGTTGAGCAGATTGAGCCCCCGACTGCTTCCTCTTTGGATCAACGATTTGATGACCTTGTAGCATGATTGAGGGGCATTATACCTCATGTCAGTCTCGTTATGTCTTCATCCACCTCCGGGAGTCATTATGATGTGGTTGCTTCAGCCTCCTCCAATATCTCAGGTAATACTTATGCACTTACTAACAGTAGTGAATCTGATGTTATAGAATGGATTATGGACTCCGATGCCACACATCACTTGTGTGGAGACAAGGGTCAATTTACGGCATACAGACAGGTTCCTCCAGGATGAATTGTGGTTATTGCAGACGGGACTCGTTCCCCAATCACTAGACAGGGGGAGATTAGCTTGGCGCCCTTTATGCATCTATAGAATGTGTTTCATGCACCTGACTTCTCTATGAACTTGTTATCTACTAATCAGATTACGAAGGATCGACATTGTCGAGCCATTTTTGACCCATCTTCTCTTGTATTTCATGACATCCTTACGAGCAAGGTGATTGGATGTGGTCGTGAGCAGGGTAGTCTCTATCGCTTAGTTCGAACTCCCTATGCCAGAATTTCCTCTCTTTTTGTTGGATCCCTCTCTCCCTTTATGTGGCACATGCGCTTAGGTCATCTCCCGCTCCAAAAAATGTGTCGTGTTCTGCCTCAGATCTCTCCTCACTCATCCTTTCAATGTGAAGCATGTCAATTGGGAAAGCATCATCGGTCTGCCTTCCCCAGTCGTCAGAGTCGGAGCAGTAGCTCTATTTTTGAGTTGCTTCATATAGATATTTGGGGTCCCAGTCGTGTTCATGATCACCACGGACATAGGTTTTATATGTTTACAATTGATGATTTCTCTCGTCTGTCCTGGGTCTTTTTATTAAAGAATAAATCTGAAATCGGAAATGTTATCAAAACTTTTCTAACTGAAGTAAAAAATGTGTTTTCTTCTTCTGTGAAATTTGTGAGAACTGATAATGCCTTGGAACTCTGTACCCATACTCTTTCCAATTACTTTTCAACTCAAGGTGTTATTCATCAAACATCATGTGCCTATACTTCCCAAAAAAATGGTGTTGCATAGAGGAAGCATCGTCATTTGCTTGATGTTACAAGGACTCTTCTCATTCAGAGTCGTGCTCCGTATTCTTTTTGGGGCAATGTTGTTCTAACGGCATGCTATCTTATTAATCGCGTGACCTTGTCGGTTTTGGGTAAGAAAATTCCCTTCTCTCTTGCTTTTCCTGAAAAGAAATTGTTCTCACTTACTCCTCGTATGTTTGGCTCGGTCGCCTTCGTCCACTAGTTGTCTCCAGGTATTGACAAGCTCTCTCCTAGAGCTATCAAGTGTGTCTTAGTCGGGTACTCTAGGACACAAAAAGGGTACAGATGTTATAATCCAATCCGTAGGAAGTATTATGTTAGTGCTGATGTCACCTTTTTCGAGTATGTGATGTACTTTTCTCCTACAGGTGATCTGTTGGCTTCCTCAAACTCTGATGATGCCACCACCACCGTCATCACCTCATTCACCTCCACTATCATCACTTCACCACCACCATCACCACCTCCACCAACTACTATGGTCCCAGTTCCACCATTGCCACATCACTATACCCGCCAGCCTGCTTCTGCTCATGGTCACTGCTCATCATCTAGCACGCATGAGGTATGTTCTGAATACACAGTTTCTAACGATGGGCCTAATGGTCTACCTGAGCAGGGTTCTTTACAGGGGACAGATGTGGAGATTGTTGATTTGGACTTACCTATTGTGCTTTGAAAACAGAAGCGTAGTTGTGCGTCATATCCTCTAGCATCTATGGTCTCCTTTGATCGCTTGATTGGTGATTTCAGAAAATTTCAAGTTGCATTATCAACCGTGGTCATTCCACGGAATTATCAGGAGGTTTTGAAGGACGGTCGGTGGCGATTAGCTATAGAAGAAGAGATGGTTGAACTTCATTCGAGAGGTACTTGGAGCCTTGTCCCAACTCCCACTGGAGCGTAAGTTGTAAATGATACAACAAAGCAAAATGCAGATGCTAGCATTGATAAGTACAAGGCACGACTGGTTGCATGAGGGTTTACTTAGACATACAGGGTGGATTATGTTGACACATTCTCCCCAGTTGCTCATCATTCCACCTTACAGATTCTTCTCTCTGTTGTCGTGGTTCGAGATAGGCCCATGTTTCAGTTGGATGACAAGAATGCATTTCTGTAGGGTGATCTTCAGGAGGAAGTCTACATGCAACAGCCACCGGGGTTTGCTGTTGAGGGGGAGTGTTCACATGTGTATAGACTTCATAAGGCAATCTATGGCCTTAAGCAGAGCCCTAGAGCTTGGTTCCATAAGCTCTCAGATTTGTTTGAGAAACAGGGGTTCAAACGGTCGAATGCAGATCACTCTCTTTTTATACAGAGAACCTCCAGAGGTATGAGTGCTATTATGGTGTATGTTGATGATATACTTATTACAGGAGATGCTATGCAGGGAATAAAGAGGGCGAACGAATTTCTGGGTCGTGAATTTGTTAACAAGGATCTAGGAGCTCTTAGATACTTTCTGGGATTGGAGTTAGCCAGAAATCAACAAGGGCTTGTGATGACTCAGAGAAAATATGTCACTGACTTGTTAAGTGACACGGGTATGCTTGGATGTCGACCTGCGACTACACCCAGAGATCCAAGCATGAAGCTTTATGATGATGATACTGATGAGGTTGACAGGAGAAGATACAGGGAGTTGGTTGGAAAGCTTCATTATGTTACCACTACCAGCCCCGATATTTCATTTACAGACAGGCAGGTGAGCCAATTCATGGAACAACCTCGTCAGGTTCATATGGATGCTATACAAATGATACTAAGGTATCTTAAATCATCTTCATGTGCAAGGCTGATATTTTTAGAGGGCGGCTCTATTACTTATGCATCATGCGCAGATGTAGACTATGCAGGGTGTCCCAAGGACATGAAGTCTACATCAGGATTTGCTATATTTGTTGGAGACTCACTAGTCCCATGGAAAAGTAAGAAGCAAACCGTTGTTGCTAGATCTAGTGTTGAATCTGAGTATAGAGCTATGACACACGCATGTACAGAAATGATGTGGGCTCGAGCAGTCCTAACAGATCTACATATAGATGTACCTCTTTCCATATCGCTGGAATGCAACAATCAGGTTGCCTTATTCATTGTTAATAATCATGCATTCCATGAGAGGACAAAGCACATTGAGGTCGATTACCAATATATATGTGATATGACCCAGAAGGGCTTAATTTCTACATCTCATGCCAGCTCAGGAAACCAGACGGCAGACATTTCACTCAAGCCCTCCTTAGAGGGTCCTTCCAGAAGTGTTCTTCCAAGCTGAGCAAGATAGATATCTATGCTCCATCTTGAGGGCGTGTGTAGAGATATAGTTCATATTTGTGTATCATTTATATATTTTTCATGTTCTTCTGTCCACTTTATGTAATTTGCCCATAGGCTCTTCCTATATAAGAGAGCCTAGGGCTCAAGGAATAAACAACTCTTTCTATTTTCCCAACAAAAATTGGTATTGTGTTTGTCAGAAGGGCATAATTGGAGATCTATTTGCTAATTTGGCAAGGTGCGGTGTAGGTTTTTCATGCATCGGCTATTAACATCAGGATTTACAGTTGTTGCTAGATCTAGTGTTGAATCTGAGTATAGAGCTATGACACACGCATGTACAGAAATGATGTGGGTTCGAGCAGTCCTAACAGATCTACATATAGATGTACCTCTTCCCATATCGCTGGAATGCAACAATCAGGTTGCCTTATTCATTGTTAATAATCATGCATTCCATGAGAGGACAAAGCACATTGAGGTTGATTGCCAATATATATGTGATATGATCCAGAAGGGCTTAATTTCTACATCTCATGTCAGCTCAGGGAACCAGACGGCAGACATTTCACTCAAGCCCTCCTTAGAGGGTCCTTCCAGAAGTGTTCTTCCAAGCTGAGCAAGATAGATATCTATGCTCCATCTTGAGGGCGTGTGTAGAGATATAGTTCATATTTGTGTATCATTTATATATTTTTCATGTTCTTCTGTCCACTTTATGTAATTTGCCCATAGGCTCTTCCTATATAAGAGAGCCTAGGGCTCAAGGAATAAACAACTCTTTCTATTTTCCCAACAAAAATTGGTATTGTGTTTGTCAGAAGGGCATAATTGGAGATCTATTTGCTAATTTGGCAAGGTGCGGTGTAGGTTTTTCATGCATCGGCTATTAACATCAGGATTTACAATGAGAGAACCTTTTCCACTCTAGGTGCGGATGAATACGTGTTCTTTGCCACCATGCAGATTTAGTCCAGATGAACCAGATCAAACCTGAGCTTAGATCAAAATAAACAAGATCATTATTGCTATATTCAACATTTGTTATTTATAATTTCTTTGCTCAATCCAAAGGCTGTGACTTTTTAACAAAGAGGTAGAACGTCTAGGATGGTGTTGGATTTCTAAATGAAGCCATCACACATTGCAATTTGTATACTGTAATGAAATGTGGTAATAAGCCATTGCCCATTTACTTATGTTATGTCTTCTCCTATCCCGTATTACCTTTCTTAACACATGTTATCATCTTCCTCGTGCAGCTAGGTGTGTTCTTTCCTCGCACCACGTCCCTCCCTAACATCATCAAATTTCATCCATAAAATTCAGATTGTCATTTACTATGACAGCATGGCCTCGAAGTGGTTCTCACAACTTAATTATCCTCCAAAATACTTGAAGATGAAGATGAAAAAGGAGAAGTAGAGATCAAAAATCTTATGGTATCAGCAAGTTGAATGTTCTTTGCATTGTTAAAGGCCCAAGACACGTTGACGTAGATGCAAGAGAAACTCAAGGTCACTACAGAAGAGAACATGCAAATGAAACTATCTGGAACCTTTTTCAATCCACACTTTTTTCTATAGTGTCCATGTTGAGAGAATTGTGAAATTGGGCTATTTGTATGGGAGTTGTGTTTAGACCCACATCGCAAAGTGTAAGAGTTGATTGTGCTGGTGAGGCTATATATAGAGCCATGCTCCACTTGTACTCTTTGAGAAAGCAAATAGATATCCAACCATGAGTGGCTCTTCTCCCACGGCTACATCCCACTCCTCGGGAGCAAGGTTCCACTTAAATCGATGTTTTCTTATTCATCTCCAATTTCGTGCATACCTTTGATTCCAGGCATTCTGATTTCATATTTCCACAGTCCCTCTTCATCTCCATCCAAGGCTTGCCCGAGTTCTACCAATTCCAAGGAGACTCATCCTAATCGCTACAGCTGGTAGCCTCGAAACTACTCTGCTTAAATTATCACTTTGTCTACCACTGATTGCAAACCAACTGGAAGCAACATTACCTCACGTTTGCTTGCCTCAAAACAAAAGGCATTTTTACGTAAATCTTCTCAGGAGAATGGAATCGGTTTGAATTGAACTTGTTTCCTAACGAAGTAACTTGTAGATGAGATTTTTCCATTTTTGTTTGAGCATTAGGCAGCATATTTTGTGAAATGCGGTCTAGTTGAGCATATTTTTTGCAGCAAGCCGAGGATAAATCTCATGAGCAAAAACCATTTGGCTACAAAATGTGTGATGTGCAGATTGCTCATTTTCCAAATGCGCAGCCAATGTGCACACTAGGAAAAAAGTAGCTTATGTTGATATGGTGTTTTTAGAGCAAGTAGACTACGACTTGAATCCTCATATCACATGTGCAGAGACAGCAGTATCTTCAAGTCCAAATCAAACTTACCTCGCGCTCCTGAAACTCACTAATGCAGTTTCCCAGTTGCGATCCTGTTCAAAGAAGAGAGTTCCTTTCATGTAATTGGCATAGGCCAGCATGGACAAGTAGAGAAATTTGGTCACAGAAAATAATGTTGGAACCAAGAAAGCTATCTATATGGCCTGAATGAATGAAAAATCATTAAGTGAAACCCTACATGAACCCTTGTCAACAAAAGCAACAAGGGCATTTACCGAGATCCTTTCTCAAGAAAACATGATGATCACAATGTTTTCTAAATACCGGTATCCAGAGCTCTTGTACATTCTCAATTACAAGGAAACAAGAGACTAAGACTGAACCAATCTAGAAAATTCAACAAGTAATATAACTCTAGAACAGAAACAAATATCACCACCACCTCTGCTTCCAGAGAGGTTCTAGAATCAGCTTTAATGGCACACAACTGTGAAAAGAGCATTGCCCATTTCACCGCCTTCCGTAGTCTTCCAAGTAAATAAATTCGCTGCCGTGCATTAGGACCATCTGGTAACTGCCTTTTCTCCATGGCATGACTCCAAGCCCTTTCTGCCATATAAAGAATTATGTGGAGGAACCTATTCCAGAAACATAAATTATTGAAATGAATTAGAATATGTGGAACTGCAGTAGATACATGCACAATAGCAATTGTGACTTACGTGGTATTCAATAACACTGAAAACGGATCATCCATGTAAACGTGAAATTTAACTGAAAAAAATAAACAAAAAAGTTTTGCCATTTCGAAAAACAAAAAAAGGGAAGAATCAAATTCCTAAGTAGTACATGGGATTTACTTAAATCCCCAGGTACTACAAAAATTTTTTTTACTTAAGAACTACAGAGGTGTCGCATGTTGAACATGCGACACCCCTTAAGTTTTTTTTTACTCGGAAACTACATGTATGCCGCATCTTCGCTATGCGATATATAAAACGTATCTTGAATATGCGATATAGGGCCTGAATAAGGACCGCGCCTATCGGCATTCCCATTTCCCCCATGCTGTCCAGCGACTGTGCTCTTGCCGCCCGCGACCCGCCACTGCGCCACTCGCCCATTGTGACCTCCCTCTCTCTCAAAAACGTCTATTTTGATCACTCCTTGCCTCGCGGAATACTCCTTTTCCGTAGTTTCCTCAGTCGGCACCGTCCTAGCCGCCACCACCTCCCACTAGGGCTAAGCCGTTGTTGCATTGCCTTAGACTTGGTAATTTTTTTCTTGAGATGATTGTTTATATCATATGCATATTATTCTTAATTTCATGAATGTATTTTGTTTACTTGTACATTGTGTCACGTATTAGGTTAGAATGGAGACGTTGTATTGTATGTTTCATTTAAGGGGTACACTCATTGGCGGATCGACAACCAACATTAGGGGGTTTGTTTTAATGCCTAATATGACGTTCGATGAGATGATGAACTCGGTTTACCGTAAGTTCAACCTCGATGCCAATAGTCAAAAAATCCGATTATTACATCGCATCCCTCGAGGCCCAGGGGAGGAACCATCATTTTCATCTATTGTCGATGATGATGATGTGCAGGCTGTTCTTGTGTATGCTCGGACCATTGGGAAATCGATGCCTACTGACATTATTGTTGAAGATGTATCTGTGAGCGAAGTCCCCAATGTTGTGACTAACAATGGACCGTTTGTTGTCCCGAGCACACAACCAGCAGTTGTCCGTAGCACACAACCAACAAATTTTCCATGCATACAACCAATAGTTGTCCCTAGCTAGGAACCCTACTTTGATGTTGATGCGCCTATACCGCAACCATGCACGGATCGGGAATTGGGCATGAGTGACTCGTTGCTGCGAGAGGTAAACCATGCTTTGGATGATTTCATCCCTTGGGGGACCGATGATGACATGGAAGAAGGTAGCGAAGATGTCGACGATGATGCGGTGGACGAGGAGATCCCAGCTGATGAACAAAGCACGCATACTATTATGCCCCGTATACCTTTTTTTGGGGTTAGAGGATCAAATACTCGTTCAACATATGAAGACGACATTCGAGAGAAGTCTATACTAGATGGTGTCGTTGACAAAATACGCAAGGGTAGAACATTCAAATGTAGAGAAGATTTGGATTACGCCGTCAAGAAGTACCACATTCTGGCACACTATGACTTCATTGTGAAGGAATCCACCAGCTTGATATGGTCGGCTCTTTGCACGCAGAGATCGAATTGTGTTTGGTATTTACGAGGACATTTTAGGAAATTTGATGGACTGTGGGTGATCTCCAAGGTTGTTGGGGCACATACTTGTATTAACCCAATAGTTAATCAGGATCACCCTCAGTTGGACTACAAATTCATGTCCAGATCGTTGCTAACTCTTGTTAGGGATGACCCTAATGTTCGTGTTTTAAGTTGTAGAGCTCACATCCACGAGATGTACAACTACTGGGTTATAAAGAATTGGGATGCTCGGAGGAAGGCCATCGGAATTGTATTTGGTGACTGGAGAAGTCATACGCTGAAATGCCTTATCTATTGCATGCAATGAAGGCTGCTATTCCTGGGATTGAAATTGATATTGAATACAGCGACCATCCTGATCCTCGGAAACCATTTTGCCGTACATTTGAACGTTGCTTTTGAGCATTTGGGCCTCCAATTGAGGCATTCAAATATTGTCGCCCTCTGATTAGTATTGATGGGACACACCTGTATGGGAAGTACAAACAGAAATTGCTCATTGCTTGCGGGATTGACGAGGATAAACATATTGTTCCCCTTGCATTCGGGATTGTTGACGAGGAATCCGCTCCTTCATGTAAGTGGTTTCTATCGTTGGTGCGCATCAGGGTAATCGGCATGCGAGCTGGACCAATATGTATCATCTCTGACCGGAGACCGGAGACGCACACTTTCCACATGCCTAGTGGGGAGATATCCATCACCTTGCAGGATGTCGCGTTCATCTTGGGGCTGCGAATTGATGGACCTGCGGTTATTGGGAAGACAACACCTGGAGCAACATGGGCGGATACTTGCGAGGAACTGTTGGGTGTTGGCCTCTTCCAGCAGAGATCGTTGGCAGCAGGGTGTTAACAAGTTGGCTATTCACCCATTTTGCAGACTTTCCAGAACATGCAGACGAGATGGTCGTACAGAGACATGCACGAGCATACATCTTGCAGTTGCTTGGTGGAGTCCTATTCACGGACAAGTCAGGATCGTTGGTATCACTTATCGCTCTACCACATCTGCATGATTTCGAGTACTCTGGGACATTGAGCTGGGGATCCGCCGTTCTTACATATCTATATAGACACCTTTGTTTAGCAGCGTATATGGCGACCAAAGAGATTGGAGGCTCGGTCATACTCCTTCAGTTGTGGATATGGGAACATTTCCCCCACATTGCTCCAGTTGTGAGGGAAGGTAGAGAATGGCACGGACGCCCGTTAGGAGTCCGCTGGGCAACAGCGTTTGCCCATCGTCGACAACCTACACACGTAGTTAGACCATACCGGGACGCTTTTGACATGCAGACACCCGAGCAGGTAAATTTACATTCACAACTTGTTTCAACTTCTTGCAAAAAATTTACTAATCTAATTGTAATATTGCCATTCAGATATTGTGGACGCCGTATACCAAGGAAATCCGCGCAGGTCTACCCGCCAACTGTCATGAAGGCGAGAACATTTGGAGAGCGCAGGTCCCGCTGATATACTTCCACATTGTGGAGTATTACTTCCCTGACCGATTCTTGAGACAATTTGGCGGTCTTAAAGACGTTCCACAACCTTGCTTCACATTTGAGGATCTACATGCAATCGATCTGAGGGGGAAGGTCCATGTCAATTGGAGGGAGAAACACTGGTTGTATGTTATCCAATGGGAGGAGCGCGAAGGTAGTATCGTTGATATCGATCGGTCCCATGGGATATTCGCGACGCCCGCATACGAACAATGGTATCCAAATATTACTAGAAGATTTGTCGGACGATTAGGTGCAACTCTGGCAAGCAACGTAAGCGCTCGGATAAACTTTGTGAGAAATTAATTTAAGAAGACTGCTAGAAATTTACCTCTGTGTTTCTTTTGGATGCAGCTCGCCAAGTGGAGCCGTGTATACGATATTGGACACGAGGAATGCCGCGAGATTGCGACACAAGACAAGGCCGAAATGACAGAGTGGTTGTCGTTTCAATTTGCGGATGCCGTCACAATACATGACGACCATGCTGATGTGGCTCGGGCGGAGGCAAGGCGAGGAAGGGCAAGAGGAAGAGGAAAAGGTCGGGGAAGGGCGCGTGAACAAGTGGCGGAACCCATGGACTATGAAGAAGCCGCTGCGATAAATGAAAACCTTACGCTCACACCTGCCGCCGAACGACCACGATGCGATATGGCAACGCCTCAAGCACCGTTGAGGCATGGATTGGACGCCAGAGAAACACAACCAACTTACTGCACGCTTACGCCGCCACCGATGCCAACCTTCGACGAGGATGTTGCTGGGCCCTCTCAAATCCACATGATCGACAAGGCGAACCGTCTGTTGCCCTTCCATCCTCCTGATTCAACGATAACATACCAGCGGAGGAAAAAGCATTGAATTGTAAACCTAGTAGTTGTTAATGTGATACACAAATGTAGTGTATATCCGTGGACAATTCTATATATATAAAATGTTTGGAATGTCTTTCTGGATCACAATATTTTTCCTTTGTGAATGCCTTCGTGTCAATAGTCCACATTTGTGATTGTCGATACATCTTTGAATGCGTGTTCATCGACATGAAACAAGCATATAAATTGACAGGCCTGGTTTGGTCTCTTCTCGTAAGATGACTAAGTGCCAAACCAACAGCTTCAACTCCTCATATATACAGACCTGGCCTGTCAATTTCCAGGGTTTTTCTCATATAGCACATGTTAAACATGTGTTATATGGGAAAGTTCCTGGATTCGTTCCAGGGTTTCTCTCCTATAGCGCATTTTGGATATGCGACATATGAGAAAAGTCCTGGATTCGTTCCAGGGTTTGTCTCCTATAACGCATTTTGGACATGTGACATATGAGAAAGTTCTTGGATTCGTTTCAAGGGTTTTCTCGTATAACGCATGTCTAAAATGCGCTATAGGAGAAAACCCCGGAAGAAATCCAGTGATACCCTGGTATATCGCATAGTGAAGATGCGATATACATGTAGTTTCTGAGTAAAAAAAACTTAAGGGGTGTCGCATGTTCAACATGGGACACCATTATAGTTTTTAAGTAAAAAAAAGATTTTGTAGTACATGGGGATTTAAGTAAATCCCAGGTACTACTTAGAAATTTGACTCAAAAGGGAATGACTACTTTGAAGCGGGGTCAAGGAGAGCAACAAAAGGAATTCCGATCTGACCATTTAGCCACCTACACAACTCAATCAATAATACAATAGTTAATCAATGTTCCAAGTATAGAGACAAATTCCGGTGTCAATTTAGCATGTGGCCCAGTTCTATGATTTATCTCAAGGACAATCTAGCCTGAATCTGACTCCAAGGTAGCCTTCACACATAAGTCATAATAGAGCTTCATAAGGTCGTTTTATTTTTTTATTTTTTTAGGAAAAATGGGGTGCAATCCCAAATGAACCCACCACGAATTTATAGACTAGATAAAGAGTAGAAACACAAGATTTTACAAATTATGCATTAGACCACAGGGACATGAGTGCCTTGTAGTGCCCCTGTGAGAATCGCATTAGACCACAGGGACATGAGTGCCTTGTAGTGCCCCAGTGCATTCTCACAATGAAAGGGTCATCCCTGATAGATTCTCTCATTCCTAGCATACCAAACAGCCCAAAGCAGAGCAGAAGCCCCGCTCGCGTCCTCTTGGGAACTATCACAAGCCAATCTAACAGAACTCCAATACAACACGTCGTCCACAAACCGAAGCTAGGGTATAACTGCCCCCTCCCACACCGCAGCCGAGGTCGAGCAGCCGAAAAATAGGTGGTTGAAATCCTTCTAATCAAGCCCACATCTATCACATAAAGCCTCCCCGGTATTCAGCAATCTGGCCCTGCGCACCTTAGAGAGTAGACGTCCGCGTCTCACCGGCCACGAGAAAATATTGATCCGCATAGGCACTTTGATAGCCCAAATAATTATGTAGTCCCAAGTGAACTCCTGAACTGCCTCATGCGCCATGGGCGAAGGATCGGTACACCTTCTTCACCAATAATTTTCCCCTCGTTCCAAACAAAGTGATCCCTGCCCTCATTGATGCCTCGAATATCCGCCAGATCCCCCAAGAGCGCCACAAACTCATTGCATCTCTGGTCGGACAAAGCGGAGTAGAAAGTCGGGCATCAAGAACCCGCCAACCAAACCTGATGGACCAACGCATTCCCGTCATCCGTGAGGGCGAAGAGACGCGGGTACCTCTCATTGAGTGGACCCAACCCCGTCCAATCATCCCCCCAGAAGGCAAAACCATGGCCGCTACCCACTACCAGCCTCTCAAAAGCCTCCAGCACCGGTAAAATTCTAGAAATCCCCCTCCAGAGTGATGATGGTAGGCGGATCGCCTCCGCTCTTAAAGAACCACGGACCCCGTAGATTCCCTACACCACCCTACAAACCAGGTCATCGGACGCCTCCCAAAGCCTGAGGGCCCACTTAGCCAGGAGTGTCTTGTTCATGTGCTCGAAACTGCAGACACCAAGATCGCCCTCTCTCTTTGCTTTCGTAACGATGCCCCAATCCACCAGGTGCATTCCCCCACCCACATGTCGACCGTCCGACCAGAAGAAGCACTTCATCATTCCTTCTAGCCTCTGTCGCACCCCTACAGGCTCAATCTCGTGGAACAAAAGAACATCAGAATAGCAGGCAATGCATGCTTGAGGAGTACAACCCCCCCCCCCCTTAGAGAGCGATCTCGCCTTCTCAAGCACCACCCTCCAATCCGTCGTGCGCAATCGCCCAGCAACCAAAGGAAGCCCCAAATAAGTGGGGGGAAGAGAGCCCCTCGGGCAGCGGAGAATACGATTGAGCTCCTGAGCCTCCACATGTTCCAACCCGAAATGAATAACCGCGTACTTGCCTTTGTTTATTCTAAGGCCTAAAACCACACCAAAGATATATGTACTACAGGAAACACATCTCGCATGCTCTGGATCCCCGTCAATGAAAATGACCATGTCATCAGCATACTGCAATATAGGAATGGAGGTACCGTCTCTCGTGTACCCGTCACAAAAACCATCAGTCATGGCCAATCTCATCATTACAGCTAGTGCATCCGCCACAATCACAAAAAGGAGGGGTACAAGGGGGCATCCCTAATGCACCCCCCGTTGGGGTTGGAAAAAGCCTCCCTCTGACCTACAATTCACAAGAATCGCATACGATGTTGTCATGATGCATCTCTTCACCCATCCAATTCATCAGTTAGGGAACCCTCTCTTCTGCAACAACTGCCAGAGGAAACGCCAATCAACGCAATCGTAAGCCTTGGAAAATCCACCTTCCAAAGGATCCCCTTCTTCTCCCTCCTTCAGTCTAGCACCAGCTCTGATGCCAGGACCCAAGAGTCCGTCATATGTCTACCAAGGACAAACGCCGACTGCACAGGAGAAATGATGTTCCCCAGAGCGTCATGCAAGCAGTTCGCCAAGACCTTGGCAATAAGGAGGTAGATCGCATTCGACAAGGCAATAGGTTTGTAGTCTTCCACACGCATTGCCCCCTCACGATTAGGGAGGAGAAAGAGTAATGCTTTGTTAAGCCGCTCAAAACCATGGTTGCCCTCCTTGAACTCTCACAGGACCGCCACTACATCACCCTTCACACAATCCTGAAATTACTTAAAGAAACACACCGAGAACCCATCCGGGCTCGAAGCCCCGTCCGCGTTCAGCAGCCACGGAGCCCGCCTAGTCTCCTCCGAGAAGGATGCCACCAGCTCATCAGCCACCTAAGAGGAGATACATCCCACCCTCTGCTCGCGCCACCCCAGCCCACCAAAGGGGCTCTTATGGAGAAAGCAAGGAAATGGAATGGAAAAAATACGTATTGTTATCGCCCTCCCTCAACCACTTCTGTCGCGATCACTGCCTCCATGTGACCTCCTTTGTATCTTCCATTATATCTGATTCAGACAAGCGACCCTCTCCTCAAATTCTTTATGCTGAAAGCTCCCTCTCATCCTAAACCGAGTCCAGGCGGGAGATGACCTCATGCGCTGCCACCCTCGCGCTCTGACGCTGCAACCGAGTCCTCCTGTTGAAATCAATCAAACACCTCTACAACAAAGTGAGCTTCTAAGCCAGAACAGTCGTAACCGAACCCTCAAGATTCGTGTCGCGCCAGACCGCCGCAACCATCCCGTGGAAACCCTCCTCCAGCAGACAGGACCGCTCAAATGTGAAGGACCTCGGTCTCATATCCTCGTCGGAGGACCAAAGAAGCAGGGTGTGGTCAGAGTGAGCCCAATGCAGAGCCCACGCGTCCACCAGAGGGAAGAGCCTAGATGCCTCCTAGGAGACCAAGAAACGATCAATGTGCGATCTCGACCTTGCATTTCTCCATATATAGCAACAGCCACCGACATCAAAGATCTGCAAACCCACGCCACTGATAAGTCGCATCAACTCCATCGAACCCGCATCCGCACCCCCGTGCATACGGGGCCTAGCCTCCGGGTGCAATGTCACATTAAAGTCTCCCCCGATAATCCAAGCCATGTCGGGGTGCCTCTGTCGGAGTAACCTCAAGTCATCAGTCAGCTCAGACATGACATCCCCATTAGGTGGCCCATATATATTGGTCACCATCAGCCTCACCTCGTTCGCCCTTCGCTGCAGTAACACCGAGATAGAGTGCCCCCCGCTCGTCTCTTCCAGCAGATCAAGGTTGTCCATGTTCCACCCCATTGCCATGTCGCCAGAGGCCCCCGATGCATCCAGGGTCCTACTCTCATTCAGCCGAGATCCACCAATCGATCCCTACACCTCACCAAAACCTTGGGAAATCTTTGTTTCTTGTAAGAGCAGTACATCCGTCAACGCCTTCGCACACAAGTCCTGGATCACCATTCTCTTCTCCGACCTCCCTGTACCCCTGACTTTCCAAGAGAGAATCTTAAAGCAACCCAGGTAGCTCTCGATGGCGGCACCACACCCAGGTAGCTCTGCAGGGCCTAGTCCGGCTCTAAGCCCACCTGCCTCCTGCTACTACCGATCGAAGGCTCTAAGTCTGTCGCACAAGCCGCCACCTCCACCAGCCCACCCTTGAGCCCAAGGGAGTCCTCCGCTCCCGCTCTCGAATCGACAGAATAATCTGCCCAGCTCAGTGCCTCGCACACCGCCAACCTCCACTTCCTTCTTCTTTCCTTGGAGAAAAGCTGCACGTAGCTCTTCCCAAAACACCATGAGGGCGATAGGCGCAACGAAAGGCTCTCTTGGACCTCCGAGAAGTTCCAGTTAGAGATCCCAGAAAGGACCCCACCTCCTGCCAGCTGCAAGGACCAGCAAACCACCAACGGTCGCCTTCCCGGAAAGACCTCCGCTCTCGACCACCAGAGCCGAAAGACAAGGATCAGAGTGCCCACCAATGATAGCCGGGAACAGCAAGCAGTTGGAACCCTGTTGCAGCGACTGCTTCAGAGCACCAGAGACACCAAGTCCAGACTCGGTCACCAAGGTCATGGCCTAAGGTATGGACCAAGAGCCACCGCCTGTCCAGAAAGACAAGAGCTCCACCGTACGTGGATCCCGAGCGTGAGATCCAAGTAACGGGTCCACCGCTAGACCCCTAGCAGGACACACCCCAGATAAGGGGGCCAGCAACCCCCTGCAAGGCTTCGCAGCTCCCCTACCCCGACCGTAGGCCCACCAGTCCCCTCGGTCACAACCTCCTCCAACACCACACGGAAGGACAATCGACCAAGCTTCAGAGACAGCTCCGAAGGTAGAGAGACCCTCCTTGCAACGAACTCTACCTTCACACGGACACCTTCCCCCTTGGAGAGCCCCATACCCAGGATGGACACCACCTTCTCGTCCACCAAGCAGGGCTTCCACCGATCGAACATCATGTGTGCAGAGAGGTATGGCCTTAAGCACCAGAGTCTTGTAAAGTAAAACCACTCATGCGAGATATCATCACGGAAAGATGGGTGCCTCCACACCACTAAACCCTATCTCGGTCCCCGCAACAAGCCTGCCACCTCCCCAATAGAGAGCCCCTGAACATAGACAGTGGCTTCCTAAAGGAGGACGACGTCCCCCCCCCCAAAACCAAGACCAACGCGCAAGCCAATATCTGACATGGTCACCTGCAGATAGTCCATCGGAGATCAGCACACACCCACCACGACACCCTCCAGAGGATCCACCACCATGGGAGTGGTGGCGGAACTGCCCCCCCAAGTTCACCGCCCCCTGCCAATAAGACATCGCCTCCTGCCATCGAGCCAATAGGAGACCGCAGCAACAGAGGACACATCCTCCTACGATGGCCCACTCCCCCGCAGGAGAGCACGTCACCGCATCCTTGCAAACTATAAACAGATGCCCTTGAGACCCGCAATTGAAACACCAACTGGAGTCCCCTACCCCATGAGAGAGAGAGGCTCTCGCGACGTAGCTGCGAAGGAAGCTACCTTTGCAGCTGAGCTGGAGATGTAGCCCCAGCATACCGTGAGGGCTTCGACACCCTCCTCGATGAGACCACCAGCCAGACCTCCGCTCCTGCTCCATGTGTCGCCCCGACATCCTCCACCAGCCCTTCCCTAGCCACCACGAGCGAAGGCCCGAGAGCAACCCCGAGCGTCGCTCCGACCTTTGCCCCAGGCCTGCCCCTGAGCGACGCCCCAACCATCGCCCTAGCTTCCGAATCATGTGCAGGCCCGACACTCGGCCCAGACCTCCCCCTAGCCTCCGCGAACGGAACCCCAAAAGCAACGCCTGGCACCGCCCTGACTCACACCTCGGATCCACTCCCGAGAACCACCTCGACTTTCGCCCTAGAATTGCCCCAACGAAGCTCTCTCGAACGAATCGCCATCAGACATTCATAAGGTCATTTTATAACTAAGTTTAATTAAATTTAAGAATTCATGGATAGGAACTCAGACCTAAATACAAACCCACATGCATGATTTGGGTCCAAGATATTGTATCAAAATGATTCGAAACTCAATTAAACTAGTGGTGGTGAAAATCCATCTATTATGATAAGTGCATTTGCAAGCGATAACTTTCAACATCCTCGGTGCACTTGTGTTAAAAAAGATAAAGATAACATGTTCATAATATTCAAAGATAATGAAGGATGCCTAATAGATAAGACATCTAGATGTCCTTAGTTAACAGAGTTTATGTATTAGCCCTATAAAGATGTAAAGGGCCCAATCTCAAGTACAAAATTTTCTACGCAAGGTCCCTCCTAAAAAAACTTGATGTAGTCCATTACTTATTTAATTTAGAGTAAATACACAAAAACCCCTAAAGTATACACCCGATTCAATGTCATAGCTAAACTTTAAAAGGTAATAATGTGGTACCTGATCTTTAATATTTGTTTCAATGTGGTTTTGAACTATTGTGATTTAAGGTTAGAAAGATAAAATGATAACTAAATTTCAATAGTCAAAGATCAAATTAAAACAAATCTTAAAGATCAGGTACCACATTGTTACTTTTCAAAGTTCACGTATGACATTGAAATAGAGTGTATAGTCCAGGGACTTTTTATAATTTACTCTTTAATTTAATTTGAATGTATTTTCTTTACTTATTTGGGTTGGATTTTAAGTTATGTATTTTCTACCAAAGGGTTCCTTGGTTCACAGAGATGCATCACTTTATCAGGAAACAACTATGTAAAAGTCGTTTGAAACGGGAGTTAATGTTGATATAGGGAAGTAGAATGAAATATTTGAGATTTTAATGGCCACATGATGTTATCCATTTCCCTATTGACCACACATCCACCTTAGCATTTGCATTCCTGCTACTGTCATTCCCTACACATGTCTATGGTTCGCAGACCAACATTCTGATCCACAGAGCATAGCAGGCCTCATGGCTGCTTTGTAATAGTTTCCTTTGACTTTCAAAAGGATTTTCTTATCACAATGAACAATAGAAGCTCATCTCTACTTTAGCCAACCTGCATTTTTTCTGAGTAACATCTATTATCTCATCAATCAACACAATATCATCGGTGAATAACATACACCAAAGTATCTCAATATTAGCCTACTTATTCTAATGTGACAAATGCCTTGTCAATCCAAAAAATGATTTAAATACATGTGTTGCACACATCTGGTATGTGGAGTGTTAATAGGACAATGTGTCAACAGCATCTCTAGCAGCATGACTATCCAAAAAATCAGTGGGATACTTCTTTGGCAGCACCATATTGAAGCACGTCAAGTTTCTAAAACTCGATATATGCTTCAGCCAATAGTGCCCTGATTGAATTTCCCTTTTATAGAGGGTTTCATGTAAAGAAAGCAATGGAGCATTGACTTAGATCATAGCATCTTTTGTTGATATTTTATTGTATTTTAAATACATATCTTAAGTTCGTATTAAAATCAACATAAATTTAATTAAATTTATGAGCTTTATGCACGATTACTAAAAGGTAGCAAATCCCATGAATTTGAAGTTGAGTGTGCACGTTATGAGAAATGAGACTCGTATATTTGTATGGGTAGTGCATGAGACATATTTGCAAATTAAGATCTTTCAATATGTGGTGTCGCAATACTATATTTTGGTAGTTTCTTTTCAAATGGCATTTCTCTTTATTTTGTAACGTTAAGATGGTTACATGTAACATGTATTTCTTGAGGCATTAATATTATTGCATTAAGTTTCAACCTTTAATTTATTAGTGAATTGCTCCAACATTATATGTATTACTCATATATATATATATATGAGTATTTGCTTGTGATGAATGACGCGATAATTCTATCCTCTCCATCCTTTTTTAGAGAGTCAATTTGAGAGAGCGATCTATTGTTGTTAAATAGATCTCGACGTTGGAGCATGCATGTCCGTTGAGATCTCACTGTTACATCCTGGAGAGTAGTTGTACCAATACCAGTTGCACCATCAGAATCTTTGTGGGGGTATGAATCTATTCTTAAGGTCAATGCATTTTGCATGCCTCGACAAGTTGGTTCATCTTGTCATCATATCAGTATCGCATCAAGTCCCGTATTATTTTCTAACCCTCCTTATATTTTACCTACAATTTTTTTTTGAAGTCTAAAAAAGGGGGAAACACTCAGTGGTGCCCGCCCCTGCATTAAATTAAAACAAGAAAAAAAAAGAAAAGGAAACTTACAAGGTACCAACCGTGATACCAAAAAGGGAACTAAACCAACAACCAGTCATCAACTAAACGGGTACAGTGTAACAGCACATTCTCTTTGTAAAAACGCTGCCCGGTAAAGATAGCATCATTTTGGCCAAGCCAAATTGCCCAAACCTTCGCTAATGGCCGCAGCAACTCCCTACGCTCCCTGCTCTTGTTTGCCACCATCGAGTCCCAGAAAGAAGCCAGATCCGTGAAGCACGCCCAGGTATCAGTCGCCTCCTCCCAAATGCCCATCACCGCCGGGCACGCGAAGAAAAGATGTTCCAGAGTTTCCATGGCATTGTTGCAAAGAATACAACTATCAGGGATAGTCCCAATCAGCCCCGCGCAGCGATCCCTCGTCATCAATCTCTGCCTCCGTACCAGCCAAAGGAAGAAGCCCACCCTCTCGGGAAGCCTCAGACCCCATACAAAACTGCAATCGCGCACCACCGCCTCCGGCCTGGGAAGAGGGGAGGAAGAAACCGCCACAAACGCCTTTCTGGCCGAGAAGGGCCCCCCCTTCCAGGCCCAGTGATCCCTACCGCCCGAAGGCTGACAGGCACCCCCGACGGCCTCCAAAAGGAGATAGCTGCGGAGCCTCTGCTTCGAGAGGTTATCACGGAAGAGAGGAAACCAACTGGCCTCAGACCAGCAGGAGGCCACGCAAGCATTTCCATCAACCGCTAAAGCGAACAACCGAGGGAACCTCGAACAAAGAGGTTCCTCCCCCGTCCAAACATCTTTCCAGAATTTGAAAGTACGACCATCACCAAGAACCGGAGCAAAGAAATACAAGAATTTAGAAAAACTCTCCAGCACCCCCCTCCAGAAAGGCGTCTGAGGCCCCAACCTAGCAGCCGCCATCGGAAGCGCCCCGCCAATGTCATGGATCTTCCGCAAAACCTCACTGCAAAAACCTTCACCAGGTCCCCATAACCTGCTGACCCATTTAAGGAGAAAAGCCTCATTAACATGGTCCAACCTCCGGACGCCCAGACCCCCCTCGCTTTTCCGTCTCGTAACCTCGTCCCACCCCACCAAGTGCATCCCACCCGAAGATTCCCCATTTTTCCCCACAAAAACCTCCGCATGAGTTTCTCGAGACGACAGCGAATCCCCACCGGCAAGCGACGGTTAGATAAGAAATACACCGGGATAGACGAAAACACCGCCTTGAGAAGGACGAGGCGGCCCCCCTTCGAAAGCATGGCAGATCTCCAACCAGCATGCCTCTTCTCAACCTTCTCCACTACCTTGGACCAATCTCTCAGCCGAGTCCTGCTCGAGACCAGCGGCAGCCCCAAATAATCAATAGGCATGGCACAAGGCTGAGAACCCAATATCGAACCGCACTCGGCCACCTCCTCCATGCTAAGACCAAACGGAACCACCTTCGACTTGGTGGCATTTTTTAATAGACCCGACATCTCACTGAACACCTCAAGCGTAGCCGCCATGGCCGAGACCTCCGCAGGGCCCCCCTCGATGAAAAAGACGGTGTCGTCAGCATACTGGAGCAAGGGAACCACCACCCCGTCACAAGAGAACCCCCTTGAGAGGTCGCAATCGATTACCCGGTAAGCCATCCGAGAAAGACGTCCACGGCCACAACGAACAGCAGAGGCGCAAGGGGGCAGCCCTGCCGGACCCCCCTCTTAGGCTGGAAAGAGCCCCCCTCAAGGCGCCCGTTAACCATGACTGAAAAGGAGGCCGTAGTGACGCAACGGTGCATCCAAGAAATCCATACCTCCGGGAAGCCCCTCTGCCTCAAAACCGACCAAATGAAACTCCAGTCAAGGCAGTCATACGCCTTCGCAAAGTCAACCTTCTACAGCACACCACGACACCCCTCCCTCGTCCACTTCGCAACCATCTCCGAAGCCAAAGTGATACAATCCGCAATCTGCCTTCCCCGAACAAAAGCAGCCTGCATAGGCGAGATAACAGTGTCAAGCATCCGGGCCAGCCTCAGAGCGAACACCTTCGCCACGATCAAATAAAGAGCATTCGATATAGCAATAGGGCGGAAATCCTCAATACGCTCAGCCGAAGAGGACTTAGGAAGCAACACAATGAGGGCTCTATTGATTTTATCAAAGCCTGCATTACCATCACAAAACTTGGAGATCACCTCCAACACCTCTGTGCCCACCAAGCCCCAAAAGTCTTTGTAGAAGGCCACCGAGAAGCCGTCAGGACCCGGAGATCCATCCGTGTTAAGATCCCACACTGTCGCTTTTACCTCCTCCAAAGTTACATTCCTCGTCAGATCCTCGCAAAGCGGGGGTGATAGCGGCGGAGCCCCAACCCCCGCCCACCTCCACAGTCTCGGGACGCGCCTCCCCGAGAAATCCTTGAAATAATCCACAATCGCCCGCCCCATAGCCTCGTCACCCACCACGCGCCTATCATCAATCGTGATCGAGCGAAGGACGTTCGATCGCCGCCTTCCATTGGCCACGCGATGGAAATACGCCGTGTTGGCATCCCCCTCCTTCAACCAAGACACCCTCGACCTCTGGCGCCATTCTGTGACCCGTATCAAATCCTCCTCCGCCATCTTCTTCTGAGCGGCCGACCGCACGACAAGCTCCTCCTGTTGAAGCTCCCTAACCCCCTCCAAAGCGTCTAAAGCGCTGACCACCCCCTCCGCCTCCCTTCTGGTCGCAACTCTCGTCGCCCTCGACTCCTTCTTAAAGATAGCCAACCGCTTGCGCAAAGAGTCGAGTTTGCGAACAAACCTCGACACCGCGGAGCCCCCCAGCTGCACTTTGGCCCATTGATCCGCAACAAGATTCCTGAAATTGTCCTCCAGCAACCAGCATCTCTCATACCTGAAAAAACCCCTCGAAACAGACACATCACCAGAGTCCCATAAGATAGGATTGTGGTCAGACATGCACCGAGGCCCGGAGCTCACAAAAGAAAGAGGGAAGGCATCCAAAAGCTCCACGGACGCCAAGAACCTATCAATACAGGATCGGGAGTTTGAATTCCTCCACGTGTAAGTGATATTGCCGCTCCCAAGTCCTCGAGAGCCAACGAGTCGATGAGCTCCGAAAAATCCGACGAGCCAGGGTCCTGACCACCCCTAGAACGTGGCATGGCCGACGAGCGGAGGGTAACGTTGAAGTCACCCCCAATCAGCTAGGGGATCCCCTCAAACCGGCGACCAGCCTCACGCAAATCCTCCCAAAGCTCCATTCTCTTAATATTGCAGCACGACCCGTAAGCACAAGAGAAAGCAATCGGCGACGATGAATCCACCCGAGTCAAAAGAAACCGATAGAGAATGTCTCCCTCTGAAGACCGAGCTGAACGATAAAGCCGCAGACCTCCAAGCGATGAGCAGACCGCCCGCCGAGCCCACCACGTCCAGAGCCCTGACCTCATCCAAGCCCCCCGCACCAAACGACCTCCAAAGAATGTCACTCAAATCCTGGAGCTTAGTCTCCTACAACATGACGATGTCACACTCCCATTCTGAGAACCTCATCCCAATGTTTTCCTCTTGGCCGCCTCCCCCAACCCTCGCACATTCCAAGACAGCACCTTCATGAGGAACCTTCCAAATGCCCCCCAGCTCGGATGAAACCAACCGCCTCCGCAACCGCATCCTTCAAAGACGAGCACCCCTGCGCCACGATGGGCAAAGAGCGCGCTCTGTTCCTCCTCTTGTATCTCTTAGCAGATCTTCTTTCAGGTATCCCCCCAACCATATCAGCCTCTGCAACCTCAGTCAGCACCACCGAGCTCTGCCTCAGGAAATCGCGAACCAGTGCCGCCGAAGACGGACCCTCCAGCGAGGTCGTCGTCGAGCCGCCGAGAACCCCTCCCTCCGCGATCGTCGAGTTAGGAGAAGAATCATGCGTCATCGAAGCCCCCCCCCCCGCCCCAGCCGAGGGAGCCAAGCCAACCAAAGGAGCAGAGAAGACCGCTGAGGAGGGAAAGGAAAGAAGCGGAGCCGGGTCCAAATTCTCGCCCGCAAAAGATCCGAAAGAAAGACAATACGAGAGTCCATCGACAGGCCGAACGGCATAAGGATCCGACCGAAGAATCTTGATGGCGATACCTGGCGCCCGAGCCCAGAAGCTAATGGCCCCAGCGACCCCTGGACTCCTCCCCGCCATGTCATCAGACAAACCGGCAACTCAAGAATCCATGCACAGAGACCAAGGTTTATAATCGAAGGGACGTACGAAATCATCACTGCGTGACGAGTCCCGCGAAGCGTCACCATGCACAGCCACCTGTCCCTCGGAAGATGAGGCGACGCCCTTCCCCCTCCCTAGTTCCGACGAAGCCATCACCGCCCCCCTCCGCCCCATCGGTGGCGGTGACGGGTCAACAACCGACATCTCAACCCGACACCTGAATCGGCCGACCTTCATGCATTCGGAGAAGACGTGACCCGACGCACCATCAAGAAAATTCTTATTGCACTCCATGAGAACCCGAGTGATGTCAAGCTCCAAGCCCGGCGCCAAACCATTATCGATGACCGCAAGGACCTCTCCCCACCGCCGTAGCATCCGACTGAGACAATACACCGATCTGGAAAGGAATGGTACCCCACGGACCTCCGCCACACAAACCTCGACGCTCGAACACGCCCCGTCCGCAAAACGCAGGTCCCTCCTAACGAGATCAGCCGCCTCTTCATTCCGAAGTAACCGGTCTCGCTGAGCAGCAGACAACCCCCGAGCACAACAGCGATTAGAATCAATGGCGACAACGTCCCCCACAAACCGTGCTCCAAGGAACTCGTGAAGATGGCTCCTCACGCAGTCCACCGTCAAGCAGTTATGCAAACTCAAACCAATGACTGCATACTTAAACTCCTCCCCCTGGTAAACCCTGGAAGCGGCTCCGAAAGCTTAAACTGCGGCACGGAAGACGTCACCGGCGTTGTCGAAGCGGTCGCCCCTCTTTCGAAAAAATGGACGCTGGAAACCGGAGCAGAACTTGGACCACCTGCCACCACCTGCGCGAACGAGCGCCCTCCCCGGACGAAGAAGGCCCCATGCAAAGACGACTCCCCTAGCTTGAACGCACCCCCATGAGCCGGTGCAGAAGCCTTTCAAAGCCGATAGCGCAACCCACAGGAGGCCATTCGGTGCCCCAAACCTCGGCATGCAAAGCACCTCGGTCGAGCAATGCAAACCGACGCCAGATGACCCCTCAACCCACAGCGGAAGCATCTCCTCTCCGGCTTCCTGTGGGACACATGCACCCAACCATCACGACGGCCCTCGCCACCCTCCCCCGCTCCTTCCTTACCTTCTGCGCCAGCCACAACAAACTGTGTGCTCCCACTTCCACTGCGCGACTCCTCCACCCCACCTCGACCGGCCCCTCTCCCGCTGCAGCTGCCCCGACTGCCCCTAGCTACACCAGTGACAACAGCTCCGCCACTCCCGAGCACCCCACTTCTCACCACATCGACCTCAGCCGCGGCCCGCCTCGCTTTCCCGCTCCCACTCTGACTCGCTTCACCCTTCTCGCACCACCTCGCACCGACCCTGTCGCTCTCCCACTCCCACGCTCTCGTTCTCGCTCTCCTCGCCACCCAGAATTATCGTTTATCCAAACATCCTATTTTACCTAGGTGCTTTGCATGCGGAGGTATTTTACCTGCAATTTAAGAATACATTTGGATGTTTCTTTATTTCTTTTGTCTAAATACCTTCTCATAGACTTAATTACGATTGAGTAGTTCTCTGATTCCACGTAATGATGAAAAAAATGTTGACGGAATATTTTTTATTTGTAAGAGTTGAATGTTGTGGCTATGTTCTTAAAAACACTAGCTTGAAATATCTGAAAGTGTGGGGGTATTTAACCAAACTCTTGCTTATTAAGTATAAGAAAAAAACGTGTATTGAAAAAAATTACTTTGCTTGATCAGTGTATATGTTCATAATAATCATGTTGGTCAATGTAAAATTGCATGTTGATCTATTGTAATTAAAAGTCAAAAAAAACCCTCATAAATTATGTTTGGCTTCTTGTTTTGATATTAAAGACATTAGAGAAGTAGCTATCATCTTGACAATAAACTTGTAATAAAGTCTAATTATATTTCTCCACCACAAGATTATTACATATTGGAAAGATTTGCAAAAGATTTTCTTCTTTTGAATGAAAGCCGATAAGTACTCCTATTCTAAACTCATTTTTCAAAAAGAGTTAAAGTGGCAGTATACTTCAAATTAGAGATGCACAAATTATTGATTGTCTTATGCATTAGATACAATGTTGCATACGTTGTTGGAAAGTTATGCAGGTATAAATCTGGAATAGAGCATTGGGATGCTCTGACTAGACTGCTTTAATATCTCAAAGAAGCAATGGATTATTGTTTAATATTTTGTGGAGATCCTCCGATTCTTGAAGGATATTGCAATGCGAATTGGATCCATGATTAAGATAAATGAAAATTACAAGTGGATATATTTACTTTTGAAAGATGAGCTATTTCTTGGAAATCAACCAAGTAAACACTCATTGCTTTCTTGGAGAAAGCAAGTTTTAAGACTAAATGGTTGCAAAACTTCTTAGTAGATCTTCCCATTTGGATGAAACCAATACTATCAATGTTCATCGAGTGTGATAGCTAAGCTTTTATAGCAAGAGCTAAAGTAAAGTTTATAATGGGAAAATCCAGCATATTTGCCTGAGAGATAATATTAGGAGACATCTCATTGTGATGAAGTCATATCAATGGATTATGTGCACTTAGAATAGAATTGGGTTGATCCTCTGACTAAACCACTAAGAAGAAAGTTTATGGAGAGCGCATCGAGGGAAATGGGATTATGCCCAAATCAGAAGTTGAAGTGATGGAAAACCCAACCTTCATGACTAGAGATCCCAGAAAGAACTTTCATATGGGAAAAACAATTCACTAGACAATTTAGAGGATACTATCAATGATTATGTATTCCTATGGTGTACAACAAGATAGTATCAAAGTGGTGAGGTAGAACATACAGGTTCTTTATGGACATCATAGCCCAAATTTGATGGTGTATAAAAGAAGTATACACTTGATGATGATGATCCACCTATGTGGGTGTGGAGTGAGACCGCTTCCTATGAGATTTTTGGCCAAAATCTCTAGAGCACTCATGAAAATCCAGGTAGATGCATGGCAGAAATGTGTCAACCCGCATGACCAACAAAGATTAGAAAATGTAATTTGAGATATGAGTCAATGGTTTCACAAATAAAGGATTGGTTCATAGGAATTATAATTCCACCAACCTTTAGGAACTATATTCATACTCTTTATGCATCAGTTCATAGTCGATAAGATACCAAGTCTTACGCATTATATTTTCAAGTTCCTTCTAAAGTCATCCTTAAGTTTTATCCCTCTTTAATAGTTATCTTTATTTCTTTTTGAAATTGTGGGGGATACAAAGAGATAGTTAAAAAAAGTATTTGAAATAGTGGCGGATGGTTATATTTTATTGTATTTCAAATACTTATCTTAATTTCATGTTAAAATCGACATAAATTTAATTAAATTTATGAGCTCAATGCACGATTGCTAAAAGGTAGTAAATCCCATGAATTTGAAGTTGAGTGGGCATGTTATAAGAAATGAGACTCACATATTTGCATGGGTGGCAATGCGTGAGTTATATCTGCAAATCAAGAGCTTTTAATATTCGGTGCTACAATACTATTTTAATACTTCTTGAGGCATTAATATTATTGCACTAAGTTTCAAGCTTTAACTTATTAGTGAATTGCTCCAACATTATATGTTTTACTCCTATATTCCTATATATATGTGAGTATTTGCTTGTGATGAACAACACACAACAATTACATCCTCTTAGTCCTTTTTGAGCGAGTCAATTTGAAGTAATAGTCTATTGTTGCTCAATAGATCTCGACGTTGGTGCGTGCACGCTCGTCGAGATCTCATCGTTGTATCCTGAAGAGTAATCGTACCAATACCTTGAACCATCAAAATCTCCATGGAGGTACGAATCTATTCATAAGATCAATGCATTTTGCACGCCTCGGTAAGCCGATTCATCTCTTTGTATCGTATCATGTCCGGTGACCGGTGTTATCTTCTAACCCTCCTTATATTTTATCTGAGAGGAATTTTCGTCTCAAGGGTAAGTTATTAACTTATTGCCCCTGGACGTTAGGCAAAAATTCTTTTTATTATTTATCGTAGGTAAGTCACCGTAAGACAAAGCCGCCTCTTGAAGAGGTGACTTTCATCCAGAACAGAAAAAAAGAGAAGCAGCAGCTTTGCCTATGCTAGCACTAGCAGAGCTGCTGCATCTCCTTTTTTAGGAAGTATAAATTTAATTTAAATCATGCATCATGTGAATCATACAACATGTGAATCAAATATGGTATAACAAAAGTTAATACGACATAGTTCATAGATTAGTTGGATAAAAGGTTTACATATAACATGGAAAATCATACAACATGGGAACCACAAAATTCAAGACAACATCCCACATCTTATAAATAGATATGTACATACGAAGTTCATATAGGCGTGCATGCCTTATATTACAAAAAATATCACAGATATCAATCTATCCTTTACGCTCCCTTCTCCGTTTGTATTGCAATTTGACCGGTCTGTCATCAGCCTTCGATGTCTCAGGTGCGCTTAGCTCAAATTCATGAAGTTGGTTGTGTCGATCGATATCAGTAATGTTGCTTGTATTCGTTCTCTCAGCTCCGAAGAAGTCCAAAGGGAGCGGTGAGTGCCGCGAAGGTCCTATGTGGTGCAGGCAGTGTGGTAGGATCCCTAGACGGGCCACCCTCAGGAATAGAATTCTTAAATTCTATGCCGAATTGTGGTGGTAGTTGCGTCTCAATCGGGGCATCTCCCTCGTCAGAAGTAAATACATTTTCCGTAATGGGATTGCAAATATTTTAAAAAGCATTGTAGCTTTCAGAAAAGTTCTTTGTAGTGTAACCAAATCTATACCCTCCATCAAATGCAATCGTCAACGTTCTTTAGGACAATCATGGGTGTCAAACCACTTTGAAGCATTCTCATCACACTCATTAAGTTTGTCCATGTAAGTATGCCACTTTAATTGCAAATAGACTTTTCCCACCCTCATGACCATTCGTTTCATTGATTGATTCTTGTGAGCATCATTAAAATTGCTACCCATGTATCGTAGACAGAAGCGTTAATGGACGTATGGTGGAAGAGATTTTACCTTCGAGTATCTAAGTGCAGCACGTATGCCAAGAGCACGGTCAGATAGCATACAAATCGATCCAGGACGATCATGGAAAACATGCAAACGCACCCTCTCCAGAAATCAAGCCCAACTAAAGCCATCCTCCTCGTTGACAAATGCAAATGCCACCGGCAGGATGTGGTTAGTTGCATCGCTTGAGCAAGCAATTAGAATACTATGTTTATACCTTCCGTACATATGTGTACCATCCACATTAATAATGATTCTGTAGTGTCTGAAGGACCCAATACAAGGCCCAAATGCCCAAAAGGCCCCTCAAATAGCACTCCTTCATTCACTATTATTGTGTCGATATCTGTAACCAAACATGTAATAGCCTCTTTAGAAGCTCAAAAAAGATACGGAAGTTTGTTGTAAGATTTCCTCCAATCTTCATAAACCATCTCTATTCTCTTCCTCCTTGCATCTTAAACCCTCCTTCTGCTCACTTGGAAGCCAAAGTCATCCTAAATTGATGTTTGTAAATACAACACCTTCACTGAGGGAGATATTTTGATTTAATGAAGAAATCTGAGTGTCGTGAAGTTGCCACCCAGTTGTAGATGATCTTGATTGATAGCACGATTCAAGCAATATGCGGCTTGTCGACCATTGAGACAACAAACTATCCATCAATTGGTCGACAATGATCACGCAATCTTCACAAGCATCCCCAAATCCGTTCGCTGCAGTGCACATCCCAGACCTTTCTGGCTGATTCAAGTATCGTGAAGTTATGATGTCGTTTAATGTGGAACACCTTCACAGAGTACACCAGGTTGGTTTTGCTTTTGAAAAGCATCGCATTCTTCAACTTGCTACTCAAACTGATCTCATCATCACAGTTCATGCAATTTTCGTCATTCAAAAGATAACCAACACCTCCTTTCATGTTCAGAAATGGTATGTCAAAAACGATCTGTATTCCCAGATGATCATGCTCCTCACTATCATCATTTTCCATCTCGTCATCGGTATTCTAGGGCGAGGGTTCCATCAACCTATCAAGTTCTGGATCATTATCAAAAGTTCCTACACAAGGACCCATATTCACCACAGGATGAAGAGATGTATTTCCATCCTGAGGTACAAATCCATGAGGTACTGATCCGGACATATAAACAGTGACAGTAAATATCACGAGCCGATATGCAGCACCCATCTCCTTAGCATATTCCACAATCTCTCAAACATCATCATAAAACTCGACGCACCCTATGTAAAATGTTGCACCATCTTGGGACATTTTATGAAACACTTGTAATTCGACTCATTGCGATAAGTCCATCCTGAATACGGACTTGATGTGCTCAATCAACCCCGTGAATGACATTTCGTGATCAATCTTGATGGTTTTCATACGAACTTTGACATAGGTCATGTCCTTACTCGACTTCGAAATAGTCCCACCACAATGACAAAAGCAACAAACTTCACAAGACATCTCAATTTATATTAGGTCGACAATCATTGATTAAAGATGAAAAAACATATATAATTTAAAACATTCAACATCCCACTCAAAAACCTCCAAAAACCTTAAACCCGCAATATACAATACCTTCCTTAAGGTTGGGGAAGGGGAAGGAGTGGAGATTGATCGGAACTGACAGATCCATCGCAAGAAGGAAGCCGGCGGTGAGGACGGGGCGGCGGTGGTCGTAGCATGCAGCAGGGGCGAGGGCAGCAGTGGTCGGGCGGACTAGAATGAGTCGCATTGGCGGGTTATGTTCGCTCATTGTGTTTAATACTCGATCAAAGCCGTATGTTGAAGAGGCAGCTTTAGCCCAAAGCCACCTCTTCAAGAGACGGTTTTCTCTTGACCAAAGCCGTCTCTTCAATACAGTAAGTAATAAAAAAAATGACTACCACCCAAGGGCAATAAGTATACTAACTTACCCCTGAGACGAATTTTCATCTTTTATGTGAGATGTTGTGGTAAAAATCAATTTTCCATTCTAAAATAGCAATCACTATAATCAAGTTGAATCTAAATCGACCTCCGTGCAACAAACGGCATTACATTCATCCAGACAAGACACAACATTTCATGTCAGAGTTACCTCACTTCCGTGACCGTCGACTCCGTTATCGTTTTCCTCGTGAATTTGCCACGACCGTGGGTGAACTTCAAAGACTTGTAAAGCCTCCGCAATCGGGCAGTGCAGTACCGCCTGAAATCAAATCAAAACATACATCGACATTAGAACCGGAAAAAAGAAGAAAAATCACAACATTTTTTTCCGAATGCTGGCTCCCTCACCGATAACGCGTATAATCCCGATGCCGCAGCCCATGTTGCATCTGTGCGGATCTCACGAGCTGCAGAACTGCACAGAAAACAGGTACTGGACATCGAAATTGTGTAATCCAATAACATATGCCGATCTGATCGTGAACGAGGGGATCGAAAATGGGATAGCTTGCCCTCGATCGAGAACTTGGGGTGGATCTGTTCCTGGCTCTTGTCGTCGATTTCCATCGCCGACGCCGCCTCGTTGCCCTTCGCCATTGCTCGACTGCGATCGAGAATGAGATTGGAGTCGAGACTGATGAATCGGATCTAGGGTTTTAGTAACGGAGAAAATCATGGGAGAGAGAGGCGGCGGGAGGAGTTCGGGTTGTTTTTCGTCGCGATGGATACCGGCGACGGCGGACGGGAAAGGCCCGAATGTGAATGAAGGATACTATTCAGTTGCTTGACCAGGTGGGCACATACTACCCCTTCTTAGGCTAAGCTCCTTCCTCTCTCATTGGATATTGGAAGTAGGTCGTCTATCCTTAATTATATTGATATTTTTTTCTTGTCTCCAACTCGGTTGCATCAGAAAGAAAGCTTACCGACATCCCTCACTAACTGATTAGATTTTTTGGCTATCCATCGTTTGAAGAATAACTCTAATATTTATAAAAGCTTCTTATACTCCTAATGTATTGGTGCATCCCTCCTTAACCTTGGACGATCGCATCCATCCAAGTCAACTTCTATGATGATCTATACTCTTTCCTTCATGCCCTTCTGTGGAACTGACATGAAATTGAGCATAAATTAACAAAGAAATACCTACTTGTTTCTCGAGAATAAATGGGAGATAAGCTCGGTATCATATGATCAAATAGTTGACTCAGCTTCTTGTTGTTTTAAGAAAACATCACCTTCCATTGTTCTTTTTCCACAAAAAAAAAAACATATATGAGATGAGAAAGAAAATATTTCCCTAGGATTTTGTAGTTATCTCCAATTCAAGTTAATTATGTTTTGCTTCTTTCCTCAAAGAAAGATGATCCACTTCAACATGTAATTTTTATTTATCTGAGTGGAAGATGCCTCCTAAAAAATTGACTTGAATATATGATAAATTTGCCTCCTCAAGATGAAGTGGATGTTTCATCTGTCAGAGCCGCCATTGTCATTTGTTGTCTCCTATTTCATTTGACACCCATGTATCCAACCATACATCACACATGGGTAGACATGAGCAAAACCTTCTAATCAACCATCAGCACATTTTGCATCTAGTCATCATCGAAAATTCATCAGTTGGCAAACAAATAGAATTATCCGCACACTCGTCAACATTAGTATGTTGCAGTTACATAAAAATTGAAAGAAAAAAATAAACTGTCTTATAATCATTTTATACTTCCACATATCATTCATGTATTAAAAATAAACACTGGCATTTGCGTTGAAAACTAGCTTCAACACATTTCTATACAACTAGGGATGAGCATTGAGTTAGGCTGGCCTATCCCGGTTGATGCATATTTCCATAATTTTGTTTGAGTTGTTGTGTTATTTTAAGCTGATACTATATCAATAATAATTTAGTTTTTATTTCACTAGCGTATATGATGGTCGATGCAACAATGCAACTAGTAACAGATTGGTATTTAGAGTACTTGTATATTAGGAACATATACTTATGTACTTAGCTTTTCATGTTGTTTTCTATTTTCAGTATTTTAGAAAGGATTTTATACATATGCATTCTTATTTTTATACTATTTGAATCTTTATGTTGTTTTCTAATGTTATGATTTTGATGGATTTAAAAATGACTTTAATCTCTATTTAGTCTTATATAAATTTCTAAAATATTTGTAAAGAAATTCAAATTATTTTCTTAGTTTTAATTTTTAGGGTATTTTTTAATTTTTATCGTGGTGAAAAATAAAAGTAAAGTAAAATATTTGTATTTTATATGTTTTTACATTTTTGAGGTTATTTTTTATATTTTTTTATAGTTTAGTTTTATTTTTAAATTAGTTTTTGATTTTTTGTTCAAGTTTTAAATGTGTTCAAAATTTAAAAAGCTTAAACACCAACAAATTTAGTATAATTCTACTTTTGACTATTAAATGTCTTTCCTCTATATTTAAGCAACGTTGAGATGTTCTTGATATTTTGTTGTTTAATTTTATATGAATTATCAGTTTTATGTGTAAGGGTTCTCGCTATTAAGTGAATCAAATCAATTAGAAATAGACATTAAGGAATAAAATAAACCTATAAGATAGTGGAAGAAAATTTGTTAATTCTATTTTCTCTTATTATAAATACTTATTTATTTGACTAATTATTTGATATATTACATGTTACGTGATGAAATTTAACTAATTATTTGAACTGATTCTTTTTTATATTTACTATTATATTTTTATATAATGGATGTTATGTATTTTTTATATTCATTTTGTATGTTATTATGCATGGTCTTATAGAATTGTATTCGTAATTTGTGATTATTTATTTTATTACTTTAATATATATATAAACATGAGGAAGTTTTGTTTATTTGAAATCATGATATGTCCACATTATCACAATACAAATGAAATGTAAGCAGAATTCTATTGTACTCATTTATATGAATTTTATACATAAAACAAACTTTTTTTATCATGAAATATATTATTTCCCTTAGGAAACTCCGACTAAATAAAAAATTCCAATGTAAAATGACCAATTTAGTATAGTGCACATTAATAGGAGTGCATATGTGTTTCTACTTCATGAATTTATATTTTTTAGCCACATATAATAATAGCCTCGACTAGTAAAGTAATAATGAATGTTGAGTTCCATGGAGAGATGTCTTATGCCATAGGTATTCTCTACCTACCCACATGTGTGGGTTTCATGCTTTCTAGCCAAATATGTGCCTTATCGGACCATCCCTAATATGGTAAGCCAGCTTTAGCGCTTGTAGACTACCCGCTTCTCTCCAGCTTGCTACACAAAAAGCCTTCCCTTCCGGAACAAATCCTGAAAGCTATTTGCATCTCATGGGTTACATGATTCATCTCATCTTTGACTACTCACTAACGATCTCCTTCACATGTTGTCAATGCTTGCACATCAGAATGGACATTCAATCACTCATTGCCTCCATTTTTTAGGTTTTCTAGTATTTTAAGCGCTTATTTGACCGTAATGGCTCTTGCCCAGAATGCCTACCTCCATATAGCCTTCCGACCTTCTTCCAATACCTACCTTGCATCGGTCACACGACATTGAGAGGAAAGCATCCATTAGTTGATAACCCAACCTTTAGTGGGTAAAAGAGGTAAGCCAGTTTGAGGGTTGATATGAACAAGGGAATCAAGGGATTCCCTACAGTTATCATATAGTTGTCTCTTCACTCAACAACTTTCTCAGAGTTAGAGTCCATTGCTGGCCTAGTGGAGTGAGATACATATCTTTCTTGATGAAAAGATGGCCCGCAAACATTTTTTCCTACTTGGAATCCAGGATAAGTCCGGATTTCTTTCCTGAAATGGTTTCAGGTTGTAGTCTCACTCATAGATGATGAGATTTTTCCATTGCCTTCCACTTGGAGTTGAACTGGTGACATTACAGGTCATAGCTGCTCAAGATTTTATCTACTGCCTGCAATCATGTTGCAAACAATTAGGAATCCGCAACCCTCTGCAACAAACACTTATTATTTCCCTGAACATGAAGCATGCAAGAGCCAATCACCCATGTCTCCCGAGCATGACTTACCAAACCCCAGAAAAAAGGTCGCTATAAAAGGGTTAAAATCCCGCTATCGACTTCGACATGTTCAGTGTTAGCTAACTCATAGCAAACCATCCCTCCTGAGTAGAATGGTCGCGGATACACTCCAATTCTTCTTAAATGTGCACTTGATAAACGTATTGATGCTCTAACACAAGCAACTTTTTATCGATCAAGAACACTCTCAAGAACACACTCAAAAATGCTTGAGAACACAACCACATGATCATACAAGCACGTGCATAAAGTTCTTTCCTTATTAAAAGGGGAGACTCACTCTGGAGTGGAATGTGTACAAATGAGCCACAAACCCTCCTTATATACAAGACTCAAGGCAACCAAGGGACACTAATTATCAAATATACAATAATGACACATAAATACTCAAGACCTTTCAAGTTCCATGGCTACCCTTCGCGTTCCACACCAACTATCCATCTTCTTGTCTCTTCGACTCCTTGTTGTCCTTTCGTCTTCTCTCACGGTTGACATCACATTAACCACTCATCCATCAACACACTCGCACTCCAATGCCTTGTTAATGCAACTTTCCCACAACTCACCAAGTACCGCTAAACACTTAGTCTCGTGCCAAAGAGAACCCATGTCCACTAGACCCTCGTGCGGTAAATCCTTTCTTAGCGCTCCGCATGTTAAGGGGAAGTTTGCCAAAACTTTGCTATCATGGCCCCCAGACCACTCTCGTACGTGTACTACCGAGCATGCTCGTCCATGCTCGTACTCAACACCTATAACATTCCATGCCTCCTTGGACCACCACGCATCGCTACAGATACCGTGTGCCTTCATGCATACGCATGTTAATTGTACTGCATTGCTCCTCAATGCCTACCACTTCAATGCATATTGCCATGTTGTGCTTGCGTATGTACCACTACATCTGTCCATTGCCATATCTTGCATTGTTATTTGTGTACTCGTTATGCTCGCAGTGCTACAAACTCCATGACAGTCTGCTACTGATCCAATGCACTCTGTGACGCTTTTCCATTACCAACGTATGGTTGAGTCTCCAAGACTCTCGTGGATAACCTTTGTACCACCCACGCACTCTAGACTCCTCCTAAATTCATCTCCATCGATCATGTGCGTGCATCCGCTACAGTGTCTGCTTGACATTCTCGATCACAGAATTTGGGGGTGTGATAGTCTCTTTAAAGGAGAGGAGTTTTTCTCTCAGAGTCAGGATATGTGACCAATTCCTAAAACTGATTTTCTTTCATCCTTGTGATTTGGCTTAAGATTTTATCTTATCTTTCTCTTTTATAGATTTCCCTCAAATTACGTTCAAGCCAACGCTTATACTTTCTATATAATAAGCTCGATTTCACTTATGTAGCGGTATGGTGGAAGAAGGAGAGAATAAGGACATTAATCTGAATCTGGCAATATTTAACCTACTCTCTTTTCCTAAGTAGTTGGACCGTTCAAGTCCGTCTCGCAACGAGCTTCAACTAACATACTAAGTAATATCATTTTTTGAATCCATCCCCTATATTGAAATCTTTGTTCTAAACTCACACTTTCTGGTCTCTGTCTGATCATCAGATGATTGGCAGAGGATGATTAGAAGATGGATTCGTTGTCTTTTAGGGTTTCAAGAAGCATTTGAAAATTGATTAATTTATTTATCTAGAAATTAGGGAATATAGAAAGAAGTCATGGCAGTAAAATAATGGAAGAAAGTCATCGTTCACTACAACTCTCATCGACAATCTCAATCTTGTGGTGGGCATCCTTTCCTTTTGAGGGCATGAGTTCTCTAATATATAAATTGGAAGCACCACGATTATATATGCAATTGAGTGTCCTCATAAATTTGGTTTCCTTCTTGGTTCTAATGAATTGTTGATTTACCTCGACAACCCACCACTTCGTTAATAGCCCTATGTATATAATTCATTCTATGCCCTACCTACCCATTTTATATATTATTTTTGAACCACTGCTCATAGCTACCGCATGCATTCAACCCTTTTCCCCTCTCGAGGCTAACTATTTTTAGGGACCTTGTCGCATCATTTACAAGGCATTTACATTGAAACTTCACTCACCTATATAGAGCCACCATCTAACATCTGATTCCAAATCCTTCATTCATATTGTATAGGCTCAATTTTAGAGTATTTTATATGGTTCCGAGTATTTTATATGGTTTAGATTTGAGAAGCTTTATATATTCAAGATTTGACTTTTTATATAGTTTGAATGGTAATAAAAAACTATTATATTATAAAAACCTAACTTTGATGATGTCACTATAGGGCAACTAGATTTCATAATTCATAAGAGGGATCGGATCAGAATAAATCCAAAAATCCAAGTTTTTCAAGCACTCAAAATATAAAGATAGAGGTAAGTCAAGAGATTTACTTTGCGTGACTGATTTCTTGGAGTAGGAGGAAGATTGACCCTGAAATCTTGGAAAATTGGACTTCCATTGACCTTATGGAGAGTTGCTTAGAAGGGTTCTTTAACCAAGCATTAATACACCAAGTTGGACAGATACTTCCATTCTACTTCAACAGCGGAGAACCATACAAGCATCTTGCATGACTCGGAAAGTCGACGAGTGGAAAAATAAAGAGAATCTGAAGCAACCTTAGGGGTCATATAAAAGCAACAGGTCTGGTCACCTATTACCCCTATTGGAGGCACCCCTTCTCCCGAAGTTACAGGACTATTTTATCGAATTCCTTAGAGAGAGTTGTTTCATGCCCTTGGGTAGTCTCTACCTTCCCACCTATGTAAGTGACATGCTTTATATCCAACATTGGATTCCATTAACAATGAATTCCCTAGAATCGTATCACATGCATATTCTACATTATAGCATGCAACTGATTCAGCTTCCACTTCTAGGAGATCAAATAGAGCTCGATGAGTTTCTGCTAGACAAGGAATGGAAAGCACAACTGATACGAGGAACAATGGAATACTTAACATGTGGTTTGAGGTGGATTGGAAAATAGTTTGGAAAATAGACCCCATCTGCCCTCTTCAAAAGAATTTTTCGTACTTTAATTCGAATAGGTTGAGTACATTATGCTTATAGAACAACTAGCTCGTGGCTCGTGTTGTAGTCATGATACGAAACACCCATTAGTGCTTTTACCATGTACGTGCATTAGTCATTGTGTTAGGAAGGAGTGTGTGGCTCTTGAATCAAATAAGACATGTAAAGATGAATCGTGCACTTAAATCATACCTCAAACCAAATTCATGAGCTTATTCATGGGTAACCACATTCATTTATCCCTGAGGCAGTGATGGTGCACCAGAACCTATGATGCTTTAAGTTGATTATGGGATTGGAAACTTAAAAGCTCAACCTCCACGATAGAAAGCCAAACTATATACTGGTCAAACAAAACGATGGGTCAATCTATGTATTATGGGGTACACGAGCTGCTAGAATGTAAAGGATACCATGCATTTAAGTGGCTTGTTTGTTGGCATGGAAGTGCACACAATCGCCTAACTAAGACAAAGAACCTCAAAAAACAAGATTTCCCCCTCTAGATCTACAACCATATGAGTTCATCAAAGGACTAGAAGGAGTGGAACCACCACTTGTTAAGACCTGACCTAAGTTAGGTGTGGGGGTAAATTTTCTAATTGTGAGGTTGCCGCCACTAGATAGAAACAAAATTCTCTATAGGAGCTGTAGGAATCTCGATGAGTAGACCTCTATAACTATTGAGGTTGTTGGGACTAGTATTCATGTGCTTCACTCTTAGAAAGCCTCGTCATTGTGATTGTAGACGCCACGTCTTTGTGAAGGTGAAGGCTGGAAGAGAACCTCTCTTACACTTCATCATCTAGTCCGTCGATGAATTTCTACATGTCTTCGTGGGGTAGGTTGTGGTAGATGGTGCATGGTGGGAGAGTTTAGTGTAACAAACTATACTCATTGGTCGTCATTAGACCTTTCGTTGGGTCAAAATCTTCCTCCTCTAATCCTTACCCAATAGTTAGGGTATATTTAAGTGTAGAACTCGTTTACAAAAACATCCCATGAATGGGCTCTTCTAGATGTTGCATGGTGGTGTGTTGCCATCACTCGATGTGACTAGCCAGTGAACCCTGCATAAAAGTGAACCAAAACTCCATGAGTGTGTGGATCATCCTCAACTTTTGACACATGATCCAAAACTCCATCATTCGGCACACACGTGCCCATGAATTGGCGTACGTTGGACCCCCAGTATGTTGTGTAAGTTGTTTAATTCTTTTAGAGAGACACTAAATCCTCAGATCCTTTTGGTTCCGAAGACATTAAAGGGTGCTACTCTCTTCCTCTTATGAGGGATGGTAGGAAGACTCATCATGTTGTTGCATGAGGCTTTAATCAATAGTCTTCTAGTGTCATCACATGTGCAATATCGCTTGGGTAAGTGCAACTAACTATTATGCCATGATGGATCGACACAAGGCAACATGATTCCACAATAATCATTGCATTAACAATTGCTTCAATACTTAGAAAGACACTACAAGAATCATTGCATCATCAATTGCTTCAATACTTAGAAAGATAACTAACATGTTGTTTACAACTTGGGTTGTTCTCCTTGGAATTTGTGCTAGAGTCGTTGGCATCAAACAATATTTCACATTATGGGTCCCACTAATAATGTAGCATACCAAAGAAGGAATGGACTATCAAGCCTTGATAACACACGTGATGTATCATCCCTCTAACCACTAGGATCGACATGACGGGAGCGTCGGACCTACGATCCAATTTGCCCATAACATATGATACTCAGCAAAGCATCTCATGCACATCAGATTAATATTTGAAATATAATAACATGAGAGACAACATATTGTAAAATGAAGTAACTAAAATAATTCTCATCCATCGTATTCATTAAGTCCATGTCTAAAATATCCAAGTATAACTATACAAATATGACAAATGCTCTTGAGACTCTTACTACAATGTCTCTCGAAGAAGATAGATGAACAACCAGAAATAAAAAAACAAAAAGGACTATATTTTCCATGTTTGGTGTAATGTATCTATGCAAGATATGTCTCTTCATGATGACTATGGCATCTACTCGGTTGCATATGTTGGGTCTGCAGGAAGGTAATTTATGAGAAATTGCCTAATAACAAGACTAGCACTAAACACTAGAGTAATAGTAAATAAGGAAACTGCATTCACTCTCTCTCTCTCTCTCATTATACAAACACACGTACTGTAAAACAAACCTCTACAAGGCTACACTAACTCATACCATGTTACACATACAACATGTGTATTTAGTTACATTAGTTTGATTTATGAATGTTATCATACTCATCTCTAGCTCACTACTCGATAGAAAGAGTCCTCAATGGTGGAGGGCACAAATTATGGTATCTAATCAAGTATCTTTTCTTTATATATGTTTATATAAGTTCAAAACTCATGCTCCTCTAATATGCATGATCTATGGTATTATCTATCTTGGATCAAAACCCCTAGTAGACATAATCATGCTTGAGTAAAAATAATATCGTTATATATATCCAAAAATATCACAACTATATTTTGGAGCACCTCTCACGAAGTAACACCCAAGATACCGCTCAATACGACCATACCTAATGTGTTTACAAGTATTAACATTATGTATAATGGAAAAAAGAATGCTAACTTCACCACCAACCAACCCCAACTGAGTGACTATGAATGTATCTAAGTGATAATGTATGACACATCACTCAACTTGTCCGCTGGGGTTGCGACTTTCATTAGATCTACATTGGGTCCAACGGTGCATGCCTAGTTCGTTACAGTACTGATGGATATGTGATTCACCACTCTAATTAACTGGAACTAGAGCTTCGTCCTGAGTAATTAAGTGCATTTAGGTATTTATAACTCATAATTAGCATTCGTGCACTTAAAAATAATTTGCATAAATTATCATCTTCATTTTGCATTCATATATTCACTTGTAAAATAATCTAACTTCACTCAATTTTAATCCACTCATACTAACTCCATATTGACTGAAACATGTTCCATTGTGTACATATCACTAATATTAATCAATCAAAAATCTCAAAAATATACTAACTTGTATATATGTTAAATAAACCAAAGCCTTAATTCCAAGACAAAAGTCGTAATCGTTGATATCTCTCACATACAAGGTCAAATTTCACTCTACTCGCTTTTGAATTAATTTGCACTCAATTATCTATAAATAAAGATCAAATTCAAAAGAATTAGTGTTCATACGTGAAACTTATGTTTTTGGACTGAATTGTATATTGTATATATTCAATGATTTTTCATCATTTATTGTACAAAATTAACTCTTTCAATTTGTTTCTTTTTCATTCTTTAATTTGAATAATGTTTTAATAAATTCATCAAAAGTCAAAATACAAAAACTAAAAAAAACTCAAGTTCTAAACTACAATTTAGTTTGTACCTAAATCTCTTTTATTTGATTTATTTTTCTTCATTACTAAAATACCAAAAAAGTTAGACTAATGTGTAGATAGATTTATTTTATTTTATGCAATTTTGTTTGAATTTTTATTTTATTAAAAATAAAAAATGGTCAAACTTAAAAATATGGTATTTTATGCACATAAAGTACCACAAAAGGTGTTTTATATAGATGAGGTCTTTTGATTTTTGTTTCTTCATGAAAGTTGTAGATCGCATCGAGAAACCACTTTCGTAAAAGAAAACTTTTTTTTATTCGAGGTTTTTTGTATTTTATTTTGATTTTTATTTTAATTATTGGTTTTCGATTTTTGTGGGAGAGACACGTGGCTGGTCCTGAAGCAGCCACGTATCATTCCCTTGTTCCCTAGTCGCACCTCACCTAGACCGTTAGATATGGGCATAATTCAAAATCCGAGGATGCCACAAATCCTTCCCTCTCTCCACCTCTTCCCTCGACACGTGTCGTGCCCAAGTCCCTCTGATATGGGAACCATCGGATGGTTGTTGAGCAGGAAATCTTCGAGGATCGATATTTATTGATACGAAGTCGTTGTTTCCCGGATCAAACAAACAAATTTTTTCTTCTCTCACTGTAAAATAATTATAAAAAATAATGTGGAGCAAGATAAATGCTTTGCTACTTATTTACCTGTATAGCAGACAAGATCGAACTCAGGGAGGCTACAATTCTCGAGGGTTATTCAAATAATCGACGGAAAATCAATTAAGAGAAAAGCAGGAATCTCAAAGGCAAACTATCCTTGGTTTTTGTGGAATTTTTCCATTTTTATTTTTTTTATTTTTTATTTCTATTTTTTATTTCTGATTTTCAAATTTTTAGTGATTTTAATTTTGCATTTTTTTAAATTTCAAATAAGGAACAATATGCACAAGATAAGAAATACACGCACCAAACTCTTTTTGTATTTTTCAATTATATCTAAAAATGCTCAGAAAAATCCAGAGAAATTATTTTTGGGTTTTAAAACTTTGAAATATTTTTGAAAATTTTTGTAAAATTTTCAGATGTTTTTGTATTCTCTTAAAAATCAAACAGTGACAAAAATAAGAAACAGTGCACAGCTTGGAGTAATTTACAAATTAAAAATATTTTAATGCCCAAAACTCTTGACAATTATTTTTATTGAAATATATGTAAATATATACAAACAAGAACTGAAATCGTGATTTTTGGATTTTTGTAGAATTTTTTGTGATTTTTATAAGATTTTTGATGTTTTTCATTTTTTTGGGTTTTTTAAATAAGTAATAAGCAAAAATTGGATAAAAACTAAAAGACAATGAAAGGAGATTAATTTAATTTTTTGGATTTTTTAGAGAAATATTCAAATTTTTATGAATTTTTGAATTTCAGGAAGAGAAAAAAGACACTACTTTTTATTTTTTAATAATATTAAATAATGGCAAAATACAATGAAAAAATTATGCTAGAAAGATAAGCACATCAGGAGTATAGCATGATTTTTGGGAATTTTATTGACCAAATAAAATATTTACTTCAATAAGAAAAGCAAATTTAAAGTCTGTCAAATAAGGACGGAATTGCAATTAGTTAATCTATTTGTACTGAACAAATAATAGAAATAAAACAAAGGGTGACGTTTGCAATTTACCTAGCAAAAGGCGTGCCAAGCACGTGCTTGAGTTGTAGCAGGGGCTCTTTTGAAATTTCAGAAACCTTGGGACAGAGTTGAAATTTTCCCATTTTTTTTATTTCAGATCTAGGGTTCCTTCTGTTCTCTTCATTTCCTTTTGTAAAAGCAAAGGAGGCGTCAAGGGTGGTTGCGCCGCCCAAAGCCAAAGGAGGCGCTGCCCTTCTTCTCGTGATTGTTGGGATGACACGACCAACGACAGTGGATAACAACAAGAGCGGAATAGGCAACGATAACACGAAGGGGCGCACGGGTGTCAGCAGTTGTGAGCACGTGAATGCGGTGCGTCTTTGGCTGTTGAGATGCTATGGCGGAGATCGAGTGACGTCGACCGGTTGCGATTGAGGTGGTACGACCCTACCGTGTTGCGCACCTGGCATTGATGGCAGAGGGAGCGGCAGTTAGCGGTTGATGGAGGGGAGCTGGTGGTGGCACGACGCTATCAGTGTGCCTAGCGCAGAGGATGTGGTGGCGGGCTGATTCTCGAAGGCGATTTAGTGGTCGGAGGAAGCGGCGGTGAAGATGATGGTCGGGCGGGCTGTGGCGGGCGAGGGTGCTTCAGGCGACCTCAACGATGGATTGGTGTGCGGCTCTGCCTCATGCGGAGTAGGATGCTGGAGTACGGAAGGCTCGTCGCTAGCATCTGGCGCGGGGCGTTTTTTTATTTGCAAATGTAAATAGAGATTAAAAAAACTTTTTTTTATTTTTTAGAAATAGAACTGTAATTAATTATTTTTTTAAATTTTATATTTTTTACGTGATCCTGCAAAACAAATGTTAGAAAGATGGAAAAAATATTTTTTTGTTTTTTAATTAAATTTTTTATTTATCAACAATTTAGGATGCAAGCATGATGACTCGATCCTAAAATCACATGGAAGATGTGAATGCATGCGATTCCGAGGGGAATGACTGATGGAATCGGATCTCCCACCACCGTACGTGGTCGGAGGTAGGCGATCGTGCGAGGTAGAAAAGAATGCGTAGAGATCGAGAAAGTGAGATGAAAAATCGAGTTGATGGTGGATCAAATCACGATGGATTCTAAAATCTATATAAAAATTGATGATGAAATTAAAATGCAAAAAATTAAACTAAAGTTAATCTAGATAAAAAATAAGAAGAAAATGATGGATCTCACCTTTGGAGCGGAAAAGACCTTGATCACCTTGACGAAGGTCGACTCGCTGTCACCGGACGCTCGGAGGCTAGGCAACCTCCTGCGACAAGAAGACTCTCGGAGATCGGGCTCCTCTCACCAAAGATTGATCAAATTGAAATGATGGATAAGGAGCCATATAAATAGAAAATATAGGAATTGAAATTTGAATTTTTAGATGAAGATAAGAGATAAGAGAGACAAAATTGAAATGAGATAAAGTAAAAAGATTGGTGTTAACATTATTTACAAAAATTAACTCATTTTTATATTTTCGCCACTTTATTAATTTGAAAATTAAATGTTTTTTATTTTTTGTAGTAGTTAGTTAAGAAAATTAACTATATACATATGCTATTTACACATATGACATTATATACATGGTTAAATAAGGAAATTAAATTAATTTTTTGTTTTAATTTTTTAAATTTTAATTTTTGTTTTAAATAATTAGTAAAGATATTTATAAATATTTACAAAATCCAATATGTACAAATAAATGGTGAAATTGCACAAACCACCCCATAAAACCAACTTTTCACTCGTAACTCCAAAAATTATGAAATCATGGCCATTTTAAAGATAATTTAATTTAGAATACAATGGAAATGAGTTTAATTCAATTTTGAGTTCATATGGAGCCAGAATTAGTCTTTCAATTATCGGTTAGTGGCTTTTTTCCAAGTATGGTTGCTTTTATCCTGTATATGATTTGATTGTGCAATTATTTTTATTATTTAGGACACATTTTTATTTACAACTTTTGTTTTGAAAATTATTTTGTTTGAGGTCAGTTTATGTACAAATAAAATAGTATAGTATATAAATATACACAACAAACATTTTTTTTGGATTTTCTTATTAAGGACCCTATCTCGCCCTACTTTATTTCTGGTCGATCAGGTCAAGACTTGACCTTCTCTCAGGGTTCAGGTCAACATGTATCTACTACATATATACAATCTTCTCTTTTTTTATTTTATTTTCTTTTTTCCCTTTCTTTCTTTCTTTATTTATTTTAGGTTACAATGGTAAGAAGTGTACAATATTTACATACAGATGCAAGTTAGTAAGAATATGGAGTCAGTGTTATATACAGGTGTTTTATAAGGGATTTTAAGCTAAAATAAATGAATAAAGATGATGAAATACATATTCATCATCCCCCTATGCTTTACCTTTGCTAGTCCCTTAACAAACACTTATTTGAAAGAATAAGTGAATAACAAAAGAAAAAGAATGGAAAATGAAGAAATTATTACAATATTGAATATTAAGCTTATCTTCATAAAATTGTAGTATGAAGCTCTATCAGACCTTTGGATTATTAGTGTGGCGGAATCTTAATGGGAAATGGATTTAAAACCTAACAACCTCTAAGTTCCATAAGACTCCTATTCAGGTCTCCTCAACAGTCAGGTCAGGACAAGTCTACATACACAAATTCTTATGACTATGAATCTTTACTTGTACGGTGTAAGTGAAATGTAGCTCCTCATCTCAAAAGTAGCAAAGAAACAACCTCCCAGAACAAGGTAACTCTATTTCCCCAATTTAGCAACTCCTTCCTCGAGGAGCGGGGATATTCCCTTCTAAGTTCAAGTACAACTAGCTCAAGAAGAGGAGATGGAGAAAAGAATGGACGGTAACCAATGTAGCTACCTATCCCTGGATGCATGACCAGTGTAGCCAAGTCATCCGCTGCAAGCTTACAAATATTTGACTTTAAGCTCTTATTAATTTCCCTTTTTTATCCTTGTATATACACTCCGGCAGGCATTTTACTTTTCAATCATGCCTGTCCACTTTTGGAGATTATGCATTTTTTCCTCTTTTTTTGAAAATATATACAAGGTATCCCTCTTTTGAAGCATTATTGCAACCCCACAGCATCCTGTCTTTAGACCTCAACATCGCTAGACCAAGTTTAGATGTACTTCCCTCCCTAAAGGAAGACAAAAGGTTCCGCCTAGATGTACTACCCTCATATGCTAATCCAAGCTAAAAGATTCTGCCTCCTCACTACCTCCTCCATGAAGAGCTACGTGTAGAGTGCTTGTCCAAGATAAGCTACAGTATGAAAGAGTCATGCTTGTGTTGTTAAATGTTCTACTTAGACTAATCAAGATGACATGTAAACATAGTCTTATGGACTCAAAGAATTAAGTCACTAGGACCTGAAAAGTCTTAACTCCAATTCTTATAAGGATTCTCTGATATTAAGTGGATTAAGGCCCAACTAAGCTCCATTCTTCAATTTTATTCCAGACTTAGTTTAAATGTTAATACTATCCTGAAAAATGCACATGCAAATGCAAAAAAAAGCATTTTTTTCGAAATAATTTTCTAATTTTGAACTTTTTATGGGTTTTTGGAAAAGAATGAAAAAATAATGCACATGCAAAAAGAGTTTTTTTAATGCAACTTTTTATCTATTTTTGGTTTTGTAGTTTTTTTTCAAAAACAAAAAAGGGTTAGTAAAATATATACAAATATTAAAAGTTTTTTTGTTTATTTGTTTTGCTTGTTTTTGTTTGTTTTTTTTTGTTTTTTTGAAAGGTGATCAAAGTCTATATACACACACGTGGATTTTACAAATTTATATACATATCCCCAAAAATAAACATTAAAGTACGAGTTATGTCTAAAGTATATATACAATATATACGGCACCCTTTATACTTAGCTTGAACTATGTCCTCATAGTGATCAGAGAGCGGCAAAGGAAGACATAACTCGTGCTAAGTATAGAAAAGTGAAAAGAATCCTATGCTACAACAACTCAAGAGAAAATGAAAAGAATAGAGATAGGTGATCCCCCCATACTTAGGATCAAGTAATCCTAAGTATAGAAGACCGTATAAAAGGGGAAAACTGGTGCAGAGAATGTACTGACTCAAAAACAAATAAATAAAAATGATATAAACAACATCACCCCCTATACTTAGGGTAGAGTATCCCTAAGTATAGGCAATAACAAGAGTGATGAAAAGGGATGAATATGAACAACACAAATCATTCACCTCACCCCTATACTCAGGATAAAGCACATCCTAAGTATATCATATATACGCACACATGGAAAAGGGGTGAATGATAAAACGGAAGATGAAAGAGTGAAACGAAAGGATATACAAGAGGAGTGGATGTACAAAGTTCAAGAAGGTCAAAAACGAACCTTCTTGCAGGACCGTTGAGGTATGGATCTGATAAGGTGTAGGTCGATATTGGGGTCATCATTAGACATGAATTGATCAGGATCAACCAAGAATGTATCCTCATCAATCTCAGAGTGTGCAGGCATAAATCGGTTATTGGAAGTAGTGTGGTCATGTCTTTCCTGGGAAGTCTCGCAAATATCAAAGTAAAAAGGCTCGAAATCATTATCAGAAAAAGTAGGATCAATTTCAGCCAGGCGAGCCTCTACTGGATCATCATCTTCATTAAAAGGCCCAAATTCCTTTATAAAAGCAATCAAATCAAATTTGGCCTTATCAGTCTCATCTGAATCAGAGTGAATAGGAATGTACTCATCAATGAAAGTAGTCAAATCATATCCGTCCTTTCTAGTCTCAGAGTCCGCCTTTCGCTCTAGGGTGTCTATCCCTGTAAATCTCGCAGATGTCATCAATGCATCTCCACATACTAGAAGGGGAAACTCCAAGGTCCATGCTTTTCGAGTCTTCCTCCTTGAAGAGGAATTCTTGGGTCTCAGTATCATTCATCATACATCAAGAATCTTTGATATTATCATCAAGGTCAAGGTACTTAGGGTTGTCTAACACAGACGGGCTCTCATGGGATGCATGTCTCTGGTCAGTAGTGGATGTAGGGATCAACACATCGCTCCTTGCATCAGAACGGAAGCGAAGCTCTCCTGATCTATAATCAATAACGGCTCTCGCAGATGCGAGGAAAGGTCGTCCCATGATGATTGGAGGGTGCTCCCCAGGGGTGGAGGTCTCCATGGGCAATACAACAAAATCCTAAGTGAAATTCATGCCTTGAATAAGAATGACAACGTTTTCTAGAATACTCTTCGACCTCTTGATAGATCCATCACCAATTTAAACTATCATCCTGGTTTTCTTGAGAGGCCCAAGATGAAGAGACTGTACCATAGAGAATGGTATTATATTGATCGATGAACTGTCGTCAAGGAGAGCGTTATCACAAGAATAGTCAGATATGGAGCAACTCACAAGAGGTGTGACAGTGTTCCCTTTATTAAAATGTGGACGGTGGGAGATGGCGTAGGCATTGGCCATGATCAAGATGTGACACTCAGATATGATCCTCCGCTTTCTCTTCTTGTGTTGAGAAGCAGATAAATGGGTCATGGCCTCGTAAAGTGGGGATTTAATGATCTCATGAATGGTGGCCATCACTTCAGGTCCAGTCAACATTTTTTTGAATTTTTGGACCTCCTCCATACAAGGGAGGAGATCGGAATCAGCATATACACGAAGATTGCCAAGTGCAGTCTGTATATTGGAATCCCTGGGGTCAAGGTTGAGACATGTGGTGAATGACTGTGTGGGAAAATGGTTTGGAATGGGTGCCCTCTCTCCACAAAATGAATCAACAATGTGTCTCCCGAAATATTTTTGTTTTTTTTTAAATTTTCTAATTTTTTATATTTTGGGCGATTGCATTTATGTTAAATAGATTTGTAATCTTTGAATTCATATGCTCCATCATCTGGTTCAGGGTCTCAAGTGTGGACACCATGAAAGGTGACTCCAAAATCACATGGTCGGGTGAGTGGAATGAGAGTGAGTGGAAATCATCGTCTGATTCCTAAAATAATGGGTTAGGTAGATATGCACAAAAATTAGGAGGAAAGTCCTCCTGGTAAAAGGAAGGCGGATCGGCTGGAGAGTGCGAGAAGTCCACGAAGATCGGATTAAAATAACTCCAGTAGGCCATTTCTGAAACAAAAGATGGGGATCAGGAGAACACGATAGTCAAGTCAAGTTATGCAAGAAAAAGGCGCAAATGCACAGAAGGATCTAGTATGCACACAAGCAATCAAACACAATACAACCCCCCAGTTCACCAACTCGACGCAATGTAAAGACCGTGAAGGTTCGGTCAATTATCTTGTCAATTTTTTAGAGTTTGGTGATAATACAATCTATCTGAGTGGCTAAGCGAGCTGTTAGGAACCCAATGCTCCCAAGAGACTGACCCAATCCCAAAGTTAGATCTTTCCCAGCCAGTATGAATTACGGACTGTTTACTGGCTACCCGATCAATTCAATCTGTTAAGGATGTCGCGAGCTGCTTTACTGGCTACCGGAGAGATCCTCACTGAAGAACGACTAACCCCAAGACAATAGTCTGAAGAGAGTTCGGACGTGGTTCTATCCTAGTGTGCGGGTCACTCTCTCGCTCAAGCAAACCAACCAATGAGGGGTTACTCTCCCCAAAAGAATGATTTTTCCTTACCTTTATTTTAGGATGAGTTTTATCTAGCAGTCTCGATTTTAAGCAGTTCTCACTTGGTTTGAGTATTTTCAATGAATCACCTACCGAGTGTCCAATTTCCTTTTTAACTTATGTGAGTGAAAACAAGGAAGGAGATCGGAAATACAATGCACGATTAAACACAATGATACATGCACAGGTTAGAGATGCGTACCTTGTCGCCAACACTCTACATGCAAGTGATCCACACAAAATTTAAATACAGAAAAATAAACTAACCTATATGCAAATGCAAGTGAATCGTCGTAGTCAATAGCTTCTATTAACAAGCAAGAACATGTTAATTTGACTAAGTCCAATTACGCTCTATTCTATAGGTACAAAAATTCTTGTTTAGGGTGTTTGGACCTAATTAATTATCTAGCTCAAGCAAATTAATTAAAGCAATCAATAGGTAGCTCACGAAATCCGCGTGAAACAAAGAAAAATAAGGCGATGAAAACAAAACCGGTGAGGTCCCCCAATTGCACCGACACTTGACGAAATAGACCCCGCAATAAATGAATGTCCGTTTACAAGGGTTCAAATGCTAAATTTTAAAAATAAAAAAAGAAATTTTTTTTACTCTCCTTCAATTCTTCTTCTCCTCTTCTCACGCCATCCTGCGGCTCAGTGAAGAATCAAGCCGCCTCCGCATCGCTTGGGTGCTTCGACTCTCCTAAGATCGCCTCCTTCGCTTCGTGGGCCCTCGCAAGAAAGAGAAAAGCGAGAATGTATAAGAAATACAATTATCAAATATGAGAAAGAAAAATGAAATAAATACAGTGAATAGGAACAATGGAATAATGTGGCAAAATATAAACAGATATGTACAACCAAGAAAAGTAGGTCAAAAGAGAAACCTAACTACCCTCGTCGTGCCTCCCCGGCAACAACGCCATTTTATTGAAAAGATATTTTTTTAGTTTTAGTTTTATTTTATTTCCCCAGCAACGACGCCATTTTGTTGAGCAAGAAATCTTCAAGGATCGATATTTATTGATACGAAGTCATCGTTATATCCAAAAAATCTCAGATCAAATAAATAATTTTTTTCTTCTCTCACTGTAAAATAATTATAAAAGACAATGTGGAGCAAGAGAAATATTTTGCTACTTATTTACCTATATAGTTGACAAGATCGAACTCAGGGAGGCTACAATTCTTGAGGGTTATTCAAATAATCAACGGAAAATCAATTAAGAGAAAAGAAGGAACCTCAAAGGCAAACTATCCTTGATTTTTTTTGGAAAATTTCTCTTTTAAATTTTTATTTTTTTATTTTCTGATTTTTAAAATTTTAGTGATTTTAATTTTATAATTTTTAGAATTTCAAATAAGGAACAATATGCACAAGATAAGAAATACGCAAACCAAACTCTTTTTGTATTTTTCAATTATATCAAAAATGCTCAAAAAATCCAGCGAAAATATTTTTGTGTTTTAAAAACTTTGAAATATTTTTGGGAATTTTTGTAGAATTTTCAGATATTTTTGTATTTTCTTAAAAATCAAACAGTGATAAAAATGAGAAACAGTACACAACCTGGAGTAATTTACAACTTAAAAATATTTTAATGCCGAAAACTCTTGGCAATTATTTATATGATGAAATATATGCAAATATCTATAAACAAGAACTGAAATCATGATTTTTGGGGTTTTTGTAGAATTTTGTGTGATTTTTATAAGATTTTTGATGTTTTCAATTTTTTAGATTTTATAAATAATTAATGCACGAAAATTGTATAGAAATTAAAAGATAATGAAAGGATATTAATCTATTTTTTTAAAATTTTTTGAGAAATATTGAAATTTTTATGAATTTTTGAATTTCAGGAAGAGAAAAAGACATGTTTTTTTTATTTTTTTGATAATATTAAATAATGACAAAATGCAATAAAAAATTTATGCTAGAAATATAAGCACATCGGGAGCATAACATGATTTTTGGGGATTTTATTGACCAAAGAAAACATTTATTTCAATAAGAAAAGTAAATTTAAAGTCTGTCAAACAAGGACGGAATTGCAATTAGTTAATGTTTTTGTACTGAACAAATAATAGAAATAAAATAGAGGGTGACATTTGCAATTTACCCAGCAAAAGGTGTGCCAAACTCGTGCTTGAGTTGGAGCAGGGCTCTTTTGAAATTTCAGAAATCTTCAGGGGTAGAATTGAAATTTTCTCAAATATTTTATTTCAAATCTAGGGTTCCTTCTATTCTCTTCATGTCTCTTTGTAAAAGCAAAGGGGGCGTCAAGGGTGGTTGCATCGCCCAAAGCCAAAGGTGGCGATGCCCTTCTACTCGTGATTGTTGGGATAATGCGACTAACAATAGTGGATAACGGCAGGAGCGGAATAGGCAACGATGGCACGAAGGGGTGCGCGGGCATCAACGATTATGAGCACGCACAGGTGGCGCATCTTCGGCTGTTGAGATGCTTTGGCGGAGATCAGGTGATATCGTCCGGTGGCGATCAAGGTGGTTGATGAATCCTCATTCACCACTCTTTATTCTTTTATTTTAGCTAATTATCTTGGCAAAGCATCATGTAAATAGTTGTAAATACAATAATTTAGATATAAGCATGCATGTATTAATATTCCATAATTAGCATGTATTTGTGCAAAAATAAAAGAATAAAGAATAAAAAAGAAGGAGATATTTAGAATAAATATTGAGTGACCCAAACCTAAGAGAAGGCCAAGCATTGGCCCGATCGTCAAATAAAATAAGTAGAGAGAGATAGGGCCACTCTACCTTGTACATATATACCATCTATATATATAATTTATTTTTGCAAAAATAAAAATAAAAAGATATTTTTATTTCCTTTTATATATTTCTCAAAATAAAACAAAAAATATAAAAATAAAATAAAAATAAAACTAGAATAAAACTCTCTCTCTCACCTTGTATATAATACATGTATATATGTATCTTTCCCTATTTAATTTTATACTTGCAAATAAATAATAAAAATAAAAAAAATTATTTTATACTTCAAATATTATGTTGTAAATAAATAAAATATAAAATTAGGGTATTTATGTAAAAATAACAAAATAAAAATGATTGTACAAAATGCATAGGTATTTTATACCTCTATATAATACATTATATTGTATATACCATAATTCATTTTTCATAAAAAATAAATAAAAATCACAGAAAAATAGTTTGGAAAATAAAAAATATTTTTCATTTTGCACACTTTTTAATTTAAAATCATTTGCTATTTTTAATTGAATTTATAAATATTTCCATATATCCTTTTTTCTGATTGGTCCATGGAGGAACGTTGACTTGGGTCAACCCCCTCTTCCAAGGCTTAACTCGACCCGAACGTTCCGCCGGACCCATTTCTCCCTATTACCCTAGCCGGATCGTGCGCCCACTTGCTCTGAATTTTTGCCCACATCTCCCCAGTGGATCTGTGATCCTCGTGGACCCCTAAGGAGGTGCAGATTGTCCTCGATCCGCGCGCTCCGACCCGATCTATCCGGTCACCTGGGACTGCTTTAAATATCTTCATTCACCTCCCCAACTCCTCAGCTCGCGCCACACCACTTTTTGATACCCTAGATACTTTCGCCGTAGTGACAGCCGTCGGAGGCCACCTTTGGTGCTTAGAGAGGTGCTGTGTAGCCGCAGCTCACCTATCGTGGCTGGAGAACCGCCGCGAGGAGCCTCCTTCGCCAGACGCAGCGTGGTCGAGGCCACAACCCCGTCGTTCACCTCCCTTGGAGCTCAGGATCTCATTCGGACCTTCAGGTAACCATTTGATCGTTCCTAGTTCCGTTGTTCGCTCAATCTTTCATTTGCACGCCGCCGTCGCTCCGCCAGCTCCGCCCAGCCGGTCGGAGCCCCGTTACTATCACTCATCCGCTCAGATTGACGCACACGCTTACCCCCATCTTCTTCCACAGCCTAATCACCCTGACCATCGATCATTGCATCGAGATTAGGAGATAGGTCTCCTCTATCATCTTCGCCAGAGACCCACCCCCATCCACCGCCGCTTCTCAGTTTTTCAGACCTAATAACCCTGACCGGAGTATCGCTCCGAGTTAGAGATTTCTCGCACAGGCCATGACACGTGTGGAGACCATCCATATCATCCTCTACCACCTTCGTCAAAGTGCCCCCAGGTCCCAGTCGTCGTCACGATCATCCGACCATCAGCTGCTCCATTAGAGCAGGCCATCCGACTCGGAAGAGGCCCACGACTCCATCGATGCCTTCAGATCTTTCATCGGAGCCCAGGATTCGATCCTTGGGTCCGGTGAAAGTCGCCCAAGCTCAGTTCTTCCACAGATTTTCTCTGCCGTTGGATAGCCCCCACCTCCCAGACTTCATCGCACCCGTTCATCCTCTAGAGGTGTCAGACCGTTAGATGTCTGATCTAACGACCTCGTACCAGCCACGTCGCCGACCATCTGACAGCCGTCAGATCTGACATATGACGAGTTCATAGCCGCACGATCGCGCCTCATCAGCGATCGCCACACGTCCTCTTACGTGCCTCTCACGCGCCTCTCACGCGCTTCATAGGTATATTGCACTTTCTTTCCTGTGTTTCTTTTAGTTTATATTTTAGTCTGTAAAATAAAATCACAGTTGAACCATTTTGCATTCTAGTACATATAGTTTCTCATATGTATATTTTAGTCCTGCCTGTGTGGAACTACGTGCTTCGTCACATGTCTTTTTGGGTTATTTGCATTATGTACCCCGAACTTATCTTCTATGATGGATTGAATCTTTATTTTCTATATTTGCAAATATGCCTATGTGAGTGTTGATTTACAACATGTGCGGATATTAGTAGAGAAATTGCAGTTTGGGCCCTAGGTTTTTATTGCGTGTTACTGATTGGTCCCAGAACTTAAGTTATTTGCATTTTGGTCCCTGTAAACTGTGAGTTTTGTTTTTAATTAAATAAATAGCATTTTTTTCTCCAAAAATCCTGAGATTTTAACACGTAGCCCCCTGCTACTATAGGAATTTTGGTGATTTTTGGTTGTGTTTTGATTTCGTTTATTATTTTCAAAATTCAAAAAAACTTAAAAAGTGTCCCTTTCTGTTTTGAAAAAACAACTAAAAATATTATAATATCTTAAAAAATTCTAAAAAAGGTTCTGGTTGCTTCTTTTGTGTTGTTTTAATAGCTCTTCCATTTTTAGTTCATTTCCATTTATAAAACCTATAAAAATTTAAAAAGAGTAAAAAACTTATAAAAATCATTAAAAATTTATAAAAAAATAAAAAAAATGTGTTCTTTTTTTTTCTGTAAGTAGATTTTATTTTGTTGTTTCACATAAAATTACTACTAGGATTATATAACATTTTAAATAATTTCAATCTACCTTTATATCTAGGTTGTATATTGTTTGCTATTTTTGACTTTCTTTTATTTTATAAAATTTATTAAAAATCAGAAAAACTGCATAAAATTCACAAAAAGATTTTAATATTTTAAAAACATAAAAAGATTTTTGTTTTGAATTTTTGAGTATTTTTGGACCCTTAAATAATTGTTTTAGTGTTGCCTTTTGGTTTTCTTTTATTCTTTTTTTTATTGCGAAATCATAAACAAATTTGAAAATTAAAATCCACCAATTTTCTTTATTTTCTTGGTTGTCTGACTACTTCGTAGACTTGTCATCCCGTGTTCTTTGTGATCGACCCTGGTAGCTATACTAGGTAAAATAAATTAGCAAGATCGCTTGCCTTGTTTGATTATTTGATTTCTTTAGTTGGTGGTCTATTTTTCTTGATTAATTGCACCTTGCGATTCGGGTCGCAACGACCTTTGATATTCCTTAACTCGAGTTGCATCCGCGTGTCATCAGAATGGCGCCGTTGCCAGGGAGCACGGCTTAGTAGTCGGTTTTCCGTTTTCAATTTTATTTCTATTTTCTTCTTCTTTTTATTTTTCTTTATTTGCTTTTTATTTTTTTGTTTTTGTCTTCATTTCTTTTTCTTTTCCTTTGTTTTTACTTTTCATTTATTTTATCTTATTTCATTTTATTTTTATAACTGTGATCTGATCTTAGTTCTTGTTCTATATTTCTTGCGAGGGCTCGACGATCGAGGGCTGCTATCTTAGGAGCGTCGAGGTACCCGAGCGAAGCGGAGGCGGCTCGTTTCTACATCGAGCCGTATGAGAGTGTAGGAGAGGAGGAGCAGAACTCTGGGAGGAGTTGTAGTTTAGCTGTTGTCTTAGTTTTATTTTCTGCTATTATTGTTGTAATAATACATGACTCAGACTTGGACTTGGCTTGATCTCAGGGTCTGTTTCGTCGAGCACCTGTGTGCTCAGGGGACCTCACTATAGATTTTACGCCGGTTTTGCTTTGATCGCATTTTCTTTTATTTTTGATTCTCAAAGTTTTTGGCCCTTAGACTTAGGATTTTTGCTTGACTGTGACGTAACTAATTAAGACCCCAGCCCTAATTGCGTGCCTGTACCTATAGATAGATAAGTGGACCTTATTAATTAAATCACAAAAGAAAAAGTTAACTCAGTCACCTGAGGGGTCATGTGCCGCTAGAGGTCGTATACAGCGCTGTTAGGATCCGTTGTGGCGGATACCAATCGACATCAGAGACCGGACTCCGACCCCTCTTGTTGACCCGTTAGCTATTGTTCTTCTCGAGTAGAAATTTTCTGTCTAAGGCTGATTTCTTCTTGCATCATATAGGTAGTTTTAATTCAGTCTTTATTTTATGCACGGATCACCCTGCATGTAGAGAGCTGGAGTCAGGTACACATTTCTTACTCTGCATGCATCATAGTGTTTGACCGTGCATCGGCTTTTTCGATTTCTACCCCTATTTTTGGACCTAAAATAATCAGGAGAATCGGAAAATTCGTTAGGCATTATTTTCTTGAAAAATACCTAAAAAAAGAAAAACTATAAAACTAGGACTGCTAATCACACTTGACCCTAAAAGACACCTGATTTAAAAACTTGTCTTGGGAGAGCAATCCCCTCATTGTCTGGTTTGGACGAGCGAGAGAGTGACCCACATACTAGGCTAGAGCCATATCCGACCTCTCCTCAGACTACTGATTTCGGGTCAGTCGTTCTCCAGTGAGGATCGCTCCGATTTTCGGTAAAGCAGGCCACGATATCTTTAACAGAGCGAGTCGATCGGGTAGCCGGTAAAAAGGACCGCGACTTGTACTGGCTGGGAAAGATCTAGCCTTAGGATCGGGACAATCTACTAGGAGTGTTGGATTCCCAAAAGCTCGCTTAATCACTTTGAAAGACTGCTTGATCACCTAAATGAAATCGACAAGATAAAAGACCGAACCTTTACGGTCATCAGCTCTACGTGAGTAGGTGAATTGGGGGTTTGTTTGCCTGATCTTGTGTTTTTTCCAGATCTCATCTGCCTTCACTCACGACATCACGATGATGGGCAGGAGGTCCCTTAGGCAGCCTCTGGTTGCACCGCTTTCGAGCACTCCGGTCCACTCATCTAGGTTGGTTCGTGAGAGCCCAGACCCGCTCTCCGAACCCGAGTTTGACTCCGCCCTGTTCCCCCTCGACCACCCTTCTACCAGTCCTGAGGTGTCTGAGCAGAGATCGCAACAGACATTTAATCACTTGATAACACATGAGTTTGGGTCTTTTACCTTTGCAGAGACCATGGCCAGCAACGAGGAGCACACCGATGGACCCGACAGAACCCACACATATGTACTTGATCAGGGGGCCATCAACAACACCCTGCTAGCCTCCCTAGAGACCATACAACGTCGGATCAGAGACCAGGGGACTTTCATGGCCGATATGTGCCGAGAGATGGAGCAGATGCAAGTAGCCAGATATCAGCGCAGAGCCGGTGGAGGAGGAGACATTCCTAAGGGAGAAGAGCCAGATGAGGCCGCACAACCAGCTGCACCCGCACGTCCGATGAGAGAGTTGCACAACCCTGATGCAACTCTGACCCACAGATGGATTCAGCTGCCAGCCATTCTGGGAGATTTCAAGCTCCCGCCTCAAACCATCTAGCTACTACCCCGATTCCATGGGCTTGCCACTGAGGAGCCACACCTCAATCTCCAGGAGTTCGAGATGATCTGCAACACGGTCTATGATGGACTCATGGACGAGGATACCATCAAGATGATGGCGTTCTTATTTTCCTTCATTGACAGAGCAACCTATTGGCTGAAGCACCTAGGGAAATACATCATATCGTGGGAACAACTCCGGAAGGAGTACTTGAATAAGTACTACCCACTCGCCCGGATGAATGCAGCCAGATCCCTCATCAACAACTTCTCCATGCTTCCCGATGAGCAGTTCCATGAGGTATGGGACAGATTCAGAGAGCTCATTGACCGATGTCCCCATCACGACATATACAAGCCCAACCTTGTTCAGAGTTTCTTCTGTGGGCTTACACCAGAGTTGCAGGGGCTAGTGAACGCATCCTGTGGGGGTTCCTATTTCGCCAAGGATGAGGATTAGGTCTAGGCCATATATGAGGAGATGGCAGAGAATTATATAGTTATGTCCCAGACTGCCTCTATACACAGGGGAAGCCCAAACCACAGGTCATGTCCTATTAGAGGATAGCACACAGGTAGATGCATGTCCTTCTACATCGTCAGCAGCCGGAGCACATGCAGAGTCGTTGGCCGCTGATATGGGGATTATCAGCGAGAAGCTAGACCGCATCGAGATCATAAAGAAGCATCAGTGTCAGGGCATGTCTTAGATAGATCAGATGGCACAGACGTTGAGTGACCTGAAGACCCAGATCATGTGTCTCTAGGAGGCACAGATGGCTCCTCAGCCCCTTCTCAGGTCACAGACATATCCCAGCAGCAGCAGCTCGACCCAGCCCTCTGCCCACTACCGACATGTGCATCATATACAGGCAGAGCCATTCCAGCAACAACAACAGCAGTATGTCCAGCTACCACCATCTCCGGACAGTCAGATGGTGGTCTACCAGCTGGATCAGCCCCTGACAGTCCTTCCCCCACCCACTAACAAGCAGGAGCCGTTGATGGAAGACAACGGGATTTGGTATGACCGACCTCAGCCTGGGATCTGTCAAGACCATCCCGGATTCCGTTGGTCGACTGGAGGTACCTCATCCCAGCAGCAACCTCTAGTTCAGGGTGGCCAGTACAGCCGGCAACACCAGCAACCCTAGATCCCACAACCACACTACCAGCATGGTCCTCGTCCCTATCAGTAGGGACATCCATGGAGGCAACAACAACAGCCTCAGCAATTCTCTCACCAGTATCCCCCTCATCCTTCTTAGCAGCAGCAGCCTCACTTCCAGAGAGGCAACCCATCCGGTTCTCATGGGCCCGCCTATGAGAACCCAGTTTTAGATGATTTAGCCTGCCTTATTTCCGAGCACCAGACTTCATTCAGACGGGAGATGGATGAGTTCTATCAGGAGATGAGGGAGATAATGAAAGACAAGGCCTCCATACCCGCTCAGATCGAGCCGAATCCAAACAACCTAAAGAGGAATTCTGAGCAGGTAGAGTTTATAGAGGTTACCACTCCTAGTGACTCACTTGGTGATATTTTTGCATATACTTTTAATGCTGACTTTGTACACTTAGGAGCTGTAGGATGTCAACCGGCGACGCCTCATCTGAGCGACAACCACATGAGGACTCAGGAGCGCCAGATGAGGAGGAGAGCGGTGCTGATGTCGCTCAACATGATGACGGTGGTGCTGACGCCACCAAGGATGTAGATCCAGCTGACGGTACTGAGGCCGTCGCTTCACCAGATGCAGGAGGTGGTGCTGATGCCACCAGAGATGATGATGCTGAGCCAAAGTGCGGTGTTGATGCCGCAAGTCCAGATGCCGCGGGTGGTACTGAGGCCGCCCATTCTATTCCCGTTGCATTTCCATCTGTTTTTGTATCTCGGGACTATTCTGGAAAATCTAATAAAGGAAAGGGTTCTTTATTTGTGAGTCCATCTGCGATTCCTGGAGATATGTGTATGAATTCTGTTTCACCACAGCAGCAGGAACCTGATCCTAGCCCTCCATCTGAGGAGGGCCCAACCATCCCCATCCCTAAAGCACTCCGCTTGGCTAAGGGGGCTAAAAAAGAAAATCCAAAAAATCTTAGCAGCTAGAGTTCATCCATCAGATGATAGACATATTCCAGATTCAGCCGACTCTACAGGAGACCTTGGAGCACATCCCCCTCTTCCAGAGGAACCTTAGAGAGAAGACCACCATTCGCAGGAAGAGGAGGAACCATCATTCAGACATCCATGTGCTTACTCGTGCCACCTACTTCGCCATCTAGAACCGTCTGCCATCTAAGAGGCTAGATGCAGGAGCTCCCTATGTTAGATGTCACATACACGAGCAGAGGTTCGATTGGGCTCTATTAGACAACGACTCTTCTATCAACCTACTTCTGGCAGCCTTACTCGACCGATTTGAGTTTGGCCCTCTTCGACAAAGCAGAACGGTCCTTTAGTTTGTTGATCGATCTGTCAAGAGGCCGAAGGGGTTGCTGAAGGACGTGATCGTCAAATTTCATGGCTTGAAATTCCCCGTGGACCTCGTTGTGCTGGACATGGAGATCCCTGAGTCTGTGATTGATACCCCCATCATTCTAGGATGCCCGTTCTTGGCCACAGCTAAGGCAGTGCCCGATCATGATAGCGAGAAGGTATACTTTCGCGTCGAGGGCGAGAGTATACAAATAGAGATGATCGATGAGACCAGCGCACGAGATTCAGCATGCTCAGAGCCACTTAGTGATTCAGAGCAGATGATAGAGGCAGAGCGAGACGTCCACCAGGGGTGCGATTTTGTGATCACAGATGATGAAGACGCTTGGAGAGGCCCCAGTTCATGAGCCATCCTCTCATAATCCGATAATACAGATTCACAGATTCCAACATAGGAGATCTTGGAGAGCACATTGAAGGATACAGGAAAAATCCTCAAGCGCATCACAGAAGCGTGATGATCGCATCGAATGCGATCGGGAGCGACTAGTCATACTAGTCGCTCGATGCAGCAGAAATTAAAAATTTTCTATGTGACGAAACCACATAATCCAAGAACACTTCTCAGATCGTTTCGTCTGAACCACAAACAAGTAAGAGGATTACCTCTTGAAGCGTGGTTGCGATCGAGTCTCTAAACAAAGAGACCTCCTGTCTCAAGTCTGATCCGGCAGAGGAGACGCTTGCGAGCGCGGGGTTGAATCGCGTGCTCTTCGTAATCCATGTTGATGATCCAAGCCACGGATCTCCTGATCTCGACAAACGAGATACGACGTCTTTCTTCACGAGCAAGGCACGCCGAAGTAGACGGAGATCCACGAGCAAACGATCGGGCAACACAACAACGATGCTGCGGCGATGGATGATCTCTCTAGGGCATCCATGGCGGGCGACCACATGAGAGATAGAGAGAATGGGCGTGTAGAGAGAAAGAGAGAGAGAGAGCATTCATTGATTTTGAGTGTCTAGAAGAGCAAGGGGTGCCTCTTCTTATATAGGGTTTTGGGAGTCCATGGATCCCAATCCATGGACAACACACAATCAACAGATGAGATTGATTGTGTCCCTTTCAACGGCTAGGATTGTTGTTGGTAAAACACAACAACAAGTGATTTAATTCAAATTAATTATCATTGATAGATCAATATAATTAATCACAAATTAAATCACTTTTGACTAGAGATAGGATAATGAGAAGACCATGGTCCTCTCCTAAAAAGGGGGGACGACTACTCTACTCCTCTAGAGGAGTTGTAGCCGTCCTCTCTTATTAGAGGGGACTTGGTCAATCTCATTGATATATCACGAGATCTCATTATCTCATGATATCTCCTATAACTCCTATCAAAATAATTTTCACAAGAAATAATTCCAAATTAGCTTTTGGAAAATATCAATCAAGCCATTGAAAAAATGTGAATCTCATTCACAACCCAAAACTAAATGTAATATATTTTCAATTAATCGTTCAATGTAAATCCAATTCACATTAACAATTAATCAACAAATATAAATCACAATATGCTCTCTCTAATATATTATAAATCACATTTATAATATATATGATTAATATGGATAGTGCTATCCACATTATTCATATCCATGATAATTAAATCACATTTAATCATCTTGGATCTCCTTTTCTCATGTGCCCAAATAACATGAATCACATTCATATTATTCATATCTTTGATAATTAAATCACATTTAATTATCTTAGACATCTCTCCTTATAATATGAATCAAATTCATTATTCATGATAATTAAATCTCATTCAATTATCGATTTTCTCGATGCTTGGATACATATATCAACAATGAAATTATCCATGAACTCTTTCAAGGATAATGTGCTTTCTCTGTGGATACTTGGAGATAAGGACAGGGCGATTGTATTGTTCCACGTATAGTGACTTGGATATTGAGATCACATCTCAAATCCAAATCTCGGGCCTCCCACAGATGTTTGATTAAATCAAGACCGCAAATCTAATCTTCTCATTGTATCTGAATCACATTCAGATCAATGCCCAACATTTGGACGAAGATCAGATTACTTCTCTATTGAGAGGAGTCACTAAAATCCAGACCCGTTTCATCACTCCCTAGGAATGGAAGCGTCATGGTTATACAATTGTTTTTGATCACATCACCCTCAGGTATTCCCAACACCTGTACATTCTGCATACTGGAAGACTCAGAATAAATCCGAAGTATTAGATTCAACTTTATACTGTTTACTTCGGGGTTTTATCAATAAGTTTCTCATTTGATCATTGGGAGTTGGTATCGATCATATACTTTCCAAAAACATATATCATACCTAGGTCCTGATCATATACTTTCCAAAAGTATATATCAAACCTACAAATCCAGTCAAGCTTCCAAAGCGAGACGACCGTGCGCACGGAATTTGATTCTTCCCAATATCTCATAAGTGAGCTCATGTCTTCCGGTTCAGTAATGAACCTGCATTATCCCTTTGAGAGATCGTATTACTCATATGCCCTTATATGCATACCAGCGCGCCGATGTATAGACCTTGGTTAGGTCATCAACCTATTGGTCTGCCAAATGTACATACTCAAACATATTGTAACACATCTGTCTTCGGTCAGAGGATGTGTGCCTGTATCGTGACAACATACGATATAGGACTTTGGTTATCTCGATCTCGTCAAGTCAACTCTTTGACCTAACTAATATGACACCTCCGAATCTCTATTCCTACGTAGAGGACCTGCATCAAGAGGTCGGTCAGATATCAACCTATGTGAGAAAGGATTTCCATCTCCTACTCAGGCTGGAGATCATCTCTTAACAATTATTTGACGATGCTTGATGAGTCCTCAATCTAACCCTTTTGATATTCATTCAAGCACCCGCCTCTATGATTCAATAGTTGAATCAACAGCTGTATGATTATTAAGATGGCCACGATACATAACCCTAATTGTACTAAGGGACCTATCATACAAATTATTTATTCTTCATTTCAGATCAGGGAATGATATCTGCAATAACATTTATTGCATAATGGCTCGCCGTGGGCTCGCATGTCGAACAATCTCCCACTTGCCCAAAGAGCCATTAATGGGCTAATCATTTAAACCCACACTCATGTGACAATCATAGGCTATTTAGAAAATAGCTAGGTAAGCTGATCGGTCACTCTGTTCCCAAAAGACTATGCCAAGTCCTTTTACGACACTTGCATATCTCCTAGTAACAGTGCTCGCATCCAATGCGAAGGTTGCATCTTATGCAACCAATACTCAATATTGATAGTTATAGTGTCCTTGATACTACAGCTTAATAATTATCATAACAAGTATTTCCATAATCCTTATCAGAATACCCTTATTCCTGGAGATCACTATCTCTTAAGGTATCCACAGTTAAGACCTTTTAGATCACTATCTATAAAGTCTTAATTTCTTGAAGATAAGACTTGGAGATCACGATCTTTAAAATCTTGTCATCTATGAAGATTTTGTTATTACTGCGATCAAGTGTTTTCTCTCCATAGTAGGATTAGCAACACTTTACTACTCCCACTACATGGCAGATATCTGGCTTTTGTACACATCTAGCATACACTCAGCTTCTCGTAACTAATGCACAAGGGCAAGTAGTTCTAGCATTCACTTCCTCAACTCTTTGAGGTGCTATCCCTTCAGATAGGTCAGTACCATACCTTAAGGGAAGGAAGCCTTCCTTGGGATTTTCCAATAATGGAACATGTCCAAGGTGTACTACTAATGTGACGGTTTCAATACCCTCTTTTCTTTGCTTCTGAACATCTTCATAACTAAGATTTAAGAGGTATACTTGAGATCACAACTCAAGGTATGGAATTGCCAGTCTATGAAACACTTATTATCATCCTTATATCATTACGAATGATTAGGATATTATCTACATTTAGCACGATGAACACAATAGCACTCCCACTAAGCTTCACATGGTACATCAAGATTCTATCTGAAATCATAACAATTATAATTTCATCAAATCTTATGTTCCAACTACAAGAAGCTTATTTGAGTCCATAGATGGAGTTCTTTAGCTTTCACACCTTACTTTCCCCAATTACGAAGTCCTGGGGATACTTCATGTGAGTATCCTCAGAGAGGCATTCATAGAGGAATGCAATCTTGACTTTCATCTCGAAGATGTCAAAGCCAAGTTGTGTAGCTACAGTTAGCAATATTCTGATGGGTATAAGCATGGTTACTAAAGAGCAAGTCTCTTCGCAAGCAATGTCTTCTCTTCCGGTGTGTAGATCATGTCTACGAACCGAGCTTTGAAGGTCTCTACCTTCTCATCAGGTTCCCTCTTTCTCTTGAAGATCCATTTACACCTTAATGGGTCTAACCCTTATAGGTGGATCCTCGAGGATCCATATAAAACGCTTGTATATGAAGCCTACCTTAGACTTTTATTGCTAACATTCATATTTCCATGTCATGATCCTCAGGAGCTTCATCACATGAAGTCCGATCATTATCAGACTTAACTGACATATGGAATACATCCTCAAACTCATTTGAAGAGGTATTAGTGTTTCATCTTTAATTATCCTTTTAGTTTCCATTTGGAGCATCATTATCATCTCAAGATTAAATGAGTTCCTTTACTTCATTTTCATCTTGATTCTCAAGAGAGTCATCTTCTCAGAATCACATTCTCAGAGATGAGATCTTTTAAGAATCTCAAGGTTATAAAGTAGGTATCCAATACCATCCTTTATTTTCCTAATGAAGTAGCACTCTCTAGTGCTCGATTCCAGCTTACTTGCATGAAATCTTATTAAGGATATATAATGTAGTCTCTACTACATATATACCAGGAAACTAAGAGGAAATTATGCTAAAATTCGTCATTGATCAAATCATGTCACACATGATCCAATTGTATCTCCCTACAACTCTACTGAGTTTAGGTGTGTTAGGAGGATTGAGACAGAAATGATATTGATATCTTCATAAGGTATTCTTTGATTTTATTTAACAAATACAAGCTACCTAGGTTAGATCAAATTCATTTCATCATTCTTCAAAATTTGGTTCTTAACCAAAATTATGAAATCTTTGAACATTTCAAAGTTTTCTTAGGTGAAGAGAAGAAATCTCATATCATACATACTCATCAATAGATATCACATATCCATAATGTTTATTATGATATAGATGATCCACATACATCAATATGTATGAGATCTTGAATACCTTGACATCTTACACCTTTCCCAAAAGAAGGGTGTATTGGACATTTTACTTTAAATACAATATTCATAAGTACGTAAGATTTGAAATTTTAGACATTCTAACATTTCATATCTTACTAGTACATTGATCTCATCAACAAACATATGTCCAAAACTTGATGTCAGATCATTGTCAAATGATCTTCATCCTCCTATTGATCTTTTAAGGTTCAACTTTCAGTATCAGAAATCTTAATGAACCATTCATTAACTTTCTAATTTTGTGGAGTCCACTAGATGTTAGATTACTATCTGAAATATATCCATCATAACTCTTTATGATAGGTTTATTCCAGAAGTCATGTTTATTTCCAACATTTAGAAATAAATAATGAGTGTATTCTAATATCTAGGTCATAGAGACATTCTCTAAGACTAAGGACTCTCCCACTGAAAATATGAAGTCCATTTATCCAATATAGGTTGTTGCAACAATTTCATCAATATCCATGTGGATAACTATAAACCCTAATATCAAAATTTCCAATCTTCTAAAACATGTGCAACACATTGCAAGTTTTGTTAGAAGATTGAGATACAATTATTAGACTTTATTTTATCAAATAAGCAAGTCAATTTCAATGATCAAATGTAGATATAGATTATTATGATGCACTATCTGAGTCCTTCTCTAAGGATTCTAGACAGACTTGATAGTCATACTATCAACACATCAACTTATTGCAGTATAGGCATTCATCCAACTCTTTGGATGCCATATGAAAGTCACAGAAATAAAATCAACTCTTTAACTTTCCTTCTTACTTGGGTCCGACCCATGCTTCCACTGTGCTCCCTTCATCTATAAACAACCATAGCTTAAGACTAAGGATCTCTTATGTTAAATACAAAATAATTCAATGTAAGAGCATTTCAACATTTATACATGCTTCATTAAATTCATACAATATGAATATTATGAAGCTTCATAAATGATAAGAGTATAGACAGTAGAATGATGACATTCATCGTATCTACATCCATCTAAACGCTTAAAACATTGATTTAGGTAGGGATTCAAATATTTTGAATACATCATCTCTTATAGAGCTACCATTCTGCATGATGCAGTGAACCATGTCATTCACGATTAAATGTCTAGAGCACATATGTATGCCAAAACATCTTCTTTGATTTCATAAGGATTAATCGACAACTACGATCACCATCGACATGCCACTTCCAAAGTACACTCGATGAAAGATCAAGACTATAGAGACATACGAACCCTAAGGTGATGTCTTATTGTCTTATTTAATTGTCATTCCTCATTAATATGAGGAAACTTTCACATTGCAACCACATACATTATGTGTCCAATTGCAATTACAATATCTGGATCATGAGTCCCATCCATGATATTTTACTGGTTATTGTTGAGTATAACATTGAGTAGGTTTAATGAAGGATTATCTGAAATAAGAAATTTACATAAGTGTATATAATATATATATATTTTACTTTGATTTAGGAATTTTTATATCAAAGTTGTCTAGCCTTGTCAACACTGAAAGTTTATTCCCTTAATCACTTTCAATGTAAGAGATATACTTACCATTATATCTCAAGCAAGATCTGGGATCTCCTTCCTTATCTTTGTTACATCCCAATAATATGAGAACATGTAACTCGGATAAAAAGAACCGGGAACACATTCCACCTTGCAAGTCCAACTTGCATCTCCCAATTCGGTCTTTAACACCCGGGTCCACCACCCCTATGGTGATGTTGACCCGTCATTAATTGAACCAACCGTCAACAGGCTTAATACTCGCTATACGTAATCCAATATCGCCCCAATAATATGAGAACCCGATATTGGGGTCACTACGTATACGGCCTTACTCTTGCGAGAAGCGAAGAGCCCGATCCAAATGGATTGTATGCAGGAGCTGCCACTTCGGACATGCATCTCCTGCATACAATTAATATCTAACAAACATTTTAATTGTTACTTGAAATATGATATTATCTCAAATACGTATTATTTCGAATTTTAATAATTAGAAAATATATCATGATCTCTCAGGCATCATTCGTTCCCTACCCGCTGTCATGGCCAGCACCGGCAGGAGCGGGACAGACCGCAACCGATGCGACCCGCTACCCCAGCGATCCCCGACTAGACACCATATCCTCCTCGGAAAAAAGCAATGTTGAGTCAATCACTTTGTACTTGAGATGATCATTGGTCTTTCAATCGAAATTATGCCATATAATATTCATCAAAACTATTTTGATAATATCATAAGGAGATTTGCTAAATAAATCCCCAATCCTATTCAAGCAACAAGGTTTTTGCATGTAAAAGTTGTCCTACAACTATTGTAGGATAAACTGGAGTTTTCACGAAAAACAATGTTTGTCAGAAATTTCATATTAACCAATTGTGATCAAGATCTAATCTAATCATTGATTGGTTGAGGCAATGTCATTTACGGGAATAACTATTGTTCTAATATTTCTCAAATATTATCCACAATTATTCCAGGAAATTAACTATTAATTTCGCATTTTTTCGTAAACGACAATTACAAGGTTTCAGATAATGATGCAATTTCCAGCAGTGACCCTCACTAACTAAAAATAGCATATCTCATTTATTTTAAATCCAAATTAAGCAAAATCAATTTACAGAGATTGATAACTTGCAACGAAACCATGTGATAAACACGCATTTACAGGCATTTTAAAACCATAATTAACATCTTAATTATGTCTCTAATCGCCATCCCCGAAACAGTGGACATATGGTCAATAAAACGATCAAATCTTGAGCAAACGGAGTCCAAATTATGCAAATTCAAATCCTACTGTTTCTTTAATTAATGCGAAATATTATCCAATTTAAAATTTCATGTTTAAACATTTTAAACATGGACGAAATTTTATCACAAGACATGGCTACAAAATTGAAATGCTAAAATTTTCACGAACCCAAACGAGCCCGAATCTTCATAGGTTCATGGATCTAATCCAAAACCTTCGACAACCTAGCTCTGATACCACTTGAAGGATACGGGAAAAATCCTCAAGCGCATCACGGAAGCGTGATGATCGCATCGAATGCGATCAGGAGCGACTAGTCGCACTAGTTGCTCGATGCAACGGAAATTCAAAATTTTCTATGTGACGAAACCACATGATCCAAGAACACTTCTCAGATCATTTCATCAAAACCACAAACAAGTAATAGGATTACTTCTTGAAGCGTGGTTGCGATCGAGTCTCTAAACAAAGAGACCTCCTGTCTCAAGTCCGATCCGACGGAGGAGATGCTTGCGAGCACGAGGTTGAATCGCGTGCTCCTCGCAATCCATGTCGATGATCCAAGCCACAGATCTCCTGATCTCGACAAATGAGATAGAACGTCTTCTTCACGAGCAAGGTACGCCGAAGTAGACGGAGATCCACGAGCAAACGATCGGACAACATAATGATGACGCTGCGGCGACGGAGGATCTCTCTAGGGTATCCATGGTGGACGACCACATGAGAGATAGAGAGAATGGGCATGTAGAGAGAGAGAGAGAGCATTCATTGATTTCGAGTGTCTAGAAGAGCAAGGGGTGCCTCTTCTTTATAGGGTTTTGGGAGTCCATGGATCCCAATCCATGGACAACACACAATCAACGGATGAGATTGATTGTGTCCCTTTCAACGACTAGGATTGTTGTTGGTAAAACACAACACCAAGTGATTTAATTCAAATTAATTATCATTGATAAATCAATATAATTAATCTCAAATTAAATCACTTTTGACTAGAGATAGGATAATGAGAAGACCATGGTCCTCTCCTAAAAGGGGGGACGGCTACTCTACTCCTCTAGAGGAGTTGTAGCCGTCCTCTCTTATTAGAGGGGACTTGGTTAATCTCATTGATATATCATGAGATCTCATTATCTCATGATATCTCCTATAACTCTTGTCAAAATATTTTTCACAAAAAATAATTCCAAATTACCTTTTGGAAAATATCAATCAAGCCATTGAAAAAATATGAATCTCATTCAGAACCCAAAACTAAATGTAATTATATTTTCAATTAATCGTTCAATGTAAATCCAATTCACATTAACAATTAACCAACAAATATAAAACATAATATGCTCTCTCTAATATATTATAAATCACATTTATAATGTATATGATTAATATGGATAGTGCTATCCACATTATTCATATCCATGATAATTAAATCACATTTAATCATTTTGGATCTTCTTTTCTCATGTGCCCAAATAACATGAATCACATTCACATTATTCATATCTTTGATAATAAATCACATTTAATTATCTTAGATATCTCTCCTTATAATATAAATCGAATTCATATTATTCATGATAATTAAATCACATTCAATTATCAATTTTCTTGATGCTTGGATACATATATCAACAATGAAATTATCCATGAACTCTTTCAAGTATAATGCGCTTTCTCCGTAGATACTTGGAGATAAGGACATGGCGATTGTATTGTTCCACGTATAGTGACTTGGATATTGAGATCACATCTCAAATCCAGATCTCGGGCCTTCCACAGATGCTTGATTAAATCAAGACTGCAAATCTAATCTTCTCATTGTATCTGAATCACATTCAGATCAATGTACAACATTTGGACCAAGATCAAATTACTTCTCTATTGAGAGGAGTCACTAAAATCCAGACCCGTTTCATCACTCCCTAGGAATGGAAGCATCATGGTTATACAATCGTTTATGATCACATCACCCTCAGGTATTCCCAACACCTGTACATCCTGCATACTGGAAGACTCAGAATAAACCCGAAGTATTAGATCAACTTTATGCTGTCTACTTCAGGGTTTTATCAGTAAGTTTCTCATTTGATCATTGGGAGTTGGTATCGATCATATACTTTCCAAAAACATATATCATACCTAGGTCCTTATCATATACTTTCCAAAAGTATATATCAAACCTACAAATTCAGTCAAGCTTCCAAAGTGAGACGACCGTGCGCACGGAATTTGATTCTTCCCAATATCTCATGAGTGAGCTCATGTCTTCCGGTTCAGTAATGAACCTGTATGATCCCTTTGAGAGATCGTATTACTCATATGCCCTTATATGCATACTAGCATGACGGTGTATAGACCTTGGTTAGGTCATCAACCTATTGGTCTGCCAAATGTACATACTCAGACATATAGTAACACATCTGTCTCCGGTCAGAGGATGTGTGCCTCTATCGTGACATCATACGATATAGGACTTTGGTTATCTCGATCTCGTTAAGTCAACTCTTTGACCAAACTAATCTGACACCTCCGAATCTCTATTCCTATGCAGAGGACTTGCATCAAGAGGTCAGTCAGATATCAGCCTATGTGAGAAAGGATTGCCATCTCTTACTCAGGCTGGAGATCATCTCTTAATAATCATTTGACAGTGCTTGATGAGTCCTCAATCTAACCCTTTAGATATTCATCCAAGCACTAGCCTCTATGATTCAATAGTTGAATCAAAAACTATATGATTATTAAGATGGCCACGATACATAACCCTAATTGTACTAAGGGACCTATCATGCAAATTATTTATTCTTCATTTCAGATCAGGGAATGATATCTGCAATAACATTTATTACATAATGGCTCACCGTGGGCTCGCATGTCCAACACACATTCCTAGCAGAGGACACATTCGAGGTTGTAGACCGCATTCAATATAGCGAGATAGTTGAGATTTCTTTTGATTCAGATTCAGATCCCTCGGAGTCAGATATTGATTGGGCAGAGTTTGATGAGATGATTCCATGTCTGATTCCTACAGAGCCAGCAGCTAGGGTAGAGACTGACCCGACTCAGAGTACAGACACACCAGCAGGGCAGTCTTCACCGGATTGTCATGATTAGCGAGAGTTCTCCCATGTAGATTTGGTTGCTTTCACTCAGACTTTTCAGAGGTCAGATCTGCCAGCTCCCAGTTTCCTAGAGCTGAAGCCCTTGCCGCAGTCGCTGAAGTATAGGTTCCTTGCGGGTGAATATGAGATGCACCCAGTCATTATCTCAGCAAATTTGACTGGAAAGCAAGAATCTCGTTTGATGGAGGTTCTTGAAAAGAATCGCAAGGTGATAGGATGGAGTGTAGATGATCTCCAAGGGATAAGTCCGGCCCTGTGCTTCCACCATATCTATCTCGAAGAGGACGCCAATCCATCACTTGAGTTCGAACCCAAACCTTCGAGAGGTTGTCATGAAGGAAATCTCGAAATGGTGGAGTGCCGATTTTATCTTCCCCATCTCCGACTCTAAGTGGGTTAGTCCATTACCTGTGGTGCCCAAGAAGACATGCATCACTACAGTTGTGAGTGAGTCTGGAGAGGAGATCGCTACCCGGGTACCCACTTCTTGGAGGGTCTGTGTGGACTACAGATGATTGAATCAGGCCACCAAGAAGGATCATTTCCTGCTACCTTTTATTGATCAGATTATAGAGAGGCTAGCTGGGAAGAGTCATTACTACTTTCTTGATGGGTACTTTGGTTACAACTAGGTGGCCATTGCGCCCAAAGACCAGGACAAGATCACATTCACCCGTCCCTTTGGGACATATGCTTTCAGACGGATGCCCTTTGGTCTATGTAACACTCCGACGACATTCCAAAGGTGCATGTTATCCATCTTTTCAAACATGGTGGGTGAATGCTTGGAGGTCGTCATGGATGACTTTTCGGTCTATGGCGATGGGTTTGATGCTTGTCTTGACTGCATAGACCGCATCCTTTAGCGATGCATCGAGGTCTATTTTGTATTATCCTGGGAGAAGAGCCACTTCATGCTGACTCAAGGAACGGTGCTTGGTCATATCATCTCCAACAGGGGCATGGAGGTTGATCCGGCCAAGATGGATATCATTAGGAAAATCAGTCCACCGTACAACTTGTGACAGTTATGGTATTTTATGGGGCACGTCGGTTTCTACCGATGCTTCATTCATGATTTCAGCAGGATTGCCCGACCGTTGACCAATTTGCTGACCAAAGACACCGATTTCATTGTGGATGATAAGTTTCTTACGTCATTTGAGACTCTCAAGAGTCTAGATGTTGAGGCTCCTGTTCTTCAGCTGCCTGATTGGTCTCTCCCATTCGAGATCATGACGGATGCCTCCGATTTTGCCATAGGGGCCGTGCTGGGAAAGAGGAGGGATGGAGTACCATTTTTCATTCACTACGCTAGCCATACATTGGATGTTGCGTAGCGGAACTACACTGTCACTGAGAAGGAGATGCTAGCCGTAGTCTTTGCCCTAGATAAGTTCAGATCTTACATCATTGGATCGAAGGTGGCTATCTTTACAGATCACACCGCCATCAGGTACCTCATGGCAAAGAAGGATGCCAAAGCGAGACTGACTAGATGGATCCTTCTACTCCAGGAGTTTGATATTGAGATTAAGGATAAGCCTAGAGTCAAGAATGTGGCGGCGGATCATCTCTCCTGATTAGAGCATCTTGAGGAATCTGAGCAGACTGATCCCATATCTGAGACCTTCCCAGATGAGGCGATCCTTGCTATCACCTCGCTCCCATGGTACGCTGACATTGTGAACTATCTTGTTGCAAAGAAAGTTCCACAAGGTTGGCCCAGGCATCGACTTGAGACCTTCCTCGCGAAGGCCAAGTTTTACCATTGGGAGGATCTCGTCCTTTATCATGAAGGAGGGGATAGCATCTTGCGTCGGTGCATTCCTCAGGAGGAAGCTTGAGGCAGGAGGACATCACTCTAGGAGGAGAACGACACAGAAAGTACTCCAATCCGACCTATGGTGGCTTACCCTCTTTAAGGATTCTGATGAATTCATGAAGCGGTGTATTGAATATCAGAGGATGGGCACTTGTGGACAACGTGATATGATGCCGATGCAACCCATTCACTTCTGTGAGGGTTTTGACGCATGAGACATCGATTTCATGGGTCCATTCCCTAAGAGTCGGGGATTTGAGTACATTCTGTTGGCCGTTGCTTATGTTAGTCGTTGGGTTGAGGCCATTCCCACTCGAACCGCATATGCTAGGACTGTATGCAGATTTTTGAGGAAGAATATCATTTCACGGTTCGGGGTGCCTAGAGTGTTGATATCTGACGGGGTTCTCATTTCATCAACGACAAGGTAAAGGCCCTTGCTAGCGAGTTCATCATTGACCATCGAGTAGTCACTCCATATCATCCTCAGACCAATGGTCTTGCTGAAGTGTCGAATAGGGAGATCAAGACTATATTACAGAAGGTAGTCCGCCCTGACCGAAAGGATTGGTCATAGCTTTTGGACTCGGTCTTGTGGGCATATCGGACTTCCTTCAAGACTCATTTGGGTACATCTCCCTTTTGCCTCATTTATGGCAAGCCCTGCCATTTACCTGTTGAGATTAGGCATAAGTCACTTTAGGCTGTCGAAGACATATTATTGGATCCAGTAAGTGTAGGAGATCAGAGGAGGGCAGAATTGGCAACCCTGGAGAAGCTTAGAGATGTAGCCTTTTCGAGCAACCTACAATACAAGGAGAGAGTGAAGGAGTGGCATGATTCTCATATCAACCACAAGCAGTTTGAGCCAGATCAGAGAGTATGGTTGTTCGATGATAGGCTTAGATTATTTCCAGGGAAGTTGCAGAGCAAGTGGAAGGGACCATACCTGGTCTGAAAGGTGCATGACAATGGAAGCATTGACATATCTGAGATGTCATCTGATTCTACCTTTCATGTTAACGGGCATTGACTCAAACCATATCTAGATCATGAGCCACTGGTCGTTGATGTCTCCCCGATTCATTTTGCGTGAGATGTAGTCTTTGAATCACATCTATCGCATCTCATGCCTGATTATTAATGTCTTCCACCTTGTATAGATCCATGTGTCCATATCATACCATTCTTCAGTCCAATACCCCATTCGCATCTTATGATTATGCTATACTTAGGGTGTACTTTACCCTAAGTATAGGGTGGGTGTAAGACTTTTTGATTTCTCTTTTGATTCTTTTTACCTCTGTTTTGCTGCCTATACTTAGGGATATTTTACCCTAAGTATAGGGGAGGTAGACCCTGTACATCCTTCCACTCGGATTTCCCTTTATGTATAGTCTGCTATACTTAGGATTACTTGATCCAAAGTATAGGGGGAAACACTGAGATTCTTTTCCATTCTATTCTTTAATTCATCGTTGTAGTATACCATTCCTTTTCACTTCCCTATACTAAGCATGAGTTATGTCTTCTTCATCGCTCTTGATCCACTCTGAGGACATCGTTCGAGCTAAGTATAGGGGGTGTCGTATATATTTCATATATACTTTAGCCATAACTCGTACTTTGTGTGAGTGTGTTAATAAATAAAATGGCTAAAATCCCTTATCTAAAAACACATAAAAATTTAAAAATTTAAAAATTTATCTTGTACATAAAATTCTTTCTTGCACATACATAGCTATCTATAAAATTATTTTTGTACAAATGTTTGTAAAAATATTTTGTGTGTAAAAAGTTTGTAAATATTTTGATATCAAAAATTATGTATATAGTACAAAATTTTTGTAAAATGTTTGAAAATTAAAAATTTTGCAAAAACCCTTGTGTAAATGTGTGTATATAGTTTGCAAAACTTCTGCATTCATGCATTCATTCATTCAAACATTTTTCAAAAATTTTGCACCTTTTTCAAAAATTTGCATAAAAACATTTTTGTATATACTTATACAGTTTTTCTGAATCATAGCTGACATTTAAACCAGCCCGGAATTAAATAGGAAAATGGAGCTTGGTTAAGACCTTAATCCACCTAATTTTAAGAGGAACCTTATAGGGCTTAGGGTTAAGACTTTTCAGGTCCATTTGGGACTTAATTCTTTGATTTTACTAGGCTATGATCATATGCCATCTTGATGAGCCTAAGTAGAACACTTAACAACACACACATGACTCTTACAGACAATGGCTTTACTTGCACCAAAACTCTCTACGGAGGAGGTGCTGAGGAGGCAGTCTTCTTTGGCTTGGGGTAGCATACGAGGGTAGTACTTCTAGACGGAACCTCTCATCTTCTTTTAGTGAAGGAAGTGCGTCTCAACTTGGTCTGGCAGCATTGAGGTCTCAAGATAGGAGTTGTGGGTTGCAATAATGCTTCAAAAGATGGATAGTCTACTAGCTCAAGAGGAAAAACTCCTTATGTATATATGCTGCACCATGTAGATATGTTGTACATATGCACATCAAAAAAAATGTGCAAAAGAAAGACAAACTCCAAAAAAGTGGTGGGTCTGATAGAAAATAAAATACCCACTGGAGTGTACATAGCCAAATAAAGGAAAGCTTATGTTACCCATTCCCATCTCATGAAGCTTGCAGCAGGGAGACTTAGCTACACTGGTTGGGCTCCCTAGGATACATGTCTACATTGGCCATGGTCCATTCTCTTCTTCCTCCTCTTCTTGAGCCGGTTGCACTTGAACTTAGAAGGGAATGCCCCACTCCTCGAGGAAAGAGTTGACAGACTAGGGCATTAGAGTTACCTTGTTGAGGGGCCTGTTACCTTGACATTTCTGAGGTGGGGAGCTACATATCACTTACACAGTACAAGAAAAGATTCATGGTCATTAGAGTTTGTGTATGCAGACTTGTTCTGATCTGGATCGTTGAGGAGTCGACCATAGATTGGTCGAACTTAGAGTCTATTAAGTTTTAAACCTAAAGACCAAATAAGGTTCAGACAAACTAATAATCCAAAGGTCTGACTGAGCTCCATACTTCAATTTAATGAAGGCAAGTTTAATAATCAACCTTGATTCTTCTTCTTTTTCTTTTCCTTTTCTTTTCACTTCTTTTTCAAATAAGTGTTTGCTAAGGGACTAGCAAAGTAAAGTATAGGAGGGTGATGAATCCTCATTCATCACTCTTTATTCTTTTATTTTAGCTAATTATCTTGGCAAAGCATCATGTAAATAGTTGTAAATACAATAATTTAGCAATAACATGCATGTGTTAATATTCCATAATTAGCATGTATTTGTGCAAAAATAAAAGAATAAAGAATAAAAGAAAAAGAAGGAAATATTTAGAATAAATATTGAGTGACCTAAACCCAAGAGAGGGCCAAGCATTGGCCTGATCGCCAAATAAAATAGGTAGAGAGAGATAGGGCCACTCTACCTTATACATATATACCATCTATGTATATAATTTATTTCTAAAAAACTAAAAATAAAAAGATATTTTTGTTTCCTTGTATATATTTCTCAAAATAAAATAAAAATTAGGAAAATAAAATAAAAATAAAACTAGAATAAAACTCTCTCTATCTCACCTTATATATAATACATGTATATATGTATGTTTCCCTATTTAATTTTATACTTATAAATAAATAAAAAAATAAAACAAAAATTATTTTATACTCCAAATATTATGTTGTAAATAAATAAAATATAAAATTAGGGGTATTTGTGTAAAAATAACAAAATAAAAATAATTCTACAAAATACATAGGTATTTTATACATGTATATAATACATTATACTGTATATACCATAATTCATTTTTCGTAAAAATAAACAAAAATGACAGAAAAATAGTTTGGAAAATAACAAATATTTTTCATTTTGCACACTTTTTAATCTAAAATCATTTGCTATTTTTAATTGAATTTATAAATATTTTTGTATATCCTTTTTTTGATTGGTCCACGGAGGAACGTTGACTCGGGTCAACCCCCTCTTCCAGGGATTGACCCGACCCAAACATTCCGTCGGAGCCATTTCTCCCTATTACCCTAGCTGGATCGTGCGTCCACTTGCTCCGAATTTCTGCCCGCATCTCCCCAGTGGATCTGTGATCCTCGCGGATCCCTAGGGAGGCGCGGATCGTCCTCGATTCGCACGCTCTAACCCGATCTATCCGGTCACCTGGGACTGCTTTAAATATCTTCATTCGCCTCCCCATCTCCTCAGCTCGCGCCACACCCCTTTCTGATACCCTAGATACCTTCACCGAAGTGACAGCCGTCGGAGGCCACCTTTAGTGCTCGGAGAGGTGCTTTGTAGCCGCAACTCACCTGTCGTGGCCGGAGAACCGTCGTGAGGAGCCTCCTTCGCCAGCCGCAGCATGGTCGAGGCCATAACCCCACCATTTACCTCCCCTGAAGCTCAGGATCTCATTCGGACCTTCAGGTAACCATACGATCGTTCCTAATTCCGTTGTTCACTCAATCTTTCATTTGCACGCCACCGTCGCTCCGCCAGCTTCGACCAGCAGGTCGGAGCCCTGTTACTATCACTCATCTGCTCAGATCGACGCACATGCTCGCCCCCATCTTCTTCCATAGCTTAATAACCCTGACCATCGATCATCGTGTCGAGATTAGGAGATAGGTCTCCTCTATCATCTTCGTCGGAGACCCACCCCCATCCACCATCGCTTCTCAGTTTTTCGGACCTAATAACCCCGACTGGAGTATCGCTCTGAGTCAGAGCTTTCTCGTGCAGGCCTTGACGTGCGCAGAGACCATCCAAATCGTCCTCTACCACCTTCGCCGGAGTGCCCCCATGTCCCAATCGTCGTCACGATCATTCGACCGTTAGCTTCTCCATCAAAGCCGGCCATCCGACGCAGAAGAGGCCCACGACTCCACCTGTGCCTTCAGATCTTTCATCAGAGCCCAGGATTCGATCCTTGGGTCTGGCGAAAGTCGCCCAGGCTCAGTTCTTCCAGAGGTCTTCTCTGCCGTTGGATAACCCCACCTCCCAGACTTCATCGCACCCGTTCATCCTCTAGAGGTGTCAGGCCGTTAGATGTCAGATCTAACGACCCCGTACCAGCCACATTGCCGACCATCTGACAGACGTCAGATCTGACATCTGACGAGTTCAGAGCCGTACGATCGTGCCTCACCAACGACCGCCACGCGTCCTCTCACGCGCCTCTCACGCGCTTCATGGGTATATTGCACTTTATTTCCTGTGTTTCTTTTAGTTTATATTTTAGTCTGTAAAATAAAATCACAGTTGAACCATTTTGCATTCTAGTATCTATAGTTTCTCATATTTACATTTTAGTCCTGCTTGTGTGAAACCACGTGCTTCGTCACGTGTCTTTTTAGGTTATTTACATTGTGTACCCCGAACTTATCTTCTGTGATGGATTGAATCTTTATTTTCTATATTTGCAAATATGCCCCTGTGAGTGTTGATTTAAGACATGTATGGATATTAGTGGAGAAATTGCAGTTTGGGCCCTAGGTTTTTATTATGTGTTACTGATTGGTCCCAAAACTTAAGTTATTTGCATTTTGGTCCCTATTAGCCGTGAGTTTTGTTTTTAATTAAATAAATAGCATTTTTGCTCCAAAAATCTTGAGATTTTGATACGTAGCCCCCTGCTACTATATAGGAATTCTAGTGATTTTTGGGTTGTGTTTTGATTTCGTTTATTATTTTTGAAAATTCAAAAACCTTAAAAAGTGTTCCTGTCTGTTTTGAAAAATCAACTAAAAATATAAAATATCTTAAAAAATTCTAAAAAAAGTTTTGATTGCTTCTTTTATGTTATTTTAATTGCTGTGCCATTTTAATTTTATTTCCATTTATAAAACTTATAAAAATTGAAAAAGAGTAAAAACCATTATAAAATCATTAAAAATTTATAAAAAAATAAAAAAATGCGTTCTCTTTTTCTGTAGGTAGATTTTATTCTGTAGTTTCACATAAAATTATTGCTAGGATTTTATAGGCATTTTAAATAATTTTAATCTGCCTTTATATCCAGGTTGTACATTGTTTGCTATTTTTGACTTTCTTTTATTTTTGGAAAATTTATTAAAAATAAAAAAACCCCATAAAATTCATAAAAACACTTTAATATTTTAAAAACATAAAAAGATTTTGTTTTGAATTTTTGAGTATTTTTGAACCCTTAAATAATTGTTTAGTGTTGTTTTTTGGTTTTCTTTTATTCTTTTTCTTATTACAAAATCATAAAAAAATTTTGAAAAATTAAAATCCACCAATTTTCTTTATTTTCTTGGTTGTCCGACTACTTCGTAGACTTCTCATCCCGTACTCCTTGTGATCGAGCCTCGTAGCTATACTATGTAAAATAAATTAGCAAGTCCGCTTGCCTTGTTTGATTGTTTGATTTCTTTAGTTGGTGGTCTATTTTTCTTGATTGATTGCGCCTTGCAATTCGGGTCGCAACGACCTTGATATTCCTTAACTCGAGTTGCATCCGCATGTCAACAGTGGTACGGCTCCGCCGCGTTGCGCGGTTGGCATTGATGGCGGAGGGAACGGTGGTTAGCGGTCTGCGGAGGGGAGCTGGCGGCTGCACAACGCTGTTAGTGCGCCTAGCGCGGAGGATGGTAGCGGGTCGGTTCTCGAAGGCGGTTTGGTGTCGGAGGAAGCAACGGTGAAGACGATGGTAGGGCGGGGTTGTGACGGGCGAGGGTGCTTCAGGCGGCCTCGACGACGAATTGGTGTGCGGCTCTGCCTCAGGCGGAGGAGGATGCTGGAGTGCAGAAGGCCTACCGCTAGCGTCTGGCGCACGATGTTTTTTTATTTGCAAATGTAAACAAATATTAAAAAAGCTTTTTTTTTATTTTTTTAGAAATAGAACTATAAATAATTAATTTTTACAATTTTTATTTTTTTATTTTTCAGGTGATCCTACAAAAAAAATGTTAGAAAGAAGAGAAAAAATATTTTTTTGTTTTTTAAATTAATTTTTTATTTAACAACTTAGGACGCAAGCATGAGGACTCGATCCTAAAATCACAAGGAAGATGTGAATACGTGCGGTTCTGAGGGAATGACGGATGGAACCGGATCTCCGACCACCGTGCATGGTCAGAGGTAGGAGATTGTGCGAGGTAAAAAGAATGCGTAGAGATCGAAAAAGTGAGATGAAAAATCGAGTTGGTGGCGGATCAAATCGTGATGGATTCTAAAATCTATATAAAATATTAACGATGAATTAAAATACGAAAAATTAAACTAAAGTTAATCTAGATAAAAAATAAGAAGAAAATGATGGATCTCACCTTAGGAACAGAAAATACCTTGATCACCTCGACGAAGGTCGACTCGCTGTCACCGGATGGCTCGGAGGCTAGGCACCCTTCTGTGACTAGAAGACTCTCAGAGATCAGGCTCCTCTCACCAAAGATTGATCAAATTGAAATGATGGAGAATGAGCCATATAAATAGAAAAGATAGGAATTGAAATTTGAATTTTTGAATTTTTGGATGAAGATAAGAGATAAGAGAGAAAACAACTGAAATGAGATAAAGTAAAAAGATTAGTGTTAAAATTATTTACAAAAATTAACTCATTTTTTTGTATTTTCGTCACTTTATTAATTTGAAAATTAAATGTTTTTTTTTATTTTTTGTGATAGTTAGTTAAGAAAATTAACTATATACATATGTTATATACATATATGACATTATATACATGGTTAAATGAGGAAATTATTTATTTTTTGTTTTAGTTTTGTTTTAGTTTTTTATTTTTGTTTTAAATAATTAGTAAAAATATTTATAAATATTTATGAAATATAATATGTACAAATTAAATGGTGAAATTGCACAAACCATCCCTAAAACCAACTTTTCACCCGTAATTCCTAAAATTATGAAATCATAGCTATTTTAAAGACAATTTAATTTAGAATACAATGGAAGTAATTTGATTCAATTTGAATTCATATGGAGCCGAAATTGGTCTTTCAATTATCGGTTAGTGGCTTTTTCCATGTACAGTTGCTTTTATCCTGTGCATGATTTGATTGTGTAATTATTTTTATTATTTAGGACACATTTTTATTTTCAACTTTTGTTTTGAAAATTATTTTGTTTGAGGTCAATTTATGTACAAATAAAATAGTGTAGTATTCAAATATACACAACACACAATTTTTTTGGATTTTCTTATAAGGACCCTATCCCCCCTTACTTTATTCCTAGTCGATCAGGTCAAGACTTGACCTTCTCTCGGGGTTCAGGTCAACCTGTATCTACTACATATATACAGTCTTCTCTTTTTTATTTTATTTTCTTTATTATTCCTTTCTTTCTTTCTTTATTTATTTTAGGTTAAAATGGTAAAAAGTGTACAATATTTACACACAGATGCAAGTTAGTAAGAATATGGTGTCAGTGTTATATACATGTGTTTTATATGGGATTAATCTAAAATAAATGAATATAGATGATGAAATGCATATTCATCAACAATCCCAAGATCATCTACTTCCTCGTTCCCATGGTTTTTAAAAATGCACCTCGAGATGTTGAGTCATTGTTGTGCCACAGACCTTCGAGGATGGAAAATTGATGAATAGTGGTTGTTACTATCCCCAAAAAATCCCGTGACAAATGAACAACTATTTTTTATATTTTTGCTACTTATTTACCTGTATAGTGGACATGATCGAACTCAGGGAGGCTACAATTCCCGAGACTTATTCAATTAATCGACAAAAAATCAATTAAAAGAAAAAGGAAATCTCAAAGACATACTATCCTTAGTTTTTGTGAATTTTTTCTCTTTTTTATTTTTTAAATTTTTTATTTCTATTTTTTCTTCTGATTTTCAAATTTTTAGTGATTTTAATTTTACATTTTTTAAATTTTCAAATAAAGAACAATATGCACAAGATAAGAAATACGCACACCAACAAATTTTGTAATTTTTAATAAATATAAAAAATACTCAGAAAAATTCAGAGAAAATAGTTTTGTATTTCAAAGATTTTGAAATATTTTTCAAAATTTTTGTAGAAATTTTAGATGTTTTTGTATTTTTCTAAAAATCATATAGTGGCAAACTGAGAAACAATGCACAACCTAGAGTAATTTATAACTTAAAAGTATTTTAAGTGCCCAAAACTATTGAAAATTATTTTTATGACAAACTATATGCAAATATCTACAAACAGGAAGTGAAATGATAATTTTTGGATTTTTGTAGTTTTTTATGATTTTTATAAGATTTTTAGTATTTTTCATTTTTTGGGTTTTATAAAGAATTAATGCACGAAATTTGCGCAAAAATTAAAATAAAGTGAAATAAAACTACTCTATTCTTTTTGCAATTTTTAGGTGAATTTCGATTTTTTTATAAATTTTCTCATTTCGGGAAGGCAAAAGTCATTGTTTTTTATTTTTTTAAAATATCAAACGTCAATGGACGTTCATGAAAAATTTATACAATGTTGAAGAACATAGAATGAACATGTACAACATTTTTGAAAATTTTTAGACTAATAAAAATATTTATTTCATCAAAACGATCAAGCAAATTATTATCTGGAATGCAGGGACTGAATTGTAAATATTTAAAGTGTTGCACTGAATATAAAAAAATAAACTTGCGAGGAAAACGTGAAATTTACCCAAAGATATTTCTAAAGCGGGGGCTCTTTCGTAAATGCTGAAACTTCCATGGGCTTCTTTACACTTTACCCAAAAACTTTATTTTAAACCTAGGGTTTCTGTCCCTTTCGTTCTTGGCTTCTTCTCAACTCAAACCCAAAAGGGGAGCCGCCGCTGGTTGGGTTACTGGAGCGATGCAAAGTGATGGTGCGGATGGGAGGATGCGACGGGAGTGCCACACGGTGAGGCGGCATGGCGAGATGGTGCGGCTGCGCAAAAGCGGAGGGTGGCTGGGCGGACGCGGTGCGGTGCTGCCACCCGTAGAGGAGGAGGACGGGGCTAGGCGAAGGAGCTCGGTGCTGGCTTGGCGCCTGGAGATTGGCCACACGATCGGGGCACTGCAGGAGGCACTGCCGGAGGGGATCCGGCTTGGTCTCCTAGTACGGTGGTGGAGCGCTGCTGGAGGTGGAGGAGTCTGCATTGCTTGGGGGGTGCCAGCGACGTGGTGGTGGAGGGCCGGTGGCTCTGTTGCCCCTTTTTTGCATCTTTTTTTAGATTTTGTAAAAACTGTAAGCAAAAGTAATAAAAACTTTTTTTTATATTTTTTTGAAAGAAACTGTAAATAGGGAGACAAATTTTTTATTTCCTGCAAAACAAATGTTAGAAGAAAACATATATTTTTTATTTTTTTCTTTTTATTTATAAACAAATCGGAAGGTGAACGGGGATCCGACGAAACGTAAGGAATCGAATCTGGTTCTCCGACCACCGTGCGTGGTCAGAGTTGATAGATCGTGGAAGATAAAAGATGAATGCGAAGAGATCAAGAAAACGAGATGAACGCGAAATCGATGGCGGATAAAATCGTGATGGTTCTACGATCTAAAAAAATAATTGACAACGAAATAAAAATACGAGAGATAAAACTACGATTAATCTATGATGAAATTAAGAAAAAGAATGGATCTCACCTTAGGAGCGAAAAAGACCTTGATCACCTCAACGAAGGCCGACGCACTATCACCGGACGGCTCGGAGGCTAGGCACCCTTCTGCGCCAAGAAGACTATCGGAGATTGATCTCCTCTCACCAAAGATTGATCTAGTTGGAATGAGGGAGAAGGAGCCATATAAATAGAAAAGATAATGGAGATGAAATTTGAATTTTTGGCTTTTTAGATAAAGATAAGAGATAAAATTGAAATGACATAGAGATAAAAAGATAAGTGTCAAAAAATATTTACAAAAAAATAGCTAATTTTTTTTTGAATTTCTTCACTTTATTTATAGGAAAAAATAAAAGTTAATTTTTTATTTTTTTGTGGAAGTTAGTTAAGAAAATTAAATATATACATATGCTATATACATATATAACAATATATACATGGGTAAATGAGGAAATTAGATTTTTTTTGTTTTAAAATTTTTAATTATTTTTATTTTTATTTTTATTTTAAAATAATTAGTAAAATTTTATTACAAATATATATACAAATACAATATGTACAAAATACATGGGAAAATTGCATAAACTACCCCAGAAAATCAACTTTTTCCTCGTAACTCCAAAAATTATGAAAATACAGCCATTTTAAAGATAATTTAATTTAAAATCCAATGGAATTGAGATTGGTTCAATTCAAGTCATATGGAGCCGAAATTGGTCTTTCAATTAGTGCTTAGTGGCTTTTTCCAAGTGTGGTTGCTTTTATTCTGTACATGATTTAATTGTACAATTATTTTTATTAATTAGAACACATTTTTATTTACAACTTTGGTTTTGAAAATTATTTGATTTAAGGTCAATTAAGGTAGGTCAACCTGTATTTATTACATATATACAGTCTTCCTTTTTTTCTTTTCTTTTCTTTATTTTTCCTTTATTTATTTGTTATTTTGGTTAAAATAATATACAAATATACAATATTTACACATAGATGTAAGTTAGTAATAATGTGGAGTTAGTGTTATATACAGGTGTTTTATAAGGGATTTTAAGCTAAAATAAATGAATAAAGATGACGAATCACATATTCATCACCCCCCTATGCTTTACCTTTGCTAGTCCCTTAGCAAACACTTATTTGTAAGAATAAGTGAAGAAAAAGAAAAAGAAAGGGAAAATATAGAAAGTAGGACAACATTGAGTATTAAACTTATCTTCATAAAATTGTAGTTTGGAGCTCTGTCGGACCTTTGGATTATTAGTGTGTCGAAACCTTAATGGGAGATTGATTTAAGACCTAACAGCCTTTAAGTTCCACAGGACTCCTATTCAGGTCACCTCAACAGTCAGGTCAGAACAAGTCTACATACAGCAATTCTTATGACTATGAATCTTTACTTGTACGGTGTAAGTGAGGTATAGCTCCCCATCTCAAAGTAGCAAAGAACACCTCCCTCAACAAGGTAACTCTAGTTCCCCGATCTTGCAACTCTTTCCTCGAGGAGCGGAGATATTCCCTTCTAAGTTCAAATACAACCAGCTTAAGAAGACGGGATGGAGAAAAAGAATGGATGGTAACCAGTGTAGCTACCTATCCTTGGATGCATGACCAGTGTAGCCAAGTCATCCGCTGCTAGCTTACAAAAATTTGTCTTTGAAGCTCTTATTATATTTTTTTATCCTTGTATATACACTCCGGCAGACATTTTACTTTTCAATCAGGCTTGTCCACTTTTGGAGATTCTGCATTTTTCCATACTTTTTTTTGAAAGCATATACAAGGTGCAACATGTACATAAGGAGTTTTTCCTCTTGAGACGGTAGACTATCCCTCTTTTGAAGCATTATTGCAACCCCGCAACATCCTGTCTTTAGACCTCAACATCGCTAGACCAGGTTGAGATGCACTTCCTTCCCTAGAGGAAGACGAGAGGTTCCGTCTAGATGTACTACCCTCATATGCTACCCCAAGCCAAAAGATTCTGCCTCCTCACTACCTCATCCATGAAGAGCTACGTGTAGAATGCTTGTCCAAGATAAACCACGGTCTGAAAGAATCATGCGTGTGTTGTTAAATGTTCTACTTAGACTAATCAAGATGACATGTGAACATAATCTTATGGACTCAAAGAATTAAGTCACTAGGACCTGAAAAGTCTTAACTCCATTTCTTATCTTCCTCTGGAATTAAGTGGATTAAGGCCCAACTAAGATCCATTCTTCAATTTTATTCTAGACATAGTTTAAATGTCAATACTATCCTGAAAAATGCACATGCAAATGCAAGAAAATATGTACAATGCAAAGAAAGCATTTTTTGAAAAAAAAATGATGCACATGTGAAAAGAACATTTTTTAAACAATTTTCTAATTTTGAACTTTTTATGGATTTTTGGAGAAAATGCAGATGTAAAAGAAAGGGTTTTTTTGAATTATGCAAGTTTTTATAGATTTTTGGTTTTGTAGTTTTTTTTAAAAAAGGAAAAAGGATTAGTAAAATATATACAAGTATATACAAGATTTTTTTGTTGTTTTTTGTTGTTTTTTTGTTTATTTTGTTTGTTTTTTTTGTTTTTTTATACAAAAGTGGATTTTCCAAAATTATATACATAACCCCTAAATAAACATATTTAAAAGTACGAGTTATGTCCAAAGTATATATACAATATATACGACACCCCCTATACTTAGCTCGAACTATGTCCTCATAGTGATCAGAGAGCGAAAAAGGAAGACATAAATCGTACTAAGTATAGAAAAGTGAAAAGACTCCTTTGCTATATTGAATCAAAGAAAATATAAAAAGAAGAGAAGTTGGTGATCCCGACTGTACAAAAGGGGAAAACCGATGAAGAGAATGTACAGACTCAAAAATAAAAAGACGATATGAACAACATCACCCCCATACTTAGGGTAGAGTATCCCTAAGTATAGGCAACAACAAGAGTGATGAATAGAACAAATATGAACAATACAAATAATTCAATCCCTATACTTAGGATAAAGCACATCCTAAGTATAGCATACACACACACACACGGAAAAGGGGTGAATGATAAAACGGAAGAAGAAAGAGTGAAACGAAAGGATATATAAGAGAAGTGGATGTACAAAGGTCAAGAAGGTCGAAAGCGGACCTTCTTGTGGGACCGCTGAGGTATGGATCTAACAAGGTGTAGGTCGATATTGGGGTTATCATTAGATATAAACTGATCAGGATCGACCAAGAATGTATCCTCAGCGGTTTCGGATTGTGTAAGCCTAAACTGGTTATTGGAAGTAGTGTGGTCATGTTCTGTCTGGGAAGTCTCGCAAACATCGTAAAATAGCTCGTAATCATTATCAGAAAAAAGTAGGATCAATTTCAGCCTGGCGAGCCTCTATCGGATCTTCATCTTTATCAAAAGGCCAAATTCCTTTATAAAAGCAATCAATCAAATTTGGCCTGATCGGTCTCATCTGAATCAGGGTGAATAAGAACGGACTCATCCGTGGAAGTAGTCGAATCATGTCCATCCTGTCTACTCTCAGATTCTGCCTTCTGCTCTAGGGTGTCTATCGTGTAAATTCCACGGATGTCATCAATGCATCGCCACATACTAGAAGGGGGAACTCTAAGGTCCATGCTTTCCGAGTCTTCCTCCTTGAAGAGGAATTCCTGGGTTTCATCATCATCCAACATATAATAAGAATTTCTGATATTATCATCGAGGTCAAATTCCTTGGGGTTGGCTAACACGAGCGGGCTCTCATGGGATGCATGTCTCTAATCAGTAATGGGTGTAGTGATCAACACATCGCTCCCTACATCAGAATGGAAGCGAATCTCTTCTGAGCCATAATCAATAACGGCTCCCGCAGATGCGAGGAAAAGGCCATCCCAGGATGATTGGAGGGTGCTCCACTGGGGTGGTGGTCACCATAGACATTACAACAAAGTCAGAAGTGAAGTTCTTGCCCTGAATGAGAATGACAACATTTTCTAGAATACCCTTCGACCTCTTGATAGATCCATCAACAAATAAACTATCATCCTGGTTTTCTTGAGAGGCCCAAGATGAAGAGATTGTACCATAGAGAAGGGTATTATATTGATTGAAGAACCACTGTCAAGGAGAGTGTTATCACAAGAATAGTCAGATATGGAGCAACTCACAAGAGGAGTGGCAGTGTTCCCTTTCTTAAAATACGGACGGTGAGAGATGGCGTAGGCAGTGGCCTGATGAATCTCGGATTCATCACTCTAAATCTCATTTATTAAGCTCAAGTCCCTCAAAATCATCAATATTTCTGCATTTATTCTGCATAATTAGCATTCATGCGTGTTTTCATAAGAATGGCATTTTATCCATCATTTTTGCACAAAATAAGAAGCCAAAAATCCAAGCCAAATTTGACCTGTAAAAAGCCTAATTTCCCGGATTGTTAACTCCTTCATGCTAACTCCGAATAACACAAAATCACCTCCATTGTGTACATATCACTCACAAGAATAAATGAAAAATACAAACAAATCACTAACCCTGTTAAGTGGACTAAAAATCCAAACCTTAGTTTTAGGATTCTCGGACTAAAAGCCCCATATCTTCCCCATCCAGTGTCTGATTTGATCCTACTAACTTTTGAACTAATGCACATTCAATTACCTTCAAACAAGACCAAGTTCAAGTAAATCGGAGCTCGTATGTGAAAGTTGGGTTTTGGGCCTCTTTTTGTACATTGTGTATTTTAGCGGTTCTTGACCCGATATTTTTGTACATATTTTCTTAATTAATAAAAAGCCAAAAAAATAGATTAAGGTGTCTTTATTTATCTTTGATTCTTCTATATTTTTTCGATTTTTTATCTGGTTTAAAAATGACAAAAAAAATTACAAAACCCAAAAATGTAGGTATTCTATGTATATGGGATACCCCAAAAATTCACTTTGCGTATTTGATCTATTTTGGTTTTGATGTCTTCACGTTGTATATCTCATCAAGACGAGCATTTTTCGTGAAGGAACTTTTTCAATCCGAGGTCGTTTACTATTTATTTTTGATTTTATAAAATCTTTATTTTCAGATTTTTCTGGTGCTGACACATGGCAGCCCCTGAGGCCGCCACGTGTCAGCATTTTTTGGCCCCTTTTAAATTCATTTTTATTAATAAAATTATTAATTAAATAACCGCACGTGCGTCACACGTTCCCCCAGGCACGTGCTCCGCACGTGCCGCACCCTCTCTTTCGTCTGCCATGTGGCCACAGCAGGGCTGTCCGATCTCGGCCGATCGGACGACCCCTGCTCCTTCTTCTTCCACCCACTTTCCTCCTTTGCACCGGCCGCCACCCCTCTCTGTAACTTCCGTCGCAACTCTCGCTAGCCGCCAACCGCTCCGCAACCGCCTCCCCCATCTCTCACCGCCAACCGCCTCGCGCCTCCCTCGCCGCGAATCCCGAGCTCGCAGGACCTTCCTTCTCCTACCCCAGACGACCCCCCTATTTAAGAACCGCCATCACCGCCATGTTCGAGATCGGCCGTAAGCATGCAACCTGGTGGTGACAGCATCGGGGTGCCTCCATCGACGAGATCCGGTTGTCTTCCCTGACACCGTTGCAGCCGCACCCCTCTACCACGCCTCTGCCTAGCTCCGCCTCCTGCGTCGAGCCTCCGACAATGATTCTTCTCCGACAACGCGCTCCGCCCTTCAAGATTCATCGACGACTACCATGACCATCTTCGCCGACAATCGCCAACGTCCCCCACTCCGCCATCGCCAACGACGACATCTCCTTCTTCTTCAACGCTCCTTCACCAGCCACAACCACCGTCGAGCCTTCGTCTCCAGCAACAACGTCTACAACGCCTCCACGACTTCGCCGGTCACGCCCTCCGACGCTACGCCACCTGGGCTGGGCTCCGTATCCTCCGCCTCCTCACAGCCGCGCCACCAGGGGCTCGTTGCCACGCCGGAGGTCTTCTGGCTTGCCTCCTCGGAGACCCACCGGGCATCGCCATTCCCCGTCCACCACCGCAGCCGGGCGTGAAGCCCGAGGTCCTCCCATGTGCGCTGCACGTGTGCTACGCACGTGACCTGCCTGGGTTACTTGCAGAGACGCCCTCAGGAGTCCTCCTTATTGCCGCTAAGTCCAGCTATTCCAAGGGCACGCGCCCCTTGGAAAATTTGCAGCAGAACACCCCCCCAGTTCTTGGTAATTGCAAGTAGGTCCCCCCTTGCTTATTTTATTTATATTTATTGCATTTATACCCATGTCTTCCCCTCTGTTCTGAACCTCTTCTCTACATTATTTTATTTATTCAAAAATAGCATGATGTTCATCTTTAATTCTCTACATTTTGAGATACGTGTATATTTTTATGATCATTGGTTAATTAATAATCAATTGTTTTGTGGAAAATTGCAAACTTTGCCCAATTTATGCTCTTCAATTTTTATTTGATTAACCGTTGCTTTAAAAATTCCCCAAAAATCACATATTGTAGAGTTAATTGTGCTTGATATTGTGCCCAAAAAGATTTGCATTTGCATGCAAAATTTGCCATGTAATAATCATTTTGTATAATTCAGTATTTAATTTTTAATAGGTATTAAACCCCACATTTTCGAGGTTTTGGATTTTTTTGAGATCCATCAACTAGTGATAGATCTTAAATAATTTTATATCTTGAAAATAAGTAGGTTTAATATATATTATAATTAAATATTGAAAATCATTCTGTTTGCATTTGAAAATTCATAAAAAATTCGTATTGCATCCAAAAATTCCAAAAAATTATAATGCATCCATTTCTTCATAATTATCATCTCGACCAAGTTTCGTATTTTTCGGACATCGTTTGAGTGTAATTTGTATTTTAGTCCCTCAAATAGGCTGAAATTGCATCTTGCACCCTTATTTGCATTAAAAATTCCAAAAAAATCGCCTCGAAAACTGTGCACGAATCTTGATAGACATAATTCTAGGTTGTTCCTTTGCCTCCTTGTGATCGACCTTGGGACTTGTCCAAGTAAAATAAACATAAATCCACTCGATTAAAAATTGATTAAATATTTTTGGTTATTTCTTGACCGATTCCGATCGTCGCCTACAACGAACGACAAACCATATTGTTAGCACGAACAGAAAAAACATCTCTTTTAAAGCCGCGATTTTCGGACCCGTCAGGGTTACTCTCCCCAAAACGATGATTTTTCCTTGTGTTTATTTTAGGGTCGAGTTTTCTTTAGCATCCCCGTATTTTAGGCAGTTGTCACTTGGTTAAAATATTTTCAAAGAATCGCCTACCGAGTGTCCAATTTCCTTTTTAACTTATGTGAGTAAAAACAAGGAAGGAGATCGGAAATGCCAATTCACGATTAAAAATAATGATGCATGCAGGGGTTAGAGATGCATACCTTGTCGCCAGCACTCTACATGCAAGTGATCCACACAGAATTGAAATAAACTATCCTATATGATGCAAGTGAACCGTCCTAGATGATAGCTTCTATTAACGGGCAAGAACATGTTAATTTGACTAAGTCCACTACTCTATAGGTACAGAAATTCTTGTTTAGGGTGTTTGGATCTAATTAATTACCTAGCTCAAGCAAATTAATTAAAGCAATCAAGAGGTAGCTCACGAAATCCGAGGGAAACAAAGAAAAATAAGGCGATGAAAACAAAACCAGTGAGGTCCCCCAAGTGCACAGACACTTGGTGAAACAAACCCCGCAACAAATGAATATTCGTTTACAAGAGTTCAAACGCTAGAAAAGAAAAACTCTCTCTCTTCTCTTTTATATTTTTTTCAATTCTTCTTCTCTTCTTCTCATGCTATCCTACGACTTGGTGAAGAATCAAACCGCCTCCACGTCGCTTGGGTGCTTCGCCTCTCCTAGGATCGCCTCCTTCGCTCCGCGAGCCTCGTAAGAAAAAGAAAAGAGAATGTGTAAGAAACACAATTATCAAATATGAGGAAAAAATGAAATGAATGCAGTGGATATGAACAATGAAGTGAATGGCAAAATGTAAACATATTTTTACAACCAAGAATAGCAGGTCAAAAGAGAAACCTAACTACCCTCGTCGTGCCTCCCCGACAACATTGTCATTTTGTTGTGCTACAGACCTTCGAGGATGGAAAATTGATGGATAATGGTCGTTGCTATCCCCAAAAAATCCCGTGACAAAACAACAAATATTTTTTTAATTTTTGCTACTTATTTATCTGTATAGCAGACATGATCGAACTCAGGAAGGCTACAATTCTCGAGGGTTATTCAATTAATCGACAAAAAGTCAATTAAAAGAAAAAGGAAATCTCAAAGGCAAACTATCCTTGGTTTTTGTGAAATTTTTCTCTTTTTATTTTTTAATTTTTTATTTCTATTTTTTATCTTCTGATTTTCAAATTTTTAGTGATTTTAATTTTACAATTTTTTTAATTTTCAAATAAAGAACAATATGCATAAGATAAGAAATACGCACACCAACTCTTTTTGTAATTTTCAATTATATAAAAAATGCTCACAAAAAATCAGAGAAAATATTTTTGTATTTTAAAGATTTTGAAATATTTTTGGAAATTTTGTAGAATTTTCAGATGTTTTTATATTTGTCTAAAAATCAAACAGTGGCAAAATGAGAAACAATGCACATCCTGGAGTAATTTGCAACTTAAAAATATTTTAATACTCCAAAACTCCTAGAAATTATTTTTATGACAAACTATATGCAAATATCTACAAATAGGAAGTGAAATGACAATTTTTGGATTTTTGTAGAATTTCTTATGATTTTTATAAGACTTTTAGTATTTTTCATTTTTTTGGGTTTTATAAAGAGTTAATGCACGAAATTTGCAAGAAATTAAAAGGCAAAGAAATAAAACTACTCTATTTTTTTGGAATTTTTAGGTGAATTTTCGAATTTTATGAATTTTCTAATTTCGAGAAGGTAAAAAGTCACTGTTTTTGATTTTTTTAAATATCAAACATCAACGAAAGTTCATGAAAAATTTATACGATGTAGAAGAACATAGATGGAACATGTACATTTTTTTGAAAATTTTTAGACTAATAAAAACATTTATTTCATAAAAAAGATCAAGCAAATTATTGTCTGGAATGAAGGGACTGATTTGCAAATATTCAAAGTGTTGCACTGAATATAAAAATATAAACTTGCAGGAGAAAACATGAAATTTACCCAAAGATATTTATGAAGCAGGGGCTCTTTTGTAAATGCTGAAACTTCTAAGGGTTTCTTTGCAGTTTAACCAAAAACTTATTTTAAACCTAGGGTTTCTATCCCTTTCATTCTTGGCTTCTTCTCAACTCAAACCCAAAAGGGGAGCCGCCACTGGTTGGGTTGCTGGAGCGATGCAAAGTGATGGCACAGACAGAAGGACGCGACGGGAGTGCCACACAGCGAGGCGGTAGGGCGAGATGGTACGGCCGCGCGAAAGCAGAGGGTGGTTGGGCGACGCGAGGCGATACTGCCGCCTGCGGAGGAGGAGACCGGGGATGGTCGAAGGAGCTCCGCGCATGCTTGGCGCCTGGAGACCAGCCACGCAATCTGGGCACGGCAACGATGCGTGCAGGAGGGAGGCACCGCTGGAGGGGATCCGGCTTGGCCTCCTGGAGCAGTGGTGGAGCGCTGCTGGAGGCGGAGGAGTCCGCACCGCTTTGGGGGTGCCGACGACGTGGCGGTGGAGGACCGGCGGCTCTGTTGCCCCCTTTTTTTGCTTCTTTTTTTATATTTTGTAAAAACTGTAAGCAAAAGTAATAAAAACTTTTTTTATTTTTTTGAAAGAAACTGTAAATAGGGAGATAGAATTTTTTTATTTTTTATTTCCTACAAAACAAATGTTAGAAGAAAACATATATTTTTTTTTTATTTTTTTCTTTTTATTTATAAATAAATCGAAAGGTGAACGAGGATCCGGCGAAATGTGAGGAATCGAATCCGGTTCTCCGACTACCGTACGTGGTTGGAGTTGATAGATCGTGGAAGATAGAAGATGAATGCGAAGAGATCAAGAAAATTAGATGAACGTGAAATCAATGGCGGATCAAATCGTGATGGTTCTACGATCTAAAAAAAATAATTGACAACGAAATAAAAATACGAGAGATAAAACTACGATAAAAATAAGAAAAAGAATGGATCTCACCTTAGGAGCGAAAAAGACCTTGATCACCTCAACGAATGCCGACGCGCTATCACCGGACGGCTCAGAGGCTAGGCACCCTTCTGCGACAAGAAGACTCTCGGAGATCGGGCTCCTCTCACCAAAGATTGATCTAGTTGGAATGAGGGAGAAGGAGCCATATAAAAAGAAAAGACATTAGAGATGAAATTTGTATTTTTGGCTTTTTGGATAAAGGTAAGAGATAAAATTGAAATGAAATAGAGATAAAAAGATAAGTGTCAAAAAATATTAAAAAAATTAACTATTTTTTTGAATTTTCATCACTTTATTTATTGGAAAATTAAAAGTTAATTTTTTATTTTTTGTGAAAGTTAGTTAAGAAAATTAAATATACACATATGCTATATATATAACAATATATGCATGGGTAAATGAGGAAATTAGATTTTTTTGTTTTAAAATTTTTAATTATTTTTATTTTTATTTTAAAATAATTAGTAAAAAGTAGTTATAAATATATATACAAATACAATATGTACAAAATACATGGAAAAATTGCACAAACTGCCCCAAAAAACCAACTTTTTACTCGTAACTCCGAAAATTATGAAAATACATCCATTTTAAAGATAATTTAATTTAAAATCTAATGGAAGTGAGATTGTTTTAATTTGAGTTCATATGGAACTGGAATTGGTCTTTCAATTAGTCTTATTGGTTTTTCCAAGTGTGGTTGCTTATATTCTGTACATGATTTAATTATGCAATTATTTTTATTAATTAGAACACATTTTTATTTACAACTTTGGTTTTGAAAGTTATTTGATTTGAGGTCAATTAAGGTACAAATAAAATAGTGTAGTATACAAATATACAGAGCACACATTTTTTTTTGGATTTTCTAATTGAGGACCCTATCTCCCCCTACTTTATTCTTGGTCGATCATGTCAAGTCTTGACCTTCTCTCGGGGTTCGAATCAGCCTGTATTTATTACATATATACTGTCTTTCTTTTTTTATTTTATTTTCTTTTTCCTTTCTTTCTTTATTTGTTTATTTTGGTTAAAATAATATACAAATATACAATATTTACATATATATGCAAGTTAGTAAGAATGTGGAGTTAGTGTTATATACATGTGTTTTATAAGGGATTTTAAGCTAAAATAAATGATTAAAGATGACGAATCACAGATTCATCAGTCATACGCCTCGAAGCATTTTTCTAGGAAAAACGCCTCGAGGAGCATGCCTCAAGCATCCTCAATGAGGTGTGCACCTCAAATATCATGAGGCATGCCTCGAGGCATTGGGGTGTGAGGCGTAATTGAGGCACTGCCTCATGAATACACATGTCGCGTGCCATGCACGTGACAATTAAGCGGGCTTCTAAGACCGCTTGCCTCTTGCTTCTTAGGTTTCGTGCCTCCTTCTTCTGCTGTATAGGTTCTAGCTATTGTTGAACCTGATCCTTCGCCTGGCCTAGTGTTTCATCACCACTTCTTGGACTTTCGTGTGGTGCTCCATCACCTGCTCCATCCCTCAGTGCTCCATCGTCTGATCTATCGTCTTTTCAACACCCAGCTGCTCCCTTGCACAACAATTTTGCAAGCCCTAAATCGAGAGGGGGGCTCCATCGCATTTTCAACGCCGTTGCCTTTTACTTGCAAGCCCTAAAGCGTCCACTAGTATCCTCGAATCTTCGATTTACCAAGCCATTCTTGCATTTTTCATGCAGTGCCCTAAGCTTGTTTAATGTTCTTATTCATTAGAGCTTAGCTGGGAATTTTTTATGGAGTCAACTTAGTAAAGTGACTTAAGCTAAAATAAATGACTTGTAAAATAAATGGCTGCTGAAGATTGCTGAATTTTTAATGAGCTTAGCTTATAATTATGATTCACATATCATACTTTATAATTAAATTTCAGAAATGGCACCGGAAGATGGGAGAGATAGAGGGAGCTTAGGGAAGGAAAGATCAGATCTCGCATGGAAATATGGCATAGAGGTTGAGTTGGAAGGGGACAAAAAAATGAGAGGATACAAGTATGTGAAGTGCAAATTTTGTGGACAAACCGTCACAGGTGGCATTACTAGATTTAAAGAGCATTTGGTCAAGAGCTGCAAGAATGTTAAAAGTTGTCCAAGTGTGTCGATTGAAGTTAAAAATGATATGAAGGATTTCTTATCCAAGAAGGATCTAGAAAGAAGGAGATTATATGAAGAGAGGGAAGAGGTTCATCGAGTGGGAGCATATACAAATCTTGAATCATTTGGATTTGATGAGCATGTGCCCACAAGATCTAGTAGTGTGCACCAAGTTACATGTCCTACGGATCTTTTTGTAGGTGGAGGTGCATGTGAAGGTGGAAGTGGCAAGACAGGGATTGGGTCTGGGAGTGCCCAAGGTCCTTCCAAACAAGTAACTCTGAATGCTTCGTGGAAAAAAGAAGAAAGAAGGAGGGTTTGAAAAAGCGTTGGGAGATTATTTATTGATAATACATTGCTTTTCAACGTGGATAATATCCCTTTATACCATACAATGTTCCAAGAAGTTGGAAACTTTGGGAGGGGATTTAAACCCCCAAGCATGCATGAGTTGCGTACTTGGATATTGAGCGAAGAAGCTGAGACTGTAAAGGCGATGATGTATGATGTTAAGGCATCATGGTCAGAGATAGGATGCAGTATTATGTCTGATGGTTGGATAATTACCAAAGGTCATACGTTGATCAATTTTTTGTGAACAACCTAAGAGGAACTTGGTTCCTAAAATCTGTTGATGCATCCGAACAAGTTAAAAATGCTTTCAAGTTGATGGATGAGGTTGCTGAGGAAGCTGGTGAAAAAAAATGGAATACAAGTAATCAATGACAATGCATCATCATATAAAGCAGCTGGGGAGATTTTGATGAAGAAGAGGGAACACTTGTATTGAAATCCATGTGCAGCACACTGTATTAGTCTTATGTTGGAGATCTTGAAATTGCCTTTGCATGACTCTGTATTTAAGAAGGCAAAGCAAATCATCAACTTCATGTACAACCATGCATGGTTGTTGTATATGGTGAGGAATCATGTAGGCGGAGATTTAGTGCGACCCGCCATCACTCGTTTTGCTACAACTTCCCTTACCTTGCAAAGATTACTCATAGTAAAGGATCATCTTGAGTCAGTTTTCACATCAAAAAGGTGGAAATGTAGTTCTTACTCATGCAATGATAAAGGCAAGAGTGTCTAGAATATTATTTTAAAGAGCAAATCTTTTTGGCCCAATGTTGCTTATGTGATCCGAATGACCAAGCCATTAGTGATGGTGTTGAGAATGGTTGATTCTGAAAAATATCCTAAAATGGGATTTATTTATGAAACCATGGATATGGAAATGGAGGAAATCACTCAAAATTTACGTAATAATGAATAAAAATACAAGCAACTATAGGATATTGTTGATAAGAGATGGGATAAACAACTTCATACACATATGCATATTGTTGTTTACTTCCATAATCTACAGTGTTGTTATGAACCAACATTCAACAATGATTATGAGGTCAAAGTTGGATGGTACTCTTGCCTGCAAAGGATGGTCCTAGAAAGGGAAGAGAGAGAGAAAATTGACTTGCAATCTGACGCATATGTTAATGCAAAAGGCTTGTTTGGTTGGGCAAATGCTATTGACACCAGGAAGAGGAGAAGTCCTGGTATAAAATCAATCCTAATTCAAATTTTCATCTAGATTTAATTTTTTTCTCTTTTCTAGACATGTTATTTCATCGTATATTAATAAATTACAGTGGATTGGTGCGAGCATTTGGAGTTGAGACAACTGAGTTGATGTAGTTTGCCATACAGATTTTGAGTCCGACTTGCAGTGCATCGGGATATGAATGAATTGGAGTTCGTTCAATCAGGTGATAATTTAATTTAACCCTGAAGAGATTGACAAACAACCATAGTTCAAGCATATTATATTTCTAATATAACGTTTAATGAACCTTTAATGCATAGGTGCATACTAAAAGAAGAAACAAACTAAAGCAAGAGAAGCTCAACAACTTGATTTTTTGTATGTTTAATTTGAGATTGAAGCAAAAAAAGTAATAAAGAAAACATTAGACGATCCCCTTTGTTTGGAAATATGGATTCAGATGATGAATGAATATTTGAGTTCCATTAAATAGTAGATATCTAAGTGAAGTTGAGGTTTTTCACGAGCTCGATGCAAATCTTGCTCTTGAGGATGAAATAGTATATATTGAGGAACTAGATGGAGAACGACCAGCGAAGAAGAAGCAACGTAAAGGTAAAGATGAGAATAAGAATCTAAGATACATATTATCTCTTGGATTATTTCATAATATATAATACTCACAATCTATGAAACCTTGGTTTTTTTAGGAAAAAGTGTTGATATTAAAGAAGACGGCGTCCAAGCTAATGAGTAACTCACTGACGACGATAATGACGAGGTACACATCAACTATATGGATGATTCATTGGATGATCCAATTATTAGCAGTGAAAGTGGCGATGATATCAATGTTTATAGATGCAATGATTGTTAATGTTTCTAACTTTTGTCCTTATTGTTGTTGGGATTTATAACTTGTTTAAGTTTAGAAGTAGAACTTTTATCGTGCGAACATGGTGTTTGAAACATGGAATTAGCCTTGTAATGTCATGGAGTATGTTTTTTTATCAAAGCTATTTAATTTTTTTATAACTTGTAAAATATAATTGTGAATAATTAGCATGCTTTTTATGGAGTGAGGCTTACGGCTCGATACGCCTCAAGGCAATAGTAGAAAAATGCCTTGATACACCTCACATTTTTAAAACCTTGCTCCCGCTTCCTTCGGCCTCCTCAAAGGCTGACGACAGAAGCACCTCCTCTCTCTCTCTCCATTATCCTTTCTCCATCCAACAACCATGTTCGCTCTTACCTCCTTATCCCTCCATCGATCGAACCTAAGCCTAACCACCTTTGAAACTCATGCGAGTCCTAGTCGTAGAGACACAAAAACCCATCACCGACCCCAAATCATGCCTTCTGTCTTTGAGAGTGAACCACCTTCCAACTCTGACTCGAAGACGCTGACAACGATCTAGAGCTCGTTGGGCAAAGACGAAGGCTGAGATGTCGACATGATCCAATGTCTAATATGGAACATTGAAGCAACAACGAACACCTCCCCTGTTGCACAATATTTAGAGGCCTTCGCCACCTCTTCGAGGCGACGACCGGAGCCAGCCCTCTGTCACTCCAACCCAGGCAAGAACCCATTCAAGCTCAACACCCATGTAGTCTTCTTCTACCCCATTTCCTCCTTCACTCATTTTTCTTATTTTTCTTATTTCTTATATTCCTTCCATTCTTCGATTTATCCACCCCTTCCTAATCTCCACTTTCTTTGTTAATCCGCAAAATCCCATATCATCAACATACATGCCCCTCCTTTGATACAGCTCTCTGCTTCCCTTCTACCCTCATGTCGCCTCTCATCTCCGAACAAGTTCATGGTCAGAGCATACATGTCCATCCTCCTTCGCATACAGGGACCCAATTTCACCCACATTTTCTTCTAACATATTGGCTAAGCAATCTTGCTCGAGCATTGACTGTAACCCACTTGTAGGTATCAAAGGAGAGGACATGTGTTCGAGGATCTTTGGCCAAGCTCACCATCGTTCCTTGTCGGCCAATCATTGATTGCCAGCGGATTAATTGGGAAGAAAAAAGGAACTTTGATGACACGGTTTTCATGATTGACTAAGGTGGAATAAATAAATCAATCGTTGTTGTCCTCAATCAATCGAACCGATTGATGAATCTCGTATTCATCACTCTAAATCTCATTTATTAAGCTCAAATCCCTAAAAATCAACAGCATTCTTGCATCTATTTTGCATAATTAGCATTCATGCATGTTTCCATAAGAATTGCATTTTAGCACAAAAATCTGCACAAAATAAGAAGCCGAAAATCCAAGCCAAAATGACCTGTAAATAGCCTAACTTCCCTAATTTTTAACCCATTCATGCTAACTCCGAATGACTCAAAACCACTTCCACTATGTACATATCACTAACAAGAATAAAGGAAAAATACAAAAAAATAACTAACTCAAATAAGTGGACCAAAAACCCAAACCCTAATTTCAGGATTTTCGGACTAAAAGCCACATATCTTCTCCATCCAGTGTCCGATTTAATCCTACTCACTTTTGAACTAATGTACATTCAATTACCTTCAAAACAAGACCAAGTTCAAGTGAATCGGAGCTCGTATGTGAAAGTTGGGTTTTGGGCCTCTTTTGTACATTGTATATTTTCGCGGTTTTGACCTTGTATTTTATGTATATATTTTCTCAATTAATAAAAATCCAAAAAAATTAGATTAATGTGTCTTTATTTATCTTTGATTTTACCGTAATTTTTCCGGGTTTTTATCTGTTTTAAAAATAACAAAAAAATTATAAAACCCAAAAAAAATCAAGGTATTCTATGTACATAGGATACCCCAAAAATTCACTTTGTGCAAATGATCGATTTTGGTTTTGATGTCTTCATGAAAGTTGTAGATCTCATCGAGACGAGCAACTTTCGTGAAGAAACTTTTTCGATCCGAGGTTGTTTACTATTTTTTATCGATTTTACAAAATATTTTAATTTCGAATTTTGTGGTGCTGACACGTGGCAGCACCTGGTGCCGCCACGTGTCAACTATTTTTGGCACTAATAATATATCGTTTTTAAATAAAAAAATAAAATAAAAAAAAATTAAATAAGCTCACGTGCGTCGCACGTGCCTCCATGGCACGTGCTCCGCACGTGCGTTCTCTTTCCCCCTTATGCCCGCCACGTGGCGCACGATTGGCCGTCCGATCTCGGCCGATCGGACGGCCACTGTGCGTCGTCTACCTCCCTTCCTCTTTGGGAGCATCGCCGCCTCCGCCGCGTATCTCGCTCAGCCGCAAATCTCTCCGCCACCCTTCTCCGATTCGTGTATCCCCGATGAGTCCCAATCAAATCTCAATCATCATCTCCGGCCGACATTCTCCCCAGGACCTTCCATCTCCAGCCAAATCTCCTGCCCTATTTAACCAGCAACCGCCGCACCTCGCTCTCCATCCGCCGATTACATCGCAAGGGTCACCGCGGCGGTGACAACGCTCCATCGACTTCTTCGAGCGGCGAGATCCGAGGTCGTGTACCTCATCGTAGCCTACGGCGAGGTCGTCTCCGCCGCGTCTGCTGCAGCTCCGGCCGCCCAACGCCGTCAAGCCTCTTCAGGTATTCTCTCTCTCTCTACCTCTCTTCCTCTCTCTCTCTCTCTTCCGCTCTCGCTTTCTCTTTCGCCGAATACGCCTCGCCACCACCGCCCGACAACCGCGCCATCAGCCGCCACCACCGACTCCTCCGTCGCCGCTGCTGCGCCCTCGACGCCCCACGGCCGTGTGTCGGTCACCACCGCCTGCTCCGCCCTTCCCCGATCGTCGACGCCGCTCCACGCCACCGCCTTCATCAGCCCGAGGCCCCCCCCAGCTCCGCCTCGACGACTCCACCGCAGCACCAGGACCGTTCTTCTCCGACGACCACCTTCGCGCCGCCGCAACCGCCCTCTAGGCCGTGTGTCGTCCAGAGGGAGGTCAACGTCATCATCACCTCCGCTGCTCCGGCCAACCGCAACCTCACCTCAGCCGGCCTTCGCCATCGCCTTGGCCGGCTGGCCTCGGCCGCACCCTCCGCTACTCCGCCAGGTCCACCAAGCCGCGCGGCCGGGCGCTTAGACCCGAGGTCCTCCCACGTGCGTGGCACGTGCGGAGGAAACATCCTCTGCACGCCATCCAGGGGTCACGTGATCTGCACGTGACCCGCTGGGTTATTTACGGAAGACCCCCTGGATTTCCACTGATTCACGCAGCAGCCTAGCGCACGTGCCCCTTGGATATTTTGCAGTAGAGCCCCCCAGATTCTCGGTATTTACACAACCCCCCAGTTGCATTTTCTATTTATTTATTTGTATTATATTTGCATTTGTACCCCTGTGTTCCCCCTTAGTTTTGAACCTTCTCTCTACATTATTTTATTAATCCAAAAAATAGCATGATGCTGGTGAATTAATTCTCTACGCTTTGACTTGTTGTGGTATTTTTGTGACGGACGGTTAATTAATAAATAATTATTTTGCAGAGATTTGCATATTTTACCCATTTCTTGCTCTGAAGTTCATAATTGATTAACCGTTGCTCTAAAAATCCCCGAAAAATCACATATTATAGAGTTAATTATTCTTAATATTGTGCCCAAAAAGATTTGCATTTGCATGCATATTTTATCCTGTAAAAATCATTTTGCATCTTTTAGTATTTAATTTTTAATAGGTATTAAACCCCACATTTTCGAGGTTTAGGATTTTTCTGAGATCCGTCACCTAGTGATAGGTCTCAGATAATTTTGATCCTTGAAAATAAGTAGGTTTGATATTTATTAAAATTAAATATTAAAAATCATTTTGTTTGCATTTAAAAATCCATAAAAAATTCAAATTGCATCCAAAAATTCCAAAAAAATTATTGTGCACTCATTTCATCGTCATTTACATTGTGGCCAAGTTTCGTATTTTTCAGACATTGTTTGAACGTAATTTACATTTTAGTCCCTAAAATAAGGCCAAATTTGCATTTTGCATCCTTTATTGCATTTAAAATTCCAAAAAAAGACTGCCTCGAAAACCGAACACGAGTTTTGATAGACTTAATTCTAGGTTGTTCCTTTGCCTCCTTGTGATCGACCTTGGGACTTGCCCAAGTAAAATAAACATAAAACCACGAGATTAAAAATTGAATAATTTATTTGTGGTATTTTCTTGATCGTTTCCGATTGCCGCCTATAACGCACAACACGATAAAAACACATTCTTAAAACCGGCATTTTCGGACACGTCATCGATCAACCGGAAAATCAAACCACTAAGAATAAAATAGTGAATGTAAGTTGTTTCGCTATTTTTATTTACCTGGTATAGTGATGAATCTCGTATTCATCATGCTAAAAGTCATTAATTAAGCCCCTGGCTTAATCAAACTAATAAAATTCACCAATAATTTCTCCTTTTTATACTGTATTATATTGTGTATAATTAACCCTTAATTAATTGTATTTAATTACCATTATTTTCTTTGTAGTTATTTTCTTATTAAAATCCCCTAAAAATTAGGTAGATCAATTGTCTATAATACCACTAACCCGTAAAAAGACTAAACATACAAAAACAACTCAAAAGATAAAAATCGGTGTTTTTACCCTCTTAAAAATACCCCCCAAAATACTTTTTGTATTAATGACCTTTTTTGACTTTTTATCCAACATGAAACTTGTAGATCTCATCGAGGCGAACAACTTTCATGTTTTGACTTTTTCCTAATTTTGCCTCTAACTAATTCTTTTTGATTTTTCTTTATTTTTATTTTTCGAATTTTCTAGTGCAGCCACGTGGCGCTCTCTGGAGTTGCCACGTAGCCGCACCTTCTTCCGCCACCCGTCACCACTCCTGACCGTCAGATCTCCTTCTATCCGCCTCGATCTCATCCGTCCATCTCCGCTTCACCGTCAGCCGTTTGATCCTCTTTTTGATCAAATCTCAACCGCCCCAAGCGCCTTTCCCAGAGCCGCTCGATCGCTCCTCCTACGCCTCTCCTTCCTCCACGTCACCCCTTCGCCCCTCACCCTTGGATGGAAGCCAGCTCTTCATCATGACTGCTCTTTAGCGCTTCACCTTCAGCCGTCGATCAGATCCTCGATCTGATCTCCACCACATCTACGCGCCTTCATCCACGTCGTTGGATCGTTAGATCCCGCGACTACTGTTCATCGTCCTCCTCCAGCCCTGCCATTCTCCCTTGTAGCGCATCCACCCCTTCCATTTTTAGCTCCTCCTTCCAGATGCCTCTCAGCAATCCAACCCCGCCCCTCTATCGCCGTTACTTCCTACATCCACGCGTAACCCCCTTCGTTCCTCGCCTTCACTCCTCGCCATCAAACCTCCATTACGAACCTTCACCTTCATCACTAGTAACCGACCCCCTCCTCCTATAAAAGCCGACCTCTACCCTCTGTCACCTCCATCCACCATTCAGGGGGCTTCGGCCCAGCCTCCGATCCTCTGGTGACAATGGAGGGGCCATCAATCGAGGTGATGATGACCCAAGCCCCGATGAGATCAATGGCTCAACTGCCATGAAATCTCTGCCATCTCCGACGATAGCTGAGCCCTATGGAGTGGCTGACCAGACCGGGCGACGATCCCTGGCTTCCTCGAAGCCCCACACAAGCGTCTCCTCCACCGGATTCCCCTCTCCAATGAGGTACCTCTCCTCCCTTCGTTTCTTTACTTTTTCTTCCAATTATCCCAACGCCTATCACCACTTTCACCCTCCATTGAACGACCTAGCACCTCCGCCACATCACTCTCATCTACACCGACCCATTCCCTTCTTCTCCAGGACCTCCCCCACTCCGATCCCCTTCTTCTCAACTTTGTCGGAGAAGAAGCTCACGGCCACTGCCTCCTGTCATCTCCGCGGCCTTGACTCACTCACTAATCACTCACACTCACTCACACATGCTTCGGCTATGACTAAACTTTGCAGGAATCTTGATTGGCCGTAGTTCGCATCGGAGCTCCTGATAACGAGCATTTTGCGAGGGCCAAAATATAGTGTCGCTGAGGCGACCGCTCACAAAACACCAGTTGATCAGCAATTAACCCACATTAAAGAATAAATCAATTAAGTCCCAAAACCATGAATTAACATTTATTAACTCTACCATAAAATGCATAGTGAATAAGCATGTAAAGGTTGAACCACAGAGAGCAATACAAAAAAAAAGAGTAGCCTACGGTGCACATGTACAACAGGGTCATCCTTGAATGATTTCTATTTTTGTGGGTTTTTGGGGTTTTATATTTTTTTATATTTTTTGTTTTTTTAACTTTATATATATATATTATTTATATAATATAGATATATATATATGTGTATGCACATAAAGAGTTATATATAGATAAAAAAACATAATACATAGGTATATATATAAGTTATACCTTTTTTTTGTTAACTACTCAATATATATTAGATATAATATATATAATATATATATATTTATATATTTCTAATTTTTATGTATTTATAATTCCAAAAATGTCCCTAATATGGACGAATTAAATAGGCCAACACTAATTTGGGTACTAAAAATATAAAATAGATCCAAAAATTACCCAAATTAATTTTAATAGCTAAATAATAATGTCTAGATAATTATAGCATAGAGAAATATATTTTTGACATTTTTATTACATTTTTATATTTTTTTAAAGAGTTTTGAGGTTTTCTATTTTTTTTAGTTTTCTTTTTCTTGTTTTTAGGATTTTTCACTTTCTGGACTCCATAGACATATAGATATATCACATATAATTTTCCATAATTTTTCAAAAGCATTTTATAAATTTTTTGTATTTTCTTGTTTAAACAGTGCAACATTAGCTCCTTTTTCATTTTTAATAAATAGATAAAATGCCCAAAAATTCCAAACAAAAATATAGCTTGCATCTATAAGGTATCAGGCATCTAACCTAATTTTTGTGAATTTTTAGGAGCTAGCTAGGTATTTTTAATAAATACATGAAACAAGTAAAAATAAATCAGCCTGACAAGGGCATTTTTGCAAATAAGAATAAAGGCAGGGGTCACGGTGCAAAAACACCAAAATATATGAACCTATTCTGCAATTTTAAGGACTAGAACCAAATAAGCAAACTCTCCAGGGCCCCCTTGCAATTTGACCATCACATGGGACTACACGTGATCCGCACCCACAAGGACCAAATTGAAATTTCAGAAAGCTCAAGGTCCTTGTTGCAAATTTTCACAAAAATAATACACTTGAAATTTTATTTTATGGATTGAAGATAAATATACAAATATACAGGGGGTCTTGTGCAATTTAACCACCCCACGTGGGACGGCACGTGAGGTGACATGGACTGGACCTAAAGATAACATCACAAACGTACAGGGGGGTCCATGCAAAATATCCACATTATTTTGAACATCAACTTTTATTTACAACAGTACACAGTAAATACCAAAACGCAGAGGAAAAGATATGCAATTTACCCATAAGTGCGCGCTGGTGGACGACGTCGATGATTTCACTTGGACACACGTCGCGCATCCAACGGCCGATACCGCTTCGCTGATGGACGCTTGAGATTAGATCGCGAGGCGCAATCTGACGGTCGAAACGGCGTGCATCCAACGGCTCTGGTTCGAACTGGGGGCATCATCCTGATTGGACGGCGATGGGGCCACCTGGAAGAACAGGGAAGAAGCTCACGTGGGGCGAGCTTCGATCGTGATCTGCGGGCTCCTCCGGGCTTCTCCTTCGCTTCTAAGGTGTTTTCCTCGTTGCTGACGGTGCCCCGCGTCGAATGATGGTCTCGGCGTGACTCCTAGAGGTCCGAGGAGATCAGGCGAGGTCGGGGAAGCTTGGGACCTCCAGGAACCTCTTCTTGGTTCAAATCGAGTCCAAGAGGGCTCTTATCTTCGTGATACCTGCACAGGAAGGACAAGGGGGACGAGGGCTTTCTCCTCGACCCTGGGTTTTGAAGCTGAGATGCAAGATTAGGCGAGGAGGAGCTCCGACGAACGACAGAGGTGGAGCTCCGATTTGCGAAGACAGATGGTCTTCGGTTGAACAAAGGTGGTCGGGAGATGGAGAATGCGATGAGGAACGAAATGAAATGGTAAGGGGGTCGGAAATAGTCGAGGGCACAGTGGAGAAGTCGCCGGAGCAGAGCTCCGGCGAACTTTGATTTACTTAAACTAGGCTACACTACTGATCTGAAGGCTGAATTAAAAGCGTAATTGAAATGCTGGAAGTAAAATCTACCTAAAGAACATGAAAGAACAACTCTTATACCTGGGGGCCTCCAGGGAGCAGGACGGACGCCGGAGCTCCGCCGCGACAAAATTGTCCCCTCCTTCGGTCGATTCAAGTAGCTGGGAAGCTCCTTCTGTCACAAGGGTCCGTCCAGGAACTGAGTCGAAGCTTTTAGGGGGATTAAAAATGGCCAAATTTAAGGAGGAGGACGGAGCTCTTTATTTATAAACATTTCAGGCGACCTTATTGATCAGCGAATATCGAAGAATCTGATGACTGTACAAACAATCCAAATGGGTGGCGTGAATCATGATGATTCTAGGAGAAACTTCCGCGAAGAGATCGAAGGTGATTGATCACTGTATCGAGCGGAAAAAATGGAGGAATATCGGGGATTGGACAAGTCTGACAGAGGTCAGAGGCGCAGGGGGAAGTTGACCGGGGTCAACATTCCCTGGCTTCTGATCGGTCCACGTCAGTTCGATTATTGACTCATTAATTTAACCCCCTACATGATTTTATTGTATTTTGCTTATAAAATAAAAAATGTGTATTAATTAATGTAGTATTTATTTATGATTTTTAATTAATTTTTTTATGTATTTTATTATAGGTTTATTTTAATAATTTATTTATACGTGTAATTACATGTATTTTGTGTATTTTATTTTTATTTTGTACATTTTATTTTATTATTTTCTTTTCTTATTTTATAAAATTTTAACTTATTTTTATGAGTGTAAATATATTTTTGTTTAATTTTTATGAGTTTATTTACATATTTAAATAAATAGGTGTATGTTGTATGTAGGTGTGCTTATAGGTATTTTACCTATATTCTATATATTTTTTTATTTATTTAATGAATTTTATTGAATTTTATTTTGAATTTGAATTTTTAATGAATTATATGTAATATGTACATTATTATAAAAATATAGATGAATAAAGAATAGAATAATGAAATCTCCTTTTATTTTATATACATATACAACATAGGTATTTTGCCTATGTATTGCATAAGCTTATTTTATTTTACAAATTCTTTTTGGTTTTATTCTAATTTCAATATGTACATGTATTATATACATTATCTACAAAATTCTGAAAATATAAATTTGTAAAAATAAGGAACAATGAATAACTTGAATATTTTAATCAGGCAGGCTGTACAATGAGGGCCAAATACCTAACTTTCCTAGATGAACTCCAAAAATTATGAAACCAATTTTATTAAATAGTTCTTGTAAAGCTATATACAATTAAAGGTGATTTTGGGTGATTTTGAGTTTTTATTTGCAAGATATGGGTCTGTGAAGTTGAGATTCTGGCTTTTTATTCTGTCTATAAAATGTACACTATGTATCATTTTTGTACAAACTCAATTTTATAATTTTATTCACATTATTATCTACAACTTTCATGTACAAAGTTTCTCTATTTGATGAATGAACAGTAATAAACAAAATAGGTGTCAAAATGCATAAATAAATGAAAAAATAAATGAGGCATTTATTGTACTATCGGCCCGTATCTCCCCCTACTTTATTCCTTGTCGACCAATTCCATGCTGGCCTTGGTCTCGGGGTTCGGGTCATAAAATATTTACAATATTTTATTCCTTTTTCTTTTTTTCTCTTTATTATATATTTTTGGCATAAAAAACCTTATTCTATGTACAATTAGTACAATAAATAAGGAATGCTATTATGGATAAATTGATGTCATTTACATGCATTTGCCTGGGTTTTTAAGGCCAAAATGATAGAATAAAGGTGATGAAATGGAGATTCATCAGCTCCTTCAAGCATTTCTCCTCCGGCGAAGCTTCACCGACCTTCACCTCCGACCAGCTCCGGAGCTTCACAGCACCTCCAGGTCGCTCGCCAGGACTTTAGCTTGCTTCCTCGACCTTACGGCACGACCTCGGAGCACGGAGGAGCAAATAGCTCCGATTCACGAAGACAGATGGTCTTCGGTTGAACAAATGTGGTTAGGAGATGGAGAATGCGATGAGGAACGAAATGAAATGGTAAGGGGGGTCGGAAACAGTCGTGGGCACGGTGGAGAAGTCGCCGGAGCAGAGCTCCGGCGAACTTCGATTTACTTAAACTAGGCTACACTATTGATCTGAAGGCTGAATTAAAAGCGTAATTGAAATGCTGGAAGTAAAATCTACCTAAAGAGCATAAGAGAACAACTCTTATACCTGGGGCCTCCAGGGAGCAGGTTGGACGCCGGAGCTCCGCCGCGACAAAATTGTCCCCTCCTCCGGTCGATTCAAGTAGCTGGGATGCTCCTTCTGTCACAAGGGTCCGTCCAGGAACTGAGTCGAAGCTTTTAGGGGGATTAAAAATGGCCAAATTTGAGGAGGAGGACGGAGCTCTTTATTTATAAACATTGCAGGCGGCCTTATTGATCGACGAATATCGAAGAATCTGATGACTGTACAAGCAATCCGAATGGGTGGCGTGAATCATGATGATTCTAGGAGAAACATCCGCGAAGAGATCGAAGGTGATTAATCACTGTATCGAGCGGGAAAAATGGAGGAATATCGGGGATTGGACAAGTCTGACAGAGGTCAGAGGCGCAGGGGGAAGTTGACCGGGGTCAACATTCCCTGGCTTCTGATCGGTCCACGTCAGCTCGATTATTGACTCATTAATTTAACCCCCTAAATGATTTTATTGTATTTTGCTTATAAAATAAAAAATGTGTATTACTTAATGTAGTATTTATTTATGATTTTTATTTAATTTTTGATGTGTTTTATTATAGGTTTATTTTAATAATGTATTTATACGTGTATTTACATGTATTTTGTGTATTTTATTTTTATTTTGTACATTTTATTTTATTATTTTCTTTTCTTATTTTATAAAATTTCAACTTATTTTTATGATTGTAAATATATTTTTATTTAATTTTTATGAGTTTATTTACATATTTAAATAAATAGGTGTATGTTGTATGTAGGTGTACTTATAGGTATTTTACATATATTCTATATATTTTTTTATATTTATTTAATGAATTTTATTGAATTTTATTTTGAATTTGAATTTTTAATGAATTATATGTAATATGTACATTATTATAAAAATATAGATGAATAAAGAATAGAATAATGAGATCTCCTTTTATTTTATATACATATACAACATAGGTATTTTGCCTATGTATTGCATAAGCTTATTTTATTTTACAAATTCTTTTTTGGTTTTATTCTAATTTCAATATGTACATGTATTATATACATTATCTACAAAATTCTGAAAATATAAATTTGTAAAAATAAGGAACAATGAATAACTTGAATATTTTAATCAGGCAGGCTGTACAATGAGGGCCAAAAACCTAACTTTCACAGATGAACTCCAAAAATTATGAAACCAATTTTATTAAATAGTTCTTGGAAAGCTATATACAATTAAAGGTGATTTTGGGTGATTTTGAGTTTTTATTTGCAAGATATGGATCTGTGAAGTTGAGATTCTGGCTTTTTATTCCGTGTATAAAATGTACACTGTGTATCATTTTTGTACAAACTCAATTTTATAATTTTATTCACATTATTATCTACAACTTTCATGTACAAAGTTTCTCTATTTGATGAATGAATAATTATAAACAAAATATGTGTCAAAATGCATAAATAAATGAATAAATAAATGAGGCATTTATTGTACTATCGGCCCGTATCTCCCCCTACTTTATTCCTTGTCGACCAATTCCATGCTGGCCTTGGTCTCGGGGTTCGGGTCATAAAATATTTACAATATTTTATTCCTTTTTCTTTTCTTCTCTTTATTCTATATTTTTGGCATTGAAAACCTTATTCTATGTACAATTAGTACAATAAATAACGAATGCTATTATGGATAAATTGATGTCATTTACATGCATTTGCCTGGATTTTTAAGGCCAAAATGATAGAATAAAGGTGATGAAATGGAGATTCATCACCCCCCTATACTTGCCTTTTCTAGTCCCTAGCAAATACTTATGCAATAAGTTCAAAAAGAATAAAGAATCTGAAGAAAAGAAAAAGAGAATTGAAGAAGGATAGAGTGAATAGGGTTGCTTTCAGTGCAATATATGTCCTTACAAAATCAGAATTCGGAGCTTCTGCTAGACCTCGGGTGTGGATGTGTGTAGAACCTAGTCGGGAACCAACTTTAAAACACAACAGCCTTCGAGATTCACAGAACTTGGTTCAACCTACCTCAATAGCCTGGTCAGAACTGGTCTCCGCCATACACAAACTCTTATGACTATGAAGCTGACTTGTACAGTGTAAGTGATGGTGGCTTTTCCCAGCTGAAATGACAAAGAGACTAGCTTCTCCAGAATGACAACCCAATGATTCCCCAATCCAACAGCTCTTTCCTCGAGGAGCGGGGTATTCCCTTCTAAGTTCAAGTGGCAACCAGCTCAAGAGGAGGGGGTAAAGAGAAGAATGGATGGTAGCCAGTGTAGCTACCTATCCTAGGATGCAAGACCAGTGTAGTCAAGTCATCCAGTTGCAGGCTCACATATTTGACTTTGGAACTCAAGCTTGCTTATTGGCTTTACAACATATGTACATACTTTGCAGGCATTTTATTTTTGTACAGGCCTGACCATTTTTTTTGACATACTATTCCAAGCAGCATTTACATAAGGAGTTTTTCCTCTTGAGCCAGCAGACTATCCCTCTTTTGAAGCTTTATTGCAACCCACGCTCTCCTGTCGTTAGACCTCATGGCTACTAAACCAGGTTGGGGTGCACTTCCCTCCCTAGACGAGGACGAGTGTTTCCACCCGTGTGCGTCTCAGACTGGCAAATCCAACCCCCTCACCACTCCAACTGAGTTGAGCCAAGTGAAAGGTGCACGTGTCCAAGTTAGGTCACGGTCGACAAGAGTCATGCGTGTGTCTCGAAAAGTTCTAGTTAGTCAGTTGAGGTGACTTGAACCCAGCCTTGATTCCTCAAAGAATTAAGTCTGCATAGACCTGAAGTACCTTAAACCTAGTTCCCATAAGGTTCCAGTGCAGTTAAGTGCGGTAAGGTCCAACCAAGCTCCAATTTTAGACTTTATTGGACTGATTCAATCATCAAGCTCACTCAAAAAGAATATGAATGATATGCTCATGCTATGCACAATGAATGATGCAATTTTTCACAAAGAATTTACAAAAATCAAAGAATCTTTTTATACAAAGAATTTTTGCAAATAAAAAGCTTGACACGTAAAAAAAGTACATACAATTATTTACACGGGCGTGCCGCTTTATTTACAAAATTTATGGATTTTTAAAAACTTTACAGGTTTTAATGAAGTAATTTATTCAGGTTGTCTTTATATACAGAAAGAATTTTATGTATTTTATTTGCGATTTACATGTATTTGTAATGATGCTTTTATCCCTCAGATTTATTTTGAAAATAATTTTGCAAACTATAGTACACGATAATTTTTGCAAGCATTTACACACATTTGAAAACTATTTTTGCAAAGATTTTTCACACTATATATATATATACATTTTCCACAATAGTTTTGACAAACATTTTTCCAAAACATTTGCACATAGGTTTTGAAATCCTTTATTCCACACAAAGAAAGAGTTTTTCAAACAAAGCAATTTTACACATGTTGAAAACATTTCACAGCAAGTTTTCCAAACAGTTCACACTATTTTTCAAATCATACTGTAAAGGTATTTAACCAGTTTATTAATCAGTTTGTACAAAGAAAAACTGTATTTTATGTACAACATGGTTTAGGCTCTTATGAGTTTTATTTGGGATTATTGCTTATTTTTGTATGAGAGATTTTTGTGCAGACTCCTCAGACTTATTCGATAATCATTTTCAAAAAAATTTTGAAAACTATAGTCCAAAATAATTTTACAAACATGTACACGCATTTGGAAATGAATTTTGCAAAAGTTTTTCACACAGAATAGATAGATTTTCCAAAACAATTGGACAACCACGCTTTTCCAACCATTTGCAAACTAATTTTCACACATTTTGATTTCACTCAAAGAAAATAAATTTTACAAACGAAACTTATTTTACAACGGTGGAATACTTGTACACAATTTTTTTTCAAGCAATTTTCAAAAGATTTTTCAAAGAGAACTTTTTGCACAAAATGCTTTTCCTGACTTATTAATCAGTATAAGTACAAAGAGTCTGGGGAGCTCACAATCATCTTTCATTATTATAGAACTACTTTTTACATTACTTTTTAGATTGAGGTGATGTTTTATTTTTCAGTATGAGTTATGGCTTATAGTATATACATGGTATATACGACCCCCTATACTTAGCTTGAGCTATGTCCTCATAGGTCGGAGAGAAAAGAGAAGACATAACTCGTACTGAGTATAGACAAGTCTAAAGAATATATATGAATAAGAAATGAACGAATGAAGAGTTGACCGTCCCCCCTATACTTAGGATCAAGTAATCCTAAGTATAGCAGGCTGTACAGAAAGCAGGGAGGGTCAAGGGTGGGAATACACAGATCGTACTCAGATTGTCTCCCCCTATACTTAGGGTAAGATACTCCTAAGTATTTACAATAAGAGGAGACAATGGAGAGGATCAAAGAATAAAAGAACTCTTGGTGCACACCCCTATACTTAGGACTAAGTACGTCCTAAGTATAGAAGACTGACAAAAAGGAGCAGCACTTTTTTGATACAAAAACAAAGAAAAGAAGAAAAGAAGAAAATCAGATAAACAGTTTTTGGGGTGCATCGTCTGAATCTTCTGATGCTGTCACTGTTGTGGATATGTCATCATGGTGCACGAGCTGAATGGAGTCTACAACGGCTAAGAATGTATTTGGTTCAAGGTAAGGCTTCAGGAGTTGACCGTTGATGATGAATAGCTGTGCGTCAGGAGATAATTCTTATATAGCAATACTTCCATTGTCACGTACTTCACAAACTCGGAATGGCCCTGTCCACTTACTCTTTAATTTGCCCGAGAAGATCCGCAACTTTGCATCAAATAACCACACCTTCTGTCCAACATCAAAGGTCTTTCGTATGATGTGCCGGTCATGCCAACGTTTCACCTTCTCCTTGTACATCAATGTGTTATCGTATGCATAGTCTCGAAACTCCAAGAGTCTGTTCAGATCATCCTTTCTTTTCTGACCACATTTTTGTGAGTCCAAATTGCACCTGTTAATTGCCCATAAAGACTTGTGAATTAATTCCACGGGCAAATGGCATGGCTTCCCGTATACAAGACGATAGGGCGACATGCCCAAGGGAGACTTGTAGGCGGTTCTGTAAGCCCATAGGACCGAGTCCAAGAGTTGGGACCAGTCTTTTCTGTTTGGCCTGACAAGTTTCTGCAGGATAGTCTTGATTTCTCTGTTTGATAATTCTGCCATGCCATTGGTCCGAGGGTGGTAAGGAGACGTGACACGATGATCGATCCCGTACTCCTTCGTCAATTTCTTGACCTCTTTGTTAATAAAATGGATACCCCCGTCTGATATGAGAATTTTCGGTATCCCGAACTGCGAAATGATGTTCTTCTTCAAGAACTGACACACTGTTCGGTTGTCGGCGGCTCGAGCGGGAATAGCTTCAACCCAACGACTCACGTAATCGACGGCAAGAAGGATGTGCTCAAAACCTTGACTGTTAGGGAAAGGTCCCATGATGTCAATGCCCCATGCATCGAAAACATCTGCTATCTGAATGATTTTCAGAGGCATCGGATCTTTTGCAGTGAGTGTACCCTTCATCTATGACAGTCAATACTTCGTTTGACATATTCTGCTGCATCCTTAAATAATGTGGGCCACCAGAAGCCACACTGAAGCACTTGGGCTGTCGTACAGTCTCCAGAGTGATTTCAACCAGATTCGAGCGAGTGACAATGCTCGAGGACACTAAAATGCTCCTCCTGAGGGATGCACCTGCGCCAAATGCAATCCGCTCCTTCCCTGAATAAAAGAGAATCTTCCCATTGATAGAAGCGGATGGTCGACATGAATTTATTCTTCTGATTCTTCATCCAATCCGATGGTATTACCCCCGAGGCGAGGTAATTGACTATATCAACATACCAAGGGAGAGAATCCACTGCCAATATAGACTCGTCAGGAAAGGTTTCTGTAATGGGTGCACTGTTCAGAGGATGCTCATGTTGCTCAATTCTGGAGAGATGGTCTGCTACCACATTCTGAACTCCAGGCTTGTCCTTGATTTCCAAATCAAATTCCTGGAGGAGAAGGATCCATCGAATCAGTCTCGGCTTGGCATCCTTCTTCTGCTGCAGATACCGATAGCAGAGTGGTCTGTAAAAACGGTGACTTTTGATCCTAGAAAATAGGATCTGAACTTCTCGAGGGCGAAAACCACAGTCAGCAACTCTTTCTCTGTCACTGTGTAATTTCTCTGTGCTTCATCTAATGTTCTGCTGGCGTAGTGAATGGCATAGGGCGCTTTCTCTTTCCTCTGCCGAAGAACAGCTCCGACTGCAAAGTCTGAAGCATCGGTCATGATCTCAAAGGGAAGAGACCAGTCTGGCGGCTGTAGGATTGCAGCCTGAGTAATAAGCTCCTTCAGCTGATTGAAAGCAAGGAGAACCTGCTGATCTACATTGAACTCAGTTTCCTTGCACAGAAGTTCTGTCAAAGGTCGGGCAATGCCGCTAAAATCCTTGATGAATCGTCTGTAAAATCCTACATGCCCCAGGAATGACCTTACATTTTTCATTGACTGAGGTGGCTGTAGATTTGCAATAACATCCACCTTCGCTGGGTCGACTTCCATGCCACGTTTGGAAACGACGTGGCCCAGTACAATGCCTTCTGTGACCATGAAGTGACTCTTTTCCCATGAAAGTACTAAATTAACTTCACGACACTTCTGAAGCACTCTGTCTAGGTGCTCAAGACAAGAATCAAAACTAGCACCATAGACAGAGAAATCGTCCATGAACACCTCGAGAAAACTGCCTACCATCTCGGCAAAAACAGCTAGCATGCATCTTTGGAAGGTTGCAGGTGCATTGCATAATCCAAAGGGCATTCTCTTGAAGGCGTAGGTGATGAACGGGCAAGTGAAGGTAGTCTTCTCTTGATCTTCAGGAGCGATAGCCACTTGGTTGTACCCGGAATACCCATTCAAAAAGCAGAAGAATTCCTTGCCTGCTAGTCTTTCCAAAACTTGATCAATGAATGGCAAGGGGAAGTGTCCTTCTTAGTTGCTGCATTAAGACGGCGGTAGTCAACACACACCCGCCAGGATGTTGGTACCCGAGTGGACATTTCCTCTCCTTTGTCATTGGTAACTACGGTGAGCCTGGATTTCTTTGGAACTACATGCAGTGGGCTTACCCATTTTGAATCAGAGATGGGATAAATGAAGCTTGCTTCACACCATTTCGTTATCTCTTTCATGACAACGTCCCGGAGGTTAGGGTTCAACCTTCTTTGGAATTCGCGGGATGGCTTGGCATCTTCTTTCAGATAGATGTGGTGTGAACACAAAGCTGGATTTATCCCTCGGAGATCTGATACGCACCAACCAGGTGCCTTGCAGTTCTTTTCTAGAACCTCGAGAAGACGAGAATTCCTGATCTGGGTTCATCCTGCTGCTGATGATGACCGGATACATTTGTTCTTCACCCGCAAGGAAAGCATACTTCAGGCCTGCAGGAAGTGGCTTGAGCTCTGGTTTTGACCTGTCCAACTTGTTGGTCACTTCAGACTATGCTGGTGGTAGGATGTATTTCTTTGAGGGGGCTACCATCCTCAGCGTTCTGTTGAGATCCTGGTGAAGTGCCGGGCGGTTCTACGCTAGGCTGGTCGTGTTCGGTCTGGAGTGAATGATCAAAGAGATGCGCCTGCATCTGAGAATCTGTCTCCCAAGAATCATCGGAGCATAGGGTAACTGTGCTTTCCAAGTCCTCCTCGAGTGTGAGGATTTCTCGGATCCATGAATCATTCAATGACAGTGGTAAGTCTCTGATTTCTGCAATAAAGTCACAGTCTGCTTCTGATGCTGCATGGCTCTCATCAATCGTGGCGTTCAGCTCTCTGATCATGTTTATAGTGATCTGCTTGGTGTTCGAGCTAAAAGTAATCTTGCCAGACCCGTAATCAACCACGACACCTGAGGTACGCAGGAATGGTCGACCAAGGATGATAGGGGTCTGGAGCAGAGGTACTGGTGAGTCCATATCAAGGACTACAAAATCCGTTGGAAATTGCATCTCCTGTACCTTAACTACAACGTCTTCCAAAAGACCCCAGGGACCGCTTGATGGATTGGTCAGCAAACTGAAGGATCATTTGTGTCTGCTTGAGCGGACCCAGCCCAAATTCTTGCATTATTGATGATGGCAAAGGTTGATGGAAGACCCACTGTCGAGGAGAGTGCGCTCGAAGACTTGATCGAAAATCTCACAACTGATAAGAGGTGCTCCTGTGTCTTGTTTCTTTTGTGGGAGGTTGCTGATAGCTGCAACAATGGCCATTGAGAGCACGTGCCTTTCTACATCTCTGCATCTGTTCTCATGTGCTGGGCGACGCTTGTTGGTGCATGCCTCCCTTTAGTCCTTTCTTAACAGCTAGCATGTACTCCACGGCCTTCGGTAAGGGAATCTCAATAGTTAACTTGTCTAATATTTCCACAACTCTAGGATCAGACAATGCCTTTTTCGTTTTGCAAATTTTTTGGATTTTTCTATTGCATGAGGAAAAGGAATATGTACATCTCTAGCAGGAAAAACAAAGTTCTTATTTACATCAAAATTATCTCCCATAGAATGTTGTACATCCAGACTACAAAAAGGAGTACAAACTGCATCCTGACATGCTGGTGCTGGGGGGCGAGCAAAAAGTATAGCGTCTGCTCCGTCGACTGGCGAGGGATCGGCTACTGCTGTCGGCTCCTCCAAGGCTGGCGCGGCTTCGCTTTGGCTGCAAACTTCTTTTTGTTGTTTTTGATTTTGCTGATTTTTTTGTATTTTTGGCTGGGGATGCTGGCACTGCACGACGGCTGGAATGGCTTCTCCTTCTTCTTCCTCCTCACCCGCCCCTGTAGCTGGCACGACTGATGCAGAAGATGACAATCCACCTGTTTCTTTATTCGACCCATTATTGATAGCAGGCGGAGGCAAGGCCCTACCGCTCTTGAGAGTAACGGCATTAGAATAAATAGTAAGATCATTTCAGACACATACAGGACATCGGATTCTACCTGCTCTTTCTTTTTGAAGTTATTGGGGTTGGCCTCGACCTGAGCTGGAATAGTGGTTCTAGTGGCGGTCAGGTCGTCGAGCCTCTTGGTCATATCTGCCAGCCCTTTGACGAGTTGGGCCAGACAATCCAGAGTTGGGTTCATAGGAGGTACCTCGGTGGGTTCAGCGTGCAGACCACGCTGCTGTTGCATGTGTGGGTGCGGAGGTTGTTGCTGGTGGTGCTGGGGTGGCGCAGGAAGTTGAAGCTGCTGATAAGAGGGGGGAGGATGAAGGATATGGTTAGATCCTCAAGCGCATCACGGAAGCGTGAGCGTCGTATCAAATACGACGAGGAGCGACTAGTCGCCCTAGTTGCTCGATGCAGCGGAATTTAAAAAATTTTCATACGACGAAACCACTTGATCCAAGAACACTTCTCGGATCGTTTCATCTAAACCACAAACAAGTAATAGGATTACCTCTTGAAGCGTGGTTGCGATCGAGTCTCTAAACGAAGAGACCTCCTGTCTCAAGTCCGATCCGACGGAGGAGACGCTTGCGAGCGCGGGGATGAACCGCGTGCTTCTCGCAATCCATATTGATGATCCAAGCGGCGGATCTCCTGATCTCGACACACGAGATCCGGCGTCTTCTTCACGAGCGAGGCGCACCGAAGGAGACGGAGATCCACGAGCAGAGAACGGGCAACATAACGACGATGCTGCGGCGATGGAGAACCTCTCTTAGGTCATCCATGGTGGACGACCACATGAGAGGGAGAGAGGGCTGTCGAGTAGAGAGAAAAGAGAGAGAGAGATGCTTCTCAAGCATTGTGTGTAAAATAGAGAGCATGGTATGCCTCTCTATTTATAGGGTTTTGGGATCCATGGGATCTCAATCCATGTGACATATAAAAATCAATGGATGAGAATTGATTATCAATCCAATGGTCAAGATTATTGTTGGTAAAAACCAACAACTTGTGATTTAATTTTGATAAAATATATTTGATAAATCAAATAAATATTAATACCAAAGTAAATCAATCAGATAAGGAGAGAAAATACAAAGGAGATCAACCTTCCCCTTTAGAGGGCAATCTCATGGATTCCCATGAGATTGCACATCTCCTTGATTTTCTCTCTACTTATTTTCCAACAACTATTTGTTGGGATTTTTATTCACCAAAATAATTCTCAATTAAATTTGGGAATATTGCAATCTTGACATTGGAATATTGTAAATCATATTCACAACCCAAAACAAAATGTAATTTACATTTTCAATTAATTAGACAATGTGTATCCAATACACTTTAATAATTAATCTACTAATATAAATTATATTTAACTCTCTCTAATACATTATAAATCACATTTATAATATATTATGAATAATTGGATATTACTATCCACATTATTCGTATCCATAATAATTAAATCACATTTAATTTATATTGGATAACTTATTCTCATGTACTCAAATAATATGAATCACATTCATATTATTTACATCTTTGATAATCAAATCACATTTAATTATCTAAGATAACTCTCCTTATAATATGAATCAAATTCATATTATTCATGATAATTAAATCACATTTAATTATCCATTTTCTCAATGCTCGGATACATATATCAACAATAGAATTATCCATGAACTCTTTCAAGGATAATGCGCTTTCTCCGCGAATACTTGGAGATAAGGACAAGGCGATTGTATTGTTCCACGTATAGTGACATGGATATTGAGATCACATCTCAAATCCAGATCTCGGGCCTCCCATAGATGCTTGATTAAATCAAGACCGTAAATCTAATCTTTCTCATTGAATCTGAATCACATTGAGATCAATGTCCAACATTTGGACTAAGATTCAGATTACTTCTCTACTGAGAGGAGTCACTAAAATCCAAACCCGTTTCATCACTCCCTAGGAATGGAAGCGTCATGGTTATACAATCGTTTATGATCACATCACCCTCAGGTATTCCTAATACCTGTACATCCTGCATACTGGAAGACTCAGAATAAACCCGAAGTATTAGATCAACTTTATACTGTCTACTTCAGGGTTTTTATCAGTAAGTTTCTCATTCGATCATTGGGAGTCGGTATCGACCATACACTTTCCAAAACATATATCATACCTAGGTCTTGATCATATACTTTCTAAAAGAATATATCAAACGTACAAATTCAGTCAAGCTTCCAAAGAGAGACGACCATGCACATGGAATTTGATTCTTCCCTATATCTCATGAGTGAGCTCATGTCTTCCGGTTCAGTAACTGAACCTGTATGATCCCTTTGAGAGATCGTATTACTCATATGCCCTTATATGCACACCAACGCGTCGGTGTATAGACCTTGATTAGGTCACAACCTATTGGTCTGCCAAATGTACATACTTAGACATATAGTAACACATCTGTCTCCGGTCAGAGGATGTGTGCCTGTATCGTGACAGCATACGATATAGGACTTTTGTTATCTCGATCTCGTTAAGTCAACTCTTTGACCCAACTCATCTGACACCTCCGAATCTCTATTCCTATGCAGAGGACCTGCATCAAGAGGTCGGTCAGATATCAACCTAAATGAGATAGGATTGCCATCTCCTACTCAGGCTGGAGATCATCTCTCAACAATCATTTGATGGTGCTCGATGAGTCCTCAATCTAACTCATTAGATATTCATCTAAGCACCAGCCTCTATGATTCAATAATTGAATCAACAGCTGTATGATCATTAAGATGGCCATGGTACATAACCCCAATTGTACTAAGGGACCTATTATGCAAATTATGTACTCTTTATTTCAGATTAAGGAGTGAATTGCAATAACATTTATTGCATAATGGCTCGCAGTGGGCTCGCATGTCCAACAATCTCCCACTAGCCAAAAAAGCCATTAATGGGCTAATCATTTAAACCCACACTCATGTGACAATCATAGGCTATTAGAAAATAGCTAGGTAAGCTGATCAGTCACTCCTTTCCCAAGAGACTACGCCAAGTCCTTTTACGGCACTTGCATATCTCCTAGTAAAAGTGCTCGCATCCAATGCGAATGTTGCATCTTATGCAACATATACTCAATTTTTGTTGGTTATAGTGTCCTTGACACTACATCTTATTAATTATCATAACCAGTATTCCCATAATCCTTATTAGAATACCTTAATTCCTGGAGATCTCTATCTCCTAAGGTACCTACAGTCAAGATCCCTCGTAGATCACTATCTACAAGGGTCTTAAACTTTTGAAGATAAGACATTGAGATCACTATCTCTAAGTTTCATCATCTTTGAAGATATTGTTATTACTACAACTAAGTGTTTTATTTCCAGAGTAGGATCAGTAACAGTTTACTACTCCGACTGCATGGCAGACATCTGGCTCTTGTAACACATCTAGCATATACCCAGCTTCTCATAACTGATGCACAAATGCAAACAGTTCTAGCATTCACTCCTCAACTTTTTGAGGTGCTATCCTTTAGACATGTCACTGCCTCATCTTAAGGGAAGGAAGCTTTTCTTGGAATTTTTCAGAAAATGGAATAAGTCCAAGGTGTATTACTAATGTGACGGTCCCAATACCCTCTTCTCTTTGCTTCTGAACGACTTCAGAATTAAGATCTAAGAGGTATCCTTGAGATCGTATCTCAAGGTATGGAACAACCAAATTATAAAACACTTATTATTATTCTTATATCATTGTAAAATGATTAGAATAATATCTACATTTAGCACGATGAACACAATGGCACTCCCACTAAGCTTCACATGTTCATCAAGATTTTATCTGAAATCATAACATTTATAATTTCATCAAATCTTATGTTCCAACTATAGGAAGCTTATTTGAGTCCAAAGATGGAGTTCTTTAGCTTGCACACCTTGCTTTCCTCAACCATGAAGTCTTGGGGCTACTTCATATGAATATCCTCAGAGAGGTATTCATGAGGAATGCAATCTTGACTCACATCATGAAGATGTCATAGTCAAGTTGTGTAGCTATAGTTAGCAATATTCTGATGAGTTAAAGCAAGGTCACTGGAGAGCAAGTCTCATCGTAAGCGATGTCTTCTCTTTGGTGTGTAGCTCATGGCTACGAACCGTGCTTTGAAGGTCTCTACCTTCTCATCAGGTTCCCTCTTTCTCTTGAAGATCCATTTACATCTTAATGGGTCTGACCCATATTGGTGGATCCTCGAGGGTCCATATACAACACTTGTATATGAAGTCTACATTAGACTTTTATTGCTAACATCCATCTTTCCATGTCATGATCTCAGGAGCTTCATCACATGAAGTCCGATCATTTTCAGATTTAACTGACACTGGAATCCATCCTCAAACTTATTTGAAGAGGTATTAATGTTTCATCTTTAATTATCTATTTTAGTTTCTGATTTCAGGAGCCTCATTATCTTTTCAAGATTAAATGAGTTCCTTTACTTCATTTTCATCTTGATTCTCAAGAGAGTCATCCTATAAGAATCATATTCTCAAAGATGTGATCTTTTAAGAATCTCAAGTCATAAAGTAGGTATCTAATACCATCCTTTATTTTCCTAATGAAGTAGCACTTCTCTAGTGCTAGATTCCAGCTTACCAGCTTGGGACCTTATTAAGTGTATAATGTAGTCTCTACCACATATACATATACCTGGAAACTAAGAGATAAGTATGCTAAGATTAATCATTGATCAAATCATGTCACACATGATTAAATTGCATCTCCTTACAACTCTATTGAGTTAAGGTTCATTAGGAGGGGTGAGATAGAAATGATATTCATATCTCTATAAGGTATTCCTTGAATTCATCTAATAGGTACAAGCTACCCTGGTTAGATAAAATTCATTTCATCTTCCTTCAAACTTGGTTCTAAACCAAAATTGTGAAATCTTTGAACATTTCAAAGTTTTCTAAGGTGAAGAGAAAATTTCATATCATACATAATCATCAATAGATATCACATATCCATAATGTTTACTATGATATAGATGATTCTCATACATCAATATGTATGAGATCCTGAATACCTTGACATCTTACATCTTTCCCAAAGAAAGGTTTATTGGACATTTTTCTTCGAATACAAATATTCATAAGTATGTAAGATTTGAATCTTTAGACAATCTAAAGTTTCATGTCTTACTAGTCCATTGATCTCATCAACAGACATATGTCCAAAACTTGATGCCAGATCACTTGTCAAATGATCTTTATCTTCCTATTGATCTTTAAAGGTTTAATTTTCAGTATTAGAAATCTTAATGAATCATTCATTAATTTTCTAATTTAATAGAGTCACTAGATTTTAGATTACTATCTGAAATATCTCCATCATAAATCTTTATGATAGATTTATTACAGAATTCATGTTTATATCCAACAAATAAGAAATAAATAATGAGTGTATTCTAACATCTAGGCCATAGAGACATTCTCTAAGACTAAGGGCCTCTCCACTGAAATTAATAAGTCTATCAATCCAAAAGAGATTTTGCAACAATTGCATCAAAATTCTCAAGGATAACTAAAGACCTTAAGATCAAATTTTCCAGTCTTCTAAAACATATGCAACCAATTGCAAGTGTCAATAGAAGATTGAGATACAATTATTAGACTTTATCTTATCAAATAAGTAAGTCAATTTCAATGATTATATGTAGATTATTCTGATGTACTATCTGATTCCTTCTCTAAAGATTCTAGATAGATTTGATAGTCATACTATCAACACATCAATTTATTGCAGTATTGGCATTTATCCAACTCTTTGGATGTCATATGGAAGTCACAGAAGTACCGTCAACTCTTTGATTATACTTCTTGCTTGGGTCCAACCCATGCTTCCACTGTGCTCCCTTTATCTATAAACAACCAATGCTTAAGACTAAGGACCTCTTATGTTAAAATAAAAAATTTCAATATAAGAGTATTTCAACATTTATACAAGCTTCATACAATATGAATATTATGAAGCTTCATGAATGAATAGAGTATAGATAGTAGAATGATGACATTCATCGTATCTACATCCATCTAGACTCTTAAAATATTGGTTCAGGTAGGTACTCAAACAATTTGAATACATCATCTCTTATAGAGCCACCATTCTGCATGATGCAGAGAACCACATCATTCATGATTAAATGTCGAGAGCACATATGTATGCCAGAACATCTTATTAGAATTTTATAAGGATTATTTGATAATTACGATCATTATCGACATGACACTTCAAAAGTACATTCGATAAGATCAAGACTTATAGAGACATACAAACCCTAGGGTTTTAGTCCTATTGTCTTATTTAATCATCATTCCTCATTATTATGAGGAAACTTGCACATTGCAACCACATACATTATGTGTACAACTGCAAATACAATATCTGGATCATGAGTCCAATCCATGATATTTTACTGGTTATTAATGAGTATAACAATGAGTGGGTTTAATGAAGTATTATCTGAAATAAGAAATTTGCATAAGGATATATATTTATATATATATACATATTTTACTTTGATTTAGGAATTTTTATATCAAAGTTGTCTTGCCATGTCAACAATGAAAGTTCATTCCCTTAATCACTTTCAATGTAAGAGATATACTTACCATTATATCTCAAGCAAGATCTGGGATCTCCTTCCATATCTTTGTTGCATCCCAATAATATGAGAACCTACAACTCAGATAAAAAGAAGCGGGAACACATTCCGCCTTGCAAGTTCAACTTGCATCTCCCAATTCGGTCTTTAACACCCGGGCCCACCACCCCTAAGGTGATGTTGACCAGTCATTAATTGAACCAACCGTCAACAGGAATACAACTCGCTATGCGCAATCGAATATCGCCCCAATAATATGAGGACCCGATATTGGGGTCACTACGCATACGTCCTTACTCTTTCGAGAAGCGACGAGCCCGATCCAAATGGATCATATGCAGGAGCTGTCACTTCGGACAGGCGTCTCCTACATATAATATCTGGCGGCGAAACTCTTCGCCTTGACGGGAGACCATGGATGTCACTTATGTGATCCTCCATATCATATTCAAATTAAATTAATTTCTATGAATCACATTCATATAATTAATTCTTCCAAGGGAATTATCAACTCTAATCATATTAGAGTATTTTTATTGGACATAATTAACTTAATCATAATAAATTAATTATCAATCCAATTCAATCATCAAACTTGATTGTCTTACTTGAATATATATGGTATTATTCTCAAAGTACGTATTAATTCGTATTTTAATAATTAGGAAAATACATCTTAATCCCTCGGACATTATCCCGACCCTACCCGCTGTCATGGCCAGTACCGGCGGGAGTGGGACGGACCGCATACGTTGCAACCCGCTACCCCAGCGATCCCTGACTAGACACCATATCCGCCTCGGGAAAGGATAATGCCAAATTGATTAATTTGTACTTGAGATGATCATCGGTTCTTCAACCGAAATTATACCATATAGTAATCAAAACAATTTTGATTATAAGGAAATTTGCTAGACAAATTCCCAATCCTATTCAAGCAAGGAGTTTGATGATTGTGTTTCCAATTACGATCTAGATCATATCTAATCAATTAATTGGTTGAGGCCAAGTCAATTAAGGAAATAATCATTCTTCAATATTTCTCAAATATTTTCCATAATTATTTCTTGAAATTAACAATTAATTTCATTAATTGACAATCACATGGTTCTTGATTAGGAAAGTAATTTCAGCAGTGACCCCTACCTACTAAAATTAGCATATCTCAATCAATTTAAATCCAAATTAAGCAAAGTAAGTTTCCATAGTTTGCTAACTTTATTTACAACAGAACCTATGTGATTTGCACGCATTTCGAGGCGTCTCTAAACAGTAATTAACTCCTTAATTACGTTAAGATTTGCAGTTCCCGTAACAGTGAATACATGTTCATTAAAACAACCATATCTCGAGCATACGAAATCCGATTTACGCAAACTCAGATCCTATGGTTTCCTTATTTAATGGGGAACAAAATTCAAGTGCTATTTTCGTGTTTAAACAATTTAAACAGGGCCGAAAAAATACACTAAACAGATCTGCGAAATCAAATGCGATAAAAAACTTTCGCGACCTTAACGAACCCAAGTCGTCCTCGGTTAGCGAATCATATTCGAAACCGTCGACCTAAGGCTCTGATACCACTTGAAGGATATGGTTAGATCCTCAAGCGCATCATGGAAGCATGAGCGTCGTATCAAATACGACGAGGAGCGACTAGTCGCACTAGTTGCTCGATGCAGCGGAATTTAAAAAATTTTCATACGACGAAACCACTTGATCCAAGAACACTTCTCGGATCGTTTCGTCTAAACCACAAACAAGTAATAGGATTACCTCTTGAAGCGTGGTTGCGATCGAGTCTCTAAACGAAGAGACCTCCTGTCTCAAGTCTGATCCGACGGAGGAGACGCTTGCGAGCGCGGGGATGAACCGCGTGCTTCTCGCAATCCATGTTGATGATCCAAGCGGCGGATCTCCTGATCTCGACACACGAGATCCGACGTCTTCTTCACGAGCGAGGCGCACCGAAGGAGATGAAGATCCACGAGCAGAAGAACGGGCAACATAACGACGATGCTGCGGCGATGGAGAACCTCTCTTAGGTCATCCATGGTGGACGGCCACATGAGAGGGAGAGAGGGCTGTCGAGTAGAGAGAAAAGAGAGAGATGCTTCTCAAGCATTGTGTGTAAAATAGAGAGCATGGTATGCCTCTCTATTTATAGGGTTTTGGGATCCATGGATCTCAATCCATGTGACATATAAAATCAATGGATGAGATTGATTTATGTCAATCCAATGGTCAAGATTATTGTTGGTAAAAACCAACAACTTGTGATTTAATTTTGATAAAATATATTTGATAAATCAAATAAATATTAATACCAAATTAAATCAATCAAATAAGGAGAGAAAATACAAAGGAGATCAACCTTCCCCTTTAGAGGGCAATCTCATGGATTCCCATGAGATTGCACATCTCTTTGATTTTCTCTCTACTTATTTTCCAACAACTATTTGTTGGTATTTTTATTCACCAAAATAATTCTCAATTAAATTTGGGAATATTGCAATCTTGACATTGGAATATTGTGAATCATATTCACAACCCAAAACAAAATGTAATTTACATTTCAATTAATTAGACAATGTGTATCCAATACACATTAATAATTAATCTGCTAATATAAATTATATTTAACTCTATCTAATACATTATAAATCACATTTATAATATATTATGAATAATTGGATATTACTATCCACATTATTCGTATCCATAATAATTAAATCACATTTAATGATATTGGATAACTTATTCTCATGTACTCAAATAATATGAATCACATTCATATTATTTACATCTTTGATAATCAAATCACATTTAATTATCTAAGATAACTCTCCTTATAATATGAATCAAATTCATATTATTCATGATAATTAAATCACATTTAATTATCCATTTTCTCAATGCTCGGATACATATATCAACAATAGAATTATCCATGAACTCTTTCAAGGATAATGCGCTTTCTCCGCGAATACTTGGAGATAAGGACAAAGCGATTGTATTGTTCCACATATAGTGACATGGATATTGAGATCACATCTCAAATCCAGATCTCGGGCCTCCCATAGATGCTTGATTAAATCAAGACCGTAAATCTAATCTTCTCATTGAATCTGAATCACATTCAGATCAATGTCCAACATTTGGACTAAGATCAGATTACTTCTCTACTGAGAGGAGTCACTAAAATCCAAACCCGTTTCATCACTCCCTAGGAATGGAAGCGTCATGGTTATATAATCGTTTATGATCACATCACCCTCAGGTATTCCTAATACCTGTACATCCTGCATACTGGAAGACTCAGAATAAACCCGAAGTATTAGATCAACTTTATACTGTCTACTTCAGGGTTTTATCAGTAAGTTTCTCATTCGATCATTGGGAGTCGGTATCAACCATACACTTGCCAAAAACATATATCATACCTAGATCTTGATCATATACTTTCCAAAAGAATATATCAAACCTACAAATTCAGTCAAGCTTCCAAAGCGAGACGACCATGCGCATGGAATTTGATTCTTCCCAATATCTCATGAGTGAGCTTATGTCTTCCGGTTCAGTAACTGAACCTGTATGATCCCTTTGAGAGATCGTATTACTCATATGCCCTTATATGCACACCAGCGCGCTGGTGTATAGACCTTGATTAGGTCATCAACCTATTGGTCTGCCAAATGTACATACTTAGACATATAGTAACACATCTGTCTCCGGTCAGAGGATGTGTGCCTGTATCGTGACAGCATACGATATAGGACTTTTGTTATCTCGATCTCGTTAAGTCAACTCTTTGACCCAACTCATCTGACACCTCCGAATCTCTATTCCTATGCAGAGGACCTGCATCAAGAGGTCGGTCAGATATCAACCTAAATGAGATAGGATTGCCATCTCCTACTCAGGCTGGAGATCATCTCTCAACAGTCATTTGACGGTGCTCGATGAGTCCTCAATCTAACTCATTAGATATTCATCTAAGCACCAGCCTCTATGATTCAATAATTGAATCAACAGCTGTATGATCATTAAGATGGCCATGGTACATAACCCCAATTAACTAAGGGACCTATTATGCAAATTATGTACTCTTTATTTCAGATTAAGGAGTGAATTGCAATAACATTTATTGCATAATGGCTCGCCGTGGGCTCGCATGTCCAACAGAGGATACTGCTGATACTGCTGAGGTTGAGGAGAAACCACATACTGATGGAACGGCTGTGGGTGGCGGTATTGCGGCTGCTGGTATGGCTGATTCTGCCTCCATTGATTTGTATACTGGGGAGGCTGATGATACCATTGCGGTGGTTGAGAGGACTGTCCAAAGAGACCACTCTGAGGTTGGTGGTATTGCCGGTTGGCAAGTGGCTGACCCTGAGGTTGTCCCATAGGACGGGTCGACTGTGCTTCGTTACTCCATACCCCGTTCACTTCCTGAATCAGGGGTGGTGGTGGGAAGACTGGATCAGATCCTGAAATAAACTCTGGTTGGTACACAACCATCTGCTGCTGCGGCTAGCCCTGGTCGGGCGCTTGCACGTAGTACACGTTCTAGACTGCCGGTGGCTGCTGGCTCGGCTGGGGCTGATGCTGCGGTTGCTGCTCGTCCTTCTTCTCAGCTGGAGCTTCTGATGGTGCTGCCGACTGAACAGAGTTAATGGTGCCCACCTACAGTTCAAGTTGCTTGGTGATCTGATCAAGCTTGTCTAAATTCTGAGTCCTCTTCTCGATCACATCAAGTTTTTCAAGGTCCTGTGATCGCTTCTCAATGATATTGACTTTCGAGAGATGGCCCCCGATGATACTGAGGTTGGAGCTCTCATCTCTCTACGCCTCACGGGACACTTCCATGTGTACTTGTTTCTGGAGGATCTGGGGCTGCTTCTGATATGCTTTGGATGAAGAGAGGGTGGCCTCTCCTTCAGCCATTTCTTCGAATATCTGCCAGACTACGTCTTCATCCTTGTTAAAGTGCGAACCCCCACATGCCGCATCAACGAGCCTTTGGCTCTCGATGTTCAGGCCCCCAAAGAAGTGTTGGACCAGACTGGTCTTTGGTATCTCATGGTGGGGACATTTCTCCTGCATATCGGTGAATCTCTCCCATGCTTCATGGATGGACTCGTGGGCTCCTTGGGAGAAGTTACTAATTCGGGCTCGCATTTGGTTGAGCCGACCGAGAGGATAGTACTTATGGAGGAAAGCTGACTTCAATTCCTCCCAGGTCGTCACAACCTTCCCCATATGGTTGACCCAGTAATGGGCCTTGTCTTGTAGGCTGAAGGGGAACGCTATCATCTTAACAATGTCCAAAGGGACATTGGGATAGTGAGTAGTGCGGCAAATGCATGAGAACTGCTGTAGATGGATGTACGACTCTTCACTGGTGTTTCCATGGAATGCTGGGAGAAGAGTAAGGAACTGGGGTTTCAGCTCAAAGTGAGCGTGCACCGGTGGAATGAGGATCCACTCGATCATCTGGCTGTCTCCAGGATTGTACGTCTCTTTTAGTGTAGGCTTGGGTGGCGGTAATTCTGGTTCGTCATCGTCAGATGGAGCACCACCTCCACCTCCGCCTCCACCTGCCCTTCTGCCTCCTCCTCCCTCGGCTTGGTTCATCACATCGTTCAACATATCCTGAAAAGATGTCTGCGCTAGGGCTTGCTCTGTCAGCTGTTGTTGGATGGCCTGGATAGATGCCAACAATTGTGCATTAACCTGATTCTGATCTGGCAACTGTCCTTCTGGTTGGGGTGGCTGCTGTCCCTTGCCCTTTCCTTGAGGAGCCATATCAGGGTCTGAATCTGACGAAATAAACTCCAGAGTAGTCTCCAGGGCTTGATCTGTCTTCTATCTGCAGAATGAGATAGTCCACATCAGACCACTTGCAATATTGTTCAGCTGTCACGATGAAGCTGGAATTCAAGTCAACCCCAGCATGTTGTGAACAGAAAAAGATGTGGACTGTAATCGACTTCCTTTCACAATGGCGAAATCGGGACAAGAGTGATCCCAGTTTATTGGGTGGCCAAGAGAAAGGTAGAAAACGAGGAGTCTGGAGATCGATACGCAAAGTCTGGATCAGGTTCTCGGGAATCGCCTCGAATTTATTGGCGGAGTTGAGTCTATGGAATCGATGTGGGTGTCGGCGAGGTCCCGATGGAAACCATCCATGGATCAACTTCGCGAAGCACAAAAGAGGATTGAATGTTGGAAGAAGGATACGATGGTCAACGAGGAATAAAAAGCAGTGCAAAACAATAGAAAAGGCTCGGCTGAGCGGGGTGGTCAAGGAGAATGATACAACAAAATTTGCGCAAAGGCGCGGGACTCGATCTTTGAACCTTAATCTAGATCCATACAAACACAATACAAAATTGGGTTCACCAACTCACACCATGTGAAGTCGTGAAGGTTTGACTATTTATTATCTTTTCAGTTTTAGAGTTGTTATTTCAGGCAAATCTTTTAACAAGTCCTTAGCACGCTAACCCTATAGGAGAGAGAGTACTGCTAGAAAAGAATCTCGTACTTGTCCTCCTCCTTTGTATCCTATAGTCTGTACTTTTTAAGGTCCTTGTAACCATTCCTGGATCCCTACTTAGCCAAAGAAATAGAGAGAGGAAGCCGATAGGCGAAACCAATACTTCGGTTCTCGCTCGCAACGGAATCACCCGTGAGCGTACGAGAACCTACTCGGATGCAAACCGATGAGACAGACACCCCCGTGAAGGTGTGGCCTATGCTCAGTACTTCAGACCATGTCGATGTTCTACACAAGGCGGGAACACCATCGTTGACAAGGCCCTACTCGATCACGTACGATAGAAGCGCCATTACTTCGGAAATCCAGGCGATACACAAGGCAGTTGCAGACTGGGATTTTGGCTCTATTCCTTATGGGACGTGCCTCACTCATGGGAGTAGGGTTTTGGTCCCCCTCCAAAGGTACCTGAAAACAATGAGGGCTTTATGAACCCAGTAAAATGATAGTCCATTACAGATTTTAATTAAGGTCAAAGTTTATTTAGCAGTCCACTTGTTTTAATTTTTTTTGGGTTTTCACTTTTTTTTGAGTCTGTTTTCATACCAGCGCCTAAAGTTTTTTTGTAGATTTTCATTTAAGTCCTAGGTGCTCAAAATCAGAGGGAGATAGCGGAAAAGCCGTGCAAGTGGTTCGATGATGGAAATCTCACCATTGAACCGAATGATGCATGCTGAGTTAGAAGACTTACAGTGCATCCCAGCTCTCTCCATGCAGTATGCAAAACAGAATTTTTAAACCTATCTACATGGCGGTATGCAAGCGGTAAAATCGTCTTAAACATTAGCTGCTATTAATGTGAAAACCACAAGTCGGTCAACACCCTTCAATCCAGGAGTCCGGTCGAGGCTCACCCCTCCTCCTCTCGACACATCGAGTTCAGGAGAAGCGCTTGGCAGGGAGAGCTCGCAACGCATAGGCTTTAAGGTGGTGAATAGACTATTTAGAGTTTTGATCTAAGTCCAGAATCGTAATATAGGTGCATGCAATATTATTAGGGTGTTTGGACCAAGTCTACTCGATCAAGCAAGCCTATGTCTAGGGGGGTCCATGCACACAAAACAAAATAAAATAAAGCCGGAAAACTCAAAACAGCGGGAAACAAAGAAAATCAAGCGGAAAAACACGAGAAAACCACGACGAGGCCCCCAGGTGAACAGACACCCGGGCACTGGACCTCGTTGTGAAGAGTAGAGTTCAAGTTATATTACATGCCAAAATTGTCTCTCTCTCACCATAAATTACAAAAATGATCCTACTTGCTCTAGGCCTATCTAATTCTCATCCCCTTGCGTCCTTGGTGCTCTCTCCAGCTGGTCATGAAGTGAAGACCAACCTCCTCCAAGCTCGGCTGCCTTGGCTTCCTAAGAAACCATCCTCGCGTGGCGGGCCCTCGCAACAAAGTCACAAAGAGATCGAATTAGTATAGCTTAATAAATGAAACAAAGCAGGAAGGAATTAATCACAATAGATAAATAAATCATGTATGGTGATCAATTGCAAAGAAATAGCTACTCACAAAATCAATGATAAATAAATTTTCAAACAAGAATGACAAAATGAGGTAGGCTACACTCATTGCTCCCCGGCAACGGCGTCATCTGATAACAGGCATTTTGCGAGGGCCAAAATATAGTGTCGCTGAGGCGACCGCTCACAAATAACCAGTTGATCATCAATTAACTCACATTAAAGAATAAATCAATTAAGTCCCAAAATCGTGAATTAACATTTATTAACTCTACCATAAAATGCATACTGAATAAGCATGTAGAGGTCGAACCACAGAGAGCAATACAAAAAAAAGAGTAGCCTACGGTGCACATGTACAACAAGGTCATCCTTGAATGATTTCTATTTTTGTGGGTTTTTGGGGTTTTATATTTTTTATATTTTTTTTTGTTTTTATAACTTTTTTTGATATATATATTATTTATATAATATATATATATGCACATAAAGAGTTATATATAGATAAAAAACATAATACATAGGTATATATATAAGTTATACCTTTTTTTGTTAACTACTCAATATATATTAGATATAATATATATATATTTTATATTTTTTTATATTTCTAATTTTTATGTATTTATAATTCCAAAAATGTCCTTAATATGGACTAATTAAATAAGCCAACACTAATTTGGGTACTAAAAATATAAAATAGATCCAAAAATTACCCAAATTAATTTTAATACCTAAATAATAATGTCTAGATAATTATAGCATAGAGAAATATATTTTTGACGTTTTTATTGCATTTTTATATTTTTATAGAGTTTTGAGGTTTTCTAATTTTTTTAGTTTTCTTTTTCTTGTTTTTAGGATTTTTCACTTTCTGGACTCCATAGACATATAGATATATCACATATATTTTTTTTCATAATTTTTCCAAAGCATTTTATATTTTTTTTGTATTTTCTTGGTTAAACAGTGCAACATTAGCTCCTTTTTCATTTTTAATAAATAGATAAAATGCCCAAAAATTCCAAACAAAAATATAGCGTGCATCCATAAGGTATCAGGCATCTAACCTAATTTTTGTGAATTTTTAGGAGCTAGCTAGGTATTTTTAATAAATACATGAAACAAGTAAAAATAAATCAGCCTGGCAGGGGCATTTTTGCAAATAGAAATAAAGGCAGGGGTCACGGTGCAAAAACACCAAAATATATGAACGTATTCTGTAATTTTAAGGACTAGAACCAAATAAGCAAACCCGCCAGGGCCCCCTTGCAATTTGACCATCACGTGGGACTACATGTGATCCACACCCACAGGGACCAAATTGTAATTTTAGAAAGCTCAAGGTCCTTGTTGCAAATTTTCACAAAAATAATACACTTGAAATTTTATTTTATTGGATGAAGATAAATATACAAACATACAGGGGGTCTTGTGCAATTTAACCACCCCACGTGGGACGGCACGTGAGGTGACGTGGACTGGACCTAAAGATAACATCATAAACGTATTGGGGCCGGTCCATGCAAAATATCCATATTATTTTGAACTTCAACTTTTATTTACAACAGTACACAGTAAATACCAAAAAGCGGGGGAAAAGATATGCAATTTACCCATAAGTGCGCGCTGGTGGACGGTGACGATGATTTCACTTGGACACGTGTCGCCCATCCAACGGCTGATACCGCTTCGCTGATGGACGCTTGAGATTAGATCACAAGGCGCAATTTGACGGTCGAAACATCGTGCATCCAACGGCTCTGGTTCGAATTGGGGCATCATCCTGATCGGACGGCGATGGGGCCACCTGGAAGAACAGGATAGAAGCTCGTGCGGGGCGAGCTTCGATCGTGATCTGCGGGCTCCTCCGGGCTTCTCCTTCGCGTCTAAGGTATTCTGCTCATTGCTGACAGTGCCCCACGTCGAATGATGGTCTCGGCGTGGCTCCTAGAGGTCCGAGGAGATCAGGCGAGGTCGGGGAAGCTTGGGACCTCCAGGAACCTCTTCCTGGTTCAAATCGAGTCCAAGAGGGCTCTTCTCTTCGTGATACCTGCACAGGAAGGACAAGGGGGACGAGGGCTTTCTCCTCGACCCTGGGTTTTGAAGCTGCGATGCAAGATGAGGCGAGGCGGAGGAGCTCCGACGAACGGCAGAGGTGGAGCTCCGATTCGCGAAGACAGATGGTCTTCGGTTGAACAAAGGTGGTCGGGAGATGGAGAATGCGATGAGGAACGAAATGAAATGGTAAGGGGGGTCGGAAACAGTCGAGGGCACAATGGAGAAGTCGCCGGAGCAGAGCTCCGGCGAACTTCGATTTACTTAAACTAGGCTACACTACTGATCTGAAGGCTGAATTAAAAGTGTAATTGAAATGCTGGAAGTAAAATCTACCTAAAGAACATGAAAGAACAACTCTTATACCTGGGGGCCTCCAGGGAACAGGACGGACGTCGGAGCTCCGCCACGACAAAATTGTCCCCTCCTCCGGCCGATTCAAGTAGCTGGGACGCTCCTTCTGTCACAAGGGTCCGTCCAGGAACTGAGTCGAAGCTTTTAGGGGGATTAAAAATGGCCAAATTTGAGGAGGAGGACGGAGCTCTTTATTTATAAACATTGCAGGCGACCTTATTGATCGGCGAATATCGAAGAATCCGATGACTGTACAAACAATCCAAATGGGTGGCGTGAATCATGATGATTCTAGGAGAAACTTCCGCGAAGAGATCGAAGGTGATTGATCACTGTATCGAGCGAGAAAAATGGAGGAATATCGGGGATTGGACAAGTCTGACAGAGGTCAGAGGCGTAGGGGAAGTTGACCGGGGTCAACATTCCCTGGCTTCTGATTGGTCCACGTCAGCTCGATTATTGACTCATTAATTTAACCCCCTAAATGATTTTATTGTATTTTGCTTATAAAATAAAAATGTGTATTAATTAATGTAGTATTTATTTATGATTTTTATTTAATTTTTTGATGTATTTTATTATAGGTTTATTTTAATAATGTATTTATACGTGTAATTACATGTATTTTGTGTATTTTATTTTTATTTTGTACATTTTATTTTATTATTTTATTTTCTTATTTTATAAAATTTTAACTTATTTTTATGAGTGTAAATATATTTTTGTTTAATTTTTATGAGTTTATTTATATATTTAAATAAATAGGTGTATGTTGTATGTAGGTGTACTTATAGGTATTTTACCTATATTCTATATATTTTTTTATTTATTTAATGAATTTTATTGAATTTTATTTTGAATTTGAATTTTTAATGAATTATATGTAATATGTACATTATTATAAAAATATAGATGAATAAAGAATAGAATAATGAAATCCCCTTTTATTTTATATACATATACAACATAGGTATTTTGCCTATGTATTTCATAAGCTTATTTTATTTTACAAATTCTTTTTGGTTTTATTCTAATTTCAATATGTACATGTATTATATACATTATCTACAAAATTCTGAAAATATAAATTTGTAAAAATAAGGAACAATGAATAACTTGAATATTTTAATCAGGCAGGCTGTACAATGAGGGCCAAAAACCTAACTTTCACAGATGAACTTCAAAAATTATGAAACCAATTTTATTAAATAGTTCTTGGAAAGCTATATACAATTAAAGGTGATTTTGGGTGATTTTGAGTTTTTATTTGCAAGATATGGGTCTGTGAAGTTGAGATTCTGGCTTTTTATTCTGTCTATAAAATGTACACTATGTACCATTTTTGTACAAACTCAATTTTATAATTTTATTCACATTATTATCTACAACTTTCATGTACAAAGTTTCTCTATTTGATGAATGAATAATTATAAACAAAATATGTGTCAAAATGCATAAATAAATGAATAAATAAATGAGGCATTTATTGTACTATCGGCCCGTATCTCCCCCTACTTTATTCCTTGTCGACCAATTCCATGCTGGCCTTGGTCTCGGGGTTCGGGTCATAAAATATTTACAATATTTTATTCTTTATTCTTTTCTTCTATTTATTCTATATTTTTGGCATTAAAAACCTTATTCTATGTACAATTAGTACAATATATAATGAATGCTATTATGGATAAATTGATGTCATTTACATGCATTTGCCTAGGTTTTTAAGGCCAAAATGATAGAATAAAGGTGATGAAATGGAGATTCATCAGCTCCTTCAAGCATTTCTCCTCCGGCGAAGCTTCACCGACCTTCACCTCTGACCAGCTCCGGAGCTTCGCAGCACCTCCAGGTCGCTCGCCAGTACTTTAGCTTGCTTCCTCGACCTTCCGGAACGGCCTCAGAGCACGGAGGAGCAAATAGCAGGTCGTCGGAGCCCCGCCTTCTCCAGTGGCCTGCGGAGGAGAAGATGCTACAGGTGCCGTTCGATCATCTGAATCGGACGGTTGAGATGATGACACATGGATGACCAAATCTCAATCCAAACCAGCAGCCTCGGCCTCACCAAACCTCGCCACGAGCCTCCAGGTGCTGCCACGTGTCCCGAGCCAGCTGCGAGCCCCGAGCCTAGGCCCCTCACGTGCCCCGTACGTGAGGGCTTGGGTAAAAAGACCCCAGAACTTTTTCTATTTGCATATTGGTCCACAGAAATGTGCCTCACATGCGTGCTTGGGTATTTTACAGAGACCCTCACATATTTTGGAAATTACAGAAATGCCCCTACGCACATGGAAAAATTGCAATGGGGCCCAGGCGGGTTTTATTAGTTACATTTAGGTCCCTCCAGGGACCTAAATGTAATATTTATTCTTTTATTTCTTGCATTTTATTTACAATTATGCTCCTGCATTGTTTTCTTCATAACTTGAGCATCGTAGGTCCAAATTGCATGATTTTAGTGTCGTTTTGATCCTTGTTTCTTCATCTATATCTCGCATCGCTTTATAATTGCATAAAAATCAATTAAAAAATACATGCGTCATATCTTGCATTATAATTTGCATAATGCATCCTGCACCTTCATGGAGAACTGCAATTGAGAAATAATTCACACATGTTCTGAACTGATCAAAATTTAATAAATAGATGAAGTAGCTTGTGTCCCTGTGTTCGACCTTGGTAGACGTGCCAAGTATAAATACTCCACAACATTTAAATGATTGTGGTTTTTGCTGAACCGAATTTGCCTCCTATACTACGACAGTTCCTGATTATTAAAGAGGCGAATTTCACGCTCACCATATAGCGACAAGGGTTGAACATAAGGAGCATAAATAAAAGCAAAGTAGTCGCTCTCTGGAGCCGCCACGCGGCCGCACCTTCTTCCGCCACCCGTCACCACTCCTGACCGTCAGATCTCTTTCTATCCGCCTCAATCTCATTTGTCCATCTCTGCTTCACCCTCAACCGTTCGATCCTCTTTTTGATCAAATCTCAACCAACCCTAGCACCTTTCCCAGAGCTGCTCGATCGCTCCTCATCCTACGCCTATCCTTCCTCCACGTCACCCCTTCTCCCATCACTCTTGGATGGAAGCCAGATCTTCCTTATGACCGCTCTTTAGCACCTCGCCTTCAGCCGTTGATCAGATCCCTGATCTGATCTCCACCACACCTACGCGCCTTCATCCACGCCGTTGGATTGTTAGATCCAACGGCTACTGTTCACTCTCAGCAATCCAACCCCGCCCCCTATCGCCGTTACTTCCTACATCCACACGTAACCCCCTTCGTTCCTCGCCTTCACTCCTCGCCATCAAACCTCCATTACAAACCTTCACCTTCATCACTAGTAACCGACCCCTTCCTCCTATAAAAGTCGACCTCCGCCCACCGTTTCTGCCGTCCACTATTCCAAGGGAGAAGGCCCAGCTTCCCTCACCCCTCCGGTGACAACGGAGGGGTGATTAGTCGAGGCGACGATGACCTCTGCCCAGGTGTCGACCCACAGCCGCCATGGCCGTGTTGCGGTGGCTCCGCTACCGCTGAGCTCTCCGATGTAGCTTACAAGATCTGAGCAAAGACCCCGAGGCTCGTCTGAGCCTCATCCCAAGCTACCACCTCCACCAGGTTCCCCTCTCTAATGAGGTACCTTCTTTCCCTCTTTTTTTCTTTATTTCTTTGAATTTATTCGACCTCCTCACTCGCCGCCACCATCACCTGACCACCTCTGCATCTAGACAACACCACCACCATCCACGCCAACGCATTCGCTCATCCTTCCCCGTTCTCCACAACCTCCTCCACTCCGACCCATTTCTTCCCCTGCTCTGCCGGAGAAGAGCTCTAGGGCCACCACCTCCCGACGATTCCACGGCCCCCATTCACCCACGGCTCACTCACGCATCCACACACTCGCTTTGGCTATGCCTAACTTTTACAGGAACTTCAATGGCCGGATGTTGCGACGCCTGGCCGATCTCGAGCTTCTACTCCGAGGACCTGCCTCCGCCTTGCCGCTTCTGAGGATGATGAAGCTCCGCCTTGACTCCAGGATATCCTCCAGCATGCCATCAATCTCCCTCGACCTTCAAGCGGGCCCTTGAAGCACGGTGGAGCAAATGGAGGGTCGTCAGAGCGCAGCCTCCTCTAGCGACCCGCGACAGAGCAAGAAGAGCAGTTACCGTCCGATCATCTGGATCGGACGGTTGTGAAGAAGACATGTGGATACCCAAGCCTCAATCTGACCCAGTAGGCTCGGGTCATCCGAGCCAAGATCTGAGCAACAATCTCATGCCACGTCGGCCCGAGCCTGCGCCTCTTTCGAGCCTAGGCCCCTCATGTGCTCCCCACGTGAGGGCCTGGGAAAATTGCATAAAAGATCCAAGAACTTTTGATAATTACATATAGGTCCCTAGGCACGTGCCTCACGTATGTACCTGGGTATTTTACAGGAAGGCCCCGTCGGTTTCAGATAATTACAAAACGCCCCCTCACGTACGGAAAAATTACATTGAGGCCCTAGCAATTTTTGATATTTACACTTAGGTCCCTTCAGGGACTTAAATGTAATATTTATCCTTTTATTTCTTGCATTTTATTTACAATTAAGCCCTGCATTGTTTTCTTCATAACTTGAGCATCGTAGGTCCAAATTGCATGATTTTAGTGTCGTTTTGATCATTGTTTCTTCATCTACATCATGACATGTCTAATTTTCTCATCTGCCACTATTTTTAATGAAGTGAATTTATATGCTCCTTATATGTGTGCCCTGATTAGATGATTGCTCTTATTCTTATGTTCAATTCGACTCTAATTTCAACCAGTATTCTGTTGCTCATTTATGCAGTCTTTCTTTGGCATAATTGTTTGCATTCTCATATCATATATTTAACCTTGCATTATTATTCATTCATCATCCTATAATTGCATAAAAATCAACTAAAAATGCATGTATCATTTTATTGCATTATAATATGTATAATGCATCCCGCATCTTCACGGAGACCTGTAATTGAGAAATAATTCACACATGTTCTGAACTGATCGAAATTCGATAAATAGATGAAGTAGCTCGTGTCCCTGTGTTTGACCTTGGTAGACTTGCCAAGTATAAATACTCCACAACTAACAAACGATTGTGGTTTTTGCTAAATCGAATTTGCCTCCTATACTACGACAATTCCTGATTATTAAAGATGCGAATTTTGCGCTCATCATATAGCGACAAGGGTTGAATACAAGGAGCATAATTAAAAGCAAAGTAGTCAGATTTCAGGAATAAAAATATTTTTAGAGTTTTTTTATTATAAATTTTCCAATATAGCAAAAATAAACAAAAGGGATGAAAAGTATAAACAAGCACCCTTTTTGTATTTTTCTGATATGGTAAAAATGCACAGAAAATTGCAATAAAAATGTTTTTGGTTTTTTATGTGATTTATGTTTTTTGGTAATTATTACAAATTTTTAATGTTTTTGTAATTTTCTAAAAATCAAATAGTGAGAAAAAGAATAAACAATGCATAACCATGAGTAATTTGCAAGTTAAAAATAATTAAAATGCCCAAAACTCCTGGGGTGATTTTTATGAGAAAATAAACTATCTACAAACAAAGACTGAAAACACAATTTTTAGATTTTTTCTTCAGTTTTATATATTTTTTATGAGTTTATGGTTTTTATAAGGTATTTTCCAATAAAATCAATATTGGATATAAAGACACTAAAAGACAACTACCCTGATTTTTATGGAATTTTTAAACGATTTTTTCGAATTTTTTATAATCTTCTTAAAACAACCAGGACACTTTTTAGGGTTTTTTTGAATTTTAATAATATAAAATAAAATGAAATCAACCAGCAAAAATTGTCACAATTGAAGCATGCAATCATAGACTACAGGGAATTTTTAGGAAATTTTTGGGGTCGATTTGATATTTACCGAACAAAATAAAAGACATATAGTTAAAAATAATGCAGAGGGACCTTGTTGTAAAGATTTTATGTTCTGGGGGGCAAAAGAAGAACACACAATAAAACTTAAGGGTCATACTATGCAATTTATCCTGGTCAAGCACACGCATCACGTGAGTTACACGAATAGGGGCATAGATGTAAATATTAAAAGCTTAACATTCATTCCATAATCATCAAAGAGTTCTGACGAAGTACTGCAATTAACCAAGATAATCACGTGGAAACGTACGTAGACACGACTCAACTGGATTAAAGTGCAAATAAGTAAACTAGAGGGCCAAACTGCAAAAGTTCTTGACTATTTATTACAATTATTGGATTGAAAGAAATAACATAAACAACGGGGGAAAAAGTGAAGTTTACCCTCAGGCGCGTGCGGGTGACACGTGGCTTCTAACAATATCTGACGGTTTAGAGCACAGAGCTGATGTAGGTCCTGATCTACTTCTGGTAAAGATCTAATGTCTGGATGAATGTCTGAGGCGTGCAGCCCATACTTGACAAAGCAACGGACCATAACGTTATCCTTTAGGCATGAAGTGGCGGCTGTGATCTGAACTTAGGCGATGAGGGTAATTTGACAGTTCTGGGAGGCGTTGGAAGGACACGACACATGCGAACTTTCATTGATGATATACAGTGAACCCGGTGGCTGATCAACCTGCGAATGAGTTCAACACCTTCATGGGAAAGCTCCACGTCGAGTGAATGACTCTGATGAGAAGGGTGACGGTCGGATGGTCAGGGTGGTGGTGTCACTCCTGGAGCTGCTCTACCTGAGATGCTGGGGGTCTGAATGGTGCTCCATGTGCGTTTAAACCTGCAGGTAGACTCCAGGCTAGAAGACCAAGCTTTGACCAATGTTATTTTGCAACAGAAACACGAGAAGCGGCGGTGGATGAGGTTCAACTTCTGGCAACCATGGAGGAAGGAAGTCAGGCCTTAATCTCGGCCTAAAGATTGAATCTAAGTGGGTTAGATAACAGAGAAAGATGAACTGTGCTCTGATGGGTCGATCGAAGCGGTCAGATGAGCGAGAGGGGGCTCCGACCCGTTGGTTGGAGTTGATGAACAGACGGTGGTGAAAAATGGAAGAACAAAGGGAAACACGAAATGCAAGCAAGATAAGTGATACCTGAGGCTCCTGATGGAGTCAGCAATGTCAGGCGAGGTGGTCAGCAGGGTGATGGCCTCAGCTTTGATGCGTAAGGCGAAGGAGGCTTCTCGCAGCGGAGCTCCGACCACAAAGTGAGCTACGAGCCTCCAAGCGTCTATTCTGACTCCAAAGCTACTCTCTGGGTTGCCGTCACTCACTTGAAGGTGGCTCAGAAGCAATGGTGGTGCTAGGGACGAGCTGCCTCACTCGAGAGGAAGGAGGATAATATTTATAGAAGAACCCTAGAGTCTAGAAAGATCGAACGATTCCGCAAAACCCTAAGATGATCCGGTTGCGCCTAGGGATCCATGAGGATCATGGATCTTAGGAGCCTAATCGGGTCAATGGAGGTCTGACCCGATCAAGAAAAAGGGGAGAAGAAGTTCCGGCGAAGCAGGAATCGAGTCGGGTCAGCTAGGAGGAGGGGTTGACCGCAGTCAACAATCCGTCGTGGACCAATTAGAATGCGAGAATTTATGAAATTAAATAAAAAATAGTAAATTGAGTCAAAATAAAAAATGAATAAAATAAAAAATGTTTGTAATTTTGTGAACTGTTTTTCTATGATTTTTAAATATTTTTATGACATCATATATACAATATATACAATATGGTGTACTATATACATGTATAATATACCTATGTATTATATACATGTATTTTTATTTTATTATTTTGAAAAATATATTTTATTTTATATTGTATTTATTTATAACAACTTTGAGGAATATAAAATGATTTTTATTTAATTCTTATGATTTTCATAGATGTATAAATAAATAGTTGGTGTGTGCAACTATATGGTTTTTGTACAATGGATTGTGGATTTGATTTTTATTTTAGTTTGTGTTTTCTGATTTTTATTTTATTTTTATGTTATTATTAGGGCTATATACAAATGTTCAAAAATAAATATAGTATTTACAAAGTTTAAAACAAATATAAATATTTATATGTACAAGTACTATATACATTATGCCATATCTCTCTCTACTCAGTTCTTGTCGATCAGGTCAATTAATGACCTTCTCTCAAAGTTTAGGCTAATCTGTATTTATTCTATATACATCTTTCTTTTTCTTTTCTCTTTATTCTTTTATTTTTGGAATATAAGTGCTAATTATACAATATTGACAAAGACATGTACAATGATAAATTATTGTATTTACATATAATTACATGTGGTTTTGCTAAAAGATAAAGCTAAAATAAAATAATAAAGAATGAGAATTGTAGATTCGTCATCCCCCTATACTTTACCTTTGTTAGTCCCTTAGCAAAGACTTATTTGAAAAAGAAGTGAAAATACGAAGAAAAGAAAAAGAACCAAAGTTGACTATTAAACTTATCTTCATTAAATTGGAGTACAAAGCTCAGTCAAACCTTTGGATTAGTAGTTTGGCGGAACCTTATCGGGAAATAGTTTAAGACTCAATAGTCTCCGAGTTCCACAGTTCTATGGTCAGGACTCCTCAACAACATGGTCAGAGCAAGTTTACATATGCGAGCTCTAATGACTATGAATCTTTCCTTGTAATATGTAAGTGATATATAGCTCCCCACCTCAGAAATGGCAAAGAAACAACCTTCCTCAACAAGGCAACTCTAATCCCCCGGTCTAGCAACTCTTTCCTTGAGGAGCGTGGTATTCCTTTCTAAGTTCAAGTACAACCAACTCAAGAAGAGGGGAAAGAAAATAATGAATCGTGACCAGTGTAGTCACGTATCCCTTGGAGCTTAACCAGTGTAGCTAAGTCTCCACCTGCAAGCTTCCATGAGTTGAGGCGGTGGAATACATAATCTCTGCTTACTCACTGTATATAGTCTAGCAGGCATTTTATTTTCAATAATGCAGGTCCCCTTTTTTTGGAGTTTTTCACATTTTTGCTCACATTTTTTAATGTGCATATATACAACATATCTACATTGTGCAACATGTATATAAGGAGTTTTTCTTCTTGAGCCAGTAGACTTTCCCTCTTTTGAAGCTTTATTGCAACCCACACTCTCCTGTCGTTAGATCTCTATTCTACTAGACCAAGTTGAGATGCACATCCCTCCCTAGAGGAGGACGAGAGGTTCCGGCTAGCTGTACTACCCTCGTATGCTACTCCAAGACAAAGGATTTTGCTTCCTCACCACCTCATCTGTGTTGAGCTACGTGTAAGGTACATGTCCAAGTCAAGCCATTGTCTTTGAGAGTCATGCGTGCATTGTTAAGTGTTCTACTTAGGCTCATTAAGATGACATGTGAACATAGCCTAGTGGACTCAAAGAATCAAGTCAATCTGGACCTGAATACTCGTAACCACAAATCCTATAAGGTTCATCTGAAGTTAAGTGGATTAAGGCCTTAACCAAGCTCCATTTTTCAATTTAATTCCATACTAGTTTAAATGCCAACCATGATTCTGAAGAATGCACATGCAAGTATATACAAAACTCTTTTTGTGAGAAATTTGTGAAAATATGCAAATTTTTAAGGGAATTTTGATTTTTTGAATTTTTAGGTATTTTTTAAAGAAATAAGGAAAGATTTTTACAAAGATATATACAAAAAGGATTTATGTACACTATGGATTTTGTTTACACAATACTTATATAGAAGATTTTAGGGAGAGATTCTGGTTTTTAATGTACACATACACACACACACACACGTAGTTTTCATACCCCTTAATTATTTCTTTATGTGGCAAAATACTTTTGCAAAAATAGTTTTCAAATATTTTTCAAACCTAGTTTTACAAATTGTTTTTGCAAACTTTTTATTTTCACATAATTTTCAAAAATTTTATACTATATACATAATTTTATTCTAGAAAATAATTTATAAATATTTTGAAAACAACACATTTTTACAAACATTTTTACAAAATTTTGTACTAAAATATTTTTTGCAAAGATTTCTTAAAATATTTTTAATAGACATGTTATTAACACACAAAGTACGAGTTATGGCTAAAGTGTATATACAATATATATGACACCCCCTATACTTAGCATGAACGATGCCCTCAAAGTGATCAGAGAGCGATAAAAGAGGACATAACTTGTACTGAGTATGGGGAAGTGCAAAGAATGCTATACTACAACGACAAATGAAAGAATAAAAGAATCAAATGAATAGAAATCGGTGATCCCCCTATACTTAGGATCAAGTAATCCAAAGTATAGAAGACTGTACAAAAGGGAAAAATCAAAGAATAGAATGTACAGATATTACCTCCCCTATACTTAGAGTAAATCATCCCTAAGTATAAACATCAAAACAGAGGTCATAAAATCAAATGGATAATCACATATTCAACACCCCCTATGCTTGTGGCAAAGTGCACCCTAAAGCATAATCATAAGATGAGACTAGGGTGCTGAACAGAAAGAATGAATGATATAGACATAATGGATCTACACAACGGCGGAGTGGAAGTGAAAATCATGTATGAGATGAAAATTATGTGAGTCCAAGATCGCATCTCATACAGCGGATCATGATCAAGATATGGCTTCATGTGCTGACCATTGACTCGAAAGGTGGAATAAGAAGACAATTCAGATATATCGATGCTACCATTGTCGTACACCTTTTAGATCCCTAGAAATAATCTCAACCTTGCATCAAATAGCCATACTCTCTGGTTTGGCTCAAACTGTTTATGGCTGATGTGAGAATCATGTCCTATCTTCACTCTAACCTTATATTGTAGGCTACTTGAGAAGGTCGTGTCTCTCAACTCCTCCAAGGCTGCCAATTGTGCTCTTCTTTGATCTCCAACACTCTTGGGATCCAATAATAGCTCAGTAACTTCCCAAAGTGACTTATGCTTGATCTCGACTGGTAAGTGGCATGGCTTGCCATAAATGAGTCGAAAGGGAGATGTGCCCAAAGGTGTCTTGAAGGAAGTCCGATAAGCCCACAAGACCGAGTCCAAAAGCTATGACCAATCCTTTCGGTCTGGCGGACAACCTTCTGTAAAATAGTCTTGATCTCCCTATTTGAAACCTCAACAAGACCATTAGTTTGTGGATGATATGGAGTGGCAACTCGATGGTCAATGCTGAACTCGTTAGCAAGGGCCCTTACCTTGTCGTTAATAAAATGAGTCCCTCCGTTAAAAATCAAGACTCTAGGTACCCCGAACCGTGAAATGATATTTTTCCTCAAAAATTTGCAAACAGTCTTTGCATCTGCGGCTCGGGCAGGGATGGCCTCAACCCAAAGACTAAAATAGTACACATCAAGCAGAATGTACTCAAACACCTGACTCTTAGAGAATGGACCCATGAAATCGTTGCCCCATACGTCAAAAATCTCACAGAAGTGAATGGGCTGAATCGACATCATATATCTTTGTCCACAAGTGCCCATCCTCTAACAGTCAGTGCACCTCTTCACGAATTCATCTGAATCCTTGAAGAGGGTAGGCCACCAAAGACCAGATTGGAGAACTTTCTGTGCTATCCATCTCCCAGAATGATGTCCTCCTACCTCAATCTTATGGTAATAGGTGAGGACGCTACGATGCTCCTCCCGAGGAATAAACCTACGCAAGACACTATACCCCCCCCTTCATGGTAAAGGGTGGGATCCTCCCAATGGTCTTGGCCTTCACGAAGAAGGTCTCAAGTCGCTGCCTGGGCCAACCTTGTGGAACTTTCTTAGCAACAGGATAGTTCACAATGTCACCGTACCATGGAAGCGAGGTGATATCAAGAATCGCCTCGTCTGGGAATGTCTCAGTGATAGGTGTGGTCTGCTCTGAATCCTCAAGGTTCTCTAATCGGGAGAGGTGATCCGCCACCACATTCTTAACTCCAGGTTTATCCTTAATATTTATGTCAAACTCCTGGAGTAGAAGGATCCATCTGGTCAATCTGGCTTTAGCATCCTTCTTTGCCATGACATATTGGAAGGCAGTGTGATCTATATAAATTGTCACTCTAGATCCAAGAATGTAAGATCGAAACTTATCCAAAGCAAAAACTACTGCTAGCATCTCCTTCTCAGTCATAATATAGTTCCGCTGAGCGACATCCAAAGTCTGGCTAGCATAGTGAATGGCAAAAGGCAATCCATCCCTCCTCTGTCCAAGCACAACCCTTATAGCAAAATCATAAGCATCCATCATGATCTTGAATGGGAGAGACTAATCAGGCGGCTGAAGGACAGGAGCTTGCATAACTAATCCCTTGAGAGTCTCGAACAACACAAGACACTTATCATCTACAAGGAACTTGATGTCTTTCATTAGCATATCAGTAAGCGGTCAGGCAATCCGACTGAAGTCCTGTATGAACCGTCGATAGAAATCGACATGCCCCAGAAAAGACCGCAACTGTCGCAAATTGGACAGTGAATTGAGCTTCTTGATTATATCCACCTTGGTTGGATCGAACTCCATGCCCCTGTTGGAGATGATGTGGCCAAGGACTGTCCCTTGAGTCATCATGAAATGACTCTTCTCCCAAGATAAAACAAGGTTGACCTCGATGCATCGTTGAAGCACTCAGTCTAGGCAATCAAGACAAGCATCAAAATCATCGCCGTAGATCAAAAAGTCATCCATGAAGACCTCTAAAAATTCTCCCACCATGTATGAGAAGATGGAAAGCATACACCTTTGGAATGTAGCAGGGGCATTACATAGACCAAAGGGCATCCATCTAAAAGCATACATTCCGAATGGACATGTGAACGCCATTTTCTCCTGGTCTTCGGGCATTATGGCCACCTGATTGTACCCCGAGTACCCATGAAGAAAACAATAGTGACTCTTCCTAGCTAACCTCTCGATAATCTGATCAATAAATGGTAGCGGGAAATGGTCCTTCTTGGTGGCCTAATTCAATCGTCTATAGTCCACACAAACCCTCCAAGAAGTGAGTACTCGGGTATCTATACCCTCTCCAAACTCGCTCACAACTATGGTGATGCTCGTCTTATTGGGTACCACATGCAATGGACTAATCCACTTGGAGTCGAAGATGGGGTAAATAAAATCGACGCTCCACCACTTAGATATTTCTTTCATGACCACATCTCGAAGATTCGGGTTCAGCCTTCGCTGGAACTCACGCGATGGCTCGACGTCATCTTCAAGACAAATGTGGTGGGAGCACAGGGCCAAACTTATCCCCTAGAGGTCAGTTACACTCCATTCAATTACCTTGCGATTTCTCTCAAGAACCCCCATCAAAAGAGATTCTTGTTCTTCAATCAAATCGGCTGAGATAATGACTGGAAACATGTCTGGCTCACCCGCAAGGAATCTATACTTCATGCTCTACAGCAAGGTCTTCAATTCAAGACAAGTGGGAGCTGACAAATCTGACCTCTAAAAAGTCTGCATGAAAGCTACCAAATTTGCATGTGAGAACTCTCACCAAGTTTGTAAATCTGAAGAAAACGACCCTGACGGTATATCTGTCAACTGTACTGGCTCGCTTTCCATCCTACTGTGGGCTCTGTGGACATCAGACATGGTAAGTAATCATCAAAGTCCTGCCAATCAAATTCGACGTCTGTGTCCGAGGGATCGGAATCACATGAAATGTACTCTGCTTCTCTACCCAATCACCATCGTCAGCCTATGAAGTGTCCTGTGCCATGAGCGTGCTCTCCGAATTCTCATATGTAACTCTACAATGTCTGAAGGTGCGACATCAGCCCGTGCTGCTGGATCTGTCCAAACAGCTTCATTGTTTGTAATCACAAAATCGGACTCCTGGTGGACATCTAGTTCTGCATATGTCATCTGCTCTGAATCGGTGGTCTGCTCTGAGCAAGCTAAATTTCTATCTCTAGTCTCCTCAATCGTCTCTATTTGTACACTTTCAGCCTCGACGTGAAAGTAATCCCTTCCTGCTATCATGATCGGATACTGCCTTGGCCGTGACTAAGAACGGTCGTTCTAACATGATAGGGGTATTGATCATAGATTCAAGGATATCCATGTCCAACACATTGAAGTCCACATGGAATTTCAGGCCTTGAATTGTGACACCAACATCTTTAATAACCCCTTCGGCCTCTTAACAGATCGATCTGTAAACTGAAGGACTGCCCTACTTTGTTTAAGAGGGCCAAACTCGAATAAGTCAAGTACGGCATTCGGGAGGAGGTTAATCAAGGAACCGCTGTCTAATAGAGTCTGATCGAACATCTGCTCGTGAATGTGGCTTCTGACATAGGGAGCTCCGGCATCGGGTCTCTTGGCTGGCAATCAGTTCTGGATGGCGAAGCAGGTGGCATGGGTGAGCACATGGATCTCTGCATTGTAGCTCCTCTTCTTCCTACGGATGGTGGTCTTCTCTCTCATGTTCTTCGAGAATAGAGGGATGTGCTCAAGTGCCTCCTTAAGAGTCAGCTGGATTTGAAATCTGCCTATCATCTGCTCGCTGAACTCTAACTGGTGCCTTTTTTTGGGATTTTCTGTTTTTGGTTCCTTTCTTAAGCGGAGTGCTTGAGGGAAGGGGATAGAGGGAACCTCTCCAGAAGAACGATGGTCGGGATTAGGTTCCTGGTCATTCATAAGACTAGAATCCATGCAAAGATCATCAAGCACAATAGGTGGACTCACAGGAGATACAGAAACCTTTCCTTTATTCATATTTTTGATTTTTGAAGTTTTTTTATTTTTTTTTAATATTTTTCTAAATAAACCCTCAGGTACACGATGAGTCACTACAGAAGGAATCTTGGTGGCCTCAATACCACTGACAACATCTGAACTTGTGGCATCAGTACCGTGCTCTGGCTTAGCAACTGGAATATAGGTGGCATCAATATCACCATCTGCAATTGGAGATTCTATGGCCTCGACAGTGTCGTCTGAATGAACATCCTTGGTAGCTTCAGCACCACCGTCATCATCATTATCGTGGTGAGCAGCACCAGCATCTCTCCTGACCTCGTCTGGCATTCTAGCATCTGTAGTGGTCTGTTGCCTAGACGAGTCACCACCGGCTGGCTTCCTACTACTCCTAAGTGTCATAAAATCAACATCAAATATATAACAAGTGCCATCCAAAATATCACTACGAAAGGCGGTCTTTGTAGACTGTACCTGATCAGACTTTCTTTTCAGATTGTTCGGGCTAGATTCAATCTGACCGGGTATGGCGGCCTTGACTTTAATGATCTCCCTCATCTCCTGCCAGAATTCGTCCATCTCTCACCGGAAGGTAGCCAACTAGTCTGTCAACATGTGGGCGAGGTCATCAAGGGCTGGGTTCTCATACTGGTGTGGATGAGAAATGGACGGGTTGACTCACTGGAAATGAGGCTGATTTTGCAAGTAATGAGGAAGAGGTTGGGAGTACCATGGATGAGGCTGTTGTTGCCTCCTTGTTGTCTCTGATATTGGGGACGAGACCGTGCCGCTGCTGCTGGGAGTATTGGGGCTGCTGGGGTTGGTTGCCCTGCTCTGTTTGTGCCGGATGCTGCTGGTGGGAAGAAGTGCCTCTAGTAGACCATCGGAAGCCGGGATGGTCACGACGGATCCCGAGCTGTGGTTGGTATCAGGAGTACCAAATCCTGTTGACTTCTATCAATGGCTCCTACTGCTCGTGGAATGGCGGTGGAAGGGATGCCAAGGGCTGATCCGACTAATATACCACCATCTGAGTGTCTGAAGAAGGTGGTGGTGGCTTGTACTGCTGGAGCGACTAGATCGACTCTGCTTGAATGTGGTGAACCTAACGATATGAGGTAGAGGGTTGGGAAGTGTTGCTCCCTAATCAGTCCGTGACCTGAGACGGGGTTGAGAAGCCGTCTGTGCCACTTGGAGACACATGATCTAGGTCTTTAGGTCACTCAAAGTTTGGGCCAGTTCATCAATTTTATTGAGCTTATCTAGGCCCTAGCACTGCTTCTTCTCAGTGATCTCTATTCGATCTAGCTTTTGGCTAATGATACCCATATCAGCAACTGACGACTCTGCTTGTGCTGCTGCCGATGAAGATGTGGAAGGACTGGCCTCGATGCGTGCCATCCTCTGATAAGAAACTGCCTGTGGGAGAGGCTTCCCCTGAGTGTAGACACAGGTCTGGGACATTACTATGTAGTTTTCTTCCATCTCCTCATAGATGACCCAGATCTTGTCTTCATCCTTGGTGAATTAGGAACCTCCACATGAGGCGTTCACTAGCACTTGCAGCTCAGGTGTCAGCCCACAAAAGAAACTCTGGACGAGGTTGGGCTTGTTGATCTCATGGTGGGACACCTGCCGATGAGCTATCTGGAATGATCCCTGGCTTCATGGAACTGTTCATTTGGGATCATAGTGAAATTGTTGATCATAGCTCTGGTTTCCTTGGTTCGGTCGAGTGGATAGTACTTGTTCAAGTACTCAGTCTGGAGCTGCTCCCAAGTAGTGATCTCATTCCCTAAGTGCTTCAGCCAGTAGGCTGTTCTGTCAACCAAGGAGAATGGAAAGGCAATAAGCTTGATAGTGTCCTCGTCCACTAATTTGTCGTGGATGATGCTGCAAATCATCTCGAACTCCTACAGATGGATATGCGGCTCCTTGATGTCTAGCCCATGAAACTTGGGTAGTAGCAGGATAGTCTGGGGGTGAAGCTCGAAGTAACCTAGGATCTCAGGCAGCTGTATCAATCTGTGGGTAAGAGTTGCACCAGGATTGTGCAACTGTCTCAAAGTGCATGGTGGTCTGGCTGGATCCTGTGGTTCGTCCTGGCATCCTCCCTCAGCTCTTGGTATTTCTCCACCAACTGGTCGCTCTGGTTCATCTCGTCCTGCTCGCATCTATGCAATTTCTCTCCTCACTTCAGCCATGAATGCTCCTTGGTCCCCGATCTGCCTCTGCATGGTCTCCAAGGAGGCTACAACATGTTGTTGATGGCAGCTTGATCCAGTACGAACGAGGAATCTTGTGGCTGCTCATCAGTCCTTCCCTTACTGCTGGCCATGTCTCCGTTCTCTGCAAAGGAAAAAGACCCTAACTCAGGTGTTGTCAAGTGAACGCATAGCTGTGCTGGCCTCTTAGGTTGTACCTCAGGAGTGGAAGAAGGGTGGTCGAGGGGGAACAAGGTGGAGGCGAATTTGGGTTTAGAGAGCAGGTCTGTGCTCTCTGAAGTTTCCCTAGATGAACGTGGAGGAGTGCTGGAAAGCGGTGTTTCCAAAGGCAACCTAAGAGATCTCCAACCCATCAGCTTGATCTGGGGATTTATGACGAGTATATTTGGGATGCAAGCAAGATGAGAAATCAAACCCCCAATTCACCAATGCAACACAATGATGACCGTGAAAGTTCAGTCATTTATCTTGTCAGATTTTATTTTTGGTGACAATCCAATCTATCAGAGTGGGTTAAGCGAGCTGTTAGGAGCCCGATTCTCCCTGGAGACTGATCCGGATTCCTACGACTAATTGCGCCCACTTCCCAGCCAGTATAGGTATAAGTACAGAGCATTTTCGGCTACCTGCTGCTTGAAAACCGTCCTTACACGGTGTCCTCTAAACCACCTACTCTGCTAAGTAAATATAGACCATTTACCGGCTACCCGTAGACCCTTACTGGAGAAACGACTAATCATTTTTAGAACCAGTTGTCTAAAGAGAGCTCACGCGTGGCTCTATCCTTGTGTGCGAGTCACTCAACTCTCTGCTGATAAATCAGATAAGGAGGGGGTTACTCTCCCCAAAACAAGAATTTTTCGTGAAGTATGGTTTTAGGTCAAGTTTGCTTTAACATTCCCATATTTTATTTAGTTATCTCTTTTTATGTCTTCTTCTGAATAAAGCAATGACTAACAAATTTTTTGATTTCCTTTTTATTTAAGTCCAAGAAAACAGGGGGAGGAAGACATAAAAGCTGATGCGCGATCAAACACGATGATGCATGCAGAGATAGAAATGTGTACCTTGCTCCAACACTTTATATACAGGGTGATCTGCACATAGATTTAAAGACATGAATAAAACTAATCCATATGATGCATGCAGAAATCATCCCTAAGATGAGCAACTTCTATTACCGGAAAGAGCTGGTAGTTAATCAATTAGAGAAGAGACCTGAGTCCGGTCTTAGAGGCCTACCAGTGCTCACCACAGTGGATCCTACAAGCGTTGTATACGGTCTCTCTTGGCGCGTGGTCTTTTAACTAATTAAATTATCTTCTTCTTTACTTGCCTAAGTCTAAATACGATATATAGGAGTAGATATTCTATTAGGGTGTTTGGATCTTAGCTATTTACTGATCTCAAGCATCCTAAATCTTGGGGCCAAATCCTCGGGAATCAAATAGAAAATAAAAGGCAAAAAACAATGAAAAACTCATTGAGGTCCCCTGAGTGCATTGGCACTCGGCGAAATATACCCTTAAACCATTCAAGGGTCCAGAGAGTGTCCAAGTGTTCTATGGTATTACATGAATTTTTCTCAAATAAACAACTCTATCTAAAATAACTGCTCCTGCTAACTTCTGCTCCACTACCTATGCTGGTCCCTCCAAAGTGGACCGAGTCGTAATCCGACAGTTCCTCGCATAAAAAGCCAAGCAGAATACTGTCAGAAAATAGTTGTACTAAATATAGACACAAATATGCAAAAATTGAAATCAAACTACTAAGTCGTGCTCCCTGACAACGACACCATTTTGATGACATAGTTTTTTACGATCGATTAAGGTTGAATAAATAAATCAATCATCGTTGTCCTCAATCAGTTGAACCGATCAACCATAAAATCAAATCACAAAGAATAAAATAGTGAATGTAAGCGGTTTTGCTATTTTTATTTACCTGGTATAGCGACCAGGGTCGAACACAAGGAACACAATAAAAAGCAAAGTAGTCCGATTTTAGGAATAAAAATATTTTTAGTGGTTTTTTAAAATTTTAATTTTCTAATATAATAGAAATAAATAAATGGGATGAAAAGTATAAACAAGCATTATTTTTGTATTTTTCAGATAGGGCAAAAATGCACAGAAAATTGTAAAAAAATGTTTTTGGTTTTTATATGATTTATATTGTTTTTGTTAATTTTTATATAATTTTTAAATGTTTTTGTAATTTTTTAAAAATCAAATAGTGAGAAAAAGAACAGACAGTGCACTACCAGGAGTAATTTACAAGTCATAAATATTTACAATGCCAAAAAATCCTGGGGGTGATTTTTATGAGAAAATAAAGTTAATTATCTACAAACATAGTATAAAATACTTTTTTTAGATTTTGTTATTCAATTTTATATAATTTTATTGAGTTTTAGAGTGTTTTGCAATTTTTATGATTTTATAAGGTATTTTCCAATAAAATAAATACTGGAGATAAAAGACACCAAAGACAACTACCCTATTTTCATGGAATTTTTAATTGAGTTTTCAAATTTTTATACTTTTCTTAAAACAAATAGGATATTTTTAGGGTTTTTTGAGTTTTTAATAATATAAAATAAAATGAAATCAACCAACAAAAATCATCACAATTGAAGCATGCAATCAGAGGCTACACAGAATTTTTAGAAAACATTTGGGGTTGATTTAAAATTTATTACACTAAATAAAAGACATATAGTTAAAAACAATGTAGAGGGACCTTGTTGCAAAGATTTTAAGTTCTGAGGGCCAAAGAAGAACGCGCAATAACACTTAAGGGGTCAACTATGCAATTTATCCAGTTCAAGCATGCGCAACACGTGAGTCAGACAAACAGGGCATAGATGCAAGTATTGAAAACTTAACATTCATTCCATAAATCATCAAAGAGTTTCGACAAAGTACTGCAATTAACCCAGATAATCACATGGGGACGCACGTGGACTCGACTCAACTGGATTAAAGTGCAAATAAGTAAACTAGAGGGTCCAAACTGCAAAAGTTCTTGACTATTTATTACAATTATTGGACTGAAATGAAATAACGTAAACAACAGGGGAAAAAGTGAAGTTTACCCTCAGGCGCGTGCAGGTGACATGTGGCTTCTGTCAATATCTGACTATTCAAAGCACATAGCTGATGTACGATTCTGATCTACTTCTGGTAAAAATATGACATCTAGAGGAATGTCTGGGACGTGCAACCCAGATCTGACAAAGCAATGGATCAGACTGTTATCCTTTAGGCGTGAAGGGGTGATTGTGATCTGAACTAGGCGACGAGGGTAACCTGACGATTCTGGGAGGCGTTGGAAGGACACGGCACAAGCGAGGTTTGATCGATGATATAAAGTGAACTCAGTGGCTGATCAACCCGCGAGTGAGTTCAACACCTTCATGGGGTAGCTCTGCATCGAGTGAACGGTTCCGATCAGAATTGTGATGTTCGTATGGTCAGGGCAATGGTGCCGCTCTTGGAGCTGCTCTGCCTGAGCTGCTGGGAGTTTGAATGGTGCTTCACGTGCGTTTAAATCTACAAGTAAACTCCAGGCTCGAAGACCAAGCTTCGACCGGTGTTATTTTGCAACAAAAACATGGGAAGCAGTGGTGGATGAGGTTCGACTTCCGACAATCATGGAGGAAAGAAGTCATGCTTAATCTCGGCCTAAAGATTGAGTCTAAGGGGGTCAGATCACGAAGGAAGATGGACTGTGCTATGATGGGTCAATCGAAGCTGTCAGATGAGTGGGAGGGGGCTCCGAACCGTTGGTCGGAGCTGATGAACATACATCGGTGAAAAATGGAAGATCGAAGGTAGACGTGAAATGCAAGCGAGATAAGTGATACGTGAGGCTCCTGATCAGGCGAGGTGATCAGCAGGGTGATGGCCTTAACTTCGATGCGTAAGGCGAAGGTGGATTCTCGCGGTGGAGCTCCGACCGTGAAGTGAGCTACGAGACTCCACACATTTATTCTAACTCCAAAGCTACTCTCTGAGCTTTTGTCATTCACCTGAAGGTGGATAGGAAGCAATGATGGTGCTAAGGATGAGCTGCCTTTCTCGATAGGAAGGAGGAGAGTATTTATAGGAGAACCCTAGAGTCTAGAAAGATTGAACGATTCCGTGAAATCCTAGGATGATCCGACCGTGCCTAGGGATCCACAAGGATTATGGATCTTAGGAGCCTAATCGGGTGCAAGAATCAAGGTGAATGGATGTCTGACCCAATCGGGAAAAAGGGGAGAAGAAGCTCCGGTGAAGCAGGAATCGGGTCGGGTCAGCTGGGAGGAGGGGTTGATCGTGGTCAACAATCCGTCGTGGACCAATCAGAATGCGAGAATTTACGAAATTAAATAAAAAATGTAAATGAGTAAAAATAAAATTTGAATAAAATAAAAATGTTTGTTATTTTGTGAACTATTTTTCTATGTTTTTTAAATATTTTTATGGCATCATATATATAGTATATACAATATGGTGTATTATATACAAGTATAATATACCCATGTATTATATACATGTATTTGGTATTTTATTATTTTTGCAAAAATACATTTTATTTTATATTGTATATATTTACAACATGTTTTTAGGAATTAAAATGATTTTTATTTAATTTTTATGATTTTCATAGATGTATAAATAAATAGGTGGTGTGTGTAACTATGTGGTTTTTGTACAAGGGATTGTGTATTTGATTTTTATTTTATTTTGTTTTTTCTGATTTTTATTTTATTTTTATTTTATTATCAGGGCTATATACAAATGTTCAAAAATAAATATAGTATTTACAAAGTTTAAAGTAAATATAAACATTTATATGTATAGGTATTAATATACATTATGCCTTATCTCTCTCTACTCAGTTCTTGTCAATCAGGTCAATTAGTGACCTTCTCTCGGGGTTTAGGCCAATGTGTATTTATTCTAAATACATCTGTCTTTTTCTTTTCTCTTTATTCTTTTATTTTTGGAAAATAAGTGCTAATTATGCAATATTAATAAAGACATGTACAATGATAAATTATTGTATTTACTTATAATTACAAGTGGTTTTGCTAAAAGATAAAGCTAAAATAAAAGAATAAGGGATGAAAATCGTAGATTCATCAACCATCATCGTCGAAGAAGGATGAGGAAGCCCCAAGACACAGACATTGCTCGATCTTGATCATGCGACTTCACCTCACATCACGACAACTGCCCCATTATTTTAGAAGCTCATCTTGAGCATCAAAGGCACTCTCATCGCAACCGTTTGACCAAAAGGAGAGACACACTTGCACCACATGATATAAAGCCGATGTACGTTGTATCTTGCATGTGACTTGGAAATTTGTTGAGAAACCCATGCAAGTTGGAGATTCTACAAAACTAGTCGCGCCTTTTGGAAATTTTCATAAAGACCTGTGAGGGATCTAGTAATGGCAAAGAAGTCCATGTGTTACATTTTTCTATTTAATTTTATTTAGTTTATTTGCATACCATGTATTTGAGTCCAAGATTGAACTAGTAATTTTCAACTTTTAAATTTTCTAAAATTTGAATTCATACATTAATTAATTCTTTACATAATGGGACTCGATTGGTATTTTTAGGAGCACAACTTGATTTATCAAACATATTTTTTGGAAATTGTCATAGCTTGCTCGTATGTGCTTGATTAAATCTTAATAAATCAATCATTTTCTTTTTTTTGAAAATCCACATTTTGTGTAATTGATTACGCTCTTTCATGTACCCAATTACATGTGCATGCATATTGTTCTTGGAATAAATTCTTTTGTGTTCAGATAATTGATTTTTAGTTATATCCATATTTAGTATGTTTATGAAAGTAAAGTTATTCTGGATTCTATTCATTATATATATTTAAGATAATTTCTGTTTTAAAATATTAAATGTTGATATTTATTAAAAATCAATTAGTCTAAATCATATTTTCTACATTAATTAATTCGTAAAGAAATCATTTTGCATCAGAAAATTCTAAAATAATAAAGTATCTTAATTTTGTATATTTTTACATCATGATCAAGTTTTATAAAATTTTGACTTAAATTGATTTAAATTTGCAGAAATAACCATGGACTTGATTACATTTATATAATTAGATCACATATTTGCATAAAAATAAAAAATCCTTTTGAAAACCAAGCACTAAATTATCTAAAAATTGATCATAAATTAACAGTTGCCTCCTTGAGACAACCATAGGGCTTATCCAAGTAAAAATAAATAAATTGGCCATATTAAATTAATCGAACAATTTCCTGTGGGTTTTGATAGATCAATGTATTTTCGTGCTACATAAAAATGACTAATTAATCAAGAGGATTGGTAGTTCTTCAAATGGCACTGTGCCTGGGAGGTACGACTTAGGATGTTTTTACAGAACTTAGTGTTTAGGGTTTTCATCCCTGGGTAGTCTGACCCACGATTTCTTCTTGTATATATTTTTATTATTTATTTTTCTTTTTTAGCATTTTATTTATTTATTTAGTTGTATATATTTTTGTATCTCTCTAATATAAATCCTTATTTTATGCAAGTGACTCAGTGGACTTGGAGCAGCTTTTTTGGGAGTTGACGCAACTAGAGGAGACTGGAGGCGAGTGATTCTATGGATCAAGCCTACTGAAGAGACACAAAGTTTTTTTTAGAGAGAGAGGGTAGTCTAAATTTTTTATTTCAGATAATTATTCCTGTAATTAATTGTAATAGCTATCTATTTCCAATGATCTTCATTTGAAGGCTCGCGTGCGTCACCAGACACTGGACTTTGGTCTTGTCTTGACCCTAACTGTGTGGTCATGGCCTTGTGGTTGATTTGTTGTGTATGACATAGAACTATGTTGCACCGTGGCTCGTAGAGCTACTCTTAGGTTGCTTGCGCTCATAGTTCTACGAACACACAAATTTCACTAATAATAGATGCACTAGTACGCTCTATCTAGTTAAATTCAAATCAAATTCTTCCCGCTAATAGAACTAGTTGTCTTAGGTGCAGTTTTTTGACTCTGCATTCATATAGTTTTAAACTTTCCACTCAATCTTGTATTTTTCATTGTAGAGAGTCGGAGGCACTGTAAGTACTTCTCTTATGCATGCATCATAATTTTAATTGCTTGCATAGGCTTTTTCGATTCCCTCCCCTTGTTTTATAATATAGGATTAAATGAATCGAGACTGATTGGTAGATGTGCATTTTACGATTAAAGTTAATTCAAGTGGTAAATAATCTTTAAAATCAGGACTGCTAACTGAATAGACCAAAAAATTGGAATAAAAATCAATAATTGTGTTGCGAGAGAGGAACACCGGTCCTTGTATGTAGGTACTTACATCCAGCCTATAAGTGGATGAGGACGTAGCAATAAAGTTAGAGCCCAAGATCCTGGACTTGGGCCTTAAGTCTCCGGATCTGACTCTTAGTATGGGAGTTGTAAGCGCTCACTTTCTGACCATAATAGACATTTTGGGTGTTCCACTCTATTGTTTACTTTATATGTGTCATATACACGATAACTCATGCAGGTCACTCCTTTGATTGAGGAATAATAGAACCACACCTTAGCGTCAGGGCGTCAAACCTGTGTATAACAAACGATGTATTATCACCAAATTAAAATTGAAAAGATACTCGATCAGACCTTTGAGGCCTTCACTGTGTGAAGTTGGTGAACGAGAGGTTTACTTTATGTATTGTTGTGTATGATACAATGATCGTGCTCTTAGCGTTATTCCACATCACTCTTGACGTGATTTTGTGCTCATATTTTTATATATTGACATCAAAGGTGGAGGATTGGAGAGATTTTTTTGTTCGGACCTTGTGAACTTCTCTTTGGATGCTCCAAACCTCATATCTTTCTGAGTCCATAATGACTCCTACTCAGGATCCTATAGTGTGGGATCCCTAGTAATAGGGCTCAAACTTCTTCTTAAAAAGTTCTCTTATCCAGTTCAAAAATATTGAATGAGTACTCTATCGATAATGCTCATCCAGACCTTTCCAACGAGCCCAAGAACGTTAAAAACTGAGTTTGGCAACCCGAGTTATAACTCTTTTAGCGAGACCGGGTCTAGGTCAAATTAAGATATGAACCAAGATCTAGATCCAAATTTTACCCCGCATAAAAAATCCCTAAAACAACTTTACCTCTCCAAAAAACCCAAACCCAAGAGTAGCAACTTCCTCCTCCATCCCTCCTATTGAACATGCAAGCCCATGACGAGCTATTATGCAATAAATGTTATTGCGAATATCATTCCCTAATCTGAAATGAAGAATAATTAATTTGCATAATAGGTCCCTTAGTATAATTAGGTTTATGTACCATGACCATCTTAATGATCATACAACTGTTGATTCAATTGTTATATCATAGAGGCTGGCGCTTTGATGAATGTCTAAAGAGTTAGATTGGGGACTCTATTGGACATGCAAGCCCATGGCGAGCCATTATGCAATAAATGTTATTGGAAATATCATCCCCTGATCTGAAATGAAGAATATCTAGTTTGCATAATAGGTTCCTTAGTACAATTAGGGTTATGTACTATGGCCATCTTAATGATCATACAACTGTTGATTCAATTATTGAATCATAGAGTCTGGTGCTTGGATGAATATCTAAAGAGTTAGATTGAGGACTCATCAAGTACCATCAAATGATTATTAAGAGATGATCTCCAGCCTGAGAAGGAGATGGAAATCCTTTCTCTGATGGCTGATATTTAACCGACCTCTTGATGCAAGTCCTCTGCATATGAATAGAGATTCAGAGGTGTAAGATAAGTTAGGTAAAAGAGTTGACTTAACGAGATCGATATAACTAAAGTCCTATGTCGTATGCTGTCACGATATAGGCACGCATCCTCTGACCGGAGACAGATGTGTTACTATATGTCTGACTATGTACATTTGGCAGACTAATAGGTCGATGACCTAATCAAGGTCCATACACCGGCACGCTGGTGTGCATAAAAGGGCATATGAGTAATACGATATCTCAAAGGGACCGTACAGGTTCATTACTGAACCAGAAGACATGAGCTCACTCATGAGATATTGGGAAGAATTAAATTCCGTGCATGGTCGTCTCGTTTTGGAAGCTTGACTGAGTTTGTAGATTTGATATATGTTTTTGGAAAGTATATGATCAACACCTGGGTATGATATATGCTTTTGGAAAGTATATGATCGATACCAACTCCCAATAGTCGAATGAGAAACTTAATGATAAAACCGTGAAGTAGACAGTGTTCGGGTTTATTCTTGGTCTTCCAGTATGCCGGATGTACATGTATTAAGAATACCATAGGGTGATGTGATCATAAAAGATTGTATAACCATGACGCTTCCATTCCTAGGGAGTGATGAAACAGGTCTGGATTTTAGTCTCCTCTCAGTAGAGAAGTGATCTGATCTTGGTTCAAAATGATGGACGGTGATCTGAATGTGATTCAGATGCAATGAGAAGATTAGATCTATGGACTCGATTTAATTGAACATCTATGGGAGGTCCATAAGATCTGGATTTGAGATATGATCTCAATATCCAAATCACTAAATGTGGAACAATACAATCACCCTGTCCTTATCTCCAAGTATCCGAGGAGAAAGTGCATTATCCTTGAAAGAGTTCATGGATAATTTCATTGTTGATATATGTATCTGAGCATTGAGAAAATGGATAATTAATTGTGGTTTAATTATCATGAATAATATGAATTTGATTCATATTATAAGAAGAATTATCTTAGATAATTAAATGTGATTTAATTATCAAAGATGTGAATAATGTGAATGTGATTCATATTATTTGGACACATGAGAATAGAGATCCAAGATGATTAAATATGATTTAATTATCATGGATATGAATAATGTGGATAGCACTATCCATATTAATCATATATATTATAAACATGATTTATAATTTATAAGAGAGAGCTATTTGTAATTTACATTTGTTAATTAATTGTTGATGTGAATTGGATTCACATTGGACAATTAATTGAAATGTAATTTACATTTTATTTTGGGTTGTGAATGTGATTCACAATTTTCCAATGGCAAGATTGTAATGTTCACAAAATAATTATGAATTATTTTTGTGAAATAATTTACAACAAGTGTTGTTGTAAATATTGGAGATTTCTATGGAATAATGTAATCTCATGAGATTACATAGAGATTACACCTTCCTACTTAGGAGGGTGGACGACTGATGAATCTCAGATTCACCATTCTAAGTCTCATTAATTAAAGCTCAAGTCCCTCAAAATCAATTGCATTTCTGCATTTATTTTGCATAATTAGCATCCAGGCATGATTGCATAAGAATTGCATTTTAGCATTAATTTCTGCATAAAATAAGAAGCCAAAAATCCAAGCCAAAAATTGACCTGTAAATAGCCTAACTTCCCCTATTTTTAACTCCTTCATGCTGACACCGCATACCACAAACTCACTTCCACTGTGTACACATCACTAACATGAATAAATAAAAAATACAAAAAAATAATTAACCCTGGTAAGTAGACCAAAAACCCAAACCCTAGTTTCAGGATTTTCGGACTAAAAGCCACATATCTTCTCCGTCCAGTGTCCGATTTGATCCTACTCACTTTTGAACTAATACACATTCAATTACCTTCAAAACAAGACCAAGTTCAAGTGAATCGGAGCTCGTATGAGAAAGTTGGGTTTTGGGCCTCTTTTGTACAGTGTATTTTCGCGGCTTTTTGACCTGTATTTTTTTGTGCATATTTTCTTTATTAATAAAAATTCAAAAAAAATTAGATTAAGGTCTCTTTTATTTATCTTTGAGTTTTCCTTATTTTTCCGGATTTTAATCGTGTTTAAAATTGACAAAAAAATTAGAAAACCCAAAAATCAAGGTATTCTATGTACATGGGATACCCCAAAAATTCACTTTTCACATTTGACCGAATTTGGCTTTGATGTCTTCATGAAAGTTGTAGATCTCGTCGAGACGAGCATTTTTCGTGAAGGAACTTTTTCGATCCGAGGTTATTTGTTATTTCTTTTTGATTTTACAAGTGATTTATTTTTCGATTAATCTGGTGCTGACACGTGGCAGCCTCAGAGGCCGCCACGTGTCAGTGGTTTTTGGGCTTTTTAAATCTTCGTTTTTTATTTAAAAAAAAATTAAACGACGCACGTGCGTCGCACGTGCCTCCCAGGCACGTGCTCCGCACGTGCCCCGCTGCTCCCCATGTCATCGCCACGTGGCAAGATCGCGGCCGTTCGATCAGCGGCCGATCGAACGGCCGCTGGCCGTCGTCTCCCCCGATTCCTCCGCCTCCAATCTCGCGCCCTCCGCCGCCTTCTCCCCTCCCCAACGGCCCCCGCCGATCTCGCAACCACCGGAGCCCTCCTCCCCCTATATAAACCCCATCGCCGCCCCCCCCAGACCTTCATCCGCCGTTGTAAGCTTCACGAGGGTGACAGCCTCGCCGGGGCTGAGACGGCGAGATCCGAGGGTCTCGCGACCATCGTTGCAGCGCGCCTCCTCGCCTGAGCTGCTCTCGCTCCGCGCTTCGCTTCGTCGAGCCTCCCTCTCCGATCAACCACAACCACCGCTCCGCCCCCTTTGGCGTTGAGCCACATCGACTTCATCGACTCCTTCAGCCGCTAAAACCTCCGCCGCTTCGTCAAACGCCTTCGACTCCGCCGTGCGCCATCGAGCAGCATCGGCTCCGCCTCATCCACGCACACGTCACTGATCGACTCCATCGCCATCGACCACGCCACCGCCTCCGCTCCGACATCGCCGCTCGACGACCCTTACGCCGCCCTCTAGGCCGTGTGTCGGCCAGAGGGAGGCCGACTGTCACCGCCATCGACCAGGCTCCGCCTCTCCTCCTTCGCCTTCGCCCCGCCAGGAGAGGCCGAGCTCCGCCGCCTCCGCTACGCCGCTCCTCCGACTCGGCCTTGTGGCGGCCCTTGACCGCCCCTCGCCGAGTCCTCTTACGCCGCTACGACGCCGCCAGGAGCGGCGCCCTCCACCACCGCGCCGCCGGGTCCAAGGCCCGAGACCCCCGCCACGCGCAGCGCGCGTGAGGGCGGGGGGACGTCACCACTACGTCAGCCCAGGGTCACGTGCGCAGCACGTGACCTGTGGGTAAATTGCAAGCACCCCCCAGAGGTTCCCTCATTCGCATCGAAGTCCAGCCATTCCAAGGTCACGTGCAGCGCACGTGACCCTTGGAAAATTTGCTATTTGCACCCCTTTACTTCTGGTAATTAATCTTAGGTCCCCCCTTGCATTATTTTTAATCATTTATTTATTGCATCTGTACCCCTGTGTTTGTCATCCATTATAGACCTCTACATTGCATCATTTTATTTGTTTAAAAATAGCATGATGTTCATTGACTAATTCTCTACATTTTGACATGTCGTGGATAATTTTATGAATTACGGTTGATTAATAAATAAATATTTTGTGGAAATTGAGTTTTTTTACCCATTCTGTGCTCGGAAATTCATAGTTAATTAACCGTAGCTTTAAAAATTCCCCAAAAAATCACATATCGTAGAAATTAGTTTGATTAACATTGTGCCCAAAAATCATTGCATTTGCATGCATCATTTGCCTTGTATAAATCATTTTGCAGATTTCACTGTTGAATTTTTAATAGGTATTAGACCCTACATTTTTGTGATCTAGGATTTTTCTAGGATCCATCACCTTGTGATAGATCTTAGATAATTTTAATTCTCGAAAATAAGCAGGTTTAATATTTATTAAAATTAAATATTGAAATTTGATTTGTTTGCATTTAAAGATTCATAAAAAATTCACATTGCATCTAAAAATTACAAAAAAATTACAGTGCACTCATTTCATCAAGTTTTACACTGTGGCCAACTTTCGTATTTTTCGGACATTGTTTGACTGAAAATTTACATTTTAGTCCCTAAAATAGGCCGAATTTGCATTTTGCATTTCATCTTGCATAAAAAAATTCCAAAAAAATACCGCCTTGAAAACCGAACTCTAAATTGGATAGACATTAATCTAGGTTGTTCCTTTGCCTCCTTGTGATCGACCTTGGGACTTGCCCAAGTAAAATAAACATAAACCACGAGATTAAAATTGAATCATTATTTTGTGGTTATTTCTTGACTGTCTCCGATTGCCGCCTACAACGAACGACTTCATTAATTTCACGCACGAAGATAAAAACGATTTCTTATCGCAGCTTTTGCTGGCTCGTCAGATGGCGCCGTTGCCGGGGAGGCAAACGGCTTTGTTTTTTTTTGTTTCGAAAATTTTTGTTCGGTTTTCCGAATTCGGGTAGTCTGACCCCCGATTCTTTCATTGTAAATCCCATTTTATTTCTTGTATTTATTTTTCAGCATTTCTTTCATTTATTTTATTTTTGATTATTTTCTAAGTCACTCTCTTACATTCTCTCTCTTATTTTTCTTGCGAGGTACCCGGCGCACGTGGAGCGGTTTTTGCAAGGAATCGACGCATCTTCACCGACACCCGAAGAAACCGCAATTAAATTAAGATCGAGTCGAGTCGTGAGAGAGAGAGTAGAGTCTAGGTTTTTAATTTCTGCATTTTTATTTTCTGCTCATTTATAGCGGTGTCCGTTTGGACTCTCGCGTGTGTACAAGGACATTGAACTTTATTTGTGGTGTGTCGTGGCCTGTTTCACTCTCCGGAGAGGGTGGGGCCCGACTTGAGTGGCGATTAGGATAGACCTGCACATACGGCTCTTAGAGCATTTATATTTTTGCTTGTGCTCGTAGGATCTTAAGCCACACTGCACTCTAATCAAGACGCACCTTAGATCGTTCAACTTAGCCAAAAATTTAACTCAATTCTTCCCGCTAATAGAACTTTCTGCTTAGGTGCGGTTTTCATCGGCTTGCACGCATTTAGTGTAAATTTTCAATTCTGTATTGCATCCCACATGGAGATTGCGAGGAGGCACTGTAAGTCTTCTAACTGAGCATTCATCATAAGTTTTCCGCGTGCATCGGCTTTTCCCGAATTCCTCTCTCTTGTTTTATCACATAAATCTAAAGGAAATTGGGACTGGACGGTAGACGTGAATTTGTGTTCACCTAAATTCTACAGTGATCGCCTTAATAAAACTGGGACTGCTAAATATAGCCGATCTAAAAATCCATAAAATCAAGAATTTCTGCGGGAGAGCAACCCCGTCATTGTTTGATTTTATCTTGCAGCGAGGAGAGAGACACACACTAGGATAGAGCCCAGCTCCAAACCTAACATCTCGTTTATACGGCTTGCAAGATTGAATTTATCACCAACTAAAATTGAAAAGATAATAGCGAAACTCTTACGGCTTCATTGTGTGAGTTGGTGAACCCGGGGTTTGAATTGTGTTTGCATTGGTGTGCGTGAACCGATTTCAAGATCAATAGCCGCACATTCGATAAAAATTCTCTTGACTATCCCGTGCAATCATTTCTTCCCTCTCTTGATTTAAACATCATAATGGAACTCTTGTCCAAATACTCTCACAGATCCAACCCCTCATTCCTCTCAAAAATGACGAAACACCCATCGAAATTATACTATGAAAATGAATTCGTGTCGGTTAGACCCAAAACACCTCCTCCAAGAAATTCTCAACCACCATCTCTTTTCACCAATTCGATAGGCTTCATGAACGACAACCCCTTCTTCAGACATGCTCCACCATACCAAGATCCGACCACTCATGATCAAAGAAATAAATTTTACTCGGATCAACTCCACATGTCTGAACCTTATGAGCAGTCTCCTTCCATTATTTTTGAGGAGAAATTTTCAGAAAATAATGATCATATTTCGGATATTCCAAGAAACTCTCCTCTCAGTATAAAGAGAAAGATGGAAGATGAAATTATCGAACATACACCTACTGCTCCCATAATTAATCATGAACCAAATCTTGAGGAGGATATTTCGAGGATAAATAAGAAATTCAAGTCAATAGAGGAGAGATTTCAAAAATTTACCGATCGATTCATCACATTCTATGGTGGCTCGGACAGTAAAATGAATGAGGAAATGACTGGATCTGAGATTGAAAATTTTGAGGATATTCAGGGACCAATGGACAGTTCTGAAAATCTTTATACTGCTGACCACCACCCTGAACACCAGAGCCCCTCTTCGTCTGAAGAACACCCCACACCCCCACACCACCCAGAAAATACCAAAAAAATGGAAATATTTGAAAATCACAAAAAAATTGAAAATTCAGAAAATTTCATAAAAATTGAAACTGAAGATGATCTGCGAAATTTGGATCCGACTATACGGGAAGCACTGGAAAAACGCTTGATATTTGAACTTCCCTTTATACAGGCCATTGAACACTTCCCCGACCTTAAAAGATTTATAACAGATAAATTAATGAACAAAAAGTCGGGCAGAATACGAACAAAGACTGAAAGACATATCTTGTCAATGGCCTCCTCCTTGGTGTTGAGGAGAAAAACCAAGAGCCGCATAGTGAAGCGGTTGCCCAGATTTGACTGCAAAATCAAAGACACAATTTTCACCCATGCTCGGATTGATGATGATTCACCAATTAATATCCTCCCGACCTCTGTATTCCATGAACTCCAACTCGGACCGATTCGGAAGATACGAGAGATCATTCAATTGGCGGACCGATCAATAAAGCGGCCGAGAGGAATTATTTCTGTCATCATGAAATTCCAAGGTGCTCCGCTTACGGTAGAATTCACGATCGTTGATATTGAGCATCAAGGAGAATTCACCCAGTCTCCAATCATTCTCGGAAAGCCATTCTTGGCATTGGCCAAGGCGAGTATCAATTGTGAGACTCGGGAAATCAATTTCACAGCATTGGAAACACTTAAATCTGACCCTATCTTTGAGGAACCACGATCTTCTGAGGCAACCCACGAAGTCCCCAACAACCGTAACCATGAAGCGGTAGAAGAGCCCTACCCCGCAACCACACCTGAGATAGCAGTTGTTGATGAGACTATTGGTTTAGAAACTCTCCCCAATATTCAAATCCCCGAGGATCTCAAAATAGACAAATCTTTTTACTACGATCCAGAGACATATGCATGGTCACACCCTGGAGCAACATTCTCTGAATATCTTGACCAAATCATCCCAAATCGAGAATGCTCAAACATTCGGGAGACTGAGAGCAAGCACGCAGACCAAGCACCAACCAAGGAGAATTTCAATGGCTATTCATCTGGATACTCAAGTGAACCGACACCTTCACGACGAAATAAAAAGAGAGTCACCTTTGACCTTTCGGAAGAGGAATCAGATGATGATCCCTCATCAGGTCCGGAAAAGATGGTTTACATGAGTGAAGTCTGTTCGGCAGCCCTAAAGCCATATCTTCGTAAGGATCCGAAATTCAATCCGCGTTGGACAACTCCCGTTCCTAACTACTACTCATCCAAAGCTGATGCTCCTGCATTCTTCAAGTACACTGGAATTCTTTCGTATGAGCTAACTGAGACCGGTGCTTCTGAGCATTCATCCGAGGACAAACTGATTGACCCCAAGAAGGAACGAATTCTGAGAAAACAATTGAAAAAACAAAAAGACCAGAATACTTGGAGTATGCCCACTTTCAAATACTACTCCTCTGAGGATAACTCTGATGATGGATATCTTTCATCTGACTCAAACACTTCATCTATTATCCATCATGATTTTTCTGAGGATGACACTAATTGTAGTGGGGAATCATATGCCTCATCGCCGACTCATCACTACGATCTCCCACCACAGGCTCATAAAAAGATCAGCCGAAAACCGCCTTAATCATCGGCTACCCACCCTCCCTCCCGACCACATTGGTCTCCTTGTACAGCTTCTTCCTTTACTTAGGCCAAGACCTAAGTATAGGGGGAGACCGATGCCATCTGTATATATCATTCTTCTCCTGACTCCCATTCGCTCCATATCCACCCTTCTTCCAGACTTAGGCTATCCAGAACCTAAGTATAGGGGGAACCGACATCCACCCGTATATACTCTCCTCATTTACTGACCGCTTTTTCTTTTCATTCTTTTTCTTCTTTTCTTTTTTCTTTCTTTCTTTTTTCTCACTCTCTTACGCTTAGCCCGAGCTATGTCTTCTTTACGCTTCTTGTGCTCTGAGGACACAGCACTCGCTAAGTATAGGGGGGTCTGTATATACTTTGTATATATTTTACCCATATCTCGTACTTTCGTGTAAGTCTATATGTATTTACGGGGTGGGTACTAACTTGAAAAAAAAAAAACAAAAGAAGAGTTTTACCACTAACACTGACTTGCCCTAATTTTCTGAAAAAAAAAATGAATGAAAAAGAGGCTTCTTATTCCATTTTCTGCATAAAAAATCCCTTGCATAAAAAAAAAAGTGTCTGCATTTCACGCACCTGCACTCCATCCAACATCACATGCACTTGCATCTGTGAAAAGTCATTGGGTTCTGAACCGAGTTATGAGCCGAAACCGAGAGTGGTCTGGGCTTGGCTTTAATCCACCTAATTTTCAGAGGAACTTCACCGAGAAATAGAATTTTAAGAGCTTCAGGTCTTTTTGACTTAATTCCTTAAGTTCCACATGACAATGTGCAGCGTTTGACTCTTAGTGTCTAACCTGGTCTCTTCATTCTGGGTACCACTCTGGAATAGGGAATTAATTCGCACTCTCGCACTATGCACTTAGCTCAACCCAGATGGGATGTTGGAAGACTGTGTGAGTCTCTTTTCTGGTAGCGTGGAAATCTAAAGACCGGAGTACGGGTTGAAATAAAGCTTCGGAAAAGGGATGGACGGCTGGGCACAATTTTTTCTAAGACCCCAAAAAAATGTACGGAACAAAAGATTCTATATCCGTAGGGGCACAACAAGATCCAAGCAGAACCACCAAAAATTCCAAATACATAGAAGCATTCTACCAAATAAAAATCCGACCAAAAAGGTCCAAGCTTCAGAAACCTGCAGATCTTGGTGGAGACTCGGCTACACTGGCTATCTCCACAAGGAGAGGTGACTACACTAGCCACCCTCCATTTCTTTTCTCTTTCTTCTATCTTCTCCCTCATTCGATTGTGAACACAGCACGACAGACCTTAGAAGGAAATACCTGACTCCCCGAGGACGAGTTACTGGAGAGGAGAGGAGCATGGTAGTCCTGCATTCTGAATGGGAAGAGCTAAAACCCTTCACACGCATGAGTCGGTTATTCAATGTTCATAGGGTATACTTTGGGAAGAGGATTGATCTAAGATGACTTCTGAGTTGAAACTGTGTCAATGATGTGTAGAACTTGAGGGCTGTTGATTTTGAAATTCTAAGTCTCACAGAAGTTCCGCCCCACTATTAATCCAAAGGTCGAGTTTAGTTTCACTTTCATCTTCAGTTCATGATCTTGGTATGGAAGCCAGTCTCATTTCACTTCATGGCATTTCTTTTTGATGCTCAGGGACGAGCATGGTTTAAGTATAGGGGGATGATGAATCTCAGATTCACCATTCTAAGTCTCATTAATTAAAGCTCAAGTCCCTCAAAATCAATTGCATTTCTGCATTTATTTTGCATAATTAGCATCCAGGCATGATTGCATAAGAATTGCATTTTAGCATTAATTTCTGCATAAAATAAGAAGCCAAAAATCCAAGCCAAAAATTGACCTGTAAATAGCCTAACTTCCCCTATTTTTAACTCCTTCATGCTGACACCACATACCACAAACTCACTTCCACTGTGTACACATCACTAACATGAATAAATAAAAAATACAAAAAAATAATTAACCCTGGTAAGTAGACCAAAAACCCAAACCCTAGTTTCAGGATTTTCAGACTAAAAGCCACATATCTTCTCCGTCCAGTGTCCGATTTGATCCTACTCACTTTTGAACTAATACACATTCAATTACCTTCAAAACAAGACCAAGTTCAAGTGAATCGGAGCTCGTATGAGAAAGTTGGGTTTTGGGCCTCTTTTGTACAGTGTATTTTCGCGGCTTTTTGACCTGTATTTTTTTGTGCATATTTTCTTTATTAATAAAAATTCAAAAAAAAATTAGATTAAGGTCTCTTTTATTTATCTTTGAGTTTTCCTTATTTTTCCGGATTTTTATCGTGTTTAAAATTGACAAAAAAATTAGAAAACCCAAAAATCAAGGTATTCTATGTACATGGGATACCCCAAAAATTCACTTTTCACATTTGACCGAATTTGGCTTTGATGTCTTCATGAAAGTTGTAGATCTCGTCGAGACGAGCATTTTTCGTGAAGGAACTTTTTCGATCCGAGGTCATTTGTTATTTCTTTTTGATTTTACAAGTGATTTATTTTTCGATTAATCTGGTGCTGACACGTGGCGCCTCAGAGGCCGCCACGTGTCAGTGGTTTTTGGGCTTTTTAAATCTTCGTTTTTATTAAAAAAAAAAAAATTAAACGACGCACATGCATCGCACGTGCCTCCCAGGCACGTGCTCCGCACGTGCCCCGCTGCTCCCCATGTCATCGCCACGTGGCAAGATCGCGGCCGTTCGATCAGCGGCCGATCGAACGGCCGCTGGCCGTCGTCTCCCCCGATTCCTCCGCCTCCAATCTCGCGCCCTCCGCCGCCTTCTCCCCTCCCCAACGGCCCCCGCCGATCTCGCAACCACCGGAGCCCTCCTCCCCCTATATAAACCCCATCGCCGGCCCCCCCAGACCTTCATCCGCCGTTGTAAGCTTCACGAGGGTGACAGCCTCGCCGGGGCTGAGACGGCGAGATCCGAGGGTCTCGCGACCATCGTTGCAGCGCGCCTCCTCGCCTGAGCTGCTCTCACTCCGCGCTTCGCTTCGTCGAGCCTCCCTCTCCGATCAACCACAACCACCGCTCCGCCCCCTTTGGCGTTGAGCCACATCGACTTCATCGACTCCTTCAGCCGCTAAAACCTCCGCCGCTTCGTCAAACGCCTTCGACTCTGCCGTGCGCCATCGAGCAGCATCGGCTCCGCCTCATCCACGCACACGTCACCGATCGACTCCATCGCCATCGACCACGCCACCGCCTCCGCTCCGACATCGCCGCTCGACGACCCTTACGCCGCCCTCTAGGCCGTGTGTCGGCCAGAGGGAGGCCGACTGTCACCGCCATCGACCAGGCTCCGCCTCTCCTCCTTCGCCTTCGCCCCGCCAGGAGAGGCCGAGCTCCGCCGCCTCCGCTACGCCGCTCCTCCGACTCGGCCTTGTGGCGGCCCTTGACCGCCCCTCGCCGAGTCCTCTTACGCCGCTACGACGCCGCCAGGAGCGGCGCCCTCCACCACCGCGCCGCCGGGTCTGAGGCCCGAGACCCCCGCCACGCGCAGCGCGCGTGAGGGCGGGGGGACGTCACCACTACGTCAGCCCAGGGTCACGTGCGCAGCACGTGACCTGTGGGTAAATTGCAAGCACCCCCCGGAGGTTCCCTCATTCGCATCGAAGTCCAGCCATTCCAAGGTCACGTGCAGCGCACGCGACCCTTGGAAAATTTGCTATTTGCACCCCTTTACTTCTGGTAATTAATCTTAGGTCCCCCCTTGCATTATTTTTAATCATTTATTTATTGCATCTGTACCCCTGTGTTTGTCATCCATTATAGACCTCTACATTGCATCATTTTATTTGTTTAAAAATAGCATGATGTTCATTGACTAATTCTCTACATTTTGACATGTCGTGGATAATTTTATGAATTACGGTTGATTAATAAATAAATATTTTGTGGAAATTGAGTTTTTTTACCCATTCTGTGCTCGGAAATTCATAGTTAATTAACCGTAGCTTTAAAAATTCCCCAAAAAATCACATATCGTAGAAATTAGTTTGATTAACATTGTGCCCAAAAATCATTGCATTTGCATGCATCATTTGCCTTGTATAAATCATTTTGCAGATTTCACTGTTGAATTTTTAATAGGTATTAGACCCTACATTTTTGTGATCTAGGATTTTTCTAGGATCCATCACCTTGTGATAGATCTTAGATAATTTTAATTCTCGAAAATAAGTAGGTTTAATATTTATTAAAATTAAATATTGAAATTTGATTTGTTTGCATTTAAAGATTCATAAAAAATTCACATTGCATCTAAAAATTACAAAAAAATTACAGTGCACTCATTTCATCAAGTTTTACACTGTGGCCCACTTTCGTATTTTTCGGACATTGTTTGACTGAAAATTTACATTTTAGTCCCTAAAATAGGCCGAATTTGCATTTTGCATTTCATCTTGCATAAAAAAATTCCAATAAAATACCGCCTTGAAAACCGAACTCTAAATTGGATAGACATTAATCTAGGTTGTTCCTTTGCCTCCTTGTGATCGACCTTGGGACTTGCCCAAGTAAAATAAACATAAACCACGAGATTAAAATTGAATCATTATTTTGTGGTTATTTCTTGACTGTCTCCGATTGTCGCCTACAACGAACGACTTCATTAATTTCACGCACGAAGATAAAAACGATTTCTTATCGCGGCTTTTCCGGGCTCGTCAACGACCACCTACTCCCATTAGGAAAGGGTGGCCGTCCCCCCTTCTTAATGGAAGGAGTTAATCTCCCTTCCATGTTTCTCCAAATTTGATTGATTTAATATTGGATTAAATTATATTGATTTATAAATACAAGTTTAATTTAAATTAAATTGATTATTGTTGTGTTTTTCCAATAAGATCTTGGCCATTGAAAGAAACCCAAATCAGTCTCATCCATTGGATTTGTGTGTACATGGATTGAGATCCATGGACTTCCAAAATAATATTTAAGAAGAGGCACCCCTTTCTCTTCTTGGTTATAATAACACAACAAGAGGACAACATAAGGCTTTCTCCCTCTCTCTTTATCTACACGCCCTCTCTCTCTCATTGTGGCCGTCTACCATGGATCCCTAGAGAGAGTCTCCATCGCCGTAACTTCGTCGTTATGCTATCGGATTGTTTGCTTATGGATCTCTATTTCCTTCGGTGCGCCTCTCTCGTGAAGAAGACATCATAACTCGTGTTATGAGTTCTGAAGATTCATCGCTTGGATCATCAACTTGGATTGCGAGGAGCACACGTTTCATCAACGCGCTCACAAGCGTCTCCTCCGTCGGATCGGACTTGAGACATGAGGTCTCTTTGTTTAGAGACTCGATCACAACCACGATTCAAGAGGCAACCCTAATATTTGCTTGTCGTTTAGATGAAATGATCCGAGAAATGTTCTTGGATCATGTGTTTTCATCGCATGAAATTTTTTTAAAATCCCGCTGCCTCGAACAACTAGTGCGACTAGTCGCTCCCAATCTCATACGATGCGATCATCACTCTTCCGTGATGTGCTTAAGTATTTTTCCATATCCTTCAAGTGGTATCAGAGCTGTAGGTCGAAGGTTTTGGATACGATCTATAAACATAGGACGACTTGGGTTCGTTAGGGTTTGCCAAGTTTTATCGCATTTTATTTTTGCATCTCTGTTTAGTGAATAATTTCGGCCCTATTTAAATTATTTAAACACGAAATTATCACTTGGATTATGTTCCCCATTAAATAAGGAAACCATGGGATTTGAGTTTGCATGATTTGGAATCCGTTTGCTCAAGTTATGATCATTTTAGTGAACATGTATCCACTGTTTCGGGGACTGCGAATCTTGACGTAATTAAGGAGTTAATTACTATTTTAAAACACCTAGAAATACATGCAAATCACTTGAGTTATTTTGTAAATCAAATTAAAAACTTTGTAAACTTATTTTGCATGATTTGGATTTAAATTGATTGAGATATGATAATTTTAGAGGTGTGAGTCACTGCTGGAGATTACATTCCTATTCAAGAACCTTGTGATTGCCATTTAATCAATTAGTGAAATTAATGATTAATTTCCTGGAATAATTATGGATAAATATTTGTGAAATATTCGATGATGATTATTTCCTTAAATGATATTTCATTAACCAATACGATTAGATATGATCTAGATCACAAATGTTTACTCAATCTACTTTCCAACAAATAAAGTTGCTTGAATAAGATTGGGAATTTGTTTAGCAAATTTCCTTATAATCAAAATGGTTTTGATTATTACTATTTTATATAACTTCGGTTGAAGAACCGATTATCATCTCAAGTACACAATGATCAATTTGGCATTATCCTAACCCGAGGCGGATATGGTGTCTAGTCGTGGAGCGTTGGGGTAGCAGGTTGCACCGTGTGCAGTTTGTCCCACTCCCGTCGGTACTGGCCATGACATCGGGTAGGGAAGGGATAATGCGGGAGAGATCATGAAATATTTTCTAATTATTAAAATTCGAAATAATAGGTATTTGAGATAATACCATATTTAAAGTAACAATAAAGAATGTTTGTTAGATATTAATTGGATCATTGATTTAATGTAATTAAATCACTTGGAATCCAATGAAAATTAAAACATTCTATTATGAATAGAGTTGTATTTACCTTGGAAGAATTAATCATAATGAATATGATTCGTAATGATTAATTAGAATTTGAACAAGGTATGGAGGATCACATAAGTGACATCCATGATCTTCCGTCAAAGCGAAGGGTTCCGTCCCCAGGGATTGTATGTAGGAGACGCATGTCAGAAGTGACAGCTCCTGTATACAAGCGCATTTGGATTGGGCTCTTTGCTCTTCGAAAGAGTAAAGCCGTATGCGTAGTGACCCCAGTATCAGATCCTCATAGTATTGGGGCGATATTGGATTGCGCATAGCGAGTTCTAATCCTGTTGATGGTTGGTTCAATTAACGATGGTCAACATCACCTTAGGGGTGGTGGGCCTATGTGTTAAAGACCAAATTGGGAATGCAAGTTGGACTTGCAAGGCGGAATGCGTTTCCGCTTCTTTTTATCCGAGTTACAGTTTCTCATATTATTGGGATGTGATAAAGATAAGGAAGGAGATCCCAGATCTTGCTTGAGATATAGTGGTAAGTATATCTCTTACATTGAAAGTGATTAAGGGAATGAACTTTCAGTGTTGACAAGGCAAGACAACTTTGATATAAAAATTTCTAAATCGAAGTAAAATATGTATATATATTTATATATTTCTTTATGCAAAATTTATTATTTCAGATAATCCTTTGTTAAACCCACTCAATACTATACTCAATAATAACCAGTAAAATATCATGGATTGGATCCATGATCAAAATATTGTACTTGCAGTTGGACACATAATGTGGTGGTTGCAATGTGCAAGTTTCCTCATAATAATGAGGAATGATAATTAAACAGACAACAGGTCTACAACCCTAGGGTTTGTATGTTTCTATAGTCTAGATTTCTCATCGAATGTACTTTGGAAGTGACATGTCGATGATGATCGTAATTGTCAAATAATCCTTACAAAATCTAAGAAGATGTTCTGGCATACATATATGATTCACAAATTTCCAATGGCATGATTGTAATGTTCACAAGATAATTATGAACTATCATAGTGAGATAATTTACAATAAATGTTGTTGTAAAATATTGGAGATTTTCATGAGATAGTGTAATCTCATGAAATTGAAAGAAGATTGCCATCCACCAACAAAGGTGGTGGACGACCACCAAGTCCTAATTGGATTAGGTGGTCGTCCCCCCTTATTATGGTAGAATATTTATCTCTTTCTCAATTATCTTCAAGGATAATTGATTTACTTTGAAATTAATTTATATTGATTATTGAATATATATAAAAATAAGTTAAATTAATTGTTACAATATTTTTACAACAAAACCATGGCCATTGAAGAAACATAAATCTATCTCATTCATTGATTTTGTGTTGTCCATGGAGTGGGATCCATGAACTCCCAAAATATTATATAAGAAGAGGCAACCCTGGCTATTCTTTACACAATTGTAATATGCTCTCTCTCTACATGCCATCTCTCTCTCTCTCTCATTGTAGTCATCCACCATAGATCCCTAGAGAGAGTCACCATCACCATTGCATCATCGTTATGCTGCCGGATCATTTGCTCGTGGATCTCCGTCTCCTCCGATGTGCCTCACTTGTGGAGAAGATGTGAGATCTTGTGTGACGAGATCAGGAGATTCACCACTTGGATCATCAACATGGATTGTGAGGAGCATGTGTTTCATCAACATGCTTACAAGCGTCTCCTTCATCTGATCAAACTTGAGACAAGTGGTCTATTCGTTTAGAGACTCGATCGAAACAATGCTTCAAGAGGTAAACCTAATACTTGTTCGTGATTTATTTGAAACGATCCGAGAAGTATTCTTGGATCATGTGGTTTCATCATTCAAAATTTTAAATTTCACTGCCCCGAGCTACTAGTATGACTAGTCGCTCCTGATCGCATATGATGCGATCCTTACGCTTTCCTGACGCGCTTATTTCCATATCTTTCAAGTGGTATCTGAGCCATAGGTTGAAGGTTTTGGATACGATCCATAAACCTACGATGATATGGAAACTTTAGGGCTTGTATTATGTTCTCCATTAAATAAGGAAATCGAGGGACTTGATTTTGCGTGATTTGGAATCTGTTCTCAAGTTATGATCTTTTTAATGAACATGTATCCACTATTTCGGCGATAACGAATCTTGACGTAATTAAATAGTTAATTACGGTTTTAAAATGTCTAGAAATGCATGAATACCATTTGAATTCTGTTATGAATCAAATTAGCAATCTTTAAAAACTTATTTTACGTAGTTGGATTTAAATTGATTGAGATATGTTAATTTTAGTAAGTAGGGGTCACTGCTGAAAATTACTTTCCCAATCAAGAACCTCGTGATTGTCATTTAATCAGTTAGTTGAAATTAATTGTTAATTTCCTAAAATAATTATTGATGAATATTTATGAAATATTTATGATGATTATTTCCTTAAATAACATTACCTTAACCAAAATTGATTATATATGATCTAGATCACAATTGACTACATCTATCCCAACAAACATTGATGTTTGAATAGGATTGGAGATTTGTTTAGAAAGTATCCTTATAATATTAATCAAAATGATTTTGATAAATATTATATGGTATAACTTCGGTTGAAAGACCGATTATCATCCCAAATACAAAATGATCAAATCGTATTATCTTGATTTGAGGCGGATATGGTGTCTAGTAGGGAAGCGTTGAGGTAGCAGGTTACTCTGTGAGCGGTCTATCCCACTCTTGTCGGTACTAGCCACGACATTAGGTAAGGAAAGGATACTGCTTGAAGTGAACATGATGTATTTTTCTAATTAAAAATTCAAATAATATGACTTTTGAGATTATACCATCCTTCAAGTAATAATCAAAATTGTTTGTTGGTTGATTGATTGGATTATTGATTGATTTATGATTAAATGAATTAGATCCAAATAAACACACTACTTTGAATAGAGATGTTATTCCTTTGGAAGAACTAATTATGTGAATATGATTCATAATAATTAATTAGAATTTAAACATGATATGGAGGATCACATAAGTGACATCCATGGTATTCCGTCCAGGCGAAAGGTTACGTTGCCAGAGATTATATGTAGGAGACGCCTGTCCAAAGTGACAGCTCTTGGATACAAGCGCATCTGGATCGGGCTCTTTGGTTCTCAAAAAAATAAGGCTGTATGCATAGTGACCCCAATATCGAGTCCTCTTATTATTGGGGCGATATTAGATTGCGCATAGAGAGTTCTAACCCTATTGACGGTTGGTTCAATTAGCGACGGATCAACATCACCTTAGGAGTGGTGGGCTTGGATGTTAAAGACTGAATTGGGAATGCAAGTTGGACTTACAAGGCTTAATGTGTTCTCACTTCTTTTTATTCGAGTTGCAAGTTCTCATATTATTGGGATGTAACAAAGATAAGAAAGGAGATCTCAGATCTTGCTTGAGATATAGTGGTAAGTGTATCTCTTACATTGAAAGTGAATAAGGGAATGAACTCTAAGTGTTGACAAGGCAGGATAACTTTGATATGAAAAAATTCCTAAATCAAAGTAATATATATATTTATGTAAATTTCTTATTTCAGATAATCCTCATTAAACCCACTCAATACTATACTCAATAACAACCAGTAAAATATCATGGATTGGATCCATGATCAAGATATTGTACTTGCAGTTGGACACATAATGTATGTGGTTGCAATGTGCAAGTTTCCTCATAATAATGAGGAATGACAATTAAATAGATAATAGGACAATGACCTAGGGTTTGTATGTTTCTATAGTCTTGATCTCTCATCGAGTGTGCTTTGGAAGTATCATGTCGATGATTGTAATTGTCAAATAATACTTATAAAATCTAAGAAGATGTTTTTGGCATACATATGTGCTCTCAACATTTAATCATGAATGACATGGTTCACTACATTATGCAGAATGATGGCTTGATAAGAGGTGATGTACTCAAAAAATTTTTGAGTACATGACTGAACCAAAAGTCTTTTATAGTTAAGATGGATATAGATACGATGAGTGTCATCATTCTACTATCTATATTCAAGTCATTCATGAAGCTTCATAATATTCATATTGTATGAATTGAATGAAGCATGTATAAATGTTGAAATACTCTTATGTTGAAATATTTTGAGTTCAACATAAGGGATCTTTTGTCTTAAGCAATAATTGTTTATGGATGAAGGAAGCGCAGTGGAAGCATGGGTCTGACCCATGTAAGAAGGAAAGTCAAAGAGTTGACTACATTTTTGTGACTTCTATATATATGACATTCAAAGAGTTGGATGAATGCCAATACTGCAATAAGCCGATGTATTGATAGTTTGACTATCTGGACTATCCAAAATCCTTAGAGAAGGACTCAGACAGTGCATCAGAATAATATACATCTACATATAAAATTTGGAATTGACTCTCTTATTTGATAAGATCAAAGTCTAATAATTGTATCTTATTCTTCTAATAACACTTGCAATTGGTTGCATATGTCTAAGAAGACTGAAAAATTTGATCTTAATATTTTATAGTCATCCACATGGATATTGATTCAATTGTTGTAACAATCTCTATTGGATAGATAGACTTCATATTTTCAATGGGAGAGCCCTTAGTCTTAGAGAATGTCTCTATGATATAGATATTAGAATACACTCATTGTTTATTTCTAAATGTTGGAAATAAACGTGAATTCTGAAATAGACCTATCATAAAGAGTTATGATGGATATATTTCAGATAGTAATCTAATATCTAGAGAACTACTAAATTATAATATTAATGAATGGTCAATTAACAGTTCTAATACTGGAAATTAAACTTTTTAAGATTAATAGGAGGATAGAGATCATTTGAAAATGATCTGGCATCAAACCTTGAACATATGCCTATTGATGAGATCAATAGACTAGTAAGATATTGAACTTTAAATTGTCTGAAGATTCAAAATCTTACATACTTGTGAATATTATATTCAAAGCAAAAATGTCCAATGCACCCTTCTTGGGAATGGTGTAAGATGCCAAGGTATTCCAGATCTCATATATATTGATGTATGTGGATCATTTATATCATAATAAACATTAATGACATGTGATATCTATTGACGATTACTTGTGATATGAGATTTCCTCCCTTCATCTTAGGAACCTTTGAAATGTTAAAAGATTTCACAATTTTGGTTTAGAGCCATAGTTTAAAGGAAGATGAAATGAATTTGATCTAACCTACGTAGCAAGTACCTATTAGATGTATTCATGGAATACCTTTTAGATAAAGGAATATCATTCCTATCTCAATCCTTCTAATACACCTAAACTCAATAAAGTTGTAGGGAGATGCAATTGGATCACGTGTGACATGATTTGATCAATGATGAATATTGGCCTAATTACCTCTTCGTTTCCAGGTATACATGTAGTAGAGACTACAATATATAAGGTTCCATGCAAGTAAGCTAGATTCTAGCACCAGAGAGTGCTACTTCATTAGGAAAATAAAGGATGGTATTGGATACCTACTTTATAACCTTGAGATTCTTAAAAGATTTCATCTCTAAGGATATGATTCTTAAAGGATGACTCTCTTGAGAATCAAGATGAAAATGAAGTGAAGGAACTCATTTAATCTTGAGAAGATAATGAGGCTCATGAAATATGAAACTAAAAGGAAAATTAAAGATGAAACACTCATACATCTTCAAATGAGTTTGAGGATGGATTCCATGAGTCAATTAAGTCTGGCAATGATCTTACTTCATGTGATGAAGCTTCTGAAGATTATGAGATGGAAAGATGGATGTCAGCAGTAAAGTCTAAAGTAGACTTCACATACAAGTGTTGTATATGGACCCTCGAGGATCCACCTATAAGGGTAAAATCTGTTAGGTGTAAATGGATCTTCAAGAAAAAGAGGGAACCTGATGAGAATGTAGAGACCTTCAAAGCACGACTCATATCCATGAGCTACATACCTAAGAGAAGACATCACTTGCGATGAGACTTGCTCTTCAATGGCCATGCTTAAACCCATCAGAATATTGCTAACTATAGCTACACAACTTGACTATGACATCTTCAAGATGTGAGTCAAGATTGCATTCCTTTATGAATACCTCTCCGAGGATATTCATATGAGTAGCCCCATGGCTTCATAGTTGAGGAAAGAAAGGCGTGAAAGCTGAAGAACTCCATATATGGACTCAAATAAGCTTCTTGTAGCTAGAACATTAGATTCGACGAAATTATAAAGGTTACAATTTCAGATAGAATCTTGATGAACCATGTGAAGCTTAGTGAGAGTGCCACTGTGTTCGTCGTGCTAAATGTAGACGATATCCTGATCATTTAGAATGATATAAGGATAATGATAAGTGTTTTATAGCCTGGCTATTCCTTACCTTGAGATATGATCTCAAGGATATATCTTAGATCTTAGTTCTGAAGTTGGTCATAAGCAAAGAGAAGCGGGTATTGGGACCGTCACATTAATGGCACACCTTGGACATGTTCCATTTAATGGAAAATTCCAAATATGCTTCTTTCCCTTAAGATATGGTATTGACCTATCTGAAGGGATATCACCTCAAGGAGGTGAGGATGTGAATGCCAAAGCTACATGCTCTAGTGTATTAACTGTGGGAAGCTCAATGTATGCTAGATGTGTACAAAAGCTAGATGTATGCCATGCAGTGGGAGTAGTAAACTATTACTAATCCAACTATGGAGATAAAAAAACTTAATTGCAGTAATAACAATATCTTCAAAGATGACAAGACTTTAGAGATATTGATATCTAAGTCTTATCTTCAAGAACTTAAGACTTTATAGATAGTGATCTAAAAGGTCTTAACTGCAAATACCTTAGGAGATAGAGATCTCGGGGAATAAGGGTATTCTGGTAAGGATAATAAAAATTACATTCTGGTTATAACGATTATTGAATTGTAGTGTTAAAGATAATATAATTAATAAGATTGAGTATTGGTTGCATAAGATTGGATGCGAGCACTTTTACTAGGAGATATGCAACTGCCATAAAAGGACTTGACGTAGTCTCTCGGAAATAGAGTGACTGATCAACTTACTTAGCTATTTTTCTAAATAGCCTATGATTGTTACATTAGGGAGGGTTTAAAGATTAGCCCATTAATGGATCTTTGGGTTAGTGGGAGATTGTTGGACATGTGAGGCCACGATGAGCCATTATGCAACAAATGTTATTGCGAATATCATTCCCTGATCTGAAATGAAGAATAATTAATTTGCATAATAGGTCCCTTAATACAATTAGGGTTATGTACCATGGCCATCTTAATGATCATACAGTTGTTGATTCAATTGTTGAATCATAGAGGCTGGTGTTAAATAGTTATATTGAGGACTCAACAAGCACCATCAAATGATTATTAAGAGATGATCTCCAGCCTGAGTAGGAGATGGCAATCCTTCCTCTTCTGCATGATATCTGACGATCTTTTGATGCAGATCCTCCGCATAGGAATAGAGATTCGGAGGTGTTAGATAAGTTAGGTCAAAGAGTTGACTTAACAAGATCGAGATAACCAAAGACCCATGTCCTATGCACTGACGATATAGGCATGCATCCTCTGACCAGAGACATATGTGTTACTATGTGTCTGATTATGTATATTTGGCAGACCAATAGGTTGATGGCCTAATCAAGGTTTATACATCGACACACTGGTGTGCATTGAGGAGTCCGATATTCACTGCGTTAAAAATGTGTATTTATTTGATCATGTGCAAAAAATGATTTTATTTTATCATTCGTTGTAGGCGACAATCGGAATCGGTCAAGAAAATAACCACAAATATTTATTCAATTTTTAATCGAGTGGTTTTATGTTTATTTTACTTGGGCAAGTCCCAAGGTCGAACGCAAGGAGGCAAAGGAACAACCTAGAATTATGTCTATCAAAATTCGTCTACGGTTTTTGAGGCATTTTTTTATTTTTTTAATGCAATAAAGGATGCAAAATGCACTTTCGGCCTATTTTAGGGACTAAAATGCAAATTATGCTCAAACAATGTTAGGAAAATATGAAACTTGGCTGAGATGATAATTATGACAGAATGAATGCACTGTATTTTTTTTTTGGAAATTTTGGATGCAATATGAATTTTTTTTATGAATTTTTAATTGCAAACAGAATGAATTTCAATATTTAATTATAATAAATATCAAACCTAATTTGTTTTAAGGAATAAAATTATCTAAGATATATAAGTAGGTGATTGATCTCAAAAAATCCTAAACCTCGAAAATACAAGTTTTAATACCTATTAAAAATCAAATACTAAAATATGCAAAATAATTTTTATAGGGCAAACTATGCATGTAAATGCAAATATTTTTGGGTACAATGTCAAGCACAATTAACTCTACAACAGGTGATTTTTCGGAAATTTTTAGAGCAACGATTAATTAATGGCAATTTTAAGAGCACAAAATGGTCAAAATATGCATTTTTTCACCAAATAAATAATTATTAATTAACCATCGATCAAAAAAATGTCCACAATATGTTAAAATGTAGAGAATTAAATGACAAACATCATGCTATTTTTGGATAAATAAAATAATGTCATGTCGAGGTCTAAACTTAATGGGGAACACATGGGTCTTTCTGCAAACACTAAATATATAAGTAAATAAAAAAAATTCAATTATCATAAAGTGGGGGGGTACTCTCTGCAAAATGACCAATAGGTCACGTGCCAAGCACGCGAGGTGGGCGTCGACGCAAAAAGGAGAAAGACCAAGGGGGTCTCTGTAATTTTCTCGACGTCACGTGACCCCCACATGCATTGGCAGGCACGGTAGGAGGTTTGGATTCGGACCGCCACGTGTCGTGCGTCTGTGCTTTGACCCGAGACAAATGGCTGGGCGATCGGCTCGGATGAAGGCTTGGATTGGATCTGGACCGTTGATGGCGGTAGTATCTAATGGCTGGGAGCGACGAACGCGTCAACAGCTCAGACGGAGGGGGGCGTTTGATCGAGCGGAGGGTGTTGGCCGACACACGGCCGAGGGTCGTCGGAGAAGAGGCGGCGTGGCGGTGACGGCGATCGAGGATGAAGGCGGAGGACTGGTGCGCCATTGGTGAAGGTAGTCGATGACGTCGGTGGTCGGAGACGTAGCGGTGGTTGTCGGAGATGTTCGTTGCGGTGGATCGACAGAGCTATGGCTGGAGCAAGCAGCTGTGCAGGTGTGCGGGCGAAGCTCAAGAGCTTCGGATCTCGCCTCAGTCTGGGGAGCGTCGCCGGAGCTGTCACCTTCGGCGGAGGCACTCTCATTTCTGATGTGAATCGGCGGATGAGAATGGCGAGGGGCGGTGCTGCGTTTAAATAGGGGCGTCGAGGGTTGCAGAGATGGAAGGTTCGGGGCGATCGAGGATTTGATTTGGGATCGTGATGACGGAGATTAGGAGATCATGGCAAGGGGCTGATCGGGGAAGTTCGAGATTCACGGGATTGGGGGTGATCGGAGTGAGATTGGTGATGGAGAAGGCGACCGATTCACAGCGGAAATCACGGAGCGGCGGCGCCAGAATGGGGGAGGAGGCCTGGGAGGACGACGCTCCTCGGCCGTCCGATCGGCCGAGATCGGGCAGCCAGGAGGTCTCCACGTGGCGCTCAAAGGGGGAGAGAGGGGCGCTGCACGTGCGTGGTGCGTGCTTGGGAGGGACGTGCCTTGCACGTGCGATCCTTTTATTTTATTTTATTTTTTATTTTTTTATATAAAAATGATATAATAATATATACAAAAATGGCTGACACGTGGCGGCTCCAGGAGCTGCCACGTGTTAGCACCACAAAATTCAAAATATAAATACTTTGTAAAATACAAAATAAATAGCAAACGACCTCGGATCGAAAAAGTTTCTCACAAAAATTGCTCGTCTCGATGAGATCTACAACTTTCATGGAATCGATCAATTGCATAAAGTGATATTTTTGGGGTATCTCATGTACATAGAATACCTTGATTTTTGGGTTTTGTAATTTTTATGTCATTTTTAAACCAGGTAAAAATCCGGAAAAAATATGGTAAAATCAAAAATAAATATAGACACATTAATCTAAATTTTTTGGATTTTTATTAATTAAGAAAATGAAGAAATAAAATAAAATATGAAAAAGACCAATTTTGTATAGTCGGTTAGAGAAGACTCGGACTCAATTTGTTTCCTTGATTTCAAGCTTGGTTTGGATTTGTATTTTTGCGTTATTCAATAAAACTTTCATCAAAGAAGACAAACGCAAAAGAAACAAACTAAAATAGGTTAAATATGTACATAAAATAATAGGTCAAAATAAGCTAAAATACAAAATGTACAAAAGAGGCCCAAAACCCAACTTTCACATATGAGCTCCGATTCACTTGAACTTGGTCTTGTTTTGAAGATAATTGAATGCACATTAGTTCAAAAGTGAGCAGGATAAAAACAAACACTGGAACAGGAAGACATGAGGTTTTTAGTCCGTAGATCCTGAAACTAGGGTTTGGGTTTTTGGTCCACTTATTTGTGTTAATGATTTTTTTGTATTTTTCATTTATTCTTGTTAGAGATAAGTACACAGTGGATATGGTTTTGTGGTATTCGTAGTTAGCATGAATGAGTTAAAAATTGGGGAAGATTGGCTATTTACAGGTCATTTTTGGCTTGGGTTTTTGGCTTCTTATTTTGTGCATAAATTAGTGCTAAAATACAATTCTTATGAAAACATGAATGAATGCTAATTATGCAGAATAGATGCAGAAATGCTTTTGATTTTGAGGGATTTGAGCTTAATAAATGAGATTTAGAGTGATGAATCCGAGATTCATCATCCCCATACTTAAACCATGCTCGTCCCTAAGCATAAAAAAGAAATACCATGAGGTGAAATGAGATTGGGTTCCATACCAAGACCATGAGCTGAAGGTGAAAATGAAACTAGACTCGACCTTTGGATTAATAGTTTGGCGGAACTTCTGTGAGACTTAGAATTTCAAAATCAACAGCCTTCAAGTTCTACACATCATTGATACAATTTCGGCTTAGAAGTCATCTTAGATCAATCCTCTTACCAAAGTATACCCTATGAACATTGAACAACTGACTCATGTGTGTGAAAGGTTTTAGCTCTTCTCATCCAGAATGCTGGACTACCATGCTCCTCCCCTCTCCAGTAACTCGTCCTCGGGGAGTCGGGTATTTCCTTCTAAGGTCTGTCGCGCTGTGTTCACAATCGAACTAGGGGAGAAATTAGAAGAAGGAGAAAAGAACTGGAGAGTGGCCAGTGTAGTCACCTCTCCTTGTGAAGCTGGCCAGTGTAGCCGAGTCTCCACCAAGATCTGCAGGTTTCCTTGAAGCTTGGACCTTTTTGGTCAGATTTTAGTTGGTAGTTGCTTTTTTGTATTTGGATTTTTAGTGGTTCTGCTTGGATCTTGTTGTGCCCCTATGGATATAGAATCTTTTTGTTTCTGTACATTTTTTGGGGTCTTAGAAAAAATTGTGCCCAGCCGTCCATCCCTTTTCCAAAGCTTTATTTCAACCCGTACTCCGGTCTTTAGATTTCCACGCTACCAGAAAAGAAACTCACACAGTCTTCCAACATCCCATCTGAGTTGAGCTAAGTGCATAGTGTGAGAATACAAATTAATTCCCTAATCCAGAGTTGTACCCAGAATGAAGAGACCAGGTTAGACACTAAGAGTCAAACGCTGCACATTGTCATGTGGAACTCAAAGAATTAAGTCAAAGACCTGAAGTTTCTAAAATCCTATTTCTCGGTGAATTTCCTCTGAAAATAGGTGGATTAAGATCAAGTCCAGACCACTCTCGGTTTCTGCTCATAACTCGGTTCAGAACCCAATGACTTTTCATGCGAATGAATGCGATGCTGGATGAAGTGCAAGTGTGTGAAATGCATAAACATTTTTTTTCTTTTTTTCTTTTTTTCTTTTTTTATGCAAGGTTCTTTTTTTTGATTTTTTTTCAAAAAAGAATAAGAAGCCATTTTTTTTCAAAAATTTTGGACACAGTCAGTGTTAGTAGCAAAACTTATTTCTTTTTCTTTTCTTTTTCTGTTTTTTCTATTTTTTTTGTTTTTTTCAAGTTAGTTACCCATCCTGTAAATATATAGACTTACACAAAAGTACGAGACATGGGTAAAATATATATGGAGTATATATACAGACCCCCTATACTTAGCAAGTGATGTGTCCTCAGAGCATAAGAAGCGTAAAGAAGACATAGCTCAGGCTAAGCGTAAGAGAGTGAAAAAGGAAAAGTAAAAGAACAAGATTTACAGAACCGACCCCCTATACTTAGACTGTGAACAATCTAAGTATAGAAGAAGAGCAGAAAAAATGAAGCGGTCAAGATATTTGGATGGAGAGAGTATATACAAATGGTTATCGGTTCCCCCTATACTTAGGCTCTGGTCAGCCTAAGTATAAGAGAAGGGTGGAAATAGAGTGATAGGGAGATAGGAGAATGATGGTATATACAGATGGTATCGGTCCCCCCTATACTTAGGCCTTGGCCTAAGTAGAGGAAGAAGCTGTACAAGGAGACCGATGTGGTCGAGAGGGAGGGTGGGTAGCCGATGATTAAGGCGGTTTTCAACTGATCTTTTTGTGAGCATGTGATGGGAGATCAGTATAATGAGACGGAGATGAAGCATATGATTCCCAACTATTATCAGTGTCATCCTCAGAAAAATCATGATGGATAGTAGATGAAACATTTGAGTCAGATGAATGGTAGCCATCATCAGAGTTATCCTCAGAGGAATAGTATTTGAATGTAGATTCACTCCAGATATTCATGTCTTTTTGTTTCTTCAATTGTTTCCTCAAAATTCATTCCTTTTTAGGATCAAGCGGTTTGTCCTCGGATGAATACTTGGAAGCACATGTCTCAGTCAGCTCATAAGAAATAATTCTAGTGTACTTGAAGAGGGCATGAGCATCAGCTTTGGATGAATAGTAGTTAGGAACAGGAGTTATCCAACAAGAATCGAATTTTAGATCCTTGCGGAGATATGGCTTTAGAGATGCCGAACTGACTTCACTCACGTAGACTATCTTTTCCGGACCTGATGAGGGATCATCAGCTGTTTCCTCTTCCGAAAGGTCAAAGGTGACTTTCTTTTTCTTGTTTTGTGAAGGTGTTGGTTCACTTGAGTATCTAGATGAATAGCTATTGGAATTCTTCTCCTTGGTCAGTGTGCGGCTTGTGTGTTTATTCTTAGTCTTCTGAATGTTGGTGCTCTCTCGATTTGGGATGATTTGGTCAAGGTATTCAGAGAAGGTTGCTCCAGGATGCGACCATGCATATGTCTCAGGATCATAGAAGAAGGCTTTGTCTATTTTGAGATCCGCGGGAATTGAAAAACTGGTGAGAGTCTCTGCATGTTCATTCTCAATTGATTTGACATTGGAGCATTCCTGTGTCAAGTTGATGTAATCCATGTAGTCAGAATAGGTTGACCCAGGGTGTGACCATGCATAAGTCTCCGGATCATATGATTCATATGCTTGATTTTCCATGGTAAGAACGACTGGGAATGGAGCAGGAGGGAGATTCTCTAAACCAATAGTCTCATCAACAACTGCTATCTCAGGTGTAGTAGCAGGGTAGGGCTCTTCTACTGCTTCATGGTTACGGTTGTCAGGGACTTCGTGGGTTGCCTCAGAAAATTGTGGTTCCTCAAAGACTGGGTCAGTTCGAAGTGCTTCCAATGCCGTGAAATTGATTTCCCGAGTCTCACAATCAATAATTGCCTTAGCCAATGCTAAGAATAGCTTTCCGAGAATAATTTGAGATTGGGTGAATTCTCCTTGATGCTCAATATCAATGGTCGTGAAATCTACTTTGAGCGGAGCACCTTGGAATTTCATGATGACAGAAATGATTCCTCTCGGCTGCTTTATTGATCGGTCAGCCAATTGAACAATCTCTCGTATCTTCCTGATCGGTCCGAGTTTGAGTTCGTGAAATACGGAGGTCGGGAGGATATTGATCGGTGAATCGTCATCAATCCGAGCATTGGTGAAAATTGTGTCTTTGATTTCACAGTCAAATCTGGGCAACCACTTCACTATGCGGCTTTTGGTTTTTCTCCTCAACACCAAGGAGGAGGCCATTGACAAGATATGTCTCTCAATCTTTGTCTGTATCCTGCCCAACTTTTTGATCATTAATTTGTCCATTACAAATCCTTTAAGGTCGGGAAAGTTTTCAATGTCTTTCATAAAGGGAAGTTCAAAAATTAAGCGTTTCTCCAATGCTTCTCGTAAAGCAAGATCCATATTCCTCAGATCTTCTTCAGTCCCAATTTTTATGAAATTTTCTAGATTTTTGATTTTTTGGTGTTTTTGAATATTCCCATTTTCTGGTATTTTCTGTGTGGTGTGGTGATGTGGTGTGTTCTTCAGATGAGCAGGGGTTCTGATGTTTAGAGTGAGAGTCAGAGGCATAGTCATTTCTAGGGGAATAATATGCAGAAGTGTCGATGTCAGAATCCTCCCTAGGTTTCTGAATATTCTCAAAATTTTCAATCTTAGATCCAATCTTTTCCTCATTCATTTTTATATATGAGCTCCTAGAGAGTGAAATTAATCGATCGTCAAATTTTTGAAATCTAAGTCATGTGATACGTCTTGAGCTCCATGTCCCATCGCTGGGACCCAGACATATTTGGTCCCCATTTGTAGTTGTGGAACACCCCCAAGAAACGATTGAGCCCTTGGGGGGCATTGGAGGAGGTTAGAGGTAGTTGGATTCGTCGAGCGAAAGAGGTTCACCGTCGTGTTCTTGGGTGTTCTTCATGAACACCCAGGCATCGTTAGATTTAGAGCAACTGCCAGATATGTCGAGGGTTGTCAGATTAGATGTAAGGTGAAGCCCTCCAAGACCGTAGGATCTTCTTAAGTGAAACGTGCCTCGCAATCCGATCGCGCCTATTTTGGGTAACTTACAATCATACCTCTCTGCCTTTTAGTATTTATAAAATATGTCATGTAAATACTAAGTGTAGTGTAAAAAGTATTGTAAAAATTACAAGGACCCCAGAACTTTATCGCATGTTTCTTTTCAGTTCGTGTTAGCTCAGCTCACGTGGTCCCCCATGTGAATTGGGTAAATTACAAGTGTATCTTGTTGGCTTTTATAATTTATGTTTAGTCTTGGAAGTTTGTAAATACGTGTAAAACTTTGTGTTTTTGCATAGAGCTCCCTACACTTTATTTTTATTGCAATAATGCCCTATCATGCCTTATTTTTATTGCAATAATGCCCCTGTCATGCCTTTATTTATTTATTTTCCTTTCTATTTTTGTTTAAATAGCTTTCATGCCTTATAAATTTGGGGGGGAAATGTTGTATATGCTTTAGATGATGCTTATTCATGCCATTATTTTTATTTTTATTTTATTGCATTTACTTTTTAAAAAATCATTTAAGAGTTATTTATTTCAAGTTTAGCTATAAAAATAAAAAATATAAAACCATTAAAAAATTCAAAAAATATATATTCTATATTACCATTAATATGAGTCCAAAACAAAAATCACAAAAAATACAAAAGAAAAACCTTAAAATTAAAAAACCCTTCTGACAATATAAAATTTTGCAAAAAATTCTATAAAATCTAAAAAACTGTTTTATGTTTCTTATTTTTATTTATATCATATAGTATATATTACAAATAGTTTTAAGGAATTTTGGACTGTTTATATATTTTGAACTCCTAAAAATTAAAAGAAAATTACACAAATAGAGAAAAAATATAAAATTTTGAAATTATAAAGCTATATTTATAAATATAAAACCCTATATAACATATATATACACTATTATTATATGATACTTATACATATTATTATTAATTACAAAAACCTAAATATAATTTAAAACCATTAAAAAAATAAAAAGGACAGTTCTTATTTGCATTTTCTAAATTTTTATATATTTATTATATATCATATATATTGTTTATATTATACATATTATCATATATACATATAAATATATACTTATTAAATACATAAAAATAAAAAGAAAATAAAAATTAGGAAAAAATAAATGAAAAAAAATATAAAATTAAAAAATGTAAAAATATATATAAATAATTATTAATAAAAACTAAATATAATTAAAAACCCATAAAATTTAAAAAAACCAAAAAAATTAAAAAAAAAGATTTACTATTTAATTCTCATTAATTAACAATAAATACTACTATCCACGTATTTGCTCTTTGTGGTTCGACACTTTACACTTATTTACTATACACATATTTTGTAGAGTTAGAAATAAAATTAATTTTGACTGACACATTTGCATTGATTATTCATACATTGTAGGTCGATTGTTTGCTTGATTTGATTAGTGATGTTCTGAGTGCCGAGAGAGCGATTGACATAGCAATTGTCGGACCCGACTTATCGTGTACCACAGACCCTTCAGGACCGAACATTAGGAATCCCTTACTGATTGACCAACACACACCAACAAATACGCCAACTAATAACCAACGGGTACACCGATGACATCTCCAATAATAAAGAAAATAATGGTGACTAGACCTTAATGGATGCTTTTCAAATTTCCTTGATCTAAGTTGTATAGAATTCCCTTCTAAATTGATTTCATGATGAAATACACATGTAAATTATATGTTAAATATATCTTAAGGGATTATAATAGATGTTTGATGATGGAATGAACACATCAAAATGCAAGTGGTGTATGTGTATGCGATACGATGTACAAGTATGCCAATGATTCAAACTCCTATTAGGATGATAGAGGTATATATATAATGGTGGTCATGGCTATGCTTATTATTGTTCTCCATGGGTGAGATTCCATGGTGATTGGTTAGAATGGAGTAGGTATCTGAAGAACTATGGATTCCCTTCATTAGTTAAATTTTAATGTAGCACAGAAATCTAGTGATCAATCAAAAATAGCATGAAAATGTTTAGTTAATTTAATGCAGCCAATATATTTATTTTACTTAGGTAAGAAGGTTGGGTCAAGGAGGCAACTATCAACTTACGATCAATTTTTATATAATCTAGTGCATGGTTTTTAAAAGTAATTTTCAATTTTTATGCAAATATGTAATGCAATTATGCAGCTGTAACCAAGTCCAAGGTTATCTCTGCAAATTTCGATCAATTTAAGTTAAAAAATTATAAAATTTGATCGGGATGTAACATATGCAAAAATTAATCTACTGCATTTTTTTGGAATTTCTTGATGTATATTGATTTTTTTTATGAATGAATTGATGCAGGAAATATGATTTACACTAATTTATTTTTAGTAAATATTAACATTCAATATTTTCAAAACTAAAATTATTCTAAATATATCTAAATGAATAGAATCTAGAACAACTTTACTTTCATAAATATACTAAAGGTGGATTTAATTAAAAATCAATTATCCAAATAATCAAAGATTTTTTCCCACAAACAATATGCATGCATAAGCAATGATTTATGGAAACATGACAAAGCATAATAAATTATACAAAATTTGAATTTTTGGGATTTTTTAGAGTAATGATTGATTTATTAAAATTTGATCAAGCACTCATGGGCAAACTATGATAGTTTTCACCAAAATAATTTTGATAAATCAAACCATGCTCATAAAACTATTAATCAAGTCTCATGATATAAAAAAATATTTAATTTATGACATACAATTTTTATGTAACTAAAAGATGAATACTACTAGTTCAAACTTGGATCAAAGATAGGGGTCTATATGCAAATAAAATAAAATAAATTAAATAGAAAAATGTAACTCATGGACTTCATTGACACTAGAAGATCCCGTAGGGGTTTTATGAAAGTTTTTGAAAGGCGAAACTAGTTTTACAAAATCTCCAACTTGTGAGGGTTTCTCAGCAAATATCTAAGTCACATGCAACATAGCATGTTCCTCAGCTCTAGATCATACGATGCAGGCGTGTCTTTCCTTCTGTATCAGATGGTTATGATAAGAGTGCTTTTGACACTCGAGATGAGCTTCTAAGATGATCGGGTGGTTATCGTGAGGTGAGTTGAAGGTCGCCTGATAAAGATCGAGCGATACATGTAGCTTGGGGATTCCTCGTCCTTCATCGAAGATGATTGTCATGTTGTCTTCTCGATTCTACCTCCAGCTATCAATGAATGGTCGATGAGTAATGATAATGAGCTTGGTCGAAGGTCCTCAAATGCATGCCCTCTCCTTTAATACTTGCAAGTGAGATGTGGTCGATGCTCGAGCAAGATTGCATGGACAAGATGTTAAAATAAAGGTGGGTGAAATTGGGTCCATTTACGTAGAGGAGGATGGGCCCGTATGCTCCAACCATGAACCTGGTCTTATATGAGAGGCGGCGTGGGGGTAGAAGGGAAGTGGAGAGGTGTATTGAAGGAGGGGCATGGATGTTGATGATTTGTAGATTTTGCAGATGAGTGAAGATGGTGGAGATTGGGAAGGGGTAGAGAAACTAAAGAACGAAAGGAATAGAAAGAAGAAGAAGAAGAAGAAGAAGAAAAGTGATGGAAGGAGGAAAGGGGGTAGAAAAAGATTATTTGCGTGTTAAGCATGAATGGGTTCTCACCTAGACTGGAGAGGCAGAAATCAAATAAAATAAAAGAAATGTATTCACACATTAACCTAATTTTTTGATATTTTTGATAATGCAGAAAGTAATGAAATAAAATAAAAGATACTTATTTACAAACTAAATATGTAGACTCGAAACATGGCTCTTTCTTTGGTTTTTGTATTATTTGGATCTTGACTTTTAGTGAATTTATTAAAACACTACTCAAATGTAAGGAACAAAAAAGAAACAAATTGAAAAGAGTTATTTTGTGTATAAAATGATGATTAAAAAAATTAGTGAATATATATAATATATAACTCGATCCCAAAATCCATGTTTCATATATGAACTCTGATTCTTTTGAATTAGTCTTGATTTGTGGATAATTGTGTGCAAATTAATTCAAACGTGAGTAGTGTGAAAATGGACATTGTATGTGAGATATATCATCAACTGCAGCTTTTTGTCACAGAATTAGGGCTTAGGTTTATTTCACATATATACAAGTTAGTATATTTTTTTTGAAAATTTTCGTTGATTGATATTAGTGATATGTACATAGTAGAGATGGTTTCAGTCAATTTGGAGTTAGTATGAGTGAATTATTGGATTAATGTAAAATGAAGATGATAATATATGCAAATTATTTTCAAGTGCATGAATGCTAATTATGAGTTATAAACACCAAATTGCACTTAATTACTCGGGGTGGAGCTCTATTTCCAGCTAAATAGAGTGGTAAGTAATAGATTAATCAACCCTACATACTTAAACCTTGCTCGTTTCCGAGCAACTAAAGAATAAAGTAGTGAAATGAGATTGGTTCCATAACAAGATCAAGAACAAATGGTGGAAAAGGAGCTTGATTCGACCGTTTGGATTAATAGTTTGGTGAAACTTTGTGAGAATTATGATTTTAAATTCAACAATCTCTAAGTTCTACAAGTCATTTTACAAGTTCAGCTCCAAAGTCATCTTAGATACACCCTCACCCAAGCATACTCCATGAACATTGAAAATGTGAAGGGTGCTAGCTCTTCCCATTCGAAATGCTGTACTACCATGCAATCCTCTCCTTCGGCAGCTCGTCCTTGGCTAGGTATTTCCGCTTAAGTTCAAGTATTTCTAGCATTATAAAGGATAAAGAGGGAAGAAATTGGAGCGTAGCCAGTGTAGCTATCTGATTTGAAGCCATGCCAATGTAACCAAGTCTTCGTTATGCAGGCAATGGATCATTGTGGTCAAGAAATTGGGATTTTGATATTTTTTGCTACATTTATTTTTTAGCCTTTTTTTTAAATTTTACCCATCTATTAAGGGTACTTTTTTGTATTTTTGGGGTACAAGAGTGAATAAACCATGTGTGGTGGTTGCATTGGCCTCTACCTCAACTGAATGGTTAAATACTAGCAGATTATTCTTCATCCGAAGCTTTATTTCAATGCATATACCTTCTTTAGATGTCCACTCTACTAGAGAGGAAGCTACATAATCTTCCAACACCCCGTTTGAGTTAAGCTAAGTAAGCGATGGTAGAGTCCATATTAATTCTCCATTTAAGCGTCGTACTCAGAATGAGGAAATCAGCTTAGATACTAAGAGTCAAAGTTTAAACATCGTTATGTAGAACTCGGAGATTTAAATCTAGGACCTGAAGCTTATAAATCAAACTTCTTGGTGAAGTTCCTCTGAAAATTATGTGGATTAAGGCTAAGGTAAAGTCCATTCTCAGTTTCTGCTCACAACTCAGTTCAGAATCCTGTGTCCGTCCACCAGTGCATATGCATGATATTCTGAATGAAGTGCAGATGCATGAGATGCAATTTTTATTGATTTTTTTATTTTATTTTTTTTGAATTTTACAAGAGTTTTACTGATTTTACAAGGATTATAAATATTTACAAGTATTTTACCTATTGCATAGATTTTGCAAATTTTACAAGATTCACTCATACCCCATATTAAGTGCAGCTTGTATCGATAAAATACACGCAAGTATGAGTTATGGATATAGTATATATGCAACATATACAATGCCCCCTATACTTGGGTTGTGCTATGTCCTTGGAACGTAGAGACACGGGAAAACATAGCTCGTACTAAGGATAAAATGATGAAAATAACGAGAGTATAGAAGTCGACGCCCCTATACTTAGGCTTTAGTCAGCCTAAGTATAGAAGAAGAAAAGAATGAGATGGTTGGGGGCAAGAAAAGAAAAGAATAAAGAATATATGTGGTAATATACATTAGACATCTACCCCCTATACTTAGGCCTTGGTCAGCCTTAAGTAAGTCAAGGGAGGAAAGACTGAGGGGTCGATGAGATCTGGAAAATACAGAAAGAAAAATGGTGATTCTGTTGAGATGTGGAGAATGAATGCAAGGGTACAACTGCAAGATATCATGTGTGATTTTCTCGTGTGTCCTTTGAATCTGGAACACATATGAAGGAGATATTCTCTACACGTGCCAACTGCTCATATGATTCTACAAAGTGCTTCAACAATTGCCAATCGACCATGAATGACCGTGTACCATTTTTGAATTCTAAAATCTCTACATTGTCATTCTCGTGCACATCACGGACTATGTATGAGACCATCCCAATGTTATTGAAGCTAGACCGGGCCGGACTGATCGGTTCAACTAGTTGATCGGCGAATCGAGCTTAGACTGATCTGATTAATCGGTTTTCACGATTCAGATCAAATTGGCACAATTTTAGTTCGACCACTAGTCCAATCGACTATTTAAAACTCGTTTTAACTCAATTCAATTGAAATTGAACCACACAACCACATTTCAAATTTGAGCTTATACTAAAATAGTAATATATGTGATGGGTGTTGAACTCATGACTTCTTGTAACCAAGATTTTTGAAACCAAAATAAAGACTGAATCAGAAATCCCAACAAAAAGGTTGGATCAGGTTGGACCATGGAATCAAATGGCTTCAATCGAATGATGATGCTATTATTTTTTAAACCAGATTAAACCAAACAGATAAGGAAAAAATGATTGAACCATGTAATTAAACCCGAATAGTATAAAATATACAGTCAAACACACTTGAAATAAATATAAAATAAACAAACAATTAAAATATCTTACTTTATACATAAAATATTTTCTTCAATAAGCAACTTTAAATGTTATTCATATAGATATAAATAATATTTGAACTAAATACTCTAGCATAATAATAGTTTAATTATATTTACTATCCAACCCTTTTAAAAAGTTGAGTTGGAGTAGTTGGTTAGTACTTTGTAACGTGTTACAAGAGGTCACGAGTTCAACACCCATCACAACTATTATTAATTTAATATAAACTCAAATTTGAATTGTGGTTAAGTGGTTCAATTTTGATTGAATCGAGTTAAATCAGGTTGCAAATAGTCGATTGGACTGGTGGTTGAACCAACCTGTCGATTCGGTTTCAATAACATTGCTTGTAACCCACTACAAAGTACTAACCAACTACTCCAACTCAACTTTTTAAAAGGATAGGATAATAAATATAGTTAATCTATTATTATGATAGAGTATTTAGTTCAAATATTATTTATATCTATATGAAGAACATTTAATGTTGCATATTCAAGAAAATATTTTATGTATAAAGTAATATATTTTAATTATTTCTTTATTTTATATTTAATTCAAGTGTATTTAAGTGTGTATTTTGTACATGTTCTGATCCATTATGGTTAAAGTACTAACCAACTACTCCAACTTAGCTTTTTAAAAGGGTCAGATATTAAATATAATTAAGCTATTATTATGCTAGAGTATTTAATTCAAATATTATTTATATCTATATGAAGAACATTTAATGTTGCATATTCAAAAAAAATATTTTATGTATAAAGTAAGGTATCTTAATTATTTCTTTATTTTATATTTACTTCAAGTGTGTTTGAGTGTGCATTTTGTACACGTTCTAATCTATTCTGGTTTAAGTACCCGGTTCAATAATTTTTTCCTTATTGATTTGGTCTAATTTGATTCTAAAAAAGTACTGCATCATCATCCGGTTAAACCGGTTTGATTCCATGGTCCAATGTGATCCAACCTGTTTGTTGGGATTTTCGATTCAGTCTCTGTTCGATTTCAAAAACCTTGGCCCATCCACTTCAACTTGAGTTTATCTTGGAAATTCTTCAACTTCAGACTACGAAGAGTTTACGTATGATGTGTATATCATGCCAACACTTCACTCTGTCCTTATAAAATCACATTGTTGGCATATGATCCATTTCCGACTTCTACCAGTTCATTCAAGTTCATCCCTCTCTATTTCTGCTCCAGATGACAGTCCCACTTCATCTTCTTGATTCCTCATTCAGATTTATGAATTAGTTCTGTAGGAAAATGACACAGCTTGACATAGACCATTATGAACGGGGAGGTTCCAAGCCGTATTTTGTAAACCGTCCTGTAAGCCCATATAATTTGGTCCAAGAGTCGGGACCAGTTTTTCTTGTCTGGTCAAACTAGCTTTTGAAAAATGCCCTTCACCTCCTAGTTTGATACATCAGCCATGCCATTAGTTTGTGGGTGGTAAGGACTCATGACACAGTGCTTGATGTCGTAGTTCTTCATCAATTCTTCACTTCTTGATTATAAAATGGCTACTCCCATCATAAATCATCACCTCGGGAATCCCCACAAACTTACAATCAAGTTTGCTGTTTGTGGCTCAATTTAGGATTACATCTGCCCACCTTGATGAATAATTTATCGCCAGAAGGATATACTCAAAACCCTAGGTACCAGGAATGAGACCATGAAGTCGATCACCCAAGCATTAAAGACATCACAAATGATGACTAGCTTCATCGGCATCTCGCCTTTGTGACCAATAATCCCTCTCATTCTCTAACATATTGGGCACAACTTTATGAAGGTGTAAGCATCGCAAAAATAAAGTCGGTCAGTAGAAATCACATTGAAGTACCTTCCAAGTTGTCCTCTTCCCGGAGTAGAATCCTTCTACCTTTGAGGTACGACAGTATGTGAGAACACTCTTGTATTCCTCATGAGGAATACATCTCCTCCAAACACAATCTGGTCCCTCAAAGAAAACGAACAGATCCTCCCAATGGTAGTTCCTTGATTTTACCTTGAGCTGATTGATGTGGCTCTTGGTCCAATCCTGGAGAACTTTCCTAGAGACTAGATAACTCACCAGATTGGCATACCATGGGAGGGAGTCAATAGAACAAATCGGCTCATCAGGAAAGGAGTCTTGAATAGATGTAGAGACTGTGCATTTTGGGAGTTCAAGATGAGAGAGGTTAATTGGAAACTATGTTCTTCACTCCCTATCAATCAGTAATGTCCAAATCAAACTCCTAAAGTTACAAAATCCATCTTTAAAGATATGCCTTCGCCTCCTTCTTCTCCATTAAGTAACATAGTGCAGTGTGGTCTATGTACACAATCATCTTGGTTTCAATGAGATTTGACATGAACATATCAAAAGCAAACTACCACAAACATCTCCTTTTCGGTAATTATGTATTTACGCTGAGTAGGGTCAAGCACTTTGCTTGCGTAGTGTAAGGCAAATGTGACACCATCCCTCCTTTGTCCTAACATAGTCCCTATAGTAAAATCCGAAATATACAAAGGAATGGAGCAATCTCTGGCCTATATGATAATAACGTTCATGATACTCCTTTTCAGTAGCTCAAAGGCATCAAGACACTTGTGATAGACAATAAACTCCATTTCTTTTCCCAAAAGTTCAGTCGGTGATCTGGAAATCTTAAATAAATCTGCGGTAAAATCCCACATGCTCGAGGAAAGACTGCAACTGTCTCTAGTTGGTTGGTGGTTGGAGTTTCTGAATCACGTCCACCTTGGTTGGGTCAACCTCCATTCCTCATTTGGAGATGACATGACCAAACACAATGCCCTTCGTAACCATGACGTGGCTTTTCTCCCAAGAGAGCACCATATTTATCTCACAACATTTCTTAGGGACTCATTCCAAATTCCTAAGACAAGAGTTGAAGGAGACTCCATGGACTGAGAACTCATCCATAAAGACTTCCAAGAAATCACCCACCATCTCGGCAAAGATTGCGATCATGGAACCTTGGAATTTGTCTGGAGTGTTGCATAACATGAAGGGCATGCACCTAAATACCTACATTTTGAAAGGACATGTGAAAGTTGTCTTCTCCTAGTCCTCCAGATAAATCGCTACTTGATTGTAGCCAGAATACCAATTTAGAAAATAAAAGAATTCTTTCTCTGCTAATCTCTTCAAGATTTGATTAATGAATGGAAGGGGGGAATGATCTTTCTTCGTCGTGGCATTAAAGTACATGTAATCCACACAGACACGCCACGACGTGGGTTCTCTCTTCAGATTCTCCTCTCCATCCTCGTTGGTGACCAACTGAATGCTCAACTTCTTTGGGGCTGCATGAATAGGAGACACACACTTGGAATTAGAGACGAGATAGATGAATCCCGCCCCACACCACTTCTCAATCTATTCCTTAATAGTTTCCCATAAGATCAAATTCATTGACGCTGGCACTCACAAGAGGGTTTGACATCATCATTTAGGCATATGTAATGTGAAAAAAGGGCAGGTTTTATCTAACAAAGATTTGAAATGCTCTGGCCTATTGCCTTGTAGTTCGGTTTTAGGGTCTCTAGCAAGTGAGATTCCTAATCCTTGTCCAATTGCAAATTAATGATGACATACTTCTTCTCTGGGCCTGCAAGGATGGCGTATTTCAATGTTGGAGGTAATGGCTTGAGCTCAAGAATGGTGTCATCATCAGAAAAGTAGGGCTCAACTAAATCTATTTTAGCTAGATGTGGTTGGATCGGTCTGTCAAATATCTGCTACCAACTGAGTCTACTTAGGAGTTGGATCATCAAAGATATCCAATAATCGGCAAACACCTCGTCTGACTCATCATCCTCACCCTTCGACTGATCTGCGAGGAACAGATCTGACAAGCCCAGATCGACCTATGAGTCATAGAGTGTAGGGGAATGCATCATCAAGTATTTGTGCTCTCTAAAAATGATCTTTGAAAGTCTCACAAACTGCATCAAGTAGTCCACCTCTATAGGTGAAGGTGACCCGTATGTAACTGCTAAATTCTGTTTCCATGGTCCAACAGTGTCGACTTGATCGCACTCAATGTCTGTAGTGGAATACTCAGTGTTGCTCTCAGTATCAGGTTTCTACCACTATGTTTGTTGCGTCTCCATCTCTACATTCTCATGATGTGCCCCAAAATGTATCTCCCCTCATTGTAATCAAAGACAGCCCATGCGGTGCAAAGGAAGGGACGACTAAGTATAATATGGGAATCATGCCAATGTGAAGGAAGCTTCGTATCAAGAATAGTGAAACCCACTTTGTATTTTTGTCCCTCAATGGATAAGACTGCATTCCTCAATACCCACATAGACCTTTTGACATATTTGTCTGCAAATCGTAAGTATGTCTTGAAAAAAATCAGCCGTTACAATCTGCCACCCTTAAAAAAATTTCATCCTCAAAAGTTCTAGTAAAGAGGGACAAATCGAAAAGTTATGGGTTTCCTTCGCATCTCTTTTTCAACGTCTTCTTATTGATATGGACTAGCTTTGACCCCAAAGCATATACCTTCTCACCGACATTGCTCTAAAGGGAGTGTTATCTGCCAGATCTTCTATACAATACTTCATAGATATCCATTGCGATACTAGAATGATAATTATTTATTTGAAACAAGCTCTACTAAGAAGAAGTCTACTCGAGCTGCCTACAAAATCATAAGAATGTACTACCAACAAACCTTCTAATCTCTACATGATCATATTTGATTGATCATAAGTTTGTAGGAAAAAGAAGTACTAATTTAAATTGGGTGTCTATAATCTCTTGAAAATTTTTCACTATTAAGATGTGTATCTCGTGGCCCAATATGACACAATTGATGTTGAATATATGTTGATGTTGTCATCCACTAATAATTTATCCAAACTCATGATCGGTCAATCCAAGCAATGTAAAAGTGAGACAATTTGGTCCGCAAACACTCCTATGATTTCATGATGATGTATCCTTGTCTTGGGTAAATCGGTGCTAAAATCCATTCGGATATGGTTTTAATATCATTTTGATATATCACATCCTTATCAATCCAATTTATAAAATCATATTCTTTCTCCTTCAGCGTCCCAATTCTTTTGAAAGATCAATGTCTTTTTCTGATACCTCAATCCTTCAAATCATCTAAAAATAGTTCTCACTGTATCGATAATTTCATAAATCTATTAGAGAAAATATTGTTACTACTAACTCCAAGTCATGAGTATGATACTTCAAGTAAAAAGTTGGATAGTTACTCTCTTATGATCTTAGGTGGTGGCATGATGTAAAAATCAATACCTTTTTTCATTTAGCATACCCTTATTTTCTTTGTTGGATGTCTCAATTTAACCACAAAGCTTCTGATGCATAATGGTAAGTTTATGGTCAGAGTCATAATCAACTTTTAATATAATTTTTGAAAATTCATTCACACTCATATGAATGTACAAACTTTACATCCTCTCTAATTAGTTTCTCAACACTCTTGTAATATATGAGAAAATTCTACATGAATCATCAATGTGCCATGTCATCCTAAATCTATGAATCTCCAAATAATTCTAAGCTAACTTAAAGGAAATAGGGCTTTCATGTAGATTAGGTCAAATTCAATACCCTCCATAAATGTGACATGACTAGAAAGATGATTTTGTCCAACAAGAAGCTACAATTATAGAGCATTGAATAAAACTGATGTCAGAGTAGGATCTTGAATTCAATATTGAGATGTACTTGACGGTTCTTAGTATCAAAAGAGTATTTAGCATATTATCATCTACAGTTATGGTCACAAAGTCATCATGGTATTATGAAAATGTCCTTTTCATGAACTCCACAAAAGCTACAAGTATCCTTATAAGATCAAAAGACGTGATAAAAAAAATTCCAATAGTAAAATCTTATTCTGAAAGCTATATCTGAAATGTCCTCCTCACTAATTCATGGTTTGACTAACTTGTATGCATAATGATATTAGAAAAGATCTTTCTTCCCATAATAAATTGGCTACATTATTAATCCAAAGCGGTAAATCATTGATCCAAAGCTATAAATATTCCTCCAATGCCTTATCATATTTTAACAATCAATGTGACGACTGTGATTCATCTTTCTTTCCTCAAAGAGAATGCCTATATACAGTTGTTATGGTGATTGATTATTTAATCATTTAAATTCAACATGTGCATGAGGAGCTTCCAAAAAATCAGTGTAGTTTTTGGAATAACATCAATAAAGAAAATTCACTTATTTGTAAGAAGGTAACCTCAAATAATCATATGAAAAAGCCTCAAAAACAGTTTCTAACAACATTTTTTTGTGATGTAACTGAGATGGTCATGTATAACTAATGGATAATTCAATTACTTCTCATACTTCTCGAACTCTATACCACTATCACATACTCTTTGATCATCATATTATGATGTCCAAGGTAAAATCACTTCATTTGCTGTAAATCATCTCAGAAAAGTAGATTCTATTGCTTTCTGCTCATTTATCCAATCTTTTAGATAAAATACCCCGAAGATTCTTCTCCTTATGGTAGTCTGTAATTTCAAAAGTCATCTCCATCTAATAGATCTAATCATCTAATAGATCTAATGCCTAACTTTCTCCAAATCATGTTTACCCTATAAGAAGAATGGTTTGTTGGGAATAAAGACCTTCAGTATAATCCACCTAAGCTCTGTGCATGATACTTTCATATTTGAGTCATCAATGTCTATATACTTTGGTAATTCTTGTGTTGTATATCCAAGACAATGTCATTATTCAAAGACGTCTCATGATTTCTGCTCGCCTCAAATTCATGATGAGGGGAAATTAACCAGAATGTCAAGTAGTAACATAATAGTACCAAGATTTGACTTCAATCATCCTAGTCTCGAGTCACTATCAATTGTGGATATCCTATGCCCAGAGGAACTCTAGCACATATACCATTTGTAACGGAAAAGGTCGCGCGGACCAACGGAAGCATGCGACATTTATTCGCAGATCCGAACCGTCATCGATTCATGCATGGTGATCAATGAGCAACAAAAATCATTCTAGAAAAGAACCATAAAATCCAATTCAATCGAGAGTTCCATTATTACAACATCACCAAGGGTATACTTGCGAAAGAAAAACTGAATAATTTCACAATGTAGCTCTCCGTTCCAGTGGGCATAGAGATATCCACCATAAATCATGTAATTAACCTTACCACGTTGAACGTCTCATTGAGTCTGCCACATGAAGTTGAGTGCTTGGTCAAACTTATTCTTCACCTGAAATGAATAAACATAATTTTGCATGAGCTTAATTCCCATTATGTATCGGGGTCCATGCATGGGTTTCTAATAGTTTTTTAACCTGTTATAAATCATGTACTTGACTCTCAATGGAATAACAACATTACGTGCCTAATTGTTTCCATGCATGTCTGAGTTTGTTCCCTAACAAGTTGCATATTGCTTTCTTTCATGGGTATGAATATGCAGAAGCAATATACATAAAAATATATATGTAAGCTGTCATTTTTTATTATAAGAGGTATGTTTCATGAAATTCATAATATGTATATGTATCTTTTATTATTTAGATCATTCTTTCAGATTAACCCCTAAAAAGCCTTTTCGTGACTTGTGACAGTTTATTATTCTTAAACGATTTCTCTCATGACATATAATGATTTATCCTTGATTAAATCATTTCCTTGCATAGCGTGTAATGGTTTACCATTATAAATAATTTCTTTCATAACATATAATGGCTTACCTTTCTAAACCATTTCTTTCATAGCATGTAATGGTTCACTTTTATAAACCGTTTCTTTTGTAACATGTAATGGCTTACCTTGCTAAACTATTTCTTTCATCACTTGTAATGGTTTATTCTTTCTTTAAACCATTTCCTTGCATGACATTTCAGTACATGTGTACATACACTTTAACATTAACATAATTGTACATGTGCCCATTGCATTAACATAATTGCACATATGATCATAATATTAACATAATTGCACATATACCTCAACTTATTGAGTGTTTATAATTGTCTTGATTTTTAATCCTTAGGCGGCTTTGTTGGCTTTGCTGGCTTTAGCGCTGGCACTAGCAGTCCATGAACATAACATACATGACAGTGTAACTACAACTGTGGAAGACTTAGCTTTTGCATCTGTGGTTCCTTGCAACCATACGCCCCTTGGGCTAACACAATAATTGGACTCTAGAGGTGACTCCCACCATTAGGTGTAGCATTTATCTTCGCTTATCGTCATAGTGCCATTACTCATATTATGGAAATTCCAATTCTTTATATTATTTCTTTTTCCATGCCATAATTGCTCATGTGAACACTGCTATTCAATATATTATTTTCATCTTTTATGACTTGATTGATTTAATAGTTCTATCAAATATTATCGTTTTTACCAATGATGAGTAATCACATATATGTCATTCATACTTTTCTTTTTCAAAGTCTTAATATGGCCGTACATAGATTGGATTTTCGGATGTTATATGTTTGTTTCCCAATTAGCCATTTAAGTTACATGAAATTTCACGATTTTCAAAATCATGTCACTCTAGCATCTTCCTTTTTCTCATTAGGAAAAATATTTAAATGTTAGGTGGACTGTCTCAAATGATTTACAATAACATAGGAGCAATACGTTTAAGAACAATACTGTCAATTGCAACCATAAAATTGAAAGTGTTTAATGGAATATTGAGTAGATACAAGTCCCTACTTTACAATTTAAATGAGAAACAGATCGAAAGTTGAAAGTCGTATTGTTAGTCCTTCTTGATTGCCATATCACAACATATCAACTTACATTTTCACGGCTATGATTCCATTGTTGTAAAACTATCGTACAGTAAATATACTATCAAGCTCCCGTTTATCCAATTGCTTAAGTCCGTTACACTAGATAACGATCCTATCGTTGGGTTTGATAATAAGAAATCAAATATCAACTATTAATATATAAAGAATCTTGTATATCTCATTATTTTAAAACCTTCTTTCCTTTCCTCGATGTATCAACTTTATGGGTCAAATATATTTTTCCCTATTATTCATTAACGTTTCACGGAGAGAGAATTTTCACAAAGTTAAACTATCGTTTGCTTATTTCTAATAATTGAATAACTAAGGTATTATAAGATCTATAAAAATTCGCCAAGAAATTTAGACAACCCCTGCTCAATCGGTCTGGTTACTGCTGGCGAGGGTGTTTAGAGTACCGAGAGATTATCAAGCACATTATAATCCAGATCAGGAAGTTCAATTTAGGTGAAATCCATACACGTAAATGTTATCATATGTGTTTGACACATATATTTATAAATTATAGTCCTAAACCGATACACTCCCTGACGTAGTCGTCGCGCTTCCTTCCGTTCATGGATCTGCACTTTCCTGTTTCCCTGATTCGATGTCACCTTCTCCTGCGACGATGAAGGATGCCCGTAAGATCTATCTCACTTTCTCTTTCTAACTCTCTCTTCTCTCTCCTCTTCCCTCTCTCAAATCTCACATTGATGGCTAAAGAAAATGGTGTTCACAAGGGGAGGATGATAGTGTAATAGCAATTATTGTGATTCCTTAAAAAATCAACCGTTACACCCAACAACAAGCTTCAATCTTCTCCAATCTCGCCAACCACCACAGCAGTCAACGTCTCTTCCACCACTAATCCTCTCCCTTCTTCCCGATGACCCAAACCGACTTCATCCCCTTCATTACATAAACCCCAACGATCGCCTTCGTCCCCTTCTTTTGCAAACCACCTCTATCCGCTTCCTATCAGGGATGAAGGGAGCAAGGGGCGGGAGGGGGCCAGCCCCCCCGTTCCTCACCACCTCCCTTTACTAATTTTAGTAGTCATGATGCTTGGCCCCCCTTGTTCCTATCACTCCTCCTTTCCGAATTTTTTGGAACAAGATTGACTTTCCTTTGTTGCCTCCTAATTAGTTAATATTAGACTGGGCGATTACCCCGAGATCGCCAGTGCTTATTTCCATAATGCAAATCCATAGAGCATGCAGCTCCCATATTTTCTTCCCTTTCTAATTTCACTTTCTTGATTCGATGGTGTGAACGAAATAGATTCCAACAATTTCCAGCGTCGCAACTCCAACATAGCAGTTTGGATGTCGTCCTGACCTTCGATTCTATTGATTTGATTCAACCTTCATTCTTTGTCACAAGAAGTGCATGCATGTATTAATATCAACGAATATATTATTTAGTTTATTTTTTTTAATTGATTTAATGATAGACGTCATTAAAGTATTACTATGTGTATATAAAAAACTTGATCACATTACATTGTTGTTTGTCATGATGGTATTATCTCTTATGGATGTGCATATTTAATTTCCACACCCATCAATTTTCATGCATTTTAGAATGGATGTTGGAGTTTTCGTTAAATCATAAAAGATGTGATAGAATCGAATGGTACTCTTAGTCATTAATCTATTATTATAACATTGCTAACAGTTTGTGAGTATAAAAGGGATGTTTTTCATAATTTTCATCATAATATTGCCAAAAAACATCATAAAAATATATTACTTGTGTGCATTGACACTAAATTTATAACTGACAAAATGATAGTATCATGTTGGTTCGTTCAAGTCAAGCACACACATTACAATGGAATATTTCATTTTCTTTATAATAAAATATATCTAGTTCAAGTTAAATATTCTCTATTGGTAATCTTGTATATCAAGCATTACATGTATAAATGCAAACCAATGGATAAATATACAGATATAAATGTTATCATATCCATATGATGGATACTAAAATTATGTTACCATATCCTTTAAAAAATAGATACGTCTGTAAAACGGATAATGATCGTATGAATTATATTAGACGCACCCGTTGCCCCGTCGCCCGTGCCACCTTGAGTTTCAACTCTGGGACCGAGAGCCGCCCACCCCCAGCCGCGGCCCCGGCCCAAGAACGTGAGCGCCGACGGTATCGTTTGCCAGCCCTCCGGTCACTCTCGCCAGGACCAGGAGCGGGAGCCCTGGTCATCTCCCGTGCCGACCTTGAAGCCAGAGAGTTGTCTTCCAAGACCGTGGCACTAGTCTGACGGGCTACTATACATATAATATCAACGAGAAACATCATCAACGGTTTAAGGCATATTGGTTTAGACAACATTCATGGTTAGAGTATTCACCTTCTAAAGATGCTGCATTTTGCTTTCCTTGCTATCTTTTTTCAGGTAAGCTCAATTTAAAGCAGGGTATAAATATCATTGTTGTTGACGGATTTCAAAATTGATATGATATGAAGTCAAAATAAATTTTGTTCCATAAGTAAAAAAATCTTTATATATGTTTAAAAATATCTTTCTATTCTATTTGGCCCCCCTAAGCCAACAATCCTGGCTTCGTCCCTGTCCTTGATTCTAACATCTAAAGGGTAGTCTATTATTGGGGTGGGGTGAGAAGATTGGATGGAACCCTACTAATTCGACTGACGGCACTGCTGTGGCTGGTAATTCTATTGCCTCTATTGGATCTGGGGTTGGTTGGGATGCATTTGCTTGGGGTACTGCTAGAACTAGTGAGACGGGAAGTATGGACAATTCATACGATATGGTCCAGTCTCTTGCTTATGTGTCGGGACATTTCTACCCTCATGGAAATTGGAGTGTTTGAACCATGGATGGTTCCTCCAGTCTGGCTTGTAAGCTATGAGGTCTTGTCTATTGAATATCACATTCACGTAATACACAGAAGGTGAGTCTACTACAACTATCTCAAAAGATGGTGTGTTGCTTTGGTTCTGGTACTAGTGACCCAAAGTATTTTTGGTCTAACTGATATGAGACTCCCCATATGGTTGCTCATTATTGGAAAGAATTATATATACGTGTACTGTTCGGTCTTTTTATTCTTCTATGTTCCATCTTATGTAATTTACCCATAGGGTTTTCTCTATATAAGAGACTCTAGGGTTCACTGGAATAAATACAATTCATAGTTTTTCCAACATGGTATCAGAGCCTAGGGCTTAGGCTCTCCACCCACCCCCCCTTGAGCCTGCCGCCGCCTCTCTCTCCTCGAGCCCACCGCCGTCTTCGAGCCCCCCCTCTCGACCCCGTCCTCTCGGCCCTGAGGCCCCTCTCGGCACCGCCCAGCCCCGGGTGCCGCGCAGCCCTCCGCCTCCCGCACCTGGTCCCCGGGCCCGTGTCCAGCCTTGGATACCCTCACCGCCGGCCTTGACGTAGCCGGCATCCCTCCCCTGCGGCCCTCTTCGTAGCCGCCTCCACCATTTCATATATGGATTTGGGTGCGTAAGTCTACATACGCACTCGAATCCTATGCAGTCTGTGTAGACATCTACTTCTCTGTCTATAAACCCTAGTTCTTTCCTTGCGGCGATATGTCAAAAACAAAGGTTGATATGCCATCCGTAGGTGCTTTCAAAGGTCCTACGCCAATTGTCAAGATGGATGGATCGAATTATGAGCTCTGGGCGACGCAGTTCATGAGCCTCATGAAGTCAAATGGTAAGAAGCACATTCTTACCGAGGATGAACCGACAGAGAAGACATGGATCTATGCCTCTTGGGAGGCTGATGACTCTTACGCCAAAGGCTGGCTCTCGGGCACGTTATCGATGGAGATTACGGATGATGTTCTCCATCAGCCCACCGCCAAAGCGATGTGGGACATTCTCACAGCGACATATTCCCATGTCCAAAATTAAACCAAGATGCTGCATTTTCAAGCATGACATATTCACCATGAAGCAGAATGGGCGACCTCTTCATTCCTTGTATACATCCCTGAGGGGGATGTTTGAGAAACTCTACAGCACTATTCCTATGACGACCATACCCAAGCAGTAGAATACATTCCGTAATGCTACCATGGTCGGCGTCCTTCTTGCGGCTCTTGATCCAGAATATAATGCGGCCAGATCACAGATTCTCGCAGATGCTACCATTCCTCCTATGGAGGAGGTTTATCGGAGGCTTAGTCGTATCTCAGTTCCCTCCAGCACGTCTACACCACCTCCCTCTACGATGGCTGCCTACAGGGGAAGAGGTGGCTCCTCTTTTTCATTCTGTGGCCGTGGCCGTGGAGCTGGAGGTCGTGGTGGTCGATCTCGTCCACCTTGCAGTTTTTGTCGTCGTCCGGGTCACTCAGAAGATACATGCTATTCTAAGCATGGTTTCCATGCATCTGCAAGGGTGGCAGAACATGTTGCATCTCCATCCTCTTCTACTTCAGATCAGCGGTTTGAGGATCTAGTTGCTTGACTACGGGATATAATGCCTCCTGTTCCTACAGATTCTTATGGAGGCCCTTCAGATATAGCTGCATCAGCTTCTGCCAGCACTTCTGCCACGACTAGCACCTCAGGTAGTACTTGTGCTTTTACTACATGTTCTAGCTCAAACATCTCTGATTGGATCATGAACTTTGGTGCAACGCACCATCTCTGTCGTGACAGAGACAGACTTATTTCATACAGGGAGATTCCTTCAGGGCGGTCAGTGATCATTGCAAATGGGACTCATTCTCCCATTATTGGATAGGGGGAGGTTATGTTATCGTCCTCCATGCGTCTAAAGAATGTCTTACATGCTCCGGAATTTTCAATGGACCTACTCTCTATTAGTCAAATCACAAAATATTTGCATTGTCACGCTATATTTGACCCATCTTCTCTTATATTTCAGGACATCCTAACGGGCAGAGTGATTGGCTGTGGTTATGAGCAGGATGGTCTTTATCGTCTGCACCGGCGTTCATATGCTGGAGTCTCTTCTCATGCCGTTGATCTGCCTCACTCTATACCTGGCATCTACGTTTTGGTCACCTGCCTCTCCAGAAGATGCGTCACCTCTTGCCTCAGATATCTCCCAGTTCGTCCTTCCGATGTGAAGCATGCCAATTAGGGAAGCACCATAGAGCTAGCTTCCCAAGTCATCAGAGTCGGAGCAGTAGCTCCCTTTTTGAGTTACTTCATGTCGATATCTGGAGTCCTAGTCGTGTCCCCGATCACCAAGGGCACATGTTTTATCTAGTCGTCGTCGATGATTTTTCTCGTTTGTCATGGGTTTTTCTCTTAAAAAGTAAATCTGAAGCTGGTGATGTAATAAAAAATCTTATAAATGAAGTGAACAATATTTTTTCGTCTAAAGTGAAATATGTACGCACTGATAATGCCTTGGAATTTTGTTCTCGGTCTCTCTCCCAACATTTTTTGTCAAAAGGCATCATACACCAAACTACATGTGCCTACACCTCCCAACAGAATGGAGTTGCTGAAAGAAAACATCGTCACCTACTTGATATTACTCGCACTCTTCTTATCCAGAGCTGTGCACCCATTTCTTTCTGGGGAGATGCTGTTCTTACAGCCTGCTACCAGGTAAATCGTATGCCATCTACACTACTTGGTGAGAAGTCTCCTCTTTTGATTGTTTTTCCAGATAAAGAATTGTTCTCACTCACCCCTCGTGTTTTTGGGGTGGTTGCCTTTGTTCATCAGCTATCACATGGTCTAGACAAGCTCTTACCTAGAGCTGTCAAATGTGTCTTCGTGGGTTATTCTCGGATGCAGAAAGGATACCGTTGCTATGATCCAGTAAATGGGAAGTACTTTTTCAGTGCAGATGTTACTTTCTTCGAGTCTGTTATGTACTTTTCACCTGCAAGTGACAGATTGACTTCCAACTCATCTACTAATGAGGTTTATGTTCCTCCTCCTCCTAACGTGAGTCTTCCTTTGACCAATCCAGTTCCTAATGTTGTGTCCACACCACCTTTACATCCTCCTCCACCACCACCGCCTCCACCAAAACCACTAATCTCACCACTACCAAATTCTATACCCGTCGATCTGGTCCTGCTCATGCCACAAGATAATCAACCAGCACGCCCCAGGTATGTCCAGATGTTTCTACTAATGATGGGTCGAATAGTGTGTCTATGCAGGGTGTGCCATTACAGGACAACTCGGACCCGACGAGTTCAGTGGTTGATGATCTGGACGTCCCTATTGCGTTCAGAAAGCAGAAACGCAGTTGTGCTTCGTATCCTCTTGCTTCACAGGTCTCATTCCATCGCCTTACAAGAGATTTTCAGAGATTTGCACTGGCTTTATCTTCTGTGGAGATCCCACGGTCATATCAGGATGCATTGAAAATTGATTGTTGGCAGATTGCAATGGAGGAGGAGATGGCTGCCATACAGTTGAGGGGCACATGGAGCTTGGTTATTGCTCCTTCAGGAGCATCTGTGGTTAGCTGCAAATGGGTATTTACTGTCAAGTATCATGCAGACGGTAGCCTGGATCGATACAAGGCACAACTAGTGGCACGCGGTTTCACTCAGACTTATGGAGTGGACTATATGGATACCTTCTCTCCAGTTGCCCGTCACTCTACTCTTCGTATTCTTCTGTCTGTAGCTGTGGTACGTGATTGGCCTCTGTTCCAGCTGGATATAAAAATGCATTTTTGTTTGGGGATCTGCAGGAGGAAGTGTACATGCAGTAGCCTCCGGGGTTTGCTGCTGAGGGGGAGAATCACATGGTATGCAGACTTCATAAGGCAATTTATGGCCTTAAACAGAGTCCAAGGGCATGGTTTCAGAAGCTTTCCCATTTAATTGAAGAACAAGGCTTCAAGAGATCCAATGCAGATCACTCATTGTTTATCCAGAAGACCACTCGAGGTACAACTGTCATCATGGTGTATGTTGATGACATTTTAGTCACAGGAGATGATGCCCAGGGGATAGAGATGACCAAAGTAGTGTTGGATCGTTAATTTGTTACAAAGGATCTTGGCACACTATGATACTTTCTGGGACTGGAGTTTGCCAGGAATGCACGGGGTCTAGTAATGACCCAGAGGAAGTATATTACAGATATGCTGACTGAGACAGGCATGGCTGGATGCAGACCGTCTACTACTCCTATGGACCCTAGCATGAAATTGTATGATAATGATATAGAAGAGGTTGACAAGAGAAGGTATAGAGAAATGGTGGGGAAGCTTCTTTACATAACTATAACCCGACCTGATATTGCCTTTACAGTTAGCCGGGTAAGCCAGTTTATGGAACAGCCGAGACAGATACATATGGATGCTATATATATGATACTCAGGTATCTAAAATCGTCTCCAGGCACGGGATTGTTGTTCAAGAAGGAAACCGATTTATCTATTTCAGCATGTGCGGATGCTGACTATGCAGGATGCCCTAAGGATCGAAAATCTACCTCAGGCTTTGCTGTGTTTGTAGGTAGCTCTCTAGTTTCTTGGAAGAGCAAGAAACAAACCGTTGTGGCTAGATCCAGTGCATAATCTGAATATAGGGCCATGGCACAGGCAAGCACAGAAATGATGTGGGTTCGTGCTGTACTAGAAGATTTGCATGTGGATGTACCTCTGCCCATGCAACTACAATGTGATAATCAAGCTGCATTGCTCATTACCAATAATCCTGCCTTTCACGAGAGAACCAAGCATATTGAAGTAGAATGTCACTACACCAGAGACATGATCCAAAAGGGATTGATTTCTACTTCACATGTTAGTTCTGGGGAGCAGACAACCGACATCTTCACCAAAACGCTTCTCAAAGGACCGTTCCAGAAATGCACTTCCAAGCTGAGCATGATTGATATCTATGCTCCATCTTGAGGGGGAGTGTTGGAAAGAATTATATATATGTGTACTGTTCGGTCTTTTTATTCTTCTATGTTCCATCTTATGTAATTTACCCATAGGGTTTTCTCTATATAAGAGACCCTAGGGTTCACTGGAATAAATACAATTCATAGTTTTTCCAACACTCATGACCATGATGCACATGGTATACTGGGGGCAGGCAGTGTTAAGGGTTTGGAGACCTGAAGGTTAGACACCTTCTCTAGTATTCACTCATCTTCTGAGGAAGTTTCTTGAGACTGTCTAGTTCTGTCAACTTGTGCAGCTCCCCAACTTTACTCTCGATCTAATAAATTTTAGCAAGCTTCTCATAGAATACCCATGAATCAGGAAGTGTGTCTTCTATCAGACCGGTTCTAGCCACCTCTTGGTGTAGACGTGGTGGTGGTGGCTTCTGATATGCACCGGAGTTGATCTATCCACGGTTGCTCTCAGTCATCTCCTTGAGAACCATCCAGACAGATTTGAGATCTCTATTCAAATAGTTACCTCCACATGTCACATTCACTAGGCCTTGCACATCGAGGGTAAGTCCACCAAAAAAACTCTCTACTAGCCTAGTTTGGGACAACTCGTGGCAATGACATCTCTGTAGCATATCCTTGAACCTCTCCCAAGCTTCACGAAATGGCTCGTGAGATAATTATGTGAAATTCGTGATCTGAGACCACATATGATTAGTCCTTCCTAGTAGATAACACTTCTTTAAGAACGTGTATGTCAGGGTATCCCATGTGGTCACCTCTCTTCCTAGATTTGATAACCAATACTAAGCCTTATCTGCTAAGGCATGGGGGAAGGCCCGTAATTTTGTATGAGCTTGAGTTATCCTAGGATGATTCAAATTCTGGCAGACCAGCTCAAACTCTTGTAGGAAGGTAAATGGTTTTTCTATAGGATTGTCATATATTTGAGGTAGGAATGAAAGAAAATGAGGCTTTAAATAAACCTTCTCTTCAATAATCGGGTTTGAGCTAGTTATTGATTTGAACTGCCCTAGGATTATAAGTATGCATTGTTTGGACTTGTGCTCCTGCATTCTGTCCTCTACCAGCTAATTGGCTTGTAATCTCTTATTTCAATGCTTGAATTCTGTCTATCTAGCCACAATCTGATTTATTACATCATCTCGACCATCATCTTCTCTCTTTGGAGGTCTCTTCTTCATCTTCTTCACTGAGATTGAAAACGGGATTTGTGTAAGTCATCATGAAACATAGGACAATCTATAAACACCGAGGTGAGAGTAAATCTCGGTGTGAAAATAAAAGAGAGGATTGGTTTGGGTTTGATCAAATCCTATGATTGATTGACTTGAGTGAAATCTAAGAAGAGAGTCATCTTGATTCCTAGATGTCATGACCGTCCCTCTACAGCTGGAGTACTCAGCAAACCGATTCCACGCACATACCTTTCCACATTCGAAACACATGATATAAATATAAGCAGGAGAAAATGGCACAAAAGAAGATTGGAATCTAAAATTTCTTTATTTTCCATTCATAACATGTCCATTGTTCATTCATTACAATCCATATCCATAAAAAATTATAAGTATTCATCAAAAATTGGGTGCATACATACATAGTACATCTCATGTCTCTCAAAATGCTACATGTAAAGAACAATAAAAGCTACAATAAGTATTGTAACTATAGCTCACAGAAAAAGAAGTAGCTCCAAGTTACTCACTGTTGCGGCTGCTTCTGAGAACCTGTGGAATCCAACGCAAGGGTACGTCATAAGAAAAGTTGCCCAGTACGATATAAAAAATTCAACAAGGTATTAAAAGTGCAAAAGAAATGATTGGGTAAATCGTTTTCAAAGAGAAATAAATTCTAAACATCCTCATTAGTTATGAATAAGCCAAGCTTCGTGGACAGTATGTGGACTTGGTCCGTGTGAGACCTCACACTATGACAATAAGGCAATAAGAAGACCTTAGGGTTGAGGTTCCTCCATAGGCATGGGTACAATGCATCCTAACTAAGTTCCCAATACGTCCACTTGGCTTCACTTATCAAATTGTAGCTCACATTCCGAAATCAAATTCCAACCCATGAATCATTGTGAATCGTCCAAGTCCACTACCCACGTGTAAGAGTCCACGATGGTGCAGGGCACAAGTCAGGGTACTAATTACTAAGATCATTCTTACCATAGTCGGAATCACCACGACCTTCCCAATCCTCCTTATGCACAAGAGACTTGTATTTCATTCCCAACTTTATTAAATCACATTACTCGGAACTCCCCTTTTAGTGCTTCCACTTGGAATACCAATCAATGTGGCCTGCATCAGCCAATACACGAGTGTTATCTATAAGTGAACGGACGAAGCACTAGACTACCAACCATGACTACTTGGCTCGTAGTCAAAGCACCGGACTAAAGGCACGCATGTACTGAGGATGAACACCGAGTGATGAATCATCGGTGTTCCAAGCAACATGTCCCCCAACTAACGCAACTGTTGGGTTCGTGGCGTATAAGTTTCTACCCAGGGCCCCAAGGGTGCATGCCCCTCCCTTGGCGGCAACTACTCCACTACCCGATCACCATGATATCTCACCCATATGATAACAATTACCCTGAAGACAATTCATATTATCTTTCTATTTAGGCAAATATCTCTATCCTCTGCATGTTCCCGCTTTCAATCACTCATTCATGACTACTGGACATCAAATTCCTACATTGATTTCATGACCAAGGAACTAAGAATGTTTATATCTAGAGGCATTTCACTTTTAGAAATGAAGAAATCAACACATAGGGTCCCTCTCTGCACACATAAAAGTTGTCAAACAAAATTGAGGGATAACAAATAGGTCTGCAGGTGAGCGTAATCATATGCCCGTGTTAATACAGATTAAGCGTCTCATCAATCAGCCCAATACCATCATAAAAACATGTAAATATCCACCTGTAACTCATGCTTAGTCCAATCCAGTTACCAACTGCTAATTCCCACAAAATCAGGGGTGTGATTATGAGGAATAGATTACTAAAACCTGAAATTGAATTTAAATTTAGATTTCAACAATATTAAATGCAAGCAACAATTACCAACCAAGTTGGAACTCACGGTTAAGATAATTATCAGACCTAATTTCCCATTATTTGCACAGACAATCTGGAGACATGCCAGCTTCAGTTTAAAAATAATAAAAAGTAACACATCCTTAATCCGGGCATTCTAATATTAGGATCCGGTTAAGGCAACAGAATTAGCTCATTATAGCCTAATTGAGACATTTATCAACCCAAAATATAGTTATGGCAACAACATTAGCACATTATAGCCTATTTCAAGCATTCTATATTCTAGTTTTATTATTCACTGAAAAATATATACATGATCCATTTCCATTCCTAAACTATTAACATCTCATGATCTCGAAATGTACAACTACGAAGAGGGTTTTTTAAAGTCAAGGGCGTAAAGCAATTTTAGTTTCTTAAAGGAAACAATGCATCATTGATATCCAAAGCGGATCTCAACTCCTCTATTTATGAAGTATAATAAGGCTCTCTGGAAATACAACACAGTTTTAAGAACAGGAGTGTTTCATATGAAAACTAGAAGGAAAGGAGCTGCCTAAAGAAAACAACTTCGTTGCTGGATTTGACAACGACATTATGAACAGGAGAAGAGATCGGTTAAAAACGCAAAAGCATGCTTGAGATCCAAAGCGGTGCAGCAGCTATTGACAATATGGATGGTAGACTCATAATCAGAGGGGTGTGCTTGGTCAAAAATACCTATACCACCCTAAATATGGATGGGTAGGGAAGGGGATTCATCACCTACAAAAAACCAAAGGAAAAACAATGGCATGCTCTTACATCCCCCTTAGCGTTCACTAACCACAGTGTATCATCATGTTCCGCAATGCCAACTACCTTGACAGTCCTACAGCCTTCATCTAAACAAACAACCAATTCAGGGACCTCCATTTTGGATATTTTTCAAGAAGAAAGGGTGGATGTCAAAAGAGGCCAACACCCAAACTTCCGTTTTGGAATGTTTAGCATGTACTCAAGTTCCTATGACAATCATTTTAATTTAACTGCTTTCATCCCAATTTAAAGTATGCAGCATTGTACACAAAGACTCAGCATATTTTCTACTAGACAAAATAAATCTGTACCCCTATGAAGTCGTGAGAAGAACAATTGAATTTTCTTTTTTCTCAAATTACACAGAATCATAACATTTAAACAATATTTTTCCTTTCTTGAAACAAACTAATTAAGTACTACCCATTTATTCACCAAGGATCTGATCAGAAAGCCAGAAACCAGTTACCTCTACGAAAAAAACTGCAACAGCCAGAAGTCCAAATGTAAAATAGATCATAGCACTCCATTAACTCATATTAACTCGTTCCTACATGACATACATGTAGAAAGCTAATTTCAAGATATTTCTTCCACCAAATAATTTTGGTTAAATGAAAAAAAGCAAAAAAAGACTTTTAATATCAAGCCACATTTCCAAGTCCACAAGACCGTAGTTCATTGAATTATATTCTGACCTTATGGAAAAGATCAAAATTGCTCAATATCCAGAATCAAGTAATTTTCTTGACAAATGAATATCGGTACCAAAAGAAGAAGAAGAAATACAGCCTCCAAAACCACCGAAGTTAGCAAATTACACAGAATAATGAGATATCATCAATTAGTACCCCAAGTATCCCTAAGGCTCTAATGATATTCCAACCATAGGACCAAATCACGTGGAATCCACATCAAGAGGAAAGGATAACATCGTACCTCAGAGCTTGCCACTTCGATTTCTTCTTCTATGGAGAAACGATGTGTTCGGCGTTCCGTTGATGAAGAGAACCCACACACTCGGTGACCTCTACCTCCTCTACGCGATGATGGCTTCGGACATATACTCCGACAATCTCCGACGGTGCTCCGACGAGGGGGTGAAGGATATGGAAAGATCCTTAAGTGCATCATAGAAGTGTGAGGATCGCATTGTATGCGATCGGGAGCGACTAGTCGTACTAGTTGATCGGGGTAGCGGAATTTAAAATTTTGAACGATGAAACCAGATGATCCAAGAACACTTCTCGGTTCATTTCATCTAAATCACAAACAAGTATTAGGTTTACCTCTTAAAGCGTGGTTGTGATCGAGTCTCTAAACGAAGAGACCTCCTGTCACAAGTCCGGTCTGACGGAGGAGACGCTTACAAGCGCGTTGATGAAACGCGTGCTCCTCGTAATCCATGTTGATGATCCAAGCGGCGAATCTCTTGATCTCATTACACGAGATCCAACGTCTTCTTCACGAGCGAGGCGCACCGAAGGAGATGGAGATCCACGAGCAAATGATCTGGCAGCATAACAACGATGCAAAGCGATAGCGACTCTCTCTAGGGCGCCATGGTGGACGGTCACATTGAGAGAAAGAGATGGTGTGTAGATAGAGAGGGAGTGAGCATACTACAATTGTGTAAAGAAGAGCCAGGGTTGCCTCTTCTTATATAATATTTTGGGAGTCCATGGATCCCAATCCATGGACAACACAAAATCAATGGATGAGATTGATTTGTGTTTCTTTCAATGGCCATGATTTTGTTGTGAAAACATAATAATAATTAATTTAATTTAATATATATTGAATAATCAATATAAATTAATTTCAAATTAAATCAATTATCATTGGAGATAATTGGGAAGGAGATGAACATCCTACCATGATAAGGGGGACAACCACCCAATCCAATTAGGACTTGGTGGTCGTCCGCCACCTTTGTTGATGGATGGCAATCTTCTTCCAATTTCATGAGATTACATTATCTCATGAAAATATCCAATATTTTACAACATCATTTGTTGTAAATTATCTCACAATGATAATTCATAATTATCTTGTGAATACTGCAATCATGCCATTGGATATTTGTGAATCACATTCACAAGCAAAAATAAATGTAAATTATATTTCCAATTAATTATCCAATGTGAATACAATTCACATCAATAAGTAATTAACATATATAAATTACAATAGGCTCTCTCCAATATATTATAAATCACATTTATATTATATATATATATATGAATAATTTGGATAGTGCTATCCACATTATTCATATCAATGATAACTAAATTACATTTAATCATCTTGGATATCTATTCTCATGTGTCCAGATAATATGAATCTCATTCACATTATTCACATCTTTTGATAATTAAATCACGTTTAATTATCTTAGATAATCTCCATATAATATGAATCAAATTCATATTATTCACGATAATTAAGTCATTTACATCTTTTGATAATTAAATCACATTTAATTATCTTAGATAACTCTCCATATAATATGAATCAAATTCATATTATTCATGATAATTAAATCATTTACATATTTTGATAATTAAATCACATTTAATTATCTTAGATAACTTTCCTTATAATATGAATCAAATTCATATTATTCCTGATAATTAAATAACATTTAATCATCAATCTCCTCAGTGCTCAGATACATATATCAGCAATTAAATTATCCTTGAACTCTTTCAAGGGTAATGCGCTTTCTCCGTGGATACTTGGAGATAAGGACAAGGCGATTGTACGTTCCACATATAGTGACTTGGATATTGAGATCAAATCTCAAATCTAGATCTTGCAGATCTCCCATAGATGTTTGATTAAATCAAAATCGCAAATCTAATCTTCTTCATTGCATCTGAATCGCATTTAGATCATTGCCCAACATTTAGACCAAGATCAGATTACTTCTCTATTGAGAGGAGTCACTAACTTCCAAACACATTTCATCACTCCTAGGAATGGAAGCGTCATGGTTATACAATCGTTTATGATAACATTACCCTCAGGTATTCCTAATACATGTACATCCTGCATACTAGAAGACCTAGAATAAACCCGAAGTTTTAGATCTCTTTTAGACTGTCTCCTTCATTTATCATTAAGTTTCTCATTTGACTATTGGGAGTTAGTATAGATTATATACTTTCCGAAAGCATATATCATACCCAGGTGTTGATCATATACTTTCTAAAAGCATATATTAGACTAGGCCAACAGGCTGGGGGCCTACCCGCCAAGCCCTCTCATGGGTCGGGCTTGTGCTAGGAGATTTGGGAATGGGCCGGCCCGACCCGACCCGCAAAAAATAAAAAATATATAAATATAAGTTGAATAATACACGTATTAATATAATACACTTCAAAATTTTCATATGTGACACTAGTTTTAAATAAAATTAATAGTTTATATGTCAAGTAACATGTAAACTACTTATATTAGTTATATAAAGTATAAATGGTATTAATAAAATCATTTGTATATATTAAATACCATTATAAAATGCAATGGATAAAGAGTGAAATGGGCCATGGGATGGCCCATGGACAGATTTTGGACATAGGTTTTTGAACCTCGACCCGTTCGGCCCGGCCCATGGGCCAGCCCGGCCTGTATTTTGGCCAGGTTTGGCATATATCAGACCTACAAATTTAGTCAAGCTTCCAAAGTGAGAAGACTGTGCACGTAATTTGATCCCAATATCTCATGAGTGAGCTCATGCACTCCAGTTCAGTAAATGAACATGTATGATCCCTTTGAGAGATCGTATTACTCATATGCCCTTGTATGCATGATGAATCTCGGATTCATCACTATAAATCTCATTTATTAAGCTCAAATCCCTCAAAATCAATAGCATTTATACATCTATTCTTCATAATTAGCATTCATGCATGTTTTCATAAGAATTTCATTTTAGCACTAATTTCTGCACAAAATAAGAAGCCAAAAACCTAAGCCAAAAATGACCTGTAAATAGCCAAACTTCCCTGATTTTTAACTCATTCATGCTAACTCCTTATACCACAAAACCACCTCTACTGTGTACATATCACTAACAAGAATAAATGAAAAATACAAAAAAATCATTAACCCAAATAAGTGGACCAAAAACCCAAACCCTAGTTTCAGGATCTACGGACTAAAAACCCCATATCTTCCTCATCCAGTGTCCGTTTTTATCCTACTCACTTTTGAACTAATGTACATTAAATTACCTTCAAAACAAGACCAAGTTCAAGTGAATCGGAGCTCATATGTGAAAGTTGGGTTTTGGGCCTCTTTTGTACATTTTGTATTTTAGCTTATTTTGACCTATTATTTTATATACATATTTAACCTATTTTAGTTTATTTATTTTTCGTTTGTCTTCTTTGATGAAAGTTATATTAAAATACACAAAAATTCAAATCCAAACCAAGCTTGAAATCGAGGAAACAAATTGAGTCCGAGTCATCTCTAACCGACTGTACAAAATTGGTCTTTTTCATATTTTATTTCATTTCTTCTTTTTCTTAATTAATAAAAATACAAAAAATTAGATTAATGTGTCTATATTTATTTTTGATTTTACCATATTTTTTTCCGGATTTTCATCTGGTTTAAAAATGACATAAAAATTACAAAACCCAAAAATCAAGGTATTCTATGTACATGAGATACCCCAAAAATATCACTTTGTGCAATTGATCGATTTTGGTTTTGATGTCTTCATGAAAGTTGTAGATCTCATCGAGACGAGTAATTTTTGTGAAGAAACTTTGTCGATATGAGGTCGTTTGCTATTTATTTTGTATTTTACAAAGTATTTTATTTCGAATTTTGTGGTGCTGACACGTGGCAGCTCCTGAAGCCGCCACGTGTCAGCAATTTTTGTATATATTATTATATCGTTTTTATATAAAAAATAAAATAAAATAAAATAAAAGGGCCGCACTTGCAAGGCACGTGCCTTCCAGGCACGCGCCGCACACGTGCATCGCCCCTCTTTCCCCCTTTTAGCACCACGTTGCGACCTCCTGGCCGCCTGATCTCGGCCGATCGGACAGCTGAGGAGCGTAATCCTCCCATGCCTCCTCCCCCATTCTGGCGCCACCGCTCCGTGATTTCTGCCACGAATCGGCCGCCTTCTCCATCACCGATCTCACTCCGATTACCCCCAATCCTGCAAATCTCGAACTTCCCCGATCAGCCCCTCACCCAGATCTCCTAATCTCCATCATTGCGATCCCAAATCAAATCCTCGATCGCCTCAAACCTTCCATCTCTGCAACCCCCGATGCCCCTATTTAAATGCAGGACCGCCCCTCGTCGTTCTCATCCGTCGATTCACATCAGAAACGAGAGCGCCTCCGTCGAAGGTGACAGCTCCGGCGACGCTCTGGCCATAGCCCCGTCGAGCCACTGCAACGAACATCTCCGACAACCACCGCTACGTCTCCGACCATCGACGTCATCGACCACCTTCACCAACGCCGCACCAGTCCTCCGCCTTCATCCTCGATCGCCGTCACTACCACGCCACCTCTCCTCCGACGACCCTCGGCCGTGTGTCGGCCAACGCCCTCCGCTCGATCAAACGCCCCCCTCCGTCTGAGCCGTTGACGCGATCGCCACTCCCAGCCATTGGATACTACCGCCATCAACGGTCCAGATCCAATCCAAGCCTTCATCCGAGCCGATCGCCCAACCATTTGCCTCGGGTCAAGCCAAGGCACAGACGCAGGACACGTGGCGGTCCGAATTCATACCTCCCACCGTGCGTGCCAATGCACATGGGGGTCAAGTGACGTCGAGAATATTACAGAGACCCCCCTGGTCTTTCTCCTTTTTGCACTGGCACCCACCGACCAAGGTCACGTGCTTGGCACGTAACCTATTGGTCATTTTGCAGAGAGTACCTCTGCTTTACGGTAATTACTTTTTTATTATTTACTTATATATTTAGTATTTGCAGAAAGACCCCTATGTTCCCCATTAAGTTTAGACCTCACATTGACATTATTTTATTTATCCAAAAATAGCATGATGTTTGTCATTTAATTCTCTATATTTTGACATATTGTGGACATTTTTGTGATCGTTGGTTAATTAATAATTATTTATTTGGTGAAAAATTGCATATTTTGATCATTTTGTGCTCTTAAAATTGCCATTAATTAATCATTGCTCTAAAAATTTCCAAAAAATCACCTGTTATAGAGTTAATTGTGCTTGACATTATGCCCAAAAAGATTTGCATTTGCATGCATAGTTTGCCCTGTAAAAATCATTTTGCATATTTTAGTATTTGATTTTTAATAGGTATTAAAACTTGTATTTTCGAGGTTTAGGATTTTTCTGAGATCAATCACCTAGTGATAGATTTTAGATAATTTTATTCCTTGAAAATAATTAGGTTTAATATTTCTTATAATTAAATATTGAAATTCATTCTATTTGCAATTAAAAATTCATAAAAAAAATCATATTGCATCCAAAAATTCCAAAAAAGTACAGTGCATTCATTCTGTCATAATTATCATCTCGGCCAAGTTTCATATTTTTCAGACATTATTTGAGCATAATGTGCATTTTGGTCCCTAAAATAGGCCGAAAGTGCATTTTGCATCCTTTATTGCATTAAAAAATCCAAAAAAAATCACCTCGAAAATCGTGCACGAATTTTGATAGACATAATTATAGGTTGTTCCTTTTCCTCCTTGTGTTCGCCCTTGGGACTTGCTCAAGTAAAATAAACATAAAACCACTCGATTAAAAATTGAATAATTATTTGTGGTTATTTTCTTGATCGATTCTGATTGCCGCCTACAACGACCGACAAAATCAAATCATTTTTTACGCATGATCAAATAAATACACATTTTTAACGCAACGAATATCGGACCCGTCAGATGGCGCAGTTGTTGGGAAGGCAAACAACTTAGTTTTATGTTTTGAAAAATTTTCGTTCGGTTTTTCCGTATTCGGGTAGTCTGACCCTTGAATTTTTCATTGTAAATTCCATTTTTTTCCTGCATTTATTTTTAGCATTTATTTCTTTTATTTTATTTTTGATTTATTTTTGAGTCACTCTCTTACATTCTCTCTCTTATTTTTCTTGCGAGGTACTCGTCGTACGTGGAGAGGTTTTTCAGGAACCGACGCATCTTCACTGACTTCTGAAAAAGCCGCAATTAAATTAAGATCGAGTCGAGTCGTGAGAGAGCGTAGAGTCTAGGTTTTTAATTTCTACAAATTTTTAATTTCTGTAATTAATTGCTCATTTCTAGCAGTGTCCATTTGGACTCTCGCGTGTGTAAAAAGACATTGAACTCTTTCTATGGTGTGACGTGGCCTGTTTCACTCTCCGGTGAGGGTGGGGCCCGACTTGAGTGGCGATTAGGATAGACCTGTACATACGGCTCTCAGAGCATTTTAAATTTTGATTGTGCTCGTAGGATTAAGCCACACTTCACCATTAATTGAGACACACATTAGATCGTTCAATTTAGCCAAATTCAACTCAATTCTTCCCCGCTAATAGAACTTTCTCCTAGGTGCGGTTTTTCATTGGCTTGCATTCATTTAGAATAATATTTCAATTCTGTATTGTATCCCACATGGAGATTGTGAGGATTTACTGTAAGTCTTCTAACTGAGCATACATCATCATTTTCGCATGCATCGGCTTTTCCCGAATTTTTCCCTCTTGTTTTGCCACATAATTTTTAAGGAAATTGGGACTGGACGGTAGACGTGCATTTGTGCTCATTTTATTCTTCAGTGATCCCCTAATTAAAATTGGGACTGCTAAATATAGCTAATTTCAAAATAACCCATAAAATCAAGAATTTTTGCAAAAGAGCAACCCCGACCTTGGATTCTTTTATTTTTCTAAGTGAGCGAGAGACGACACTTAAGGCTAGAGCCCAAAATAGGATTTGCATATTGACTATTGATTCTACCAAAAACGATTAGCTACTTCTCAGTGATGATCTACGGGTAGCCGGTAAACGGTCCGGATTTCCTTAGCAAAGTGGGTGGTTTAGAGGATACTGTGTAAGGCTCCGTCCTCAAGTAACGGGTAGCCTTTCTACGGTCCGTACTTGCTCCCATATTGGATGAAAGTAGGTGCAACTAGTCGTAAGAATTCGGACCAGTCATTACGAAAATTTCGGTAACCAACAACTCACTTAATTATTTTTCAAAATTGTTCTGTCATCAATTAAAATTGAAAAGATAATAGCCGAACTCTTACGGCCTCATTGTGTGAGTTGGTGAACCCGGGGTTTGATTTGTGTTTACATTGGTGTGCATGAACCGATATCGAAGATCAAAAGCCATACATTTGATAAAAATTTCTTTTGACTATCCCGTGCAATCATTTCTCTTCTTTTCTTGATTTAAACCTCATCATGGAACTCTTGTGCAAAAACTCTTAAAGGCCCAACCACTCATTCCTTTCATCTCTTTCAAAAATGGTGGAACATTTATCTGAAAATCCATTAAAGCTATATTATGAAAATGAATTTGTCTCGATTAGGCTCAAATCAACTAAATCCTCTTCTTTCAATAATCCTCCAATATTTGTGGGAGACTTTCACCTGCGGATGAATTCGGCCCCCTCATTGAATTCCTACCCGAATCATCCGACATCACCTGACCACTTACCATCTTGGACTGAACTGTCTTATTCTCGATTTCTCGCAAATGAATCATTTCAAACTAATTTTGAATCTCATGACTTGCCGAGAAACCAAATCCAGATGGAGAAATCCTCACTAAATGATCATCAACGTTGGATTGACCGCAACGATCAGATCCCTATTGACCAACCTGAATACCACTCCTTTGATCAACCTATATATACAGAGGACCACATGGATGATATCGACACATATGAACCCTGTATGACCCCATTATTTAAGGATACGATCAATCATGGCCATGGAAGTAGATTCTACTCAAACCAGGACTACATGCCCGAGTCACGGCATGTTGAGTATGACACCTACACATTCTCGCAAAATCCTTCCACTGAGCAGACTCCTTCCATAATTTTTGAGGAAAAATTTTCAGAAAATAATGATCATATGTCGGATACTCCTCTCAGAGCATACAGGAAAATGGAAGATGAAATTATTGAACATAAACCAACTGCTCTCATGATTGATCATGAACAGAATTTTGAAGATGACATATCGAGGATGAATAAAAGATTCGAATTAATGGATACTTCGATTCCTCGCTCCTAGAGACCTTAAAGTCATGTTGCACGTACAAAAACCTCGACAAGCTCGAGGCGAGGGCTTTCGTCTACTTCTGAAGCTGGATCAACTGGGATATGAGGTGGGTGGTGAAGCTCCAACGAAGATGGTGGACATAGCTTCAATTCACTCTAATTTTTGTGAAATTATAAAGGAACAATGGGGTAAAAGATGGAGATGCGTAAGGGCTTGGAGATGGAATGGTCTTGGAGTCGAAACAATGTGGATTACTTGATGATACGAGGCCGTAGCTCTAAGCTCCGGTTAATGAAACCATTAGATTTTCACCTAGGTTACTGTCTGATTAAAGAAATTAAAATCTAAGATATGTTATGGAATAGAAATGAGATGAAAATATGGAATGAAACAACTCTACAAGTGCTATGCCTAGAGTAGACAAAGCGTCGCCTGAAGAAGACCTCCAACGAGATGGATCTCCTCCTCCTCCTTTTTCTCCTCGCCGTCAGGTCGGGGAAGCTCTCCTATCACCAGAGATTCATGCTCGATGGGTCCTTTGGGGTTACAAAGGATTAGGAGGGATAAAAATTGCAAAAGGGAGGTAAAGCTTCGACTTTATAGACATGGAGTAGGGCAAACAGGGGAAGAAGATGACTGGAGGAAGGAGTATGGCTTGTGAAGGCAAGGGCATGGACGAAGGAGAAGGATGATCAGATTACAAGATGGTGGAGGTCTCGAGATGAATGGGAGAAGGGAGGTGGCATGAGAAATGGAATAAAATGGGTGCCCTTGAAGCTCTAACACACAGGATGGCTGAGGAAAGGCAGTTGACCTGGGGTCAACAGTCCTCAGCTCCAGGTTAGTCCACGTGGACCAACTAGGAAATTGGGGAAATAAAAACCTTTATTATTTTATTTTAAAATAGTAAAGGATTTTTTTAATTTTCACTTAAAATATAAAAAAATATTTATTATTTTATATAGTATTAAATTCAGATTTTTATTTTTTTAAAGTTAATTTATTACATATTAATATTTACATGTATATATACATGTATATGTAGTATTTTACTTATTTTATTTTTATTTATTATCTCATATATTATTATTAAATACATGAATTTTATATATTTATATCTTATTTAAATACATTTTTACATATTCTCTATATACTTTTATGAGTTTATTTATATACTTAAATAATTATGTATGTACATTATGTAAGTATATATAGGTATAGTTTACCTATATTATAAAGTAAATTATTTTTTTAATAATTTTAAGGGTTTTATTCTAATTTTATCATATATATATTTTTAATAATATTTACAAATATATAAAAATATAAGAAAGCTAAAAAATATAAAGAATAAATATATTTAATATTATTTACAGTTATATTACACAATGAGGGCCCAAGCCAACTTTTTAATTTTTACTTCAAATTAAATGAAACTACCTTCATTAAATAGATATTTTAATTTTATGAACAATAAAGTCAATTTGTTGAAGTTTGATTCTGTATGGAGGAGATGCATATCTATAGAGTTTTCTTTGTAGATTTTTATTCTGTGCCCCGAGCACACTGTGCATTATTTTTGAATGAAATAATTTTTGTTTTTTTCTTTGTATTTTTATGTACAATATTCATATAGAGGGTTTACTAATTTTAGGTATAAAAATAACAAAATAAAATAGGTCCCAAATATCTATTTATTGTCAAATCAAATTAGGGATTTTAAGTGTTTTATGTACAGCTTCACTACCCTATCTCCCCCTACTTTATTCCTTATCGACCAAGTCATCATGATCACTGGGTATCAGGGTCTAGGTCGCTCAGTGCCTTTGACACTTCATTCTTTTTCTTTTATTTTCCTTATTCTTTTATTTTGGAATTAGATACATTATTTCATACAATATTTTATATAGTAGAGTGTTATTTTGTACAAATTAATTCTATATACATGCATTTAGATAGGGATGTAAGGCGAAAATTAAAGAATAACGGTGATGAAATGGAGATTCATCAGCGTGCTAGTTTACTAGATAGGTATACTACTGCACAACATCGATAATAGATTTAACATTTCTCCCTTAAGTTGTCTCATGTATCAATGCACCTGTATGGTGTATTCTGCACCGGTGGTGACCTAGGCATGGCTTTTTGCATCCTTTTTGCTATTTTGGCATGTTTTCATGGGGTTGTGGCCCCCCTTCTTATTGATGTGTTTTCCACCCCAGCCACATTGTTTAACTCTCATTTACTTGCATTCATACACCATATACTCATAATAAAGAGAACAATACAATATTAAAATATCATAAGTCATGCCTTAAGAATTCCCTTTGACTCTCTGGTTATTCAATCATATAAAGATCACTCTGCCATCCGGTACCTGCAAAGCAAGAAGGATGCCAAGCCTAGTTCGATTCGATGGATCCTTCTACTCCAAGAGTTTGATTTAGAAATCCGAGACAAGCCTGGAGTAAAAAATGTGGTGGCAGACCATCTTTCCAGAATAGTCGAGATCAAGACTTCTGAGTAGAATATAATTCCAATCACACAGACCTTTCTAGATGAGGAAATTCTGTCTGTCGCCTTGCTCCTCTGGTATGCCGATATAGTGAACTACTTTGTCTCCAAGAATACCCTACTTGATTGGACAAAGCTCAAAGTTCTTAAATTATTGTTAGACATACATTTCTATCAGTGGGAGGATCCCCATCTATTCCGTGAGGGTGCAGATTGCATCTGGAGGAGGTGTATACCTCACAAGTATCCTAGAACATTGTCATTAACTTGAAGTTGGTGGACACCATTCTAGAAAGACAATGGCAACCAAAGTGCTTCAATGTGGCCTCCGATGGCCAACACTCTTTAAGGATCTAGTTGAGTATGTAAAAAGATGCACTAACTATTAGAGAATGGGCGGCACAATCAATTTGAGAGATACAATGCCCCTAAAATACATTCAGATATCAGACGTCTTTGATGCATGGGACATCCAGGGTTTTGAGTACATCATGTCGGCCGTTGATTACGTGAGCCGTTGAGTGGAGGCTATCCTCGCTCGAGACGCAGATAGTCGAACTGTTTGTTGATTCCTTAAAAACAATATTATCTCGCAGTTCGAGATACCAAAAATCTGATATCAGATGGGGGAAGCCACTTCATAAACAAAGAGGTCAAGAAATTGACCAAAGAATATGACATTGAACATCGTGTTGCCATGTCGTACTACCCATAGTCTAATGGCTTAGCTGAATGTTCAAATATGGAGATAAAGACAATTTTGTAGAAGCTTGTATAGTTTGATACGAAGAACTGGTCACAACTGCTTGATTCAATTCTTTGGGCTTACTGTATTACATACAAGTCTCCTCTAGGCATGTCTCCCTATTGCCTCGTCTATGGCAAGCCATGTCATCTGCCCATGGAACTTATTTATAAATCATTATGGGCACTGAATATGTGTAACTTGGATTCCAAGAAAGCTAGAAAGAACAGAAAAGTTGATCTAAACCGTCTACTTGAGTTTAGAGACAATGCGTACAACAACATCCTAATGTACAAGGAGAAAGTGAAGAAATGGCATGATAAGAACATCTGTAGGAAGACTTTCGAGCTTAGGAAGAAGGTATGGTTGTTTGATGCAAAGTTGAAAATATTTAAAAGCAAGCTAAAAAGGAAGGGGACATGGCCATTCTTAGTGAGAATTGTGCGTGACAATAGAAACCTATTGATATTTGATTTGTCACCTGATGCATAGCCTTTTGTGGTGAACAGACAGTTGCTGAAGACATACTAAGAGCATGATACATTCTTGTCCGTTGTAGACCCAATTCAAGTTGTATTTCAAGAAGAGCTTACAGATACAAATGGATCAGATATTTAAGCTCAAAAATTAAATAAAGATCATTTTCTTATTTTTTATCTTTTCTTCTTTCCTCTTGTCATTTCTGAATCTTCTGAAATGCACTCACCCCTTTCATCACTGTTATAATTAGGATATACTTCATCCGAAGTATAGGGGGGATGAGTGCCTCAGGTTGTTCATTCCTTTATCCCTTACTTGTCTCCCAACTTGTTGATATTCTGTCTATACTTAGGGATATCTTACACTAAGTATAGGGGGATGATAAATGGTGTTTTGCAAGAGGTAAAATGTGAGTCGTCAGTGTAGATAAATCGCTCAAAACAAAACCCTAGTTGATCAAACAAAATTCAATGAAATAGGATGGAGAGAAGAAGAATGATGAATAAAAGTAGGCTCTCTCCTATTTTTTCTACACTATTTATTTTACTAGGTAAGTGCACCTGTGTAGAACTCAAGGAGGTAGAATAGCTAGATGAAGAAAGCGAGAAAGCGAGAAAAATCTTTTTATTGATTTTGATTTATTTTGAAAATTTTACTTTATTTTTAATTTTCAAATTTTTATTTAATTTTTAAAGTGGTATTTTTCAAACGATTTATCTAGTATATAATATGTGAAAATATGTAGTAGATAGATGATACTATATAGTAGAGAAAATGCTCGAGTGAGGGCTCGAAAAGGTCTCAAAACAAACTCAAAATGATTCGATAAATGAAGAACCAAATATCGATAAATTCTCAATAAAATCCTTCGAAAATAAAAACAAAATAAAATGTAAAAAATTCTACAATATAATAGTGTCTAGAGTCAACAATATGTCTAAAGTCTAATGTAAAAATAATAAAAAACGAAAATACAAGAAAGATAAGGGCTTTTCTTTCAAATAGGTCCTTGGTCAGGGACCTATTTGCAAGAAAAGATCTGGATTTTTCAAATAGATCCCTGTATAGGGACTTAAATGCAATTCTACAAACTTCTGGAGAACGTATGAAATCTGGCAGCAGCTTGTGCCTATGGTGCAATTTTTCCACCATTTCACTTTCGGTTGGGATTAGATGAGGCATTGCGATCATAGCCATTCGTGGATGACATACGTCGATCACCTGTGCGATGAGTTCTTTGGAGTGTTCTTCCCCTTTTCTGGAGTGACGACGATGGATTTCTCCTCTTTGGTCGATCTCCGACGATGGGAGAGCGGTGGCGAGCTCCTACAGGGTCAAGAGGGAGTCGCCTTCTCCCTCTGAGCTCTCCTGCGGTGAGAAGGAGTCGGAGAAGATGATGAATGCTGGAGAAGGCTACGGCTAGGGTTTGAAACCCTAGCTCCCAGTGCTCAATTGCTTTGCGAAGAAGTTGATGGATCTCCAAATGAATTCTGATGTTTCTCCAGATATCGTGATACCTGCAAATTAAGATATTGATTTGCTCGATTCCCAAAGGAATCAGCCTAAGATTTAGAAGATATTGCAGTTCAAAATAAGGTTCTAGATAGTGATTTGGAAACAAAAAGGAGGCGATTTGAGATAAAATTGAGAGTGGATAGCTTTTGAATGTGAATCAGAGAGGTTAACTAAGGTGACTAATTCAAGTGATTAACATCACTAATCAGGCACGAAACATGATGAAATTGAATGGGGTGAAGAATGAACCTAGGGTTAGAAGGTGTATGACCTTCAAGATCTTCGCTCGTTGGGGCAACTTCCCGGAGCTGGAAGACGCTAGAAGCGACGACTCAAGGCCAAGGGAGGCCCTGGAAATCTCCTCCGATGATCCCTAATCCATGCGAAGCAGTCATCGAGCACTGTCACTGCAGGTGGTGGTCGGAAACTATGGAGAAAGGTGGGCTCTCGGTCAGTTTGTTTTGGTAGTAGGAGTAGTTAGTTGCAACTAAGCAACTTTGGGAATTTTTTTGGTGAAATGGTGAAGGGTTAGGTTAGAATAAAGGGTAGGCATGGAAGTAGGTGGTTTGGTCTAGGAGATAGATGATTTAGATGGAGTTTATGATGAAAGAGGATGCGAGTAGAATTAGGTGAAAATGGGTCGTTGGAACAACATCCAACATATTGTTTTTGAAGAAGAAGAATCTGGTGTTGACACGTGTCAACACCTGGTTGGTCAAATGAATAAATAAAGTATAAATCAGGTAATAAATATTAAATGATATTATTTTAATTAAGTATAAAAATAGAAAATGTTAATAATTTATTTATCTAAATTATAGAATAATTTATTTTGATAAATAATAAATGTTTAACGGAATATAAATATTATATTAATAAATAAGTATATAGTATACTTATTAAATAGGTATTTGATTTTTATTTAATAAATTAAGAAATAATACCTTATTTTTATATTTTATTAATTATTAGGATAATAATTAAAACATATATGAACTTTTGTGGATTTTGATAAATTAATTTAAGTGTATTAATAAATTTAGGTATACTATCTGTAGTTCAATTTCATCTATAAAGACTATTAAATAGTGTCGAATTTTTTTGAAAATCATGGTTAAAATACAAGATCAAGGAAATAATAAAAATTGTAGAATTAACGAAACTATAAATCTGTGTTCTATATAAAATAAATAACCCAGAAATCCCTTTGTCATTAGGTCCCAAAATTGACTTTTTGCAAACGGATTCCAATTTTAGTGAAACCACATCCATTAATTGGAGAATATTATTTTATGAACTTTAAAGGTGAGTAGAGTGAAATTGGAGTTTGTATTAGAAAGTTATGATGTTCGAAACTTGAGAATTTAACAATTTAAAAGTTGGATTTCTTGGCATATATACAAGATAATATTTTTAACCATTTTTATATTTTTCTATACATTTTTAAAATAATTAGAGAAAGAGTTTAGTGAAAAATATGTACATATGAATTAATTAAAAATCAATGAAGATTTGATAATTATTTAATAAATAATAAAGAATGTGTGAAGTGAATAATTAATTATTTTTATGGTTTTCTTTCCTTATCTCCTCCTACTTGTTTGTTTGTCGACCAATCCATGCTGACTTGGTCTCAGGGATTAAGTTATAAAAATATATCTTTCTGCTATATTTATATTATATAAGTCATATTGTACATATTTACATATTTACAGTCTGCCTTCTTTTCTTTTCTTTATTTTTAATCTTTTCTTTATTTACATGTTTTTTGATGCATAAAATTGCATTTTTATTCATGATTATGGTTTTGATAAAAGATGCGATTTAATACATATTTACATGTATTTGTTAAGGGTTTTAAGACAAAATGTAGATAAAATGTTAATGAATCATGGATCATCAACCCCCTATACTTAAACTTTGTTAGTCCCTTAGCAAAAATTATTTGAAAAGAAAGAAAGTTAGAATGAATTTGTTTTCCTAAATTAATTCATGATAGTAGACGAAGGATAGAGCTCGATCGAGCCTAAAACAAGCATTTTATCGGAGCCTTAACTAGGATTAGGATTTTATTCTCAACAGTCTTCAAGTTCCATAAATCCTTATTTAGGTTTACCTTAACAACTAGCTCAGATCCACTCATCCATATTGCTAACTCTATCTGTCCTTGAATCCAATCTATACTGTGTGTGATTTGTGTTAGCTCTTCCTGCTTAAAGAAGTGAAGAAACCACCCATCCTAATAATACACTCCCATTGGTTCCTCATTCAGCTACTCTTTCCTCGTAGAGGGGGGTATTACCTTCTAAGATCAGGTCATGTTGTGTGCACAATCGAATAGAGAGAGAATGTATAAGAATGAGAAAAGAACTAGAGTGCGACGAGTGTAGTCACATCTCCATGTTAAGCCCAGCTGGTGTAACTAAGTCTCCACTAAGATGTGCATGCTTTTTGGTGGAAGCTTGGACCATTGTGGTCATATTTGTATTTGGTGGCTTCTTCTTGAATTGGCTTTGTAATGTTGCTTGCACTACATCAATCTTTATATGCCTCGACAGATATAACATCTTTTCATTTCGTCCATTTTTTGAGGTTTTGGAAAAATTGTGGCAGCAGATCCTTCCCTCATCCGAAGCATTATCTCAACCCCACAACTCCCGTCTTTAGACGTCCGCGCCACTAGACAAGGATGAAAATGCACCACTAAAATGAACTACCCTTCGCAACCCTATGCAATTCGAGCTAAGTGCAAAGTGCATGTGTCCAAAATTGGTTCACTGATGAGGAGTTTAACAGATGACACCAAGTGTTCTACTTAGGCATGTTTAAGTTGACTTCCCAAACATGGTCTCATGGAACCCAAATATTTAAGTCAATGACCCGAAGAGTCTAAATTCTAGTTCCTAACCAGGCTCTTTACAATGAAAGTTAAAGGCCATAATCAGGCTCCATCCTTTAGACTATTCCCAATCTTTAGGTCTAGAAATCAAACTTATTCCGAAAAATGCTAATGCAAATGCAATCATATTTTTGTGAACTATATTTTACAAATTTTACTCATCTATGTGGATTCTAAGGATTTTGTAATTTTTATGAATTCTAGGACCTTACATTTTTTTATGAAATTTTCATTTTTTATAAACAAGTCTATGGACAAGAATTTTACAAAACAAATTACCCATATTTTATTTGGATTAAATAACTAACGTATTTTACAAATTTTATATACATAGACTTTACAAGGATTAAATGATTTTTACACATATTTTAATAAATAGGATTTTAAATAAGTATTATTCATATTTGAGATATATATTTTAAATGCAAATTTAAATAAAGTTTTTAAAATTAAAATTTTAGGCATATTTTACTTATTTACAAGGATTTTATAAATAATAGTAAATAAATAGATGGATTTTAAATTAACCCTTACCCACTTTTTATGGATTTTATAGATATTGAAAATACATAAAAGTACGAATTATGTACAAAAGTATATATACAATATATACGCATCCCCCTATACTTAACTTGTGCTATGTCCTCATAGCATGAAAATAGAAAAATGAGGACATAACTCGTGCTAAGTAAAAGTTGGTGAAAAAGAACGAAAGAATAGAAGTCAGTCGACTTACGATCAGGTCATCGTAAGTATAGTGGACGACAAAAATGAGGTGACTGAGGAAAAAGAATATACAAATGAAGGAACGAAAGAAAGAAAAAGAAACTAAATCAACGAAATCACTCGGTCCCCCTATACTTAGGATAAGGCATCCTAAGTATAGAAAAGAATGTGGTCAAAAATTAGGGACCAATGATTAATGTAAAAGAAAGGAAAACAAAAGAAAAGTAAAAAGAACAAAATCAAAAGGTGCAAATCAATGGGCAACCGGTCCCCCCTATACTTAGGATCTTGTATCCTAAGCATATAAAACGAGAAAAAATGGGGACGATTGTGGACTACGAAGAATATACAAGTAGTGGTGTACTCTAGAAAACCAAAAGGCTCACATGCCTCTGTACAAGATGAAATGGAGTGGAAGAGTAGTCATGCATCCTGTATAAAGTAAATCACCTCAACACGGACCAGATGATTAGTAGTCTCCATGAAGTGCTTCAGCATCTACCCATTCACCACGAATGGCTCTGCACCAGGTGACACATCTGATATGGCAATACTTCCATTGTCATGCACCATTCTGAATATGTATGGTACTTCCCATTTGCTCTTTAATTTTCCAGTAAAAATTCTCAATCGTGCATTAAACAACCAGACTTTCTGACCATGAACAAAGATCTTGTGTCGAATGAGGCTATCATGCCATCTCTTTACTTTGTCCTTATAAATGAGGGTGTTCTTGTATGCCTTATTTTGAATCTCTAATAGCTCATTCAGATCCACCTTCCTCTTGGCCCCTGCTTTATGCATATCTAATGAAATCTCTCTGATTGCCCATTCAGATTTGTGCATGATCTCTACGAGCAAATGGCATGACTTCCCATAAACTAGTCTGAAGAGTAAGTACCTAAGGGAGTCTTATATGCAGTACGATATGCCCAAAGAGCATGGTCTAGAAGCTGTGACCAAATCTTACTATCCGATCACACTAATTTCTGAAGAATGGATTTCACCACCTAATTTGAAACTTCAGCCATGCCCTTCGTTTGTGGGTGGTAAGGAGAAGCTACTCTGTGATCAGAGCCATAGTTCTTCACTAGCTTTTTCACCTCGTTATTAATGAAGTGGCTACCCCTATCTGAAATAAGAATACGTGGAATTCTGAATCATGAAATAATATGTTCCCTCATGAATCGGCACACTGTCCTGCTATCAGCAGTTCATGTGGGTATAGACTCCACCCATCTACTAACATAATCCAGAGCAAGAAGAATGTAGTCAAAGTCACTGCTCGAAGGGAACGGTTCCATAAAATCAATGCCCCATATGTCAAAGATCTCGCAAATTATAACATGTCGCACATGCATCGCATCTCTAGCACTGTTTGTCCCTATTGCTCTCTGACAATCCAGGTAACTCTTCATGATGTTCAAGCATCTCTAGTAAGAGTCAGCCACCAAAATCCACTCTGAAGTACCTTTTGTGCTGTCCTCTTCCCTGAATGATGTCCCCCTACCTTTAAGGAATGGCATAGAGTGAGGACACTATTATATTCCTCTTGAGGAATACATCGACAATCCGGTCCCTCACAAAAAAGAATCGGATCCTCCTAGTGGTAGTATCGTGCCTTGGAAACTAGCCTGTCGACTTGATCCTTTGGCCAACCCTGTGGACTCTTCTGTGGAACCAGAAAGTTTACTATATCTGCATACCATGGGAGCTCTGTAACTGCAAAGATACTCTCATCTGGAAATCTCTTTACAATCTCTAGCGTTTACTCATCTGAAGTATACTCTATCTGCAATCGGGAGAGGTCATCAGCTACCACATTCTTTACCCCAGGTGTGCCTTGGCATCCTTCTTCTCCATAAAAAATATGATATTTGAATGATCTATGTAAACTGTAATATTTGAACCAATAAGATATGATCTGAATTTGTCCAATGTGAATACCACTGCCAACATCTCTTTCTCTGCCACTGTGTAGTTGCATTGAGCCCACCCTCCAAGCCCACCCATCCCGTTCATGGGCCGGGCTTGGGCAAGATATTTCGAGAATGGGCCGGCCCAACCCGACCCGCTCTTTGGCCCGCCCGTCAATTGGGCGGGCCATGGGGATGTGTCATAAAACCTGGACCAGCTCACATGTATAAAAATATATGTTTAAAAATTATATTTTAGATACACTTAATATAATATACTTCAAGTTTTTGTTTTACATTATCAATATTACATCTTATTTTATAGTTTACATGCAAAGTAACACATATTATGGTTACTTGAATTTAGAGAGATTAGATGATGCTAAAAAAACTTAATTATCTTCATAAATTGATTAAAAAATTAATAAAAGAGCACATTACATTCGGCCCATGGGCTAGCCCGGCCCGATCCAGACCTGGACCGAACTCGAGCCTTGAAGTATGGCCCATGGACCGGGTCGGGCCTTGGACAAGGGGTTTTAAAACCCCAGCCCGTTCAGCCCAGCCCATTTCCTAGCCCGACCTGAACTTTGGCCAGGTCTAGCTGAGCATCACCTAAAGTCCGGTTGGCATAGTGGATAGCAACAAGAAGTCCATTCCTCCTATGTCCTAATACAACCCTGACCATAAAATCGAAGCATATGTCTTGATCTCAAAGGGAAGAGACCAATCAGGTGGTTGTAGGATAGGAGCACATCATCTCCTTCAATGTGAGGAAGGTACTAAGATATTTGTCATCTAACAAGAACTCGATGTCTTTGCCTAATAATTATATTAACGGTCAGGCAATTTTAGAAAAATCATGAACAAATCGTCGATAGAAATGGACGTGCACTAGAAAAGACCATAACTGCTTGATGCTGGATGATGGCTCGAGATGCTTGATGACATCCACCTTGGCAGGGTCAACCTCTATGCCTCGCTTGGAGATGACATGCCCCAACACGATCCCGTTTGTAACCACAAAATGGCCATTTTCCCACGACAAAATGAGATCTACCTCACAACATTTCCGAAAAACCTGATCTAGGTGTGCTAAATAATCGTCAAAGGACTTACCATAGACCAAAAAATAATCCACAAAGACCTCGAGAAAATCACCCACCATGTCTGCAAAAATGGAAAGCATGCACCTCTGGAATGTAGCAAGGGCATTACACAATCCAAAGGACATCCGTCTAAAAGCATATGTGCCAAAGGGACATGTGAAAGTGGTCTTATCCTGATCTTCATGAGCAATGGTAACCTAGTTGTATCCGGAGTAACCATCAAGGAAACATAAGTACTCCTTCCCTACCAACCTCTTATGACCTGGTTTATAAAAGGTAAAGGGAAGCGGTCCTTCTTCGTCGCGGCATTTGATTTCCTATAATCAATACACACCCTCCATGATGTGGTTACTCTCTTTGGAATCTCCTCTCCACTCTCATTCTTAACCATCTGAATTCCTGACTTCTTTGGGACAACATGTAATGGTATAACCCATTCAGAGTTGGAGATGGGATAAATAAACCCTATGTCGCACCATTTCATAATCTCTTTCTTGACAACATCTCGTAAAATCGGATTCAGCCTGCGCTGGAACTCTCTAGAAGGTCTGTTGTCCTGATCGAGATAGATATGGTTGGAACACAAAGTAGGATTTATCTCGTGGAGATCAGATACACTCCACCCAATAGCCTTGTGGTTTCTTTCAAGAATATCCATCTGATGAGATTCTTGCTTTTCATTCAAAGATGAGCTGATAATGACCAGAAACTGTCGATGTGACCCTGTAAGGAAAGCATATTTCATATTGGATGGTAAGGTCTTTAGTTCTGCCAAGGTAGAATCTGGCTCTGCTGTAACCTCATCTGTATGTGTGCCAAGATCCGTGCTGGTGGTAAATGTATCTGCAATATAGTTATCCACCATCTCAATATACTCCAGAGTCGGACTACAAAAGATGTCTAAAACATCATCCGACTCGCTACTGTACTCATCCTCAGAATGACTAGAGGAAAATAACTCAGCTAAATGAAAATCATTCTCTAAATCATCAAAAGTGGAGGAATCGTATGAACTCTCGAGCTCTGAAATATCTGTAATCAAATCAGCAAATGTCTGCTCCATCTTCTCATTATCATCCATGCTAAACCATAATGTACCATCAGTAGAACTATCAACTGAAGTCTCGGATCCATACTCTGCTAGGATATTGCAGATCTGTACTCGATACCTCTCAAGGTTGTCAAGATGAACCACATCCATGTAATCACAGGTGGCTAAAGAACTCATGACATCTGAACTGGCTATTGACCCGATACTGGATGTATGTGATTCTCTCACCATCTCTATATGTACCTTCTCACCTTCGATGTGAAAAGATAGATTCCTTGTATCATAATCAAAGAGAGCCTTCACGGTCTCCTTGAAAGGCCTCCTAATAATGATCGGGGTAAGGTGAAACTGGTAGGGCAATCCATGTCCAGGACAGTAAATTCTACTGGGAACTGCAGGCCCTGCACGGTCACGATAATGTTCCTCAAAATGCCCCTAGGTCTCTTTACAGATCTATCAGCAAACCGGAGGATCGTGTGGGATTTGTAAAAAGGACCTAACTCGAGCTTGCCGAGTAAACAAGATGGTAACAAATTGATCGAGGAACCATTATCTAAAAGTGTGCGATCGAATGCTGCATGGGAAATCTCGCATCTGACGTAATGTGCTCCTGAACCCTTCTTCTTGGGTTATTTTTTCTGAATAGTGCAGGATGTGGCCTTGGTCAAAACATGTTTCTCTATACGCAATCTCTTCTTCCTACACATGGTACATCTATTCTTCAATTGTTGCTTGAGCATAGAGAAGTGATCCAAGGCATCATGGAGTGGACTCTTCAAAAAATGTGATCTTTCAATAATTGCTCAGTCTCTTGAATAACAATATTCTTTTTGGTATTTTATTTCCTTTTCCATACAAGGCATCAGGAAAAAGGAATAAACTCAGAACAACAAACTCAACATTTTTATTCAAGTCATCAGAAATGAATCAACATGTAAATAGAGAGTCTCAGAAGTATGTATAAAACTCTCTAAAACAGTGGAAGAAAAATCTGCATCGGGAATATCTGCATGGTTTTGCATGGTATCATCATCTGACCTGCCCCTGTCCATGTCCACTCTCTCTGCATCACTCTCCTCTCTTTGATCATCACGCTTGACATCATGGTGGTCCTCCTCCTCAGCATCAGAATGTATATCATCATGGATCATCTCTCGCTCCTCATCATGTGCCCTCTCCTCTCGATCAGGCGCTCGTGGTGATCTACCGCTCCTGAGAAGAATGAAGTTAGATAAAAAATTAGGAAAAGAGATCTTACATGTAGTGGTGTCTACCTGATCTGAATGCCTCCTCTTGTTATTCAGATTCATCTGAGGCTAGGATGGGAGAGTGGTCTTAGGCGCGGTTAACTCGTCTAGACGATGGTTAACCGCTCCATATCTGTCCTATGTGCTGTCTGGAGTGTGCTCATTATATCCATGATCTGATTCAATGCCAGGACCTGTGAAGACATCTCAGACTCAGTGTGGTGACCTTGGCTATCTACTCTCTCCTCCCTAGGAATGTGCTGTTGTGATGTGTAAGGCTGAGGAGATCTCTGTGGTGTGAAGGAAGACTGTTTCCGCTCCTGGTACTGATATGGCTGTGAATGTGTAGCAGGAAACTAATGTCAATGTGGTATCTGATATGCATACTGGTGAGACTGTTGTTTCATGTAGTGCTGTCGGTGCTGAAAATGTGGATGCCCATGCTGCGGATGACTATACTGGTGGTGGTGGTGGTGATGTACGTTCTGAGGAGTAAAGTGTGGTGAAGGCTGAATAGGAGCATACCGTATCTCATTGATCTCAAGAGTGGCATAAGAATCAACATCAACATCTCCAGGGCTAGTGATCTGACTCGAGTTGGCATTAGATGGATCCTCATGCCAATCAATCTATGGAGTCTCAATAAGCTGAACCGGCTCGCTCTGAAAAAAACTATATCTGACGAGTTGGAGGAGCGGGTAAAGATCTCCGAACATGCTGAGAGGTGGAAGAAGGAGTGCGAGACTGCTGGTACTGGAGCTGTAACTCGGTCACCTTCTTCGTTAAATCACTCAACTGTTGAGGAAGTGATGAGAGTTTCTCCAACTCTCGCAGCGGCTATAGCTCTTGGACTTGCTTCTGAATCACGCTGATTAATGTAAGTTTCTCACTAATATATCCCATGTAAAACCTTGAATCGGACTCAGAAACATGCGTCGCCTTCTGATGCTCTCTCAAATGTGGTGGATGTGGACCCTTCTGGAATGCTCGAGTGGAATCGACAACGCGTGAATTCTTGGACATCCCTTTAAAGATGGACCAAACTGACTTGGCATCCCTATTCAGCTAACTGTCGCCACATGCAACACTCACTAGGCCCTGGACATCTGGCTGGATTCCTCCAAAATAATTCTGCACAAGAACATTCAATGGTATCTCATGATGAGGGCATCTCTCTGTCAAATCCTTGAATCGATCTCATGCCTCATGAAATGACTCATGTGGTAACTGTGTGAAAGTGAAGATCTGACTCCTTATCATGTTCATCCATCTTAGAGGAAAATATTTACGCAGGAATGTGGACTTTAGATCTTCCCATATAGAAATCTCCCTCCCCAAGTGACTCAACTAGTAGAGCGCCTTATGTGCTAAGGCGAAGGGGAAGGCCTTGAGGTGTATGGCCTCCTACGTAACTCCTATATAGCTAGCCGTACCACAAATCATCTCAAACTGCTGTAAAGAGGTAAACGACTCCTCTGTAGTGTTCCCATAGTACCTGGGAAGCAAAGAAATGAAGAACGGTCTCAACTCGTATGACCCTTTATTCGATGGTAACCGAATCCAATGGTGTAGCATCCTAGCTCCCATGTCATACTCATCTATCAAAGTAACGAGAACCATGACAGGTGGTGGGTTCCCAGCTCCTGATCTCAATGTAGAGATCTTAGCTCTCAACTCATCCTGGACTCTTCACTGATCTCTGATCTGTAAACTCATTGCTGCAGTGTATCTAGAATTCCCTAAGTAATATCAGAAGCTGGATTTGGTCTACCATTTGTACATCTCTCGTCAGTCTGTCTATCCTCAACAACTCTGTCCTCAACTGGTCCCTTCCCTCTAGACATGATCTTCGTATCCTATGGGAAGGAAAAAGTCTCATAAGAACTCTGTGAAAAACATGTAGGAGAAATAGATGAAAAATTGAGGCGGGGGTCTGCCTCAACTAAAGGTATAGGTGGCGAGAGAGTCTGGGTTTGACTCTCCTCGTGACTAGGTGGGACCAACTCGGGAAGAGGGTCATCCCGAGTTTGTGAAGACATATGACAGACAATAGATCATCGAAAGATCACGGAGTCTGAGCAAAAAATCCATCTAGTCTCCTCTTCGATGTCAAAAGAAAGTACGTGAGAGAATAAGATATCAAATCAAGAACTCGAGTGTGAAGGCGTATAAGACGCGGAATAACGCACACCTCACATATGAATACAATGCAACCCCAAGTTCACCAACTTCATACAATGATGAACGTAAGAGTTCAATCTTTTATCTTTTCAATTTTAAAGTTAGGTTACAAAGCAGTTATATTAATCAATCTCACAGGTGTAGTATCCTAGAGTAGCTTGCGTTCGAGTAGGTAATCCAAACCTACTTTACACAAAGCTACTTCTTCTAACGTCTGAGGCATGTGCTTGCATCAAGTAACAGGATCTGAGAGTGAGTCCGAGCGCTAAGGGCACAACTCCAGGGATTTGGGCTCTATTCCTTATGTGTACGTGCCTCGCTCTATTTAAAGAGTACCTGCAAACAATGAGAGGATTGTTCTCCCAATACAATTAAGTCCATGTACTTTTTTTTATTTTTGTCAAGTTTTTCTTAATTTTTTTATTTGTATAGTTTTCACTTTTTTGGATATTTTCAACAATATCCAATGGGATGTTGGTTCTTTTTATTTTTTTTAAATGTGTCTCATGGAGGGAGAATCATAGAATGTAGTGAAAAATGATGATGCATGTAAAGATAGAAATCATACCCGACGCCAGCAATCTACATGCAAGTGATTGATGAATCCACGATTCATCATCTCAATATATTGATCTTAGCAAAATCCCTGAGTAAAATCTCAAATAAATATCCATAAAATCAATAAATTAATAAAATAACTCTTGTAAATAAAATACACTAATTATTGTATATTATATTGTAGAAAAATAAATTAACAATATAAACCCCAAAATAAAAGAGTTTTCACATGTAAATAGCCCAAAACTTCATGTATTTTTAATAATTTCATTTCATCGTAGGTAAGTTCTCTACTCGCGTTCTTTATTTCATCCTTGTTACATTTTGCATTTTTTATATATTCACCATCACCCCGCCATTATCTTGATCATTAACCACCAAATCACCACATCATCCTCTTTGCATTTTTTATTCCCTATTTAAGAAAATTTAAAATTTTTAAAAAAAAATCAAAATCACACCAGCAACAAAACTTTCAAAAAATCAAAAAAAGAAAAGAAAGCAGCGCGACCCCTCCGTGCCGCCGCCACCAGGCCATGCCTACAGACCGCGCCCCCACCGTCAGTCTGCCCACCATAAGCCGCGGCCTCCCTCCGCCCACTGCCAACCGCGGCCTCCCATCGTCGCCAAGGCTGTGCTGCCACCGGCCCTTCCTCTATAGGTCACCACCACTGCTCCTCCAAGCAGCCGCCTCCTGCAACTGCCCGTAGAAGTGCCCCCTCTGCACTGTCGCCCCCTAGTCCCCCTTTCCTGCACACGCGCCCCTCACCACCGCGCAGCGGGTCGCACCGCCGCAGCCACCCCTTGCCCTATCTCCCCAAATCCTGCGCCCTAGCCGTTGGAGAAGAAGGTCCATTTCATTTTTTTAAATTTTTGTAAAAAATGCATCTTTTCCCTGTTAAGTTTCTGTAATTACAAAGTAGTCCCCGTGAATGTTTTGTTTTCTGACTTTGCAAGGATAACCCTGTATTTGCATTTTAATTTGGACCTCAATATTGCATTGTTTATTTCAATGAAAAATGTCATAATGTTGAGGAACTAATTGTCTATTATTTGGATATTTATTTGTATTTTTTGACCTTTGGGTAATTAATTAAAATTATTCAAGTGAATTTTTGCATATTTTACCCACTATGAGGTCTTAAATTCATATCTAACTTATAATTGCTTCAAAAATGTCTAAAAAATCAGAAATAATGCCTTGGTACATGCTTTAATTGCTATCCAAATTTCATCTTAGTTGGAGTTATCCTGTCCCTTAAATAAATTATAGAGTAATTTTTGTAATTGATTTTTAAATAAATCTAGACACATTATTTTTTCGAATTTCCAACTCTCCAGAGTTGCATATTAATATACCTTATTGAGATAATTTTGTCTCTAGATGAATTGATATTGTGGATCTATTAGGAATTAAATACTCACTATGACTCCACTTTCATTAGAAAATCATAAAAATCATATATTGTCAAAAAATTCCAAAAACATTACTGTAGACTCATTGCATCATGTTTAAATTCTAAAAAAATTTCATAATTTTTGCATTCTGTATGAGTGAAAAATTGCGTAAAAACCTATAAAAAGTATGTGTTTTTCTTTGATACATTCTAACCCTAAAATTCCGAAAATATGTTTTGCATTCATCATTGGATTAGGTTTCTAGGAAAAATATAATTGGTCTAAATTGAATTATTTTCACATTAAAATTAATTTGGCTAAGTTGTATATTTTCGTATTAACTTAATTCACCCGTATTTTGCATTCACATTCATATTGCATAAAAATACAAAAAAATTCGCATTGGAAACCTAGACCTAAGTTTTCTGAATTAACCCAAAGTTCTTCCTTTGCCTCCCTGTGTTCAACCCCGAACTTGCCCGGGATATAAATTAAGCCGATTCCTCTTCGCAGAGATCTTTTCTCAATTCTGACTGATTTGCTAAATACCTTTAATATAACGAGTACATATTATACCAGATACCTAGGGACACATCAATGATCCACAGAGAAACATAAAACCTAGGCTAATGCATGCAAAAAGCGATAAAAATCGTATCCTAAACCAGCAGCTCTAACGTTAATTTTCAAATCCGTGAATTATGCCTAAGTGCAGGTTAGGGTAGTGGGATTTACTTTGCTCGTCTAATCAATCATGCATTCACCCCTAAGCTCCACAAAATCACGTGAAATATAGAAACATAGGTAAAAACCAAAACCCGCGGTGAAGTCCCCCAGGTGCACCGACACCTGACGAAACAAACCTCGAAAAATAGTCGAAGTCCAGTCTACTAGTGGGGATGTCCTTAGTAGATCCCTTTCTACAAAAATAAAAATAGGAAAGTGCCCCTTCCTCTCTTATCAAATAAAAAATGTAAGTAAAAAAATATGCCAACTTGCTCCTCTCCTTTGCAATCGACTCGTAGAGAAAGAGCCGATCTCGACACTCAACTAGTTCATCTTCCTAAGAAGCTGGCGGATCTTACATGCCCTATAAAACTCATCAGCACAAAAAGCCGTAAAATCGTAAAAATTTATAGAATCAAGAAAACGATAAAACTAAAAAAACCATAAAGAATCAAAAGAAAAATCGAGAAAACTCGAGAAAAACCGTAAAAACGTAAAAATGCTCAAGAAAATCGCGAAAAACAAGAAGAAATAAAAATCACAAAGATATGGTCAAAAATCGAAGTATGGTTAACTCCTCTCCAACAACGATGCTGTTTTGATAAATGGTGTTTTACGAGCGATAAAATGTGAGTCATCGGTGTAGAGAAATCGCTCAAAAAGCCCCTAGTTGATCAAACAAAATTCAATAAAATAGGAAAGAGAAGAAGAATGATGAATAAAAGTAAGCTCCATCCTATTTTATCTACACTATTTATTTTACCAAGTGTGCCTGGGTCAAACTCAAGGAGGCAAAATAGCTAGACTTGTATTTTTGATGAAAAAGGGATATTTTTGTGATTTTTACTTTCTTCTTGAAGAAAGCGAGAAAGCAAGAAAATCTTTTTATCGGTTTTGATTTTTTTGAAGTTTTTATTTGGTTTTTAATTTTCAAATTTTTATTTAGTTTTTAAAGTGATATTTTTCAAATGATTTATCTACTATATAATATGTGAAAATATGTAGTAGATTGGTGACACTATATAGTAGAGATAACACTCAAGCGACTGGCTCGAAAAGGTCTCAAAACAAACTCAAAACGATTCGATAAACGAAGAAAAAATCTCGAAAAATCCTTTGAATCAAAATAAAATGTAAAAAATACTACGATATACTAGTGTCTAGAGTTAACAATATGTCCAAAGTCTAATGTAAAAATAATAAAAGAAAATACAAGAAAGATAAGGGCACTTCTTTCAAATAGGTCCCTAGTCAGGGACCTATTTGAAAGAAAAGATATGGAGTTTTTCAAACAAGTCCCTATACATGGACCTTAATGCAATTATGCGAACTTATGGAGCACAGATGAAATCTGGAAGTGGCTTGGACCTATGGTGCAATTTTTCCATCGTTTCGCTTGAGCAGCTGGGATTAGATGAGGCGACGCGATGGTAGCCGTTCGTGGATGACACACATCAATCACCTACGCGTTGAGTTCTTCAGAGTGTTCTTCCCCTTTTCTGGAGCAACGATGACAGATTTCTCCTCTCTGATCGATCTCCGACGATGGGAGAGCGGTGGCGAGCTCCTGCAGAGCCCTTCTCCCTCCGAGCTCTCCTACGATGAGAAAGAGTCGGAGAAGACGACGATTGCTGGAGAATGCTACGGCTAGGTTTTGAAACCCTAACTCATGGTGTTGAATTACTTTGCGAAGAAGTTGACGATCTCTAGATGAGTTCTGATGTTGCTCCAGATATCGCGATACATGCAAATTAAGATATTGATTTGCTCGATTCCCAAAGGAATCGACCTAAGATTTAGGATATATTGCAGTTCAAAATAAGGTTCGAGACAGTGATTTGGAAACAAAATTGGGATCCGATTTGAGATGAAATTAAGAGTGGATTTTAAATGTGAATTGAAGAGGGTAACTAAGGTGACTAATTCAAGTGATTAACATCACTAATCAGGCACGAAACACGATGAAATTGAATGGGGGTGAAGAATGAACCTTGGGTTAGAAGGTGTATGACCTTCAAGATCTTCGCTCAACGGGACAGCTTCCCAGAGCTGGACAACGCTAGAAGCCGATGATTCAAGGCCAAGGGAGGCCCTGGAACTCTCCTCCGATGATCCCTAATCTACACGAAGCCGTCACCAGGCACTGTCACCGCCGGTGGTGGCCGGAAACTATGGAGAAAGTGGGTACTTGGTCAGTTTGTTCTGTTAGTTGGAGTAGTTAGTTGCAACTAAGCAACCTTGAGAATTTTTATAGGTGGAATGGTGAAGGATTAGGTTAGAATCAAGGGTAGACGCGGAAGTAAGTAGTAAGGTCTAGGAGATATATGGTTTAGATGGAGTTTAGGATGAAAGAGGACACAAGTAGAATTAGGTGAAATGGGTCGATGGAGAAACATCCAACAGATTGTTCTTGAAGAAGAAGAACCAGGTGCTGACACATGTCGGCACCTGGTTGGCCAGATGAATAAATAGAGTATAAATTAGGTAATAAATATTAAATTACGTTAATTTAATTAATTATAAAAATAGAAAATGTTAATAATTTAATTATCTAAATTATAGAATAAAGTTGGATAAATAATTATATTTAATGGAATATAAATATTATATTAATAAATAAGTATATAGTATACTTATTAAATAGGTATTTGATTTTTAATTAAATAAATTAAGAAATAATACTTTATTTTTATATTTTCCTAATTATTAGGATAGTAAATAAAGTATATGTGAATTTTGGTGGACTATAATAAATTAATTTAAGTGTATTAATAAATATAGGTATAGTATCTGTAGTTCAATTTCATCTATAAAATAGGGTGTTTGATTTATTTAAAATATTTAATAATGTCAAAAAATTCTGAAATAAATCATGGTAAAAATACAAGATCAAGAAAATAATTAAAAATTTAAAAAATTAATAAAACTATAAATAATGTGTTCTGGATAAAATAAATAACCCAGAAACTCATTTGTCATTAGGTCACAAAACCGACTTTTTGCATACGGACTTTGATTTTAGTGAAATCACCTCTATTAATTAGAGAATATTATTTTATTAATTTTAAAGGTGAGTAGTGAAATTGAAGTTCGTATGAGAAAGTTATGGTGTTTGGAAGTTGAGAATTTGACAATTTAAAAGTTGGATCTATCAGCATATGTACAAGATAATATTTTTAACTTAATTTTATATTTTTCTATACAATTTTAGAAATAATTAAAAAAAGAGTTTGGTTAAAAATATATATATGAAATAAATACAAATCAATGAATATTTGATAATTGTTTGATAAATAATGTATAATGTGTGAAGTGAATAATTAATTATTTTTATGATTTTCTTTCCTTATCTCCTCCTACTTGTTTGTTTGTTTACTAATCCATGCTGACTTGGTCTCGAGGGTTAAGTCATATAAATATATCTTTCGGCTATATTTATATTATATAATCAATATTGTAATATTTACAATATTCCTTCTTTTCTTTGTATTTATTCTTTTATTTATTTACATGTTTTCTATGCATAAAGTTTTATTTTTATTCATGAATATTGGTTAAATAAAAGATGAGTTTATTGCATATTTACATGTATTTGTTAAGGGTTTTAAGAAAAAAATACAGATAGAATGTTAATGAATCGTGGATTCATCAGGGGAGACATGTTGAGCCGATGATTTCGTAAATTCCCACCCTTGACCCTCCCTCCTTTGCATACTATTTTCTATACTTAGGTTATTTGATCTTAAGTATAGGGGCGATGGTCGACTTCACATTCTTTCTTATTTAGTCGTTGTAGTATATGATTTTCTATACTTAGTATGAGTTATGTCTTTTCTTTCTCCCTGATCTATGAGGACAAAGCTCAAGCTAAGTATGGGGGGTCATACAGATACTGCAGATACTTTAGCCGTAACTCATACTTTTGTACTTTCAAATTATATGGCTAAATAATAAAATCTAAATAATTATTTGCAAATACATGTAATAAATAGGTTAAAAGTATTTTGCAAAAATGATTTGAAAAATGGTTGGAAAATATCTTGTAAAATCTTTTGATGGCCGTTTGGAAAACTTTTGCAAAATGTTTTCAAACCTTTATAAAAACTTTTTGTTTGCAAAAATATTTTTCATTTTTTAAATAAGATTTTGAAATTTTAGTCTGCAAATAATTTTAAAAATGGTTGTAAAAATATTTTGAAAATCTATACATACTGTTTGAAAAATATATACAAAATGATTTTCAAATCTTTTAAATGTATGTGAAATTGTTTGATAAATTATTTGTAGAAATAAGTTTCCAAATTGTTTCTAAAAATGATTTCAAATGTTTTGAGAATGTAAATAACTAACTTATTCATGTATAAATTTCTAGTGTAAATTCTTCAACTAATTCTTGTAAATAGTGATGCACTCCCATGTAAATAGCTACACATACTTCATTCACTATATTTTATTAAAATTCCTTAAAAAGTTCAAAATTTCAAAACCAACAAAAATTTGCAAAATACTTTCAAAATTTGCATATTAATTTGTATTTTTTTCAAAATAATAAAAAGTCCAAAAATTGAAAATGCTTCACAAAAAGGTTTTCTTTTCGTTGCATTTGCATTTTTCAGATTGATAATGACAATTGAACTCACAACAACAACAACAACAACAAAGCCTTTTTCCACAATTAAGTAGGGTCGGCTACATGGATTCTTCGCCTCCATTCAGATCTATCTTGGGTCAATCTTGGACTTATATCCAAAAAACTAAGATCCCTTCGTATAGTCTCTTTCCAACACTTCTTGGGCCGTCCTCGCCTTCTCTTAGCCGGCTCAACATCCCAACACTCGCATCTCCTAACTGGTGCATCAGTTGACCTTCTTTGCAAATGACCAAACCATCTTAAGCGGTTTTCTCACATCTTATCCTCGATCGGAGCTACACCAACTTTCTTTCTGATTGCATCATTCCGAATCCGATCTTTACGTGTATGTCCACACATCCATCTTAGCATTTTCATTTCTACTACAGCCATTCTCTGCACATGTCTATGGTTCACAGGCCAACATTCAGAACCATAAAGCATAGCAGGTCTCACGACTGCTTTGTAAAACTTTCCTTTAATTTTTAAAGGAATTTTCTTATCACAGAGAACAGCGGAGGCTCCTCTCCACTTTAGCCATCCTGCATTTATTCTATTAGTAACATCTCCATCAATTTCTCCATCATGTTGCAAAATAGATCCCAGATATCTAAAACAATCTCTCTTCTAAATGTTATCGTCACCAATCTTCACCTCGATTCCTTCACCACTGCTTCCATCAAATGTGCATTCCATATATTCCGTCTTAGGCCTACTTATACGAAAACCTTTAGTCTCCAATGCATGTCTCCAAACCTCAAGCTTCTCATTTACTCCATCTCTAGTCTCGTCAATCAACACAATATCATCAGCAAATAACATACACCAAGGTAACTCATCTTGAATGTGACTTGTCAACTCATCCATAATCAAAGTAAAAAGAAATGGACTCAAAGTTGAACCTTGATGTAAACCAATGTTGATATCAAAATAGTCAGTCTTCCCCGTCGGGGTCCTTACACAAGATAAAGCCCTATCATACATATCCTTTATGAGATTAATGTATACGATAGGTACTTGTCTCTTCTCCAAAACTCTCCACAATATCTCTCGTGGGACGGAATCATAAGCCTTCTCCAAATCAATAAAGATCATATGCAGATTCTTCCTTTTACCTCTATAAATCTCCATCGTTCTCCTCAGCAAATGGATGGCTTCAATAGTTGAGCGAGCTGGCATGAATCCGAATTGGTTTTCTTTTACTTGAGAAACTTGCCTCAACCTTCTTTCGATCACACGTTCCCAAATTTTCATAGTGTGACTCATCAGCTTGATACCTCTGTAATTTGAACAATTTTGAATGTCTCCTTTGTTCTTATAAAGAGGCACCACGATACTCCTCGTCCAATCTTCAAGCATTTTCTTGCTTCGCCAAATAACATTGAATAGATTCGTAAGCCAAGTCAAACCACGCTCACCTAAAACTTTCCATACTTCTACAGGGATGTCATCCGGTCCAACACCTTTCCTAGGTCTCATAACCTTCAAAGCCTCCTCTACTTCTTTTCTTTGTATTTTTCTATAGCATGCACGATTCAAGTAACTTTCACTACTAGCTAGATCACCCAAAGTGATCTCTCTATTTCCTTCTCCAATGAAAAGTTTATGGAAGTACTGCTCCCATCTAGTCTCTATATCCTTCTGAGTAACAAGCACGTGACCTTCCTCGTCCTTAATACATCTCACTTGAGAAAGGTCTTTGGGCTTTCTTTCTCTTGCTTTGGCCAACTTGAATATATCCTTCTGACTCTCCTTAGAGTTGAGATTTTTATACCAAACCTCATAAGCTTTTGACTTAGCTTCGCTTACAGCCTTCTTTGCTTCCTTCTTCGCTATTTTATAGTTTGTGACAGTTTCCTCTGTTCTATCCTTAGACATAGCTTTAAAGCAAGCTCTTTTAATTTTTAGCTTCTCTTGCACCCCTTCACTCCACCACCAAGCCTCCTTTTGACCCGGAGCTCCTCCTTTTGACTCGCCTAGCATCTCTTTGGCTACCTTTCAGATACAAGATGCTACTACCTCCCACATCTCATTTGCACTACCGCTACAATCCCAAGATAAGTCTTCTAAAACCTTCTCCCTGAAGCTTGATTGCTTCAGCGGAAGATTCCACCACCTAGTTCTAGTGATCTTAGGAACCTTCCTTTTCTTTACCAGCCCTTTTATTTGTAAATCCAAGACTAACAAGCGATGTTGGGTTGTTGAACTCTCTCCAGGGATTATTTTGCAATCTTTGCAACACAATCGATCTCTTCTCCTCAACGCAAAGTAATCTATCTGTGTTCTAGTTGAGCCACTCTTATAAGTAATTAATGCTCCTCCCTCTTCTTGAAAAGAGTGTTTGCTATGAAAAGATCATATGCAGTTACAAAATCCAGTATGACTTTTCCCTCTTCGTTTCTATCCCCAAAACCATGTCCTCCATGCACACTTGCATACCCTAAAACATCTTTTCCCACATGTCCATTACGATCTCCACCTATGCAAACTATCTCTCTTTGTGGGATTCCTTGTAAAACCTTATCCAGATCCTCCCAAAAAGCTTGTTTAGTCCTTTCATCTAAACCAATCTGTGGTGCATAAACTGAGATGATATTCGGAATTTCTTCTTCAAGCACCAACTTTAGAAAAATAATCCGATCCTCAAATCTTTGCACCTCAACCACACAATCCTTCAAATCTTTATGAACAACCACTCCAACACCGTTTCTGCCCTTATCTTTACCTGAATACCAAAGTTTAAAGCATGTCTTCTCGATCTCCCTTGCTTTCTCTCCAACCCATTTAGTGTATTGAAGACATAATATATGAATCTTCCTTCTTTCCTTTATATCAAATATCTCCATCAATTTTCCAGTTAAAGTACCGATATTCCAACTACCAATCCGTAACTTCCTTTGCAATCTCTTTTGGACTAACTTCTTTACTCGTATGCGTTCATTATGCGAGAACCCTTGTAAATTTTGGACTGCATCCGGGTGGTGATGCAACGGAACTAGCTTATTTACCCGCATGCGTTCCTCATGAGAGAACCCTTGCAAAATTTGAACTACATCGAGGCTGCGATGTAGCGGCCCTTGACACTTTTTCATTGCATTCGGGTGATGCAACGCGTCGCAAGTAGGGAACGCCCCAACGAAATCTATATGTTTGCTTAAATCCATTTTTAAAAGATCCGAACGATTTCGAGATAAATTCATAAATAGTGTTCTTAGAAGTAATTTAAGAACACTATTTACGAATTTACCTCTCCTGCGCTGGCTGTCGGCTACCTAACGCGCAACCCTCCTCATTTACCCGGGCTTGGGACCGGCCATGGCTGAGTTATAATGACAATTGAACTAGTCTAAATAAAATACGAAGATTGGAGCTTTGTTGAACCTTAATCCACTTAAGCATAGGAATCTTAGAGGATCTGGAATTGACGTACTTTAGGTCTGCTTGACTTAATTCTTAGAGACCACAAGACTATGTTCAGATGTCATCTTGACTGCCTAAGTAGAATATTTTGAGAAAAATGCATGACTCTTATTGTCAGTGACCTAATTTGCACACATGCACCTTACACTTTGCTCAACTCAATTGAAGTGGTAGAGGGATGGATTTATCTGTTGGACATGCGAGCCCACGACGAGCCATTATGAAATAAATGTTATTGCGAATATCATGATCTGAAATGAAGAATAAATAAATTGCAGAATAGGTCCCTTACTACAATTAGGGTTATGTACCATGGCCATCTTAATGATCATACAACTGTTGATTCAGTTATTGAATCATAGAGGCTGGTTCTATAATGAATATCTAAAGAGTTAGATTGAGGACTCATCAAGCACTGTCAAATGATTATTAAGAGAGGATCTCCAGCATGAGTAGGAGATGGCAATCCTTTCTCATAAGGCTGATATCTAAATGACCTCTTCATGCAGGTCATCTGCATAGGAATAGAGATTCGGAGGTGTTAGATAAGTTAAGTCAAAGAGTTGACTAAATGAGATCGAGATAACCAAAGTCCTATGCCGTATACTATCACGATATAGGCACGCATCCTCTGACCGGAGACAGATGTATTACTATACTTCTGAGTATGTACATTTGGCAGACCAATAGGTTGATGACCTAATCAAGGTCTATACACTGGTGTACTTGTGTGCATACACGGGCATATGAGTAATACGATCTCTCAAATGGATCATACATGTTCATTTCTTTGGCCGGAAGACATGAGCTCACTCATGAGATATTGGGAAGAATCAAATTCCGTGCATGGTCATCTCGCTTTGGAATCTTGACTGAATTTGTAGGTTTGATATATGCTTTTGGAAAGTATATGATCAACACCTAGGTATGATATATACTTTTGGAAAGTATATGATTGATACCAACTCCCAATAGTCAATTAAGAAACTTAATGATAAAACCCTGAAGTAGAGAGTGTAAAATTGATCTTATACTTCGGGTTTAATCTCGGTCTTTTAGTATGCAGGATGTACAGGTATTAGGAATACCTGAGGGTGATGCGATCATAAATGATTATATAACCATGACGCTTCCATTCCTAGGGAGTGATGAAACGAGTCTGGATTTTAGTGACTCCTCTCATTAGAGAAGTAATCTGATATTTGTCCACGTGTTGGACATTGATCTTAATGTGATTCAGATGCAATGAGAAGATTAGATATACTGTCTTGATTTAATCAAGCATCTGTGGGAGGTCCGCAAGATCTGGATTTGAGATGTTATCTTAATATCCAAGTCACTATACATGGAACAATACAATCACCCTGTCCTTATCTTCAAGTATTCACGGAGAAAGCGCATTATCCTTGAAAGAGTTCATGGATAATTCCATTATTGATATATGTATCCGAACATTGAGAAAATGGATAATTGAATGCGATTTAATTATCATGAATAATATGAATTTGATTCATATTATAAGGAGAGTTATCTTAGATAATTAAATGTGATTTACTTATCAAAGATGTAAATAGTGTGAATGTGATTCACATTATTTGGGCACATGAGAATAGAGATCTAAGATGATTAAATGTTATTTAATTATCATGGATATGAATAATGTGGATAGCACTATCCATATTAATCATATATATTATAAATGTGATTTATAATATATAAGATAGAGCTATTTGTAGATTACATTTGTTAATTAAATGTTAATGTGAATTGTATTCACATTGGACAATTAATTGAAAATATAATTTACATTTTATTTTGGGTTGTGAATGTGATTAACAAATTTCCAATGGCAAGATTGCAATATTCACAAAATAATTATGAATTATTTTTGTAGAATAATTTATAATAATTGTTGTTGTAAAATTGGAGATACATGGAATAATGTAATATAAGGAGATTACGTTGGAGATGCCCCTTCCATATTGGAAGGAGGGGACGTCCACCAATTCCTATTAGGAAAGGGTGGTCGTCCACTCCATATACATGGAAGGAGGCACTCTCCTTTCCATTATCTCCATATGTTGTTGATTTAACTTTGATATTGATTTATATTGATTTATCAATATATATTTATTCTAAATTAAATTAATTGTTGTTGTAATTTTACAACAAAATCTTGACCATTAAAAGAAACACAAATCAATGTAAGCCATTGGATTTGTGTGCACATGGATTGAGATCCAAGGATCCCAAAATATTATAAATAGAAGGGCACCCCTTGCTCTTCATATGCTAATGAAAACATAAGGCTCCCTCCCTCTCTCTCTCTCTCTCTCTCTCTTTCTCTCTACACGCCATCTCTCCCGCTCTCTCATGGTCGTCCACCATGATGCCCTAGAGAGAGTCGACTTCGTCGCAGCGTTGTCGTTATGTTGCCGAATCATTCACTCGTGGATCTCCGTCTCCTTCGGTGTACCTTTCTCGTGAATAAGACGTCGGTTCTCGTGTGTCGAGATCAGGAGATTCACCGCTTGGATCATCAACATGGATTGCAAGGAGCACATGTTTCATCAACACGCTTGCAAGCGCCTCCTCCGTCAGATCGGACTTGAGACAGGAGGTCTCTTTGTTTAGAGACTCGATTGCAACCACGCTTCTAGAGGAAACCCTAATACTTGTTTGTAATTTATATATGAAACGATCTGAGAAGTGTTCTTGGATCATGTATTTTCATCGCATGAAATTTTTTAATTCCGCTGCCTCAAGCTACTAGTGCGACTAGTCGCTCCTGATCGCATACGATGCGATTCGTGATGTGCTTAAGGATCACACCATATCCTTCAAGTGGTATCAGAGCCTTAGGTTGGAGGTTTCGTATACGATCCATAAACCTAGGATGACTTGGGTTCGTTAGGGTTTGCGAAAGTTTTATCGCATTTCATTTTTGCATCTCTATTTAGTGAATAATTTTGGCCCTCTTTGAATTATGTTCCGCATTAAATAAGGAAACAGTAGGATCTGAGTTCACGTGATTTTGAATCCGTTTGCTCAAGTTATGATCAAATTAGTGAACATGTATCCATTGTTTCGGAGACTGCGAATCTTGACATAATTAAGGAGTTAATTACGGTTTTAAAATGCCTAGAAATGCATGCAAATCATGTAGGTTCTGTTGTAAATCAAATTATCAAACTTTGGAAACTTACTTTGCTTAATTTGGATTTAAATTGATTGAGATATGGTCATTTTAGTAAGTGAGGGTCACTGCTGGAAATTACTTTCCTAATCAAGAACCTTGTGATTATCATTTAACTAATTAGTGAAGTTAAATGGTTTAATTTCCTGTAATAATTATAGATAAATATTTTTGAAATATTTTATGATAATTATTTCCTTAAATGACATTGTCTTAACCAATAATTGGTTAGATATGATCTAGATCACAATTGGTTACTCAATCTTCTTTCCAACAAACAAAGTTGCTTGAATAGGATTGGAGATTTGTTTAGCAAATTTCCTTATAATGTTAATAAAAAATATTTTGATTATTATTATATATGGTATAACTTCGGTTGAAAAACTGATTATCATCTCAAGTACACAATAATTAATTTGGCATTATCCTTTCTCGAGGTGGATATGGTGTCTAGTCGGGGAGCGTTGGGGTAGCAGGTTGCACCATGTACGGTCTGTCCCACTCCCTTCGGTACTGGCCATGACCGCAGGTAGGGACTCGATAATGCAGGAGAGATCACGGTGTTTTTCTAATTATTAAAATTCGAAATAATACGTATTTGAGATAATACCATAATTCAATTAACAATAAAGAATATTTGTTGGATATTGATTGGATCATTAATTTAATAAAATTAGATTAATTGGAATCCAATTAAAATTAAAACACTCTATTATGAAAATGGTGGCTCTATAAGAGATGATGGTGGCTCTATAAGATATGAACATGGTTCTCTGCATCATGCAGAATGGTGGCTTTATAAGAGATGATGTATTCAAATTTTTTGAGTACCCGCCTGAACCAAAAGTCTTTAAGAGTTTAAATGGATGTAGATACGATGATTGTCATCATTCTACTGTCTATACTCTGGACATTCATGAAGCTTCATAATATTTATATTGTATAAATTGAATGAAGCATGTATAAATGTTGAAAAACTCTTATATTGAAATCTTTTGAATTCAACATAAGAGTTCCTATGTCTTAAGCAATGGTTGTTTAAGGATGAAGGGAGCACAGTGGAAGCATGGGTCGGATCCATGTAAGAAGGAAAGTCAAAGAGTTGATTGTACTTCTGTGACTTCCATAATACATCCAAAGAGTTGGATGAATGTCAATACTGCAATAAGCTTATGTATCTAGTCCATCTACGATCCTTAGAGAAGGACCCAGATAGTGCATCGGAATAATCTACATCTACATTTAATCATTGAAATTGACTTTCTTATTTGATAAGATCAAAGTCTAATAATTGTATCTCACTCTTCTAATAACACTTGCAATTGGTTGCATATGTATTACAAGACTATAAAATTTGATTTTAAGGTTTAATAGTCATCCACATGGATATTGATGCAATTGTTGCAACAATCTTTATTGGATAGATGAACTTCATGATTTTCAGTGGGAGAGCCATTAATCTTAGAGAATGCCTGTATGACCTAGATATTAGAATACACTCATTGTTTATTTCTAAGTGCTAGAAATAAACATGTATTCTGTAATAGATCTATCATAAAGAGTTATGATGGAGATATTTCAGATAGTAATCTAGAATCTAGTGGACTCTACTAAATTAGAAAATTAATGAATGGTTCATTAACATTTCTAATACTGAAATTAAGTCTTAAAAGATCAATAGGAGAATGAAGATCATTTGACAATGATCTGGCATTAAGCCTTGGACATAAGTCTGTTGATGAGATCTATAGACTAGTAAGAGATAAACTTTAGAATGTCTAAGATTTCAAATCTTACATACTTATGAATAATTGTATTCAAAGTAGAAATTGTCCAATGCACCCTTCTCTTAGGATGGTGCAAGATGTCAAGGTATTCAAGATCTCATACATATCGATGTATGTGGATCATCTATATCAAAGTAAACATTGATGGTATGCGATATCATTCGATGATTACTTTTGATATGAAATTTCTTCCCTTCACCTTAGAAAGCTTTGAAATATTCAAAGATTTCACTTTTTTCGTTTAGAACCAAAGTTTGAAGGAAGATGAAAATGAATTTGATCTAATCTAGGTAGCTTATATCTATTAGATGAATTCAAAGGAATACCTTATGGAGATATGAATATCATTCCTATCTCAATCCTCCTATGAAACCTAAACTAAGTAGAGTTATAGGGAGATACAATTGGATCATGCATGACATGATTTGATCAATGATGAATTTTAGCATAATTACCTCTTAGTTTCCAGGTATATATGTAGTAGAAACTACAATATATATCCTTAATAAGGTTCCATGCATATAAGCTGGAATCTAGCACTAGAGAGTGCTACTTCATTAGGAAAATAAAGGATGGTATTGGATACCTACTTTATGACCTTAAGATTCTTAAAAGATCTCATCTCTGAGAATGTGATTCTTAGAGGATAAGACTCTTGAGAATCAAGATGAAAATGAGGTAAAGCAACTCATTTAGTCTTGAGAAGACAATGAAGCTCCTAAAATTGGAAACTAAAAGGATAATTAAAGATGAAACACTAATACCTCTTCAAATAAGTTTGAGAATGGATTCCATGTGTCAGTTGAATCTGACAATGATATGACTTCATGTGATGAAGCTTCTGAAGATCATAGCATGGAAAGATGGATGTTAGCAATAACGTCTAAAGTAGACTTCATATACAAATGTTGTATATGGACCCTCGAGGATCCACCTATATGTGTAAGACCCATTAAGGTGTAAATGGATCTTCAAGAGAAAGAGGGAACCTGATGAGAAGGTAGGGACCTTCAAAGCACGGTTCGTATTGTCAAGAACACACAGAAAGAAGACATCGCTTGCGATGAGACTTGCTTTCTAGTGACCATGCTAAACCCATCAAATTATTGCTAACTTTAGCTACACAACTTGACTATGACATCTTCATGATGACATTCCTCTATGTATACCTCTCTAAGGATATTCACATGAAGTAGCCCCAGGGCTTCATGGTTAATGAAATCAAGATGTGCAAGTTAAAGAAACTCCATGGACTCAAATAAGCTTCTTGTAGTTGGAACATTAGATTTGAAGAAATTATAAATGTTATAATTTCAGATAGAATCTTGATGAACCATGTGAAGCTTAGTGGGAGTGCCATTGTGTTCACGTGATAAATGTAGATAATATCCTAATCATTTGTAATGATATAAGGATAATAATAAGTGTTTTTTAATCTGGTTGTTCCATACCTTGAGATATGATCTCAAGAATACCTCTTAGATCTTAGTTCTGAAGTTGTTCAGAAGCAAAGAGAAGAGGATATTGTGACTGTCACATTTGTAGTACACCTTGGACATGTTCCATTCTTGGAAAATCACAAGGAAGGCTTCCTTCCCTTAAGATATGGTACTAACCAATCTGAAGGGATAACACCTCAAAGAGTTGAGGAGGTGAATTCTAGAACTGTTTGCCCTTGATCATCAGTTAGAGAAGCTGAGTGTATGATAAATGTGTACAAAAGCCAGATGTCTGCCATGCAGTGGGAGTAGTAAACTGTTACTAATCCTACTATAGAGATAAAACACTTGATGCAGTAATAAGAATATCTTCAAAGATGACAAGACTTTAGAGATAGTGATCTCTAAGTCTTATCTTCAAGAAATTAAGACTTTATAGATGGAGATCTAAAAGGTCTTAACTACGAATACCTTAAGAGATAGAGATCTCCAGGAATAAGGGTATTCTGATAAGGATAATTGAAATTACATACTGTTTATAATAATTATTGAGATTTAGTGTCAAGGACACTATGACTGACGTGATTGAGTATTAGTTGCATAAGATGCAACATTCACATTGGATGCGAACACTGTCACTAGGAGATATGCAAGCACCGTAAAAGGACTTGGTGTAGTCTCTTGGGAACAGAGTGACTGATCAACTTACCTAGTTATTTTTATAAATAGCCTATGATTGTTATATGAGTGTGGGTTTAAATGGTTAGCCCATTAATGGCTCTTTGGGCTAGTGGGAGATTGTTGGACATGCGAGCCCAAGGCAAGCCATTTATTAAATAAATGTTATTGTGAATATCATTCCCTAATCTGAAATGGATAATAAATAATTTGCATAATAGGTCCCTTTGTACAATTAGGGTTATGTACCATGGCCATCTTGATGATCATACAGCTGTTGATTCAATTATTGAATCATAAAGGCTGGTTTTATGATGAATATTTAAAGAGTTAGATTGAGGACTCATCATGCACCGTCAAATGATTATTAAGAGAGGATCTCCAGCATGAGTATGAGATGGCAATCCTTCCTTATAAGGCTGATATCTAAAATGATCTCTTGATGCATGCCCTCTTCATAAGAATAGAGATTCGGAGGTGTTAGATAAGTTAAGTCAAAGAGTTGACTAAATGATATCGAGATAATCAAAGTCCTATGTCGAATACTGTCACGATATAGGCACGCATCCTCTGACCGGAGACAGATGCGTTGCTATATGTACGAGTATGTACATTTAGCAGACCAATAGGTTGACGATCTAATAAAGGTTTATACACCGGTGCGCTGGTGTGCATGCAAGGGTATATGAGTAATACAATCTCTCAAAGGGATCATACATGTTTATTTCATGGACCGGAAGACATGAGCTCACTCATGAGGTATTGGGAAGAATCAAATTCCGTGCATGGTTGTCTTGCTTTGGAAGCTTGACTAAATTTGTAGGTTTGATATATGCTTTTGGGAAGTATATGATCAACACCTGGGTATGATATATGCTTTTGGAAAGTATATGATCGATACAAACTTCCAATAGTCAATTGAGAAACTTAATGATAAAACCCTGACGTAGACATTGTAAAATTGATATTATACTTCTGGTTTAATCTGGGTCTTCCAATATGTAGGATGTACATCTATTAGGAATATCTGAGGGTGATGCGATCATAAACGATTTTATAACCATGATGCTTCCATTCCTAGGGAGTGATGAAACGAGTCTGAATTTTAGTGACTCCTCTCAGTAGAGAAGTGATCTAATCTTGGTCCAAGTGTTGGACAGTGATCTGAATGTGATTCAAATGCAATGAGAAGATTAGATATACGGTCTTGATTTAATCAAGCATCTGTGGGAGGTCCGCAAGATCTGGATTTGAGATGTTATCTTAATATCCAAGTCACTATACGTGGAACAATACAATCGCCCTGTCCTTATCTCCAAGTATTCATGGAGAAAGTGCATTATCCTTGAAAGAGTTCATGGATAATTCCATTGTTGATATATGTATCTGAACATTGAGAAAATGGATAATTGAATGCGATTTAATTATCATGAATAATATGAATTTGATTCATATTACAAGGAGAGTTATCTTAGATAATTAAATGTGATTTACTTATCAAAGATGTAAATAATGTGAACGTGATTCACATTATTTGGGCACATGAGAATAGAGATCCAAGATGATTAAATGTTATTTAATTATCATGGATATGAATAATATGGATAGCATTATACATATTAATCATATATATTATAAATGTGATTTATAATATATAAGAGAGAGCTATATGTAATTTACATTTGTTAATTAAATGTTAATGTGAATTGGATTCACATTGGACAATTAATTGAAAATATAATTTATATTTTATTTTGGGTTGTGAATGTGATTCATAAATTTCCAATGGCAAGATTGCAATATTCACATTATGAATTATTTTTATAGAATAATTTACAACAATTGTTGTTGTAAAATTGGAGATACATGGAATAATGTAATTTAAGGAGATTACATTGGAGATTCCCCTTCCATATTGGAAGGAGGGGACAACCACCAATTCCTATTAGGAAAGGGTGGCCGTCCACTCCATATACATGGAAGGGGGCACTCTCCTTTCCATTATCTCCATATGTTGTTGATTTAATTTTGGGATTGATTTATATTGATTATTTATTCTAAATTAAATTAATTGTTGTTGCAATTTTACAACAAAATCTTGACCATTAAAAGGAGCACAAATCAATGTAAGCCATTGGATTTGTGTTGCACATGTATTGAGATCCATGGATCCCGAAATATTATAAATAGAAGGGCACCCCTTGCTCTTCATATGCTAATGAGTACATAAGACTCCCCCTCTCTATCTTTCTCTCTACTTGCAATCTCTCCCTCTTTCTCTCATGGCCATCTACCATGATGACCTAGAGAAAGTCGACTTCACTGTAGCATCATATTTATGTTGCCGAATCATTCACTCGTAGATCTCTGTCTCCTTTGGTGTGTCTCGCTCGTGAAGAAGACGTCGGACCTCGTGTGTAGAGATCAGGAGATTCACCGCTTGGATCATCAACATGGATTGCGAGGAGCACGTGTTTCATCAACACGCTCGCAAGCGTCTCCTCCGTCGGACCGGACTTGAGACAGGAGGTCTCTTTGCTTAGAGACTCAATCACAACCATGCTTCAAGAGGTAACCCTAATACTTGTTTATGGTTTATAGATGAAACAATCTGAGAATTGTTCTTGGATCATGCGGTTTCATCGCATGAACATTTTTTAAATTCCGCTGCCTCAAGCAACTAGTACGACTAGTCGCTCCCGATCGCATACGATGTGATCCTCACGCTTCCATGATGCGCTTAAGGATCTCATCATATCCTTCATTGCTGGTATGAGACATAAGCAAATGGAAACATAAGAAGTCACAATCTATGACCATTGTACCCCAACCCGATCTAGTAGCGATGAGGTTCAGTGTCAAGACAATGTGGTTGCAATAATTTAAAAGAGGGATGGTCTACTAGCTCAAGAGGAAAAAGTCCTTATGTAAATGTTGTTATAAATAGTATCAAAAATGCAAAATCAAAATATCCAAAAAGAATAGACATACAAATTCAAGAAAAATCAAGTTCTGTTAGAGTATATATGTATTCAATAAGCAAGCTTGCGCTTCAAAATCGAAGTATTCATGTGAGCCTGCAGTTGGATGACTTAAATACACTTGATAAGCATCCTAGGATATGTAGCTACACTGGCTACCTTTCATTCTCTTCTCTATCTCCTCTTCTTGAGCTGGTTGTGTTGGACATGCGAGCCCACGGTGAGCCATTATGCAATAAATGTTATTGCGAATATCATTCCCTGATCTGAAATAAAGAATAAATAATTTGCATAATAGGTCCCTTAGTACAATTAGGGTTATGTACCATGGCCATCTTGATGATCATACAACTGTTGATTCAAATATTGAATCATAGAGGCTGGTGCTTGGATGAACATCTAAAGAGTTAGATTGAAGACTCATCAAGCACCATCAAATGATTGTTGAGAGATGATCTCCAGCCTGAGTAGGAGATGACAATCCTTTCTCATTTAGGCTGATATCTGACCGACCTCTTGATGCATGTCCTCTGCATAGGAATAGATATTCAGAGATGTCAGATTAGTTAGGTCAAAGAGTTGACTTAACGAGATCGAGATAACTAAAGTCCTATATCGTATGCTGTCATGATATAGGCACGCATCCTCTGATCGGAGACAGATGTGTTACTATATGTTTGAGTATGTACATTTGGCAGACCAATAGGTTGATGACCTAATCAAGGTCTATACATCGGCACGCTGGTGTGCATGCAAGGGCATATGAGTAATACGATCTCTCAAAGGGATTATACATGTTCAGTTACTGAACCGGAAGACATGAGCTCACTCATGAGATATTGGGAAGAATCAAATTCTGTACGCGGTCATCTCGCTTTAGAAGCTTGACTGAATTTGTAGGTTTGATATATACTTTTGGAAAGTATATGATCAAGAGCTAGGTATGATATATACTTTTGGAAAGTATATGATTGATACCGACTCCCAATGATCGAATGAGAAACTTAATGATAAAACTCTGAAGTAGACAGTGTAAAATTGGTCTTATACTTCAGGTTTATTCTAAGTCTTTCATTATGAAGGATGTACAGGTATTGGGAATACCTGAGGATGATGTGATCATAAACGATTGTATAACCATGACGCTTCCATTCCTAGGGAGTGATGAAACATGCCTGGATTTTAGTGACTCATCTCAGTAGAGAAGTAATCTAATCTTATTCCAAATATTGGACATTAATCTGAATGTGATTCAGATGCATTGAGAAGATTAGATTTGCGGTCTTGATATAATCAAGCATCTATGGGAGGCCCGAGATCTGGATTCGAGATGTGATCTCAATATCCAAGTCACTATACGTGGAATAATACAATCGCCCTGTCCTTATCTCCAAGTATTCGTGGAGAAAGCGCATTATGCTTGAAAGAGTTCATGGATAATTCTATCGTTGATATATGTATTTGAGCATTGAGAACATGGATAATTAAATGTGATTTAATTATCATGATAATATGAATTTGATTCATATTATAAGGAGAGTTACCTAAAATAATTAAATGTGATTTGATTATCAAAGATGTGAATAATGTGTATGTGATTCATATTATTTGGGAACATGAGAATAGGGATCCAAGATGATTAAATGTGATTTAATTATCATGGATATGAATAATGTAGATAGTACTATCCATATTAATCATATATTATAAATGTGATTTATAATATATAAGAGAGAGCTATTTGTAATTTACATTTGTTAATTAAATGTTGATGTGAATTGGATTCACATTGGACATTAAATTGAAAATGTAATTTACATTTTATTTTGGGTTGTGAATATGATTCACAAATTTCCAATGGCAAGATTGCAATATTCACAAAATAATTATGAATTATTTGTAGAATAATTTACAGCAATTGTTGTTGTAATAAATTGGAGATACATGGAAAATGTAATCATAGGAGATTACATTGGAGATGGTCCTTCCATATTAATAGGATGGACGACCACCTATTCCTATTAGGAAAGGGTGGCCGTCCACTCCATGTATATAGAAGGAGGCACTCTCTTTTTCTCATTATCTCCTTATTTGTTTGATTTAATTTGAGATTGATTTATATCGATTTATCAATATAGATTTAATCTAAATTAAATTAATTATTGTTGGTTTTTACCAACACAAATCTTGGCCATCAAAAGAAACAAATCAATGAGAGCCATTGGATTTGTGTTGCCCATGGATTGAGTTCCATGGATCCCAAAATATTATAAATAGAAGGGCACCCCTTTGCTCTTCTCTACACACAATGAGAACATACATCTCTCTCTCTCTCTTCTCTCTACACGTCATCCCTCTCTCTTCTTCTCTCATGGCCGTCCAACATGGATGCCCTAGAGAAGTTCTTTATCGTCGCAGCGTCATCGTTATGCTGCCCGATCGTTTGCTCGTGGATCTCCGTCTCCTTCGGTGTGCCTCGCTCGTGAAGAAGACGCCGGATCTCGTGTGTCGAGATCAGGAGATCTACCGCTTGGATCATCAGCATGGATTGCGAGAAGCACGCGAATCATCCCCACGCTCGCAAGTGTCTCCTCCGTCGGATCGGACTTGAGACAGGAGGTCTCTTTGTTTAGAGACTCAATCGCAGCCACGCTTCAAGAGGTAATCCTATTACTTGTTTGTGGTTTAGACGAAACGATTCGATAAGTGTTCTTGGATCATGTGGTTTCGTCGCATGATTTTTTTTTTAATTTCCGCTGCATAGAACAATTAGTTTGACTAGTCATTCTTCGTTGTATTCGATACGATGCTCACGCTTTTGTGATGCGCTTAAGAATCTAACCATATCCTTCAAGTGGTATCAGAGCCTTAGGTCAAAGGTTTTGGATACGATCCGTAAACTTAGGACGACTTGGGTTCGTTAAGGTTGTGAAAGCTTTTGTCGCATTTCATTTTCGCACATCTGTTTAGTGAATAAATTCGTCCCTGTTTAAAATGTTTAAACACGACTTAATCACTTGGATTTTGTTCCCCATTAAATAAGGAAATCATAGGATCTGAGTTTACGTAATTTGAATTCCGTTTGCTCGAGATATGGTTGTTTTAATGAACATGTATTCACTGTTGCGGGAACTGCGAATCTTAACATGATTAATGAGTTAATTACTGTTTTGATCCGGCTCGAAATGCGTGAAATATCACTTAAGTTCTGTCCTAAATCAAATTAGCAATCTTTGAAAATTGATTTTATCTAATTTGGATTTAAATTGATTGAGATATGTTAATTTTAGTAAGTAGGAGTCACTGCTGAAATTACAGTCCTAATCAAGAACCATGTGATTGTCGATTAGTGAAATTAATTATTAATTTCACGAAATAATTATGGAAAATATTTGATAAATATTGAATGATGATTATTTCCTTAATTGACTTGGCCTCAACCAATAAATTGATTAGATTTAATCTAAATCATAATTGGAAACACAATCATCAAACTCCTTGCTTGAATAGGATTGGGAATTTGTCTAGCAAATTTCCTTATAATCAAAAATATTTTGATTATTACTATATGGTATAATTTCAGTTGAAGAACCGATGATCATCTCAAGTACAAAGTGATTGACTCGGCATTATTTTTTCCCGAGGCAGATATGGTGTCTAGTTGGGGATCGCAGCGGGTCCCACCGGTTGCGGTCCATTCCACTCCCACTGGTACTGGCCATGACAGCGGGTAGGGAACGAATGATGTCTGAGAGATCATGATGTATTTTCTAATTATTAAAATTTGAATTAATATGTACTTTGAGATAATATCATATATTCAAGTAAAATCAAGTTTGTTGATTGAATTGGATTGATAATTAATTTAATGTGATTAAGTTAATTATATCCAATCAAAAACACTCTATTATGAATAGATGTGTATTTCCCTTGGAAGAATTAATTATATGAATATGATTCATGATAATTGATTAAAATTTGAATATGAGGTGGAGGATCACATAAGTGGCATCCATGGTCTCCCGTCAAGACGAAGGGTTCCGTCGCCAGATATTGTATGTGGGAGATGCCTGTCCGAAGTAACATCTCCTGCATACGATCCATTTGGATCGGGCTCGTTGCTTCTCGAAAGAGTAAGGACGTATGCGTAGTGACCCCAATATTGGATCCTCATATTATTGGGGGCGATATTGGATTGTGCATAGCGAGTTGTATTCCTGTTGACGGTTGGTTCATTTAATGACGGGTCAACATCACCTTAGGGGTGGTGGGCCCGGGTGTTAAAGACCGAATTGGGAGATGCAAGTTGGACTTTCAAGGCGGAATGTGTTCCCGCTTCTTTTTATCTGAGTTACAGGTTCTCATATTATTGGGATGCAACAAAGATAAGGAAGGAGATCCCAGATCTTGCTTGAGATATAATGGTAAGTATATCTCTTACACTGAAAGTGATTAAGGGAATGAACTTTCATTGTTGACATGGCAAGACAACTTTGATATAAAAAATTCTTAAATCAAAGTAAATTATTTATATTTATGCAAATTTCTTATTTCAGATAATCCTTCATTAAACCCACTCAATAATAACCAGTAAAATATCATGGATTGGATCCATGATCAAGATAATGTTCTTGCAGTCGGACACATAATGTATGTGGTTACAATGTGCAAGTTTCCTCGTAATAATGAGGAATGACAATTAAATAGATAATATGACTACAACCTAGGGTTTGTATGTCTCTATAATCTTGATCTCTCATTGAATGTACTTCGGAAGTGACATGTCGATGATGATCATAATTGTCAAATAATCCTTATAAAATTCTAAGAAGATGTTCTGGAATACATATGTGCTCTCGACATTTAAATGACGTGGGTCTCTACATCATGCAGAATGTTAGCTCTATAAGAGATGATGTATTCAAATTGTTTTATTACCTACCTAAACCAATGTTTAAGAGTTTAGATGGATGTAGATACGATGAGTGTCATCATTCTACTATTTGTACTCTAGTCGTTCATGAAGCTTCAGAATATTCATATTGTATGAATTGAATGAAGCATGTATAAATGTTGAAATGCTTTTATATTGAAATCTTTTGAATTTAGCATAAGAGATCCTTCATCTAAAGCAATGGTTGTTTGTAGATAAAGGGAGGGCAGTGGAAGTATGGATTGGACCCAAGTAAGAAGTATAATCCAAGAGTTGACTGTACTTCTGTGACTTCCATATGACATCCAAAGAGTTGGATGAATGCCAATACTGCAATAAGTTGATGTGTTGATAGTATGACTATCAAATCTATCTAGAATCCTTAAAGAAGGAATCGGATAGTACATCAGAATAATCTACATATAATCATTGAAATTGACTTACTTATTTGATGAGATAAAGTCTAATAATTGTATCTCAATCTTCTAATGACACTTGCAATTGGTTGCATCTGTATTAGAATATTAGAAATTTGATCGTAAGGTTTAATGGTCATCCATGTTGGAAGTGATGCAATTGTTGCAACAATTTCCATCGGATCAATAGACTTCATATTTTCAGTGGGAGCCCTTAGTCTTAGAGAATGTCTCTGTGACCTGGATATTAGAATACACTCATAGTTTATTTCTAAATGTTGGAAATAAACATGAATTCTGGAATAAACCTATCATAGAGAGTTATGATGGATATATTTCAGATAGTAATCTAACATCTAGTGGACTCAGCTAAATTAGAAAATTAATGAATGGTTCATTAAGATTTCTAATACTGAAAATTAAACCTTTAAAGATCAATAGGAGGATAAAGATCACTTGACAATGATCTGGCATCATGTTTTGGACATATGTCCGTTGATGAGATCAACGGACAAGTAAGAGATGAAACTTTAGAATGTCTAAAATTTCAAAACTTGCATACTTATGAATATTGTATTCAAAGTAAAAATGTCCAATACACCTTTCTTTTGGAATGGTGTAAGATGTTAAGGTATTCAAGATCTCATACATATTGATGTATGTGAATCATCTATATCAGAATAAACACTATGGATATGTGATATCTATTAATGATTATTTGTGATATGAAATTTCTTCTCTTCACTTAGAAAACTTTGAAATGTTCAAAAATTTCACAATTTTGGTTTAGAACCAAAGTTTGAAGCAAGATGAAATGAATTCGATCTAACCAAGATAGCTTTTACCTATTAGATGAATTCAAGGAATACCTTATGGAGATGTGAATATCATTCCTATCTCAATCCTCCTAATGAACCTTAACCCAATAGAGTTGTAGGGAGATACAATTGATCATGTGTGACATGATTTGATCAATGATTAATCTTAGCATAATTATCTCTTAGTTTCCAGGTATATATATGTGGTAGAGACTACATTATATATATCCTTAATAAGGTTCCATGTGATTAAGCTGGAATCTGGCACTGGAGAGTGCTACTTCTTTAGGAAAATAAAGGATGGTATTGGATACCTACTTTATGACCTTGAGATTCTTAAAAGATCTCATCTCTGAGAATGTGATTTTTAGATGATAAGATTATTAAAGAATCAAGATGAAAATGAAATGAAGGAACTCATTTAATATTGAGATGATAATGAGGCTCCTGGAATCGGAAACTAAAAAGACAATTAAAGATGAAACACTAATACCTCTTCAAATAAGTTTGAAGATGGATTCCATGTGTCAATTGAATCTGACAATGAGCTAACTTCATATGATGAAGCTTCTAAAATCATGACATGGAAAGATGGATGTTAGCAATAAAGTCTAAAGTAGACTTCATATACAAGTGTTGTATTTATAGACCCTCGAGGATCCACCTATATGGGTAAGACCCATTAAGGTTTAAATGGATCTTCAAGAGAAAGAGGAAACCCGATGAAAAGGTAGAGACCTTCAAAGCATGGTTCGTGGCCATGAGCTGCATACCGAAGAGAAGACATTGCTTGCGATGAGACTTGCTCTCTAGTGACCTTGCTTTAACCCATCAGAATATTGATAACCATAGCTATACTCAAATAAGCTTCCTGTAGTTGGAATATTAGATTTGATGAAATCATAAATGTTATGGTTTCAGATAAAATCTTGATAAACCATATGAAGCTTAGTGGGAGTGCCATTGTGTTCATCGTGCTAAATGTAGATATCCTAATCATTTGGAATGATCTAAGGATGATAATAATAAGTGTTTTATAATCTAGTTGTTCCATACCTCGATCTTAGTTCTGAAGTTGTTCAGAAGCAAAGAAAATAGGGTATTGGGACCGTCACATTAATGGTATACCTTGGACATTTCCATGGAAAATTCCAAGAAAGGATTCTTTCCATCAAGATATGGTACTGACCTATATAAAGGAATATCACCTCAAAGAGTTGAGGATATGAATAGTAAAACTGCTTGCCCTTGTGCATCAGTTTCGAGAATCTGAGTGTATGCTAGATGAGTAGAAAAGCCATATGTCTTCCATGCAGTAGGAGTAGTAAACGGTTGCTGATCCTACTATGGTGATTAAACACTTGATTGTAGTAATAACAATATCTTCAAAAGATGATGAAACTTAGAGATAGTGATCTTAAAGTCTTATCTTCAAAGTTTAAGACCTTGTAGATAGTGATCTATAAGGGTCTCAACTGCTGATACCTTAGGAGATAGAGATCTCTAGGAATAAAGGTAGTCTGATAAGGATTATGGGAATACTGGTTATAATAATTGTTGAGCAGTAGTATCAAGGACGCTATAACTGCTTTGACCGTATTGAGTATTGGTTGCATAAGATGCAACATTCGCATTAGATGCGAACACTGTCACTAGGAGATATGCAAGTGTCGTAAAAGGACTTGACATAGTCTCTTGGGAACAGAGTGACTGATCAGCTTACCTAGCTATTTTCTAAATAGCCTATGATTGTCACATGAGTGTGGGATTAAATGATTAGCCCATTAGTGGCTCTTTGGGCTAGTGGGAGATTGTTGGACATGCGAGCCCACGGCAAGCCATTATGCAATAAATGTTATTGCGAATATCATTCCCTGATCTGAAATGAAGAATACATAATTTCCATAATAGGTCCCTTAGTACAATTAGGGTTATGTACCATAGCCATCTTGATGATCATACAGTTGTTGATTCAAATATTGTATCATAGAGGCTAGTGCTAGGATGAACATCTAAAGAGTTAGATTGAGGACTCATCAAGCACCATCAAATGATTGTTGAGAGATGATCTCCAGCCTAAGTAGGAGATGGCAATCCTTTTTCATTTAGGCTGATATCTGACCGACCTCTTGATGCAGGTCCTCTGCATAGGAATAGAGATTCAGAGATGTCAGATTAGTTAGGTCAAAGAGTTGACTTAACAAGATCGAGATAACCAAAGTCCCATATCGTATGCTGTCATGATATAGGCACGCATCCTCTGACCAGAGACAGATGTGTTACTATATGTTTGAGTATTGTACATTTGGCAGACCAATAGGTTGATGACCTAATCAAGGTCTATACACCGACGTGCTGGTGTGCATGCAAGGGCATATGAGTAATGCGATCTCTCAAAGGGATCATACAGGTTCAGTTACCGAACCGGAAGACATGAGCTCACTCATGAGATATTGAGAAGAATCAAATTCCGTGCACGATCATCTCGCTTTGGAAGCTTGACTGAATTTGTAGGTTTGATATATACTTTTGGAAAGTATATGATCAAGACCTAGGTATGATATATGCTTTTGGAATGTATATGATCGATACTGACTCCCAATGATCGAATGAGAAACTTAATGATAAAACTCTGAAGTAGACAGTGTAAAATTGATCTTATACTTCTGGTTTATTCTAAGTCTTCCAATATGCAGGATGTACATGTATTAGGAATACCTGAGGGTGATGTGATCATAAACAGTTGTATAACCATGACGCTTCCATTCCTAGGGAGTGATGAAACGAGCCTGGATTTTAGTGACTCCTCTCAGTAGAGAAGTAATCTAATTTTAGTCCAAATGTTGGACATTGATCTGAATGTGATTCAGATGCAATGAGAATATTAGATTTGCGGTCTTGATTTAATCAAGCATCTATGGGAGGCCCGAGATCTGGATTTGAGATGTGATCTCAATAACCAAATCACTATACATGGAACAATACAATCGCCCTGTCCTTATCTCCATGTATTCGCGGAGAAAGCACATTATGCTTGAAAGAGTTCATGGATAATTCTATCGTTGGTATATGTATCCGAGCATTGAGAAAATGGATAATTAAATGTGATTTAGTTATCATGATAATATGAATTTGATTCATATTATAAGGAGAGTTATCTGAGATAATTAAATGTGATTTGATTATCAAAGATGTGAATAATGTGAATGTGATTCATATTATTTGGGAACATGAGAATAGGGATCCAAGATGATTAAATGTGATTTAATTATCATGGATATGAATAATGTGGATAGTACTATCCATATTAATCATATATATTATAAATGTGATTTATAATATATAAGAGAGAGCTATTTGTAATTTACGTTTGTTAATTAAATGTTGATGTGAATTGGATTCACATTGGACATTAAATTGAAAATGTAATTTACATTTTATTTTGGGTTGTGAATATGATTCACAAATTTCCAATGACAAGATTGCAATAATCACAAAATAATTATGAATTATTTGTAGAATAATTTACAACAATTGTTGTTGTAATGAATTGGAGATACATGGAATAATGTAATCATAGGAGATTACATTGGAGATGGTCCTTCCATATTAATAGGAGGGACGACCACCTATTCCTATTAGGAAAGGGTGGCCGTCCACTCCATGTATATGGAAGGAGGCACTCTCTTTTTCCCATTATCTCCTTATTTGTTTGATTTAATTTGAGATTGATTTATATTGATTTATCAATATATATTTAATCTAAATTAAATTAATTATTGTTGGTTTTTACCAACACAAATCTTGGCCATTAAAAGAAACACAAATCAATGAGAGCCATTGGATTTGTGTTTCCCATGGATTGAGATCCATGGATCCCAAAAATTATAAATAGAAGGGCACCCCTTTGCTCTTCTCTACACACAATGAGAATATAAGTCTCTCTCTCTCTCTCTTCTCTCTACACGTCATCCCTCTCTCTTCTTCTCTCATGGCCATCCACCATGGATGCCCTAGAGAAGTTCGCTATCGTCGCAGCGTCGTCGTTATGCTGCCCGATCGTTTGCTCGTGGATCTCCATCTCCTTCGACGCGCCTCGCTCGTGAAGAAGTCGTCGGATCTCATGTGTCAAGATCAGGATATCCGCCACTTGGATCATCAACATGGATTGCGAGAAGCACGTGATTCATCCCCGCACTTGCAAGCGTCTCCTCCGTCGGATCGGACTTGAGACAGGAGGTCTCTTCGTTTAGAGACTCGATCGCAATCACGCTTCAAGAGGTAATCCTATTACTTGTTTGTGGTTTAGACGAAACGATTCGAGAAGTGTTCTTGGATCATGTGGTTTCGTCGCATGAAATTTTTTTAATTTCCGCTGCATAGAACAACTAGTTTGACTAGTCGTTCTTCGCCGTATTCGATACGATGCTCACACTTCCATGATGCGCTTAAGGATCTAACCATATCCTTCAGGTTGCACTTGAACTTAGAAGGGAATACCCCTCTTCTTGAGTAAAGGATTGTTGGATTGGGAAATTAGGGTCACTATGTCGGAGAAGACTGTCACTCTCCCTATTCGACCGAGAGGAGCTACATATCACTAACCCTATATGAGATAGACTCATAGTCATATGGGACTGCGTATGACATCGACTTGTTCTGACCTGGCTTTTAGGAAGACTTGAGCATAGTTTTGTAGTTCTTAGAGGCTATCGAGTTTCAAGTTCGCTTCCCAATAAGGTTTCGACCAAACTAAAAATCCAAAGGTCTGACTAATCTCCAAACTTGGATTTTATGAAGATAAGTTTGAAAGTTAAAATCAATCCAACTTATTTCCTTTTCTTTTCTTTATTTTCTTTTTTGCACTTATTAGTATAAGTGCTTGCTAGGGAATAACATAGGTAAGTATAGGGGGTGATGGATCTCCATTTCATCACCTTTATTATCTCGTTTTAGCCTTAAATCCCTAGTTGAATGCATGTATATAACATTAATTTCTGAAAAATAACAATAAAAATAAGCACACAAGTATTATATAAAATAATTTATTTAATGCCAAAATAAAATAATAAAGAATATAAAAGAAAAAGAAGGAAGTTTCAAAGACACCAAGTGACCCTAGACCCCGAGACCCAATCATCACGATGACTTGGTCGATAAGGACTAAAGTAGGGATGATAGGGCAGAGAAATTGTACATAAAATACACACAAACCCTAATTTTATTCCTCAATAACAGGCCTTTTGGGACCTATTTTATTTTCCTATTTTTATACCTCGAATAATAAAACGCTTTATAAGAAAGCCGTACATAAAAATACAAAGAAAAATACATAATTTATTTCATTAAAAAATAATGCATCGTATGCCCAAAACACATAGAATAAAAAGCTGCAATTCCCAGACATGTACCTTCTCCATACTAATTCAAAATTAACCAAATCACCTTTATTGTTCTTAAAATCAAATTATCTATTTAATGAAGGCGGTTCAGTCAATATGGAGTTAAGATGCAAAAGTTGGCTTTTGGGCCCTCATTGTGCAATATACCTATATTAAATATTCATTTTATTTATTCTTTATATTTTTGGCATTCTTTTATTTTTAAAATTTTATATTATTTTATATTCATATAGAAAATGAAAATAAAATAAAACCATTAAAATTCATTGAAATAAATAGTGTACTTTAATATATATAGGTAAAACATACCTATAATATACATATATAATGTATATACCTAATTATTTAAGTGAATAAATAACTTCAGAAAAGAAATAAAATTATGTACATATGTATTTAAATAATTTATAAATAGAAAACTATGTATATAAAATAATAAAATGTAAAATACAAAAAAATAAAATATATCATATATAGGTATTCATACCGATAATTATATATGAAAAAATGAATACTTAATAAATTTACTTATAAAAATAAATAAAAATCATATTAAAATACTACATAAAATAATAAACATTATTTTATATTTTGAGTTTTATAAATTAATTTGCTTATTATTTTATTTTTAATTCTTTATTCTTTTATTTGATTCCCAATTTTCCAATGGCATGATTGCAATGTTCACAAAATATTTATGATTTATTTTTGTTGAATAATTTAAACATATGCTGTAAATCTTGGAGATTTCCATGGAATAATGTAATCTCATGAGATTACATGAGATTGCCACCAACTCCCATATTATGGAAGGAGGCAATCTTCATTCCATAATCTCCATGCTTGATTGATTTAATATGGGATTGAATTACATTGATTTTTCAATATATATTTATTCTTAATTAAATCAATTGTTGTTGTGTTTTTTAGCAACAAGATCATAGCCATTAAAAGAAACACAAATGAATGTGAGGTATTGGGTTTGTGTTGTCCATGGATTGAGATCCATGGATCCAAAAATATTATAAATAGAAGGGCACCCCTTGCTCTTCAAAGTTACAATCTTAGAGACAACAACATATGCTCTATCTCTTTCTTTCTCTACATTCCATCTCTCCCTCTCTCTCATGATGCCCTAAGAGAGTCACCATCGCTGCAGCATCACCGTTATGCTCCCGTATCATTCGCTCGTGGATCTCCGTCTCCTTCGGTGCCTCATTCGTAAAGAAGACGTCGGATCTCGTGTGACGAGATCAGGAGATTCACCGCTTGGATCATCAACATGGATTGCGAGGAGTACGCATTTCATCAATGCGCTCACAAGCGTCTCCTCCGTCGGATCAGACTTGAGACAGGAGGTCTCTTCGTTTAGAGACCCGATCGCAACCATGCTTCAGGAGGTAACCCTAATACTTGTTTGTGGTTTAGATGAAATGATCCGAGAAGTGTTCTTGGATCATGTGGTTTCATCGCATGAAAAGTTTTTAAATTCCGCTGCCCCGAGCAACTAGTGTGACTAGTCGCTCCAGATCGCATACGATGCGATCCTCATGCTTCCATGATGCGCTTATTGATTTCCTTGTATTCTTCACCTAGTACCATGGATAACAATGGAGGCAACCACATCAGCCTCATCAATAGTATTCCACACCCCTCCTCACTACCAGCAGCATACTCAGCCTCACCTCCAGCGAGGCAACCCGTCTGGTTCTCATGCACCAGTTTATGAGAACCCAACCCTTGATGACCTTATCTGCTTTCTCTTTGATTAGAATGCCTCCTTCCAGTAAGAAATGGGTGAGTTCTGACAGGAGATGAGGGAGATAATAAAGGGCAAGGCTACCATACCCTCTCAGATTGAACCTAACTCGAACAATCTGAAGAGGAAGTCTAAGCAGGTACAGTTTACAGAGACCACCACTCCTAGTGATATTTTGGATGACACTTCTTCTTCTATATTTGATGCTGATTTTGTGACACTTAGGAGTGGTAGGAAGCTAACCGATGGCGACTCGTCTAGGCGATAACACGATGTAGATTCTAGGGCGCCAGATGAGGACATGAGCGGTACTAATGCCGCTCACCATGAGGATGATGACGGTGGTGCTGAAGCCACCAATGATGTTGTTATAGATGACGGTGCTGAGGCCGTAGTATTTTCAGCTGTAGATGGTGGTACTAATGCTACCAAGTCACCAGTTGCCAGGCCAGAGCGCGATACTGATGCTGTAAGTTCAGTTGTTGTTAGTGGTATTGATGTCACCAAGATTCCTTCTGTTGAGTTGACTCATCGTGTACCTAAGGAGTCTTATGGAAAAAATGGAAACAAAAATAAAAAATATGAATAAAGCAAAGGTTTCTATATCTCATGAGAATCCATCTGTTGTGGTAGATGATTTATGCATGGATTCTAGCCTTATGAATGCACAAGAACATACTCTTGACCTTCATCTCTCTAGAGAGGATCCTTCTATCCCCTTCTCTCACGCACTCCGCTTAGGAAAGGGGCCAACAACAGAAAATCCCAAAAGAGGCACCAGTTAGAGTTCAACAAGCAGATGATAGATAGATTTCATATCCAGCTGACTCTTCAGGAGGTACTTGAGCATATCCCTCTATTCCAGAAGAACTTGAGAGAGAAGACCACCATCCGTAGGAAGAAGAGGAACCATAATGCAGAAATCCATGTGCTCACCTGTGCCACCTGCCTTGCTATCCAGAACCGATTACCAGCCAAAAGACCCGATGCAGGAGCTCCCTATGTCAGATGTCATATCCATGAGCAGCGGTTCGATCGTACTCTATTAGACAATGGTTCCTTAATTAACCTCCTCCCGGTTGCCTTACTAGACAGCTTTGAGTTTGGTCCTCTTAAACAAAGCAGGATAGTCATGCAGTTTGTTGATAGATATGTTAAGAGGCTGAAGGGGTTATTGAAGGACGTTGTCGTCACAATTCAAGGCCTGAAATTCCCCTTGGACTTTGTTGTACTAGACATGGAGATCCCTTAATCTATGACCGATACCCCCATCATCTTAGGACGACCTTTCTTGATCACAAACAAGGCAGTGTCCGATCATGATAGTGGGAAGGTATACTTTTGCGTCGAGGGTGAAAGTGTACAAATAGAGACGATTAAGGGGACTAGAGCCAGAGACTCAACTTGCTCAAAGTAGACCACCGATTCAGAGCAAATGACAGATGCAGAGCTAGACATCCACCAGGAGTGTGATTTTATGATACAGATAATGAAGCAGTTTGGACAGATCCAGCATCACGAGCTCTTATCACACCTTCAGACAATACATAGTTACATATGACAACTGATGAGAGTTCGAAGAGCACACTCATTGCACAGTTGACCTTAGAGGCTGATGATTGCAACCAGGGTAGCGAAGCAGATTATATTTCATGTGATTCAGACTCAGATCCCTCGGGATCAAACACGGATTTTGATTGGCAGTATTTCGATGATTGTTTATCGTTCTTAATGTCCATAGAGCTTGTAGCTAGGACGGAGAGGGAGCCAGTACAGTTGATAAATACACCAGCAGGGTCATCTTCGTCAGATATGCAGATTCAACGAGAGTTCTCGCATGCAGATTTGGTAGCATTCATGCAGACTTTTCAGAAGCCAGATTTACCAGGTGCCACTTGTCCTGAGTTGAAGACCTTGCCGCAGAGCATGAAGTATAGATTACTTGCGGATGAGCCAGATATGTTCCCAGTCATTATCTCAACAGATTTTACTGAAGACCAAGATACTTTTTTGATGGAGGTTCTTGAAAGAAACCAAAAGGAAATCGAATGGAGCATAGCTGATCTCCAGGGGATAAGTCCGGCCCTGTGCTCCCACCACATCTATCTTGAAGATGACACCAAGCCATCACGTGAGTTCTAATGAAGGCTGAACCCGAATGTTCCAGATGTGGTCATGAAAGAAATATCTAAGTGGTGGAGCACCAATTTTATCTACCCCATCTCCAACTCCAAATGGGTTAGTATGTTGCATGTGGCACCTAAGAAGACAGGTATCACAACAATTGTGAGTGAGTCTGGAGAGGAGATAGCTACCCAAGTACCTACTTCTTGGACGGTATGTGTGGACTACAGACGATTGAATCAGGCCACTAAGAATGATCATTTCCCTCTACCATTTATTGATCAAATTATCGAGAGGTTAGCGGGAAAAGTCATTACTGTTTTCTTGAAGGGCACTCGGTGTACAATAAGGTGGCCATAGATCCTGAATACCAGGAGAAAATGACATTCACCTATCCATTCGGAACGTATGAATTTAGAAGGATGCCCTTTGGTCTATGTAATGCCCCCAACTACATCCCAAAGGTGCATGCTTTCCATCTTCTCGGACATGGTGGGAGAATGTTTAGAGGTCTTCATGGATGACTTTTCGGTCTACGGCGATGGGTTTGATGCTTGTCTTGATTGTCTAGACCGAGTACTTCAACGTTGTATCGAGGTGAACCTTGTTTTATCTTGGGAGAAGAGTCACTTCATGACGACTCAGGGGACGATCCTTGGCCACATCATCTCCAAAAGTGGCATGGAAATTGATGCTTCCAAGGTGGATATCATCAAGAAGCTCAATCCACCATCTAATTTGCGACAATTACAGTCTTCTCTCAGCATGTCAGTTTCTACCGACAGTTCATACATGACTTCAGTCAGATTGTCCGATCGCTTGCTGATCTAGTGACGAAAGACACTGAGTTCCTTGTAGATGATAAGTGTCTTGTGTCATTTGAGACTCTCATGGGATTAGTTGTGCAGGCTCCTGTCCTTCAGTCACCCGATTGGTCTCTCCCATTCAAGATCATGACGGACGCTTCTGATTTTTCCATAGGGGTTGTGCGTGGACAGAGGAGGTATGGATTACCTTTTGCCATTCACTACACTAGCTGGACTTTGTATGCCGCTCAACGGAACTATACCGTGATTGAGAAGGAGATGCTAGCCGAAGTTTTTGCTTTGGATAAGTTTTGATCTTACATTCTTGGATCTAGAGTGACGATCTACACAGATCACACCACCATCTGATACCTCATGGAAAAGAAGGATGCCAAAGATAGATTGACCAGATGGATTCTTCTACTCTAGGAGTTTGACATCGAGATTAAGGATAAACCTGGAGTTAAGAATGTGTTGTCGGATCACCTCTCCTGATTAAAGCATCTTGAGGATTCATAGCAGACCACACCTATCACAGAGACTTTTCTAGACGAGGCAATTCTTGCTATCACCTCGCTTCCATGGTACGTTGACATTGTGAACTATCTTTCGCCAAGAAAGTTCCACAAGGTTGGCCCAGGCAGCGACTTGAGACCTTCCTCAGGAAGGCCAAGTCGTACCATTGGGAGGATCCCTCTGGCATCGTGTATTCCTCAGGAGGAGCACCATAGCATACTCACCTATAACCACAAGCTTGAGGCAGGAGGACATCACTCTAGGAGTCGGACAACACAGAAAGTTCTCCAATCCAGCCTTTGGTGGCCTACCCTCTTCAAGGATTCAGATGAATTCGTGAAGAGGTGCACTGGCTATCAGAGGATGGGCACTAGTGGACAGAGAGATATGATGCTGATGCAGCCCATTCACTTCTGTGAGGTTTTTGACGCATGTGGCATCAATTTCATGGGTCCATTCCCTAAGATTCAGGGGTTTTAGTACATTCTACTTGTTGTGGATTATGTTCATCGTTGGATTGAGGCCATCCCTATCTGAGCTACATATGCGAAGGCTGTCTACAAATTTTTGAGGAAGAATATCATTTCACGGTTCGGGGTACCTATAGACTTGAATATGACAGGGGGACTCATTTATCAACGACAAGGTAAGGTCCCTTGCTAACGAGTTCATCATTGACCATAGAGTTGCCGCTCCATATCATTCACAGACCAATGGTCTTGCCGAAGTTTCGAACATGGAGATTAATACTATTTTGCAGAAGATTGTCTGCCCATACCGAAAGGATTGGTCACAGGTTTTGGACTCGGTCTTGTGGGCCTATAGGACTTCCTTCAAGACACCTTTGGGCACATCTCCCTTTCGGCTCGTTTATGGCAAGCCATGCCACTTACCAGTGGAGATCAAGCATAAGTCACTTTGGGTAGTTACTGAGCTATTATTGGATCCCAAGAGTATAAGAGATCAAAGAAAAGCAGAATTGACAGCCCTGGAAGAATTGAGAGACACAACCTTCTCAAGTATCCTACAATATAAGGATAAAGTGAAGATATGGCATGATACCCACATCAACCATAAATAGTTTGAGCCGAACTAGAGAGTATGACTATTTGATACAATGTTGAGATTATTCCCAAGAAAATTACATAGTAAATGGAAGGGACCATACTTGGTCAGAAAGGTGCACGATAACAGAAGTATTGATATATCTGAGTTGTCATCTGATTCCACCTTTCAAGTCAACGGTCAACACCTGAAGCCATATCTAGATCATGATCCACTGATCGTTGACGTTGCCCCTATTCATTTTTTATGAGATGTGATCTTTGACTCACATCATTTGCATCTCATGCCTGATTTTTACTTCCACTCCGCAGCTGTATAGATCCATTATGTCTATATCATTCATTATTTCTGTTCAAACACCCCATTTTCATCTTATGATTATGCTAAAGGTGCGCTCTATCCTAAGTATAGGGGGTGTTAGACTTGTGATTATCCATTTGATCCTATTACCTATGTTTTGCTGCCTATACTTAGGGATATTTTACCCTAAGTATAGGGGAGGTAATATCTGCACATTCTACTCCTCGTTTTTCCCTTGTGTGTACAGTCTTCTATACTTAGGATTACTTAATCCTAAGTATAGGGGGATCACCGACTTCTATTCATTTGTTTCTTTTACTCGTCGTTGTAGTATAACATTCTTCTCACATCCCCATACCCAGCACGAGTTATGACTTTTTTCATCGCTCTCTAATCACTTTGAGTACATCGTTTAAGCTAAGTATAGGGGGGTGTCGTATATATTATATATATACTTTAGCCATAACTCTTACTTTGTGTATTAATAACACGACTATTATTTATAAAACATAAATAAAAATGTCTACAAAATATATTTTTGTACACATTTTGTAAAAATGTTTGTAAAAATGTTTTTTTTTTCAAAAATATTTGTAAATTATTTCTGTATCAAAATTATGTATATAGTACAAATTTTTTAAAATTGATGTGAAAAAAAAGTTTTCAAAAAAAGTTTGTAAAACTAGGTTTGAAAAATATTTTGAAATCTATTTCTGCAAAGTATTTTGCCACATACAGAAATAAATAAGGGGTATGAAAACTACTTGTATATATGTGTACATTAAAAATCGGTTACTACACCTAAAATCTTTTATATATAAGTATTGTGTAAATAAAATCCATAGGGTACATAAACCCTTTTGTATATACCTTGGTAAAAATCTCTCCTTATTTTTCAAAAATACCTAAAATTCGAAAAATCAAAATTCCCATAAAAAATGCATATTTTGAAAATTCTTCCACAAAAGAGTTTTGTATATATTTGCATATGCATTCTTCAGAATCAAGGTTGACATTTAAACTAGTCTGGAATCAAATTAAAGAATGGAGCTTGGTTAAGACCTTAATCCACTTATATTCAAAGGAACCTTATAGGATTTGGGGTTATGACTTTTCAGGTCCATAGTGACTTAATTCTTCGAGTCCACTAGGCTATGTTCACATGTCATCTTGATGAGCCTAAGTAGAATACTTAATAACACACGCTTGACTCTCAAAGATAATGGCTTGACTTGGACACACACCTTACACGTAGCTCAACACGGATGAGGTGGTGAGAAGGCATAATCCTTTGGCTTGGGGTAGCATACGAGGGTAGTACAGCTAGTCGGAACCTCTCGTCTTCCTCTAGGAAGGGATGCATGCCTCAACCTGGTCTAGTAGCATTGAGGTCTAAAGACAGGAGATTGTGGGTTGCAATAAGGCTTCAAAAGAGGGATAGTCTACTGGCTCAAGAAGAAAAACTCCTTATATATTGTACTGTGTAGATATTTTGTATATATGCACATTTGTAGATATTTTGTATATATGCACATAAAAAATAAAAATGTGAAAAATTCCAAAAAGGGGACAAGCTTGATTGAAAATAAAATGCCTATCGGAGTTTATATAGTGAATAAGCAAAGCTTATGTGTTCCACCATCTCATTTCATGGAAGCTTGCAACTGGAGACTTAGCTACACTGGCTAAGCTCCAAGGGATACGTGGCTACACTGGTCGCGGTCCATTCTCTTCTTTCCCCCTCTTCTTGAGTTAGTTGTACTTGAACTTAGAAGGGAATATCCCGCTCCTCGAGGAAAGAGTTGTAGACTGGAGGATTAGAGTTACCTTGTTGAGGGAGGTTGTTTCATTGCCATTTCTGAGGTGGGGAGCTACTTATAACTTACACAGTTGAGGAAAGATTCATAGTCATTAGAGTTTACGCATGTAGATTTATTCTGACTTAGTTATTAAGGAATCCTGACCACAAAACTGTGGAACATCGAGGTTGTTGAGTCTTAAACCTATTTCCCAATAAGGTTCCGCCAAACTAATAATCCAAAGGTCTGACTGAGCTCCATACTCCAATTTAATGAAGATAAGTTTAATAGTCAACTTCATGTCTTTTTCTTTTCTTCTTGTTCACTTCTTTTTCAAATAAGTATTTGCTAAGGGACTAGCAAAGGTAAAGTATAAGGGGATGATGAATCTATGATTCTCATTCTTTATTCTTTTATTTTAGCTTTATCTTTTAGCAAAACCACCTGTAATTATATGTAAATACAATAACTTATCATTGAACATGTCTTTATTAATATTGCATAATTAGCACTTATTTTCCAAAAATAAAAGAATAAAGAGAAAAGAAAAAGGAAAAGGTATTTAGAATAAATACAGATTGGCCTAAACCCAGAGAGAAGGTCATTAATTGACCTGATCGACAATAACTCAGTAGAGAGAAATAGGGCATAATCTATATAATACCTATGTTGTATTTTAAACTTTGTAAATACTATGTTTATTTTTGAACATTTGTATATAGCCATAATAAAAATAAAATAAAAATAAAATAAAAATCAGAAAACACAGACTAAAATAAAAAAATAAATTCCACAATCCATTGTACAAAAACCACATAGTTGCACACACCACCTATTTATTTATACATCTATATAAATTATAAAAATTAAATAAAAATCATTTTATATTCCTCAAATTATGTTGTAAATAAATAAAATGTAAAACAAAATGTATTTTTGCAAAATTAATAAAATAAAAATACATACATAAAATACATAAGCATATTATACCGGTATGTAATACACCGTATTGTATATACCGTAGATATGTTGTCACAAAATATTTAAAAATCATAGAAAAATAGGCACAAAATTACAAACATTTTGTATTTTATTCATTTTATATTTTGAGTCCATTTACTATTTTTTATTTAATTTGTAGGTCAACGTTCTCCCCAGTTGACCCGACCTGACTCCACCATCACCGGACCCAGTTTCTCCCTATTTTCCCGATCGAACCTGGCATCCACCTTGATTTCACTGTCCAACTGCATTCCTAGGATCCTTGATCCTCGCAGATCCCTAGGCACAACCGGATCACCCTAGGGTTTTGCGCATCCCTGCGATCTTTCTAGACCCTCGGGCATCCATACAAAGTATCCTTTCCGCCTCCCGAGCACCTCAGTTCGTCCCTCGCGCCACCATTTCTCCATGAATACCTCCAACAGGGAGACGTCCTCCTGCATGTCCCTTTGGGAGCTCGTTTGGATGTCTGATTGATCGACGCTCACTTCGTGGCCGAATCTCTCTACCGCGTCGAGCCTTTTCTGCCTTACGCATTGGAATCGAGGCAAAGACTCTGCCTCCACCTTCGTCGGACTTTGCTGATCATCAGAAACCACTCAGGTATCCTCGCTTACACTCCATCCCACCTTTCCATTTCAATTTGGTTCATCATCGCTGATGCACTCCATCAGCTCCGACAAACCAGTCAGAGCTCCATCTCGTTCATCTACATTCCTCCATGACCTGACCCCCTTAGCCTCAGTCGTTAAGCTGAGATTAAGGCCTGACTTCCTTCCTCCATGACCGTCGGAAGTCAACCAACAACCATACTCGCTTCTCTCATTTTCTATGTTGAATAACCCTCGCTGGAGCTCCGTCTCCGAGCATAGGATACTTCTTTCAGGCTTTGGGCGCATAAGAGACTCGAATCACACCTCATTTGCTCAGGCGGAGCAGCTCTAGGTGGAGCGTCGCCGCTACGTACATCCGACCATCCTCCTTCTCATCGGAGATGACCACTCGATGTGGATCACTTCCACGAAGGTATTGGACCTCTTGGGGACTCGATTAGACCAGTCGCACAATGCCCATCTTCGATCCTATCTCCCCTGTCATCTATTTTTCCAGCAGGCTTCACCCGTCTGATCTAGAGGAGTTCCGCCAAATCACATCTGGTCTGCATGTTCGGGCTGTAACAACATACGCCAGATCATTTCAACCCACAGATCTGACCGCACATCTTCTAGCTTTTCCAGACCGTCTGATCTGCCCCGCTAACGGTCATTAGATCGTACGTCAGAGAGCTACTATGCGTGTGCCACGTGTCTGTAAAGGTAAACATCTCTTTTTACACTATAGTTTATGTTGTTTATTTTTAGTCTAATAAATGTAATATCTAGTTAAGAATATTTACCGTTCGGACCCTTTAATTTATGTATTTGTATTTTAGTCCAGTAGAGTCTGAGTCACGTTCATCTGCATGCTTATTTTGTGTTATTTTCATATCATACCTCAGAATTTTGTTGGTTATAGACTGAAATTTATTTTCCGATATTTGCATTTATACCCCCTCCTGCCTAGATCACGTGTTGGGCACAAATTGAGTGGATTAATTACATAAACAACCTCAAGCTTTATTGATTTGTTATTCGTCATGCCCTATAACTTATTTTATTTACAGAAAGGTCCCTGTAAATTGTTTTAAATTACATGTCTTTTATTTTATCCAATAAATATTAAATCAACCCTAAAAATTATCTAAAAATCACCTATAGCTCATGCTAGCATTGTACTCTTTGTGATGATTATGGGTGTTGATTTGTGTGCATTTATATTATTAAAAAATTCAAAAACCCCTAAAAAGTGTCTTATTTGTTTTTGAAAAATTATGAAAATTCGAAGAATCATCTAAAAATTTCATAAAAATTAAGGTAGTTGTCTTTTGTTTTCTTGTATCCCCAATATCAATTTTGTGTGATAATTCCTTATGAAATCCCTAAGAAATACAAAACAATAAAAAACTTATAAAAATTATATAAAATTGTAGAGAAAAATACAAAAATAGTTTTTAGTCTCTGTTTTTATATATTGTCGAGTCCGTATTTTCCCAGTTAAGAATGTGTTTTTATCGTTCGACGTAAAGAATGATTATTCGTGTGCTGTAGGCGGCAATCGGAATCGGTCAAGAAAATACCATAAATAATTTATTTAAATTTTAATCTCGTGGTTTTATGTTTATTTTATTTGGGCAAGTCCCAAGGTTGATCACAAGGAGGCAAAGGAACAACCTAGAATTATGTCTATCAAAATTCGTGTTCGGTTTTCCAGGCGGTCTTTTTTTGGAATTTTCAATGTATTAAGGGATGCAAAATGCAGTTTTGGCCTATTTTTGGGACTAAAATGTAAATTACGTTCAAATGATGTCCGAAAAATATGAAACTTGGCCACAATGTAAAATACGAATAAATGTATGCACTGTAATTTTTTGGAATTTTTGGATGTAATATGAATTTTTTATGGATTTTTAAATGCAAACAAAATAATTTTTAATATTTAATTATAATAAATATTAAACCTACTTATTTTCAAGAAATAAAATTATCTAAGATCTATCACTAGGTGATGAATCTCAGAAAAATCCTAAACTTTGAAAATGTGGGGTTTAATACCTATTAAAAACTAAATACTAAAATATGCAAAGTAATTTTTACAGAGCAAAGTATGTATGCAAATGCAAATCTTTTTGGGCACAATGTCAAGCACAATTAATTCTACAATATATGATTTTTTGGGGATTTTTAGAGCATTGGATAATCAACTATGAATTTCAGAGCAAGAAATGGGTAAAATACACAAATTTCTACAGAACAATTAATTATTAATTAATCATCCATCACATGAATGCCCACAATATGTCAAAGTGTAGAGAATTAATTAACAAACATCATGCTATTTTTTTGATGATAAAATAATGTATAGAAGAGGTCTAGAATAAAGGGAGAACACAGGGGTATAAGTGCAATAAATAAATGTAAAACAAATAAAGAAATAACTGCAGTGGGGGCTGGAAGGTAAATACCGAGACTTAGGAGGATAACATTGCAAAATTTCTAGAGGGCACGTGTGTGTCACGTGCCCCTTTGGTCGGCTGGATTGGACTGCAAGTAAGAGAATATCAGGGGGCCTTCTTATAATTTTTGCAGAATGCACGTGCGGTTCACGTGCGGTGGCAGGTTCGGGAGGCGGTTAGGCTCGAGCCCCCACGTGTCACTTGCTGCGTGCCTTGGTCTTGCTCCGAGGCTTGGGTCTGGATCCGAGGCTGGTGACCAGATCAATGCCTTTGATGGAAGTTGATACGACGATGGAGGTTGTACGCGTCTGAGCGGTCAGATCTTGGAGTTGCTGGAGGATCGGATGGTCGCCGTTGGCCGACACACAGCCACGGGACGTTGGAGAAGCGGCGGTCGGCGAGGTGTGTTCGGAGACGAGGTTGAAGACGACCGTGACGTGGTTGGTGACGAAGGATTGGCCGAAGGTGGTCGGGGAGACGCCAAGCTGTTGTCGATGACGGAGACGCGTAGTTGGTGGAGTCGATAAAGGTGGGGTCGTCTAACTCGAGGCGGAGAAGAAGGACGAACATCGGTGAAGATGCCAGGCAGAGGCGAGGTGGAGTAGACTGAGTCGCGGAGGTGGCTGATGTCGGTCGTGCTGCTGTCGGGCGACGAAGCAGAGGAGAAGGCGATGGCGTGGCTGTGGCCGACACACGACCAAGGCAAAGCTGGAAATGATGAGAGGGTGCGGTGGCGTGGCTCCGGTGACGCGATGAAGGCGGTGGATGGCCGAAGCAGTTCGGTGGCGGCGTAGCGAGGCGGAGAGATGGTGATAGAGAGAGAGAGATAGAGAAAGAGTAGAGAGAGGGTATACCTGGGAAGATGGCTCAACGACGGTGTAGGCTGGAGCTTGGCAGCTGCTTGGGGCGGTGCTGCGGCAATGTCTGCTGACCTTGGATCACACCGATGGAAGAGTCTCGCCAGACTGTCACTACTGGGAAGGGGCTCTTGGGGATTGAATAGCGGATTATCAGTTCAAGCGCGGAGGTTGTGGTTTTATAGGGTTGGAGGTCGCCGATCTGAAGAGGAAAGGGAATCGCGGATGGTTTTGAATGGGATTTAACGATGGTGATGGGCGATTCGCGGCGGCGCGCGAGATACGTGGATGAAGGGAGATTAGATTGGAGAAGATCAGAGATGAGATATGGTGATTTGGCGGCGGAGAAATCAACGGAGGTGCGGTGAAATTTGCGGGCGACGGAGGAGATTTGGGAAAGGTACTGGGGAAGAAGATGCACGGTGGCCGTCCGATCGACAGAGATCGGACGACCAATCGTGCGCCATGTGGCGAGGCAAGGGGGCTAAAGAGAGAGTGGGTGCGCACGTGCGGAGCACGTGCTTTGGAGGCACGTGCGACGCACGTGCGTCCTTTTTATTTTTTTTAATAAAAATGATTAAAAAAGCCCAAAAATGGCTGACACGTGGCGGCACCAGGTGCTGCCACGTGTCAGCACCAAAAAATTCGAGAATAAAAGATTCTGTAAAATCGATAAAAAATAGTAAATGACCTCAGATCAAAAAAGTTTCTTCACGAAAATTGCTCGTCTCGATGAGATCTACAACTTTCATGAAGACCAAAAATCGATCAATTGCACAAAGTGGTATTTTTGGGGTATCCCATGTACATAGAACACCTTGATTTTGGGGGTTTGTAATTTTTTTCATCATTTTTAAAATAGATAAAAATCCGAAAAAAATATGATAAAATCAAGAGTAAATAAAGACACCTTAATCTAATTTTTTTTGAATTTTTATTAATTGATAAAATATGTACATAAAATATTAGGTCAAAAACCGCTAAAATACACAAAGTACAAAAGAGGCCCAAAACCCAACTTTCACATATGAGCTCTGATTCACTTGAACTTGGTCTTATTTTGAAGGTAATTGAATGTACATTAGTTCAAAAGTGAGTAGGATTAAAACGGACACTGGATGAGGGAGATATGAGCGTTTTAGTTCGAAAATCCTGAAATTAGGTTTTGGGTTTTTGGTCCACTTATTTGGGTTAGTTATTTTTTTGTATTTTTCCTTTATTCTTGTTAGTGATATGTACACAGTGGAAGTGGTTTTGAGTCATTCGGAGTTAGCATGAATGGGTTAAAAATCCGGGAAGTTAGGCTATTTACAGGTCATTTTTGGCATGGATTTTTGGCTTCTTATTTTGTGCAGATTTTTGTGCTAAAATGTAATTCTTATGAAATCATGCATGAATGCTAGTTATGCAGAATAGATGCTAAAATGCTATTGATTTTGAGGGTTTTGAGCTTAAGAAATGATATTTAAAGAGATGAATACGAGATTCATCATATATTTACTTCCTTTTTATCATAAAAATACCATCTATGAGTTTTGGGCACTTTAATTAATTTTAATATACAAATTACTCCTGGTTGTGTACTGTTTGCTATTTTTGTCACTATTTGATTTTTAGAAAATCACAAAAACATTTGAAAAAGTCTATAAAAATTACCAAAAAGAATATAAAATATATAAAGTTAATATATTTTTATCATATTTATCTAAGTATTTTTGGTCTGTTAGAAAATACAAAAGAGTGTGTGTGAGTCTTTTATTCCTTGTGCTTATTGTTCTTATTTTGAAAATTACAAATTTGCAAAATTTAAAAACCACTGAAAAATATTTTTATTCCTGAAATCAGACTACTTGGCTTTAATTATGCTCATTGTTTTTGACTATGGTCTCTATACCAGGTAAATAAAATAGTGAAGCCGCTTACATTGATTGTTTTATATCTTATTGGTTTGATTTTCTTGTTGATCGATTTAATTTATTGAGGACAATGACACTTGAGTTATTTATTCCACCTTAGTCGAATGCTAAATCATGTCATCATAGACCTAGGGGCACTACGGGCCAGTTAACCGGTAAGTCAACCAAGGCTGCGTCCCGTTGGTCCACGTCACCCACTACAGGACAAACGAGAAATGAAATTCAGAGATAAATCAAAAATAAATGCTAAATAATTTTATTATTTTATGTAGTATTTTATGATGATTTATATTTTTTTTTCGAGTTAATTTATTATATGTTACTTTATGTATGTACATCTATAGGTATATTCACTTATATAAATTATATTTTACTTTTATTTTCTATTTTATATTTTATAACTTTAGATCCTTATTTTATGTATTTATAACTTATTTTAATACATATAAATATATTTTTATTTTATTTTTATGGAGTTATTTGTACACTTAAATAAATATGTATATAGAATATAGAAGTATATTATAAGTATATTCATCTATGTATTTCAGGGTATTTATTTTATTGTATTTTTAATTATTTTATTTTAATTATGTACATGTATTATAAATAATATTTACAAAATTATAAAAATATAAAGTAATGGAAAATATAAAGAATAAATAAATTGATTATTTTATATAGGTAATTTGCACAATGAGGGCCCAAAACCTATATTTTGCATCTTAACTTCAAATTGAATGAAACTACCTTCATTAAATATATAATTTATTTTATGAATAATAAAGGTGAGTTTGGTGAAAATTGATTTGAGGTATAAATAATAAAGAATTAAATAGACCTCAAATTGAATTATTGGGGAATAAAAATTAGGGTTTTATTGGTTATTTTTGGTCCTTATCTCCCCCTACTTTATCTGTTGTCGACCTAGTCATCATGATGCCTAAGTATCAGAGTTTAGGGTCAACATTCAATACCTATGGTATTTCATTCTTTTTCTTTTCTTTTCTTTATTCTTTTATTTTGGCTTTAAATAAAGCATTTTGTACAATATTTATAGCACAACTAATAGATGTTATTCAATGCAATTTAATGCTATATACATGCATTTATAGCTAGGGCTTAAAGGCCAAAATGAAAGAATAAAGGTGATGAAATGGAGATTCATCAGTTTTTTGGCAGCACGGGAGAATGATGCATTGTATAAAATTCTTTTTTCAATTCGATGTGAAGATGCTCCACAGTTAGTCACCAAAGTCCGAGCACAAAAATGAAGTCTGGTCACTCAATCAACCAACGCGACTTGAATAAGAAGTCCACATCCGTAGAAGCGACAACTAAGGATAACTCCTCCAAAATAAAAGTTTATGCCTCCAAAGTTCGGTATGTCACATCAACCAGTCCAAATACTTGCAAGTAACAATCAATTCAAGGGATATTGTTTCCCCCCATGAAATGGAAGTTCAGATTTTTCATAGCCCCTCATAAATTCTTTTTACTGAAGGATCTAGATAAGATATGCAAACCCAATAGAAATATGGGAGTCCGAAAATAAAGTTCTTGAGCATAACAAATTGCATAACTAATAATTCATGCGGTCGATGAGGAATCCTAACGTCCAATCTTGGAGGGCCTGCGGTATCCGACAAGTCGGATCCGACAATCACTGTATCAACGCCTCTCTCAGCTCTCGGATCTCAACAACCAACTATAACTACAAACAACCCACAAGAATGATAATTTAGTAAAAATTGTGTGAGGTGAAATTTATTATACCCTGTAAATAAATGTGTATAATGATTTAGCCAAAATTAGGTGGTCTTAAGTTCAACACAAAGCATGAACTCAATCGGTGTGTTGACCACACTAAATCTGGACTAAAGTCAACAATTAACCCACACTAAAGATCAATGAATAGAAATAAATGTGGAGTTAAAATTTATTTTTAACTCTGCACAAATGATGTATAGGGACAAGTATGCAGAGAGTTCGAACACAGGGAGCAAGCAGGGTAATTCAAATAAATGTGCACAAGTGAATGTGAAGTGTCTACACTAAGCAAGCAAGCAAAGAAATTCTTGTGGGTTTTTAATTTTTTAATTTTTTTATTTAATTTTTAATTTTGTATTTTGATTTTCAATTTTCTGATTTTTATAATTTTATATTTTATGTTTTTTTTAAAAAAATATTGGAATACAAAGGCTATGTAATAAAAGACACGATAAACTAATGATAAAAATATGCAAAAATAGTCAAAAATTCAGAATTAAAATGTTTTTGATATTTTTAGGATTTTGTACTGTTTTTGTGATTTTTGGGTATTTTTCAAAGTGTTTTTGATATTTTTAAATAGCAAAACAAGTCAAAATAGTGATAAAGCTACCGGCTGGGGGTAAAATTGGAATTAAATATAACAAACATCCACCAAAATTTTTCAAACTAATTTTAAAATAAAGATAATAAAATTTAGAGTAAACAAGAACTGAGTTTGTAATTTTTGGAGTTTTCTTCGATTTTATATATTTTTTTGACGTTTTATGTATTTTCCAATTTTTAAGGTTTTTCTTTTGAGATTTTTAGTGAATTTTGGATTGACACTAATGTAGGATAAAAGACACACTAGGGATTGTTTTGGAATTTTTCGAGATCTTTTAATATTTTTTGGCATTTTCTAAGCTAGAAAGTAAATAAAAAGCATGTTTTTTATTTTTAATAAATATAAAAATAAAATAAAATCAAAAACTAACATTAGGGCGTGGAAGTACAAGTTACCAGGAGCTTAACCCTATTTTTGTGGAATTTTTAGAGGCAAAATGATAATTTAAATAATTAAAACAAGCATCCAAACATTAATCAGGCCTGGCAGGGGTATATATGCAATTTCTCAAACATCCATGGACATACATGCAATTTTCCACAAAAGTTTGAACTGAATATTTAAATTACAGGACCAAACAACAATTGCAAAAGCCGCAGGGGTGTCGGCGCAATTTACCCACCAGGGCGCATGACTTGCACGCGCCTGGCGAGGACTGAAACGTAATTTTCAAAAACCCAGGGGCTAAATTGCAATTTTTTCCAAAGGTATAACACTTATTATTCAAGTTTTGGTACTGAAACAAAATAAAACAAAAACCGAGGGCCTCAATGCAAAATGCCCTCACCTCACGTGTACAAGTCACGTGAGGTGACGTGGCAGAGGACCTAAATGCAAATAAAATAAGTTCGGGGGTCTTTTTGCAATTCTTTACAAAACTTTTACACTGCAGATGAAAGTTTTAGGACTAAAATATAAATGCAAAATGCGTAGGGGTTTGGATGCAAAATACCCTCGGCGCGCGGATCCAACGGCTGCAGATCGTCACTTATACACGTGGCGTGAATCCAATGGTCGACGACGCTTCGCTTGGACGGCGGAGATTAGATCATCTGGAGACAATCGGACGGTGGAGACGTGGCACGATCCAACGGCTGCTGCTCGACCTGGTGGAGCTCCACGATCCGACGGTTGGGAGGAGATGAGGAAGAACAGCGAAGAACGTCGGCGAGGCGAGCTTCGCCGCTCCAGATCTTCGTCCTCCGGCGATGTCAAGGCTCCAAAATGGATGTGGAGCGTCCTCTGGTCCTCCTCTAGCGGCTGGCGGCGGCAAAAAGCCTCGGCGATGGCCGAGGGGTTTGCTGAAGGGCGGCGGAGCTACAGAGCTTCGTTAGCTCCGGTGAAGCTCCAGATTCGCCTCCAGGCTTCAATAATAGTGCGTGGACCTGCAAAAAGCATTAGAAGGATCAGGGCAAAGTTCCTGGACCTCTGGGTGGACGTGAAGATGCGTGACTCGAGGTGGCGATGAACGACCGGAGGTGCGCTCCTGCCAAGTGGGTGAATCGAGCGAATGACGCGATGAATCCCAAGATTTCTTTAGGGCTTTTGTTCCTAAGACTAAGGCGAACCTAATAAGCAAAAAATAAAGGGGTGAAGGGGCCCTCGATGGCCGGAGCCAGAGGGAGGAGTATACCTCGACCGCCGGTCTTGAGGGAGGTGGCGGAGGCACCCTCGACCTCGATCGCCTTGGCTGACGGCCTCGCGATGGAGCTGTCACCTCCAGGGAGCTCGGGAGCACGAAGGTGGTGACGAGGGGTGGACCAAGGGTTCTCAAATTCGAAATGAAGGTGGAGGTTTGGTTTTAAGAGTTTTGACCTCGAGTTGCAGGGGCTCGAAGATCAACGATTCTGGAGCGTCTCCGTGTTCCTTAGCGCGATGTAAACACATGGCGGGCAAGAGGGATGATCGAGTGAGAAAAATGCAGAAGAAATCAAGATGAAAGGGTGAAAGGATTGGTTGGGAAAAAGCCAAGAAAATTGCTCAAAAACCAAGTCTTCTAACAGGGGTAGGTGGGGAAGACGACCAGTTGACCTGGGTCAACTGGGGCCGTCTCCTGATTGGTCCACGTGGACCAATCAGGAAAAATCCCTGATAAATGTTTTGTTAATTCATTTAAAAATAGAAATAGGCTGAATTAATTAATGATTATAAAATAAGAAATATTCTTTATTTTCTATAGTATTTTATCATGATTTTTAATTTATTTTATGAGGTGTATTTTTATAAGTTCACTTTTTAGCCCTATATAGGTATATTACCTATGTATTTTAGTATTTTATTTTTATTTTGTGTATTTTAATTTTATTATTTTTATTCATTATCTTCTAAAATTATAAATTACTTTTATCTACACAAATATATTTTTGATATGTTTTTTGATATGTTTTGTATATTAAATAAAATATAAGGGTATAATGTATAGGTATACATATAGGTATAATACCTGTATACTCAATATATGTTTATTTTTATTTGGAGTTCTCTTTATGTTTTTATTCTGATTTTAATGCACAAATATATTATAAGTAATATTTACAAGATTATAAAAATATAAAAATACAAAATTAATGATTGAATAATAAATTGAATATTTTAATCTGTACACTTATACAATGTGGGTCCAAAACTCAACTTTCAAACCGTAGCTCCGCCAAATGCGAAACCACCACCATTAAATAGATTATTTTATTCTATATACAATTAAAGAGTGAGTTTGTTGCATTTGGAGTTATCAGTTGTGAGATACGGGTCTGGGCAGTTGGGGTTCTGGATTTTTATTCAGACCATAACTTTTCATCTGTACATTATTTTTCAGTGAAATCAATTTTGTCTTTTTCTTTATTTAATTATCTATAACTTTCATGTACAAAGTTTCTTTATTTGATTAATAAAAAGTGGAACCAAAAATAGGTCCCAAACTGAATAAAGAATGAATTAATAAATATAGGTATTTGGCCCTTATCTCGCCCTACTTTATTCCTTATCGACCTATTCATCAAGATGCCTAGGTCTCGGGGTTTCGGGTCATAAAATATTTACAATATTTTATTCTTTTTCTTTTCCTTTATTTATTCTATAATTTTGGCTTTAATTATAGTATTTTATACACTATTTAGATGCACATGCATGAATGCTAAGATGATGGAATAAATGCTATTTACAAGCATTTGCTAGGTTTTTTGGTGCCAAAATGATAGAATAAAGATGATGAAATGTGGATTCATCATCCCCCTATACTTTACCTTTGCTAGTCCCTAGCAAACACTTATGCAATAAGTGCAAAAAGAAAAAGGAAGAAAAGAAAAAGAAGAACTTGGATTTAATTTGATCATCAAACTTGTCTTCACAAAATCAAAGTTTGGAGCTTAAGTCGGACCTTTGTAATTTTAGTGCGGGCAGAACCTTAATGAGAACCGTATTTGAAATCCAACAGTCCCTGAGAATCCCAAAACTCTGTCCAAGTCTCCTCAATAGCCAGGTCAGAAATACTTCAACTCATACGCAAACTCTTACGACTATGAGTCTGACTCGTACAGTGTAAGTGATGGTGGCTCTTCCCAACTAGAATGGCAAAGAGACTGACTTCTCCAGTACGACAACCCAATGATTCCCCAATAGGGATGAAAACGGTCGGATACGGATACGAATATAGGTATAATCATATCCTTATCCATTTTAAAATACGAATACGAATGCGGATACGAATATTAACGAATATGAAAAATGTGTTACCATATCCTTAAAAACGAATACGAATGTAAAACGAATACGAATCAGATACAAATAATAACATAAATAGTTATAGATTAACTAAAATATACATGTTTGGGATAGTTTACACAATAAATAGATATATCATATATAGTTATTTCATAACAATTATATTCAACAATGGTGAATGTAGTCAGAAAATAGTGTTACACACATGTATAAATAAATATATTACTACATTTTTGTATGAAAACGAATATACGAATACGAATGCGAGTATTAACGAATGTCAAAGTGATATCCATATCCACGTCCATTTTAAAACGAATACGAATACGGATGTCAAGATATGTATAAAATGAAGACGATAGCGGATCGGATACGAATATATTCACATTCGTTTTCATCCCTATTCCCCAATCCAATAACTCCATCCTCGAGGAGCGGGGTATTCCCTTCTAAGTTCAAGTGGCAACCAGCTCAAGAGGAGGGGGTGAAGAGAAGAATGGACGGTAGCCAGTGTAGCTACCTATCCTGGGATGCAAGACCAGTGTAGTCAAGTCATCCTGCTGCAGGCTCACATGTTTGACTTTGGAACTCAAGCTTGCTTATTGACTTTGTACATACTTACAGGCTTTTTATTTTTGTACATGCCTGAACTCTTTTTTTTTGAAATACTATATACAGCAGCATTTACATAAGGAGTTTTTTCCTCTTGAGCCAGTAGACTATCCCTCTTTTGATGCTTTATCGCAACCCACAGCCTCCTGTCTTTAGACTTCCTAATCATTGGACGGGTTGGGGTGCACTTCCCTCCCTAGAGGAGGACAAATGTTTCCACTTGTGTGCGTCTCATACCGGCAAATCCAATCCCCTCACCACTCCAACTGAGTTGAGCCATGTGAAAGGTGCAGGTGTCCAAGTTAGGTCATTATCAACAAGAGTCGTGCGTGTGTTCCGAAATACTCTACTTAGGTAGTCAAGCATCCATTGAACTAAGTCTCATGATCCTCAAAGAATTAAGTCAACTAGACCTGAAGTACCTCAAACCCAGTTCCTATAAGGTTCCTATTATTAGGTAGATTTTAAGGTCCAATCAAGCTCCAATCTTCAGATTTTACTTAGACTCGTTCAACTATCAAACTCAATCCGAAAAATGCGAATGCTATGCAATGCAATGCAGAAAATATTTTTGTGATGCAATTTTCAAAGGTTTTGAACTTTTTATGGATTTTTGAAAAGATGATGATGCATATGCATTTTTTGTATTTTTCAACAAGATTTTTCAGATGTTTTTGTATTTTAATTTTGCAAATGTTTTGGGATTTTTGAAAACAAAAAGTTTTGGCTAAAAACTAGGTGAAAAATATGTACACGGGAGTGGTTCTTATATTTGCAAGAAGTGGATTTTAAGAATTTACAAGGGTAAGTGGTCAGTTTTATACATATATATATAGTGGATTTTAGTGTGATGTATGTATTCCTCAAACTTATTTGACACAAGCTTTTCACACAATTTTTGAAAACTATAGTTCAAAACAGTTTTTACAAACATTTTCACAAACATGTACACACATTTGAAAATCATTTTGCAAAGGTTTTTCAAACAGTATATATAGATTTTTCAAAATATTTTTGCAACCATTTTTCAAACCATTTGCAAATCATTTTTCAAACATTTTATTTCACACAAAGAAAAGAAATTTTACAAACCACACATTTTTCACAGGTTGAAAACATGTAACAAAATATTTTCAAAATAGTTTTCAATAGATGTTCACAAAGATTTTCCAACTATTTCTCAAACATTTTGCAAAAAACATTTTAAAGAATAATTAGCCATATTTATTAAGAAAATACGAAAGTACGAGTTATGGCTAAAGTATATACATAGTATATACGACCCCCCTATACTTAGCTTGAGCTATGTCCTCATAGATCGGAGAGAACGAGAAGACATAACTCGTACTAAGTATAGGCAAATTTAAATAACAAAGAACTAATGAATGAATCAACGAATGAGAAGTTGACCGTCCCCCCTATACTCAGGATCAAATAATCCTAATTATAGCAGACTGTATACAACGCGGGGAGGGTCAAGGGTGGGAATGAACAGATCGTACTCAGATTGTCTCCCCCTATACTTAGGGTAAGATATCCCTACGTATAGACAAGAAGAGGAGACAATGGAGAGGATCGAAATGAATCGAGAAACTCAGGGTGCGTGCCTCCTATACTTAGGACAAAGTACGTCCTAAGTATGGAAAACTATCTACAAGGGCGGCACCATTTTGATAGATAAAGAAAATAGAAAAGGAAAAGAAGAAAAGAAGAAAATAAATCATCAGATGAAAGCGTGGTATGGACAGATGATCTGTACAGCGGAAGATAGAAGTGATCACCATGTATGAGATGCAGATGATATGAGTCAAAGGACACATCTCATACCAGAAGAATGGGGGCAACGTCAATGGTCAACGGATCATGATCTAGATATAGCTTCAGGCGTTGACCATTGACACGGAAGGTAGAGGGAGATGACGGTTCGGATATGTCGATGCTGCCATTGTCATGTACCTTCCTGACCACATAGGGACCTTTCCACTTGCTTTGCAACTTCCCTGGGAATAATTTTAGCCTGGAATCAAACAACCATACACTCTGATCTGGCTCAAACTGTTTATGGCTGATATGCAAATCGTGCCATGTCTTCACTTTCTCCTTGTACTGTAGGCTGTTGGAAAAGGCTGTGTCTCTCAGTTCTTCCAGGGCTGCCAATTCAGCTCTTCTCTGGTCTCCTATATTCTCGGTATCTAAAAGCAACTCAGTGACTGCCCAAAAAGATTTATGCTTGATCTCCACTGATAAATGGCACGGCTTGCCGTAGACGAGACGAAAGGGAGATATCCCCAATGGATTCTTGAAAGAAGTCCGATAGGCCCACAAGACCGACTCCAAAAGCTGTGACCAATCCTTTCGGTCTGGGCGGACAACTTTCTGCAAGATTTTTTTGATCTCCCGGTTCGATACTTCGGCAAGACCATTAGTCTGAGGGTGATACGGTGTGGCAACCCGATGGTCAATGCCGAACTCGTCTGCAAGAACCCTAACCTTTTCATTGATGAAATGAGACCCCCCGTCTGAAATCAAGACTCTAGGTACCCCGAACCGTGAAATGATATTTTTCCTCAAGAATTTGCACACGGTTTTAGCATCTGTGGCTCGGGCGGGGATGGCCTCAACCCATCGGCTGACATAATCAACAGCGAGCAGGATGTGCTCGAATCCCCGACTCTTAGGGAATGTGCCCATGAAATCAATCCCCCATGCATCAAAAACCTCACAGAAGTGAATAGGTTGCATGGACATCATGTCTCTCTGTCCGCAGGTTCCCATTTTCTGACAGTCAGTACATATCTTCACGAACTCATCAGAATCCTTGAAGAGAGTAGGCCACCATAGGCCGGATTGAAGCACCTTCTGTGTTGTCCTTTTCCAGAATGATGTCCTCCCGCTTCAAGCTTGTGGCAGTATGTGAGGACGCTATGATGCTCTTCTTGAGGAATGCACCTCCTCCAGATACTGTCCCCTCCTTCATGATAAAGGATGGGATCCTCCCAATGATAAAACTTGGCCTTCGCCAGGAAGGTCTCGAGTTTCTGCCTGGGCCAACCTTGTGGGACTGTCTTGGCGACAAGATAGTTCACAATGTCTGCGTACCACGGGAGCGAGGTGATAGCCAAGATCGCCTCATCTGGAAATGTTCTATGATAGGTGCGCTGGGCTCAGATTCCTCAAGATTCTCCAATCTGGAGAGATGATCCCCACCACATTCTTGACTCCAGGTTTATCCTTAATCTCAATATCAAATTCCTGGAGTAGAAGGATCCATCTGGTAAGACGTGCTTTGGCATCCTTCTTAGCCATTAAGTACCGGATGGCGGTGTGATCAGTGTAAATAGTCACTCTAGAATCCGAGAATATACGATCGATACTTATCAAGAGCGAAGACTACGGCCAGCATTTCTTTTTCAGTGACAGTGTAATTCCGCTGAGCGGCATCTAAAGTCTGGCTGGCGTAGTGAATGACAAACGGTAATCCATCCCTCCTCTGTCCAAGCACAGCCCCAACGACAAAATCTGAAGCATCCGTCATGATCTCGAATGGGAGAGACCAATCGGGTGGCTGAAGGACAGGAGCTGAAACACCATCTCTTTGAGAGTCTCGAAGGATGCAAGGCACTTATCATTGACAATAAACTCGGTGTCTTTTGTCAGCAAGTCAGTAAGCGGTCGGGCAATACGACTGAAGTCCTGAATGAACCGTCGGTAGAAACCGACATGCCCCAGAAAAGACCGTAACTGACGTAATTTGGATGGCGGATTGAGTTTTCTGATGATATCCACCCTTGGCAGGATCGACCTCCATGCCCTGTTGGAGACGATATGACCAAGGACCATCCCCTGAGTCACCATGAAGTGACTCTTCTCCCAAGATAAAACAAGGTTGACCTCAATGCAGCGCTGAAGCACACGGTCTAGGCAGTCAAGACAAGCATCGAAGCCGTCGCCATAGACCGAGAAGTCATCCATGAAGACCTCTAAACAGTCACCCACCATGTCCGAGAAGATGGACAACATGCACCTTTGGAATGTCGCCGGAGCGTTACATAGACCAAAGGGCATCCGTCTGAAAGCATAAGTCCCAAACGGACAGGTGAATGTCGTTTTCTCCCTGGTCTTCGGGCGCAATGGCCACATGATTGTATCCAGAGTACCCATCAAGAAAACAATAATGACTCTTCCCGGCTAGCCGCTCGATAAACTGATCAATGAAGGGTAGCAGGGAAGTGATCCTTCTTGGTGGCCTCATTCAATCGTTTGTAGTCCACACAGACCCTCCAAGAAGTTGGTACTCTGGTAGCGATCTCCTCTCCAGACTCATTGACAACTGTCGTGATACCCGTCTTCTTGGGTACCACATGTAGTGTACTAACCCATTTGGAGTCGGAGATGGGGTAGATAAAATCGACGCTCAACTACTTTGAAATTTCTTTCATGACTACGTCTTGCAGATTCGGGTTCAGCCGTCGCTGGAACTCATGCGACGGCCTAGCGTCATCCTCAAGATAGATGTGGTGAGAGCACAGAGCCGGACTAATCCCCTGGAGATCAGCTATACTCCAACCTATCGTCTTGCGATTTCTTTCAAGAACCTCCATCAGACGAGATTCTTGTTCTCCAGTCAAATCTGCTGAGATAATGACTGGGTGCATTTCTGGCTCACCCACAAGGAATCTATATTCATCGACTGCGGTAGAGGTTTCCGTTCTGGACAACTGGGAGGTGGCAGATCTGGCTTCTGATATGTCTGTGTGAATGCTACCAGGTCTGCATGGGAGAATTCTCGCTCTTCATGAATCTCTGACAAAGGGTTGCCTGCTGAATCATCAATGAACTGCACTGGCTCGCACTCTATCATGGTTGTCAGCTCAGAAGGAATCAGACAAGGCAAATAATCATCAAAATCATCCCAGTCAATGTCTGAATCCGAGGGATCAGAAGAAGATGAACATGAATGAAAATCATCGGCACCACTCATAACAGCGCTGTCAGCCTCGTGTGTATCCTCATCCAGGAGTGTGCTCTCCCGGCTCTCGACTGCCATGAGCTTGAGATATAGTGAATCTGTAGGCAAGGCGAGAGTCGGTGCTACAGGATCTATCCAATTGGATTTATCATCAGTCATCTCAAAATCACAGACCTGGTGGACGTCTAGCTCTTCCTCTGTCATCTGCGCTGCTTCACTGGACTGCTCCGAGCATTCTAACTCTCTAGCTCTGGTTTCCTCGATCGTCTCTATTTGTATGGTTTCACCCTCTACGCGAAAGCATACCTTCCCGCTATCATGGTCGGTCACCACCTTGGTTGTGGCCAAGAATGGACGTCCGAGAATGATGGGGGCATCAGTTACCGATTTAGGGATCTCCATGTCCAACACAACGAAGTACCACGGGGAATTTCAGGCCCTGAATGGTAACGACCACATCTTTCAACAACCCCTTCGGCCTCTTAGTCGACCTATCAGCAACTGAAGGACTGTCCTGCTCCTAAGAAGAGGACCAAACTCGAATCTGTCGAGCAAGGCTGCGGAAGAAGGTTAATTGAAGGAGCCGCTGTCTAATAGAGTGCGATCAAACTGTTGCTCCTGAATCTCGCATCTGACATAGGGAGCTCCTGCATCTGGTCGCTTGGCTGGCAGCTTGTTCTGAATAGTGTAGCAAGTGGAATGAGTGTGCACATGGATCTGGTCTATGTGGTTCCTCCTCTTCCTGCGGACGGTAGTCTTCGCTTTCAGGTTCTTCTTGAAGAGGGGGATGTGCTCAAGTGCTTCTTGTAGAGTCAGCTGAATGTGGAATCTGTCTATCATATGATTGCCGAACTCTACCTGTTGCTCTTTTCGGGATTTTTCTCTTTTATTCCCCTACGCTTGGCGGAGTGCCTCAGGGAAGGGGATGGTAGGGGCCTCCACAGATGGAGGACTAGGAATCGGTCCCTGTGCCTGTGAAGGAGGAGAATCCATACAATAATCATCATTCACCACATATGGATCCGCAATGTGAACAGAAAACCTTTCCTTTATTCATATTTTTGTTTTTCTTTTTGTTTCCACAGTCCATAGGTACAAAATGTGGGAACATCACAGAGGGAGGCTCAACAAAAGTAGATGTGGTGGCTTCAGTACCACCGCTAGCACCTATCTCTGCAGCATCAGCACCGCGCTCTGGCTCAGCATCCAAAATGGTGGCATCAGCACCACCGTCTTCATCTGGTCTCACGACGGCATCAGCACCGTCGTCTGGATCTCCATCATTGGTGGCCTCAGCACCACCGTCTTCAACATCTTTATTAGCGGCATCATCACCGCTACTCTGCTCCTCTGGCGCTCCTAGTTCAGCTGGTGGTTGTCGCTCAGAAGAGGCACCGCCAGCGGGCATCCGACCGCTCCTAGTAGTCACAAAATCAGCATCATAGAAAGAATAAGACATATCACTCAATAGTCACTAGGAGAGGTATACTCTGTGAACTCTACCTGCTCAGACTTCCTTTTCAGATTGTTCGGATTAGGTTCAATCTGAGCGGGTATGGCGGCCTGCCTTTTATTATGTCCCTCATCTCTTGCCGGATTCATCCATTTCTTGCCTGAAAGATGCTTGCTGTTCGGAGAGCAAGCGGGCAAGATCATCGAGAGCTAGGTTCTCAAAGGTGGGACCCTGAGAACCAGATGGTTGCCCCTGCTGGAAATACGGTTGCTGCTGCTGCTACGGGTGGTACTGGGGATGATGGGGATAAGATTGTTGAGGCTGATGTCGCTGCCTCCACTACTGTCCCTGATAGGCGGGACGAGGACCACTCTGATACTGTTGTGACTGGGCATACTGGGGCTGTTGCTGCGGGTGTGGCTGGCTGTTCTGATGTCCTTGGGCAGGATTCTGCTGCTGGGAGGAGGAGCCACCGTTGCCCCAACGGAATCCGGGGTGATCACGACGAATCCCGGGCTGAGGGTACCGGTCGTACCAAATCCCATTGACTTCCATCAATGGTTCCTGCTCGAAGGAGGGTGGAGGAAGAACTGCCAGTGGCTGCTCCAGCTGGTAGACCACCATCTGCGTGTCCGAGATGGCGGCTACGTTGGGTAGTACTGTAGCAAGGGAACCGGCTCTGCCTGGATATGGTTGACTTGACGATACGAGGTAGAGGGCTGGTTGGCATTGCTACTGCTCGGATCAGCACGTTATCTGGGAGGATGTTGGGAATGAGTTTGTGCCTCCTGGACACACAAAATCTGCATCTTCAGATCACTCGTGGTCTTGGCAATTTGGTCCATCTGGGACATGCCTTGCATCTGCTTCTTCTCAAGGATCTCGAGGCGGTCCAGCTTCTCACTGATTATGCCCATGTCAGCTGCGGCTGATTCAGCTTGGGCCTGCGGCAACTGACACTGTATTGGGACCGGCATCGATGCCGGCGATCCTCTGGAATGATCCGCTCCTTGCGGGGGCTTCTGCTATGTGTAGACTCGGGCTTGGGCCATTACTGTAGAATTTTCTGCCATGCCCTCGTAAATGGCCCAGACGTCATCTTCACCCTTAGAAAAATATGATCCACCGCAAGAGGCGTTGACAAGCCCCTGCAGCTCCGGTGTCAGCCCACAGAAGAAACTTTGCACCAAGTTGGGCTAGGAGATATCGTGATGTGGACACTGGTTGATGAGCTCTCGAAAGCGATCCCAAGCTTCATGAAACTGCTCATTTGGGATCATGTCGAAGTTACTGATCATTGCTCTAGCTGCATTGGTCCGGCCGAGAGGATAGTATTTCTTCAGGTATGCGGTCCGGAGATCTGCCCATGTGTCGATGAATTGCCCTAGATGCTTGAGCCAATATGCGGCTCTATCAACCAAGGAGAATGGAAAGACAATCATCTTTATGGTGTCCTTGGTCATCAGCCGATCATGGATGGTGCTGCATATCATCTCGAATTCCTGGAGGTGGAGGTGCGGCTCTTCGGTCGGCAACCCATGGAACTTGGGTAGAAGCTGGATAGTGTGGGGACGAAGCTCGAAATCTCCGTGGATGGGCAGGAGTCGGATCCAACGATGAGTGAGGGATGCAGCTGGGTTGTGCAATTCCCTCATGATGGTCTGTGGTGGACTCTCAGCATCTGGATCGCCTCCTCCTACATCAGGTCCTCCTCCTCCACCTCCGCCACCGCTGCCGGGTCGGTTTTCTCTCATCTGCGCTATCTCTCTCATCAGATAACCCATGAAGGTACCCTGGTCACGGATCTGTCTCTGCATAGTCTCCAGGGACGCTAACAAGGAATTGTTGATGGCCGCCTGATCGTATATGAATGGAGGGTGATCATGGTCATCTAGGTGCTCGCCTTTGTCTGCCATCATTGGATTTTCTGAAAAGCAAAAGAGGCCATCTCAGGTGTTGTCGAATGATCTGAACTCTATGATGCACTGAATTCTGAAACTATTGGACTGAAAGAAGGAGAATGGGAAGGGTGGTCGAGGGGGAACAGGGTGGATGTAAACTCAGGCTCGGAGAGCGGACTCTCCGAGGTGGTCCTAGATGAATAAGGAGGAGTGCTGGATAGCGGTGCCGACAAGGTCGGCCTAAGAGATCTCCGTCCCATCATCTTGATTATTCGGAAGAGCAGAGGGAATGCAAAAGAAGAAGAATGAAATGAGATGCAACAAAATTGCGCACAATTGTGCGGTGTTTTTGATCTTGACCTAAATAAATCTAACAATCAAACACAAAGCAGGGGTGAGTTCACCAACTCAACACATGAAGCCGTGAAGGTTCGGCTTTTATCTTGTCAGTTTTAGCTTGTTTTCAGGAATTAATCTTGTCACGGGTCCTTAGAGCGCTACGCCTAAAGGAGAGAGAGTACTGCCAGAAAAGTATTCTCGTACTTGTCCTCCTCCTGTGTAACATGTAACTTGCGCTTTTTAAGGTCCTTGTAACCCTTCCTGGATCCCTACTCAGCTAAAGAAATAGAGGGAGGAAGTCGATAGGCGAAACCGATACTTCGGACCTCGCTCGCAACGGAATCACCTATGAGCGTACAAGGTCCTACTCGGACACAGCCGGTGAGACAGACACACCCGTGAAGGCGTGGCCTAAGCTCGGTACTTCTGACAAGGTCGATGCTCACACAATAGTGAGTCACCAATGGCGACCAAGCCCTACTCGACTACGTACGATAGTAGCGCCAATACTTCGGAAATCCAGGTGATACACAAGGCAGCCACAAGTTGGGTTCTGGGCTCTAATCCTTACGAAGCGCTCACCTCACTTGGAAGGAGACCTTCCCATGCAACCTGAATACAAGTGAGAGTGTTACTCTCCCCAAGCAATGAATCCAATTACCGATTTTATTTTTGGTCAAGGTTTTCTTACCAGTCCCTTTTTTATTTTTTTGGTGTTATCGCTTCTTTTAAGTCAATTCAAACAAGCACCTAACGTTTTTGTGTTTTCTTTATCCTACTTTGTTCCAAAAACAGAGGGAGAATAGAGTCGGAAAAAGCCGTGCAAGTTGACACCAAGGTGGAAATCTCACCTTTGTGCCTAGATGATGGATGCAAAGTGAGAAGACTTACAGCGAATCCCAACTCTCTCCATGTGGGATGCAAAGCAGAATTTATAAACCTATACTACATGGCGGTATGCAAAGCGGAAATCTTCCTAGGGTAGGCAACTACTAGCGTGAAGAACCACAAGCTAGCCACTAACTCCCAATCCTAATGTCCGGTCTAGGCTCACCCCTCCTCTGCTCAACACATTTGAGTTAGGAGAAAGCGCTTGTGTGGGGAGAGCTCACGGCGCGCGGATCAAAAGCTAACGACCAACTATTTAATTAGTCTAAGTCCAAATACGAACTATAGGAGCATGCAAAGATAATTAGTGTGTTTGGACCTATTCTAATCGAATCAAGCAGGACCTACAACTAAGGGCTCAATCCACAAAAGAAATGAAAAAGGAAAACAAAACCGGAAAATGACAACGGAAAAACACGAGAAAAGCTGCGGTGAGCCCCCGGGTGAACAAACACCCGGAAATTAGGTCCGGTAGTGTCCAAGAGTCCAATGTACCTGTATTATTACAATTAATCAAAGCCACTCTCTCACAAAAATAAAATGCAACTAATCTACCACTCTCTCTCACTCCTCCTGCTCTCTCCTGCCGGCTTGACCTAAGAAGGCCGGCTCCGCTTCCAAAGGTTACGTCGGGTCACCTAGGCGATCCGCCTTGCTCCGCGGTCCCTCGCAAGAAGACAAGAAAGAATGGTCAGAATAGCTCAACAAGATATGTCAAAAATAAGAGAGAGATAAGAAATAAAGCAATAGTAGACAATCAACACAATCAAGCAAAAATAAAGAACTACTCGCTGTTGCTCCCCGGCAACGGCGCCATTTGATTTAGCCAAAATTAGGTGGTCTTAAGTTCAACACAAAGCGTGAACTCAGTTGGTGTGTTGACCACACTAAATCTGGACTAAAGTCAACAATTAACCCACACTAAAGATCAATGATTAGAAATAAATGTGGAGTTAAAATTTATTTTTAACTCTGCACAAATGATGTATAGGGACAAGTATGCAGAGAGTTCGAACACAGGGAGCAAGCAGGGTAATTCAAATAAATGTGCACAAGTGAATGTGAAGTGTCTACACTAAGCAAGCAAGCAAAGAAATTCTTGTGGGTTTTTAATTTTTTAATTTTTTTATTTAATTTTTAATTTTGTATTTTGATTTTCAATTTTCTGATTTTTATAATTTTATATTTTATATATTTTTTTAAAATATTGGAATACAAAGACTATGTAATAAAAGACAAGATAGACTAATGATAAAAATATGCAAAAATAGCCAAAAATTCAGAATTAAAATGTTTTTGATATTTTTAGGATTTTGTACTGTTTTTTTGTGATTTTTGGGTATTTTTCAAAGTGTTTTTGATATTTTTAAATAGCAAAACAAGTCAAAATAGTAACAAAGCTACCGGCTGGGGGTAAAATTGGAATTAAAAACAACAAACAGCCACCAAAATTTTTCAAAATAATTTTAAAATAAAGATAATAAAATTTAGAGTAAACAAGAACTGAGTTTGTAATTTTAGAGTTTTCTTCGATTTTATATATATTTTTTGAAGTTTTTATATATTTTCTAATTTTTAAGGTTTTTCTTTTGAGATTTTTAGTGAATTTTGGACTGACACTAATGTAGGATAAAAGACACACTAGGGAATTTTTTGGAATTTTTCAAGTCTTTTTAATATTTTTTTGGCATTTTCTAAGCTAGACAGTAAATAAAAAGCATGTTTTTGATTTTTACTAAATATAAAAATAAAATAAAATCAAAAACTAACATTAGGCCATGGAAGTACAAATTACCAGGAGCTTAACCCTATTTTTGTGGAATTGTTGGAGGCAAAATGATAATTTAAATAATTAAAACAAGCATCCAAACATTAATCAAGCCTGGCAGGGGTATATATGCAATTTCTCAAACATCCAGGGACATACATGCAATTTTCCACAAAAGTTTGAACTGAATATTTAAATTACAGGACCAAACAACAATTGCAAAAGCCGCAGGGGTGTCGACGTAATTTACCCACCAGGGCGCGTGACTTGTACGCGCCTGGCGAGGACTGAAACGTAATTTTCGAAAACCCGGGGGCTAACTTGCAATTTTTTCCAAAAATATAACACTTAATATTCAAGTTTTGGTACTGAAACAAAACTTTTACACTACAGATGAAAGTTTTAGGACTAAAATATAAATACAAAATGCACGGGGGTTTGGATGCAAAATACCCTCGGCGCGCAGATCCAACGGCTGCAGATCGTCACTTATACACGTGGCGTGAATCCAATGGTCGACGACGCTTCGCTTGGACGGCGGAGATTAGATCATCTGGCGACGATCGGACGGTGGGGACGTGGCGCGATCCAACGGCTGCTGCTCGACCTGGGGGAGCTCCACGATCTGACGGTTGGGAGGAGATGAGGAAGAACAGCAAAGAATGCCGGCGAGGCGAGCTTCCCGCTCCAGATCTTCGTCCTCCGGCGATGTCAAGGCTCCAAAATGGACGTGGAGCATCCTCTGGTCCTCTAGCGGCTGGTGGCGACAAAAAGCCTCGGCGATGGCCGAGGGGCTCGCTGAAGGGCGGCGGAGCTACAGAGCTCCGTTAGCTCCGGCGAAGCTCCAGATTCTCCTCCAGGCTTCAATGATAGTGCGTGGACCTGCAAAAAGCATTAGAAGGTCCATGGCAAAGTGCCTGGACCTCTGGGTGGACGTGAAGATGCGTGACTCGAGGTGGCGATGAACGGCCGGAGGTGCGCTCCGGCCAAGTGGGTGAATCGAGCGAATGACGCGATGAATCCCAAGATTTCTTTAGGGCTTTTATTCCTAAGACTAAGGCGAACCTAATAAGCGAAAAATAAAGGGGTGAAGGGGCCCTCGATGGCCGGAGCCAGAGGGAGGAGTATACCTCGACCGCCGGTCTTGCGGGAGGTGGCGGAGGCACCGTCGACCTCGATCGCCTTGGCTGACGGCCTCGCGATGGAGCTGTCACCTCCAGGGAGCTCGGGAGCACGAAGGTGGCGACGAGGGGTGGACCAAGGGTTCTCAAATTCGAAATGAAGGTGGAGGTTTGGTTTTAAGTGGTTTGACCTCGAGTTGCAGGGGCTCGAAGATCAACGATTCAAGAGCGTCTCAGTGATCCTTGGCCCGATGTAAACACATGGCAGGCAAGAGGGATGATCGAGGGAGAAAAATGCAGAAGAAATCAAGAAGAAAGGGTGAAAGGATTGGTTGGGAAAAAGCCACGAAAATGGCTCAAAAACCAAGTCTTCTGACAGGGGTAGGTGGGGAAGACGACCAGTTGACCTGGGTCAACTGGGGCCGTATCCTGATTGGTCCACGTGGACCAATCAGGAAAAATCCCTGATAAATTTTTTGTTAATTCATTTAAAAATAGAAATAGGATGAATTAATTAATGATTATAAAATGAGAAATATTCGTTATTTTCTGTATTATTTTATCATGATTTTTAATTTATTTTATGAGGTGTATTTTTATAAGTTCCCTTTTTAGCCCTATATAGGTATATTACCTATGTATTTTAGTATTTTATTTTTATTTTGTGTATTTTAATTTTATTATTTTTATTTATTATTTTCTAAAATTATAAAATACTTTTATCTACACAAATATATTTTTGATATGTTTTTCTGATATGTTTTGTATATTAAATAAAATATAAGGGTATAATGTATAGGTATACATATAGGTATAATACCTGTATACTCTATATATGTTTATTTTTATTTGGAGTTCTCTTTATGTTTTTATTCTGATTTTAATGCACAAATATATTATAAGTAATATTTACAAGATTATAAAAATATAAAAATACAAAAATAATGATTGAATAATAAATTGAATATTTTAATCTGTACACTTATACAATGTGGGTCCAAAACTCAACTTTCAAACCGTAGCTCCGCCAAATGCGAAACCACCACCATTAAATAGATTATTTTATTCTATATACAATTAAAGGTGAGTTTGCTGCATTTGGAGTTGTCAGTTGTGAGATACGGGTCTGGGCAATTGGGGTTCTGGATTTTTATTCAGACCATAACTTTTCATCTGTACATTATTTTTCAGTGAAATCAATTTTGTATTTTTCTTTATTTAATTATCTATAACTTTCATGTACAAAGTTTATTTATTTGATTAATAAAAAGTGGAACCAAAAATAGGTCCCAAACTGAATAAAGAATGAATTAATAAATATATGTATTTGGCCCTTATCTCCCCCTACTTTATTGTTGGTCGATCTATTCATCAAGATGCCTAGGTCTCGGGGTTTCGGGTCATAAAATATTTACAATATTTTATTTCTTTTCTTTTCTTTTATTTATTCTATAATTTTGGCTTTAATTACAGTATTTTATTCACTATTAGATGCACATGCATGAATGCTAAGATGATGGAATAAATGCTATTTACAGGCATTTGCTAGGTTTTTTGGTGCCAAAATAATAGAATAAAGATGATGAAATGTGGATTCATCATATAACAAGCAAGTGCAGGGGTTGAACGACTGAGAGCTACGAGGATAGGTATTTATTGTCAATTAAGGAAAATTAAACAATAAATGTTTTTGTATTTTTTACTTTTTTATGAATTTTTAATTATATTTTTTTTAAAATTGAATTTATGTATTTATATATTTTGAATTTTATAATTTTTATTTTCATTTTATATTTTTTTGATTTTTAGTTCCTTTTTCTTTTTAAGACATAATAAGTATCTACATCTATTTATATCATAATATGTATAATATAAATACTATATATGTTATATGTAATAAATATATAAAAATTAAAAAAATACAAATAAGTACATTCTTTTTATTTTTTAAGGGTTTATAAATATTTATATGTATTTATAATTAGTAATAAAAATTATAATACTATATAAGTAATTTTAAGTATATATATATACTATATATGGTTTTATATTTATAAATATGCCTATATGTACTTAAAAAATTAGAAAATAAAATGTTTTTGTTTTTATAAGTTTTCTCCATTTTTTTAAATTTCTTGTAATTTTTGTTAATTTCTAGGTGTCTTTAATTGATCAAAAATATTAAAACAAGGAATAATATAATAGGCTGGACGTTTTGTATTTTAAAAATAGATAAATATGCCAAAATTCACAAACAAATTTAATATATACTAATATATACTATATAATGTAAATAAAAATATATAGTATAAATTTAGTTTTAGATTTTATATAATTTTTGTTAATTTATATAGGGTTAGGAGGGCTTTCCAATTTTTAAGGCTTTCTTTTTTTTATTTTTTTGTGATGTTTGTGACGAAGTTATAAAATATAGTAATAAATGCTCTCTAATTTCTTCGGAATTTTTAAAAGTGAATTTATAGCTTTTTTGTATTTTTAAAGCTAGAGAGGGAATAAATAACTTCTGAATATTTTTAATAAATAGGAAATGCAATAAAATGATAGATAAAAATTATTACGTGAATAAGCATCATTTAAAGCATGTCCAATAATTTTTCTGAGATTTATAGATCACATGAGATATTTAAATAAAAAAATGCACAATTTAATTTACAAGCTTGGGAAGGATATTTATGCAATAGAAATAGAGTACAGGGGGCTCTGTGCGAAAATACCAAAATTTTGATTGCTTAATTACAAATTTAAAGTACTAAATATAAATTACAAAATCGACGAGGTACACTTGCAATTTGCCCAGCTTATGTTAGCCGCCACATGAGGTGAGTTAGCAATGAGATATTAAGTGCGCTCAATCAGGAGACTATGCTAGCTCCTCATGGTGTGATGAACAGTTGTGGGGCGCTTCATTTCGCTTCGATTTCTACGGCCCATATTAGACCTGGGTTGCACCCTTGATCGAACGACAGGGAGATGACCAGGAAGAAAGCTCAAGAACACCTCCTTGGCTAACTTAGATTACTTGAATATCTGTCCTCCGACAACTGATCGTAACACCGACGGTCTCTCCACACTTTTGGGATGTCCCTGTGTCTACAGGGTATGTCAAAGGGATCCGGGATCCATCGGAGGGACCTTGGAGCTTCAGGCCACCTGGAGTTCTGTGTTGAGCTTCGGGAGGTTTCTAGATGCTTCACTAAGGCATGGGGCCCTGTACAAAATGTTAAGAAGAGCGAGAGGGTTGAAATCGACCCTCTCTTGAAGTTGTACACACAAGGGAGTGAAGGGGAGAGGGAGCTCAAGCGAGAGGAGGAGAGAGAGAGCTCAGGAGCTCAGATCCTTGCATGATTCAAGATGAAAAACAAAGGAGAAAGATGGAGAAGCAAACGATCAAGCGAATGATGGTGGAGGGGAGTCATGTTATAGTCGGACACAAGAGAATTTGAGGTTGGAGCCTAGTTCTCCAACGATATTAGTTTCTAAAATTAAACAAAACTAAAGATGGATTAATGAAATTAAAGATAAACCTAGGTTACTGGAAGGAAAAACATTAAGGAAACCTAGCCTAAACAGCTCAAACAAGCATATTATCTGAGCAGAGGAAGCTCACTGGAGGTTCGTTGGGGAAGCTTGGACCGTCGCCGATCTAAGCCTTTGTCTACATTGACAAGGGTAGAGAGATGCACTTTGTCACCGAGCAACTCAATTTACGGGTTCCTATTGGGGTACAGGCTAGAAAGGGGGGCCAAAAAGCAAATGAAGTCAGACCTCCTTATTTATAGACATGGAAAAGGGATGACTTCGAGATGAGAAGGCGTGGAGGGTAGCGAGGGTTGGTGAAGGCCAGGACATGGGCAAAGGAGAAAGATGGTAGGGATGCAGAATGGTGGAAAGCTCGAGGTGAATGGTGGAATGGAGCATGCGTGTAAAGAGGGAGAAGAAGGCCTCCCCATGAGTTCTAACAGAGGGGGTGACTGAGGGGCGTACAGTTGACATGGGGTCAACGAACGTCGAGCTCTGGTTGGTCCACATGGACCAACTAGAAAAATGGGATTCAAAAACCCCTTATAAATTCATTGTTAAATAATAAACGAATTGGTTAATATTTGGTTAAAACATGAAATATGTTTGTAATTTTATATTGTATTTTAGGACATTTTTATTTATTTTTACAAGCTAATTTATTATATGCTAATATTGACATGTATGTATGTATAAATACATGTGTTTTGAGTATTTTATTTTTACTATGCATTTTATGTTTTATACATGTGTTTTACATATTTATAACTTATTTAAATACACATATACATATTTTAGTATACTTTTTTGAGTTTATTTATATACTTTAATAATTAAATATGTATATTATGTAGGTATATTACATGCACAATTGATCTATATATTAAAGTACACTGTTTATTTTTATAAATTTTTAATAAATAAATTTATTTTATATTATGTACATGTATTTTGAAAAATATTTACAAGTATATAAAAATATAAAAATGCTAAAAATATAAAGAATAAATATATTGAATATTATATATACTGGTATGTTGCACAATGAGGGTCCAAAAGTCAACTTTTGCATCTTAATTCCAAATTAAATAAAATTACCTTCATTAAATAGATAATTTGATTTCATGAACACTAAAGGTGAGTTTGATCAATTTTGAGTTCGTACGAAGAAGATACATATCTATAAAGTTTTCTTTGCGACTTTTTATTCTGTATGTCTCGAGCACACCGTGCATTATTTTTTAATGAAATAAATTTTGTATTTTTCTTTATATTTTTTGTACAACGTTCATGTAGAGGGTTTTGAAAAATAAGAAAGTAAAATAGGCCCTAAAATCTTATTCAGTGTCAAATCAAATTAGGCTTTTCAAGTATTTTCTATATAGTTCTCTGTCCTATCTCCCCCTACTTTATTCTTTGTTGACTAAGTCATCATGATGACTGGGTCTCGGGTCTAAGGTCACTCAATGTATCTGACACTTCATTCCTTTTCTTTTCTTTCAATTATTCTTTTATTTTAAAATAAATACAATATTTTATAGAATATTTTATGTTAATTATTTAGTGTTATTTCGTACAAATTAATGCTTTATACATGCATTTATCTAGGGATTTAAGGTCAAAATGAAAGAATAAAGGTGATGAAATGGAGATTCATCAATAACCAATGCAAAATCTGCTGCATGGTTCAATTTTGGATACAAAAACCAATGCCTTTCCGATATTATCAAAAACGAGATGAGAGAAGTTGGTAATACCACAAGGAATCAAGGACGTTTCTTATACTACGATCCATATCTAACCATTGCATTCTCTCCGATAATAACTCTACTAAGACTGGATGTAACAATAAAATCTATTATCATCTTTTCAATATAAAATGATATAAGTTATTCCATGAACTTCATCAATAAAGATTTTCTAGGAGACAAATGTTACCGGCTTCCTGAAAGTACATTATTTTTTCTGTCTTATCGGCATAAGGTGCTTGTATGAATTCCTCACAGAGGCAAGAACATTGATATACTGGAAATCAAAAGAGCCTTGAACATAGCTTTGCGCTACCGACATTAAAGAAGAAATGATCCTCCTAAAGTACTCTTCACAACGACGTGTTCTCTCATGCATATCACAAAAACATGCCTTCAACATCATCATTTGATGGAGTCGCATGACCCATCCTCCATTGGGCCTTTAAGAGAAAGATCCGCTCTATAAATTCACTCATGGCTCTCATCCAAAAGATAGGCAGCGGAGTACTATAAGGGATAGAAGGAGCACTGTAAAGGACCAATGCACACACCAACACACACATAAAAAAATACACACGCTATCTATCTCTCTCACGCACACAAACACACACTCATATACACACATGTACACACACACACACACACTCACTCACATACACATCAACACACACACACAACAACAACAACACACACACACACACACACGCACACTCACACACACACACACACACACACTTACACACATATGCATACACACGCTTGCTTATACACACACACGCCCACTTTAAAAACACATGATTACACACAAACCTATGCACACACACAAATAACCCCACACACACACACACAAACATACATATACATGCATACACACACACACACACACTCACACACACGCCCATCACATAGACACACCAACACACACAAACACACACACACACACACACACTCTCTCTCTCTCTCACACTCACACACACATACACACATGTGCAGACACACACTCACTTATGCACACACTCATACACACACTCACTTACACACACACACACCAACACACACATACACTTTTAAAATACATAATTACACACACACACACACGTACATACACACACAACCACACATACACAAACACACACACACACACCAACACACACATACACACCGAAACACTCATACACACACATGCATACACAGAATCGCTTACACACACACTTAAAAAATACACAATTACACACAAACCTACGCACGCGCACACAAACAAACACACACACATGTACACAAACACACACATCAACACACACACACACATCTACGTACACACCAACACACACACATACATACACCCACTCACACACTCATACACCCACACATATACCTACACTCGCATACACACACCAACACACACTGCCACAGAAACACACATTCACACATACACACACACACACCCCAACATACACACATGCACACACACGCACACATACATGTATTGAACATCTACTACTTCTCTTAGTAATTTCATCAAACACATACATTGAAAAATAAAGAAAACACATAGATTAAAGAACGAACATCACATATTAACACCCACACTTCAACACACACATACAACTTGCATTTCAAATCACATATGAGAACAACATCACATATTAAAAATAAATTACATTTCAAAATCTATTTAATTTAATCAGGTAAGATAGAACCTCTTAGGCATTTCAACAAACACCTACAATGCATTTGAAATTAACTAACATAATTAAATATAATTATTACTCAAAACAAAACCAATTAATCTAATAGATGACAAAATATACCTAATGAACATGAGATTAAGATGGGGGAGAAGCTCGTCGGTGGAAGAAGATGGAGGAAGAAGGGCTCTCCAAGGGCAGGAAGGCTGAGAGGAGATGGTGTCGAAAATGAGGATGCAGGAGAGGAGGAGAAGGCTGAGAGAGGAGGAGGGTGTGGATCGGGGGTGGAGGGAGGAATAGAGGGTGTCGGGAAGGGAGGAGGCATGGCGGAGCGAGGGCTTGGAGGGCGAGGAGTTTGGGCGCATAGAGAGGTAAGATTGGGTTGAGGCATCAAGAAATGAGGTTCTGTTCTGAACGGACATTGTGTTTAGCAGGCCATGCGACTACAACATGTGCCAACAATGTGGTCGCATATTGAGACACCAAATCGCCCGCCTAAATTTTATTGTTGCATATTATCTATGCAACAACTAGTTCTGAGAAAGTGCATGCATTTTTATTTGCGATCACATTTCCACTACTAGTGGTCGCAATTCAGTGCTGGCATAATGGAACTTTTCTTGTAGTGATAAAAAAAATCTTGGAAGCATTAGATAATTAGATATATGTATATCCATATCCATACCTCTATTCTATCTACTATAATGGTTACACTGATAGATATTGCAAATGAAGAGATTGATTTGGAAGGGCTAGAATCCCTAGCATGTGTATGCGTAATTCAACATTGTTCTTCATGAATCAAAGATGAATTTTTGAAGAGCCGATGAATCATGTTTGTTTTATAAGTGTCTACTTATGTATTATGCTATCTTATCCATCTCTAACTCCTGGTAATTTGTTTATTTGTTTGTGTTCTAATTGCATCTCAATGATATAAACGAGAAGAATAATTCATTTAAGTTCATAATGAAGAAAGAGGATAGCTCGACTCGTATTTTGGTGAGATGATATATGAATACTTTGTGATTGACAAGGATAATTTCTTTTATATACTGTGACTAATGCTCACTTTTATAAAATATGAGATGACCATTAACATCTAAATGCTTACTAATCCAAGTTGCAGAATCAGTTATTTTTTACTCTTTCTTCATGTTTCTACTGCATTCAACTTGCATTTTACGACTAACTCTATTGTTCTTCAGCTTCCAAAAAACTCTATTATAATTTACTTACTAGATTTTGTACATTTGATGTGTTCAATTATCTTAGAAAAAGGGTGGCATTTTTTGTTATGATGTTACTTGAGTGCATGCACCGGTATGTGTCTCCTTCCCTTGTTTAAATAGTCTATGGAGTTATATTTTAGAAGTGCTATTCTTTTATTATTGAAAAGCATGCACACTTATATTTTTCTTCGAAGTTACGAGGATTTAGGTACATGTAGATAAATGTAATCGTGAGGATACAGATGTCCAACACCAACGTCATTAAGTTATAAACTTCACATTGTTTTTTGTTGTTTAACACATGATCATATGTAATGTTTTCATGTTGTGGATGCATTATGCAATGGCTTATTAGCACTAGGAAAATAGCCCAAGGTTTCCACAAACTTCCAATTCATGTCAAGGTTTTGTGATTTATTGATAATGTTAAGTAAGCTCTATTTTTTTATTTAACCTTGATTTTTCGAAACATATAGAGGAATGCAATGGATCGTGTAATTTATGTTGGTTGTTCCTATGCAGGTAAAGAACATGTTGTGCAATGAATCATGTCATATATGCATGCAGTTCATACACTATTTTTACGTGGTGTGTGTGATTTATACATTGTAGATCTCGTACTTACATCATTTTTTTCATTATTTGAGTGAATCATGTCCACTTTAACTTTTTTTTGCAGATTCTCGTTAATTACATGCTTGCATGTATGTGTTATTAAAATTATATGTAATGGATATCTTTATGGTACAATTTCTCTGGGCCAATCTTGTTGAGCGATCTTAATAGACATGACATGAGTTCTCATTGTTATGATTGCGTGCTTGTGTTTGTGGTAGATTTCTTATCAAAGACAATGTTGATTATGTTCACGGACGACATCATAATGATGATGCCACTACAAAAACATAAAGGGGTTTATAGGGAACATGAATTCACTATGCTGGCGGGGCTAGTGCATGTGATGGTTTTTGCTATTATATAAGCATTCATACTGCATTTTCAAGTATTTACTTTCATGATTTTGCAAGATGATTCCTTAAGTACTTGCATGTTCATGAATATGTTGTTGCGACTTGTATTATTTACTTCGTCACCGTTATCTCACTTACACTTTCTTTACAAGGAGTGAAATAAAAGGGTTGTCATTAATATTTGTTTCTTGATGTGTAATAGTGTAAGCTCTCACGAAGGTTTTTGCATTGACTTATTGTTAATGGTTGTTCGATGATATGCACAAGCATGTGTGTTGTGTGCATGATTATATCTGTGTACATGAGATAGAGTATCTTTTTTTGTGTGAGAATGCGTATGGGTTTGTGTATAGGCATTTATGTGTGCACATATTGCATATAAGTGGGAGTGTGTAAATGTGCCTATGTATATGTGTGTATGAGATAGAGTATGTATATGGGTGTATGTGTGCGTGCACAGTGTGTGTGTGTGTGAGAGAGAGAGAGCATCTGCATATGAAAGGATGTATATATATGGAAGTAATGTGTGAATATACACGTATGAGAGTGAACGGGTGTATATGTGAGAGAGTATATATGCATGCATTCGAACATAGGTGAAATATATGTGTATTGTTGTATAAGTTTGTATGTGTATGAATGTGTTGCATTGTGTGAGTGTATGCTATAGTGTGTATTGTGTATTACAGAGAGAGAGAGAGTTATGTGTGTAGCTATCTTAGGTTCGTGTGTGTTAGAGTGTGTATATGTGTATATTAGTGTGTGTTTGATGTATGTTACATTGTGTTAGTGTGTGATAATAGCTTTATAATTGGTCGTACTCATTTAGCGGGGCTCTAAAACTCGACGAATTTGTATATTTGTTTTCCTATTATCTAGAGTTGGTGAGAACAAGTCCCAACCAAGTCATGTCCAAGTCTTAGCTAAGTTAGCGAGCATAAGTCCTAGTTAAATCCTCGCCAAATCAAGTCTTAGCTAAGACAATATCATATAGAGTTGCTTGCTATGGGTTCGTTTGGTTACCAGATTACCCCAGGGTAACCCGGTTTACCCCCTGCTTTCCTAGGTCAATCTTGGGTTGGAATTCCATCACAAATCAATGTGACATCACATTACATTCCTTATTCCAACCCTCTACCAACCCTCATAACCATCCAAACATCTACTATTCACAAGAGGTTACCCCAACCCATCCAACCCAGTAACCAAACAAACCCTATGAGTTTGGAGAGCATGTGTGCTTGGTCCTTCCAATTGGCGAGGACTTGGCGGGAAATTAGTTAGCCAAATCACTGGAAGGAGTTCCAAGCCAAGAGAAGCGTTGTGGAAGTCATTGGAGAAGAACCAACCACCATCGCCATCCTCATTTCATCTTCTTCCTAGTTGACTTCAGGAGTAGCGAAAAGTTAACCACATATTCTTTGTTATCATGATGTCTTGATCATAATTTACACATGTTATGATAATTTGTGATTTACGTACTTTCAATATTATAACCACGTCCAGAAGTATCGATATTGGTATCATTTTGCCAAACTCTAGAAAGGGTAATATCGAGAAATATCACCTACATAATATTGATATTTCTAGAAATCATGGAAATGATTATGAAATCATATTCCTCTCAAAATTAATATTTCGAATGTTATTTAATCAATCAATAAGATAGATTTACGTATTTTTTACTATAGGTCTAATTATAAGTATATTAGTGGTATTGCCATCATAATCACCACAAAGGATGATATGCATTACGCAAGGAATGCATTTGAATTTAAGTCATATAGAATGAAAAAAAAAACAAGTTCAAATAATAAATACCTTATAACCCATAATTTATAATGTACTAATACTTTTTGAATGTTAATTGCTCGGTCTACCAAGCTTTTGGCAACGGGCATTAAATGTTAATATCCGATCAACTGTCACTTACCAAATTTCTATCACTAGAGTCCATTGTCATAATGTGATATTGTGTTCTTGTTGTAGTACAATACATATAATATAAAAACATGTAACATTTATTATATTGTTAATTTTAATTAAATTATCATATACGAACTCTCTATTAAAAAACATTTTGAAAAACAAAAGCGGATTCGAAAATCCTAATGGATTCATTACCAATTAATGTAATAGGTATATTTCTATCTAGGATTGCAAGCATACAAATACAGAAATGGATATGGGTACTACCATATCCTTATCCTTTTTTAAATACGAATATGGATGCTATGTTGTCATTGTAAAACGGTTTTCGTGACCGCATGGTCAAGCAACCGCCTCCTGTAGTTGCGACAAGGTCGGATCGTGTGAAAGACATAACCATCAGACATGAGGGAGGGGGTGGGCAATGCGTTGGTATTCACATCTTATAAATACCTTCTTCAAGAGGGAATGGATAATCGATTCGGATCCGTACTCGTAAATCGAGAGCTCTATACCACTCCAAATCCCTAATCATCTTAAGTTCTCCAACGAAAAAAGATCGACGACGACGTACCTCGATCATAGACCGGTCAAAAGCTTCAGTAGCATTTACGGGGCATTCATATCATTTTTATTTATTTTTTTTAAAGAGGGGGGCACGGGGACATAATCTTTTGTGCCTCATTTGTTTGGTTAGATATTAATTCCATTTTTTGGTTGCCTTTAACCTCAAAGATTCATCTTAATTAAAAATCACGTTTTTTTTACTGTTTTAGTCCTTGTTTATTAAAAATTGACTTTTTTTGTTTTTTCTGTTACATTTCTTTTAACTCGAAGTTGAGGGGTTTTTTTGAGGATATCTTGAAATCTAATTTTAGGTATTTTTTGATTGCTTGTTATCCCTATTAAAAAACTTTTATATTAAAAAACGTTGCTGTCCTTTAATTATATACATAAAAGATAGTTTGTTAAGTCTTTAGTATCTTAATTCATAAAAAAGAGTATTCAATCTTTTGTGCGGAAAGTATTGCTAAGTCCTTAGTTATATATCATTAAATTAATTTTGAATAAACTTATACCAACTTTAGTGGTTGTTCTGTTTGACAAAATATCACTAGAAAAGATCAGAAGTTTTTTAAATGTGTGTTATTTTTTTAATCTTTTGAGTTGAATACTTCTATTAAGTAAATTCAAAACTATTAAAAGCCTTTTTTTGTTTAATTTGTTCTTTGTAATATTAAGAACTTAGGTTAATTTGAATTACTAGAACATAGGTTAATTTATCTTATACTACATTTTTTATTAATTAACCCACACATTCAATAATTATTGTTCATTGGTTATTTTTTTGTTTAAGTTGCTAATTTGCTTAAAAATTAAGATATATGATAATATTGCAAGTTAGTCCTCTAATTGTTGTTAAGCATTTTCTTTTATAAAAAACTAAGTACTTTCATTAAATTGCTTAATTTCATACTAATCTTATTTTTATTTCATTAGATACAAAAATGACAAGCAAGACCATTGCCACTAAGGTGGGGGAAAATTGAGTACCTTAATGGTACTAATTATGAACTATGTGTTAGAAAGATCTACTTTAACCTTCTACACTATAGCATACACTCCATAATAAATAAATCCGTCCTTATCTTATATGAGAATCTAATCATGGAGAAAATTAGGTTCTGCGAACAGTAGGAGAAAACATATAATAGGCCTAGGAGCTTTATACTTACCTACATGGAGTTGAATCTAATTCGATTCTTCGAGATCTGTAAATCAACATATGAGTTTTGGATTGCGGTTAAGGATAAATATTACTCCATGTCGGAAGCGAACACCCAACTTCTTCGACACAAACACAACTCGTGTATAATGAAGGAATATGAAAGCATCCTCGAGCACGTGTATAAGATGATTTTGATGGCTAAGGACTTCCCAGATACTGAATACATGATTCCGGATAGGATGCAAATAGGAATCATTTTTGGAAGTCTACCATCATTATTCAACATGGTTGCCACATCTCTGAGGATGAATGACAACATCAAAACTGTGATAGACCTACTTCTACAATTGGCAATTGAGCAACATCTCTCGAAACAAAGATTGAAAGTCGAGATCTTTGAGTCCGAGGAGGAAGAAGAAGAAGCAAACACAGTGCACATAAAGAGAAGACTAGGACTCTCCAAAGCGAATTTTAAGGGAAAAGGTGGGGAATACCCACATGGCTCCTTCTACAGCTGTGGTAAATATAGTTATTTAAAGGTTAATTGCCCCAACAAGAAGAAGTCATAGAATTATAAAGCACATGCAAACAAAGGAAAAAAGAAAATTCAATTTACGGCTTTCGTAGTGTGCAACTCGGTCGTTACAGACAGTGATGGGTGGTAGATTGACTCTGGTGTAACCCACCACATTGCCAATATAAAGGAGGGGACTTCAAGGAGCAAAAGAAAGATGAATAGATGATCTTCACGGGGAACATCGCCTACTTGGATGTAGAAGGTGTTGGGACATACAAGCTGACCTGGGCGATATTATATTGGTACTTTAAATGTAATATAGACTCCAAGAATACAGTGAACCTCATATTTGTTCCAATTTTGCTCAAGAAAGATTTTGATTCCATTTCTATAATAAATGTCTATACATAAGAAAGAATAAAAAGGTCCATGTCATGGGAAAGTTTGTACCGACCATGACCTATCATGTCTTCCTGTAATAAGTATTACTGAATCAATGAATGTGGTTTATGAGTACTTCATGAATCTGCGATTCGTCGTCTTTATTCATTTATTTTAGATTTAAATCCCTTATAAAACACCTGCATATAACACTAACTCCATATTCTTACTAACTTGCATCTGTGTAAATATTGTACATTTCTGACTAATTTTAATCTAAAATAAATAAATAAAGAAAGAAAGGAAAAATAAAGAAAAAAATAAAAAAAAGGAAGACTGTATACAGGCTGACCCGAACCCCGAGAGAAGGTCAAGACTTGACCTGATCGACCAGGAATAAAGTAGGGGGAGATAGGGTCCTTAACCAGAAAATTCAAAAAAATGTGTTCTTACTTATTTTGTATATATCTGTATATCACTAACACTAATTTATTTATGCCTTAATTGACCTCAAATCAAATAATATTCAAAACCAAAGTTGTAAATAAAAATGTGTTCTAACTACTAAAATTGATTGCACACTTAAATCTTGTACAGAATAAAAGTAGCCACACTTGGAAAAAGCCACTTAGCACAAATTGAAATACCAATTCCGACTCCATATGAGCTCAAACTGAACCAATCTCACTTCCATTGGACTCGAAATTAAATTATCTTCAAAATGGCTGTATTTTCATAATTTTTGGAGTTACGGTTGAAAAGTCGGTTTTCTGGGATGGTTTGTGCAATTTTCCCATGTAACTTGTGCATATTGTATTGGTATATATTTGTAAATTATTCTCACTAATTCTTTAAAACAAAAATAAAAATAAAAAAATTTAAAATTCTTTAAAAACAAAAAAGGGGCTAATTTCGTCATTTACCCTTGTGTATAATGTCATATATGTATATGTATGTATTATATGTAAATAGTTGCTATTTTTAATTAACCTTCATAAAAAAATAAAAAAATAAAATTTCGAATTCAAATTAAATAAGTGACGAAAATTAAAAAAAATGATAATTTTGTAATTAGTTTTATTTCTTTTTTATTTTCATTTCAAATTTCATCTCCCTTCCACCAAAAACATTTCAAAAATTCATTTCAATTTTTCATCCCCCTTATCTCTTTATTCAAAAATTAAAAATTCAAATTTCATCTTTTTTCTATTTATATGGCTCCTTCTCCCTCATTCCTACTTGATCAATCTTTAGAGAGAGGAGCCCGATCTCCAAGAGAAATTTCATCGAGAATTGTGCCTAGCCTCCGAGCTGTCCGGTGACAGCGAGTCGGCCTTGTCGAGCCAATCACGATCCATTTTCCGCTCCTAAGGTGAGATCCATAGTCATTTTCTTCTTATTTTTATCTTAGTTTAATCGTAGTTTAGTTCATCGTATTTTTTTATCATCATTTTTATTTCTCTAGATCAAAAATTTCCAACGCGATTTTGATCCGCCCCGACTCGATTTGTCATCTAACTTTCTCAATCTCCACGCGTTCTATTTCTATCGTCCACGGTCTCTCAACTCCGGTCACGCACGGTGGTCGGAGAATCGGATTCTCATCCTCCACTTTCACCGAATCCCCATTCATTTTTTTCCGAGTTGTGGATAAATAAAAAAACCATTTGTTTCTTTTCCTCTAACATTTGTTTTGCAGGAACATTAATAAAAATACAAAAAAATAATAAAAAATAATAAAATAATTTTCTTCATCCTTTTTATCTCATGTTTTTCAGATTTAAAAGAAAAAAATAAAAAAAGGTTTTTTTATTATTATCATTCACTGTTTACATCTCATAATAAAAAAATAAAAAAAAATAAAAAAATCGTAACAGGCTGCGGGGACATCACCCTGAAGGATATGGTTAGATCCTCAAGCGCATCACGGAAGCGTGAGCGTCGTATCGAATACGACGAAGAGCGACTAGTCGCACTAGTTGCTCGATGCAACGGAATTTAAAAAATTTTCTTACGACGAAACCACATGATCCAAGAACACCTCTCGGATCGTTTCGTCTAAACCATAAACAAGTAATAGGATTACCTCTTGAAGCGTGGTTGCGATCGAGTCTCTAAACGAAGAGACCTCCTGTCTCAAGTCCGATCCGACGGAGGAGACGCTTGCGAGCGCGGGGATGAACCGCGTGCTTCTCGCAATCCATGTTGATGATCCAAGTAGCGGATCTCCTGATCTCGACACACGAGATCCGACGTCTTCTTCACGAGCGAGGTGCACCGAAGGAGACGGAGATCCACGAGCAGAAGAACGGGCAGCATAACGACGATGCCGCGGCGATGGAGAACCTCTCCATGGCATCCATGGTGGACGGCCATGAGAGGGAGAGAGAGGGCTGACCTCCAGAGAGAAAGAGAGAGGGAGAGAGATGCTTCTCAAGCATTATGTGTAAAGAGAGAGCATGGGTATGCCTCTCTATTTATAGGGTTTTTTGGGATCCATGGATCTCAATCCATGGGACATATAAAATCAATGGGTGAGATTGATTTATGTCAATCCAATGGCTAAGATTGTTGTTGGTAAAACCAACAAATTTAGATCAAAATATATTTGACAAAATCAAATACAAATTAATCCAAAATCAATCCAATAAATAAGGAGAGAATGTGCATGGAGATTTCATCTCCATGCACTTTCCATGTGGACGGCCACACATTCCTTTTGGGAATGATGTGCCGCCCCCCTCTTTCCATGGAGAGAGCAATCTCATGGAAATCCATGAGATTGCATATCTCCTTGAAAATCTCCTCTATTTATTTCCAACAACTTTTGTTGGCTTTTTATTCTTCAAAAATAATTCATAATTATATTTGACAATATTGCAATCTTGCCATAGAAAAATTGTGAATCAAATTCACAACCCAAAACAATATATAATTTACATTGTCAATTAATTACACAATGTGTATCCAATACACATAATAATTAATCAACACATATAAATTATAATTTGCTCTCTCTAATACATTATAAATCACATTTATAATATATTATGAATAATTGGATATTACTATCCACATTATTCTTATCCTTTGATAATTAAATCATATTTAATCATCTCGGATCTATGTATCTCATGTGTTCAAATAATATGAATCACATTCACATTATTCACATCTTTGATAATCAAATCACATTTAATTATCTAAGATAACTCTCCTTACAATATGAATCAAATTCATATTATTCATGATAATTAAACCACATTTAATTATCCATTTTCTCAATGCTCGGATACATATATCAACAATAGAATTATCCATGAACTCTTTCAAGGACAATGCGCTTTCTCCGCGAATACTTGGAGATAAGGACAGGGCGATTGTATTGTTCCACGTATAGTGACATGGATATTGAGATCATATCTCAAAACCAGATCTCGGGCCTCCCATAGATGCTTGATTAAATCAAGACCGCCAATCTAATCTTCTCATTGAATCTGAATCACATTCAGATCAATGTCCAACATTTGGACTAAGATCAGATTACTTCTCTACTGAGAGGAGTCACTAAAATCCAGACCCGTTTCATCACTCCCTAGGAATGGAAGCGTCATGGTTATACAACCGTTTATGATCACATCACCCTCAGGTATTCCTAACACCTGTACATCCTGCATACTGGAAGACTCAGATTAAACCCGAAGTATTGGATCAACTTTATACTGTCTACTTCATGGTTTTATCAGTAAGATTCTCATTCGATCATTGGGAGTCGCTATTGATCATATACTTTCCAAAAGCATATATCATACCTAGGTCTTGATCATATACTTTCCAAAAGTATATATCAAATCAACAAATTCAGTCAAGCTTCCAAAGCGAGACGACCGTGCGCACGGTATTTGATTCTTCCCAATATCTCATGAGTGAGCTCATGTCTTCCGGTTCAGTAGTGAACCTGTATGATCCCTTTGAGAGATCGTATTACTCATATGCCCTTATATGCACACCAGCGCGCCGGTGTATAGACCTTGATTAGGCCATCAACCTATTGGTCTGCCAAATGTACATACTCAGACATATAGTAACACATCTGTCTCCGGTCAGAGGATGTGTGCCTATATCATGACAGCATATGATATAGGACTTTGGTTATCTCGATCTCGTTAAGTCAACTCTTTGACCTAACTCATCCGACACCTCCGAATCTCTATTCCTATGCAGAGGACCTGCATCAAGAGGTCGGTCAGATATCAACCTAAATGAGATAGGATTGCCATCTCCTACTCAGGCTGGAGATCATCTCTTAATAATCATTTGACGGTGCTTGATGAGTCCTCAATCTAACTCATTAGATATTCATCTAAGCACCAGCCTCTATGATTCAATAATTGAATCAACAGTTGTATGATTATTAAGATGGCCATGGTACATAACCCTAATTGCACGAAGGGACCTATTATGCAAATTATGTATTCTTCATTTCAGATCAAGGAGTGAATTGCAACAACATTTATTGCATAATGGCTCGCCGTGGGCTCGCATTTCCAACAATCTCCCACTAGCCCAAAGAGCCATTAATGGGCTAATCATTTAAACCCACACTCATGTGACAATCATAGGCTATTTAGAAAATAGCTAGGTAAGCTGATCAGTCACTCTGTTCCCAAGAGACTACGCCAAGTCCTTTTACGGCAATTGCATATCTCCTAGTAACAGTGCTCGCATCCAATGCGAATGTTGCATCTCATGCAACCGATACTCAATTTTGTTGGTTATAGTGTCCTTAACACTACATCTTATTAATTATCATAACCAGTATTCCCATAATCCTTATTAGAATACCTTTATTCCTGGAGATCTCTATCTCCTAAGGTATCTACAGTTAATACCCTTATAGATCACTATCTACAAGATCTTAAATTTTTGAAGATAAGACTTTGAGATCACTATCTCTAAGTTTCATCATCTTTGAAGATATTGTTATTACTGCAACTAAGTGTTTTATCTCCATAGCAGGCTTAGTAACAGTTTACTACTCCTACTGCATGGTAGACATCTGGTTCTTGTACATATCTAGAATACATTCAACTTCTCATAACTGATGCACAAGTGCAAGCAGTTCTAGCATTCACTTCCTCAACTCTTTGAGGTGTTATCCCTCTAGACAGGTCACTACCACATCTTAAGGGAAGGAAGCTTTTCTTGGAATTGTCCAGAAAATGGAATAAGTCCAAGGTGTACTACTAATGCGACAGTCCCAATACCCTCTTCTCTTTGCTTCTGAACGACTTCAGAATTAAGATCTAAGAGGTATCCTTGAAATCGTATCTCAAGGTATGGAACAACCAAATTATAAAACACTTATCATTTATTCTTATATGATTAGAATAATATCTACATTAAGCACGATAAACACAATGGCACTCCCACTAAGCTTCACATGATTCATCAAGATTTTATCTGAAATCATAACATTTATAATTTCATTAAATCTTATGTTCCAACTACAAGAAACTTATTTGAGTCCAAAGATGGAGTTCTTCAGCTAGCACACCTTGCTTTCCTCAACCATGAAGTCCTGGGGCTACTTCATATGAATATCCTCAGAGAGACATTCATAGAGGAATGCAATCTTGAATCACACCATGAAGATGTCATAGACAAGTTGTGTAGCTATAGTTAGCAATATTCTGATGGGTTAAAGCAAGGTCACTGGAGAGCAAGTCTTATCGCAAGCGATGCCTTCTCTTCGGTGTGTAGCTCATGGCTACGAACCGTGCTTTGAAGGTCTATACCTTCTCATCAGGTTCCCTCTTTCTCTTGAAGATCCATTTACACCTTAATGGGTCTGACCCATATAGGTGGATCCTCGGGGTCCATATACGACACTTGTATATGAAGTCTACATTAGACTTTTATTGCTAACATCCATCTTTCCATGTCATGATCCTCAGGAGCTTCATCACATGAAATCCGATCATCGTCAGATTTAACTGACACATGGAATCCATCCTCAAACTTATTTGAAGAGGTATTAATGTTTCATCTTTAATTATCTATTTTAGTTTCCGATTTCAGGAGCCTCATTATCTTTTCAAGATTAAATGAGTTCCTTTACTTCATTTTCATCTTGATTCTCAAGAGAGTCATCCTATAAGAATCATATTCTCAAAGATGAGATTTTTTAAGAATCTCAAGGTCATAAAGTAGGTATCCAATACCATCCTTTATTTTCCTAATGAAGTAGCACTCTCTAGTGCTAGATTCCAGCTTACTTGCATGGAACCTTATTAAGTATATAATGCAGTCTCTACTACATATATATCTTGGAAACTTAAGAGATAATTATGGTAGGATTAATCATTGATTAAATCATGTCACACATGATCAATTGTATCTCCCTACAACTCCTTTGAGTTAAGGTTCATTAGGAGGATTGAGATAGGAATGATATTCATATCTCCATAAGGTATTTCTTGAATTCATCTAATAGGTACGGGCTACCTTGGTTAGATCAAATTCATTTCATCTTCCTTCAAACTTTGGTTCTAAACCAAAATTGCGAAATCTTTGAACATTTCAAAGGTTTCTTAGGTGAAGAGAAGAGATCTCATATCATATATAATCATTAACAGATATCACATATCCATAATGTTTACTATGATATAGATGATCTGCATACATCAATATGCATGAGATCCTTAATACCTTGGCATCTTACACCTTTCCCAAGGAAGGATGTATTGGACATTTTACTTTGAATACAATATTCACAAGTATGTGAGATTTGAATCTTTAGACAATCTAAAGTTTCATGTCTTACTAGTCCATTGATCTCATCAACAGACATATGTCCAAAATTTGATGTCAGATCATTATCAAATGATCTTTATCCTCCTATTGATCTTTTTAATTCTCAGTATTAAAAAACTTAATGAACCATTCATTAATTTTCTAATTTAAAAGAGTCCACTAGATCTTAGATTACTATCTGAAATATCTCCATCATACTCTTTATGATAGATTTATTACAGAATTCATGTTTATATCCAACAATTAGAAATAAACAATGAGTGTATTCTAATATCTAGGTCATAGAGACATTCTCTAAGACTAAGGGCTCCCACTGAAAATATGAAGTCTATTGATCTCATGGAAATTGTTGCAACACTTGCATCACTTTCAACATGGATGACCAATAAACCTTAAGATCAAATTTCTAATACATATGCAACCAATTGCAAGTGTCATCAGAAAATTGAGATATAATTATTACACTTTATCTTATCAAATAAGTAAGTCAATGATTATATGTAGATTAATCTGATGCACTATCTGATTCCTTCTCTAAGGATTCTAGATAGATTTGATAGTCATACTATCAACACATCAACTTATTGCAGTATTGGCATTCATTCAACTCTTTGAATGTCATATGGAAGCTACAGAAATACAGTCAACCTTTTGACTATATTTCTTACTTGGGTCCAACCCATGCTTCCACTGCGCTCCCTTTATCTATAAGCAACCATTACTCAAGACTAAGGATCTCTTATGTTAAATTCAAAAGAATTTAATGTAAGAGTATTTCAACATTTATACAAGCTTCATTTAAGTTCATATAATATGAATATTATGAAGCTTCATGAATGACTCGAGTATAGACAGCAGAATGATGACACTCATCATCTATATCCATCCAAACTCTTTGAAGCATCGGTTCAGGTAGGTATTCAAACAATTTGAATACATTATCTCTAATAGAGCTACCATTCTACATGATGTAGAGAACCATGTCATTCATGATTAAATGTCAAGAGCACATGTGTATGCCAGAATATCTTTATTGATTTTATAAGGATTATTTGATAATTACGATCATTATCGACATGTCACTTCCAAAGTACATTCGATGAGATCAAGACTTATAGAGACATACAAACCCTAAGGTTTTAGTCCTATTGTCTTATTTAATTATCACTTCTCATTATTATGAGGAAACTTGCACATTGCAACCACATATATTATGCGTCCAATCGCAAGTACAATATCTGGATCAAGGGTCCAATCCATGATATTCTACTGGTTATTAATGAGTATAACATTGAGTGGGTTTAATGAAGGATTATCTGAAATAAGTAATTTGCATAAGGGTATATATTTATATATATACATGTTTTACTTTGAATTAGGAATTTTATATCAAAGTTGTCTTGCCATGTCAACAATGAAAGATCATTCCCTTAATCACTTTCAATATAAGAGATATACTTACCATTATATCTCAGCAAGATCTGGGATCTCCTCTTTATCTTTGTTACATCCCAATAATATGAGAAACTGCAACTCCAATAAAGAGAAGCGGGAACACATTCCGCCTTGCAAGTCCAACTTGCATTTCCCAATTCGGTCTTTAACACCCGGGCCCACCACCCCTAAGGTGATGTTGACCCGTCGTTAATTGAACCAACCGTCAACAGGAATAGAACTCGCTATGCGCAATCCAATATCGCCCCAATAATATGAGGATCCGATATTGGGGTCACTACGCATACGGCCTTACTCTTTCGAGAAGCAAAGAGTCTGATCCAGATGCGCTTGTATATAGGAGCTGTCACTTCGTACAGGCGTCTACTATATACAATCCCTGGCGACGGAAACCCTTCGCCTTGACGGGAGACCATGGATGTCACTTATGTGATCCTCCACCTCTTATTCAAATTTAATTAATTACTATGAATCACATTCATATAATTAATTCTTCCAAGGGAATAATTAACTCTAATCATATTAGAGTATTCTTAATTGGACATAATTAACTTAATCATATTAAATTAATTATCAATCCAATTCAATCAATCAAACTTAATTTTATGCTTGAATATATATGATATTATTCTCATAGTACGTATTAATTCGTATTTTAATAATTAGAAAAAATACATCATAATCCCTCGGACATTATCCCGGCCCTACCCGCTGTCATGGCCAGTACCGACGGGAGTGGGGCGGACCACATACGTTGCAACCCGCTGACCAGCGATCCCCGACTAGACACCATATCTGCCTCGGGAAAGGATAATGCCAAATTGATTATTTTGTACTTGAGATGATCATCGGTTCTTCAACCGAAATTATACCATATAGTAATCAAAACAATTTTGATTTTAAGGAAATTTGCTAGGCAAATTCCCAAGTCCTATTCAAGCAAGAAGTTTGATGATTGTAATTCCAATTATGGTTTAGATCAAATCTAATCAACTAATTGGTTGGGGCCAAGTCAATTAAGGAAATAATCATTCTCTAATATCTCACAAATATTTTTCATAATTATTTCTCGAAATTAACAATTAATTTCATTAATTGACAATCACATGGTTCTTGATCAGGAAAGCAATTTCAGCAGTGACCCCTACTTACTAAAATTGGCATATCTCAATCATATTAAATCCAAATTAAGCAAAGTCAATTTCTAAAGTTTGCTAATTTGATTTAGGACAGAACCTAAGTGATGTTTCACGCATTTAGAGGCAAGTCTAAACAGTAATTAGCATTTTAATCACGTTCAGATTCACAGTTCCCGCAACAGTGCATACATGTTCATTAAAACGACCATATCTCGAGCATACGAAATCCGATTTACGCAAACTCAGATCCTATGGTTTCCTTATTTAATGGGGAACATAATCCAAGTATAAAATTCGTGTTTAAACCATCTAAACAGTGCCGAATATATTTACTAAACAGATCTGCGAAATCAAATGCGATGAAAACTTTCGCGACCTTAGCGAACCCAAGTCGTCCTCGGTTAGCGAATCACTATTCGAAACCATCGACCTAAGGCTCTGATACCACTGGAAGGATATGGTTAGATCCTCAAGCGCATCACGGAAGCGTGAGCGTCGTATCGAATACGACGAAGAGCGACTAGTCGCACTAGTTGCTCGATGCAACGGAATTTAAAAAATTTTCTTACGACGAAACCACATGATCCAAGAACACCTCTCGGATCGTTTCGTCTAAACCATAAACAAGTAATAGGATTACCTCTTGAAGCGTGGTTGCGATCGAGTCTCTAAACGAAGAGACCTCCTGTCTCAAGTCCGATCCGACGGAGGAGACGCTTGCGAGCGCGGGGATGAACCGCGTGCTTCTCGCAATCCATGTTGATGATCCAAGTAGCGGATCTCCTGATCTCGACACACGAGATCCGACGTCTTCTTCACGAGCGAGGCGCACCGAAGGAGACGGAGATCCACGAGCAGAAGAACGGGCAGCATAACGACGATGCCGCGGCGATGGAGAACCTCTCCATGGCATCCATGGTGGACGGCCATGAGAGGGAGAGAGAGGGCTGACCTCCAGAGAGAAAGAGAGAGGGAGAGAGATGCTTCTCAAGCATTATGTGTAAAGAGAGAGCATGGGTATGCCTCTCTATTTATAGGGTTTTTTGGGATCCATGGATCTCAATCCATGGGACATATAAAATCAATGGGTGAGATTGATTTATGTCAATCCAATGGCTAAGATTGTTGTTGGTAAAACCAACAAATTTAGATCAAAATATATTTGACAAAATCAAATACAAATTAATCCAAAATCAATCCAATAAATAAGGAGAGAATGTGCATGGAGATTTCATCTCCATGCACTTTCCATGTGGACGGCCACACATTCCTTTTGGGAATGATGTGCCGCCCCCCTCTTTCCATGGAGAGAGCAATCTCATGGAAATCCATGAGATTGCATATCTCCATGAAAATCTCCTCTATTTATTTCCAACAACTTTTGTTGGCTTTTTATTCTTAAAAAATAATTCATAATTATATTTGACAATATTGCAATCTTGCCATAGAAAAATTGTGAATCAAATTCACAACCCAAAACAATATATAATTTACATTGTCAATTAATTACACAATGTGTATCCAATACACATAATAATTAATCAACACATATAAATTATAATTAGCTCTCTCTAATACATTATAAATCACATTTATAATATATTATGAATAATTGTATATTACTATCCACATTATTCTTATCCTTTGATAATTAAATCATATTTAATCATCTCGGATCTATGTATCTCATGTGTTCAAATAATATGAATCACATTCACATTATTCACATCTTTGATAATCAAATCACATTTAATTATCTAAGATAACTCTCCTTATAATATGAATCAAATTCATATTATTCATGATAATTAAACCACATTTAATTATCCATTTTCTCAATGCTCGGATACATATATCAACAATAGAATTATCCATGAACTCTTTCAAGGACAATGCGCTTTCTCCGCGAATATTTGGAGATAAGGACAGGGCGATTGTATTGTTCCACATATAGTGACATGGATATTGATATCATATCTCAAAACCAGATCTCGGGCCTCCCATAGATGCTTGATTAAATCAAGACCGCCAATCTAATCTTCTCATTGAATCTGAATCACATTCAGATCAATGTCCAACATTTGGACTAAGATCAGATTACTTCTCTACTGAGAGGAGTCACTAAAATCCAGACCCGTTTCATCACTCCCTAGGAATGGAAGCGTCATGGTTATACAACCGTTTATGATCACATCACCCTCAGGTATTCCTAACACCTGTACATCCTGCATACTGGAAGACTCAGATTAAACCCGAAGTATTGGATCAACTTTATACTGTCTACTTCATGGTTTTATCAGTAAGATTCTCATTTGATCATTGGGAGTCGCTATTGATCATATACTTTCCAAAAGCATATATCATACCTAGGTCTTGATCATATACTTTCCAAAAGTATATATCAAACCAACAAATTCAGTCAAGCTTCCAAAGCGAGACGACCGTGCGCACGGAATTTGATTCTTCCCAATATCTCATGAGTGAGCTCATGTCTTCCGGTTCAGTAGTGAACCTGTATGATCCCTTTGAGAGATCGTATTACTCATATGCCCTTATATGCACACCAGCGCGCCGGTGTATAGACCTTGATTAGGCCATCAACCTATTGATCTGCCAAATGTACATACTCAGACATATAGTAACACATCTATCTCCGGTCAGAGGATGTGTGCCTATATCATGACAGCATATGATATAGGACTTTGGTTATCTCGATCTCGTTAAGTCAACTCTTTGACCTAACTCATCCGACACCTCCGAATCTCTATTCCTATGCAGAGGACCTGCATCAAGAGGTCGGTCAGATATCAACCTAAATGAGATAGGATTGCCATCTCCTACTCAGGCTGGAGATCATCTCTTAATAATCATTTGACGGTGCTTGATGAGTCCTCAATCTAACTCATTAGATATTCATCTAAGCACCAGCCTCTATGATTCAATAATTGAATCAACAGCTGTATGATTATTAAGATGGCCATGGTACATAACCCTAATTGCACGAAGGGACCTATTATGCAAATTATGTATTCTTCATTTCAGATCAAGGAGTGAATTGCAACAACATTTATTGCATAATGGCTCGCCGTGGGCTCGCATTTCCAACACACCCCCCTCCGCCCTCCTCCTCCAACGGCCCACGCCTCCCCCCGCCGTCGAACCTTCGCCGCCCCTGCGGCCCCCTTGCGTCCACCGACCTGCGCCACGCGGCGCTCCACCGCGCCCTCCATCCAGTCCGTGCGCCCCCGCTCGAGCCGAACGCCCTCCATTCGCGCAGCGGCACGCCGCGCCGCCCTCCGTCGCGGCACCGCGTCTTGAGCCTCCACCTGTGCACCCCCACGCTCCGCCTTCTCCAGGCGCTGCCGTCCCCCTCCATCATCCAAGGGCGGTTGCTCCGCCCGCCCCTCGTCCCGCGCGCATCCAGCGCCGCGGCCACCCGCCTCGCAGCGCCTCCTCCGAAGATCCACCGAAGCCGCTCTCGCGCTGCCGCCAACGACGTGCACCTCCGCTCGCTCCTTGTTGGTGCCCTTTGTCATCCGCACGTGGAAGAAGAATGGGGGCGGCGCCCCCCTTGTTGGTCCCCCTGTCTTGTGCAAAAAGGAACGAATGCCTCCCTAGGGCTTCCGTAAAAAAACATTTTGGAAAATTGCAACATCACCCGTGGATATTTCAAAAATTACGGAGGAGCCCGTCAGTTCAAGAATTTCTTTTAGAAAAATTATAGTTGCTCCCTTGGAACTTCCGCAAATTGCAAACAAGTCCCCATTTTCAGAAGAGCACATGACATGCACATGACATAGTGGTAAAATTGCACATTCTCTCTATTATTTGATTTTATTATTTATTTGAGGTGAAAACATTGAATATTTATGTTTTGGTCCCTGAAGTGTAGAACAATTGAACTTGCTTGATCTTTAGTGGTAAATAAATGTTATTCATGATCAAAAAATTTTGAGAAAATTGTGCTATGCTCCTGATGTGATTATCTTCTTAGCATAAATTTTCATTAGATTTTGCCTTCATTTATTATTATTAAAAAATCAAAAACAGTGTCATTTTGTCTTCCTGAAATTCAAAAAATTATAAAAATTCAAATATTATTCCAAAAATTCCAAAAATATTAGAGTAGTTGTATTTCATTGTCTTTTAATTTCTAACCATGTTTCACGCATTGATCATTTATAAAACTCAAAAAATTGAAAAATATCAAAAAACTTCTAAAAATCATAAAAACATGTACAAAAATCCAAAAATTGTGATTTCAATTCCTGTTTGTAAATATTTGTTTCTAGTTTGTCTTAAAAATAATTGCCAAGAGTTTTGGGCATTTAAAAGATTTTTAAATTGCAAATTACTCCAGGCTATGCATATTTTCTTATTTTCTCCTATTTTGATTTTTAGAAAAATAGAAAAACATCTGAAAAATTCTACAAAAATTCTCAAAACATTTTAAAACTTTTAAAACTCAAAATCATTTTCTTTAGATTTTTCTAAGTATTTTTGACTAACTAAAAAATTGTAAAAAGAGTTGGTGTGCTTATTCTTGATCTTGTTTATATTGCTTCGTGTCATTTTTGAAAATTAAAAAATTGCAAAATAAAAATCACTAAAAATTTGAAAATCTTTGAAAATTAAAAAAATAAAAAATAAAAAAATCACCAAAACCAAGTATAGTTGTCCTTTGAGATTCTTGTTTTCTCTTAATTAGTTTTCTGATTAATTGAATAACCCTCGGGAATTGTAGCCTCCCTGAGTTCGACCCTGTCCGCTATACATGTTAATAAGTAGCAAAAATAAAAAAAAAATATTTTTTTGTTGTTACGGGTTTGTGGGGATAACAATGACCACAACACATATTTTTACCAACAATTTTTCCGTCCTTAGAAAAATGCGACAAACAAAATGGCACCGTTGCCGGGGAGGCACGATGAGGGTAGTTAGGTTTCTCTTTTGACGTGCTATTCTTGGTTGTAAATATCTGTTTACATTTTTTGCCATTCATTCCATTATTCATATCACTGCATTCATTTCATTTTTTTTCTTCTTTCTTTTCTCATATTTGATAATTGTTTTTCTTACACATTCTCTTTTCTTTTTCTTGCGAGGGCCCGCGGAGCGAAGGAGGCGATCCTCGGAGAGCCGAAGCACCCAAGCGACGTGGATGGGGCTTGATTCTTCACCAAGCCACAGGATAGCGTGAGAAGAGGAGAAGAAGAAGTGAAGGAGACAAAAGAGAGAGAGAGTTTTTCTTTTCCATTTTGAACTTTGTAAAAGGACATTTATTTGTTGCGGGGTCTGTTTCGTCAAGTGCAGGTGCACTTGGGGGACCTCACCGGTTTTGTTTTCATCACCTTTATTTTTCTTTTTTTCCCGCGGATTTTGTGAGCTACCTCTTGATTGCTTTAATTAATTTGCTTGAGCTATGTAATTAATTAGGTCCAAACACCCTAAACAAGATATTTCTGTGCCTATAGAGTAGAGCGTAATTTGGACTTAGTCAAATTAACTTGTTCTTGCCCATTAATAGAAGCTCTCATCTAGTACGGTTCACTTGCATTGCATATAGGATAGTTTATTTAAATTTTACGCGGATCACTTGCATGTAGAGTGTTGGCGACAAGGTACGCATCTCTAACTCCTGCATGCATCATTGTTTTTAATCGCGCATTGGCATTTCCGATCTCCTTTCTTGTTTTCACTCACATAAGTTAAAAAGGAAATTGGACACTCGGTAGGAGATTCTTTGAAAATATTTTTAACCAAGTGATAACTGCTAAAATCAGGACTGCTAAAGAAAACTCGACCCTAAAAAAATACAAGGAAAAATATTGTTTTGGGGAGAGTAACCCCCTCATTGTTTGGTTTGCTTGAGCGAGAGAGCGACCCGCACACTAGGATAGAGCCACGCCCGAACTCTTTTCAGACTACTATCTTGGGTTAGTCGTTCTCCAGTGAGGATCTCTCCGGTAGCCGATAAAGCGACCCGTGACATCCTTAACAGATTGAATTGATCAGGTAGCCGGTAAACGGTCCGTAATTCATACTGGCTGGGAAAGATCTAATTTGAGATTAGGCCAGTCTCCTGAGAGCATTGGGTTCCTAATAGCTCGCTTCTAACCGTTCTGATATATTGTATTGTCACCAAACTCTAAAATTGACAAGATAATTGACCGAACCTTCACGGTCTCCACTTTGAGTTGAGTTGGTGAACTGGGGGTTTGTATTGTATTTGATTGCTTGTGTGCTTGCTAAAATCCTTCTGTGCATTTGCGCCTCTCTCCATATCTTTTGACTTAACCACTCGTGCTCTCCCGATCCCTGCCTTTTATTTCGAAGATGGCCGACTGGAGTTATTTTAACCCGATCTTCGCGGATACCTCGTACTCTCCAGATGATCCACCTTCCTTTTTCCAGGAGGACTTTCCTCCTGATTTTTGTTCATATCCGCCTAAACCATTATTTCAGGAAGCGGAGGACTTTGATTTTCACCCACCCCCATTCAGCCCACCCGGTCCTGAGATTTTGGAGTTACCTTTCATGATTTCCACACTTGAGACACTGAACCAGATGGTGGAGCATATGAATTCGAGGATTAGTAATCTATTTAACATGAATACGGGCCAAAATGTTGCTCCACTATTTGAGGATATGGATTCACTTGATGATAATCATGAGAGCTTGTAATCGCCCAAAATACAAAAAAATGAGAAAATTTTGAAAATCCAAAAAGATTCTGGGAGACACATTATCCATTCATTTTGTAAGGAAAGGACCCAAATGCCTGATCATTTACCTACACAATCATCCACCACATGTCCCAACCTTGACCCTGAGGATTCCGTTATACATACTGATCTAGGCAATCCTCGTGTAAATGCTGATTCCGACCTCCTCCCTTGTATGGATGAGGTCCGAAAATTCAAAAAAATGTTGTCTGGACCCGAAGTGGTGGCCGCCCTTCATGAGATCATTAAAGCTCCACTTAAACAGGCCATGACAGATTTATCTAATCCTCAACACAAGAAGAGAAAGCGAAAGAGAAGATATGAGCGTCACATATTGACCATGGCCACTGCCTATACCATCTCTCACCGTCCATATTTTAAGAAAGGCAACACGACCACACCTCTTATGAGTAGCTCCATATCTGACTATTCTTGTGATAATACTCTCCTTGACGGCGGTTTGTCAATCAATGTAATACCATTCTCTATGGTACAGTCTCTTCATCTTGGGCCTCTCAAGAAAACCAGGATGATAGTTCAATTTGCTGATGGATCTATCAAGAGGCCGAAGGGTATTCTAGAAAATGCTGTTATTTCTATTCGGGGCCTGAATTTTACTTCAGATTTTGTTGTAATGCCCATGGAGACCTCCGCCCCTGTGGAGCACCCTCCAATCATCCTGGGACAGCCTTTTCTCGCCTCTGCAGGAGCCGTTATTGATTATGGTTCAGGAGAGATTCGCTTCCGTTCTGATGTCGGGAGAGATGTGTTGATCACTACACCCACTACCAACTAGATACCTGCATCCCATGAGAGCCCACTTGTGTTATCCAACCCCAACAAATGTGCCCTCGATGATAATATCAGAGATTCTTGTTATATGTTGGATGATAATGAAACCCAAGAATTCCTCTTGAAGGAGGAAGACTCGGAAACCATAGACCTTGGAGTTCCCCCTTTTGGTATGTGGAGATGTATTGATGACATCCGTGGAATTTACACGATAGACACCTTAGAGCGGAAGGCAAAATCTGAGACTAGACAAGACGGACATGATTTGACTACTTCCACTGATGAGTCTGATCCTATTCACCCTGATTCAGATGAGACCGATCAGGCCAAATTTGATTTGATTGCTTTTATAAAGGAATTTGGGATGATAAAGATGATGATCCAGTAGAGGCTCGTCAGGCTGAAATTGATCCTACTTTTTCGGATAATGAATTCGAGCAATTTTACTTTGATTTTTGTGAGACTTTGCAGGCCAGACATGACCATATTACTTCCAATAATCGATTTAGGCCTGCACAATTTGAAACCGTTGAGGATACATTCTTGGTCGATTCTACTCAGTTTATATCTAATGATGATCCCAATATCGACCTACACCTTGTCAAATCCATACCTCAGCTGTCTCACAAGAAGGTTCGCTTTCGACCTTCTTGACCTTTGTACATCCACTCCTCTTGTTTATCCTTTCATTTTTCTCTTTCTTCTCCCGTTTTATCATTCACCCCTTTTCCGTGTGTGTATATATGCTATACTTAGGATGTGCTTTATCCTAAGTATGGGGGGTGAATGATTTGTGTTGTTCATTTTCATCATGTTCATCACTCTTGTTGTTGCCTATACTTAGGGATACTCTACCCTAAGTATAGGGAGGTGATGTTGTTCATATCGTGTCTTTTTATTTTTGAGTATGTACATTCTCATCATCGGTTTTCCCCTTTTGTACACTCTACTATACTTAGGATTACTTGATCCTAAGTATGGGGGAACCACCATCTTCTCTTCTTTTTATCTTTTCTTTTCACTTTTCTATACTTAGCATGAGTTATGTCTTCCTTTTTCGCTCTCTGATCACTATGAGGACATAGTTCGAGCTAAGTATAGGGGGTGTCGTATATGTTGTATATATACTTTAGACATAACTCGTACTTTTAAATATGTTTATTTGTGGGGTTATATGTATAGTTTGTAAAATCCATGTGCGTAAAAAAACAAAAACAAAAAAATCAACAAAAATCAACACAAAAAATCACAAAAAAAATAAAAAAACAAACAAAACAAAAAATTAAAAAAAAAACAAAATAAAAACAAAACAAACAAAAAAAACAAACACAAAAAAGAGAAAAAATACTGTATATATTTTTACTAACCCTTTTCCCTAAAAAAACTACAAAACCAAAAATCTATAAAAACTTGCAAAATTAAAAAAAACTCCTTTCTTTCACATCTACATTTTTTCCTCCAAAAAAAAGTTCAAAATTAGATAATTGTTTAAAAAATGTGTTCTTTTCACATGTGCATCATTCCTTTTTTTTCAAAAAAAAATAGACACACACACTCTGCATTGTTCATATTTTGCATTTGCGTGTGCATTTTTCAAGATAGTATTGACATTTAAACAATGTCTGGAATAAAATTGAAGAATGGAGCTTAGTTGGACCTTAATCCACCTAATTTTCAGAGGAATTTCATCGAGAAATAGGATTTTAGAAGCTTCAGGTCTTTGACTTAATTCTTTGAGTTCCACATGACAATATGCAGCATTTGACTCTTAGTGTCTAACCTGGTCTCTTCGTTCTGGGTATAACTCTGGAATAAGGAATCAATTTGTACTCTCGCACTTTGCACTTAGCTCAACTCAGACGGGATGTTGGAAGACTGTGTGAGTTTCTTTTCTGGTAGAGTGGAAATCTAAATACCGGAGTATGGGCTGAAATAAAGCTTCGGAATAGGGATGGATGGCTGGGCACAATTTTTTCTAAGACCCCAAAAAATGTACGGAAACAAAAAGATTCTATATCCGTAGGGGCACAACATGATCCAAGCAGAACCACCAAAAATCTAAATACAAAGAAGCCACTACCAAATAAATATATGGCCAAAAAAGGTCCAAGCTTCAAGAAAACCTGCAGATCTTGGTGGAGACTCGGCTACGCTGGCCAGCTTCACAAGGAGAGGTGACTATACTGGCCACCCTCCAGTTATTTTCTCATTCCTCTAACTTCTCCCCCAATTTGATTGTGAAAACAACGCGACAAACCTTAGAAGGAAATACCTGACTCCCCAAGGACGAGTTATTGGAGAGGAGATTTGCATGATAGTCCGGCATTCTGGATGGGAAGTGCTAAAACCTTTCACACATATGAGTCGATTGTTCAGTGTTCATAGGGTGTGCTTTGGGAAGAGGATTGATCTAAGATGACTTCTGAGCCGAAACTGTGACAATGACGTGTAGAACTTGAAGGCTGTCGATTTTAAAATTCTAAGTCTCATCAAAGTTCCGACACACTAATAATCCAAAGGTCCGAAAGAGCTCCAAACTACAATTTTATGAAGATAAGATTAATATTCAATGTTGTCCTACTTTCTTTATTTTTCCTTTCTTTTTCTTTTTCTTCACTTATTCTTTCAAATAAGCGTTTGCTAAGGGACTAGCAAAGGTAAAGCATAGGGGGATGATGAATCTGCGATTCGTCATCTTTATTCATTTATTTTAGCTTAAAATCCCCTATAAAACACATGCATATAACACTAACTCCATATTCTTACTAACTTGCATCTGTGTAAATATTGTACATTTCTGACTAATTTTAATCTAAAATAAATAAATAAAGAAAGAAAGGAAAAATAAAGAAAAGAAAATTAAAAAAGGAAGACTGTATACAGGCTGACCCGAATACCGAGAGAAGGTCAAGACTTGACCTGATCGACCAGGAATAAAGTAGGGGGAGATAGGGTCCTTAACCAGAAAATTCAAAAAAATGTGTTCTTACTTATTTTGTATATATCTATATATCACTAACACTAATTTATTTATACCTTAATTGACCTCAAATCGAATAACATTCAAAACCAAAGTTGTAAATAAAAATGTGTTCTAACTATTGAAATTGATTGCACAATTAAATCTTGTACGGAATAAAAGTAGCCACACTTGGAAAAAGCCACTTAGCACAAATTGAAAGACCAATTCCGGCTCCATATGAGCTCAAATTGAACCAATCTCACTTCCATTGGACTCGAAATTAAATTATCTTCAAAATGGCTGTATTTTCATAATTTTTGGAGTTACGGTTGAAAAGTCAGTTTTCTGGGATGGTTTGTGCAATTTTCCCATGTATTTTGTGCATATTGTATTGGTATATATTTGTAAATTATTCTCACTAATTCTTTAAAAAAAAATAAAAATAAAAAAATTTTAAATTCTTTAAAAACAAAAAAGGGGCTATTTTCTTCATTTACCCTTGTGTATAATGTCATATATGTATGTATTATATGTATATAGTTGCTATTTTTAATTAACCTTCATAAAAAAAGAAAAAATGACATTTTTTAATTCAAATTAAATAAGTGACGAAAATTAAAAAAAATAGACAATTTTGTAATTAGTTTTATTTCTCTTTTTTTTTCATTTCAAATTTCATCTCCCTTCCACCAAAAAAAATTCAAAAATTCATTTCAATTTTTCATCCCCCTTATCTCTTTAGTCAAAAACTCAAAATTCAAATTTCATCTCTTTTATATTTATATGGCTCTTTCTCCCTCATTCCAACTTGATCAATCTTTAGAGAGAGGAGTCCGATCTCCGAGAGAAATTTCGTCGAGAATTGTGCCTAGCCTCGGAGCCGTCCGGTGACAACGAGTCGGCCTTGTCGAGGCGATCACGGTCCATTTTCCTCTCCTAAGGTGAGATCCGTAGTCATTTTCTTCTTATTTTTATCTTAGTTTAATCGTAGTTTAGTTCATCGTATTTTTTATCGTCATTTTTATTTCTCTAGATCTAAAATTTCCGTCGCGATTTTGATCCGCCCCGACTCGATTTGTCATCTCACTTTCTCGATCTCCATGCGTTCTATTTCTATCGTCAACGATCTCTCAACTCCGGCCACGCACGGTGGTCAGAGAATCGGATTCTCGTTCTCCACTTTCGCTGAATCCCCATTCATTTTTTTCCGAGTTGTGGATAAATAAAAAAACCATTTGTTTCTTTTCCTCTAACATTTGTTTTGCAGGAACATTAATAAAATATAAAAATAATAAAAAATAATAAAAAAATTTTCTTCATCCTTTTTATCTCATATTTTTCAGATTTAAAAGAAAAAATAAAAAAAGGTTTTTTTTATTATTATCATTCACTGTTTACATTTCATAATAAAAAAATAAAAAAATAATAAAAAATTGTAACAGGCTGCGGGGACATCACCCCCCGCCGCCCCTCACCGTCGGACCTTCGCCGCCCCTGCGACCCCCTTGCGTCTGCCGACCTGCACCACGCGGTGCTGCATCGCGCCCGCCATCCAGTCCGCGCACCCCCGCGCGAGCCGACCGCCATCCATTCGCGCAGCAGCACACCGCACCCCCTCCGTCACGGCGCTGCGTCTCGAGCCTCCACCTGTGCGCCCCCGCGCTCCGCCTTCTCCAGGCGTTGCCGTCCCCCTCCATCATCCAAGGGCGGCAGCTCCACCCGCCCCTCGTCCCGCGCGCATCCAGCGACGCGGCCACCCGCCTCGTAGCGCCTCCTCCGAAGATCCGCCGAAGATGCTCTCGCGCTGCCGCCAACGTCGCGCACCTCCGCCCTCTCCTTGTTGGTGCCCTTTGTCACCCGCACGTGGAAGAAGAAAGGGGGCGGCGCCCCCCTTGTTGGTCCCCCTGTCTTGTACAAAAAGGAACAAAAGCCTCCCTAGGCATTCCTTAAAAAAATATTTTGGAAAATTGCAACATCACCCGTGGATATTTCAAAAATTACAAAGGAGCCCGTCAGTTCAGGAATTTCTTTTGGGAAAATTACAGTTGCACCCCTGGAACTTCTGCAAATTGCAAATAAGTCCCCATTTTCAGAAGAGCAAATGACATGCCCATGACATAGTGGTAAAATTGCACATTGTCTCTTTTATTTATTTTTATTATTTATTTGAGGCGAAAACATTTAATATTTACATTTTGGTCCTTGAACTGCAGAACAATTGAACTTGCTTGATCTTTATGATTAAATAAATGTTATTCATGATCCAAAAAATTTGAGAAAATTGTGCTATGCTCCTGATGTGATTTTTTTCTTAGCATAAAATTTTCATTGGATTTTGCCTTCATTTATTATTATTAAAAAATCAAAAACAGTGTAATTTTGTCTTCCTGAAATTCAAAAATTTATAAAATTCAAATATTGTTCAAAACTTCCAAAAAATTAGAGTAGTTGTATTTCATTGTCTTTTAATTTCTGACCAATTTTCACACATTGATTATTTATAAAACCCAAAAAACTTGAAAAATATCAAAAATCTTCTAAAAATCATAAAAAATTCTACAAAAATCCAAAAATTATGATTTCAGTTCCTGTTTGTAGATATTTGTTTCTAGTTTGTTTAAAAATAATTGCCAGGAGTTTCGGCATCTAAAAGATTTTTAAATTGCAAATTACTCCAGGCTGTGCATATTTTCTTATTTTCTCCTTGTTTGATTTTTAGAAAAATACAAAAACATCCTAAAAATTCTACAAAAATTCTCAAAAATATTTTAAAACTTTTAAAACTCAAAAACATTTTCTTTTAATTTTTCTGAGTATTTTTGACTAATTGAAAAATTGCAAAAAGATTTGGTGTACTTATTCTTGATCTAGTTTATATTGCTTCGTGTCATTTTTGAAAATTAAACAAATTGCAAAATAAAAATCAATAAAAATTGAAAATCTTTGAAAATTAAAATAAATAAAAAATAAAAAAATCACCAAAACCAAGGATAGTTGTCCTTTGAGATTCATGTTTTCTCTTAATTAGTTTTCTGATTAATTGAATAACCCTCGGGAATTGTAGCCTCCCTGAGTTCGACCATGTCCTCTATACAGGTTAATAAGTAGCAAAAATAAAAAAAATAATTTTTTGTTGTCACGGGTTTGTGGGGATAGCAATGATCACGACACATATTTTTATCAATTATTTTCCGTCCCTAGAAAAAACACGACCAACAATACTCCATATATTATTTACCGGATTATGGTTTATAGCATACAAGACTGGATCATCCAAGAAATTCTGAAATGAATCAAATGATTAAATCTGACATTTTGCCTAAGATTACGGGTGCAAGGACATTGTCCAGTAAACATTATATGATTGGTAAAATGGTGAGAAACGCCTTCTCCAGGGGAATTCACTCAACGAATTATTAGGTTTGATCTATTTAGACGTATGTGGACCGTGAGCGTCAGAACACATAGAAACAAGGAATACTTCATAACATTCACTGATGGCTTCTCTAAGTTCTCTTATGTCTTTCTCTTAGGAAGAAAGGCAGAAGCTTTTGAAACATTTGAGAGATACAAGTCAAAAGTAGAGATAAAAATGAGAAAACTAATTAAGGTTGTTAAGACTGATAGAGGTAGAGAATATACATCAAAGGAGTTTAACAAGTATTGTATTCAAAAAGGTATTTGGAGGCATTACTATGATGCCTTATACACCACAACAAAATGATGTAGCTGATAGAAAGAATACATTGTTTTGAGGAGTATTGTATTCAAGCAGGCATTTGTAGGCATTACTATGATGCCTTATGCACCACAACAAAATGGTGTAGCTAAAAGAAAGAATACACTACTAAATGCAGTAAGGTGTATGGTATCACACTTAGGTCTCTCTAAGAAATTTTAAGGAGAAGCAGTGCTGACTGCTAACTACAAACAAAGTAGGATTCCCACGAAGTCCATAGAATCAATGCCATATGAAATTTGGAATGACAGGAAATATGAGTTGGGTCATTGATGAATCTCTGATTAATCATCACTATACTCTCTTTTTAATCCTTGGAGCATAATCACCTTCTTCTAAATCTTCATTGATTTCGCATCATTAATAATAAAACCTTCTCCTGTAATTAATCCTAATTTTTATCTATAAATTAACCCTTTTATTTTATTTATTTTTCTTTATTTTATTTCCTATTAAAAACCACTAAAAATTACAGTAACTATTGTTATTTGTTTTGGTATTAAAAAAAATAAAAAGACAAAAAATCTCAAACCATTAAAAATCAGTGTTTTTATCTCTTAAAATACTTCCAAAATTTTTGTGTTATTCATTTAATCTTTTTGATATTTTATCAAACGTGAAACTTGTAGATCTCCTTGAGATCTATAACTTTCATGTTTGAACTTTTTGTTTTTTTAGCCTCCTTTTAGTTCGGTTGTATTTTCTTCTTATTTTTCCTTTTCGGAATAATCTCATTGGACCACGTGGCATCCTCTGGGTTGCCCATGTGGCCGCTTTTCATTGCGCCACCTGCCTCTGCTCTTTGTCATCTGATCTCTTCCCCCAACCTCCATCTCAACAGTCCCTCTCCGCTGCTCTCTCCACCGTCTGATCTTCTCCCCTTGATGTAATCTCAGCCACACCCTTCCACCCTTATATCCATCATTAGATGATCCCTCATCGAACGACTCTGAGCCATCCACATCACCCACTCCTTCCTAGCCATGGGATGAAGCCCCCTGCATCATCTCAACCGTCGCTCACCATTCCCCTAGCCATAGGATCAGATCAATCGACCCGATCTCAACCCCTCTTGCATGCCTCATCCTTAGCCCTTGGATCTGCTGATCCAACGGCTGATGTTGTTCCTTCGACCTCTAGCTCCGTCCCTTCTCCCACATAATGCATGTCGCGACCCTCTCCCCCTTCCTATTCTGGCCACCACCTCGGCCACTCACTCCCCAATCTAATGCCTCCTACACGTAGCCCTAAGACTTGAAAGCCTCACCAGCCATCAACACCGTGAAATCCCGCTTCGTTCCACTTCATTATGGTCGTTACAATCATCTTCGCCACCACCTGTAACCGAAAAATCCCCACTTTTAAAACCACATCCTCTTGCCTCAATTTTTGGTCATCCACCAATCCACGGGCCTAGGCCCAGCTTCCCTCATCTCTCCGGTTACAACAGAGGGGCGGTTGATGAGGATACGACGGCCCATAGCCCTAATGTGACCCATGGTCACATCGATAATGTTACAGCCATATCCACGGCTGTCGAGCTCGCTGGAGTTGCTGCTTAGCTTGAGCTAAGATCTATGCGGCCATCATCGCTCTACCCAAGCTCCTCCTGCACCAGTTATCCTCTCCGATCAAGTATGTGATGAATCCATGATTCATCTACTCTATATGTATGTTCTATAAAAATTACCTTATTAAATCACTAATTAGACCCTTTAAATTCAATCAATTAACATTCACTAATTATAGTAATATTAGGGTTTAAAATATGGAAATAATTAACCTATAATTTTTACCCTGATTGAGCTTATTATTTGATGTGTAAATTATACATATTTTAATCTAATTCTTTCTTTAAAATTTTCTTTAATTAATTATCTAACATGACAAAAAGAATTAGAATCCATAAAAATAAAAAATCTAAAAGAAAAATATCTAACATTTTATATTTTATGCATATTTTATCTTTACTAATTTTATTTTACCTTTTTCTAGCTTATAAAATATTCATAAAAATTAGATTAATTATATATATTATATAAAAATTAATCCAGTAATTAAACTCATATTAAAAATCCAAAAAATGACAAAAAATGCAAAATATTATATTTTATTATCTATAGGGTACCTCCAAAAAGACTTTTCATATAGATGACCTGTTTTTAATTTGGGCCCTTCATGAAAGTTCTAGGTCTCATCGAGACAAACAACTTTCATTTTATCACTTTTTGATTTGGCTTCATTTACTATTTATTTTTTTATTTTTCTTTTTATTTAAATTTTATATATTTTTTATTTAATCCTTAATTTTATTTTATTATTATATTAGTTTAGTTTTTATTTTAATTTTTGATTTTATTTACTATTTTTTATTATTCCTTTTCCCTCTTATTTTCCCTCATTTTTCTCTCTCTTCCCCTCTCTACTCTCTCTCTCTCTCCCCCACTTCCACCAAGTCTCGTGCCGCGCACGTGACCTTACCCCTCTACTAGGTCACATGCATGCCATGTGATCCCTACCCCCTCCCCTTCCTCACTGCAGCCTCCTCCTCCTCCTCTGCCTGCTCCTCTTCCGCCTGCCTCCTTAGCTTCCGTCCGCTTGCCTTACCCCCATCTCGTAACTACTGTTGTTACATCTCGCTCACCTCCCTATATATCCCATCGACCACCAGCCGTCTTCGCTATCCACCATCGTCACGTTCAGAGAGCGAGTGAGAGAAAGAGCTAGGCGTAGGAGGGTGACAGCCTCCGTCCCCTCTTCACCTCCAATGAGATTTACAGAGTGTCCTCCGTGCTTCCAGCCGTTGCGCATGCACTGCTCGAGATTCTTCGATCCGTCGCTGATCAGATCGAGGCAATGATGAGCACTGTTGAGATCCATCTACCTAGGAGACACCCCACGTAACTTCATCCTCCTCTACTTTTCTTTTCTTCTCCTCATCTCCCCTTGTTCTTCCCGTCATCATCCATCCCACCCCGATGCTTCGTCCTCACTCCTCCCTGAGATTCATGTACAATAGCTTGTTGCCACGCTCTCCCCTTTTGACCTACTGCATCTTCGTTCACAAACCATCGATAATTCCTCACCGACCCTCTCTCCTCTACGTTACCATCGCACAATCCACCTCCTCATCGACGTGTGGCAACTCTGTTGTGTCACGGTCATACTCCGCCTCTGCTTAGAGTAGCACGGCCACCACCAGCCACCTTACCTCCATAGCTCCATCGTCGTCGTCAACCTCCACCTTGACCACCTCGACTGCAACAGCCTGCTGCCCTAGGTTGCACTGTCGTCTCCCTCGACCTCTGTTGCTATGCCTTAGTGATAAGGGTGAAAATCGGTTTCGCGGCTTTTTTAGAGGAAAACACGGTCGATGTAGAAAAAGCCGCGAAACAAGAAATGATTCTCAACTTATCAAACAAATTCGGTTTTCCTTCAGAAAACCTACACTAAATTTTTAACCAGGCAAGTGTTCCTGGGTCGAACTCAAGGAGGCAGAATAGAATCCTTTGATTTTTTCGGTTTTATCTTTGTAATTTTATTTTTTAATCTCTTCTCAAAGTTATCAAGTCAAGAACCCTTTTGATTTGATTTTTATTTTTATTTTTTATTTGATTTTATTCTTTTCAAATTTTTATTTAATTTTCAAAAAGGGATATTTTCAAAGATATTTGTTTATTGTATAATAAGTGGATATTATATATGTGATAAAATATAATAGGGTGAACGTGGGTCGACCAGCGAGCTCGAACAACACAAGAAACCAAAACAAAATGAGGCGATTTTTGACAAAATCAAAACACTACGAAATCACGATGAAAACTTTCAAAAAGTTAATATTAGGTAGATGGGGTAGTTGCGTAACTACCCTAAAAAAATCGTCAAGAAAGAAGGTCAAACGAGGTCAAAACAACCCCTACAGCCCAGGGGCATAAGCGTAAAAAAACTATATAATTTGTTCTGCAAATAGGTCCTTCAGGGACTGTTTTGTAAAAAAATAACAATTCTTTACATTTAGGTCCCTGCGGAGGGACCTAAATGTAATTCTGGAAACTTTGGGGAGCGGGCTGAAATTCTGGAGAACCTTATGGGTTTAAGATGCAATTTTTACACCCCTTCACAATAAACGGTGCAGATTAGAAGCTTCAGGTGCGAATCGGCGGTTGCGGGTGCGCCACGTGTCGCGCACCTGTACGTTCTGGAGCTCAACTGTTCTTGAGGTTGTTACACGGCTTGTCGACGGGCGTCTCTTCTCTAAATTTTCACGAGATAACGTCGGCTATCTGGTTGCTCCGATGGGGCCAGAGGGGTGTCTCCTCCACCCCTCGCGCTCGCCCGCGGTAGGGTTCTAGCGGCGACGGCTCGAGTCGACGACAGAGATGCGACGAAGATCACGGTCGCGTTCACCTGGAGGTTGTTTCTGTTCTGGCGACCAACCTTTGAGGTGGATTCTGATGAAGATGGGAAGCTTCCAGCTGTGGAGAAATGACTCCTGACGAAGATGAACCTGCAAGCGATAAGATGGTATGCTCGATTCACGATGAATCGGCCAAGAGATGTAAGTTTTGCAAGTTCAATGAAATGTGCGTGAAAACAGCGATAAATGGCATCGCGTTTCGAATGGATTTGAAACGATTTTGAAAGAGGATTTGGAAGGGCGTCCAACCTAGATGATTAAGCGAGCTAAATCAGGGATTAGCGTTGCTAATCAACGCATGAGAATCGAGGAATAAATCCAATAAGGTGAAGGAATAAGGTATGGGGAGTCAAGGTATATTACTTGGAACAGTTGCTCGACGGGCGACCTTTGGCCGGAGCTTGACGCGCGCTGGGCGGCGATGCAAGGCTTAGCACAGCCTTGGAACCTCCTCCGACGTCTCCTCCTCATCGCGGGCTTCTCCAAGGCGCTGTCACCACCGCAGGTTGACCGGAACGAGGCTAGGAAGTTGGGGGGTCAGCTAGCTGGAATTGGGTTTCAGTTTGTTGGAGAGTTGGTTGGCGATGGTGGATCTTTGGAGGTATTTATAGGTGGGATTTCATGAGCTCCAAGTATAGATCAATGGTTGGCGTTGAAGAGGGTAGTTAGGAGAAGAGAATCATCGGTTTGGATCGTCGGAAAGGCTTTTGAGGTGCGCGGGAAAATTGGAGGAAGATCGCCGGTCAGAGCACAAGTCGGCCAACTGATTCTTGGAGAAGATGAACCATGTGCTGACAAGTGTCACCACCTGGTTGGCCAGAATAATGAAATTATCTTATAAATTAAGGATTAAATAGTTAATGACATTATTTTAAATAAGTATAAATACAAGAAATGTAGATAAATTAATTCTCTAATTTATGGACTATTTACTTTTTATAAATAATAAATATTATTTAAAATATAAATATTATATTAGTAAATATGTATTTATAAACAGGTTTTAGATTTTTAATTTAATAAATAAATACTTAAAAATTAATTTTATATTTTCTTAATTATTAGAATATTAAGTAAGGTTTACGTAAATTTTTATAGATTTTAATAACTTAATTTACATATTTTAATAAATAGAGGTATAAGTTCTCTAGTTCATTTATACCTATTTTTTAGGGTTTTTGATTTTATTAAAATAATAAATAGTCTCAAAAAATTATGAAATAATTTAGGGTAAAATACAAGATCATGAAATAATTTAAAAATTATAAAATTAGGAAAACTATAAATAATGTGTGTTACATAAAATAAATAGCCCAGAAACCCCGTTGTCTTTTGGTCCCAAAATCGGCTTTTTGCAAACGGACTCCGAATTCGATGGAACCACCTTTATTAATTAGAGAATATTATTTTATGAACTTTAAAGGTGAGTAGAGTGAAATTGGAGTTCGTATGAGGAAGTTATGATGTTCGGAAGTTGAGATTTTGACAATTTACAGGCTGAGTTTCTTGGCATATATACAGAGTAATATTTTTAACTTATTTTTATATTTTTATATACATTATTAGGAAAAGGATTTGATGAAAAATATGTTCATATGGATTAATTAAAATCTTTGAAGTTTTGTATTTATTGTATAAATAGTAGAAGGTGTATATGTGTATCTTAATTTATTTTTAGGTTTTCTTTTCTTATCTCCCCCTACTTTTTGGTTTGTCGACCAATCCATACTGACTTGGTCTCGGGGGTTAGGCTATAAATATACCTTTTAGTTATATTTATATTGTAAGTCATATTGTACATATATACATATATCCAATCTGCCTTTTATGTTCTTTTCTTGTTCTTTATTTATTTACATGATTTTAGAGGTTAAAAGTGAGTATTTATACATGAATGATGATTTGTTAAATGATGAGAATTAATGGATATTTACATGTATTTGTTAAGGGTTTTAAGACAAAATGCAACAGAAAAGTTAATGAATCATGGATTCATCAACCCCCTATACTTAAACTTTGCTAGTCCCTTAGCAAACACTTATTTTGAAAAAGTAAGTGAAAAAGAAAGAAAGTTAGAATGAATTTATTTTCCTAAACCAATTCATGAGAACAGACAAAGGACAGAGCTCGATCGAGCCTGAAACAAGCATTTTGTCGGAACCTTAACTAGGATTAGGATTTTATCCTCAACAGTCCTCAAGTTCCACAAATCCTTACTCAAGATCACTTCATCGGCTAGTTCAGACTCACTTATTCATATCGCAAACTCTATCATCCTTGAAGTCAACTTGTACAGTGTGTGAATTGATTTAGCTCTTCTTGCTTAGAGAACCGAAGAAACCGTCCATCCCAGGTATACACTTCTATGGCTTCCTCATCTCGCTACTCTTTCCTCGGGGAGGGAGGTATTCCCTTCTGAGTTCAGTTCTGCTATGTCCACAATCGAATATAGAGAGAAGTTAGAAGAATGAGAAAAGAAGTGGAGTGCGACCAGTGTAGACGCATCTCCTTGTGAAGCCCAACCGGTGTAGCTGAGTCTCCACTAAGATGTGCAGGCATTTTTGGTGGAAGCTTGGACCATTGTGGTCTTATTTGGTGGCTTCTGCTTTGATTTGACTTTGTAATTTGCTTGCACTGCATTCATCCTTTGTGCCTCGACGAATATAGCATCTTTTTAGTCCGTCCCTTTTTTGAGGTCTTAGAAAAATTGTGTTAGCAGATCCTTCCCTCATCCGAAGCAACTATCGCAACCCCAATCTCTCCCATCTTTAGACATCAATGCCGCAAAGATAAGGATAGAAACATACTACCAAGGTGTACTGTCCTTCGGAACTCCATGCAAGTCGAGCTAAGTGCAGAGTGCATGTGTTCAAGATTGGTTCACTGGTGTAGAGTTGTACGGATGACTCCAAATGGTCTACTTAAGCTCAGATGACTTGATTTCCCGAATATGGTTTTACGGAACCCAAAGATTTTAAGTCACAAGACCTGAAGAGTCTAAATTCCATATCCTAGCCAGGCTCCTTACAACGAGAGTTAAAGGCCGTAATCAAGCTCCATCCTTTAGACTAGACTCAGTCCTTAGTTCCAGAAATCAAACTTATTCTGAAAAATGCGAATGCAAATGCAACCATATTTTTGTGAAGTGTATTTTCTGAATTTTACTCATTTTTATGGATTTTAAGGCTTTTGTAATTTTTATGAATTTTAGGACTTTGTATTTTTTATGGATTTTGTGATTTTTATAAACAAGATTTTATTCATGAATTTTACAAGATATATATTATTCGAGTTAAGTGTCTAATGTATTTTACAAATTTTATCTACACAGTATTTTACAAGGATTGAATGGTTTTTACACATGTTTTAATAAATAAGATTTTAAATAAGTATTATACACATTTTAAATTCAAATTTTAAAGACATATTTTAATTACAAGTTTTAAAATACAAATTTTAAACATATTCTACTTATTTTCAAGGATTTTATAAATAATATATAAATATAAGCGGATTTTAAATTAACCCGTACCCACTTTTTATGGATTTTATAGATATAGAAAATACATAAAAGTATGAGTTATGGCCGAAAGTATATATACCATATATACGCACCCCCCTATACTTAGTTTGTGCTATGTCCTCATAGCATCAAAAGAGAAAAAGGAGGACATAACTCGTGCTAAGTAAAAGTGGGTGAAAAAGGATATCGAGTACAAGTCAGTCAAACCCCCCTATACATACGATCAGGTCATCGTAAGTATCACGGGAGAGCAAAAACGGGATGACTGAATAAAAAGAATAAATAACGAAAGTTCAAAAGAAAAAGAATACGAAATCATCGAAAACACTCGGTCCCCCCTATACTTAGGATAAGGCATCGTAACTATAGAAAAGAGTGTAGCCAAAAATTAGAGACCAATGATTTGTGAAAAAGAAAGGCTATACAAAAGAATCAGTACAAAAAATAAAACGTAAATCAGCGAACAATCGGTCCCCCCTATACTTAGGATCTGGTATCCTAAGCATATAAGACGAGCAAAAATGGGGACGATTGTGGTCTACGAAGAATATACAAGTGCTGTAGATCTCCAGAAACGAATGGCTCAAAAGAATTTGTACAAGAAGAAGTGAAAGAATGATCATGATTCTTGTACAAAATAGATCACTTCAGTGCGGGTCAGATGATCAGTAGTTTCGATGAAGTGCTTCAGCATCTGCCCGTTAACCATGAACGGTTCTGCACCAGGTGACACATCTGATATTGCTATACTGCCATTGTCGTGCACTGTTCTGACTATGTACGGTCCTTCCCACTTGCTTTTTAATTTGCCGGGAAAAATTCTCAATCAAGCATTGAACAACCAGACTTTCTGCCCAGGGACAAAGCTTTTGTGCCGAATATGTCTATCATGCCAGTTCTTCACTTTGTCCTTATAGATGAGTGTGTTCTCGTATGCTTGATTTCGAATCTCTACCAGCTCATTCAGATCTATCTTTCTCTTGGCTCCTTCTTTCAGTGTATCCAGTAATATCTCTCGAATTGCCCATTTGGATTTATGCATGATCTCTACGGGCAAGTGGCACGGCTTTCCATAAACCAGTCTGAATGGTGAAGTACCTAAGGGAGTCTTATATGCAGTACGATATGCCCAAAGAACCTGATCTAGAAGCAGTGACCAGTTCTTCCTATCCGGTCGTACTAGTTTCTGAAGAATTGATTTCACCTCCCTATTTGAGACTTCAGCCATGCCGTTCGTCTGTGGGTGGTAAGGAGAAGCTACTATGTGATCAATGTTGTATTGTTTCACTAGCTTTTTCACCTCCTTATTAATGAAATGGCTACCCCCATAAGAGATTAGAATACGACTGATTCCGAACCGCGAAATAATGTGTTCCCTTAGGAACTTGCAAACAGTCTTATTGTCTGTGGTTCGTGCGGGTATAGCCTCCACCCATCTACTAACATAGTCTACAGCGAGAAGAATGTACTCAAAGCCGTTGCTGGAAGGGAACGGTCCCATGAAATCTATGCCCCATGCATCAAAGATTTTGAAAATAATGACAGGTCGCATCGGCATTGCATCTCTGGCACTGACTGTCCCTACAGCTCTCTGACAATTTGGACAACTCTTCACGAATGTGCAGGCATCTCTAGTAAGAGTCGGCCACCATAATCCGCTCTGTAGTACCTTCTGCGCTGTCCTCTTCCCTAAATGATGTCCTCCTGACTCTAAAGAATGACATAAAGTGAGGACACTATTATATTCCTCCTGAGGAATACAACGCCTGTAAACGCAATCCGGTCCTTCGCGAAAAAGAATCGGATCCTCCCAATAGTAGTATCGTGCCTCAGAAACTAGTTTCTCAACTCGGTTTTTTGGCCAACCCTGAGGACTTTTCTGTGTGACCAGAAAGTTCACTATATCTGCATACCACGGAAGTTCGGTAACCGCAAAGATGCTTTCGTCAGGAAATCTCTCTACGATCTCTGGCGTGTACTCATCTAAAGGCTGATCTGACTGTAATCGGGAGAGGTGATCAGCTACCACATTCTTTACTCCAGGTTTATCTTTGATATCCAAGTCGAATTCCTGAAGTAATAGAATCCATCTAAGAAGGCGTGCCTTGTCATCCTTCTTTTCCATTAAAAATATGATAGCTGAGTGATCTGTGTATACTGTGATTTTAGAGCCAAGCAGATATGATCGAAACTTGTCTAATGCAAACATTGCTGCCAACATCTCCTTTTCTGTCACTGTGTAATTCCTCTGAGCATCGTCTAAGGTTCTGCTGGCATAGTGAATGGCAACGGGAAGTGCATTCCTCCTCTGTCCTAATACAGCCCCGACCGCAAAATCTAAAGCATCTGTCATGATCTCGAAGGGTAGAGACCAATCAGGCGGCTGTAGGACAGGAGCACTGATTATCTTCTCTTTCAAAGTGAGGAAGGCATTAAGAAATTTATCATTTAACATGAACTCGATGTCTTTGCCTAGCAATTCAGTTAACGGTCGGGCAATCTTGGAGAAGTCTTGGATAAACCGTCGGTAAAAACCGACATGCCTCAGAAATGACTGTAATTGTTTGATGTTGGATGGTGGCTCGAGTTTCTTGATGACATCCACCTTGGCAGGGTCAACCTCCATGCCTCGCTGGGAGATGACGTGCCTCAACACGATCCCGTGAGTAACCATAAAATGGCTCTTTTCCCAGGACAGAACGAGATCTACCTCACAACACTTTTTTCAGAACCTGGTCTAGGTGCGCTAAACAATCGTCAAAGGACTCACCATAGACCGAGAAATCATCCATAAAAATATCTAGAATATCACCGACCATGTCCGCAAAAATAGCAAGCATGCACCTCTGGAAAGTCACAGGAGCGTTGCACAATCCAAAGGGCATCCGTCTAAAGGCATACGTGCCGAACGGACACATGAAGGTGGTTCTCCTGGTCTTCAGGAGCAATTGATACCTGGTTGTATCTGGAGTAACCGTCAAGGAAACAGAAGTACCCCTTCCCTGCCAACTGTTCTATGACCTGGTCTATGAAAGTCAAAGGGAAGTGGTCCTTCTTCGTCGCGGTGTTCAGCTTTCTGTAGTCAAAACATACTTGCCACGATGTGGTTACTCTCTTTGGAATCTCCTCTCCACTCTCGTTTTTCACCATCTGAATTCCCGAATTCTTCGGGACAACATGTAATGGGATAACCCATTCGGAGTTGGAGATGGGATAAATGAACCCTACGTCACACCATTTCATATTTCTTTCTTGACAACTTCTCATAACACCAGATTCAACCTACGCTGAAACTCTCTGGAGGGTTTGTTGTCATGATCAAGATAGATATGATGTGAACATAAAGCAGGATTAATCCCGCGGATATCGGATACTATCCACCCAATAGCCTTGCGGTTTCTTTCTATAATCTCCATCAGACGAGATTCTTGATCATCGGTCAAAGTTGAGCTGATAATGACCGAAAACCGTTGATGTGGACCCGCAAGGAAAGCATACTTCATGTTTGGAGGCAAAGTTTTTAGCTCTGGTAAGGTAGTATCTGTATCTGCCGAAACATTATCTATATGTGTATGGGGATCTGTATCGGTTGGTGATGTGTCTGCGATTTGATTCTCCACCATTTCGATGTGCTCTAGAGTCGGACTACAGAAGATGTTCAAGACGTCATCCAACTCTTCAGAATGATCACAAGAGAATAAGTCAGCTAAATGAAACTCTAAATCACCTGAGATGGAGGAATTGTGTAGAGTTTCTGAGTCTGAAAGATATGCATTAATTTCGTCAGAAATCTGATTCCGTTGCTTCTCATCATCCAGACTAAAGTATAAGGTTCCGTCAGAAGAATCACCCCCTGAGGTCTCGGACCCATCCTCTGTCAAACATTCTTGGGTCTCTACCTGATATCTTTCGAGGTCGTCAAGACGGACCTCATCCATGTAATCACAGGAGGCTAAAGAACTCAGAAAATCTGAAGATGCATCACTGAAAGTGTTCGATTCTCTCGCCATCTCTATATGTACCTTTTCGCCCTCGGCGCGAAAAGATACCTTCCCTGTATCGTAATCGAAGAGAGCCTTTGCGGTCTCTAGAAAAGGCCTCCCGAGAATGATCGGGGTAAGGTGTAACTGTGTAGGGAAATTCATGTCCAGGACCGTAAAGTCCACTGGGAATTGCAGACCCTGCACGGTTACGATAACGTTCCTAAGTATACCCTTAGGTCTCTTTACGGATCTATCAGCAAACTGAAGGATCGCGCAGGATTTGTAAAGAGGACCTAACTCGAGCTTATCGAGTAAGGAAGCGAGTATCAGATTGATCGAGGAACCGTTATCTAATTGAGTGCGGTCGAACTCGGCTTTTGCGATCTCGCATCAGACATAATGTGCACCCGAGTCTTTCTTCTTCGGTAACTTGTTCTGTATTGCACATGATATAGCCTTAAACAAAACATGTTTCTCTATTCGGGATCTCTTTTTCCTACACGTGGTGCATCTGCTTTTCAATTGATTCTTAAGCGTAGGAAACTGATCTAAGGCATCATGAAGCGGGATCTTCAGAAAGATATGATCTTTGAGTAATTTTTCGATCTCTGGAGATGCAATATTATTTTTGGTCTTTTTCTTTCCTTTTCCAAACAAAGCATCGGGAAAAGGAACAATCTCAGGAGTTAGAAAATCAGAACTTTTATTCATTTGAGAATCAGCTTGTACATCGAGCGTTTCAGAATTATTTACAAAACTCTCTAAGACAGGGGAAGAAAGATTTTTGTTGGGCTCTCTACCTGATCTGGCGTGATGTCATCGTCTGATTCGCCAGTGTCCATATCTGTTGTGTTGGCATCGCTCCCGTCTCTTGATTCTGCATAGTGGTCCTCATCATCTTGCGGTTTCTCCTCCTCGTCTTCAGGATCATGGTTCTGCTCGTGCTCCTCTAGTGACCTCTCCTCTTCTCTAGCAGGTGCTTGTGGTGATCTACCGCTCCTGAGACGAATGAAGTTAGATAAAAATTCAAGAAATGAGATCTTACATGTAGTGTCTACCTGCTCTGGATGCCTCCTCTTGTTGTTTGGGTTCATCTGAGGCTGGGCTGGGAGAGTGGTCTTTGGCACGGTTAACTCGTCCAGACGACGGTTAACCTGCTCCATCTCAGTCTTGTGTGTGACTGGAGCGTACTTAGCATGTCCATGATCTGGTTGAGCGCCTGGGCCTGTGAAGACATCTCTGGTTCGGTGTGGTGACCCTGGCTTGCTCCTCTCTCCTGCCTTGGTGTGTAATGCTGAGAGGTGGAAGGCTGGGAATATCGCTGAGGTGTGGAGGAAGAATGTTGCGGCTGCTGATAAGAATAATGCGGTGAAAAATGAGTAGGGTTCTGATATGAATGTTGCGGTCTCTGATGGTAGACATTCAGATGAGACTGCTGCGACGTGAAGCTCTGGCGGAGCTGGAAGTTCGGACGTCCATGCTGTGGATGATCGTACTGCTGCTGCGGCTGCTGATTCGGTATACTCGGCTGCTGCATCGGAGTATACCAAATCCCGTTGATCTCAAAAGTGGATTGCGGCTCCACCTCCATCTCTGTGGTGTTGGTGATCTGGCTGAGATTGGCATGAGACTGATCCTCGTGCCAATCTATCTGCGGTATCTCGGACTCGCTCTGGACGTAGTGGATCTGACGGGTGGGTGGAGCGGGTGCGATCCTCCGTGCTAGTTGCGCATTCGAAGAAGTCTGGCTCTGCTGGTACTGGATCTGAAGATCAGCGACCTTCTTCGAGAGATCACTCAGCTGCTGAGGTAGAGATGAGAGTTCCTCCAACTCTCGCATCGGCTATAGGTCTTGGACCTGCTTGTGAATCACGTCCGCCAACGTCAATTTCTCGCTAATAAAGCCCATGTTGGTGTTGGATTCAGAGTCTGAGATATTCACCACCTTGTGATGTTCTCGGTGATGTGGTGGTTGTGGGGCTTTCTGAAATTCCCGAGTAGAGTCCACGACTCTCGAGTTCTCGACCATCCCTTCGAAGATGGCCCAAACTGACTCGGCATCCTTATTCAAGTAGCTGTCGCCACATGCGGCACTGACGAGCCCCTGAATTTCCAGCTGGAGTCCTCCGAAGTAATTTTGTACGAGAACCTTCATCCGGATCTCATCATGTGGGCATCTCTCCGTTAGGTCCTTGAATCGATCCCATGCCTCATGGAATGATTCGTGCGACAGTTGTGTAAAGTTGGAGATCTGACTCCTCATCATGTTCATCCTTCCCAGAGGAAAATATTTACGCAGGAAGGTGGACTTCAGGTCATCCCATGTAGAGATCTCTCTCCCCAGATGACTCAGCCAATAAAGGGCCTTATCGGCTAAGGCAAAGGGGAAGGCCTTGAGGCGTACTTCCTCCTGCATGACCCCTGGATAGCAAGCCGTTCCGCAAATCATCTCAAACTGCTGTAAAAATGTGAACGGCTCCTCTGCGGCATTCCCATAGTACTTGGGAAGAAAAGAGATGAAGGACGGTCTGAGTTCGTATGGCCCTTGATTCGGCACTAGCCGAATCCAATGGTGGAGCGTTCTTGTGCCCAGGTCATACTCATCCCGTAAAGTCGCGGGAACCGCATGTGGTAACTGGTTCCCGGCCCCTGCTCTCATCGCGGTTATTTCAGCCCGCAGTTCATTTTGAACTCTAAATTGTTCTCGAATCTGCAAGTTCATCTGCTGAAGTGTATCGAGAATGCCAGTTGTAACATCTGCGTCCGGTCTTCCTTCGTGCTGCTCCCTAGCTTGTGGCCTCTCGTCTGCTGGTCCTTTGCCACGAGCCATCTGATCGTCTGTGAAGTGAAAACTCTCGTAAGAACTCAGCGAAAAGTATGCGGGAGATCTAGATGATGTATCGAGGCGAGGGTCTGCCTCAATAATCTGGCCATGAGGTGAGGGAGTCTGGGTCTGACTTGCCTCGAGATCTGATGGGACCAGCTTGAGAAGAGGGTCATCCCGAGCCTGTGAAGATATACTCTCGACGGTGGACGGTCGAAAGCTCATAGAGTCTGAGCCGAAAAGCCGTCGAGACGTCATCTTCAATGTCAAGAGTAATAGTCGGGAGAGCACGTTTTTTTGATTCAAGTGAGAGAGAGAAATGCGAAAGCCGCGGAAACTCACGCCCCGAAAGCAAACACAAAGCAAACACCGTGTTCACCAATGCAACCTGATGAAGACCGTAAGAGTTCGGTCTTTTTATCTTTTCGGCTTTAGGGTTGTGATTAGCAAACAAGTTTTTTGGTTATCGCGGGCTGAGCAAGCCAATAGGTGCCCCATGGTTTCTCCAAAATACTGGCTCGAATCCTTACAAGAGACCACTCGCACTCAGCCAGTATGGGAGTAAGTACGGACCGTTTCCGGCTACCCGTGTTACTTGAGGATGGAGCCTTGCGCAGTGTCCTCTAAACCTCCCACTCTGCTAAGTAAACCCGGACCGTTTCCGGCTACCTGAGCTTACCCACTGAGGAACAGTGATCAGGTGTATGAACCCAGTAGTATTTCGCGAGAAATACAGAGTTTGGGCTCTATCCTTATGGGTCAGCTCTCTAGCTCGCGCACTCTGAGAAGTGTGCGGGGGTTACTCTCCCAAATCAATTGAGTCGTTTTACGGCTTTTAGATCAGATAGGATTAGCAGTCCCGATTTTAGTTTTGCGGTTTTGTAATTTTTTTGATTTTTTCAAAAAACGTCTACCGATTTTTTTTCTTTTATTATAAAAACCCTAAAAGCAAGCACCTAGGTTGCGAGTCCTAAGACTAACTACGCGGGCACAATCAGATAGAGTAAAAAAAAATCCTAAACAAGTATCTAGAAAACTGCGGAAAGCTGATAAGCGATAAAAACCGCGGTGGGTGCCCTGATCCTCGGATACACGGTATCCGGTAAATCAGGCCTTGAAAAAAATGAGGGGGGGGGGTTGTTTATTATCTATTACAACTTCTCTCCCTTTCTCTCTCTTTTACAGAAAAATATTCTAACTACTCTGCCCTCTGCAGCCGACTCGTGAAGAAGGAGCCGGCCTCTGCTCTTTCAACTGACTCGGCTTCCGAAGAAGCCTGTTGATCCTGTAGGCCCTGTAAAGAAAGTTAGCAAAGAAAACCGATCGAGAAAGCCGAGCAAAACGTAAGAAAAATCGAGAGACAACTAAGAAAACAAAAGCGAAGAAAAAGCCGTACGAAAAACGAAGCAAAAAGAAGAGAGAAAAAAATAAAATCACAAAGATAGAAAAAAAATCAAAAAGTTCTAACACTTCCCCGGCGACAACGCCATTTTGATAAAGCTGAAAATCGGTTTTGCGGCTTTTTTAGAGGAAAACACGGTCGATGTAGAAAAAGCCGCGAAACAAGAAACGATTCTCAACTTATCAAACAAATTCGGTTTTCCTTCAGAAAACCTACACTAAATTTTTAACCAGGTAAGTGTTCCTGGGTCGAACTCAAGGAGGCAGAATAGAATCCTTTGATTTTTTCGGTTTTATCTTTGTAATTTTATTTTTTAATCTCTTCTCAAAGTTATCAAGTCAATACACTTTTTATTTGATTTTTATTTTTATTTTTTATTTGATTTTATTCTTTTCAAATTTTTATTTAATTTTCAAAAAGGGATATTTTTCAAAGATATTTATTTATTGTATAATATGTGGATATTATATAGGTGGTAAAATATAATAGGGTGAACGTGGGTCGAGCAGCGAGCTCGAACAACACAAGAAACCAAAACAAAACGAGACGATTTTCACAAAATCAAAACACTATGAAATCATGATGAAAATTTTCAAAAACTTAATACTAGGTAGATGGGGTAGTTGCGTAACTACCCTAAAAAAATCGTCAAGAAAGAAGGTCAAACGAGGTCAAAACAGCCCCTACAGCCCAGGGGCATAAGCGTAAAAAAACTATATAATTTGTTCTGCAAAAAGGTCCTTCAGGGACTGTTTTGTAAAAAAATAATAATTCTTTACATTTAGGTCCCTGCGGAGGGACCTAAATGTAATTCTGGAAACTTTGGGGAGCGGGCTGAAATTCTAGAGAACCTTCTGGGTTTAAGATGCAATTTTCACACCCCTTCGCAATCAACGGTGCATATTAGAAGCTTCAGGCACGGATCGGCGGTTGCGGGTGCACCACGTGTCGCGCACCTGTACGTTCTAGAGCTCAACTGTTCTTGAGCTTGTTACGCGGCTTGTCGACGGGCATCTCTTCTCCAAATTTTCACGAGCTAACGCCGCCTATTTGGTTGCTCCGGCGGGGCCAGAGGGGTGGTTCCTCCACCCCTCGAGCTCGCCCGCGGTAGGGATCTGGCAGCGGCGGCTCGAGTCGACGGCGGAGATGCGACGAAGATCACGGTCGCGTTCACGTGGAGGTTGTTTCAGTTCTGGCGACCAACCTTTGAGGTGGATTCTGATGAAGATGGGAAGCTTCCAGCTGTGGAGAAATGGCTCCTGACGAAGATGAACCTGCAAACGACAAGATGGTATGCTCGATTCACGATGAATCTGCCAAGATATGTAAGTTTTGCAAGTTCAAAACATGAAGAAAAATACGGTTTCCAGATTCAATGAAATGTGCGTGAAAACGACGATAAATGGTGTCGCGTTTCGAATGGATTTGAAACGATTTTGAAAGAGGATTTGAAAGGGCGTCTAACCTAGATGATTAAGCGAGCTAAATTAGAGATTAGCGTTGCTAATCAACGCACGAGAATCGAGGAATAAATCTGATAAGGTAAAGGAATAAGGTCTGGGGAGTCAAGGTATATTACCTGGGACAGTTGCTCGATGGGCGACCTTTGGCCGGAGCTTGACGCGCGCTGGGCGGCGATGCAAGGCTTAGCACAGCCTTGAAACCTCCTCCGACGTCTCCTCCTCCTCGCGGGCTTCTCCAAGGCGCTGTCACCACCGTAGGTTGACCGGAACGAGGCTAGGAAGTTGGGGGGTCGGCTAACAGGAACAAGGTTTCAGTTTATTGGAGAGTTGGTTGGCGATGGTGGATCTTTGGAGGTATTTATAGGTGGGATTTCGTGAGCTCCAAGTATAGATCAATGGCTGGCGTTGAAGAGGGTAGTTAGGAGAAGAGAATCATCGGTTTGGATCGTCGGAAAGGCTTTCGAGGTGCGCGGGAAAATTGGAGGAAGATGGCCGGTCAGAGCACAAGTCGGCCAACTGATTCTTGGAGAAGATGAACCAGGTGCTGACAAGTGTCAGCACCTGGTTGGCCAGAATAATGAAATTATCTTATAAATTAAGGATTAAATAGTTAATGACATTATTTTAAATAAGTATAAATACATGAAATGTAGATAAATTAATTCTCTAATTTATGGACTATTTACTTTTTATAAATAATAAATATTATTTAAAATATAAATATTATATTAATAAATATGTATTTATAAATAGGTTTTAGATTTTTAATTTAATAAATAAATACTTAAAAATTAATTTTATATTTTCTTAATTATTAGAATATTAAATAAGGTTTATGTAAATTTTTATAGATTTTAATAACTTAATTTACATATTTTAATAAATAGAGGTATAAGTTCTCTAGTTCATTTATACCTATTTTTTAGGGTTTTTGATTTTATTAAAGTAATAAATAGTCTCCAAAAATTATGAAATAATTTAGGGTGAAAATACAAGATCATGAAATAATTTAAAAATTAGGAAAACTGTAAATAATGTGTGTTACATAAACTTTTAGTCCCAAAACCGACTTTTTGCAAACGGACTCCGAATTCGACGAAACCACCTTTATTAATTAGAGAATATTATTTTATGAACTTTAAAGGTGAGTAGAGTAAAATTGGAGTTCGTATGAGGAAGTTATGATGTTCGGAAGTTGAGATTTTGACAATTTACAGGCTGAGTTTCTTGGCATATATACAGGGTAATATTTTTAATTATTTTTATATTTTTATATACATTTTTAGAAATAATTAGGAAAAGGATTTGATGAAAAATATATTCATATGGATTAACTAAAAATCTTTGAAGTTTTGTATTTATTGTATAAATAGTAGAAGGTGTATATGTGTATGTTAATTTATTTTTAGGTTTTCTTTCCTTATCTTCCCCTACTTTTTGGTTTGTCAACCAATCCATACTGACTTGGTCTCGGGGGTTAGGCTATAAATATACCTTTTAGTTATATTTATATTGCAAGTCATATTGTACATATATACATATATCCAATCTGCCTTTTTTGTTCTTTTCTTGTTCTTTATTTATTTACATGATTTTAGTGGTTAAAAGTGAGTATTTATGCATGAATGATGATTTGTTAAAAGATGAGAATTAACAGATATTTACATGTATTTGTTAAGGGTTTTAAGACAAAATGCGACAGAAAAGTTAATGAATCATGGATTCATCAACCCCTATACTTAAACTTTGCTAGTCCCTTAGCAAACACTTATTTTGAAAAAGTAAGTGAAAAAGAAAGAAAGTTAGAATGAATTTGTTTTCCTAAACCAATTCATGAGAACAGACAAAGGACAGAGCTCGATCGGGCCTGAAACAAGCATTTTGTCGGAACCTTAACTAGGATTAGGATTTTATCCTCAACAGTCCTCAAGTTCCACAAATCCTTACTCAAGATCACTTCATCGGCTAGTTCAGACTCACTTATTTATATCACAAACTCTATAATCCTTGAAGTCAACTTGTACAGTGTGTGAATTGATTTAGCTCTTCTTGCTTAGCGAACCAAAGAAACCGTCCATCCCTGCTATACACTTCTATGGCTTCCTCATCTCGCTACTCTTTCCTCGGAGAGGGAGGTATTCCCTTCTGAGTTCAGTTCTGCTATGTCCACAATCGAATATAGAGAGAAGTTAGAAGAATGAGAAAAGAAGTGGAGTGCGACCAGTGTAGACGCATCTCCTTGTGAAGCCCAACCGGTGTAGCTGAGTCTCCACTAAGATGTGCAGGCATTTTTGGTGGAAGCTTGGACCATTGTGGTCTTATTTGGTGGCATCTGCTTTGCTTTGACTTTGTAATTTGCTTGCACTGCATTCATCCTTTGTGCCTCGACGGATATAGCATCTTTTTTGTCCGTCCCTTTTTTGAGGTCTTAGAAAAATTGTGCCAGCAGATCCTTCCCTCATCCGAAGCAACTATCGCAACCCCAATCTCTCCCGTCTTTAGACGTCAATGCCGCAAAGATAAGGATAGAAACATACTACCAAGGTGTACTGTCCTTCGGAACTCCATGCAAGTCGAGCTAAGTACAGAGTGCATGTGTTCAAGATTGGTTCACTGGTGTAGAGTTGTACGGATGACTCCAAATGGTCTACTTAAGCTCAGATGACTTGATTTCCCGAATATTGTTTTACAAAACCAAAGATTTTAAGTCACAAGACCTGAAGAGTTTAAATTCTAGATCCTAGTCAGGCTCCATACAATGAGAGTAAAGGCCGTAATCAAGCTCCATCCTTTAGACTAGACTCAGTCCTTAGTTCCAAAAATCAAACTTATTCTGAACAATGCGAATGCAAATGCAACCATGTTTTTGTGAAGTGTATTTTCTGAATTTTACTCATTTTTATGGATTTTAAGGCTTTTATAATTTTTATGAATTTTAGGACTTTGTATTTTTTATGGATTTTATGATTTTTATAAACAAGATTTTATTCATGAATTTTACAAGATATATTTTATTTGAGTTAAGTGTCTAATGTATATTACAAATTTTATCTACAAAGTATTTTACAAGGATTGAATGGTTTTTACACATGTTTAATAAATAAGATTTTAAATTAGTATTATACACATTTTAAATTCAAATTTTAAAGGTATATTTTAATTACAAGTTTTAAAATACAAATTTTAAACATATTCTACTTATTTACAAGGATTTTATAAATAATATATAAATATAAGCGGATTTTAAATTAACCTGTACCCACTTTTTATGGATTTTATAGATATAGAAAATACATAAAAGTATGAGTTATGGCCGAAAGTATATATACCATATATACGCACCCCCTATACTTAGCTTGTGCTATGTCCTCATAGCGTCAAAAGAGAAAAAGGAGGACATAACTCGTGCTAAGTAAAAGTGGGTGAAAAAGGATATCGAGTACAAGTCAGTCAAACCCCCCTATACTTATGATCAGGTCATCATAAGTATCACGGGAGAGCAAAAACGGGATGACTGAATGAAAAGAACAAATAACGAAAGTTCAAAAGAAAAAGAATACGAAATCATCGAAATCACTTGGTCCCCCCTATACATAGGATAAGGCATCCTAAGTATAGAAAAGAATGTAGCCAAAAATTAGAGACCAGTGATTTGTGAAAAAGAAAGGCTATACAAAAGAATCAGTATAAAAAATAAAACGTAAATCAGCGAACAATCGGTCCCCCCTATACTTAGGATCTGGTATCCTAAGCATAGAAGACGAGCAAAAATGGGGACGATTGTGGTCAACGAAGAATATACAAGTGTTGTAGTTCTCCAGAAACGAATGGCTCAAAAGAATTTGTACATGAAGAAGTGAAAGAATGATCATGATTCTTGTACAAAATAGATCACTTCAGTGCGGGTCAGATGATCAGTAGTTTCGATGAAGTGCTTCAGCATCTGCCCGTTAACCACGAACGGTTCTGCACCAGGTGACACATCTGATATTGCTATACAGCCATTGTCGTGCACCGTTCTGACTATGTACGGTCCTTCCCACTTGCTTTTTAACTTGCCGGGAAAAAGTCTCAATCTCGCATTGAACAACCAGACTTTCTGCCCAGGGACAAAGCTTTTGTGCCGAATATGTCTGTCATGCCAGTTTTTCACTTTGTCCTTATAAATGAGTGTGTTCTCGTATGCTTGATTTCGAATCTCTACCAGTTCATTCAGATCTATCTTTCTCTTGGCTCCTGCTTTCTGTGTATCCAGTAATATCTCTCGAATTGCCCATTCGGCTTTATGCATGATCTCTACGGGCAAGTGGCACGGCTTCCCATAAACCAATCTGAATTGTGAAGTACCTAAGGGAGTCTTATATGCAGTACGATATGCCCAAAGAACCTGATCTAGAAGCAGTGACCAGTTCTTCCTATCCGGTCGTACTAGTTTCTGAAGAATTGATTTCACCTCCCTATTTGAGACTTCAGCCATGCTGTTCGTCTGTGGGTGGTAAGGAGAAGCTACTCTGTGATCAACGTTGTATTGTTTCACTAGCTTTTTCACCTCCTTATTAATGAAATGGCTACCCCCATCAGAGATTAGAATACGAGGGATTCCGAACCGTGAAATAATGTGTTCCCTTAGGAACTTTCAAACGGTCTTACTGTCTGCGGTTCGTGCGGGTATAGCCTCCACCCATCTACTAACATAGTCTATAGCGAGAAGAATGTACTCAATGCCGTTGCTGGAAGGGAATGGTCCCATGAAATCTATGCCCCATGCATCAAAGATTTCGCAAATAATGACAGGTCGCATCGGCATTGCATCTCTGGCATTGACTGTCCCTAGAGCTCTCTGACAATCTGGACAACTCTTCATGAATGTGCAGGCATCTCTAGTAAGAGTCGGCCACCATAATCTGCTCTGTAGTACCTTCTGCGTTGTCCTCTTCCCTGAATGATGTCCTCCTGACTCTAAAGAATGACACAAAGTGAGGACACTATTATATTTCTCCTGAGGAATACAACATTTGTAAATGCAATCCGGTCCTTTGCGAAAAAGAATTGGATCCTCCCAATAGTAGTATCGTGCCTCAGAAACTAGTTTCTCAACTCGGTTCTTTGGCCAACCCTGAGGAATTTTCTGTGTGACTAGAAAGTTCACTATATCTGCATACCACAGAAGTTCGGTAACCGCAAAGATGCTTTCGTCAGGAAATATCTCTACGATCTCTGGCGTGTACTCATCTGAAGGCTGATCTGACTGTAATCGGGAGAGGTGATCAGCTACCACATTCTTTACTCCAGGTTTATCTTTGATATCCAAGTCGAATTCCTGAAGTAATAGAATCCATCTAAGAAGGCATGCCTTGGCATCCTTCTTTTCCATTAAAAATCTGATAGCTGAGTGATCTGTGTATACTGTGATTTTAGAGCCAAGCAGATATGATCGAAACTTGTCTAATGCAAACACTACTGCCAACATCTCCTTTTTTGTCATTGTGTAATTCCTCTGAGCATCGTCTAAGGTTCTGCTGGCATAGTGAATGGCAACAGGATGTCCATTCCTCCTCTGTCCTAATACAACCCCGACCACAAAATCTGAAGCATCTGTCATGATCTCGAAGGGTAGAGACCAATCAGGCGGCTGTAGGATAGGAGCACTGATTATCTTCTCTTTCAAAGTGAGGAAGGCATTAAGACATTTATCATTTAACACGAACTCGATGTCTTTGCCTAGCAATTCAATTAACGGTCGGGCAATCTTGGAGAAGTCTTGGATAAACCGTCGGTAAAAACCGACATGCCCCAGAAATGACCGTAACTGTTTGATGTTGGATGGTGGCTCGAGTTTCTTGATGACATCCACCTTGGCAGGGTCAACCTCCATGCCTCGCTGGGAGATGACGTGCCCCAACACGAACCCGTGAGTAACCATGAAATGGCTATTTTCCCAGGACAGAACGAGATCTACCTCACAACACTTTTTCAGAACCTGGTCTAGGTGCACTAAACAATCGTCAAAGGACTCACCATAGACCGAGAAATCATCCATAAAAGCCTCTAGAAAATCACCGACCTTGTCCGCAAAATAGCAAGCATGCACCTATGGAAAGTTGCAGGAGCGTTGCACAATCCAAAGGGCATTCGTCTAAAGGCATACGTGCCGAACAGACATGTGAAGGTGGTTTTCTCCTGGTCTTCAGGAGCAATTGATACCTGGTTGTATCCAAAGTAACCGTTAAGGAAACAGAAGTACCCCTTCCCTGCTAACCGTTCTATGACCTGGTCTATGAAAGGCAAAGGGAAGTGGTCCTTCTTCGTCGCGGTGTTCAGCTTTCTGTAGTCAACACATACTCGCCACGTCGTGGTTACTCTCTTTGGAATCTCCTCTCCACTCTCGTTTTTCACCATCTGAATTCCCGACTTCTTCGGGACAACATGTAATGGGCTAACCCATTCAGACTTGGAGATGGGATAAATGAACCCTGAGTCACACCATTTCGTGATTTCTTTCTTGACAACTTCTCGTAACACCGGATTCAACCTACGCTGAAACTCTCTGGAGGGTTTGCTGTCATGATCGAGATAGATATGATGTGAACATAAAACAGGATTAATCCCCCGGAAATCGGATACTGTCCACCCAATAGCCTTGCGGTTTCTTTCTAGAATCTCCATTAGACGAGATTCTTGATCATCGGTTAAAGTTGAGCTGATAATGACCGGAAACCGTTGATGTGGACCCACAAGGAAAGCATACTTCATGTTTGGTGGCAAAGTTTTTAGCTCCGGTAAGGTAGTATCTGTATCTGCCGAAACATCATCTGTATGTGTATGAAGATCTGTATTGGTTGGTGATGTGTCTGCGATTTGATTCTCCACCATTTCAATGTGCTCTAGAGTTGGACTACAGAAGATGTTCAAGACATCATCCGACTCTTCAGAATGATCAGAAGAGAATAAGTCAGCTAAATGAAACTCTGAATCATCTGAGATGGAGGAATTGTGTAGAGTTTTTGAGTCTGAAAGATCTGCATTAATTTCGTCAGAAATCTGATTCCTTTTCTTCTCATCATCCAGACTAAAGTATAAGGTTCTGTCAGAAGAATCACCCCCTGAGGTCTCGGACCCATCCTCTGTCAAACATTCTTGGGTCTCTACCTGATATATTTCGAGGTCGTCAAGACGGACCTCATCCATGTAATCACAAGAGGCTAAAGAACTCAGAAAATCTAAAGATGCATCACTGAAAGTGTTCGATTCTCTCGCCATCTCTATATGTACCTTTTCACCCTCAGCGTGAAAAGATACCTTCCCTGTATCGTAATCGAAGAGAGCCTTTGCAGTCTCTAGAAAAGGCCTCCCGAGAATGATCGGGGTAAGGTGTAACTGTGCAAAGCAATTCATGTCCAGGACCGTAAAGTCCACTGGGAATTGCATTCCCTGCATGGTTAGGATAACGTTCCTAAGTATACCCTTAGGTCTCTTTAAGGATCTATCAGCAAACTGAAGGATCGCGCGAGATTTGTAAAGAGGACCTAACTCGAGCTTATCGAGTAAGGAAGCGGGTATCAAATTGATCGAGGAACCATTATCTAATTGAGTGCGGTCGAACTCGGCTTTTGTGATCTCGCATCTGACATAATGTGCACCTGAGTCTTTCTTCTTCTTCGGTAACTTGTTCTGTATTGCACAGGATGTAGCCTTAGTCAAACACATGTTTCTCTATTCGGGATCTCTTTTTCCTACACGTGGTGCATCTGTTTTTTAATTGATTCTTAAGCGTAGGAAACTGATCTAAGGCATCATGAAGCGGGATCTTCAGAAAGATATGATCTTTGAGTAATTTTTCGATCTTTGGAGATGCAACATTATTTTTGGTCTTTTTCTTTCCTTTTCCAAACAAAGCATCGGGAAAAGGAACAATCTCAGGAGTTAGAAAATCAGAACTTTTATTCATCTGAGAATCATCTTGTACATCGAGAGTTTCAGAATTATTTACAAAACTCTCTAAGACAGGGGAAGAAAGATTTTTGTCGGGGCTCTCTGCCTGATCTGGCGTGATGTCATCGTCTGATTCTCCAGTGTCCATATCTGTTGTGTTGGTATCGCTCCCGTCTCTTGATTCTGCATAGTGGTCCTCATCATCTTGCGGTTTCTCCTCCTCGGCTTCAGGATCATGGTTCTACTCATGCTCCTCTAGTGCCCTCTCCTCTTCTCTAGCAGGTGCTTGTGGTTATCGGCCACGACTCTCGAGTTCTCGGCCATCCCTTCGAAGATGGCTCAGACTGACTCGGCATCCCTATTCAAGTAGTTGCCGCCACATGCAGCACTGACGAGCCCCTGAATTTCCAGCTGGAGTCCTCCGAAGTAATTTTGTACGAGCACCTTCATCGAGATCTCATGATGCGGGCATCTCTCCGTTAGGTCCTTGAATCGATCTTATGCCTCATGGAATGATTCGTGGCAGTTGCGTAAAGTTGGAGATCTGACTCCTCATCATGTTCGTCCTTCCCAGAGGAAAATATTTACGCAGGAAGGTGGACTTCAGGTCATCCCATGTAGAGATCTCTCTCCCCAGATGACTCAGCCAATAAAGGGCCTTATCGGCTAAGGCAAAGGGGAAGGCCTTGAGGCGTACTTCCTCCTGCGTGACTCCTGGATAACATGCCGTTCCGCAAATCATCTCAAACTGCTGTAAAAATGTGAATGGCTCCTCTACGGCATTCCCATAGTACTTGGGAAGCAAAGAGATGAAGGACGGTCTGAGTTCGTATGGCCCTTGATTCAGCGGTAGCCGAATCCAATGGTGGAGCGTTCTTGCGCCTGGGTCATACTCGTCCCGTAAAGTCGCGGGAACCGCAGGCGGTAACTGGTTCCCGGCCCCTGCTCTCAATGCAGTTATTTCAGCCCGCAGTTCATTTCGAACTCTAAATTGTTCTCGAATATGCAAGTTCATCTGCTGAAGTGTATCGAGAATGTCAGTTGTAACATTTGCATCTGGTCTTCCTTCGTGCTGCTCCCTAGCTGGTGGCCTCTCGTCTGCTGGTCCTTTGCCGTGAGCCATCTGATCGTCTGTGAAGTGAAAACTCTTGTAAGAACTCAGCAAAAAGTATGCGGGAGATCTAGATGATGTATCGAGGCGAGGGTCTGCCTCAATAATCTGGCTATGAGGCGAGGGAGTCTGGGTCTGACTTGCCTCGAGATCTGATGGGACCAGCTCAGGAAGAGGGTCATCCCGAGCCTGTGAAGATATACTCTCGACGGTAGATGGTCTAAAGCTCACAGAGTCTGAGCCAAAAAGCCGTCGAGACGTCATCTTCGATGTCAAGAGGAATAGTCGGGAGAGCACGTTTTTTCGATTCAAGTGAGAGAGAGAAATGCGAAAGCCACGGAAACTCACGCCCCGCAAGCAAACACAAAGCAAACCCCGTGTTCACCAATGCAACCCGATGAAGACCGTAAGAGTTTGGTCTTTTTATCTTTTTGATTTTAGGGTTGTGATTAGCAAACAAGTTTTTTGGTTATCGCGGGCTGAGCAAGCCAATAAATGCCCGATGGTTTCTCTGAAATACTAGCCCGAATCCTTACAAGAGACCACTCGTACTCAGCCAGTATGGGAGTAAGTACGGATTGTTTCCGGCTACCCGTGTAACTTGAGGACGGAGCCTTGCGCAGTGTCCTCTAAACCTCCCACTCTGCTAAGTAAACCTGGACCGTTTCCGCCTACCCGAGCTTACCCACTGAGGAACAAAGATCATGTGTATGAACCCAGTAGCATTTCGTGAGAAATACGGGGTTTGGGCTCTGTCCTTATGGGTTGGCTCTCTAGCTCGCGTACTCTGAGAAGTGTGCGAGGGTTACTCTCCCAAATCAATTGAGTCGTTTTACGGCTTTTAGATCAGATAGGATTAGCAGTCCCGATTTTAGTTTTGCGGTTTTGTAAATTTTTTTGGTTTTTTCAAACAACGTCTACCGATTTTTTTCTTTTATTATAAAAACTCTAAAAGCAAGCACCTAGGTTGCGAGTCCTAAGACTAACTACGCGGGCGCAATCAGATAGAGTAAAAAAAATCCTAAACAAGTATCTAGAAAACCGCGGAAAGCCGATAAGCGATAAAAACCGCGGTGGGTGCCCTGATCCTCGGATACACGGTATCTGGCGAATCAGGCCCCGAAAAAAATGGGGGGGGGTTGTTTATTATCTATTACAACTTCTCTCCCTTTCTCTCTTTTACAGAAAAATATTCTAACTACTCTGTCCTCTGCAATTGACTCGTGAAGAAGGAGCCAGCCTCTGCTCTTTCAACTGACTCGGCTTCCGAAGAAGCCGGTTGATCCTACAGGCCCTACAAAGAAAGTTAGCAAAGAAAACTGATCGAGAAAGCCGAGAAAACCGTAAGAAAAAATGAGAGAAAAACTAAGAAAACAAAAGCGAAGAAAAAACCATACGAAAAATCGTACGAAAAGCGAAGCAAAAAGAAGAGAGAAAAAAATAAAATCACAAAGATAGGAAAAAAAATCAAAAAGTTTTAACGCCTCCCCGGCAACGGTGCCATTTTGATAAAGCTGAAAATCGGTTTCGCGGCTTTTTTAGAGGAAAACACGGTCGATGTAGAAAAAGCCGCGAAACAAGAAACGATTCTCAACTTATCAAACAAATTCGGTTTTCCTTCAGAAAACCTACACTAAATTTTAACCAGGCAAGTGTTCCTGGGTCGAACTCAAGGAGGCAGAATATAATCCTTTCGATTTTCGGTTTTATCTTTGTAATTTTATTTTTTAATCTCTTCTCAAAGTTATCAAGTCAAGAACCCTTTTTATTTGATTTTTATTTTTTATTTGATTTTATTCTTTTCAAATTTTTATTTAATTTTCAAAAAGGGATATTTTTCAAAGATATTTATTTATTGTATAATAGGTGGATATTATATAGGTGGTAAAATATAATAGGGTGAACGTGGGTCGAGCAGCGAGCTCGAACAACACAAGAAACCAAAACAAAACGAGGCGATTTTCGACAAAATCAAAACACTACGAAATCACGATGAAAACTTTCGAAAACTTAATACTAGGTAGATGGGGTAGTTGCGTAACTACCCTAAAAAAATCGTCAAGAAAGAAGGTCAAACGAGGTCAAAACAGCCCCTACAGCACAGGGGCATAAGCATAAAAAAACTATATAATTTGTTATGCAAAAAGGTCCTTCAGGGACTATTTTGTAAAAAAACAATTCTTTACATTTAGGTCCCTACGGAGGGACCTAAATGTAATTCTGGAAACTTTGGGGAGCGGGCTGAAATTCTGGAGAACCTTCTGGGTTTAAGATGCAATTTTCACACCCCTTCGCAATCAACGGTGCAGATTAGAAGCTTCATGCGCGGATCGGCGGTTGCGGGTGCGCCACGTGTCGCGCACCTGTACGTTCTGGAGCTCAACTGTTCTTGAGGTTGTTACGCGGCTTGTCGACGGGCGTCTCTTCTCCAAATTTTCACGAGCTAACGCCGGCTATCTGGTTGCTCCGGCGGGGCCAGAGGGGTGGCTCCTCCACCCCTCGAGCTCGCCCGCGGTAGGGTTCTGGCAGCGGCGGCTCGAGTCGACAGCGGAGATGCGACGAAGATCACGGTCGCGTTCACCTGGAGGTTGTTTCAGTTCTGGCGACCAACCTTTGAGGTGGATTCTGATGAAGATGGGAAGCTTCAAGCTGTGGAGAAATGGCTCCTGACGAAGATGAACCTGCAAACGACAAGATGGTATGCTCGATTCACGATGAATCGGCCAAGAGATGTAAGTTTTGAAAGTTCAAAACTTGAAGAAAAATACGGTTTCCAGATTCAATGAAATGTGCGTAAAAACGACGATAAATGGCATCGCGTTTCGAATGGATTTGAAACGATTTTGAAAGAGGATTTGGAAGGGCGTCTAACCTAGATGATTAAGAGAGCTAAATAAGGGATTAGCGTTGCTAATCAACGCACGAGAATCGAGGAATATATCTGATAAGGTGAAGGAATAAGGTCTGGGGAGTCAAGGTATATTACCTGGAACAGTTGCTCGACGGGCGACCTTTGGCCGGAGCTTGACGCGCGCTGGGCGGCGATGCAAGGCTTAGCACAGCCTTGGAACCTCCTCCGACGTCTCCTCCTCCTCGCAGGCTTCTCTAAGGCGCTGTCACCACCGCAGGTTGACCGGAAAAAGGCTAGGAAGTTGGGGGTCGGCTAACTGGAACTGGGTTTCAGTTTGTTGGAGAGTTGGTTGGCGATGGAGGATCTTTGGAGGTATTTATAGGTGGGATTTTGTGAGCTCCAAGTATAGATCAATGGCTGGTGTTGAAGAGGGTAGTTAGGAGAAGAGAATCATCAGTTTGGATCGTCGGAAAGGCTTTCTAGGTGCACGGGAAAATTGGAGGAAGATGGCCGGTCAGAGCACAAGTCGGCCAACTGATTCTTGGAGAAGATGAACCAGGTGCTGACAAGTGTCAGCACCTAGTTGGCCAGAATAATGAAATTATCTTATAAATTAAGGATTAAATAGTTAATGACATTATTTTAAATAAGTATAAATACAAGAAATGTAGATAAATTAATTCTCTAATTTATGGACTATTTACTTTTTATAAATAATAAATATTATTTAAAATATAAAAATTATTAATAAATATGTATTTATAAATAGGTTTTAGATTTTTAATTTAATAAATAAATACTTAAAAATTAATTTTATATTTTCTTAATTATTAGAATATTAAATAAGGTTTATGTAAATTTTTATAGATTTTAATAACTTAATTTACATATTTTAATAAATAGAGGTATAAGTTCTCTAGTTCATTTATACCTATTTTTTTGGGTTTTTGATTTTATTAAAATAATAAATAGTCTCCAAAAACTATGAAATAATTTAGGGTGAAAATACAAGATCATGAAATAATTTAAAAATTATAAAATTAGGAAAACAATAAATAATGTGTGTTACATAAAATAAATAGCCCAGAAACCTTGTTGTCTTTTGGTCCCAAAACCGACTTTTTGCAAACAGACTCTGAATTGGATGAAACCACCTTTATTAATTAGAGAATATTATTTTATGAATTTTAAAGGTGAGTAGAGTGAAATTGGAGTTTGTATGAGGAAGTTATGATGTTCGGAAGTTGAGATTTTGACAATTTACAAGCTGAGTTTCTTGGCATATATACAGGGTAATATTTTTAGCTTATTTTTATATTTTTATATACATTTTTAGAATAAATTAGGAAAAGGATTTGATGAAAAATATATTCATATGGATTAACTAAAATTCTTTGAAGTTTTGTATTTATTGTATAAATAGTAGAAGGTGTATGTGTGTATGTTAATTTATTTTTAGGTTTCCTTTCCTTTTCTCGCCCTACTTTTTGGTTTGTCGACCAATCCATACTGACTTGGTCTCGGGGGTTAGACTATAAATATACCTTTTAGTTATATTTATATTGTAAGTCATATTGTACATATATACATATATCCAATCTGCCTTTTTTGTTCTTTTCTTGTTCTTTATTTATTTACATAATTTTAGTGATTAAAAGTGAGTATTTATACATGAATGATGATTTGTTAAAAGATGAGAATTAATGTATATTTACATGTATTTGTTAAGGGTTTTAAGACAAAATGCGACAGAAAAGTTAATGAATCATGGATTCATCACTTAGCTCGGTTGTGTGTCGGCTGAGCTCATGCCCCTTAGCCTCGCACCTTCTGCCACTACTCAGTCATGTGTCAACTGAGCTCTGCCTCAACATGCCGCCCTCAATGCACCCTCGACCACCAGCACCACCACCCACTCCACTGCCCCACGTTGTCATCTTCAACCTCCAGCCACCATTGGACCAATGGCCAACCTATGATCTGACGGTCCTCCTCTGATCACGTCGACCCTCGAGCCTCGACCGCAGCCTTGAGGCTCGGGTCCTCCACCCCCCAAGCAAGCCACTTATAGGATCGTGCTTTTGAGCCTGCATCTGCGTTCGAGCCTCTTAGAGCAGTCGCATGGAGGCTCGGCTCCTGAGCCTACCCGACTGCACCCAAGCTACCTGTGGCACGTGCAACACACATGGTTTAGGTGAAAATTACGTTGTGCCCCCTGCCTTCTCTCAAATTCGTAAGTAGGCCCCTGCATCCAAAAACCACACGCATGGCATGAGCCTGCCTGGGCAATTCGCAGAAAAGCCCATCCATCTTTGCTTAATTAAAGATAATTCCTCCAGGGACTACCTGAGAAGGAAAAAAATTGATTTTATTACATTTTAGGCCTTGGTATTTGTTTATTGCATATCTTTCTCATATAAACTCCATTTTTCATGCACAATATGTTGTTATGAAGCTTATTCAGTACTATATCATATATCTTGTGAAATGATTTAAAGCTTTTTATGATGATTATTGGTTGAACATCTTTGTTGACTTATGCAGGCTGAATTCTGACATTTTGTGCAATATTTTATCGAGAAAATTAATGATCTATTTTGCAGGGGCCTGGTTGATGAAAATTAAGTGATTAATTCTCGAAGGATATTGATCATACTATTTGAAAATTAATCTCTGTAGGGGGCAAGATCGAGGAGGAATTATTATATTACGTGGATATTTTTTAGGAGATTCTCATTTAATCCTCTCGTGCTAAAAGACCATATTGAATTGAGAATTCATCTTTGCAGGGGAAAAATCAAGGGGAAACTAATTTAATTCATTGATATCTTATATGATGAAGATTCAATTTATTTGAGGCTTAAATATCACAGGGAATTCATGCTAGGATACCTTGAGAATATATTATTGATCTTTGAGCTTGATTGATTAATAATTATTGATCAATTAGCCATCACATTAGATTCTTTGAACAATTTCTTGAAATTATTCCTTATTGATCTGTGATTAAATTTCGAGGATATTGATTTTTTATTGGGATTAAAAATCATCATTACAGATCCTATGCTCAATTATCTACTATGTTTATTTTATTCGCATTGCATCTCTTTCATAACGTTTCTTCATTTGCATTTTATTTTCTGACACAGAAATTAACATTATGATTATCTAATTATTTAAATTAATTTAAAATCACACAATTGAAAATCACAGTTCCCTATGTTCAAACTTGGTAGACTTGCCAAGTAAAAATTCTCCACAACATTCAAAGATTGTAGTTTTTGATTGATCATTTCTGCCTTCCTATACTATAATATATCATTCTTAAATGAGGTAGAAAACAATTTATAAAATGACACTGCTACCGAGGAATGACATATCTTTAGGGCTTAGATTAATTTCTTTAATTGATTTTTGCAAAATTACATTATATGTCATTTTTATTTTCCTTTTGCAATTTAATTTTTGCATTTGCATCTCTCTCTCTCACTACAGATACTAATTGTATTTTATCTCTTCGCATATAACTCAGAGTGATTTTTGGATACTAATTCAAGGTCCTGCGAAGAAGTCTGAATCTTATTTTTTATGTGTGTATGTGTGTGAGAGAGAGAGAGAGTAGATTAGGTTTTATTTTATGCATCATTTATAGGGCCTCTCTGAACATCAAGTTTTGTAATAATTTGGACTATACATTTTGTGGTGTGTCGAGTCTATTTCAGCCCCTTTTGTGCAGTTGGGACCTGAATTGAGTGGCATAGAAATTAGATGCACATATGCTAGCATAGATTTATTTTTTATTATGCTCATATCTTTTAGGCCACACATCTTTCACTAACTATACACACTGGTAGATCGTTCAACTTAGCCAAAATTTTAAATCAATTATTCCCACTAATAAAACTATCTGTTTAGGTTGTTTTCATTTGTGCATATCGTTTAGTGTAAATTTTAAATCCTTGCATTGAATCTTGTATGAATAAGGAGGAATCATTGTAAGTCTACATCTTAGCATGCATCATTGATTTAAATGCTTGCATTGGCTTTCTCGACCCCCTACCACAGTTTTACAATTTAGGATTTAAAGGAATTGAGAGTGCTTGTGAGACATGGTTTTTTTGTGCTCACATAAAACTCAAGTGATAACTGAATTTAAAACTAGGAATGCTAATCAAGGCGACTGTATATAAATTAATATAAAATTAACTCTTGTGTCTGGTGGAGAGAAACCCACTCATTGTTTGTAAGGACAAGAATCACACACTTAGAGTAGAGCTAAAATTTGGAGACTTCATTTCAGTATTGAATTTAAAAATGAGTAGCTACTTCTCAGAGAGGGAACTACAGTCTTCCTTAGCAGACTGGGTGGTTAAAGGAAAACATGTAAGGCAACTTCCTTAAGTAATACGGGTAGCCATTCTACAATCTGTACTTATATCCATACTGGCTAAAAGTAGGTGCAACTAGCCGTACGAATTTGGGCCAGTCTTTGTGACACTCTCCTGAACCTAAGGCTCCACTTAATTTGCTCAAAGATTGTTTAATCACTAAATTAAAATTAAAAAGATAGGAGGTTGAACTCTAACGTGCCTTCACAAGTGTTGAGTGGTGAATCTACATGTTTTAATTTTGTTTTCTTTTTGTGTTTATTCATTATCCTTTAACTCGACCCTCATGCTCTCGTCGATTCTCTTGTCATCAGAGATGGATTTCTCTGGGATTTTTGTTCGGACCTTGCAAATGACTCTCTTCTCGAACCCACATGGTCTTGCGATGACTCTCTTCCCAAGTTTCCTTTCGGTATTGTCAATCTCGAACTAACCCTCTCTTCTACTTTCCTCCTACCAAGGAAACTTTTTTCTTTGGTAGAACTCCTAAACCTTCGAGCCATGTATCTGACTCAGACCTATCTGCATCTGAAGGTGAAAAGGAAGTCAAGATGCCTCCCAAGAAGAACCCTGGTGAAGACGAGGACAATGACCCGCTGCGTGCACTTCTAGTAAGGGTTACTGCAGCCGAGCATCACAACGGAATGCCCATAGCTCAGATGGTGAAACTGCAATGAGGAGAAGTTGTTATGGAAGACACTTATGTCCCTGAAATAGATGAAGATTATAACTGATCGAGGCCTGTACCCCCTGAGGATGCATTCGAACACAAACCTCATTTCCTCGTGCTGCTACCTAATTTCGGAGGGAACGATCGGATTAAAAAATTGTGGACTGTTTTTTTTTTGTTTTTTCTGTTACATTTCTTTTAACTCGAAGTTGAGGGGGCTTATTTTTTTCAGGAGATCTTAAAATATAATTTTAGGTATTTTTTTGATTGCTTGTTATCCCTTTTTAAAAACTTGTATATTCAAGTACGTTGTTGTCCTTTAATTATATACATAAAATATAGTTTGTAGAAGGTGTTGGGACATACACGCTGATCTGGGCGATATTATATTGGTACTTTAAATGTAATATACACTCCAAGAATATAACGAACCTCATATATGTTCCAATTTTGCTCAAGAAGGATTTTGATTTCATTTCTATAATAAATGTCTATCCATAAGAAAGAATAAAAAGGTCCATGTCATGGGAAAGTTTGTACCAACCATGACCTATCATGTCTTCTTGTAATAAGTATTAGTGAATCAATGAACGTGGTTTAAGAGTACTCTATGTATTATTTATCGGATTATGATTTATGGCATACAAGACTGGATCATCCAAGAAAATCTGAAATGAATCAAATGATTAAATCTGGCATTTTGCCTAAGATTACGGGTGCAAGGACATTGTCCAGTGAACATTATATGATTGGTAAAATGGTGAGAAAATCCTTCTCCAGGGGAATTCAGTCAACGAATTATTATGTTTGATCTATTTAGACGTATGTGGACCGTGAGCGCCAGTACACATAGAAACAAGGAATACTTCATAACATTCATTGATGGCTTATCTAAGTTCTCTTATGCCTATCTCTTAGGAAGAAAGGCATAAGCTATTGAAACATTTGAGAGATACAAGTCAAAAGTAGAGATAAAAATGAGAAAACTAATTAAGGTTGTTAAGACTGATTCAGGTCAAGAATATACATCAAAGGAGTTTAAGGAGTATTTTATTCAAAAAGGCATTTGGAGGCATTACTATGATGCCTTATACACCACAACAAAATGATGTAGCTGAAAGATAGAATACACTGCTTTGAGGAGTATTGTATTCAAGCATGCATTTGTAGGCATTATTATGATGCCTTATGCACCACAACAAAATGATGTAGCTAAAAGAAAGAGTGCACTACTAAATGTAGTAAGGTGTATCGTATTACACTTAGGTCTCTCAAAGAAATTTTGAGGAGAAGCAGTGCTGACTACTAACTACATACAAAGTAGGATTCCCACCAAGTTCATAGAATCAATGCCAGGATATATGAGTTGGGTCATTGATGAATCTCTGATTAATCATCACTATACTCTCTTTTTTATCCTTGGAGCATAATCACCTTCTTCTAAATCTTCTAAATTCCGCATCATTAATAATAAAAGCATATCCTGTAATTAACCCAAATTTTTATCAATAAATTAACCCTTTTATTTTCTTTTTTTCTTTATTTATTTCATATTAAAAACCTCTAAAAATTACAATAATTATTGTTATTTATTTTGGTGTTAAAAAGAAATCAAAAGATAAAAAATCTCACATAAAAAATAAGTGTTTTTATCTCTTAAAATACTTCCAAAAATTTTATGTTATTCATTTAATCTCTTTTGATGTTTTGACTTTTTTGCTTTTTCAGCCTCCTTTTATTTCTGTTGTATTTTCTTCTTATTTTTCCTTTTCAGAATAATCTCATTGGGCCACGTGGTGCCCTTTGGGTTGCCCACGTGGCCGCTTCTCCTTGCGCCACCTGCCTCTGCTCTTTGTCATCTGATCTCTTCCCCCAGCCTCCATCTTAACAGGCCCTCTCCGCCGCTCTCTCCACCATCTGATCTTCTCCCCTTGATGTAATCTCAGCCGCACCCTTCCACCCTCATATCCATCATTAGATGATCCCTCATCGAACGGCTCTGAGCCCTCCACGTGACCAACTCATTCCTTGCCGTGGGATGAAGCCCCCTGCATCATCTCAACTGTCGCTCACCACTCCCCTAGCCATAGGATAAGATCAATCAATCCGATCTCAACCCCTTTTGCGTGTCTCATCCTTATCCCTTGGATCTGCTGATCCAACGGTTGAGGTCATGCCTTTGACCTCTAGCTCCGTCCTCTCTCCTACATAAAGCATGCCGTGACCCGCTCCCCCTTCCTATTTTGTCCACCACCTCGGCTACTCACTCCCCAATCTAATGCCTCCTACACGTAGCCCTAAGTCTTGCAAGCCTCACCAGCCATCAACATCGCCAAATCCCGCTCCCCTCCACTTCATTATGGTCGTTACAATCATCTTCAACACCACCTATAACCGGAAAATCCCCACCTTTAAAACCACCTCATCTTGCCTCAATTTCCGGTCATCCACTAATCCACGGACCTAGGTCCAGCTTCCCTCATCTCCCCGGTTACGACAAAGGGGCGGTGGATGAGGAGACGATGACCCATAGCCCTGATGTGACCCATGGTCATATCAATAATGTTACAACCATATCCATGGCTGTCGAGCTCGCTGGAGTTGCTGCCTAGCTCGAGCTAAGCCCAAGCGGCCATCATTGCTCTATCCAAGATCCTCCTCCACCAGTTATCCTCTCCCATCAAGTATGTGATGAATCCATGATTCATCTACTCTATATGTATGTTTTAGCAAAATTCCCTTAATAATTCACTAATTAGACCCTTTAAATTCAATCAATTAACATTAACTAATTGGAGTAATATTAGGGTTTAAAATATGTAAAAAATTAACCCATAATTTTTACCCTGATTGAGCTTATTATTTTATGTGTAAATAATATGTATTTTAACTTAATTCTTTCTATAAAATTATCTTTAATTAATTAGCTAACTTGTCAAAAAGAATTAGAATCCATAAAAACAGAACAGTTAAAAGAAATAAAAAATATCTAACATTTTATATTTTATGCATATTTTATCTTTACTAATTTTATTTTACCTTTTTTTAGCCTATAAAATATTCATAAAGTTAGATTTATTATATATATATTATATAAAAATTAATCAACTGATTAAACTCATATTAAAAATTCAAAAAAATGACAAAAAATGCAAAATACGATATTTTATTATTTATAGTGTACCTCCAAAAAACTTTTTAAACAGATGACCTCTTTTTATTTTGGGTCTGTCATGAAAGTTGTAGATCTCGTCGAAATAAAAAACTTTCATGGTAATCACTTTTTGATTTGGCTTCATTTACTATTTATTTTTAAAATTTTCTTTTTATTTAATTTTTATATTTTATTTTAATTTAATACTTAATTTTATTTTATTATTATTTTAGTTTATTTTTTATTTTAATTTTTGATTTTATTTACTATTTTTTATTATTCCTTTTCCCTCTTATTTTCCCTCTTCTTTCTCTCTTCCCCTCTCCTCTCTCTCTCTCTCTCTCTCTCTCTCTTTCTCTCTCTCTCTCTCTCGACTCCCACCAAGTCATGTGTCGCGCATGTGACCTCACCCCTCTACCAGGTCACGTGCATGCCACATGGGCCCTACCCCCTCCCCTTCCTTACCGCAACCACCACCTCCTCCTCTGCCTTCTCCTCTTCCGCCTGCCTCCTCCTCTTCCATCCGCCCGCCTTACCCAGATCATGTAACTACTGCCGTTACACCTCCCTCACCTCCCTATATATCCCATCGACCAACAGCCATCATCACTATCCACCATAATCACATTCAGAGAGCGAGTGAGAGAAAGAGCTGGGCGCAGGAAGGTGATAACCTCCGTCCCCTCTTCACCTCCAACGAGATACACAGAGTGTCCTCTATGCTTCCAGCTGTTGTGCACGCACTGCTCGAGCTTCTCCAATCCATCGTTGATCGGATCGATGCGATGACGAGCACTGTCGATATCCATCTACCCAGGAGACACCCCAGGTCACTTCGTCCTCCTCTTCTTTTCTTCTCCTCATATCCCTGTGTTCATCCCGTCGTCATCCATCCCACCCCGCTGCTCCATCCTCACTCCTCTCCGAGTTTCACACACAATAGCTTGTTGCCATGCTCTCCCCCTTTCGACCTACTGCATCTTCTTTCACCAACCATCGATAATTCCTCACCGAGCCTCTCTCCTCTGCGTTACCTTCGCACAATCTGCCTCCTCATCGACTTGTGCCAACTCTACTGCACTGCAGTCATACTCTGCCTCTGCTTGGAGCAGCACAACCATCGCCATCCGCCTCACCTCTATAGCTCCATCATGATCACCAACCTCCACCTTGACCACCTTGACTGCAACAGCTCGCTACCCTAGGCTGCACCACGGTCTCCCTCGACCTCTGTTGCTCTGCCTTAGATCGGTCGTGTGTCGGCTTAGCTCATGCCCCTTTGCCTCACGCCTTTTGCCGCTACTCGGTCGTGTGTCAACCGAGCTCTGTCTCAACACGCCGCCCTCAATGCACCCTCGAACATCAACACCACCACCAACTCCACCGCCGCACGCCGTCATCTTTGACCTCCAGCCACCGTCGGACCAAGGGCCAACCCTTGATCCGATGATCCTCCTACAGTCACGTCAAGCCCTGAGCCTCGACCCTAGCCTTGAGGCTCGAGTCCTCTACCCCCCCCCCCCCAAGCGAGCCACTTATAGGCTCGAGCTCCTGAACCTGCATTTGTGTTCGAGCCTCTTAGAGTTGTCGCATGGAGGCTCGGCTCCTGAGCCTACCCGATCGCACCCAAGCCACCCGTGGCACATGCAACACACATGCTTTAGGTGAAAATTACGTTGTGCCCCCTACATTCTCTCAAATTCGCAAGCAGGCCCCTGCACCCAAAAAACACGTGCAAGGCACATGCCGGCTTGGGCAATTTGTAGAAAAGTCCAGGAAGCTTTGCTTAATTAAAGATAAGTCCTCCAGGGACTTAATTGAGAAGAAAAAAATTGATTTTATTACATTTTAGTCCTTGAAATTTGTTTATTGCATATCTTTCTCATACAAATTCCATTTTCATGCACAATATGTCGTTGAAGCTTATTCAGTACCCTGTCATATCTTGTGAAATGATTTAAAGCTTTTTATGATGATTATTGGTTAAAGATCTTTGTTGACTTATGCAGGCTGAATTCTGATATTTTGTGCAATATTTTTTTCAGAAAATTAATGATATATTTTGAAGGGGCTTAGTTGATGAAAATTATGTGATTAATTCTTGCAGGATTATTGATCATACTATTTGAGAAATTAATCTCTATAGGGGGAAGATCGAGGATGAATTATCATATTACACGGATATTTTTTAGGAGATTCTCATTTAATCCTCTCGTGCTAAATGACCATATTGAATTGAGAATTCATCTTTGTAGGGGCAAAATCAAGGAGAAACTAATTTTATTCCATGACATCTTATATGATGAAGATTCAATTTATTTGAGGCTTAAACATCACAGGGAATTTAGGCTAGAATACCTTGAGAATATATTGTTGATCTTTGAGCTTGTTAGATTAATAATTATTGATCGATTAGCCATTAATTTAGATTCTTTGAACATCTTTCTTGAAATTATTCCTTATTGATCTGTGATTAAGTTTCGAGGATATAGATTTTTTTATTGGGATTAAAAATCATCATTGCAGATCCTGTGCTTATTTATCTACTATGTTTATTTTATTCGCATCGCATCTCTTTCATAACATTTCTTCATTTGCATTTTATTTTCTGACACAGAAATTAACATTATGATTACCTAATATTTTAAATTAATTTTATACCACACAATTGAAATTCACAGTTCCCTATGTTCAAACTTGGTAGACTTGCCAAGTAAAAATTCTCCACAACATTCAAAGATTGTAGTTTTTGATTGATCATTTTCGCCTTCCTATACTATAATATATCATTCTTAAATGAGGTAGAAAGCGATTTATAAAATGGCTCCACTGTCGGGGAATGACATATCTTTAGGGCTTTAAATTAATTTCTTTAATTGATTTTTGCGAAATTAATTTATGCGTCATTTTTATTTTTCTTTTGCAATTTAGTTTTTACATTTGCATCTCTCTCTCACTACAATACTAATTGTATTTTACCTCTTCGCAGATAACTCAGAGCGATTTTTGTATACTAATTCTAGGGCCTGTAAAGAAGATTGAATCTTATTTTTAATGTGTGAGAGAGAGCATAGATTAGGTTTTATTTTATGCATCATTTGTTGGGACTCTCTGAACCTCAAGTTTTGTAATAATTTGGACTGGACATTTTGTGATGTGTCAAGTCTGTTTCAGCCCCTTCTGTGCAGTTGGGACCCGAATTGAGTGGTGTAGAAATAAGATGCACATATGTTATCATAGATTTGTTTTTGATTATGCTCATAATTTTTAGGCCGCACATCTTTCACTAACTATACTCAATGGTAGATAGTTCATCTTAGCTAAATTTTTAAATCAATTATTCCCACTAATAGAACTATATGTTTAGGTTGTTTTCATTTGTGTATATCATTTAGTGTAAATTTTAAATCCTTGCATTGAATCTCGTATGAAGAATGCGAGGAATCATTGTAAGTCTCCATATTAGCATGCATCATTGATTTAAATGCTTGCATTGGTTTTCTCGATCCCCTACCTCAGTTTTACAATTTAGGATTTAACGGAATTGAGACTGCTCGTTAGACGTGATTTTTTATGCTCACATAACACTCAAGTGATAACCTGAATTTAAAACAGGGACTGCTAATCAAGGCGACTGTATATAAATTAATATAAAATTAACTCTTATTTCTAGTGGAGAGAAACCCACTCATTGTTTGTAAGGACAAGAATCACACACTTAGAGTAGAGCCAAAACTTGGAGACTTCATTTCACTATTGAATTTAAAAATGACCAGCTACTTCTCAGTGAGGGAACTACAGTCTTCCTTAGCAAACTGGGTGGTTAAAGGACAACATGTAAGGCAACATCCTTAAGTAATATGGGTAGCCATTCTACAGTCCGTACTTACATCCATACTGACTGAAAGTAGGTGCAACTAGCTGTACGAATTCGGGACAGTCTTTGTGACTCTCTCCTGAACCTAAATCTCCACTTAATCTACTCAAAGATTGTTTTATCAGTAAATTAAAATTGAAAAGATAAGAGGCCGAACTCTAGCATGCCTTTAAAAGTGTCGAGTGGTGAATCTACATGTTTTATTATGTTTGCTTTGTGTGTTTATTCGTTATCCTTCAACTCGACCCTCGTGCTCTTGTTGATTCTCTTGTCATCGGAAATGGATTTCTCTGAGATTTTCGTTCAGACCTTGAAATCACTTTACGTAACCCCTTGGATTTAATGTATCCTCGGATTCAGGATGACCCTCTTCTTGAACCCACATGGTCTTTTGATGACCCTCTTCCTAAGTTTTCTTCGGGTTTAGTCAATACCGGACTAACACTCTCTTCTACTCTCCTCCTACCAAGGAAACTTTTTTCTTTGATAGAACTCCTAAACCTTCTAGCCATGTATCTAACCTAGACCTATATACATCTGAAGGTGAAAAGGAAGTCAAGATGTATCCCAAGAAGAACCATGGTGAAGACGAGTTCAACGACCCGCTGCGTGCATTTCTAGCAAGGGTTATTGCAGCCGAGCATTACAATGGAATGCTCAAAGCTCAGATGGAGGAACTTCAACGAGGAGAATATGTTATGGAAGACACCTATCTCCTTGAAATAGATAAAGATTATAACTGGTCGAGACATGTACCCCCTGAGGATGCATTCGAACACAAACTGCATTTCCTTGTACTGCTACCTAATTTCGGAGGGAATAGTCATGAAGAACCATATACCTTTCTCCACGACATTGAGCTAGTATGTGACAACCTTTCCCACATTAGGTTTAGTCTAGACTACATAAGGTTGAGAGTTGTCCCCTCCACCTTGATTGATAAGGTGGCTTATTGGCTGAAAAATATAGGGGAAGTGGTCACCACATGGGTTACCTTCAAGACTCTTCTAAGTAGAATTAACCAAATGAGGATCAAACTCACAAGCTTCACCCAACTCCATATTGAACCATTCTATGAGACATGAGAGAGGTTTACAGACCTAATTCAGAAATGCCCAGTGCATGGCATAAGCAAGATGATGCTGGTCTAGAGTCTTGTTAGTGGTCTTAACCCTAAGACACGAGGGTTAGTGACTTCCTCCTGCCGAGGAAGCTACATGGGACGTCACAAGGACATAGTTTACAAAGTGTTCGAGAAATTAGCAGAATCTAGTAAGGCACGGACCACAAGCCTGGCCTACACAACCATCTCCCTCTCACTCTTATCTAAGGAAGGAGCTAAGAAGGCAGTGATCAATATGTCGACTGAACAAAATGTAGATACAAGAATACTAGCTAACAAGCTAACTGTAGTCGAACATATTTATAGAAAGGTGGATGAACTCAATAAATCAACTGATATGGAGAAAATGGCTAAAATGCCCAAGTAGATGAAAGAATTGGTTGACAAGGTATCTAAGATTCAGATACGTGCCATGACTACACCCTCTGCTCTCATTCATCAAATTCACTACATTCAAGGGCAAGGGGTAGAGAAACAGAACCACTAGGATGGAGATCAAATCTTCGCCAAACAAACCGAATAAACCGTTGCACAAATAGTTTACGAGAAATCTCCACAAGTCATGGAGATAAACAGAGTCTGGTATAATCTGGATCCAGTAAACTGACTGGAACCCGACTATATCTTGAACCCTCGTCCATCACAACCGTGTCCTGGCTATCAACCTCAACAACAACAACAACAACAACAATAGAGTCAATTCCAACAGTACCGTCCGGGTTATCAGAACCTGCAACCACAACATCAGCATCAGTACCAATGCCAAGGCCAGTACCGGTAGAACTAGCAACCCCGTGCTAGGAAAGGCCAGGGATCTTCCTCTTCAGTCTCTCTCAAACTCCAGTGAATGTTAGATGAACACCATGACATGAGAGTTGATATCAATTGACTCTCCAGATAGAGAGATGAGTGCACTACACCGTACTGCAAATGGCAATCACCGTTCAAGTCCAAGCTAACCACAATAACCTTGCACAGAAGTATCATGTATTAATCTTAGAATGTTCTTTACCAGAATACGAGATCTTTTCGCATGATGTTACGAATCATATTTCTTTCAAGAACAGAAAGACTGTAACCATGCCTGATCAAGCTTGGGATCCTGATGACATAGCCCCAATGTCCACACCTATGTATACACCTAGGGAAGAAGAGGAGGAGAGACTACCAACCCCCATACCAGAGCACCACAATACCTCAGAATCAAATGAGTTTGAAGCAGACAAGGAAGACTCACCGCATCAATAGCACCTCCCACAACCAAAAGCGACATTTTCTTTTCCTAGTTTAAGTCAGAGTCCTAGTGTCAATGTCAGTCCGAGTAATGTACAGACTTACATTTTCAATAAAAGTGATGAAGAGATGGCCCGTTGATGAATCTGCGATTCGTCATCTTAATTCATTTATTGTAGCTTAAAATCCCTTATAAAACACCTGCATATAACACTAACTACATATTCTTACTAACTTGCATATGTGTGTAAATATTGTACACTTTTTACTAATTTTAACCTAAAATAAATAAAGAAAGAAAGAAAGGGAAAAAAAGGAAGACTGTATACAGGCTGACCCGAACCCCGAGAGAAGGTCAAGACTTGACCTGATCGACCATGAATAAAGTAGGGGGAGATAAGGGTCCTTAAGCAGAAAATCAAAAAAATGTGTGTGTGTTGTTGTAAATACTTCTCACTTATTTTGTGAATATCTGTATAAAACTAACACTAATTTATTTGTGCCTTAATTGACTTCAAATCAAATAACTTTCAAAACCAAATTGTAAATAAAAATATGTCCTAATTAATAAAAATAATTGCACAATTAAATCATGTGCATAATAAAAGTAGCCACACTTGGAAAAAGTCACTAAGCATTAATTGAAAGACCAATTCCGACTCCATATGAACTCAAATTGAACCAATCTCACTTCCATTGGATTCTTAATTAAATTATCTTTAAAATGGTTGTATTTTCATAATTTTTGGAGTTACGGTTGAAAAGTCGATTTTCTGGGGTGGTTCGTGCAATTTTCCCATGTATTTTGTGCATATTGTATTTGTATATATTTGTAAATATTTTTACTTTTTATTTAAAATAAAAATAAAAATAATAAATAATAAATTTCTTGAAACAAAAAAGTGCTAATTTCCTCATTTACCCTTGTATATAATGTCATATATGTATATAGTATATGTATATAGTTGCTATTTTTAATTAATTGCCATAAAAAAATAAAAAAATAACATTTTTATTTTAAATAAATATAGTGACGAAAATCTAAAAAATTTAGATAATTTTGTAAATATTTGTATCTCTTTTACTTTATCTCATTTCATCTCTTCCACCAAAAAATTCAAAAATTCATTTCAATTTTCTTCTCTCTTATCTCTTTATCCAAAAAAAGTCAAAAATTGAAATTTCATTCTATCTTTTCTATTTATATGGCTCCTTCTCCCTCATTTCAACTTGATCAATCTTTAGAGAGAGGAGCCCGATCTCTGAGAGAAAATTCCGTTGAGGAAGTTGCCTAGTCTCCAAGCCCTCCGGTGAGAGCGAGTCGGCCTTGTCGAGGCGATCACGGTCCATTTCCACTCCTAAGGTGAGATCCACATTTTTTATTATTATTTAAGTTAATCGTAGTTTATTTCTCGCACTTTTATCTCGTTGTCATTTTTTATCTAGATCTTAATATCCATCACGTTTTTGATTCGACATCGATCTCGAGTTTTCATTTCATTCTCTCGATCTCTCCACGTTCTATTTCTATCGTCCACGATCTCTCAACTCCAGCCGCATAAAAGGTGGCCGTAGATCGGATTCGAATCTCTCATTTCCGCCGGATCCTCGTTCATTTTTTCGAATTGTATATAAATAAAATAAAAATAAAAAATCCTTATAATTTTTTTCTTCTCTAACCTTTGTTTTACAGGAGAATCAACATAAAAAAAATAAAAAAACTGTTTTTTATTACTGTTTACATTTCCTATTTATAAAAAACAAAACAAAAATTATTTCATTTTTTTCGACTTTCTTCATCTGATTATAGTAAAAATAAAAACCAAAAAATAAAAAATAAAAAAGGGGACGGCTGCCCCCAGGCGCCGCCGCCCCTCCTCCGTTGGCCATCCTCCAGCGAGCTGCGCTCCACCAACTGTGCCGCTCCAGACCCGCGGCAGGCCGTCATCACGTCAGGTGGCCCCTCCGACCTCGGCCGCCTGTGCACGCCCGTCTCAGCCTGCGCTACCTTCGACCAGCCCCTCCAGGCGAACTGCCCGCACCGTCGCGCGAGTCCTCCGCAATCCGCCGACGTAAGGCATCCCCCTCCAGCTCCGACCTCCTACTGTGTGCTGCCCTGCGCACGCTGCCTCCGTAACGTGGCCCCGTTCGCCATCTTCCGCGGCCCTCTCTGCCTTTGGCTGCGCGGTCCGGCGCTACCCGAGCCAACCTCCAGCTGCCCGTCCAAGCCCCCTCCTGCTCCGACCTCCTGTTGTGTGTTGCCCTGTACACGCCGCCTCCGCCACGCGACCCCCTCCGCCATCTTCCACAACCCCCTCCGCCTTTGGCCACGTGGTCTGGCGTCGCCCGAGCCGACCTCCAACCGCCCGTCCAAGCCCCTCCGCACTCCACCGCCGCAACTTCGAGTGCCCAGCGGTGCCGCCCCAAGTGTCGTGTCCTCCGCCATCTCAAGATCCAGGGGAGGCGGCTCTACTCCATCCCCTTGTGTGTTGTTGAGAACGAAAAATCACATGAAACCCTAGGGAAAGGTATTCAAATAATAAAATAGAAAACTTACGAAAAGACTCTCGGTCACTTTCAGAATAACAAAACAACCCCGAACTTCAGAAGATCACGTGTTGAGCATGTGAAATTTTGGGTAAATTTCACCTTCCACCCTTCAGTTATTTCTTTTTATTTTATAGTTCAAAACCTTTAAATATTTGCATTTTAGTCCCTGTACTGCAGAACTCAAACTTTGTATGATCTTCTTGATAGAATAAATGTTTTTATTGATCGAAAAATTCTTAAAAAATTTGTGTAAGCTCATGCTATGCGTGTGAACATGATATATAATTTTCATAGCTTTTTGTTGACTTTTGATATATTTAAAAAAATCAAAAACAATGTCTTTTTGTCTGTTCAAACTTTGTAAATTCATAAAAATTTGAAACATTGCTCAGAAATACCAAAAAAAATTAGTGTAGGTGTATTTTGGTGTGTTTTAATTTCTACGCAATTTTCATGCATTAACTCTCTATAAAATTCGAAAAAATTGTGAAAAACGAAAAATTTTATAAAAATCATAAACATTCTACAAAAATCCAAAAATTATGATTTTAGTTTTTGATTGTAGATATTTGCCTGTAGTTTGTCATAAAAATAATTGCCAGGAGTTTTGGGCATTTAAAATATTTTAAGTTGCAAATTACTCCATGTTGTGCACATTTTCACATTTTCTCACTATTTGATTTTTAAAAAAAATTAGAAAAACATACGAAAATTCCACAAACATTCTCAAAAATATTTCAAAAGTTTTGAAACCCAAAAATATTTTCTCTAAATTGTTCTAAGCATTTTTTGGTAAATTGAAAAATTACAAAAAGAGTTGGTGTGCGTATTTTTGATCCTGTGAATATTGCTTCATGTTATTTTTGAAAAATAAAAAAATTGCAAAATCAAAATCACTAAAAAATTGAAAATCAGAAAATAAAAAAATTAGAAATAAAAAAATTAAAAAAATTAAAAGATAAAAGAATCAAAAAAACGAAGGATAGTTATCCTTTGAGATACATGTTTTTCTCTTAATTGATTTTTGATTAATTGAATAACCCTCGGGATTCGTAGCCTCCCTGAGTTCGACCATGTCCGCTATACAGGTTAATAAGTAGCAAAAATAAAAAAAAGTTATTTTTGTTTGACACGGGATTTTTGGGGATAACAATGACACTAGATTTTAATCAATAATTTCCGATCCTCAAAATTTCTCCTGTCAGCAAAATGACGCCGTTGCCGGGGAGGCACGACGAGGGTAGTTTGGTTTCTCTTTTGACCTGCTATTCTTGGTTGTAAATATCTGTTTATAATTTGCCACATTATTCCATCGTTCATATCACTGTATTTATTTCATTTTTACTCATATTTGATAATTATATTTCTTACACATTCTCTTTTCTTTTTCTTGTGAGGGCCTGCGGAGCGAAGGAGGCGGTCCTAGGATAGCCGAAGCACCCAAGCGACGTGGAGGCGGCTTGATTCTTCACCAAGCCGCAGGATAGAGTGAGAAGAGGAGAAAGAATTGAAAAAAAATATTAAAGAGAGAGAGAGTTTTTTTTTCTACCATTTGAACTCTTATAAACGGACATTTATTTGCTGCAGGGTCTGTTTCGCCAAGTGCCAGTGCACTTAGGCGACCTCACTGGTTTTGTTTTCATCGCCTTTATTTTTCTTTGTTTCCCACGGATTTCGTGAGGTACCTCTTGATTTATTTAATTAATTTGCTTGAGCCAGGTAATTAATTATGTCCAAACACCCTAAACAAGAATTTATGTTCCTATAGAGTAGAGCGTAATTTGGACTTAATCAAATTAACTTGTTCTTGCCTGTTACTAGAGGCTATCATCTAGGATGGTTCACTTTCATTTGCATATAGGATAGTTTATTTCAATTCTGTGTGGATCACTTGCATGTAGAGTGCTGGCGACAAGGTACGCATCTCTACCCCCTGCATGCATCATTGTTTATAATTGTGCATTGGCATTTCTGATCTCCTTCCTTATTTTCACTCACATAAGTTAAAAAGGAGATTGGACACTCGGTAAGCGATTCTTTGAAAATATTTTAAACCAAGTGATAACTGCTAAAATCGGGACTGCTAAAGAAAAATCGACCCTAAAAGATACAAGGAAAAATCATTGTTTTGGGGAGAGTAGCCCCCTCATTGTTTGGTTTACTTGAGCGAGAGAGCGACCCGCACACTAGGATAGAGCCACACCTGAACTCTTTTCAGACTACTATCTTGGGTTAGTCATTCTCTAGTGAGGATCTCTCTGGTAACCGGTAAAGCGGCCCGTGACGTCCTTAACAGATTGAATTTATCGGGTAGCCGGTAAACGGTCCGTAATTCATACTGGCTGGGAAAGATCTAACTTTGGGATTGGGTCAGTCTCTTGAGACCATTGGGTTCCTAACAGCTCGCTTTAACCGCTCTGATAGATTGTATTGTCACCAAACTCTAAAATTGACAAGATAATTGACCGAACCTTCACGGTCTTCACATTGAGTTGATTTGGTGAACTGGGGATTTGTATTGTGTTTGATTGCTTGTGTGCTTGCTAGATCCTTCTGTGCATTTACGCCTTTTTCCCCATATTTTTTGACTTGACCACTCGTGCTCTCCCGATCCTGTCTTTGTTTTGGAGATGGCCGACTGGAGTTATTTTAATCCGATCTTCACGGATACCTCGTACTCTCCAGACGGTCCACCTTCCTTTTTCCGGGAGGACTTTCCTCTTGATTTTTATGCATACCTGCCTAATCTATTATTTCAGGAATCAGAGGACTTTGATTTTCACCCACCCTCATTCAACCCACCCGATCCTGGGATTTTGGAGTCACCTTTCATGATTTCCACACTTGAAAAACTGAACTAGATGATGGAGCATATGAATTCGAGGATTAGCAACCTATTTAACATAAATACGAGCCAAAAAACTGCTCCACTATTTGAGGATATTGATTCACTTGAGGATAATCATGAGAGCTTACAATCGCCCAAAATACAAAAAATGAGAAAACTTTAAAAATCCAGAAAGATTCTGGGAGACAAATATTGATTCATTTTGTGAGGAGAGGACCCAAATGCCAGATCATTTACCCACACATCTATTCACATCATGTCCCAACCTTGACCCCGAGGATTCCATTATACAGACTGCTCTTGGCAATCCTCATGTAAATGCTAATTCCGACCTCCTCCCTTGTATGGATGAGGTCCAAAAATTCAAAAAAATGTTGACTAAACCCGAAGTGGTGGCCACCCTTCATGAGATCATTAAAGCCCCACTTCAACATGCCATGACAGATTTATCTACTCCTCGACACAAGAAAAGAAAGCGAAGGAGAAGATCTGAGCGTCACATCTTGACCATGGCCACTGCCTACGCCATCTCTCACCGTCTGTATTTAAAGAAAGGGAACACGGCTACACCTCTTGTGAGTTGCTCCATATCTGACTATTCTTGTGATATCTCTCTCCTTGATGGCGATTCGTCAATCAATATAATACCCTTCTCTATCGTACAGTCTCTTCATCTTGGGCCTCTCAAGAAAACCAGGATGACAGTTCAATTTGTTGATGGATCTATCAAGAGACCGAAGGGTATTCTAGAAAGCACTGTCATTCTCATTCAGGGCATGAATTTCACTTCAGATTTTGTTGTAATGCCCATGGAGACCACCCCTGTGGAACACCCTCCAATCGTCCTGGGATGACCTTTCCTCGCCTCTGCAGGAGCCTTTATTGATTATGGTTCAGGAGATATTCGCTTCTGTTCTGATTTAGGGAGCGATGTGTTAATCACTACACCCACTGCTGACCAGAGACCTCCATCCCATGAGAACCCGCCTGTGTTAGCCATCCCCAAGGAATTTGACCTCGATGATAATATCAGAGATTCTTGTTATACGTTGGATGAAAAGGAAACCCAGGAATCCCTCTTCAAGAAGGAAGACTCGAAAAGCATAAACCTTGGAGTTCCCCCTTCTAATATGTGGCGATACATTGATGACATCCGCGGAATTTACATGATAGACACCTTAGAGAGGAAGGCAGAATCTGAGACTAGACATGACATACATGATTTGACTACTTTCACTGATGAGTCCGTTCCTATTCACCCTGATTCAGATGAGATCGACCAGGCCAAATTTGATTTGATTGCTTTTATAAAGGAATTTGGGCCTTTTGATAAAGATGATGATCTGGTAGAGGCTCGCCAGGCTGAAACTGATCCTACTTTTTCTGATAATGATTTCGAGCCATTTTACTTTGATATTTGTGAGACTTCTCAGGCAGGACATGACCATACTACTTCCAATAATCGATTTATGCCTTCACAATCTGAAACTGCTGAGGATACATTCTTGGTCGATTCTACTCAGTTTATGTCTAATGATGATCCCAATATCGACCTACACCTTGTCAAATCCATACCTCTGTGATCCTGCAAGAAGGTTCGCTTTCGACCTTCTTGACCTTTGTACATCCACTCCTCTTGTATATATGTTCGTTTCACTCTTTCTTCTCCCGTTTTATCACTCACCTCTTTTTCTGTGTGTGTGTGTGTATGCTATACTTAGGATGTGCTTTGTCCTAAGTATAGGGGGTGAATGATTTGTGTTGTTCATATTCGTCCTGTTCATCACTCTTGTTGTTGCCTATACTTAGGTATACTCTACCCTAAGTATAGGGGGGTGATGTTGTTCATATCGTGTCTTTTTATTTTTGAGTATGCACATTCTCTTCATCGGTTTTCCCCTTTTGTACACTCTAGTATACTTAGGATTACTTGATCCTAAGTATAGGGGGGGATCACCAACTTCTCTTCTTTTTATCTTTTCTTTGAGTCGTTGTAGCATAGGAGTCTTTTCACTTTTCTATACTTAGCACGAGTTATGTCTTCCTTTTTCGCTCTCCGATCACTATGAGGACATAGTTCGAGCTAAGTATAGGGGGTGTCGTATATATTGTATATATACTTTAGACATAACTCGTACTTTTAAATACATTTATTTGGGGGGTTATGTGTATAATTTTGTAAAATCCACGTGTGTAAAAAAACAAAAAAAAACCAAAAAAACCAAAAAAGCAAACCAAAAAAAAACAAACAAACAAAGGAAAAAAATCTTGTATATACTTGTACATTTTTATTACTAACCTTTTTTTTCCTTAAAAAACCACGAAACCAAAAATCTATAAAAACTTGCATAATTAAAAAAAAACCTTTCTTTTACATCTGCATTTTCCTCCAAAAATCCATAAAAAGTTCAAAATTATAAAATTATTTAAAAAGAAATGTTCTTTTTACATGTGCATCATTTCTTTTAAAAAAACTCTTTGCATTGTTCATATTTTGCATTTACATGTGCATTTTTCAAGATAGTATTGGCATTTAAACTTGTTTGGAATAAATTTGAAGAATGGAGCATAGTTGGACCTTAATCCACCTAATTCTCATAGGATCTTCACCGAGAAATAGGATTTCAGAAGCTTCAGGTCTTTGACTTAATTCTTTGAGTTCCACATGATAATGTGCAGCGTTTGACTCTTAGTGTCTAACCGGGTATCTTCATTATGGGTATAACTCTGGAATAGGGAATCAATTTGTACTCTTACACTATGCAGTTAGCTCAACTCAGACGGGATGTTGGAAGACTATGTGAGTTTCTTTTCTAGTAGCATGGAAATCTAAAGACCGGAGTACGGGTTAAAATAAAGCTTCGAAAATGGGATGGACGACTGGGCACAATTTTTTCTAAGACCCCAAAACTTGTACGGAAACAAAAAGATTTTATATCTGTTGGGGCACAACAAGATCCAAGCAGAAACACCAAAAATCCAAATACAAAGAAGCCACTACCAAATAAATATCTAATAAAAAAGGTCCAAGCTTCAAGGAAACCCGCAGATCTTGGTGGAGACTCGGCTACACTGGCCAGCTTCACAAGGAGAGGTGACTACACTGGCCACCCTCTAGTTCTTTTCTCCTTCTTCTAACTTCTCCCCCAATTCGATTGTGAACACAACGCGATAGACCTTAGAAGGAAATACCTGAATCCCCGAGGACCGAGTTACTGGAGAGGAGATTTGCATGGTAGTCCGGCATTCTGGATGGGAAGAGCTAAAACCTTTTACACACATGAGTCGATTGTTCAATATTCATAGGGTGTGCTTGGGAAGAGGATTGATCTAAGATGACTTCTGAGCCGAAACTGTGACAATGATGTGTAGAACTTGAAGGTTGTCGATTTTAAAATTCTAAGTCTCATCGAAGTTCCGACACACTAATAATCCAAAGGTCCGACAGAGCTCCAAACTACAATTTTATGAAGATAAGTTTAATACTCAATATTGTCCTACTTTCTTTATTTTCCCTTTATTTTTCTTTTTCTCCACTTATTCTTTCAAATTAGTGTTTGCTAAGGGACTAGCAAAGGTAAAGCATAAGGGGATGACTCGTATATGTAGAGAAAACATCAAGGTCACTTAACACTAGATGATATGATAGAAAGAGATCAGGCTTTTAGAAAATATCTTAAGGTGAGATGTACACCTACAGGGGTTAACAAAAAGAACTCAAGCAAAATAAAGAAGCATATCCTCTCCATTGGTACATCTCATTTAATCAGAAATGAACTTCTAAGGAATAAGAGAGACGTGGGTGTAGGAAGATCAATAAAATCAAGTTTTCTGGAACTCTATTAGACAACGGTTGTTCTATCAATCACATGCCCACCATACTTTATGAACATCTTAATCTGGGACCTCTTAGGAAGTCAAGAGTTGTACTTCAATTTGTTGATACATCAACTAAGATACCCAAGGGAGATATTAGGAATGTTGTAATCAATATCAAGAGATAGAATTATCCAGTGGATTACACTCCTTGACATGGATGTCCCTAGGAATTGGAAAGATTTCCCAGATGATCTTAGGGAAGCCCTTCCTTAGGACAACAGGAGCCCTATTTGACTATACCTTGAACTAGAAATGAATCAAACTAGATTCTAGAGACCTTATACAGAATCAAGCACCGAGTTAGGAACTTCCGAGATAGAGGTAGATTGTAACACAATAATAACAGTTGGGCCTTAGAGACAGAACCCAACCGTAGTCATAGAATCACTCTCATCGGGAGAGGACATTATCGATCAGTTAGTCTGCCAACTCAATCAAGAAAACACCCTCTGTGCATCATCCTACACTTTTGGAGACTCAGATGTCTATGTAGACATGTCAGTCCCATATCTTCTAGAACAATCCCGAAGGAAAACAGGTCGGACACGACTTTCACCAAAATACAACACATATCTAGTGATCCGAACCCCAAAGCCATTCAGTTGGTGGAAGATGAAGTTACATAAGATCCATCCACAACACAACCAGGCTTAGTAGTGATAGAGACAGATTTTTTGGATGATATTGATATACCCGAGCTCAAACCATTGCCCCCTACTCTCAAATATGTCTTCCTTGCGGGATCTAAGGGAATATTTCTAGTCATCGTCAGTTCACATCTGACTGAAGAGAAGGAAATCCACATGCTAAGAGTATTAGAGAAAAATGCAAAGCAATAGGCTGGAGATTGTCGGATCTCTAAGGGATTAACCCAACTCTTTGCTCACACCATATATACCTTGAGGACAATGCTAAACCCTCCCGTGAATTCCAGCGTAGGCTGAATCCAAATTGGTTAAGACTGAGATAGAAAATGGTGTAGAGCATGATTCATTTATCCCATCTCAAACTCCAAGTGGGTGTCACCTTTTCACGTAATCCTAAAGACGTTGGAGCTCCAAATGTCACCAACGAGGAGGGATAGGATATCACGACACAAGTACCCACTTCATGGCATGTCTGTGTAGATTACAGATGCCTGAATGCTGCAATGAAAAAGGTTCACTTCCCACCTCCATTTATTGATAAGATTTTGGAGAGTTTGGCAGGTAATACTTTTGCTTTCTAGACGGGTACTCGTGCTACAATCAAGTAGCCATCGCCCCTGAGGACCAGTAAAAGACAACATTCACTTGTCCCTTTGGTACTTACACCTTCAAGCGCATGCCTTTTGGGCTATGTAACACCCCTAGTACTTTTCAGCGGTGCATGATTATAGTATTTGCTAAAATGGTTGGAGATTTCCTGGAAGTGTTTATGGGTAACTTCTCGATCCATGGTGATTCATTCAATGATTTTCTCGCACTCCTGGACCGAGTCCTTGAGAAATGTAGGGAGGTTAATTTGGTTCTCTCCTGGGAGAAAAGTAATTTCATGGTAAAGGAGGGCATCATGTTGGGGCACATTGTCTCCAAGAAGGGATTGGAGGTTGACCCAACCATGGCGGATGTGATCAAGAAACTCGAACCACCAACCGACGACAAGCAAGTACGGTCTTTTACAAGGCATGTTGGATTTTATCAAAGATTTATGAAGGATTTTTCAAAAATTGCCCGACCGTTGATCGAGCTCTTAGGGAAAGACACTGAGTTCATTGCAGATCATAACTGTCTTGGGGCCTTTGAGCTGCTAAAAAAGAAGATTATGGAATCTCCCATCCTACAAGACCTATTGGTCTTTTTACTTTGAGATCATGATGATTTGACTCTATAGCCGAATCAGTTGGTGCCTAGTACTTCAGAGACAGATCCATCCATTATCAGTATGGAGCCAGAGTTGATTGAGCCAGGTGTTCTTAATGACCACACTTTACTTGAGCTCAAACCATTAGCCACCACACTGAAATACACCTTCCTTGCGGGCCTACCTCAGAAGTTCCCGATCATTATCAGTTCTAGCTTGACAAGAGAACAAGAATATCACTTGCTAGATATTCTTGAAAAGAACTGCAAGGCCATAGGCTGGAGCATGTCTGATCTTCACGGGATTAACCCCGCTTTGTGATCACACCATATTTACTTTGAGGAAGGTGGTAGAGCATCTCAAGAGTTCCAGCGTAGGTTGAATCCAAACTTACGAGACGTGGTAAAGAAGGATATTGAAAAATGGTGTGATGCGGTGTTTTATCTCATCTATGATTCCAAGTGGGTGGCACGATTTCATGTAGTCCCTAAAAGGCGGGACTTCAGACAATCACCAACTAAAATGAAGAGGAGATTGCGACGTGAGTACCCACATCATGGCATGTCTATGTGGATTATAGATGCTTGAATGTTGCAACGAAGAAGGATTATTTCCCCTTGCCCTTCATAGACCAGATCCTAGAGACTTGCACGGAAAGAATTCTTCTACTTTCTAGATGGGTACTTAGGCTATAACCAAGTAGCCAACGCTCCCGAAGACAAGGAAAAGACCACCTTTACATGTCCATTTGGTATGCATGCATTCAGGCGCATGCCCTTTGGGTTATGTAATGCACCGAGGACTTTCATGCAATGCATGATAGCGATATTTACCGAGATGGTGGGCGATTTCCTGGAGGTCTTCATGGATGACTTCTCGATCCACAACGACTCATTTGATACTTGTCTATCTCATTTGGATCAAGTCCTCAAAAAGTGTAGTGAGGTAAATGTTGGACATGCGAGCCCACGGCGAGCCATTATGCAATAAATGTTATTGCAATTCACTCCTTAATCTGAAATAAAGAGTACATAGTTTGCATAATAGGTCCCTTAGTGCAATTAGGGTTATGTACCATGGCCATCTTAATGATCATACAGTTGTTGATTCAATTATTGAATCATAGAGGCTGGTGCTTAGATGAATATCTAATGAGTTAGATTGAGGACTCATCAAGCACCGTCAAATGATTATTAAGAGATGATCTCCAGCATGAGTAGGAGATGGCAATCCTTTCTCAGTTAGGCTGATATCTGATCGACTTCTTGATGTAGGTCCTCTGCATAGGAATAGAGATTCGGAGGTGTCAGATTAGTTAGGTCAAAGAGTTGACTTAATGAGATCGAGATAACCGAAGTCCTATATCATATGCTGTCATGGTATAGGCACACATACTCTGACCGGAGACAGATGTGTTACTATATGTCTGAGTATGTACATTTGGCAGACCAATAGGTTGATGACCTAATCAAGGTCTATACACCGGCGCGCTAGTGTGCATATAAGGGCATATGAGTAATACGATCTCTCAAAGGGATCATACAGGTTCACTACTGAACCGGAAGACATGAGCTCACTCATGAGATATTGGGAAGAATCAAATTCCGTGCGCACGGTCGTCTCGTTTTGGAAGCTTGACTGAATTTGTTGGTTTGATATATACTTTTGGAAAGTATATGATCAAGACCTAGGTATGATATATGCTTTTGGAAAGTATATGATCAATACCGACTCCCAATGATCGAATGAGAAACCTACTGATAAAACCATGAAGTAGACAGTATAAAGTTGATCCAATACTTCGGGTTTAATCTGAGTTTTTCAGTATGCAGGATGTACAGGTATTAGGAATACCTGAGGGTGATGTGATCATAAACGATTGTATAACCATGACGCTTCCATTCCTAGGGAGTGATGAAACGGGTATGGATTTTAGTGACTCCTCTCAGTAGAGAAGTAATCTTATCTTTGTCCAATTATTGGACATTGATCTGAATATGATTCACATGCAATGAGAAGATTAGATTTGCGGTCTTGATTTAATCAAGCATCTATGGGAGGCCCGCGATCTGGATTTGAGATATGATCTCAATATCCATGTCACTATACGTGGAACAATACAATCTCCCTGTCCTTATCTCCAAGTATCTGCGGAGAAAGCGCATTATCCTTGAAGGAGTTCATGGATAATTCTATTGTTGATTTATGTATCTGAGCATTGAGGAAATGGATAATTAAATGTGATTTAATTATCATGATTAATATGAATTCGATTCATATTATAAAGAGAGTTGTCTTAGATAATTAAATATGATTTGATTATCAAAGATGTAAATAATGTGAATATGATTCATGTTATTTGAGAACAAGAGAATAGAGATCCAAGATGATTAAATGTGATTTAATTATCATGGATATGAATAATGTGGATAGCAATATCCATATTAGTCATATATATTATAAATGTGATTTATAATATATAAGAGAGAGCTATTTGTAATTTACATTTGTTAATTAAATGTTAATGTGAATTGGATTCACATTGGACATTGAATTGAAAATGTAATTTACATTTTATTTTGGGTTGTGAATATGATTCACAATTTTTTCAATGGCAAGATTGCAATGTCTACAAAATAATTGTGAATTATTTTTGTAGAATAATTTGCAACATAAGTTGTTACAAATAATGGAGATTACATAAAAGATGAAATAGCCACCTTCCTAATGGAGGAGGGTGGACGGCCACCACTCCCATTAGGAAAGGGAGGCCGTCCCCCCTCTCCACATGGAAGGAGGCTTTCTATCCTTTCATTATCTCCATGTATTGATGATTTAATTTTGTGATTAAATTGTGTTGATTTATCAACATATATTTAATTTAAATTAAATTAATTGTTGTTGGTTTTACCAACACAAATCTTAGCGATTAAAAGAAACACAATCAATGAGAGCCATTGGATTTTTGTTGGCCCATGGATTGAGATCCATGGATCCCAAAACCCTATAAATAGAGAGGCATACCCATGCTCTCTCTTTACACAAAATGCTTGAGAAGCATCTCTCTCTCTCTTTCTCTCTAGACGTCAGCCCTCTCTCCCTCTCATGGCCGTCCACCATGGATACCATGGAGAGGTTCTCCGTCGCCGCATCATCGTCGTTATGCTGCCCGATCGTCTGCTCGTGGATCTCCGTCTCCTTCGGTGTGCCTCGCTCGTGAAGAAGACGACGAATCTCGTGTGTCGAGATCAGGAGATCCGCCGCTTGGATCTTCAACATGGATTGCGAGAAGCACGCGGTTCATCCCCGCGCTCGCAAGCGTCTCCTCCGTCGGATCGGACTTGAGACAGGAGGTCTCTTTGTTTAGAGACTCGATGGCAACCACGCTTCAAGAGGTAATCCTATTACTTGTTTGTGGTTTAGACGAAATGATTCGAGAAGTGTTCTTGGATCATGTAGTTTCGTCGTATAAAATTTTTAAATTCCGCTGCATCGAGCAACTAGTCCGACTAGTCGCTCCTTGTCGTATTCGATACGACGCACACGCTTCCGTGTTGAGCTTGAGGATCAAACCATATCCTTCAAGTGGTATCGGAGCCTTAGGTCGACGGTTTCGAATATGATTCGCTAACCGAGGACGACTTGGGTTCGTTATGGTCGCGAAAGTTTTTATCGCATTTGATTTCGCAGATCTGTTTAGTAAATAATTTCGGCCATGTTTAAAATGTTTAAGCACGAATTATTTGCTTGGATTTTGTTCCCCATTAAATAAGGAAACCATAGGATCTGAGTTTGCGTAAATCGAATTTCGTTTGCTCTAGATATGGTTGTTTTGATGAACATGTATTCACTGTTACGGGAACTGCGAATCTTAACGTAATTAAGGAGTTAATTACTATATAGAGACGCCTCGAAATGCATGCAAATCACATAGGTTCTGTTGTAAATCAAGTTAGCAAACTGTAAAAACTTACTTTGCTTAATTTGGATTTAAATTGATTGAGATATGCTAATTTTAGTAAGTAGGGGTCACTGCTGAAATTACTTTCCTAATCAAGAACCATGTGATTATCAATTAGTGAAATTAATTGTTAATTTCATGAAATAATTATGGAAAATATTTGAGAAATATTGGAAAATGATTATTTCCTTAATTGACTTGGCCTCAACCAATTAATTGATTAGATGTGATCTAGATCATAATTGGAAACACAATCATCAAACTCCTTGCTTGAATAGGATTGGGAATTTGTCTAGCAAATTTCCTTATAATCAAAATTGTTTTGATTAATATATGGTATAATTTCGGTTGAAGAACCGATGATCATCTCAAGTACAAATTAATCAATTTGGCATTATCCTTTCCCGAGGCAGATATGGTGTCTAGTCGGGGATCGCTGGGGTAGCGGGTTGTAACGTATGCGGTCCGTCCCACTCCTGCTGGTACTGGCCATGACAACGGGTAGGGCCGGGATAATGTCCGAGGGATTAAGATGTATTTTTCTGATTATTAAAATACGAATTAATACGTACTTTGAAGATAATACCATATATATTCAAGTAAGACAATCAAGTTTGATTGATTGAATTGGATTGATAATTAATTTAATATGATTAAGTTAATTATGTCCAATAAAAATACTCTAATATGATTAGAGTTGATAATTCCCTTGGAAGAATTAATTATATGAATGTGATTCATAGAAAGTAATTTAATTTGAATAAGATATGGAGGATCACATAAGTGACATCCATGGTCTCCCGTCAAGGCGAAGGGTTTCGTCGCCATATATTATATATGGGAGACGCCTGTCCGAAGTGACAGCCCCTGCATATGATCCATTTGGATCGGGCTCGTCGCTTCTCGAAAGAGTAAGGATGTATGCGTAGTGACCCCAATATCGGGTACTCATATTATTGGGGCGACATTGGATTGCGCATAGTGAGTTGTATTCCTGTTAACGGTTGGTTCAATTAATGACGGGTCAACATCACCTTAGGGGTGGTGGGCCCGGGTATTAAAGACCGAATTGGGAGATGCAAGTTGGACTTGCAAGGTGGAATGTGTTCCCGCTTCTTTTTATCCGAGTTGTAGGTTCTCATATTATTGGGATGCAACAAAGATAAGGAAGGAGATCCCAGATATTGCTTGAGATATAATGGTAAGTATATCTCTTACATTGAAAGTGATTAAGGGAATGAACTTTCATTGTTGACATAGCAAGACAACTTTGATATAAAATTCCTAATTCAAAGTAAAACATGTATATATATAAATATATACCCTTTTGCAAATTACTTATTTCAGATAATCCTTCATTAAACCCACTCAATGTTATACTCAATAATAACCAGTAAAATATCATGGATTGGACTCATGATCCAGATATTGTACTTGCAGTTGGACACATAATGTATGTGGTTGCAATGTGCAAGTCTCCTCATAATAATGAGGAATTATGATTAATAAGACAATAGGACTAAAACCCTAGGGTTTGTATGTCTCTATAAGTCTTGATCTTATCGAATGTACTTTTAAAGTGACATGTCAATAATTATCGTAATTATAAATTAATCCTTATAAAATTCGAAGAAGATGTTCTGGCATACATATGTACTCTCGACATTTAATCATGAATGATGTGGTTCTCTGCATCATGCAGAATGGTGGCTCTATAAGAGATGATGTATTTAAATTGTTTGAGTACCTACCTGAACCAATATTTTAAGAGTCTAGATGGATGTAGATACGATGAGTGTCATCATTCTACTATCTATACTCTAGTCATTCATGAAGCTTCATAATATTCATATTATACGAACTTAAATGAAGCTTGTATAAATGTTGAAATGCTCTTATATTGAAAATTTTGATTTTAAGATAAGAGATCCTTGGTCTTGAGCAATAGTTGCTTATAGACAAAAGGGAGCGCAGTGGAAGCATGGGTTGGACCCACGTAAGAGGTATAGTCAAAGAGTTGACTGTACTTCTGTGACTTCCATATGACATCCAAAGAGTTGGATGAATGCCAATACTGCAATAAATTAATGTGTTGATAGTATGGCTATCAAATCTATCTAGAATCCTTAGAAAAGGAATCGGATAGTACATCAGAAAAACTACATATAATCATTGAAATTGACTTACTTATTTGATAAGATAAAGTCTAATAATTATATCTCAATCTTCTAATGACACTTGCAATTGGTTGCATCTGTATTAGAATATTAGAAATTTGATCTTAAGGTTTAATGGTCATCCATGTTGGAATTGATGCAATTGTTGCAATAATTTCCACTGGATGAATAGACTTCATATTTTCAGTGGGAGCCCTTAATCTTAGAGAATGTTTCTATGACCTAGATATTAGAATACACTCATTGTTTATTTCTAAATGTTGGGAATAAACATGAAATCTGGAATAGACCTATCATAAAGAGTTATGATGGAGATATTTCAGATAGTAATCTTACATCTAGTGGACTCCACTAAATTAGAAAATTAATGAATGGTTCATTAAGATTTCTAATACTGAAAATTAAACCTTTAAAGATCAATAGGAGGATAAAGATCATTTGACAATGAACTGACATAATGTTTTGGACATATGTCTGTTAATGAGATCAATGGACAAGTAAGAGATGAAACTTTAGAATGTCTAAAATTTCAAAACTTGCATACTTATGAATATTGTATTCTAAGTAAAATGTCCAATACACCCTTCCTTGGGAAAGGTGTAAGATGTTAAGGTATTCAAGATCTCATACATATTGATGTATGTAGATCATTTATATCATAGTAAACATTATGGATATGTGATATCTGTTAATGATTATGTATGATATGAGATTTCTTCTCTTCACCTAAGAAATCTTTGAAATGTTCAAAGATTTCACATTTTTGGTTTAGAACCAAAGTTTGAAGGAAGATGAGATGAATTTGATCTAATCAAGGTAGCTTGTACCTATTAGATGAATTCATGGAATACCTTGTGGAGATGTGAATATCATTCCTATCTCAATCCTCCTAATGAACCTTAACTCAATAGAGTTGTAGGGAGATACAATTGATCATGTGTGACATGATTTAATCAATGATTAATCCTAGCATAATTATCTCTTAGTTTCCAAGGTATATATGTAGTAGAGACTACATTATATACATAATAAGGTTCCATGCATGAAAGCTGGAATCTATCACTAGAGAGTGCTACTTCATTAGGAAAATAAAGGATAGTATTGTATACCTACTTTATGACCATGAGATTCTTAAAAGATCTCATCTCTGAGAATGTGATTCTTAGAGGATGACTCTCTTAAGAATCAAGATAAAATGAAGTGAAGGAACTCATTTAATCTTGAAAAGATAATGAGGCTCCTGAAATTGGAAACTAAAAGGACAATTAAAGATGAAACACTAATACCTCTTCAAATGAGTTTGAGGATGTATTCCATGTGAAAATGATCAGACTTCATGTGATGAAGCTCCAGAGGATCATGGCATGGAAAGATGGATGTTAGCAATAAAAGTCTAATATAGACTTCATATACAAGTGTTGTATATGGACCCTCGAGGATCCACCTATATGGGTAAGACCCATTAAGGTGTAAATAGATCTTCAAGAGAAAGAGGAAACCTGATAAGAAGGTAGAGACCTTCAAAGCACGGTTCGTAGCCATGAGCTACACACCAAAGAGAAGACATCGCTTGCGATGAGACTTCCTCTCCAGTGACCTTGCTTTAACCCATCAGAACATTGCTAACTATAGCTACACAACTTGACTATGACATCTTCATGATGTGAGTCAAGATTGCATTCCTCTATGAATACCTCTCTGAGGATATTCATATGAAGTATCCCCAGGGCTTCATGGTTGAGGAAAGCAAGGTGTGCAAGCTAAAGAACTCCATCTTTGGACTCAAATAAGCTTCATGTAGTTGGAACATAAGATTTGATGAAATTATAAATGTTATGATAAAATCTTGATGGACCATGTGAAGCTTAGTGGGAGTGCCATTGTATTCATCGTGCTAAATGTAGATATTATCCTAATCATTTGGAATGATCTAAGGATGATGATAATAAATGTTTTATAATCTGGTTATCCCATACCTCGAGATATGATCTCAAAGATACCTCTTAGATCTTAGTTCTGAAGTCATTCAGAAGCAAAGAGAAGAGGGTATTGGGACCGTCACATTAGTAATACACCTTGGACTTATTCCATTTTCTGGAAAATTCCAAGAGAGTCTTCCTTCCCTTAAGATGTGGTAGTGACCTGTCTAAAGGGATAGCACCTCAAAGAGTTGAGGAAGTAAAAGCCAGAACTGCTTGCACTTGTGCATCAGTTACGCGAAGCTGAAGTGTATGCTAGATGTGTACAAAAGCCATATGTCTGCCATGCAATGGGAATAGTAAACTGTTACTAATCCTACTCTAGAAATAAAACACTTGGTTGCAGTAATAACAATATCTTCAAAGATGATGAAACTTAGAGATAGTGATCTCAAAAAGGTTTAAGACCTTGTAGATAGTGATCTATAAGGGTCTTAACTGTAGATACCTTAGGAGATAGAGATCTCCAGGAATGAAGGTATTCTAATAAGGATTATGGGAATACAGGTTATGATAATTAATAAGATGTAATGTCAAGGACACTATAACCAACAAAATTGAGTATCAGTTGCATGAGATGCAACATTCACATTGGATGCGAGCACTGTTACTAGGAGATATGCAAGTGCCGTAAAAGGACTTGGCGTAGTCTCTTGGGAACGGAGTGACTAATCAGCTTACCTAGCTATTTTCTAAATAGCCTATGATTGTCACATGAGTGTGGGTTTAAATGATTAGCCCATTAATGGCTCTTTGGGCTAGTGGGAGATTGTTGGACATGCGAGCCCACGGCGAGCCATTATGCAATAAATGTTATTGCAATTCACTCCTTAATCTGAAATAAATAGTACATAGTTTGCATAATAGGTCCCTTAGTACAATTAGGGTTATGTACCATGGTCATCTTAATGATCATACAGCTGTTGATTCAATTATTGAATCATAGAGGCTGGTGCTTAGATGAATATCTAATGAGTTAGATTGAGGACTCATCAAGCACCGTCAAATGATTATTAAGAGATGATCTCCAGCCTGAGTAGGAGATGGCAATCCTTTCTCAGTTAGGCTGATATCTGACCAACTTCTTGATGCAGGTCCTCTGCATAGGAATAGAGATTCGGAGGTGTCAGATTAGTTAGGTCAAAGAGTTGACTTAACGAGATCGAGATAACCAAAGTCCTATATCATATGCTGTCATGGTATAGGCACACATCCTCTGACCGGAGACAGATGTGTTACTATATGTCTGAGTATGTACATTTGGCAGACCAATAGGTTGATGACCTAATCAAGGTCTATACATCGGCGCGCTGGTGTGCATATAAGGGCATATGAGTAATACGATCTCTCAAAGGGATCATACAGGTTCACTACTGAACCGGAAGACATGAGCTCACTCATGAGATATTGGGAAGAATCAAATTCCGTGCGCACGTTCGTCTCGCTTTGGAAGATTGACTGAATTTGTTGGTTTGATATATACTTTTGGAAAGTATTTGATCAAGACCTAGGTATGATATATGCTTTTGGAAAGTATATGATCAATACCGACTCCCAATGATCGAATGAGAAACTTACTGATAAAACCATGAAGTAGACAGTATAAAGTTGATCGAATACTTCGGGTTTAATCTGAGTCTTCCAGTATGCAGGATGTACAGGTATTAGGAATACCTGAGGGTGATGTGATCATAAACGATTGTATAACCATGACGCTTCCATTCCTAGGGAGTGATAAAACGGGTCTGGATTTTAGTGACTCCTCTCAGTAGAGAAGTAATCTTATCTTAGTCCAATTATTGGACATTAATCTGAATATGATTCAGATGCAATGAGAAGATTAGATTTGCGGTCTTGATTTAATCAAGCATCTATGGGAGGCCCGCGATCTGAATTTGAGATATGATCTCAATATCCATGTCACTATACGTGGAACAATACAATCGCCCTGTCCTTATCTCCAACTATCTGCGGAGAAAGCGCATTATCCTTGAAGGAGTTCATGGATAATTCAATTGTTGATTTATGTATCCGAGCATTGAGGAAATGGATAATTAAATGTGATTTAATTATCATGATTAATATGAATTCGATTCATATTATAAAGAGAGTTGTCTTAGATAATTAAATATGATTTAATTATCAAAGATGTAAATAATGTGAATATGATTCATGTTATTTGAGAACAAGAGAATAGAGATCCAAGATGATTAAATGTGATTTAATTATCATGGATATGAATAATGTGGATAGCAATATCCATATTAGTCATATATATTATAAATGTGATTTATAATATATAAGAGAGAGCTATTTGTAATTTACATTTTTTAATTAAATGTTAATGTGAATTGGATTCACATTGGACATTGAATTGAAAATGCAATTTACATTTTGTTTTATATTGTGAATATGATTCACAAATTTTTCAATGGCAAGATTGCAATGTCTACAAAATAATTGTGAATTATTTTTGTAGAATAATTTGCAACATAAGTTGTTGCAAATAATGGAGATTACATAAAAGATGAAATAGCCACCTTCCTAATGGAGGAGGGTGGACGGCCACCACTCCCATTAGGAAATGGAGGCCGTCCCCCCTCTCCACATGGAAGGAGGCTTTCTATCCTTTCATTATCTCCATGTATTGATGATTTAATTTTGTGATTAAATTGTGTTGATTTATCAACATATATTTAATTTAAATTAAATTAATTGTTGTTGGTTTTACCAACACAAATCTTAGCCATTAAAAGAAACACAATCAATGAGAGCCATTGGATTTGTGTTGGCCTATGGACTGAGATCCATGGATCCCAAAACCCTATAAATAGAGAGGCATACCCATGCTCTCTCTTTACACAAAATGCTTGAGAAGCATCTCTCTCTCTCTTTCTCTCTCGACGTCAGCCCTCTCTATCCCTCTCATGGCCGTCCACCATGGATACCATGGAGAGGTTCTCCATCGCTGCAGCATCGTCGTTATGCTGCCCGATCGTCTGCTCGTGGATCTCTGTCTCCTTCGGTGCGCCTCACTCGTGAAGAAGACGACGAATCTCGTGTGTCGAGATCAGGAGATCCGCCGCATGGATCATCAACATGGATTGCGAGAAGCACGCGGTTCATCCCCGCGCTCGCAAGCGTCTCCTCCGTCGGATCGGACTTGAGACAGGAGGTCTCTTTGTTTAGAGACTCGATCGCAACCACGCTTCAAGAGGTAATCCTATTACTTGTTTGTGGTTTACACGAAATGATTCGAGAAGTGTTCTTGGATCATGTGGTTACGTCATATAAAATTTTTAAATTCCGCTGCATCGAGCAACTAGTCTGACTAGTCGCTCCTTGTCGTATTCGATACGACGCACACGCTTCCGTGATGCGCTTGAGGATCAAACCATATCCTTCAGTAAATATGGTGCTCTCTTGGGAAAATAGCTATTTTATGGTTCGAGAGGGTATTGTGTTGGGGTATGTCATCTCAAAGAGGGGAATGGAGGTTGACCCTGCCAAGGTGGATGTGATCAAGAAACTTCAACCACCAACCAACATAAAGCAAGTGTGGCATTCCTTGGGCATGTTGGTTTTTATCGCAGATTCATATTGAACTTCTCAAAGATTGTTCGACCTCTAACAAAGCTCTTAGGAAAAGACACAGAGTTCATTGTTGATCACATGTGTCTCGAGGCCTTAGAGCTCCTGAGGGGGAAAATCATGGATGCTTCTATTTTACAGGCCCCAGATTGGTCTCTTCCTTTTGAGATCATGACATATGCTTCAAACTTTTCCATTCACAGGGGAACTTCCCATGTTTCCTCCCCTCCTTTTCACGGCCTCTCTCTATCACATCTTCTTCTTTATGTCTTCTTTCCTCAACCATTTCCTCTTCTTCAATACCTCCACCACTGTCGCACTCATGCATCTCTGCCTTCTACCTGTGGTTGAGCCTCCTGGCCGCACAACCATCGAGTCCAGCTGCCAACCGCCTCACTTGGCCAGCAAGCTTCAGCAGCCCATGCCGTCTTCCAACCCGCAACGTGCGGCTTTGTCACCCCTACGCCATCGCTCACCCGTGGGCTACCACCATCTCCACCTCGCGCAGTTGTACTCACGCAGCCCTGACCGCCAGCATCCCTCCACTCTCGCACAATGCACCCCTGCGTGGAGCAAGCCCAGCACCCCCACGTCGGTGCACCGGCCTTCACCTGCACCGCAGCGTGCCTTGCGTAGCCACCACCACATCATGCCACCATGCACAATAGTCGCATCTCTGCCTTGTCGCTGCACCCCTGCGCAGTCACCAGCCGATCTCGATGTCCACCATTTCCGGCCAACGTCTCTGATGCCAGGTCGCGCCCCCTTGTCTCCCAACCAGCCTCCACCCACACTTCTAGATACGCGGTCGAAGTTGCGTATGTGCCTCCGCCTACGTGTGCCCCGGAGCATGCATGTTATTTCCACCTCACATGTGAGGCACATGAGGTTTGGAAGAATTGTGTCCCCCCCTTCAATATTCAGCCATTCACGCATCAGCAAAAAAGAGCACCTGTCCTAGAGGGATTTTTGCACTGAAGTCCCCTGCACTATCCAGAATAGCAAGATGGCCCTTGCCAGCTCATTCACGTGCAATGCACGTGCCAAGTGGAGATATTGTGCGAAGACCCTCTATTTTTTTTGGTAATTACACTTTCATCCTTTCTTTAATTTTATTTTAATTCTATTTTGCATTCATACCTGATGTTTGGACATTTATTTGAACAATCATTTCACATCATTTTTTTATTCCAAAAATATCATATTATAGAGCAACTCATTTTCTATCTAATGAATATTTATTACATTTTTGTGATCAATGGATTAGTTATTATAATTAATTTGGTGGAAACTTACGTAGTTTACCAATTTTATGCTATTAATTTGATATTTAATTATTCGCTGATCTAAAAAATCCCAAAAAATACATTGGTTAAAATAGTTGTATTCTACATTGTGCCCAAAAATCACATTATTTGTATGTGTGATTTTCTCAGAATAAATCATTTAATGATTGGATTAATTGATTTTAGTTAGCTGTAAACTCAAATTTTTAGGGTATATAATTTTTCCTGGATATATCACCATTAGATACATCTAGGATAATTTTATTTCCTGAAAATAAATTGGTTTGCTTTTTATTAAAATTAATTAACTGCTAACCACATTCCTTACATTATTTAATTCATAAATAATTCATTTTGAATCCAAAATTTCAAAAAAAATTAAAGTAGCATAATTTCATCACATTCCACATTCTGGCTAAGTTTGAAGATTTTTACACTTAATTTCTTCGTAATTTGTATTTTAGTCCCCAAACTTCGCTAAAATTACATGTCGCTCATTCATTGCATTTAAAAATATTAAAAAATACCTCTTTGAAAACCTAACCTCTAGATCAACTAAAAACCAACCTAAGGAGACAATGGCCTCTCGGAGTTCAACCTTGAATTTCCCAAGTAAAAAAAGTTGACTGCTTGCTTTAAGTGGGCTAATAATTACAATTACGATTTTATTAATCCAAATTTGCCTGACTGCAACGAACTAAATTAAATGTTAATTTTGCAAGATTAACAAGGATAATTAGGTTTTTTCAAATGGCACTGTTGCGAGGTGCATGACTTACGCTATTTTTAGAAAATCAAGTTTTTTGATTTTCCACCCCCGAGTAGTCTGACCCCAGGTCTTTCTTGTATTTATTTCTCCATTTTTTCCTCTCTCAATATTTTTCAGTTATTTATTTTTGTATATTTTTCTATGAACATCTAGTATTTGATCTTTTATTTTTCATGCGAGGTACTCGGTGGACTTGGAGCGACTTTCTTGGAAGCTGACACAACTTGAAGCAACCGGACACATTAAGAATTTAATTTTTGGAGAGAGAGTGTTCTTATTTAATTAAATTGCTCATTTCCAACGGTTCCCGATTGGGTTCTCGTGTGTGTAAAAAGACTGAACTTTTTCTATGGTGTGTCGGACATGTTTCACTCTCCGGTGTGGGTAGAGCCTGACTTGATCGGTAAAATCAGGATAGGCACACGATAGTGTAATTTCAAACTTGTTTGTGCCCTTCGTAATTTAGTACCATACATTCACTTCAATCATACACACCTTAGATCATTTTAACTTAGTCAAATTCAATTCACTTCTTCCCGCTAATTAGAACTATCTACTAAGTGCAGTTTCATCGCTTGCATTTCATATAGTGTAAAATTTTCAATTCTGTATTGCATCTCGCATGTAGAGCATAAGGATCACAGTAAGTCTTCTGAACAGGCATGAATGATTGATTTCATCGTTGCATCATCTTTTCTCGACTCCCTTTCCCTTGTTTTACAATTTAAGATTAAAGGAAATTGGGACTGATCGTTAGGCGTGCCTTGTGTGGTGGATTAAATTCAATGAAAGTCAAGCTTAAAATCAGGACTGCTAATACAACTTGAACCAAAAAATTTGCATTAAAACTGAAATTGTTTTGGGAGAATAACACTAGGATAGAGCCAAGCCATGATTTTCAGATTAATTACTGATTCTACAAAAATGATTAGCTACTTCTCAGTGAGGATCTATGGGTAGCCAGTAAACAATCCGGATTTCCTTAGCAGAGTAGGAGGTTTAGAGGACACTGCGTAAGGCTATGTGCTCATGTAACAAGTAGCCATATTCATACGATCTGCACTTACTCCCATACTGGCTGGTGCAACTAGTCTTAAGAGTCGGGCCAATCTTTAGGAAAATACAGGCACCTAATAACTCGTTAACTCTTTCAAAATTTGCATTTATCACTAACTAAAACAAACAAGATAATCTGGCTGAACCTTCACGACCAATCATCATTGAGTTGGTGAATTTGGGGTTTTCTTTGTGTTTGTAGTCAGGGGTGTGTGTTCACAGACTGCGCTCATAGTGACTGTCCAATCATTCCTCGTTTCACATTGTGTTATTGATTCAAACCTTTTGGCATAGAAAATGGCAGATTGAGGTGATTATTGCTCGGACTCCGCAAGTCTCTCGCTGACCTCTCCAAACCGACCATTCTCATAGGTTTAGGGACACCCTTCCCATGAATTCCCTTGGTTTCATGGACACTCTTCCCATGAGACTAAGGTCAATAATTCATTCTGCATTCTAAAGACTCATACCAACCCTCTCTTCTCTCACCACATCTAGGAAGACTCTCACCTTGATTCTTCTAGATCACCTTCTTTCTAATTTATTAATTCAAACCCTTTGTATTCCGAAGGTGAAGAAGACTAAGACAGCAAGATGCCTCCCAAGAAGAGCATGAATGATGAGGGAGATCATGCCACATTGAGGGACATCCTAGCCAGACTTGCACAAGCTGAGTAGAGAAAAGGATTACTCATGCAGGAGCTTGGACAGTTAAGAAATGAGTGGTGATCGATGAGAGATGCCTACAATCCCAGTGCTGCATAGAATGAGAACTGTCTTAGGCCGGTAGTACCGCTAGATGCTGGAGAATTAAAGCCTCACTTCTTGATACTCTTCCCTAAATTTTATGGAAATGTAATAGAGGAACCATACATGTTCCTACAAGAGTTTGAAATGGCATGTGACAAACTAGGACAACCTAGTATAGCACATGATTACATACGTCTTAGAGCCTTCCCCTTTGTTGTAGCAGACAAAGCTGCCTATTGGCTAAAGAATTTGGGGAGGGTAGTCACCACATGGGCTGCATTGAAGGACCTGTTCCTCAAGAAGTTGTACCACTTGAGTAGAACTAATCAGATGAGGTCTCGGATATCAAGTTTCACGCAAATGTCCCATGAGCCTTTCCACAAGGCATGGGAGAGATTCAAGGACCTTATTTAAAAATGCCTAGGTCATGATATTGATCGACCAATCTTAGTCCAGAACCTGTACAGTGATTTGACTTCTGAAGTCCAAGGATTGTTGAATGTTGTCTATGGAGGCTACTATCTGAACAAAGGAGCCTACGTGGTTTGGATGGTTTTAGATCAGATTACAGAGACCATTTGCATTAGATCATCAAGCATGGCTTATGATAAGCCACCTCCCTCTCGTGTATCTCTGGAGGTGGTGAGAACATCTGCCACCGATTTGGAAAATGACTTACTCCCCAGCATAGGGATGATCAGTAATAAGTTAACTAAGGTTGACCAGATCGAGAAGAAGGTGAGCGAAATATACAAGCTTACTGAATGGGAGAACCTCACGAAGCTTCGAAAATAGATGACAGAATTAGCTGATAGGGTATCTAAGATCAAGATACTTACCCTGCTAGCACCTCATACTCCCATCTACCGAGTGCACTACATTTAGGGGCAGTCCATGCATGGATCTTACATCACATGGACCCCATGTCAGCTTGAGGTCCATGAGAGCCAGTTCACGGAGATGACCATCAAGGCAGTCACCGAGGAGTCCTCACAAGTATTAGAAGTGAATGGGATCCGGTACACTAATGATCCCAATGCTACATAGCACCAGTAGCGGCAACATCCACAATAACACCCTCCGCCTCAATATCATTAGTTTCAAGCCCCTCAGCAGCAGAAGTACCCTCAGCAGTAGTAGAACCAGTATCGTCAGTCGGTCCATCATGGACCTAATAGATCACATCAGGGTCAACAACAACTGTCCTAGAGGCAGGACCACAGAGCCTCATCTTCAGGTACCTCTGACTTACAGAGGATCCTTGATGATCTCAAACTCATCCGCAATGTGCAGCATGATTAGAGAGCCAACATTAATCAGCTTTCACGATGGTGTGATGAGTTCACCGCACCCAAGAACTCCATCCCAACACAAGTTCAGGTTAACCCTAATAACCTGAACCAAGGACAGAATCGCCAGAAGGATCAAGTATACTATTCCTATTTTTTCGAATCAGATCATGAGATCCTATCGTATGGTATTCACCATCTTACTCTCAGGAGAGGTAGGACAGTGCAGACTCCTGATATGGCACGCTAGGGTCGAGTGGAGGACACCGATGAGCCAACCCTCGTGGATAGCTCAGAGGAGGAGGATCATCATCACCGGCAGCATCTTCAGGATCACCAGGGGGGATTTGAATCCCCAAAAGTCTAAAACATCAAAAAACTAAGAAAATCCAAAAAGAAGAATAAAGCGACATAGTGCATGATCATGAGCACTGAGTCTTCCGGAGATTAGAAGACCACCTTGGATGCATCACCAGCAGTTTTTCTAGCTTCAGTTTCAGTTCTATTTCATGCATGTCAGTCGAGTCCTGTACAGAGTCCGAGTCCATGTCAGATTCATGTACAGATGAATTTTGATTCCAATAAGAACATGTATGATGATATTTATGTTTCAAATCATAACCTCCCATCCCTTTCACTCAGGCTTTATCTAAGTTAAAGAAGAAAAAGTCTCAAAAACAATGATCTTAACATTTTAGAGATGGAAAGGACATGGAATGAGAATGTTAAAATTGAAATACCTTTCTTTCAATTAGTGGATATGGTCTCTACATTCAAGAAGTACCTAAAGGCGAGATGCACACATGTTAGGACTAGTAGGAAAAAGAACGCTCGAACAATGAAACATGTGTTGTCCATAGCCACTACATGTGCGATCTTCAATATGATTCCAAGGAAGAAGAGAGATCTAGGAGCACACTTTGTTACCATGCAGATTGCTAACACATCATTTGCTCGTACTCTACTCGATAACATATCCTCGATCAATTTACTGCCATTTTCCTTCCTAGATCGTCTAGAATCAGGACCTTTGAGTAAATTGAGAGCACTCTGATGATACGAAATCCGAAGCGGTTAAGATGTAAATAAATATCATTGTTGTCGTTGTTCTCAACCACTCGAATCGGTCAACGAGAAAAATATTTTCAACCACTTAATAAAAGATATTAAAACAATCAATGAAAATGATGTAAGCAATTTCGCTATTCTATTTACCAGGTATAGCGACTAGGGTCGAACACAAGGAGCACGATTTAAAAACTATGTAGTCAATTTTCGAAATTGAATTTTAGTGGTTTTTGAATTTTTATTTTTTTTTAATTTTTCAATAAAGCACACTGAATAAAACACACACACCACACTTTTTTGTATTTTTTAGAATAAACAAAAGTGCTCAGAAAATTATGGAGAAAATGTTTTTTGTTTTATATATTTTAAAATAGTTTTGGTAATTTTTTATATTTTTCTGATGTTCTTGTAATTTTATAAAAATCGAACAGTGAAAAATAAAGAGAACAGTGCACAACCAAGAGTATTTTGTAACTTAAAAATACTTTAATGCCCAATACTCCTGGAAATTTTTTATGCAAAACTACAAAAAAATATCTATAAACAAAAACTGGAATCACAATTTTTGGATTTTTCTTTAATTTTCTACATTTTTTTATGATTTTAGTTTTTCACAATTTTTTTGATTTTTATAAATGATCAACTCAGATGGAATGTTGGAAGACTGTGTGAGTTTTTTTTCTGGTAGCGTGGAAATCTAAAGATCAGAGAACGGGTTGAAATAAAGCTTCAGAAAAGGGATGGACGGCTGGGCACAATTTTTTCTAAGACCCCAAAAAATGTACGGAAACAAAAAAAATTCTATATCCATAGGGGCACAACAAGATCCAAGCATAACCACCAAAAATCCAAATACAAAGAAGCCACTACCAAATAAATATATGGCCAAAAAAGTCCAAGCTTCAAGAAAACCTGCAGATCTTGGTGGAGACTCGGCTACACTGGCCAGCTTCACAAGGAGAGGTGACTACACTGGCCACCCTCCAGTTCTTTTCTCCTTCTTCTAACTTCACCCCCAATTCGATTGTGAACACATCGCGACAGACCTTAGAAGGAAATACCTGACTCCCCGAGGATGAGTTATTGGAGAGGAGATTTGCATGGTAGTCCGGCATTCTGGATGGGAAGTGCTAAAACCTTTCACACACATGAGTCGATTGTTCAGTGTTTATAGGGTGTGCTTTGGGAAGAGGATTGATCTAAGATGACTTCTGAGCCGAAACTGTGACAATGATGTGCAGAACTTGAAGGCTGTCGATTTTAAAATTCTAAGTCTCATCGAAGTTCCGACACACTAATAATCCAAAGGTCCGACAGAGCTCCAAACTACAATTTTATGAAGATAAGTTTAATATTTAATGTTGTCCTACTTTCTTTATTTTTCCTTTCTTTTTCTTTTTCTTCACTTATTCTTTCAAATAAGTGTTTGCTAAGGGACTAGCAAAGGTAAAGCATAGGGGGATGATGAATCTGCGATTCATCATCTTTATTCATTTATTTTAGCTTAAAATCTCTTATAAAACACCTGCATATAACACTAACTCCATATTCTTACTAACTTGCATCTGTGTAAATATTGTACATTTCTGACTAATTTTAATCTAAAATAAATAAAGAAAGAAAGAAAGGAAAAATAAAGAAAAGAAAATTAAAAAAAGGAAGACTGTATACAGGCTGACCCGAACCCCGAGAGAAGGTTAAGACTCGACCTGATCGACCAGGAATAAAGTAAGGGGAGATAGGGTCCTTAACCAGAAAATCCAAAAAAATGTGTTCTTACTTATTTTGTATATATCTGTATATCACTAACACTAATTTATTTGTGCTTTAATTGACTTCAAATCAAATAACATTCAAAATCAAAGTTGTAAATAAAAATGTGTTCTAACTACTAAAATTGATTGCACAATTAAATCTTGTACAGAATAAAAGTAGCCACACTTGGAAAAAGCCACTTAACACAAATTGAAAGACCAATTCCGGCTCCATATGAGCTCAAATTGAACCAATCTCACTTCCATTGGACTCAAAATTAAAATATCTTCAAAATGGCTGTATTTTCATAATATTTGGAGTTACGATTGAAAAGTCGATTTTCTGGGGTGGTTTGTGTAATTTTCCCATGTTTTTTGTGCAGTTTGTATTTATATATATTTGTAAATTATTCTCACTAATTCTTTAAAATAAAAATAAAAATAAAAAAATTCAAAACTCTTTAAAAACAAAAAGGGGCTAATTTCGTCATTTACCCTTGTGTATAATGTCATATATGTATGTATTATATGTATATAGTTGCTATTTTTAATTAACCTTCATAAAAAAATAAAAAAATAAAAATTTTTAAATCAAATTAAATGTGACGAAAATTTAAAAAATATATCATTTTGTAATTAGTTTTATTTCTCTTTTATTTTCATTTCAAATTTCATCTCCTTTCCACCAAAAAAATTCAAAAATTCATTTTTCATCCCCCTTATCTCTTTATTCAAAAATTCAAAATTCAAATTTCATCTCTTTTCTATTTATATGGCTCCTTCTCCCTCATTCCAACTTGATCAATCTTTAGAGAGAGGAGCCCGATCTCCGAGAGAAATTTTGTCGAGAATTGTGCCTAGCCTCCGAGCCGTCCGGTGACAGCGAGTCAGCCTTGTTGAGGCGATCACAGTCCATTTTTTGCTCCTAAGGTGAGATCCGTAGTCATTTTCTTCTTATTTTATCTTAGTTTAATCATAGTTTAGTTCCTCGTATTTTTTTATCATCATTTTTATTTCTCTAGATCTAAAATTTCCATCACGATTTTGATCCGCCCCGACTCGATTTGTCATCTCACTTTCTCGATCTCCATGCGTTCTATTTCTATCGTCCACGATCTCTCAACTCCGGCTACGCACGGTGGTCAGAGAATCAGATTCTCATCCTCCACTTTCGCCGAATCCCCATTCATTTTTTTCCGAGTTGTGGATAAATAAAAAAACCATTTGTTTCTTTTCCTCTAACATTTGTTTTGCAGGAATATTAATAAAAATACAAAAAAATAAAATAATAAAAAAATTTCTTCATCCTTTTTATCTCTTAGTTTTTTGGATTTAAAAGAAAAAAATAAAAAAAGGTTTTTTATTATTATCATTCACTGTTTACATCTCATAATAAAAAAATAAAAAAATTGTAACATGCTGTGGGGACATCACCCCCCGCCGCCCTCCTCCTCCAGCGGCCCACGCCGCCCCCCGTCGTCGGACCTTCACCGCCCCTGCAGCCCCCTTGTGTCCGCCGACCTGCGTCACGCGGCGCTGCATCGCGCACTCCATCCAGTCTGCGCACCCCGTGCGAGCTGACCGCCCTCCGTTCGCGCAGCAGCACGCCGCGCCGCCCTTCGTCGCGGCACCACGTCTCGAGCCTCCACCTGTGCGCCCCCGCGCTCCGCCTTCTCCAGGCACTGCCGTCCCCCTCCATCATCTAAGGGCGGCAGCTCCGCCCGCCCCTCGTCCCGCGCGCATCCAGTGACGCGGCCACCCACCTCGCAGCGCCTCCTCCGAAGATCCGCCGAAGCTGCTCTCATGCCACCGCCAACGTCGCGCACCTCCGCCCTCTCCTTGTTGGTGCCCTTTGTCGCCCGTACGTGGAAGAAGAAAGGGGGCGACGCCCCCCTTGTTGGTCCCCCTGTCTTGTGCAAAAAGGAACGAAAGCCTCCCTAGGGCTTCCTTAAAAAAATATTTTGGAAAATTGCAACATCACCTGTGGATATTTCAAAAATTGCAAAGGAGCCCGTCAATTCAGGAATTTCTTTTGGAAAAATTACAGTTGCGCCCCTGGAACTTCCGCAAATTACAAACAAATCCCCATTTTCAGAAGAGCACATGACATGCCCATGACATAGTGGTAAAATTGCACATTCGCTCTTTTTATTATTATTTATTTGAGGCGAAAACATTGAATATTTATGTTTTGGTCCCTGAACTGCAGAATAATTGAACTTGCTTGATCTTTATGATTAAATAAATGCTATTCATGATCCAAAAAATTTGAGAAAATTGTGCTATGCTCCTGATGTGATTTTCTTCTTAGCATAAAATTTTCATTGGATTTTGCCTTCATTTATTATTATTAAAAAATCGAAAACATTGTCATTTTATCTTCATGATATTCAAAAATTTATAAAAATTCAAATATTGTTCCAAAACTTCCAAAAACGTTAGAGTAGTTGTATTTCATTGTCTTTTAATTTCTTACAATTTTCACGCATTGATCATTTATAAAACTCAAAAAACTTGAAAAATATCAAAAATCTTCTAAAATCATAAAAAAATTCTACAAAAATCCAAAAATTATGATTTCAGTTCCTGTTTGTAGATATTTAATTCTAGTTTGTCTTAAAAAAATTGTATTTGTCAGGAGTTTTGAGCATTTAAAAGATTTTTAAATTGCAAATTACTCCAAGCTGTGCACATTTTCTTATTTTTTCCTTGTTTGATTTTTAGAAAAATACAAAAACATCCGAAAAATTCTACAAAAATTCTAAAAAATATTTTAAAACTTTTAAAACTCAAAAACATTTTCTTTAGATTTTTCTGAGTATTTTTGACTAATTAAAAAATTGCGAAAAGAGTTGGTGTACTTATTCTTGATCTTGTTTATATTGCTTCGTGTCATTTTTGAAAATTAAAAAAATTGCAAAATAAAAATCACTAAAAATTTGAAAATCTTTGAAAATTAAAAAAATTAAAAAAAATAAAAAAATCGCCAAAACCAAGGATAGTTGTCCTTTGAGATTCATGTTTTCTCTTAATTAGTTTTCTGATTAATTGAATAACCCTCGGGAATTGTAGCCTCCCTGAGTTCGACCCTTTCTGTTATACAGGTTAATAAGTAGCAAAAATAAAAAAAATATTTTTTTGTTGTCACGGGTTTGTGGGGATAACAATGATCACGACACATATTTTTATCAATTATTTTCCATCCCTAGAAAAAATGCGACCAACAATACTCTATGTAGTATTTACCGGATTATGGTTTATAGCATACAAGACTGGATCATCCAAGAAATTCTGAAATGAATCAAATGATTAAATCTGACATTTTGCCTAAGATTAAGGGTGCAAGGACATTGTCCAGTGAACATTATATGATTGGTAAAATGGTGAGAAACGCCTTCTCCAGGGGAATTCAGTCAATGAATTATTAGGTTTGATCTATTTAGACGTATGTGGACCGTGAGCGTCGGTATACATAGAAACAAGGAATACTTCATAACATTCACTGATGGCTTCTCTAAGTTCTCTTATGTCTATCTCTTAGGAAGAAAGGCAGAAGCTTTTGAAACATTTGAGAGATACAAGTCAAAAGTAGAGATAAAAATGAGAAAACTAATTAAGGTTGTTAAGACTGATAGAGGAAGAGAATATATATCAAAGGAGTTTAACGAGTATTGTATTCAAGAAGGTATTTGGAGGCATTACTATGATGCCTCATACACCACAACAAAATGATGTAGCCGAAAGAAAGAATACATTGTTTTGAGGAGTATTGTATTCAAGCATACATTTGTAGGCATTACTATGATGCCTTATGCACCACAACAAAATGGTGTAGCTAAAAGAAAGAATACACTACTAAATGCAGTAAGGTGTATGGTATCACACTTAGGTCTCTCTAAAAAATTTTAAGGAGAAGCAGTGCTGACTGCTAACTACAAATAAAGTAGGATTCCCACCAAGTCCATAGAATCAATGCCATATGAAATTTGGAATGACAAGAAATATGAGTTGGGTCATTGATGAATCTCTGATTAATCATCACTATACTTTCTTCTTAATCCTTGGAGCATAATCACCTTCTTCTAAATCTTCATTAATTCTGCATCATTAATAATAAAACCTTCTCCTGTAATTAATCCTAATTTTTATCTATAAATTAACCCTTTTATTTTATTTATTTTTCTATTTTATTTCCTATTAAAAACCACTAAAAATTACAGTAACTATTGTTATTTGTTTTGGTATTAAAAAGAAATAAAAAGACAAAAAATCTCAAACCATTAAAAATCAGTGCTTGTAACTCTTAAAATACTTCCAAAATTTTGTGTTATTCATTTAATCTTTTTGATATTTTATCAAACCTGAAACTTGTAGATCTCCTTGAGATCTACAACTTTTATGTTTGAACTTTTTGTTTTTTTAGCCTCCTTTTAGTTCAGTTGTATTTTCTTCTTATTTTTCCTTTTCGGAATAATCTCATTGGACCACGTGGCGTCCTCTGGGTTGCCCATGTGGCCGCTTCTCCTTGTGCCACCTGCCTCTGCTTTTTTTATCTGATCTCTTCCCCCAACCTCCATCTCAACAGTCCCTCTCCACCGCTCTCTCCACCGTCTGATCTTCTCCCCTTGATGTAATCTCAGCCGCACCCTTCCACTCTCATATCCATCATTAGATGATCCCTCATCGAACGGCTCTGAGACATCCACATCACCCACTCCTTCCTAGCCGTGGGATGAAGCCCCCTGCATCATCTCAACCGTCGCTCACCACTCTCCTAGCCATATGATCAGATCAATCGATCCAATCTCAACCCCTCTTGCGTGCCTCATCCTTAGCCCTTGGATCTGCTGATCCAACGACTGATGTCGTTCCTTCGACCTCTAGCTCCGTCCCCTCTCCCACATAATGCATGCCGCGACCCGCTCCCCTTCTTATTCTGGCCACCACCTCAGCCACTCACTCCCCAATCTAATGCCTCCTACACGTAGCCCTAAGACTTGAAAGCCTCACCAGCCATCAACACCACCAAATCCTGATTCGGTCCACTTCATTATGGACGTTACAATCATCTTCACCACCACCTGTAACTGAAAAATCCCCACTTTTAAAACCACCTCCTCTTGCCTCAATTTTTGGTCATCCACCAATCCACGGGCCTAGGCCCAGCTTCCCTCATCTCTCCGGTTACAACAGAGGGGCGGTTGATGAGGATACGACGACCCATAGCTCTGATGTGACCCATGGTCACATCGATAATGTTACAGCCATATCCATGGCTGTCGAGCTAGCCGGAGTTGCTGCCTAGCTTGAGCTAAGATCTATGCGGCCATCATTGCTCTACCCAAGCTCCTCCTGCACCAGTTATCCTCTCCGATCAAGTATGTGATGAATCCATGATTCATCTACTCTATATGTATGTTCTATAAAAATTCCCTTATTAAATCACTAATTAGACCCTTTAAATTCAATCAATTAACATTCACTAACTATAGTAATATTAGGGTTTAAAATATGGAAATAATTAACCTATAATGTTTACCCTGATTGAGCTTATTATTTTATGTGTAAATAATACATATTTTAATCTAATTCTTTCTTTAAATTTTTCTTTAATTAATTAGCTAACTTGGCAAAAAGAATTAGAATCCATAAAAACAAAAAAGCTAAAAGAAAAATATCTAACATTTTATATTTTGTGCATATTTTATCTTTACTAATTTTATTTTACCTTTTTCTAGCTTATAAAATAATCATAAAAATTAGATTAAATATATATATTATATAAAAATTAATCCAGTAATAAAACTCATATTAAAAATCCAAAAAAATGAAGAAAAATGCAAAATATGATATTTTATTATCTATAGGGTACCTCCAAAAAAACTTTTCATATAGATGACCTCTTTTTATTTTGGGCCCTTCATGAAAGTTGTAGCTCTCGTCTAGACGAACAACTTTCATTTTAATCACTTTTTGATTTGGCTTCATTTACTATTTATTTTTATTTTTCTTTTTATTTATTTTATATATATATTTTATTTAATCCTTAATTTAATTTTATTATTATATTAGTTTAGTTTAGTTTTTTATTTTAATTTTTGATGTTATTTACTATTTTTTATTATTCCTTTTCCCTCTTATTTTCCCTCATCTCTCTCTCTCTCTTCCCCTCTCTGCTCTCTCTCCCCCCACTCCCACCAAGTCTCGTGCCACGCTCGTGACCTTACCCCTCTACTAGGTCACGTACATGCCATGTGAGCCCTACCCCCTCCTCTTCCTCACTGCAGCCTCCTCCTCCTCCTCTGCATGCTTCTCTTCCGCCTGCCTCCTCATCTTCCGTCTGCTTGCCTTACCCCCATCTCGTAACTACTGCTGTTACATCTCCCTCACCTCCCTATATATCCCATCGACCACCAGCCGTCATCGCTATCCACCATTGTCACGTTCAGAGAGCGAGTGAGAGAAAGAGCTAGGTGCAAGAGGGTGACAACCTCCATCCCCTCTTCACCTCTAATGAGATTCACAGAGTGTCCTCCGTGCTTCCAGCCGTTACGCATGCACTGCTCGAGATTCTTCGATCCGTCGCTGATCAGATCGAGGCAACGACGAGCACTGTCGAGATCCATCTACCTAGGAGACACCCCAGGTAACTCCGTCCTCCTCTGCTTTTCTTTTCTTCTCCTCATCTCCCCTTGTTCTTCCCGTCGTCATCCATCCCACCCCGATGCTTCGTCCTCACTCCTCCCCGAGCTTCATGCACAACAGCTTGTTTCCACGCTCTCCCCCTTTCGACCTATTGCATCTTCGTTAACCAACCATCGATAATTCCTCACCGACCCTCTCTCCTCTACGTTACCATCGCACAATCCACCTCCCTATCGACCTGTGGCAACTCTGCTGCATCGCGGTCATACTCTGCCTCTGCTTGGAGTAGCACGGCCACCACCAGCCACCTCACCTCCATAGCTCCATCGTCGTCGTCAACCTCCACCTTGACCACCTCAACTGCAATAGCCTGTTGCCCTAGGTTGCACTGTCGTCTTCCTCGAGCTCTGTTGCTCTGCCTTAGCTCGGTTGTGTGTCGGCTGAGCTCATGCCCCTTAGCCTCGCACCTTCTACCACTACTCGGTCATGTGTCAACCGAGCTTTGCCTTAACATGCCACCCTCAATGCACCCTCGACCACCAGCACCACCGCCCACTCTACTGCCCTACGCTGTCATCTTCGACCTCCAGCCACCATTGGACCAAGGCCAACCCATGATCTGATGGTCCTCCTCTGATCACGTCGACCCTCGAGCCTCGACCGTAGCCTTGAGGCTCGGGTCCTCCACCCCCCAAGCGAGCCACTTATAGGATCGTGCTTCTGAGCCTGCATCTGCGTTCGAGCCCCTTAGAGCAGTCGCATGGAGGCTCGGCTCCTGAGCCTACCCGACCGCACCCAAGCTACCTGTGGCACGTGCAACACACGTGTTTTAGGTGAAAATTACGTTGTGCCCCCTGCCTTCTCTCAAATTCGCAAGCAGGCCCCTGCATCCAAAAACCACGTGCATGGCACGAGCCTGCCTAGGCAATTCGCAGAAAAGCCCATCCATCTTTGCTTAATTAAAAATAAGTCCTCTAGGGACTTAACTGAGAAGAAAAAAACTGATTTTATTACATTTTAGTCCTTGGTATTTGTTTATTGCATATCTTTCTCATATAAACACCATTTTTCATGCACAATATGTCGCTATGAAGCATATTCGGTACTATGTCATATATATCTTGTGAAATGATTTAAAGCTTTTTATTATGATTATTGGTTGAAGATCTTTGTTGACTTATGCAGGCTGAATTCTGACATTTTGTGCAATATTTTATCGAGAAAATTAATGATCTATTTTGCAGGGGCTTGGTTGATGAAAATTAAGTGATTAATTCTCCAAGGATATTGATCATACTATTTGAGAAATTAATCTCTGTAGGGGGCAAGATCGAGGAGGAATTATTATATTACGTGGATATTTTTTAGGAGATTCTCATTTAATCCTCTCGTGTTAAAAGACCATATTGAATTGAAAATTCATCTTTGCAAGGGAAAAATCAAGGAGAAACTAATTTAATTCCTTGATATCTTATATGATGAAGATTCAATTTATTTGAGGCTTGAACATCACAGGGAATTCAGGCTAGAATACCTTGAGAATATATTATTGATCTTTGAGCTTGTTTGATTAATAATTATTGATCAATTAGCCATCACTTTAGATTCTTTGAACATTTTCTTGAAATTATTCCTTATTGATCTGTGATTAAATTTCAAGGATATTGATTTTTTATTGGGATTAAAAATCATCATTACAGATCCTATGCTCAATTATCTACTATGTTTATTGTATTCGCATTGCATCTCTTTCATAACATTTCTTCATTTGCATTTTATTTTCTGACAAAGAAATTAACATTATGATTATCTAATTATTTAAATTAATTTAAAACCACACAATTGAAAATCACAGTTCCCTATGTTCAAACTTGGTAGACTTGCCAATGAAAAATTCTCCACAACATTCAAAGATTGTAGTTTTTGATTGATCATTTCTGCCTTCCTATACTATAATATATCATTCTTAAATGAGGTAGAAAAAAATATAAAATGACACTGCTGCCGGGGAATGACAAATCTTTTGGGCTTTAGATTAATTTCTTTAATTGATTTTTGCGAAATTAATTTATATGTCATTTTTATTTTCCTTTTGCAATATAATTTTTGCATTTGCATCTCTCTCTCTCACTACAGATACTAATTGTATTTTATCTCTTCGCAGATAACTCAGAGTGATTTTTGGATACTAATTCAAGGTCCTGCGAAGAAGATTGAATCTTATTTTTTATGTGTGTATGTGAGAGAGAGTAGATTAGGTTTTATTGTATGCATCATTTATAGGGCCTCTCTAAACATCAAGTTTTGTAATAATTTGGACTAGACATTTTGTGGTGTGTCGAGTCTATTTCAGCCTCTTTTGTGCAGTTGGGACCTGAATTGAGTGGCGTAGAAATTAGATGCACATATGCTAGCATAGATTTATTTTTTATTATGCTCATATCTTTTAGGCCACACATCTTTCACTAACTATACACACTGGTTGATCGTTCAACTTAGCCAAAATTTTAAATCAATTATTCCCACTAATAGAACTATCTGTTTAGGTTGTTTTCATTTGTGCATATCATTTAGTGTAAATTTTAAATCCTTGCATTGAATCTCGTATGAATAAGGAGGAATCATTGTAAGTCTACATCTTAGCATGCATCATTGACTTAAATGCTTGCATTGGCTTTCTCGACCCCCTACCTCAGTTTTACAATTTAGGATTTAAAGGAATTGAGACTGCTCGTGAGACATGGTTTTTCTGTGCTCACATAAAACTCAAGTGATAACTGAATTTAAAACTAGGACTGCTAATCAAGGCGATTGTATATAAATTAATATAAAATTAACTCTTGTGTCTGGTGGAGAGAAACCCACTCATTGTTTGTAAGGACAAGAATCACACACTTAAAGTAGAGCCAAAACTTGGAGACTTCATTTCAGTATTGAATTTAAAAATGACTAGCTACTTCTCAATGAGGGAACTACAATCTTCCTTAGCAGACTGGGTGGTTAAAGGAAAACATGTAAGGCAACTTCCTTAAGTAATACGGGTAGCCATTCTACAATCTGTACTTATATCCATACTGGATAAAAGTAGGTGCAACTAGCCGTACGAATTCGGGCCAGTCTTTATGACACTATCCTGAACCTAAAGCTCCACTTAATCTGCTCAAAGATTGTTTTATCACTAAATTAAAATTAAAAAGATAAGAGGCTGAACTCTAACGTGCCTTCACAAGTGTTGAGTAGTGAATCTGCATGTTTTAATTTTGTTTGCTTTTTGTGTTTATTCGTTATCCTTTAACTCGACCCTCATGCTCTCGTCGATTCTCTTGTCATCGGAGATGGATTTCTCTGGGATTTTTGTTCGGACCTTGCAAACACTTTACGTAACCCCTTGGATTTAACATCTCCTCGGATTCAGGATGACTCTCTTCTCAAACCCACATGGTCTTGCGATGACTCTCTTCCCAAGTTTCCTTTGGGTATTGTCAATCTTGAACTAACCCTCTCTTCTACTTTCCTCCTACCAAGGAAACTTTTTCCTTTGGTAGAACTCCTAAAACTTCTAGCCATGTATCTAACCCAGACCTATCTTCATCTGAAGGTGAAAAGGAAGTCAAGATGCCTCCCAAGAAGAACCCTTGTGAAGACGAGGACAACGACCCGCTGCGTGCACTTCTAGTAAGGGTTACTGCAACCGAGCATCACAACGGAATGCCCATAGCTCAGATGGCGAAACTGCAATGAGGAGAAGTTGTTATGGAAGACACTTATCTCCCTGAAATAGATGAAGATTATAACTGGTCAAGGCCTGTACCCCCTGAGGATGCATTCGAACACAAACCTCATTTCCTCGTGCTGCTGCCTAATTTCGGAGGGAACGATCAGAATAAAAAATTGTTGACTGTTTTTTTGTTTTTTCTGTTACATTTCTTTTAACTCGAAGTTGAGGGGGGTTATTTTTTTGAGGAGATATTGAAATCTAATTTTAGGTATTTTTTTGATTGCTTGTTATCCCTTTTAAAAAACTATTCAAGAACGTTGTTGTCATTTAATTATATACATAAAAGATAGTTTGTAGAAGGTGTTGGGACATACAAGCTGATCTGGGCGATATTATATTGGTACTTTAAATGCAATATACACTCCAAGAATATAACAAACCTCATATATGTTCCAATTTTGCTCAAGAAGTATTTTGATTTCATTTCTATAATAAATGTCTATCCATAAGAAAGAATAAAAAGGTCCATGTCATGGCAAAGTTTGTACCAACCATGACCTATCATGTCTTCTTGTAATAAGTATTAGTGAATCAATGAACGTGGTTTATGAGTACTCTATGTATTATTTATCGGATTATGATTTATGGCATACAAGACTGGATCATCCAAGAAATTCGGAAATGAATCAAATGATTAAATATAACATTTTGCCTAAGATTACGGGTGCAAGGACATTGTCCAGTGAACATTATATGATTGGTAAAATGGTGAGAAAAGCCTTCTCCAGGGGAATTCAGTCAACGAATTATTAGGTTTGATCTATTTAGACGTATGTGGACCGTGAGCGTCAGTACACATAGAAACAAGGAATACTTCATAACATTCATTGATGGCTTCTCTAAGTTCTCTTATGCCTATCTCTTAGGAAGAAAGGCATAAGCTTTTGAAACATTTGAGAGATACAAGTCAAAAGTAGAGATAAAAATGAGAAAACTAATTAAGGTTGTTAAGACTGGTTGAGGTCAAGAATATACATCAAAGGAGTTTAAGGAGTATTGTATTCAAAAAGGCATTTGGAGGCATTACTATGATGCCTTATACACCACAACAAAATGATGTAGCCGAAAGAAAGAATACACTGCTTTAAGGAGTATTGTATTCAAGCAAGCATTTGTAGGCATTATTATGATGCCTTATGCACCACAACAAAATGATGTAGCTAAAAGAAAGAATACACTACTAAATGTAGTAAGGTGTATCGTATCACACTTAGGTCTCTCAAAGAAATTTTGAGGAGAAGCAGTGCTGACTACTAACTACATACAAAGTAGGATTCCCACCATGTCCATAGAATCAATGCCAGGAAATATGAGTTGGGTCATTGATGAATCTCTGATTAATCACCACTATACTCTCTTTTTTATCCTTGGAGCATAATCACCTTCTTCTAAATCTTCATAAATTCCGCATCATTAATAATAAAAGCATATCCTATAATTAACCCTAATTTTTATCAATAAATTAACCCTTTTGTTTTCTTTATTTTTCTTTATTTATTTCATATTAAAAACCTCTAAAAATTACATTAATTATTGTTATTTATTTTGGTGTTAAAAAGAAATCAAAAGATAAAAAATCTCAAACCATTAAAAATAAGTGTTTTTATCTCTTAAAATACTTCCAAAAATTTTATGTTATTCATTTAATCTCTTTTGATATTTTATCAAACGTGAAACTTGTAGATCTCCTTGAGATCTACATTTTTCATGTTTTGACTTTTTGCTTTTTCAGCCTCCTTTTTATTTCTGTTGTATTTTCTTCTTATTTTTCCTTTTCAGAATAATCTCATTGGGCCACGTGGTGCCCTCTGGGTTGCCCACGTGGCCGCTTCTCCTTGCGCCACCTGCCTCTGCTCTTTGTCATATGATCTCTTCCCCCAGCCTCCATCTCAACAGACCCTCTCTGCCGCTCTCTTCACCATATGATCTTTTCCCCTTGATGTAATCTTAGCCGCACCCTTCCACCCTCATATCCATCATTAAATGATCCCTCATCGAACGGCTCTGAGCCCTCCACGTGACCAACTCATTCCTTGCCATGGGATGAAGCCCCCTGCATCATCTCAACTGTCGCTCACCACTCCCCTAGCCATATGATAAGATCAATCAATCCGATCTCAACCACTTTTGCGTGTCTCATCCTTAGCCCTTGGATCTGCTGATCCAACGGCTGAGGTCGTGCCTTTGACCTCTAGCTCCGTCCTCTCTTCTACGTAAAGCATGTCGTGACCCTCTCCCCCTTCCTATTTTGTCCACCACCTCGACCACTCATGTAATATCCCTAAAACCTAAAGACTAACTAAGTCTAAATGATTGATCAAATGTGTGAGCTTGTTGGCCATGAAGAGGGTAAGAATTGGGAAGTCATATGTGGCTAAGTAAGATTAAGAGGCTAAGTAAGGTTTGGTAGTCATTTATGGATTACTATTCATGGGTGGGCCTTGGTTGCAATTAAGAGGAGTGGGTGGGGTTTATATTGCAATTTTTCCAAGGATATAACTCCCCATAGGCACCCCCTTTGATCCCACTTCATCTTCTCCATTTTCCCCACCCCAAAAGCCATGGTCGACCACTCCTTCTTCTCCACCTTCTCTCCTTGATCCACCACCCCAAATCTCCACCAAATTCGAGTTTCTTGGGCTCAAATTAAAGCTGGGAGGAAGGAGCTTCTTCTCCGCCAAGCGCATGTTGAATCCAAGGCCAAGCTCGGATCAAAAATCAAGCTTTGAAGGCTGATCAAGTGACTGTTCTTCACCTTGTTCTTGAGCTCGGTTTAAAGGTACAAATATACCCCTCTCTTGCTGCCATTAAGTAGATTTAAACTACCTAAAAACCCAGATATTTGGTTGAGCATTTGTTTTGGATTTTGGTGGTGATAAATTTGTGTTTTGTGGCTTCTTGTGGACAGACTTTGTGGAAGTTTCAGATCTGGTCATGCACGTTTAGATCTGAGTTTACGCATGTTTTGGGGAGTTTCTTTAAGCCCCTTTGGGTGTTTTTGCTTGATGATTGTGTCTCCTTCAAATTGGCTTTCAATCCATGGCTTAGGTTTCGAATTTGGAGGTGATTTTGGGGGATTTTGGCTGCTATTCACATGGACCTGCTGCTGAAATTCAGGTCTGTGTTCTTGTGATTTGCATGCGATTAATGCATGATTTTGTATGATATAAGGGCCATTTTCGAGTATACTTGATGTTTGAGCTTGTCTCCATCCTATTGGCCATTAATCCATGGCTTAGAAGTGGATTTGAAGATGATTTGGGAGTGTTTTAACTTCTGCTATATTGCAGTTCAACAAATTTCAGAATCTGTGATCTTCCTTGTATTTGGGTTATGCATGATTTTTGAGATGATCTTAAGAACCATTCTTCGTGGTTTGGATGCTGTATGAATGAGTGATATAAAACCCATGAGATCCATGCCTTTGGTTTAAGTTTTGGTGGTGATTTTGGGAAAGATAGCTGCTGTCCAAGGACTGTTAGCCAAATCTCAGTGTATGCATGTTAGATCCATTAGCATACATCTTTTTTGTGGTTTTTAAAACGCCAAATCATCAATTTCTCCTCATACATGATATGAGTGATCATATAGTAACTCAACTCCTTAGAGGATATGGATTTTGAGTTGAATAGTTGATGGTTTTGGACTGAGGGTTCACTGTGATAAGTTGTTGTACATGCTTGCATATTCCTTGCTGAATGTTTGTGATTTTGGGTGCATAATAGCCACGGTTTTGCTATCCCTTAACCATGAATTGTTAGTAGATCATGTGGTGTTGGAAGCCATGAGTATGCATGAGAATTTGAGAGGGTTTGGGGGCCTTGAACTGCTGTGTGTCTGCTGCTTCATACAGTACGCATAAAACTTATAGGCTGAATATATGCATGTTTGGAATATGTAATGCCCTCTTAATGAACTCCTTATTGTTGGAGTTTAAAAATTATATGTTGCTTAAATTGGTGAAGGTGAATCCCATGATGTTTGGTGAAAGATTGAAAGTGAAGGTGAATCCCATGATGTTTGGTGAAAGATTGAAAGGAATAAGATGCCTTAAATTGCTATGTGTGCTGTTGTGCATATAACAATGCACACGCATTTTACTACTGTTGTGTGATGACTTTTGAAAAGGTGGAGTCCCTCTTAAGACCCATCTTAGAATTGTTCCTTAGTCCTTTATTGATACTTAGGAAGGTGGGTTCGAATTCCATGATATTGATTAATAAATTGGGGACAAACTTAATGATAAACTTTGCTAATTGTGTGGTACATTCATAGTTCCATGTGACTGAATGTGTGTTGAAATTGGGAATATAATAATAAAGAGACCAAGTGTTGGGTTTTGTGAGCTATAGGCTGATATATATATATATATATATATATATGGGGGATCATACATGAAAATAGGACTTTATGGAATTTGTATTTTTGGCATGATTGGCTCATATTGTGGGTTGTGGTATTGACTTGAAAAGAGTTCAGTAATACTTGTAGTAGACCACAAGTAGTGTAAAACATCATGTTGCATGTGCACACTACTGAGTACCTGTGAGTTGGGTCAAGTTCCTTGGTGTCCCTTGTATAAGACTTATCATCTGACTCTAAGTAAGGTAAGGAGTTTAACTCCTCCAATCTATGAACTGATTTCCTGTCGCCCTATAGTAAAAATCTTTAAGTAGCTAGATCTTGTATGTGTTGTGAATCCTAAGGAAAATAGGAAAGAAAGATGTCACAAATCTGGTAGTCAAAGATCCTAGGATATGATGTTCATCAGTGAAAGATGAAAGAGAGACTAATAATAGGACTGTATCCCTGACCTTCGATCGGTTGAGGTTCTTGTAAGAACAAGTTCGGGTTTAGGACCGATAACTTGTAAATGTGAAATAAGTCAAAGAAATCATAGACACTGAGAGTGAAAAATGAAAATAAAAGAAATGGTGATGTCACATGTAGCCAGTCATGGAGATTCATACTCCGACTGTGCGAGGGCGCGGTGACCCTCACCTGAGCAGGAGATGAGGTCGCTCAGGCTTGGGTAGTGGACATTGAGAGCATGGGTCTAGGATCCCAGTCTTTTTACGTGTTTTCTTCGAGCCATCTCAGTTTTTACGCTTCGTTGGGATCCACAAGTTGTCTAGACCATTCCGCTAACCCGTTGGTTTTTCTTTGAGAGCCTAGGTTGGGGGTTCTCTGTAGTTAGTTACGAGCTCGTACTACGATTAACCTATATTAAAAATAAGAAAAAGAAAGATGGATCTCACCTTAGGAGCGGAAAAAACCGTGGTCGCCTTGACGAAGGACGACTCGCTGTCACCGGACGGCTCGGAGGCTAGGCACCCTTTTGTGACAAGATAGCTCTCGAATAATAGGCTCCTCTCACCAAAGATTGATCAAGAGAAAATGAGGGAGGAGGGGCCAATTAAATAGAGGATTAATTGAATTTGAAATTTGAATTCGAATTTAAAAAATGAATGGAGATAAAGAGATAAGGAAGGAAATTGAAATGAGATAAAGGTAAAATTAGTGTTATAATTATTTACAAAAATTAGTTTTTTATATTTTCTTCACTTTATTAACTTGAACAATAAATTTTATTTTTTTTATTTTTTGTGGTGGTTATTTAAGAATATTAATTATATACATATACTATATACATATGGTACATTATATACATAGTTAAATAAGGAAATTAGTTTTTTGTTTAAAAATTATTAATAATAACTAGTAAAAATATTTACAATTATTTACAAATACAATATGTACAAATAAATAGTAAAATTGCACAAACCACCCCAGAAAATCGACCTTTCAACCTTTAACTCCAAAAATTATGAATTCATAGCCATTTTAAAGAAAATTTAATTTAAAATACAATGGAAGTGAGTTTGGTTCAATTTGATTTCATATGGAGCCAAAATTGGTCTTTCAATTATTGCATTATGGCTTTTTCTGGATATGATTACTTTTACTATGTACATGATTTTATTTTGCAAAAAAATTTATTATTTAGAAAATATTTTTATTTACAACTTTTGTTTTGAATATTATTTAGTTTGAGGTCAATTTGTGTACAAATATTAGTGTAAGTATAAACATATACACAACACATTTTTTGGAGTTTCTAATTAAGGACCCTATCTCCCCCTACTTTATTCCTGGTTGATCAGGTCATGTCTTGACCTTCTCTCGAGGTTCGGGTCAACCTATATCTATTACATATATATAGTCTTCTCTTCTTCTGTTTTTCTTTTCCTTTCTTTATTTTTCCTTCCTTTCTTTCTTTATTTATTTTAGGTTAAAATGGTGATAAGTGTAAAATATTTGCACACAGATGCAAATTAGTAAGAATACGGAGTTAGTATTATATACATGTGTTTTATAAGGGATTTTAAGCTAAAATAAATGAATAAAGATGATGAAATGTAGATTCATCAGGGGTTTACCGCTTACAAGTGGCGGCAGAGATGATTGTAACCGTCGTAATGAAGTGGAGGGGAGCGGGATTTGGTGGTGTTGATGACTGTCGAGGATTACGAGCATTAGGGCTACGTATAGGAGGCGTTAGATTAGTAAGTGAGTAGCCGAGGTGCTGGCAAAAATAGGAAGGAGGAGAGGGTCATGGCATGTGTTACATTGGAGAGGGGACGGAGCTGGAGATAGAATAGTGATGCCAACCGTTGGATCAACAGATTTAAGGGCTGGGGATGAGGCGCGCAAGAGGGGATGGGATCAAATCAATTGATTTGACCCTAGGGTTAGGGGAATGGTGCGAGGTGATAGTTGAGATGATGCAGGGGGCTTCATCCCACGGAAAGGAAGGAGTGGGTGATTTGGAGGGCTTAGTTGAGGGAACATCTAATGGTGGATATGAGGGCAGAAGGGTGTGACTGAGATTGCATTAGGGGGGGAAGATCAGACGATGGAGAGAGCGATGAAGAGGGACGGTTGAGATGGAGGCTGGGGGAAGAGATCAGACGACAAAGAGCAAAGGTGGGTGGCGCGAGGAGGAGGAGCCACGTGGGCAGCCCAGAGGGCACCACGTGGCCCAATCAGAATATTCTGAAACAAAAGAAGAAAGTACAAAAGAAATAAAAGGAGTCCAAATTAACAAAAAGTTGAAACATGAAAGTTATAGATCTCATGGAGATCTACATGTTTCATGTTGAACAAAATACCAAAAGAGATTAAATGGGCAACTCCAAATTTTTTGAAGTATTTTTAAGAGATAAAATACTGGTTTTTAATGGTTTGAGATTTTGAGTCTTTTTTGTTTTTTAACACCATAAAAATATCTACAATAATTACTCTAATTTTTAGTGGTTTTTAATATGAAATAAAAAAGGAAAAAACAGAAAATAAAAAGATTAATTTATAGACAAAAAATTAGGTTAATTATAGGAGAAGGTTTTATTATTAATAATGCGGAATTAATGAAGATATAGATGAACATGATTACGCTTTGAGGATTAAAAAGGGAGTATATTGATGATTAAGTATAGATTCATCACACCCTATACTTAAACTATGCTCATCCTCGAGCATCTAAAGAGCGAAGGAGTCGGATTAATTTATGATAGTGCATGTGATTTTTCAAGGCTCAATTCATCAAAGGCCCTTAATTTGAGTGATCCTAAAATTATGGGCTCAACCATGCTCTAGTCAAAAGGAATCCAACTTTTCTTATTTTCAGACTCTCTATTTTGTATATTTAATATAAGGATATGACATTTAGTGTACTGCAATTATGAGAATCGAGTCAAGATGTCACCCAAGGTCCCAATCCAGGAGACTCTCCTCTAGACCTATCCTCAACACTTATTACTAGGGAATAAGTCTTTTCTTGCATTCAGTCCGCTGTCACATTAGTTTGTCAGACTTGATAGTGCAGATGGAAAGCCAGATAATAGAGGGAATAGGATTGTGTAGTTTCTTCTCGCCCTCACATTGGAACAAGGGTCCTCTCGAGTGCCTTATTACTCAACACATATATTTTTGGTTGTTGACCAACGTGTCCGTCAAGAGTTGTTGAGTCGTATGTACTTGTTTTCCTGGGAGTACACATGGATGTGTCTTCTTTAAGTATCTAACATACTTACACCTAGACTTGTATCACTTACGATGCAGAGCCCTTTTTGAGGTACTATCCCGACTCATTGGTCCTAATTTAGCTTTGGTCCAAGTGGACACTTTGAAATGGTTGGGAGCGCTCGCCTTTGATGTAAGTACTTTGATATTTGACTTTGAATTGAGAGAGTTTTCTTTCAATATTTCTTTCTTTTATTTCCTTTTTGGCTAGCTCCACTGCTTTTACCAAGAAGTGGAGCACACTGATCAACAAATTATTATGTTTCATCACACCATGGCACATAGGTAAATATCAAACGATAGCATGCGAACTTGTTCACATACTGGCCAAGGTTTGCTGACACTCAGGTTTCCTAAAGCCTTCATTGACTTTATCCTATCCTCGAGCATCATTAAATTGGGTAGACTCAAATCACCAATTCCCAGTTCCTCACTTGATAACTCAACTCATCTCATCAATCTTGTGGTTGTGAAAGTAATGTGCTGATCATATTCTTTAGAAATTGGAGATGGGGTGCAATATAGCGCTCAAATCTTTCAAATTAGGGAAGTGTGGATTATTAAGTTTCAAACCCTAATGGCTAAGGCAGGTTAACTCAAACTCTCAAGATCTCAAAAATCAAGTGTCCTCAAATCCTTAAGCCTTGAATGATAGTGAATGTGCTAGGAATGCATCAACTCCAAAGTTAGTGAAATTTTTGTGATTTAAATTTTTAGGGATTTTTTAATCTTAAGAAAAATCAAGACTGGCCCAAGCTCAGACCGTTAGACGGCTATCCATATTACATCAAGACGGTGCCATTCACATTGTCTTTTAAGCACTCACTATGTTAAGGGAGACTGTAGTTCCCTCACTGAGAAGTGGCTACTCATTTTTTATCCTAGTAGTCAGAATCACTGCTCAAGAAAGATTTTAATTTTTCAGATTTTTATGGAATTTTGGAATAAGGTGAATTGCATTTACAAAACAAATCAGTTAGTCCCTCACTTTTGAAAAGATTTTTTAAACCATGTCACATGATATATAGATTTTCAAAATATTTTTCAAATGATTTTTAAAATGAGTGAAACTCCATTTTTCAAACCATTATCAAACATTTTTTTAAAACAGTGTCACACTGTTAGAAAATTTTTTCAAAGCATTTGCAAACATTTTTATGAAAATCAGTTCAAAAATACTTATACCTTAGCCCTAAAAAGTTTCAAAATTTTCAAAATACAAGCTGTCTAAAGTGTATATATAATATGTATGGTATACCCCCTATACTTAATTTTTTTTATGTCCTCATAGCACAAAGTGATATGAAGCTATTGCTCAGGTTAACTACACGGTGATATAGCAGAACTGACTCAGATACCCCCTATACTTAGGTTAAAATAACCTAAGTATAAGAAGAACAAGAAGAGGGAAACAAATATTTGCCTCGGGTCCCCCTATACTTAGGTTATGAATAGCCTAAGTAGAGAATATGCAATAAGGATAAAGGGATCCGTAGTGAATACTCAGAAAATGTACAAGGTTCCCCTTATCTTTATGCTGAAGAGTAGCCTAAGTATTTGAATGTTGAATTAAGAATGGGGAATCAATGATTAGTTAGGGTTAGAGGGGGAAGTGGATTTAGAGAGATGATTGGATCTGCGGGGATGGGGATGGATACCGGAGGGTTGAGGGGAATAGACATCCAATGCTCAATTATTCAAGCAATAGCCTTGATTCATCAACTCACACGTGAAGACCAAAAAGTGTTGGTCTTTTGTCTTGTCCATTTTATCAGTGATCATCCAAAATTGAAGTCCATTGCATGTTTAAAGATAGGTTTTGGGCACTATCCTAGGGATATGTCCTCACCTCTCAAAAATCAATCACAAGCTACGCACAAAGAGGGTATTGCTTTCACAAAATCCAAGGTTTATTTTTATAACATTTATTTTTTTGACTTGCATTATAGTCCCAATTTTATGCTTAGGTTATCACTGTATTAATGTAAGCGCAAATCAAGCATTCATCGTTTAGTCGGTCATTCCCAATTTCCTTTAATGTCCCAAGTGATAAATCAGGGGAAGATCAAGAAAAGCCAATGCATTCGTGAAAACTATGATACATGGGCGAGAGAAGGACTTACAATGTCACCAACAATCATCATGCATATGCAAGGTTGTATTTAGATTTATGCTACATGCATTCAAGTAAAGGAAACCACACCTAAACTTGCTTCTATTAGCGGGAAAGAATTCAATTAATTTGACTAAGTGAAGTGATATTCATGCGTCTCATGAATTATGTGTGTCCTACCTACGGAAAAGCACAAGTGATATAGCATGAAATAAGGGGAAGATCTAAGAGCTGTGCCTAACCCTAGGTTTGAACACTCAAGTGAAGCCCCACTACGACTAGGGTGAAACATGCTCCACATACATATGCAAAGTTCAAGATCATGCTACACACGCGAGCCCTCGAACGAGGACCGCTACAAATGCAATGATTACAATTTTATACAACAAGAAAATGGAATGATTTTCTAATTCATATCCTCAAGATCTTCAGAAATTTTCTCTTCAGCTCCTTGTAGCGGAAGCTCCCATCTCCACACCTCTGTGTAGATCAAGCGTCCTCCATCTCCGTGGGCCCTACTGATGAATATGTGATTCATCGCCTTTATTCTTTCATTTTGGCTAAAATCCTTGGTAAAATACATGTAAATAATCACTAATTCCAACTAATTATCATTCTAATCACAATTGTTAATATTATATATTTAACACTTATTTTACCCAAAATAAAAAAATAAATATAAAAAGAAAAATAAAATAAAAGAAGGCTGGAGATATGTAATATATACAGACTGATCCTAACCCCAAGACCATTTCAATATTGACTTGGTCGACAAAATAAATAAGTAGGGAGAGATAAGGATCCTAACCTATAAAAATATCAATAAAATCAAGACCAAAAATATAAATTAACCATTTTACACAATGTAAATATTTCACCTATTTTATTCGTCACTTATCTAACTTCAAATCAAATCATTTGTTTTACAAAATTTGATCATAAAAATATATTATTTTATAAAAATATCATAAAAATAATTCGTCACAAAAATATTTTATTGTAATGAACCAAAAAAGCCGCAAAAGCCGACTTCTGGGGTTCATAACTATTTATAGAAACTCCAAACAGACTAAACTCACTTTTAGACTTCATTTTATAATTAATACTATTTACTAAAAATATCAAAAAATATTAGAATAAAACCAGTGAGTTTTGCCGTTTGGGACCCGTAGTATACTTGTACTATATAAAGAAACTTTCCGAATTTTTAATTAATTAACCATAAACCTGATTGACTTAATTTCTTCTCTAAAAATCTTCTAAAAAATGTATATAAAATTATAAAAATATAACTTAAGTCAAAATACCAATAAATCTCGAGCCTCGAAGCCGCTACCTAAATTTTCCGGACTTAATAACTCGGTCGTATGAAATCCAAATTGGGCAAACTCAGTCTTAAAATTTATATTATTTAATTATCTACAAAACGATACTAATTTCGCTAAAATCAGAGTTAGTGTCAAAAATGCGAGTTTCAGGAATGTATTGGTATATTGTACAATGTATTGTAATTTGTTTTATTATTTTTTTATTAAATTTAAGTAAATAATAATTTATATATTTAACTAAATAATTTAACTAATTAATTCATATTTATTTATTTATATATTTATTTAATTTTGTAATTATATACTTAATTATATATTAAATTATTTATTTAATTACTTAATTACCCATTTAATTACTTAATTAACTACTTAATTCTATTTTAAAATTATTTAATTATTAATCTAACCAATTATTAATTATTAATTTAATTAAATTAATGTATTTTAATTTATTTTTTCTCTTCCCCTTCTCTCTTTTACTTTCCCATCTTCTACCTCTCGACGCCTTCTTCCTCTTCCTCTTCTTCCTTCTTCCCTCCGCCAACGACCAACCGCCTCAACGACCGGTCATTCCTCCAACCACCCTCGCATCCCGTCACCACTCCCGGTGACCCGACTCCCCTTCTTATATAAATAGCCGAATACCCCTCGTCGGAGCAAGGATCCGTCATTTTTGGTTGCCATTTCCTCCAAGCTCTGAAAGCCAGAGGGGTGACAATCCTCTTCGTCGAGCGAGAGAGAGAGAGAGGGTTGGAGAAGGATGTGATCATGCGCTAGCGTGAGCCTAGCTCTGTCACGAGCAACCTTTGAGGATCCCGCCGCCTCGTTGAGATCATCATCCATCGGATCTGTCGAGCTTCCGATTCCCCCAGGCACACTCCTCCATTCTTTATCCATGTTAGAGTGTTCCTCTTCATTCTCTTCCACCTTCTTCTTCTCATCTCATCTCCTCTTATCTTCTCTTGTCGATCAATCTCTCTGTTCCTCTCCGTTTTGATGCATAAATTATCACACAAATCCACGCCTATCATCACTTTACCATCGTTGAAACATTATATCCATCAACTCTCAGTTTGATTTGGGACCGAGGCTTCGACCTCGACTTGCTTACATATTTGTAGGACACAAGCATATTTTATGTACAGAAACGAACGAGCATCACCTTCCCTATCCATTTACGAAGCCAGGGACATGATATGAGCCTGAAGCATCGCTTCTCCTAGAGCCAATCATTAAACCACATGCAGACAACGTAGATCGATCCTGCTTCCAATGCTGCTGCAACATCCGAAGATCATTTGAAGCACGCGGAGTGTCCTTGTCGTCAATCGAGCTGAATCGCATTGAATCACCTCATCGTAGCATCATCATCAGCTGAAAGGTATCGCAAATCGAAAGTACTAATAACTAACACCTGCACGTGAGTCAAATCTGAGAGCGAGCAGCGTCGGCCACTGCTTCATCTGAAGAACAACTCAGCTGCTCGGGAGTCACCCATCGCCTGGAGCCGGTATAGGGAAGAACTTTTCTACCCCATATCACAACAGAATCATCGTTCTGGTTTTGATCTAACGCCAGTCATCGAGCCATGCTCAACATATCAACCATTCGATCCGAGTCAAATCGATGCTCCAGAAATCACCACGCACTGGTTCCAACACAACCCCACCGCTTACGTCTTAAGCAACGCACGTGACCTGCACGTGCGTCCGAGTTTTTTGGGGCATTTACATATAAGCCCTTATAACTAATGATATATACAAAGAGGTTCTACCAAGAGGAGATCATGTGACGGAGCACGCGCATCTTTGTGACTTTTGCACAGATACCGCCGAACTCTGCAGATTTGATAACAAGTCCAACATGTGGAATCATCACGTGCCTGGGAACGAGCTTTTGGGCATTTTTGCGTGTTCAATCCTTGATGTTCTTCTTATTTAATGCACACCCTTACTTTTCCATATAATTGCATCCTTACCCCTTAACTGTATATAAACACTATATACATATATAATACATAATAAATAAAATACAAAATATACAAAATAATAAAAATAAATAGAAGTACCCTATAATATACTATATACAATATTAAATTTTATTTTGAAAAATAAAAATATTTTCATTAAAACACAAAAAATATAACAATTCTAATACCATTAAAAAATATAAAAACATCTCTAAAAATCCTATAAAAATAGCTATAGTATATTATACTATATTTTTCATATTAAACTAAAAACAAAATAAAAATCAAATATTAAAATCAGTAAAAAAACTCAAAATACAAAAAACTTTAAAAATCATAACTAATTCAAGAAAAATCACAAAAATACATTTTACATATCTTTTTAAAGACAATTTCGCATCTTTCCAATAAAAATAAAATAAAAATATTTTCACCCATTTTACTCTTTTAAAAATAAAAAATACTACACAGTTTTCAATAAAAAATCATTTTTCACTTTAAAAAATAAACTAAAATCCAAAAAAATACAAAAACTCCTTAAAAATCATAAAACACTCTTAAATTCTTAAAAATCAAATAACAATTCAAAAAATCCTTAAAAAAATAAAAATTATGAAACCTATAAAACCTTAGTTTTTTACAATTTAGCCCTAATATTTCAACGGTTTGCCTCCCTGAGTTTGACGCTCCCGTACTTGACACTATACATCTTGTTTAGGAGTATAAATAAAATAAATAAAAAGATTAACTAAAAATTAATCTTTTTTGCTGAAATCCACCTAGTCGATACAACGACCATAGTTATCTTTAGATCAGATGCATTTTTCAGATGGCACCATTGCTGGGAAGCAGCTTTAGGGTAGACCATAGACTTAAATTTAGGGGTTTTCTCTTCATCCTTTTATTTCCTAACCTCACAGCATTTTGATTCTGACTTGTCCAGCACAGGTTGAACAACGCGAGTCAGAACTGCAAAGCCAATTAGCGGTAATTTTTTTGTCATAAAAATATAAAAAAATGCGTTCATAGGAAGGGGCCCCTTCAGGGTATCCCGACTTGTACCTCTCCCTTCCTTCTTCTCAAGGTCTATTTTTTCTCAGGGTCGTATTCTTGGGAAGCAGAGCACCCACCGTAGTTTTCTTGCTCATATTTTTTCTCGACGGTTTTCTACGGCTTTTCGAGGATCGGTGCTTGTTAGAATTTTCGATTTTCCCTTCTCTGCTCACTCGTAGATAGATGATTGCTTAGGACAAATAACCTAGATGCTTGTGATCTAGGACAAAAATAAAAAGATAAAAACAACATTAGATGTTGATTGAAAATACTCAAAAAAGGTGATAACCAAAAATAAAATAGGGACTGCTAATTATATCTGATCTAAAACGAAACATAAGGGCTCCATTTGAATTTGGGCGAGCAATCCCCTGCGAATGAATTGCAGGTACACTATCCAGATTAGCGAGTGAGAGACGACCCATAAGGTAGAGCCAGAGTCTAGGCTTCTTTCGAAGTGCTACTTCGTTCTTACTTTTCAATCACTTAATCTTTAATGGGTACTCTGGTAGGTGGAAACGATCTGAGTTTACTTAGCAGAGTGGGAGGTTTAGAGGATACCGTAGTAGCGCGGTCCTCAAGTAACATGGGTAGCTAGAAACGACCCGTACTTACTCCCATACTGGCTGAGAATAGGTGATTTCTTCTAAGAACTCGAGACGGTATTTTGGGGGGAGTTTCGGGCACCTATCAGCTCATGCTAATCTATGAGAAGACTTGTCAGCCAAATAACCCTTAAATCGACAATATAAACGATCGTACTCTTACGATCATCACCAGGGTTGCGTTGATGAATCTAGGGTTTGCTTTGTGTTTTAATTTGCGAGTGAGTCATATCTTTCAAAACTTGAATCCAATGATCAAGAGTCATCTGTCTCATCACGATGATGGGTAGAAGATCTCGACTCTTGCAGCATCGCTTCCAGGTACGTCTACCCGATCATCTAGGTCGACTCGAGACGTCTCGTGTCTCAAGCCTGAGTTGAGTCCTTTGGCCTTCTCCGAGTGTGACTCAGACGTCGAAGAATCTTCTCCTTTTATTTCCCTGTATTCTCTACCTCCTTCTATCCCCCACTCTTTGTTTCTCTCGAATCAGCCTTCAACTATAGTCGCAGCTGACCAGAGGTTTGAGACCCGTGAACCGAATATTGATCATATGAGAGATCCGGGTCTACTAGTTGCTGAGACATGAATACAGATGGAGAAGCATATATCTTATTTGAGAGCTGAGTCAATTTCTACATCGAAGCTACCATCTTCCTAATTGATTCAGACTTTGTCTCACTGCTGCCAAAATTTCATGGGAAGCTGCACGAAGAGACGTATGAGCACCTTTATGCATTCGAGGAAATTTGCAGTACAAGATTTCACTTTGATATTACACCTGAGAATGCTATGATGAAGACCTTTCCCTTGACACTCAAGGATGGAGCTACGAGATGGCTCCGACGTTTGGGAGAGGAGAGAGCTAACTGGGGTATGCTTCGAGTAGCCTCTCTTAGGATATTTACCCCATTAGCCGAGCCAATGTCATGCGGTCAATCATCAGAGAATTTCATCATAATCGCCACGAGCCACTCCATGATATGTGGCTCCATTTTCATATTATACCGTAGAGATTTCCAGATCACGGAATCTCCAGAGTTGAGTTAGCTCATATATTCTATCAGGGGATGACCGCAAATCAGCAGGCATTGGTCGATGCCTCGTGTGGCGGTTCACACCGCAATCTTAATGAAGATTCACTTTGGAATCTCTTCAGAGAAATTTCTGATGTCAAGACGACGCACAAAGGAGATACTAGACCGACAAGATGCTATCCACCTCCTATTGATTTAGGGATCACATATCCAGCAGTTGATGTGGGTACTGATGCAGTATTGATGAATCTCAGATTCATCACTCTAAATCTCATTAGTTAAGCTCAAATCCCTCAAAACCATTGGCATTTCTGCATTTATTCTGCATAATTAGCATTCATGCATGTTTTAATAAGAATAGCATTTTAGCCCTCATTTCTGCATAAAATAAGAAGCCAAAAATACCGGCTAAAATTGACATGTAAATAGCCTAACTTCCCTGATTTTTAACTAATTCACGCTAACTCTGAATGACCCAAAATCACCTTCATTGTGTACATATCACTAACAATAATAAATGAAAAATACAAAAAAATCACTAGCCCAAATAAGTGGACCAAAAACCTAAACCCTAAATCTAGGATTCCTGGACTAAAACCCTCATATTTTCCCCATCTAGTGTTCATTTTGATCCTACTCACTTTTAAACTAATGTACATTCAATTACCTTCAAAACAAGACCAAGTTCAAGTGAATCAGAGCTCGTATGTGAAAGTTGAGTTTTGGGCCTCTTTTGTACATTTTTTATTTTAGCAGTTTTTGACCTATTATTTTATGTACATAATCACCCTATTTTATTTTATTTCTTATCCATTTGTCTTCTTTGATGAAAGTTTTATTAAAATACGCCAAAATCCAAATCTAAATTGAGCTTGAAATCAAAGAAACAAATTGAGTCCGAGTCTTCACTAACCGTATGTACAAAAATCATCTTTTTCGTATTTTATTTTATTTCTTCTTATTCTTAAATATTATAAATCCAAAAAAATCAGATTAATGTGTAAATATTTAAGCTTGATTTTACATAATTTTTCGGATTTTTATCTGGTTTAAAAATGACAAAAAAATTTATAAAACCAAAAATCAAGGTATTCTATGTACATGGGATGCCCCAAAAATATCACTTTATGCAAATGATCGATTTTATTTTGATGTCTTCATGAAAGTTGTAGATCGCATCGAGATGAGCAATTTTTGTGAAGAAACTTTTTCGATCTAAGGTTGTTTGCTATTTATTTTCTATTTTTCAATGTATTTATTTTTCGAATTTTGTGGGGTTGACACATAGCAGCTCCTGGAGCCGCCACGTGTCACCCATTTTTGAAAGATTTATTATTTCTTTTTTATAAAAAAATTAAAAAAAAGCATCGCACGTGCAGCGCACGTGCCGATCAAGCATGTGCTCTGCACGTGCATCGCCTGGATCCTCACTCTCTACGATTTCCACGTATCACTATCGTGGTCGTCCGATCTCGACCGATCGGAGGGCCACTGCTCATCGTCTTCTTCCCCCTTTCCCAAAATACGCCGCCGCCCACCCCCACAAAATCTGCCCGCAAATCCCTCGCCAGTCGGCGCCTTCTCAAATACCCTCCACAGATCTCGACCACCATCATTGATCCCCGTTAGATATCGTCTTTGAATCAAGCAATGCCCTCGGTTGATCTCCCCCGAAATCGCTGTGCGCCGCCCCTCGAATCAACTCCCAAACAGATCTCATCCTCGCCATTGACGTCTTCTTCCATGTTTGGCCCCGTCACAAATCCTATAAAACCTTATCGGCACCTCCATATTCCCCCATCCGTCGACTGATGCTCGAAGGAACAACCGCTGGAGGTGACAACTCCAGCCCCGACGACACAGCGAGTTCCGAGGGCTACCCCCTCGTCGCAGCGCCACTCAAAGCCTAGCTGCCTTGCTCCGGTCAATTCCGTAGAGCCCACGACTTCACTGCTCCCATCAACGCCACTCCAACTTCATTCGCATTTACCAGCCATCGCCGACCGCTTTGTCATCGACAACCTCCGCCACGCTCCAGAAGCTTCGCATTCATCTTCTCCTACGCCCGTGAGCACCTACATGCCACAATGATCATGCCGCAGTCACGGGAAGCTCCGTCAGCCATCTTTATCCTTCGCCACCCTGCAAGCACCGTCGTCTTCACCGGCTCTAAGTCGTCATCGAGCCACGCATCGCATCTGCGTCTACACGTATGGCCGAGCAGAGCCGTTTGACCAACGATCGGTGCCCCGCCGCAGTCCACCAGCCGCTCCACCGTCACAAGGGTTGGGCGTGAGACTGAGCCCCCCCCCCATGCACGTGCGAGGCACGTGCGCCCCAGGGGGAAATGTCATCCATCCCACAGGTCACGTGATGGGCACATGATCGCGTGGAAAATTTGCAACGAAGTCCCCGGTAGTCCTCCTATTTACGCTTCAGCCCTCGCCGACCAGGTCAAGTGCTTGGCACGTGACATGCTGGAAATTTTGTAGTCTCCCCTAGAACTATCAGTAATTGTAGATTCGTCCTTTTGCATTATTTATATTTATTATAATTTGCATAAATACCCCTGTGTTCCCCTATGATTTCAAACTTCTACATTGCACTATTTTATTCTTCAAAAATCAGCAGTTTGTTCTACAACTAATTCTCTACATTATGGCATATGTCTAGCATTTTTGTGATCAGTGGTTAATTAATAATTAATTCTTTTGTGGAAAATTGCATACTTTACCCATTTTGAGCTCTGAAATGTAGAATTAATTGTATTTAACATTGTACCCAAAAAGAATTGCATTTACATGCATAGTTTGCCTTGTAAAAATCATTTTGCATATTTCAATATTTGACTTTTAATAGGTATTAAATCTCACATTTTCGAGGTTTAGGATTTTTTTGAGATCCATCACCTAGTTATAGATCTTAGATAATTTTATTCCTTGAAAATAATTAGGATTTTTTTGAGATCCATCACCTAGTTATAGATCTTAGATAATTTTATTCCTTGAAAATTTATAAAAAAATTCATCTTGCATCCAAAAATTCCATAAAAATTTATAGTGCATTCATTTCATCGTAATTATCATTTTGGCCAAGTTTCATATTTTTTGGACAAGGTTGGTTGATCTTTAAATTTTAGTCCCTAAAATAGGCCAAAATTGCATTTTGCATCTCTAATTGCATAAAAAATTACAAAAAAAGACCGCCTTGAAAATCATGTACGAACTTTGATAGATAAAATTCTAGGTTATTCGTTTGCCTCCTTGTGTTCGAGCTTAGGACTTGCCCAAGTTAAATAAACATAAAACTGCATTAATTAAAATTGATTAAATTTCGTGTGGTTATTTCTTGACCGATTCTGATTGCCCGCCTACAATGAGACGACACATCATTTTAACACACGACAATACACGATTTTAACATAGACAATTTCAGAACCGTTAGATGGTGTCGTTGTCGGGGAGGCAAATGGATTAGTATTTATCTAAAAATTTATGTTCGATTTCCGCATTCGGGTAGTCTGACCCCTGAAATTTTCACTGTAAATTCCATTTTTTCTTGCATTTATTTTATTTTATTTTCAGCATTTATTTTTCTTATTTTATTTTTGAGTCACTCTCTTACATTCTCTCTCTTATTTTTCTTGTGAGGTACTCGGTATACGTGGAGCGGTTTTTGGAAACCGAAGCATCCTCACTGACTTCCAAAAAAGCCGCAATTAAATTAAGATCGAGTCGAGTCATGAGAGAGCGTAGAGTCTAGATTTTATTTTTTGCAATTTTTAAATTTATGTAATTAATTTCTCATTTATAGTGGTGTCCGTTTGGACTCTCTCATGTGTATAAGAAACCCTTGAACTTTTTCTGTGGTGTGTCGTGGCATGTTTCACTATCCGGTGAGGGTAGGGCTCGACTTGAGTGGCGCTTAGGATAGACTTGTACTTACAGCTCCTAAAGCATTTAATTTTTTTATTGTGCTTGTAGGACCTAAGGCCACACTTCACTTTAATTTAAACGCACAGTAGATCGCCCAATTTAGCCAAACTCAACTCCATTCTTCCTCTCTAATAGAACTATGTGCTAGGTGCAATTTTTTTATCGGCTTGCATTCATTTAGAATAAAATTTTCAATTCTTGTATTGCATCGCAAATGGAGATTGCGAGGATTCACTATAAGTCTTCTAACTGAGCATACATTATAGTTTTTCGCATGCATCAGCTTTTCCTGAATTTCTCCCTCTTGTTTTGTCACACAAATTTAAAGGAAATTGAGACTGTACGATAGATGTGTATTTGTGCTCATTTAATTCTTCAGTGATCGCCTAACTAAAATTGGGTCTGCTAAATATATCCAACTTTAAATAACTCATAAAATCAAGATTTTTTGTGGGAGAGCAACCCTGACCTTGGATTCTTTTATTTTTCTGAGTAAGCGAGAGACGGCACTTAAGGCTGGAGCCCAAATTCGGATTTTCATATTGACTACTGATTCTACCAAAAATGATTAGCTACTTCTTAGTGAGGATCTACGGGTAGTCAGTAAACAGTTTAGATTTCTATAGCAAAGTGGGTGGTTTAAAGGACACTCTAAGGCTCCGTCCTTAAGTAACACGGGTAGTCGTTTTACGATCCATACTTACACCCATACTGGCTGAAAGTAGGTGCAACTAGTCGTAAGAATTTGGGTCAGTCATTACAAAAATTGCCGGCACCTAACAGCTCTCTAAATTCTTTCCAATATTGATTTACCACCAACTAAAATTGAAAACATAATTGCCGAACTCTTACGGCTTCATTGTGTGAATTGTGAACCTGGGGTTTTATTTGTGTTTGATTTGCGTGCGTGAACCAATTTCGAAAATCAAAAGCCGCATTATTGTGCCATCTCTCTCCTTTCTTGATTTGTCAACAAATAAACCTCATTTGAAAATCATGGAACTTTTGTCCAAGAACTCTCCAGATCCAGATCATAAAAATCAATTCGTCTCGAACAAACCCAAACCATCATTCATTTCAGCTCTTTCAAAAATGGCGGAACAATTATCCGAGAATCCATCAGAGCTATACTATGAAAATGAATTCGTATCGGTTAGACCCAAAACTTCAAAACCTCCTCCAACTACACACCATCCAACTTCCACAAGAGACCCTCACCCACCAATAAATCCAACACTCTCTGCAAATCTGATCTACTTCATGAATGGCAACCCTTTGTATTCGGATCATACAAACCAACAGCCGAATGAGGTCTCCACTTCTTCTTATGTCAATCCGCTCTATTCCAATCATACAATTCGTCCTTCATATTCGGTAAATGTCAATCCATCATTCATGGGATATTATAACCACATGATCCAATTTAATAATTCTTCACATCTTCCATCTATCCTACCCTTGAACACAAACGAGCAATCATCATCTTGGATTGACTATGACAACCCCATCTTTAGACATGACACTTATACAGAGGCATGGACTGACGACATAGAAGCACATAAACCCTATATGTTGATTCCACAATATCAAGGTCCGACCAATCATGATATAAGGAATGAACTCTACTCAGACAAACTCCACATGCCTGGATCACATAAGCATCCTCTTCCATAATTTTTGAGGAGAAATTTTCAGAAAATAACGATCATATATCAGATATTTCAAGAGACTCATCACCTAACATATACAGGAAAATGGAAGATGAAATTATTGAATCTCAAATACAAAAACACACCCCGACTGCTCCCATGATTGGTCATAAAAAGATTTTGGATGACGATATGTTGAGGATAAACAAGAGATTTGATTTAATGGAGGATAGATTCCAAAAGTTTACCGATCGATTAATTTCACTCTCTGGAAGCTCGGATATAAAAATGAATGAGTAAAATTTAGAGGATATTCAGAAACTTAGGAACGATCCTGACAACGACACCTCTGCCTATTACTCCCCTAGGAATGACTATGCCTCTGACTCCTACTCGGAACATAAAAGCCCCTACTCATCTATGGAAGACACAACATCACTACACCATACAGAAAATACCAAAAAATTGAAATATTAGAAAACAACAAAAAATCGAAAATCTCGAAGAATACATAAAAATTGAAACTGAAGAAGATGTGAAGAATTTGGATCCTGCTGTACGGGAAGCACTAGAGAAGAAACTGATCTTTGAACTTCCCTTTATACAGGCCATTGAACACTTCCTTGACCTTAAAGGATTTGTAATGGACAAATTAATGATGGAAAAATCAGGCAGGATAAGAACAAAGATTGGAAGACATACCTTGTCAATGGCCTCCTCCTTGGTGTTGAGGAGAAAAACCAAGAGCCGTATAGTGAAACGGTTGCCTAGATTTGACTGTGGAATCAAGACACGATCTTTACCCATGCTCGAAAATATGACGATTCACCGATCAATATCCTCCCGACTTCTATATTTCATGCACTCAAACTCAGATCGATCAGGAAGATACGAGAGATTGTTCAATTGGCTGACCGATCGATAAAGCGAATGAGAGGAATCATTTCTGTCATCATGACATTCCAAGGTGCTCTGCTCAAAGTAGAATTCACGATCATTGATTTTGAGCATCAAGGAGAATTCACCCAGTCTCCAATCATTCTCGGAAAGCTGTTCTTAGCATTGGCTAAGGCAATTATTAAGTGTGAGGCTCGGTAAATCAATTTTACAGCATTGGAAGCACTTCGATATCAACAAGTCTCTGAGGAACCATGATTTTCTGAGGCAACCCACGAAGTCCTCGACAACCGTAACCATCAAGCGGTAGAAGAGCCCTACCCCATTGCTACACCTGAGATAACGGTTGTTGACGAGACTATTGGTTTAGAGACTCTCCCTCTTGCTCCATTCCCAGCTTCTCTCACCATGGAGAATCAAGTATACGAATCATATGATCCGGAGACTCATGGTCGCACCCTGGGTCAACCTATTCTGACTGCCTTGATCACATCAACTCGACACAGGAATGCTTAAACATCAAATTAATTGATAACGAACATGCAGAGACTCTCCCCAATATTTCAATTCCCGCGGATCTCACAATAGAAGAATGTTTCTTATATGATCCTGAGACATATGCATGCTCGCACCTGGGACGACCTACTCTGAATACCTTGATCAAATCATCCCAAATCAAGAGTGCACCGGCATTAAGAAGACTAAGAATAAACATGCAGGATGAACACCGACCAAGGAGAAGAATTCCAATGGTTATTCATCTGGAGACTCAAGTGGACCGACAACTTTACGAAACAAAATGACTATTCCTTCATCGAAAAAGAAAGTCACCTTTGACCTTCCGGAAGAGGAATCAGCTGTGATCCCTCATCAGGTCCGGAAAAGGTAATCTACATGAGTGAAGTCTGATCAAAAGTTCTAAAACCATATCTTCGCAAGGATCCAAAATTAGATTCTCGTTGGACAACTCCCATTCCTCACTACTATTCATCCAAAGCCGATGTTGTTGCTCTCATCAAATACACTGGAATTATGTCTTATGAGCTGACTAATACTGGTGCTTCAGAGTACTCATCCGAGGACAAATCGCATAATCCCAAGAAGGAACGAATTCTGAGAAAACAACTGAAGAAACAAAAAGACAGGAATATCTGGAGTGTGTCCACTTTCAAATACTATTCCTGTGAGGATAACTCTGATGATGGCTACCTTTCGTCTGACTTATATGCTTCATCTGATATCCAACATGATTTCTCCGAGGATAACACTGATAATAGTTAGGAATCATACGCTTCATCTCCTTCTCGTCATTACGATCTCCCACCGCAGGATCACAAAAAGATCAGCTGAAAACCGCCTTAATCATCGGCTACCCACCCTCCCTCCCGACCACATCGGTCTCCTTGTACATCTTCTTCCTCTACTTCGGCCAAGGCCTAAGTATAGGGGGGACCGATGCCATCTGTACATACCATTCTCCCCATCTTCCAATCATTCCATTTCCACCCTTCTTCCTTACTTAGGATGACCATAGCCTAAGTATAGGGGGACCCGATGACCATCTGTATATACTCTCCTCATTCACATACCCTGACCGCCTCCTTTTCACTCTTATTATATATAGGGGGGTGGTCTGATCCATCTTTTTATTTTTATTTTTTCACTCTCTTACGCTTAGCCCGAGCTATGTCTTCTTTTCGCTTCTTGTGCTCTGAGGACACAACACTCGCTAAGTATAGGGGGTCTGCATATATATTGTGTATATATTTTACCCATATCTCATACTTTTGTGTAAGTCTATATGTATTTACGGGGTGGGTAACTAACTCAAAAAAAGAAAAAGAAAAAGAGTTTTGCTACTAACACTGACTGTGTCCAACCAAAATTGTTGAAAAAAATGGCTTCTTATTCATTTTTGCATAAAAATCTCAAAAAACAAACTTTTCAAAAAATGTCTGCATTTCACACACCTGCACTTCATCCTGCATCATATTCATTTGCATCCGTGAAAAGTCTTTGGGTTCTGAACCAAGTATGAGCTGAAATCGAGAGTGGTCTGGACTTGACCTTAATCCACCTAATTTTCAGAGGAACTTCACCGAGAAATAGGATTTTAGAAACTTCAGGTCTATGACTTAATTCTTTAAGTTCAACATGACAATGTGTAGCGTTTGACACTTAGTGTCTAACCTGGTCTCTTCATTCTAGGTACAACTCTGAAATGAGGAATTAATTTTTACTCTCGCACTATGCACTTAGCTCAACTCAGACGGGGTGTTGGAAGACTGTGTTTCTTTTCTGGTAGCGTGGAAATCTAAAGACCGGAGTACGGGTTGAAATAAAGCTTCGGAAAAGGGATGGATGGATGGGCACAATTTTTTCTAAGACCCCAAAACATGTACGAAAAAAAATTCTATATCCGTAGGGGCACAACAAGATCCAAGTAGAACCTCCAAAAATCCAAGTACAAAGAAGCCACTACCAAATAAATATCTGACCAAAAAGATCCAAGCTTCAAGAAAACCTGCAGATCTTGGTGGAGACTTGGCTACACTGGCCAGCTTCACAAGGAGAGGTACCTACACTGGCCACCCTTCAGTTCTTTTCTCCTTCTTCTAACTTCTCCCCCATTTCGATTGTGAACACAACACGACAAACCTTAGAAGGAAATACCTGACTCCCCGAGGACGAGTTACTGGAGAGGAGGTTTGCATGGTAGTCCGTCATTCTGGATGGGAAGAGCTAAAAACTTTCACACACATGAGTCGATGTTCATAGGGTATGCTTTGGGAGGAGGATTGATCTAAGATGACTTCTGAGCCGAAACTGTGACAATGATGTGTAGAACTTGAAGGCTATTGATTTTAAAATTCTAAGTCTCACAGAAGTTCCGCCAAACTAATAATCCAAAGGTCGAGTCTAGTTTCATTTTCACCTTCAGCTCATGGTCTTGGTATGGAACCCAATCTCATTTCACCTCATGGCATTTCTTTTGATGCTCAGGGACGAGCATGGTTTAAGTATAGGGGGATGATGAATCTCAGATTCATCACTCTAAATCTCATTAGTTAAGCTCAAATCCCTCAAAATCATTGGCATTTTTGCATTTATTCTGCATAATTAGCATTCATGCATGTTTTAATAAGAATCACATTTTAGCACTCATTTCTACACAACATAAGAAGCCAAAAATCCCAGCTAAAATTGACCTGTAAATAGCCTAAATTCCTTGATTTTTAACTAATTCATGCTAACTCCGAATGACCCAAAACCATTTCCACTGTGTACATATCACTAACAAGAATAAATGAAAAATACAAAAAAAATCACTAACCCAAATAAGTGGACCAAAAGCCCAAACCCTAATTCTAGGATTCTCGTACTAAAACCCACATATTTTCGCCATCTAGTGTCTGTTTTGATCCAATTCACTTTTGAACTAATGTACATTCAATTACCTTCAAAACAAGACCAAGTTCAAGTGAATCGGAGCTCGTATGTGAAAGTTGGGTTTTGGGCCTCTTTTGTACATTTTTTAGCGGTTTTTAACCTATTATTTTAAGTACATAATCACCCTGTTTTATTTTATTTCTTCTCCATTTGTCTTCTTTGATGAAAGTTTTATTAAAATATGCAAAAATCCAAATCCAAATTGAGCTTGAAATCAAAGAAACTAATTGAGTCCGAGTCTTCACTAACTGTCTATGCCTAGCACGTGACTGTGTGGAAAATTTGCAACGAAGTCCCTGGTAGTCCTCCTATTTGCGCTTCAGCCCTCATCGACCAGGTCACGTGCTTGGCACGTGACCTGCTGGAAATTTCGCAGTCCCCCCCAGAACTATCGGTAATTGCAGATTCGTCCTTTTGCATTATTTATATTTATTATAATTTACATAAATACCCATGTGTTCCCCTGTGATTTCAAACTTCTACATTGCACTATTTTATTCTTTAAAAATTGGCATTTTGTTCTACAATTACATATGTCTGACATTTTTGTAATCAGTGGTTAATTAATAATTAATTCTCTTGTGGAAAATTCCATACTTTACCCATTTTGAGCTCTGAAATTCATAATTGATTAACCGTTGCTCTAAAAATTGCCGAAAAATCATAGATTGTAGAATTAATTGTGTTTAACATTGTTCCAAAAAAGAATTGCATTTGCATGCATAGTTTGCCTTATAAAAATTATTTTGCATATTCTAATATTTAATTTCTAATAGGTATTAAATCTCACATTTTTGAGGTTTAAGATTTTTCTGAGATCCATCACCTATTAATAAATTTTAGATAATTTTATTCCTTGAAAAAATTAGGTTTAATATTGCATCCAAAAATTTTGTGTGATTTATTATAATTAAATATTGAAATGCACTTTGTTTGTATTTAAACATTTATAAAAAAGGTCATCTTGCATCTAAAAATTCCAAAAAATTATAGTGCATTCATTTCATGGTATTATCATCTTGGCCAAGTTTCATATTTTTCGGACATCGTTTGGTTGATCTTTACATTTTAGTCCCTAAAATAAGATAAAATTGCATTTTGCATCTCTAATGGCATAAAAAATATAAAAAAAAAGATCGCCTTGAAAATTGTGCATGAACTTTGATAGACAAAATACTAGGTTGTTCCTTGCCTCCTTGTGTTCGACCTTGGGACTTGTCCAAGTAAAATAAACATAAAACCGCATTATTAAAATTGACTAAATTTCGTGTGGTTATTTCTTGACCGATTTCGATTGCCCACCTACAATGAGATGACACATCATTTTAACGCACGACAATACATGCTTTAACATAGGCAATTTCGAAACCGTCAAGTATCAAGGATGGATGTTGAAGCAGATACAAAGAGTTCTTGTCCTCAGAGATCGATACATATTCCATTGAGTTTTTAGCCGGAATATGAGTCGGTTTCGTGCTTCCCAGTTCAGGAGCCTTGGATACATGTTCCTTAAGTATTCCAAGATACAGAGAAAGAGCCGATGCTGTTTCAACCAACTTATCAACCGATTCAGTTTCCAGATCCATACTAGTTCCATGAGCAGCCACCTCAGGAGCATTTCGCCTCGGACTCAGTTTATTATTTTGAGGGTCTTCAACAACTCGAGATGGATGTGGGACATCACTTCCAGAGTCTCGATATAGATGGTCCCATATTCGATCACTTCGTCCATTTGATTCATGAGCAAACCACCTATCATAGGGAATAGATGGACACCTTCAGAGATTTTATTGCCAGCATTGTCACAGATCAGAGATCAGTCTCAGATATTCCTGCTTCACATGAGTCGTTGAAGGAGCATACAATCGGCAACGGTGTAGGTGCACATTCAGATTCTGATTCTCTTCATAGTGAAGGTGAAAAATCACAAAAAATTGGAAAAAAAGAGAAAATCCATAAAAAGAAACAAAGACAAGACTCCTGACTCCTCCGACGAATCACGCTACGCTTCACGAAGCGAGTCCCTGTTTTAGAAAAAAAAATTTCTTCTCCTTCTTATCCTTCGAGAGTACAGACTAACACGGAGGATGTACAAATATCCTTCCCAGATGCTCTGAATCTAGGGAAGCGAGAAAAATCATAAAATTTTTTAAAAAATCTAAGATTCAAATTCATGAAAGAGATGCTGGATTGAATTCAGATCAAGCTCACTGTTTCGGAGGCATTGATCCACATTCCTCTTCTTTAGATACGTCTGAAGCAACATACCATACTGAAAAGGAAGAAGAGGCGTAATCATTGCTCTGAAAAACAAGTTTTGACCATTGCCACTTGTTGCGCCATCCAGCACACATCTCCCAAGAAGAAAAAGAAAGATATGGGAGCATCATTTGTCAGCTGTCAGATTTCAGATTACGAGTTTGAGCACACCTTGTTAGATTGTGGTTCGTTAGTGAACATATTACCCTTCCATCTTCTCGAGACTCTTCATTTAGGGCCTCTGAAGCGAGCCAGAATGATTCTCCAGTTTCCCGACCGATCGGTCAAGAGGCCAAAAGGTATACTTAAGGACATTGTCGTGATGGTACAAGGCATAAAATTCACTATGGATTTTGTTGTCTTAGACTCTGATTCCTCAGTACCATCACAGGAAGCTGCTATTATTCTTGGTCAGCCTTTTCTGTGTGTAGCTAAGGCCGTAATTGATTATGGGACAGACAATGTCATGTTCCCTTCCAACAGGATAGTATCGAGCTCCAAGACAACAGAAACTCTGCCAGCAAACGAATGTGTTTCCGGACCCTCGGATACAGAGGCATGTGGGATCATAGATTAGAAATGACATCATCATATTCCTCCAGATTCTATAGAGAACTGAGATTTCTCCTGCAGATAGGAAAACTTGGAGAGCACATCGTTCGGTTATATGAATACACATGTATAGAGATTTGTTGATAAGATTTGCAATATTTACGTCATTGAGACGAAACTGTTGGTGGCACGTATTTCGAAGGCCGAACCAATTGTAATTGTAGATATTTTAATCGAGCCTTCTTGTTGTGAGATTATTGAGCCCTCTTTTCACGAAGATTCAGATAAGGGATTAGTTGATGAGGAGATTAATCAGATCGCAGTAGAATTTGACCTCTTTCTCGAGTCTACTTTAGAGACTATGGAGCTCTTTTAGAGGTAGGTTCTGTCCATCTTTTATGCCATCTGGGCCACTCCTCGGCCGTCGACATAGATCAGGGATCCTCCGATTCGGATATGGATATTTCTGAGGATGACCCTAATGTCGACCCGACTCTTGTAAATTCTATCGTTCCTAGGTTGCACAAGAAGGACACTCTTCAGCTTTCTTGAGCTTGTACAGTTTGATTACCTTGTATATACTTTTGATTTTATTCTTTCTTTCTTCCGTTTGTCTTACACCCTTAGGTTCATCTAGAATTTTGCTATACTTAGGATGCACTTTATCTTAAGTATAGGGGGGTATAGACACTGTTGTTGTTCATTCGTTCTATTCTATTACCCCGATCGTTGCTTATACTTAGGGTGTGCTTTACCCTAAGTATAGGTAGGTAATATCGCTCATTTCTTCTTTTTATCATTTTCGGTTTTTGTATCATATGCGCTCTCACTTGTCCCTCACCTTTTAATCTTCTTCTCTATACTTAGGGATATTTTACCCTAAGTATAGGGGGGACAAGTTGAGTCGTTAAGTGTGTACATTCTCTTGACCTCGATTATGTTCGATTTTGAGTCTGCTATCCTTAAGAACACTTGATCTTAAGTATAGAGGAGATGATGGACTTCTATTCTTTATTCTTATTCTTTGAGTCATTGCAGTATAGAGTTATTTTCACCGATCTATATTTAGCCCGAGTTATGTCTTCCTTTGCCGCCTCTTTGGTCACTATGAGGACATATTTCATGCTACTTTAGAAGCCATAACTCGTATTTTATTGAATTTTTAATAATATGATTTAAAATAGCTTAAATGTTGTATATAAAAAGGTTGTAAAATTCTCTGATAAAATCCTTAAAAAGTGGTAAATAAAATCCTTGTAAACTCTGTATAAAAGCCGTATAATCTTGTATAGAAAATGTGTATAAAATCCTTTGTAAAATATACCAAATTCATGTAAAATTTGTGAAACAACCCCAAAAATTGAAAAGTTGTTAAAATTCAATAAAAAATTGTAAAATCCTTTAAAAATCACTTAAAACATTTAAACCAAAAAATCTACCTCATAAAAATTGTTGCATTCATTTGCATTTTTCAGAACAAGTCTGATTCTTGAACTGAATGAATATAAGTCCGAGAGATGGAGCTTAGTTTAGACCTTAATCCACTTAATTCTAAAGGGACTTTATTAGGAACTGGAATTGAGACTCTTCATGTCTTTTAGAATTGACTCTTTGAGTTCCATGAGAACATATTCGTAATTTAACTTGAAAGTGCCTAAGTAGTATACCTGGTGTCATCCATTTAACTCTTCTCCATTTGAAACCAATTTTGAACTCATGCACTCTACACTTAGCTCGACTTGCATGGGGCTGCAAAGGGCAATCCATTTCGGTGGTGCATTTCCATCCTTATCTAGTGGCGCTGACGTCTAAAGACGGGAGAGGTTGGGGTTGAATTAAAGCTTCGGATGAGGGAAGGATCTGTTGGCACAATTTTTCTAAGATCCCAAAAAATGGATGGAATGAAAAGATGCTATATCCGTTGGGGCATAAAAGACCTATGCAGTGCAACAATCATCTCTACCAAAGAGAAGCCGAATACACCAAATACCAAATGACCACAATGGTCCGAGCTTCAGAAAAGCCTGCTTGTCTTAGTGGAGACTTGGTTAAATTGGCCAGGCTTCACAGGAGATGTGATTACACTGATCACACTCCAATTCTCTTCTCATTCTTCTATCTTCTTCCAATCGATTGTGGATACAACACGACCAGACCTTAGAAGGAAATACCCCCTCCTCGAGGATCGAGTAGCTGGATGAAGGCCTAATGGGAGTGTATTACTGGGATGGGAGGTTTCTTCGCTTCTCTAGAGCGGAAAGAGCTAAAAGTTTTCACACACAGTACAAATTGTTTTTAAAGCTGAAAAGTTTGCGTGATGAATAGGTGGAACTGAGTTGGCTGTTGAGGTGAACCTGGATAAGGATTTGTGGAACTTCAGGGTTACCGAGGCTTAAATCCTAATTCTAATAAAGTCCCGACACACTATTAAATCAAAGATCTGAAACCAAGCTCTAGATTTTGGATGAAGTGAGATTTGGTTGAAGGAAACAAGCATGTTCTAAGTTCTTTATTTTCCTTTTTTCTTTTTTCTTTTTGCTTGTACTTATTTATATAATAAAATACATGTAAATAATCATTAATTCCAACTAATTATCATTATAATCACAATTGTAAATTTTATATATTTTAAACTTATTTTACCTGAAATAAAGAATAAAAAAAGGAAATTACATAGAAAAGAAGGCTGGAGATATGTAATATAAAAAGATTGATCCTAACCCCGAGATCAGGTCAATATTGACTTGGTCGACAAAATAAATAAGTTGGGGGAGATAAGGATCCTAGCCTATAAAAATATCAAGAAAATCAAGACCAAAAATATTAATGAACCATTTTACACCATGTAGATATTCCACCTATTTTATTCATCACTTATATCATTTCAAATCAAATCACGTCTTTCACAAAAGTTGATCATAAATATATATTATTTTATAAAAATATCAGAAAAATAATTAGTCACAAAAATAATTTATCATTATTAACCGAAAAAGATGCAACGATTGACTTCTGAGGTTCATAACTCTTTATAGAAAACTCCAAACAGATCAAACTCACTTTTAAACTTCGTCTTATACTTAATACTATTTATTTAAAATATCAAAAAATATTAGAATAAAACCGGTGAGTTTTGGCATTAGATACTCGTTGTATACTTGTATTATATATAGAAACTTCCCAATTTTTTAATTAATTAATCATAAACCTGATTAACTTAATTTCTTCTCTAAAAATCTTTTAAATGTACTTGGGATACCCCAAAAATATCACTTTGTGCAAATGATCGATTTTGATTTTGATGCCTTCATGAAAGTTGTAGATCTCATCGACAAAAGCAATTTTTGTGAAGAAACCTTTTCGATCCGAGGTCGTTTGCTATTTCTTTTCTTCTTTTCAAAGTATTTATTTTTCAAATTTTGTGGGGCTGACACGTGGCAGCTCCTGGAGCCGCCACGTATCACCCATTTTTGTGGATTTATTATTTCTTTTTTTACAAAAAAATTTAATAAAAAAAGCATCGCACGTGCACGTGCTCTCTACGGCGTCCACGTGTCACTATCATGGCCATCCGATCTCAACCGATCACACGACCACTGCACATCGTCTACTTCCCCCCTTTCCCAAAATACGCCACCGCCCACCACCGCGAAATACGCCCGCGAATCCCTCGTCGGCCGCCGCCTTCTCAAATTCCCTCCACAGATCTCGACCGCCATCGCTGATCCCCATCAGATCTCGTCTTTGAATCAATCAATCCCCTTGGTTGATCTCCCCTGAAATCCCTACACACCGCCCCTCGATTCAACTCCCAATCAGATCTCATCCTCGCCATTGACGTCTGCTTCCATGTCTAGCCCCGTCACAAATCTAAACATATAAAAATATAACTTAAGTCAAAATATCAATAAATCTCGAGACTTGAAGCTGCTACCTAAATTTTCCGGACCTAATAACTCGGCTGTATGAACTCCGAATTGGGCAAACTCAATCTCAAAATTCATATTATTTAATTATCTACGAAATGACACTGATTTCGCTAAAATCGGAGTTAATATGAAAATATAGGTTTCAGGACCGTATTGGTATATTGTACAATATACTGTAATTTATATTATTATTTTACTATTAAATTTCAGTAAATAATAATTTATATAATTAATTAATATTAATTAATTAATTAATGTTATTATATACTTAATTATATATTAAATTATTTATTTAATTACTTAATTACCCATTTAAATACTTAATTAACTATTTAATTATATTTTAAATATATTTGATTATTAATCTAATCAATTATTGATTATTAATTTAATTTAATTAATTAATTTTATTTTATTTTATTTTTTTCTCTTCCCCTTCTCTCTTACTTTCCCATCTTCTAACTCTCGATGCCTTCTTCCTCTTCCTCTTCTTCCTTCTTCCCTCCGCCAACGACCAACCTCCTCAACGACCGGTTGTTGGCTGGCCGTTCCTCCAACCACCCTCGCACCCTGTCACCACTCCCGGTGACCTGATTCCCCTTCCTCTATAAATAGACGAATACCCCCCGTCGGAGCAAGGATCCGTGAGCGTCCTCTTCGTCGAGAGAGAGAGAGAGGGTCGGAGGACATGATCGTGCACAAGCATGATACCAGCTCCGCCGTGAGCAACCTTTGAGGATCCCGCCTCCTCATCGAGGTCATCATCCATTAGAGCTCCGCCGAGCTTCCGATTCTCCCAGGTGCACTCCTCCATTCTTCGTCCAAGTTAGAGTGTTCCTCTTCATTCTCTTCCTCCTCCTTATTCTCATCTCATCTCCTCTTCTCTTCTCTTATAGATCAATCTCTCTATTCCTCTCTTCTTTGATGCACAAATTATCACATAAATCCATGCCTATCATCACTTCACCATCGTTGAAACCATTACATCCATCCACTCTCGATTTGATTTTGGACCGAGGCTTTGACCTCGAGTTGCTTACATATTTGCAGGAATTGGCATATTTTATGTAAACAAACGAACGAGCATCACCTTCCCTATCGATTTACAAAGTCAGAGACACGATCTGAGCTTGAAGCACCGCTTCTCTTGGAGCAAATCATCAAACCACTGATGAAACCAATTTCATCGTCTTAATTTCCTATTATTAACCCCCTTGCTTAAATTTGTGTCAATAAAACCCAGATAATGTCCTGTAATTATCAGAGTCTTGAATAAATTAAAAACCACAAAAAATGGCAAAATTAAAATCCGTGGTATTTTTAGCTTTAAAAATACCCTCCAAATTATTTTGTATCTTCAGATGATCTCATCTCCAGTTTTGGTCAACATGAAACTTGTACATCTCATCGAGATCTACAACTTTCATGTTTTGAGTTTTCTCAAATTCGGCCATCTTGACCTTCATATTTCAAATTCTTATCCTGAATAATCTGATTGGGCCACGTGGCCCGCCCGCCTTGCACCATCCACCGTACCCCTGGGCCGTTGGATCTCATCTTTAATCCAACGGCTCTACCATCTCCACGCATACCTCTTATTTCCACCATTCGATCTCCACTCAGGCCTTGATCACAGCCATCCGCGGGTGCCGCAATCATAACTCGCCATGTGGCGCATTATGCGCCATTGATCAACGCCCGTGATGTCTTGATCTCCACCGTCCATGATCGTTTCAATCTCAACCATCAGATCATACCCTTGAGTGCATCACAGCCGACCGTCATAGCCTTTTCCTTTGTGTGCCACGTGGTAGCTTAAGAACCACCCGATCTCCTCCATCTCAACCCTTCACTTCATCCATATTCTCAACCCTACGATCATTATCTAGAATCAATCACCACCGCCCGCCAGCGCGATGTCTGCAGCTCGACACGTGGCACATTCAGCGCCCTCGATTGCTTCGCCTCAGATCTTATCTGGCGCTTTGATCTGGGCCGTTGGATCACAAGATCCAACGGCCACGACTCCGTCTTCTACCTCCAGTCTCCCTCTTTCCCACGATTCTCCATCTTGCAAACCCACTTCTCCCTTCCTATTATACCGCCATCTCCAGCCATCACCTCCACTACCTGAAGGACCCACGACCATCACCAGTCACTCCTCATCCTCGCTGGCACGTCCACCCTCCATGATCTCCTCCCAATCGCTCCATACTTCCCTCGAAACCCGTGACCTCACTTCACAGTACCGCCGACTCCCATCTTCAAATACCCCATAGTCCCCTCTGTCAACACTTGTCCACCTGTACGCGGGGATCGGCCCAGCCCTCCACCATCTCCCTGTGACAGGGAGAGATGGCCGGATTGATCGAAGACAACCGGAGCCTCCGGTGAGACCCTCCGCTGATCACGGCGGAGCTGCGGCGCCTAGAGCCCGCTTGAGCTCGCTGGGAAGGCTGCCCAGCACGTGCGAAGACCCCGAGGTCCTCAAAAGACCTCGAGCCCAGGCCAATTCCTTCGCCCAACCACAGGTAAGCCTCCGATCTCCCTTTGCATTTTTATTCAATTTCGTTGATTTTCTTAGCGCCCTACAGTCAACCCCCTCCTCCATTAATCCTCTTAACAGCTCCACCTCGCAACCACTGTTCACGCGCCGCTTCTCAATCATCCCCTTCTTCCTCCAGACCCTAGATCACCTCCGACCCACGTCCTCCGCCTCCCACGGCAGAGGAGCACCGAGCTCCCACCTTCTACATCCGCAATAGCTCTCGCTGCATTCCATCTCGCATAGAACCCTCGTACCCTATGATTCGGCTATGCGTCACTAATATGCATGTGAATCTCCTTCAATGGCCGAAAGACCATCAGAGCTAACTTCATTCACTCCACCTCTGACAAGCCAGCCATGATGGTCACCCCCAGATGGTCAGGTCTCTTCCCCGGGTTCCCAGCTTCATCGACGTATTTTCAGGGAACTCAGGGACGGCCCACCGTGACCGAGATCGAGTGGCGGAGCTGGAGCTCCTTCGCCGGAGCTCAGTCTCCGCCGCCCATCGCAGATGAAGACGGATGTACAACGGTCGTTGGATGGTTTTCGTCCAGCGACCATCTGACGGCCCAGATGACGCCACGCCAACCACCTCAGATGCCGTTGGGTCTTCGAAGATCCGACAGTGTACGATCAGCCATGCTTTAGCTCCAGGAGCCACTCGATCTCTGTGATCGGATGGCCTCCATTCATCCACACGTCATCTCCAGATGAAGTCTGAGCCTCAGCGTCCAAGCCTCCAGGCTTGGATGCCCCGAGCCTACACCGAGCCTGTCTGAAGTTCCGAAGCAACTCCGAGCCTCTGCCGTGCCTGAGCCTTCGTCCGAACCTGGATGGCGCGTGCATAGCACGTGCCATCTGGGTAATTACGCAAAAGCCCCGCCGCCTTCTTCAAATGGCAAACAGGTCCTCGTCACGTGCAGACCTCGTACGCAGGGCGTAATTTGCATTGAAACATTCGCAGGTTTTCAAAATTGCAAAAATACCCCTGTGTGTGTGGGTATTTTACAGGGAAGGCCCTGCATCTTATTTTTATTGCATTTTAGTCCCTCCCAAGGACCTGTTTGTAGTTATCTTTTCATGTTTTCTTTCATTTATGCCTTTGTCTTCTTCATTGCATATCTTGAGCATCGTGTGTCCGATTGAGTTGATTTCAGTTTCATTTTGAAGCTTGCTTGATGTTCTTTTTAATGGCATATTAAATTTCTTATTTTGGACACTTGAATTCTTCTGTATTATTTTGATAGCCATGTGTCTCATATGCCTTGTTCAACTTTTAAATAAAGTAGGTCTTCTTAGTTAAACTTGAAATTGATGCATGTTAACTTTGCTCATTATTCTGACCTAGGGCATATTATTTTAATTACATCTCATGGCATTTACTTGCATGATTAAAATATAAAAAAATGCATGTTTATTTCTTTAATGCATTGCCTTGTCCTCTTGCATACGTTAACCTATACATCTCTAACTCAACACTTAATTAAATAGATAAAAATCCGAATAATTCGAGAAAGGCTCGTGTCCCTGAGTTCGACCTTGGTATCTTGCCAAGTAAATAAATTGAACAATCTTATTCTGATTGGCATATCTAAATGAGATGGTCTTTGATGAGCCCATCTCGGCCCGACTGCGATGATGATTTCAAGTGTTAACTTAACACTATTAAAGGGTCGATTTCGCGACTCGTCGAATGGCGCCGTTGCCGGGGATACGACTCATTTCTTGTATTTTTTGGATTTTTGTTTATTTAATTTAGTGTTCATTTTATAGGTCAAATTATTCATCTATTTTGCATTATAAAAATTTTCTTCTATATTGATCTCTAACCATTGTTTTTGTGGCAGGGCCCTTGATGGTTCAAGGAGGCGAGGAGCAGGAAGCTACCTGCTGCAAGGAGCCACAAAAACATACGTGGAGCAAATAAAAAAAATGTGTCACATTTTTATTTACATGCAGATACTTGTAATAAGTCATCTTTTACAACGGTCTTCGATCGAAGACTCGCGGTTGTAATCGAACGATTGTGGTTGTGTGGGGATCGTCCCCACTTGAGTGTCGACCTAGGACCAGGCACGCGTCAATTCGAGCTTAGTTTAAAATTCTCATTTTCATGTGCTTGCTCATAGGTAGGACACACTAATATTTAGACGCACATAATCTCGCCTCACTTAGCTAAAATTAATGGATATCATTCCCCGCTAATTTAAGCATGATTAGGTGCAGCTTTCTGATCAACTTGCATATTGATTTTGGTTTTCAAAATGGCCCAAGTTTTTTCACGGATTTATCGCCAAGTCAATGCATGATTTCTCGCTTAGCCTAGATTACGGTTTTTATCGAGTACGCAGCTTTTTCTTGGTTTCTCTTTCCTAGCTTGATCACCTAGGATTAATGGAAAATGGGAATGAACGGTAGACGATGATTGCTTGATTTTGTGCTAACCTTAATTCAGTGACAACATTAAATAATAACTGAGACTGTTAATTGCAAATCGACCAAAAATGGAGAAAAATTTGGTTTTGGGAGAGCAACACCCTCGCATACGCATTGATTTTCACTTAACATTTTTCTCCGCGTAAAATATCAAATGTTTTATCACCAATAAAACTGACAATATAATAAACCAACCTCGGTTGGTTTCATGTGTGAGTTGGTGAAATTAAAGGGTGTTGCTTGCTTGATTGAGCCATGATTGCTTCGGTACACTCCCAGAACCTTAGTCACTCCATCCATCTCTGTAGATTCAGCCGCTCACTTGTAAATCCATTCATCTTCTTCGTTCACCTTGGGTCCCTCCCAACATCAATTCTCATCTTTATACTTAGGCTAATCTCAGCCTAAGTATAGGGGGGACCCGAGTCCCCGTGATTTTCTCTACTCTCCTTTCCTTGCCTTTATACTTAGGTTATTTCTATCCTAAGTATAGGGGAGCCCCTCTTAGCTCCCGTATATTCCTTTATATTTAAATGGACCTATGGACTTGTAACATCTAGTGCTATGAGGACATAGCAAAGTTTAAGTATAGGGAGGTATACCGTATATACCGTATACTTACTTTAGCTATAAACTGAAAAATTTGAAAAATTTAAAACTTTTTGGCTAAAGTAAAATCCTTCGAACTAAGAGGACTCAAAAGTTTTCACGGCTTTTTCTATACTATGTTACACTATGTTTATAAAAATATTTTCGAAAACGATTTTTCTTTGTTTTGAAAAAATCTTTTGAAAATGTTTTGAAAACTTTTTATTTATGTGACATGGTTTTGAAAATTTTCTATCTCTTTTCAAGGAAAGTTGAGTCTAACATGTGTTTTAACCTTTTATTAAAATCCATAAAAATGAGAAAAACCCAAAAATCCTTTAGGAGCCATTAGTGACTACTAAGCCCAATTAAGTAAGCAACATTCAGTGAGGGTTCGCCCTTAGCAGATTGGATGGTTTAGAGGGCATCGCGTAAGGCCCCGTCCTCAAGCAACGGGCTTCGACCTGTACTTACATCCATACTGGCTGAATGCAGATGCTCAATTGAGTTTAGGGAGTCCTAAGATCTCTTAAAGTCTAAAAAAAATCTTGTTTTTGAATGAAGGAGTTGGATTAATCCTCTACATTTACACTTCCACCCATGAACTGAAATGATCAAGGAAACTTAGTTTTATGAGGTCTTTGAGATTTTAGGTTAACCAGCCTTAGTCATCAGGGTCATAGACTTAATCATCCACATTTCCCTAGGTTTCTAGATTTGCATGCTATATTCCGTGCTTAGTCTCAGACAAAAAAAATATGATAAGCACATCACATGCACGACTACGGTTTTGATGAGATGAGTTGAATTTTCACCTGAGGGATTGGGATGAGGAATTCAAGTTTGGATTTTATCTAATAATGCTCGAGGATGGGATAAAATCTTTGGAGGCATCAGGAAACCTGAGTGTCAGCAATCTTAGCCAGTATGAGAACTTGATTCTTATACTAATCTCTTGACATTGACCTAAGTGACAGGGTGTGAAATAAATAAAAAATGTTGATCAGTGTGCGCCAACTCTTGGTAAAAGCAGTGGAGCTAGCCACAAATTATACAAGTCAATGAAATTTCAAAGAAAAAGCTCATTCCACAAAGTCAAATATCAAAGAGCTTCCACCAAAGGCTAGCGCTCCCAACCACTTCAAAGTGTCCACTTGGACCACCGCTATTAGGACCAGGAGTTGGGCTTGCACCGAAAAAAGGCTCTGCATCGTAAATGCTACAAGTCTGGGTGTAGAAGGTACGATAGGTACTCAAAAAAGGCACACCCCGGTGTACTCCCAGGAAAACGAGTGCAGATGGCTCCAACTTCTCTTGACGGACGCACTGATCAACACCAAAAAAATGTGTTGCGTAAAAGGCATTAGAGAGAATCCTTGTTCCAGTGAGAGGGAGAGAAGAAATAACACAATCCCATACCCTCCATTACTGGCCTGCCATCTACATTTTCTAAGTCTGACAACTAAAGAGACGGTGGAATGGATGCAAGATTTGATTTATTCCCTAGTGTTGAGGATTGGGTCCTTAGGAGATTTTCTCAGACCGAGACTTTGGGTGAAGATTTGACTCTACTCTCGGAATCGCAGTCAACACTAAGTTTCATATCCTTTAGATTATATGTACATCAAAGAGAGTCTGGAGAATTAGAGGAATTGGGTGCCTCTTGGTTAAGGCTGGGTTGAACTCTAGGATTTTGGACCTCTAAAGTTGAGTTGACTTGAACAAATTGGATCATGTATTCACATGCACAAGGGGGTTAATCCAGCTTAGTCATTCTCATTGATGCTCGAGGACGAGCATAGTTTAAGTATAGGGGGGTGATGAAACCCAATTTCATCATCTTAATTTCCTATTATAATCCTCCTTGCTTAAATTTGTGTTAATAAAACCCAGATAATGTCCTGTAATTGTCAGAGTCTTGAGTAAATTAAAAACCACAAAAAATGGCAAAATTAAAATACGTGGTATTTTTAGCCTTAAAAATACCCTCCAAATTATTTTGTGTCTTCAGATGATCTCATCTCCGGTTTTGGTCAACATCAAACTTGTAGATCTCATCGAGATCTACAACTTTCATGTTTCGAGTTTTCTCAAATTTGGCCATCTTACCTTCATATTTCAAAATTCTTATCCCGAATAATCTGATTGGGCCATGTGGCCCACTTTGGGTGAGCCACGTGGTCCGCCCGCCTTGTACCATCCGCCGCACCCCTGGGCCGTTGGATCTCATCTTTGATCCAACGGCTCTGCTATCTCCATGCATACCTCTTATTTCCACAATTCGATCTCCACTCAAGCCTTGATGACAGCCATCCGTGGGTGCCGCAATCATAACTCGCCACGTGGCGCATTATGCGCCATTGATAAACACCCGTGATGTCTTGATCTCCACCGTCCATGATCTCTTCAATATCAAGCATTAGATCATACCCTTGAGTGATCACAGCTGACTGTCGCTGCCTTTTCCTTTGTGCACCGCGTGGCAGCTTAAGAACCACCCGATCTCCTCCATCTCAACCCTTCACTTCATCCATATTCTCAACCCTACGATCATTATCTAGAATCAATCACCACCGCCCGCCAGCGCGATGTCAGCAGCTCGACACGTGGTGCATTCAGCGCCCTTGATCGCTTCGCCTCAGATCTTATCAGAACCACTATCTGGTGCTTTGATCTGGGCCGTTGGATCACAAGATCCAACGACGACGACTCCGGCCTCCCTCTTTCCCATGATTCTCCATATTGCAAACCCACTTTGCCCTTCCTATTATACCGCCATCTCCAGCCATCACCTCCACTACCTGAAGGCCCCACGACCATCACCAGTCACCCCTCATCCTCGCTGGCACGTCCACCCCCCATGATCTCCACCCAGTCGCTCGACACTTCCCTCGAAACCCACGACCTCACTTCACAGTACCGCCGACACCCATCTTCAAATACCCCACATCCCCCTCCGTTAACACTTGTCCACCTGTATGTGGGGTTCGGCCCAGCTCTCCACCATCTCCCTGTGATAGGGGGAGATGTCCGGATTGAGTGAAGACGACCGGAGCCTCCGGTGAGACCCTCCGTTGATCACGGCGGAGCTGCGGTGCCTAGTGCCCGCTTGGGCTCGCTGGGAAGGCCGCCCAGCACGTGCGAAGACCCCGAGGTCCTCAAAAGACCTTGAGCCCATGCCAATTCCTCTGCCCAACCTCAGATAAGCCTCCAATCTCCCTTTCCTTTTTTATTCAATTTCGTTGATTTTCTTAGCGCCCTACAGTCAACCCCTCCTCCATTAATCCTCTTAACAGCTCCACCTCACAACCACCGTTCATGCGCCGCTTCTCGATCATCCCCTTCTTCCTCCAGACCCTAGATCACCTCTGACCCACCTCCTCCGCCTTCGACGGCGGAGGAGCACCGAGCTCCCACCTTCTTCATCCGCAGTAGCCCTTGCCGCATTCCATCTCGCATAGAACCCTCGTACCCTATGCTTCGGCTATGCGTCACTAATATGTAGGTGAATCTCCTTCAATGGTCGGAAGACCATCGGAGCTAACTTCATTCACTCTGCCTCCGACAAGCCAGCCCCGAAGGTCACCCCCAGATGGTCAGGTGTCTTCCTTGGGTTCCTAGCTTCATTGACGTATTTTTAGGGAACTCAGAGACGGCCCACCGTGACCGAGATCGAGTGGCGGAGCAGGAGCTCCTTCGCTAGAGCTCGGTCTCTGCCACCCGTCGCAGATGAAGACGGAGGTACAACGATCGTTGGATGGTTTTCGTCTAGCGTCTATCTGATGGCCCAGATGATGCCACGCCAACCACATCAGATGCCGTTGGATCTTCGAAGATCCGACGGTGTACGATCAGCCATGCTTTAGTTCCAGGAGACACTCGATCTCCGTGATCGGATGGCCTCCATTCGCCCACATGTCATCTCCAGACAAAGTCCGAGCCTCAACGTCCGATCCTCCAGGCTTGGATTCCCCGAGCCTACACCGAGCCTGTCTGAAGTTCCGAAACTCCGAGCCTCTGCCGTGCCCGAACCTTCGCCCGAACCTGGATGGCGCGTGCATAGCACGTGCCATCTGGGTAATTTACGCAGAAGCCCTGCCGCCTTCTTCAAATGGCAAACAGGTCCTCGTCACGTGCCGACCTCGTGCGTAGGGGGTAATTTGCATTGAAACCCTCGTTGGTTTACAAAATTGCAAAAATACCCCTGTGCATGTGGGTATTTTACAGGGAAGGCCCCACATCTTATTTTTATTGCATTTTAGTCCCTCTCAGGGACCTGTTTGTAGTTATCTTTTCTTGTTTTCTTTCATTTTTGCCCTTGTCTTCTTCATTGCATATCTTGAGCATTGTGTGTCCGATTGAGTTGATTTCAGTTTCATTTTGAAGCTTGCTTGATGTTCTTTTTAATGGCATATTAAATTTCTTATTTTGGACACTTGAATTCTTCTATATTATTTTGATAGCCATGTGTCTCGTATGCCTTGTTCAACTTTTAAATAAAGTAGGTATTCTTAGTTAAACTTTAAATTGATGCATGTTAACTTTGCTTATTATTCTGACCTAGGGCATATTATTTTAATTACATCTCATGGAATTTACTTGCATGATTAAAATATAAAAAAATGCATGTTTATTTCTTTAATGCATTGCCTTGTCCTCTTGCATACGTTGACCTATAGATCTCTAACTCAACACTTAATTAAATAGATGAAAATCTTAATAATTCGAGAATGGCTCGTGTCCCTGAGTTCGACCTTGGTATCTTGCCAAGTAAAATAAATTGAACCATCTTATTTTGATTGGCATATCTAAATGAGATGGTCTTTGATGAGCCCATCTCGGCCCGACTACGATGACGATTTCAAGTGTTAACTTAACAGCCACATGCATACGATGTAGATCGATCCTGCTTCTAACACTATTACAACATCCGAAGATCATTTGAAGCAATGGAGTGTCCTTGTCGGCAATCAAGTCGTATTGCCTTGAATCATCTCATCGTAGCATCCTCATCAGCCAAGAGGTACCGTAGATCGAAAGCTGTTGAGCACTAACATCTGCACGTGAGCGAAATCTGAGAGCGAGCAGCGTCGGCCACTACTTCATTTGAAGAACAACTCAGCCGCTTGGGAGTCACCCGTAGCCTAGAGCCTGTTTGGGGAAGAACTTTTCTACCCCAGATTACAATTGAACCGTCAATCGGGTTTTGATCTAATGCTAGTCATCGAACCATGCATTAACATATCAGCCATCTGATCTGAGTCAAATTGACGCTCCAGAAATCGCCACGCGTTGGTTCTAACACAACCCCATCACTTATGCCTTAAGCGGCGCACGTAAAATGCGTGTACGTCCAAGATTTTTGGGGCATTTACATATAAGCCATTGGAACTAATGATATTTACAAACAATTCCTACCAGGAGGAGATCACATGACGGAGCATGTGCGTCTCTGTAACTTTTGCACAGATACCTCGGAACTCTGCTGATTTGCAAGCAGGTCCAACAGGTGGAATCATCAGGTGCCTGGGTACGAGCTCTTGGGCATTTTTGCGCGTTCAATCCTTGAAGTTCTTCTTATTTCATGCACGCTTGTACTTTTCCATATAATTGCATCCGTACCCTTAACTGTATATAAACACCATATACATCAATAGTACATAATAAATAAAATACAAAATATAAAAAAATAATAAAAATACGTAGAGGTGCCCTATTATACTATATATAGTATTAAATTATATTTTGAAAAATAAAAATATTTTCATTAAAGCACGAAAAAATAGAACAAACTTCTAAAATCATAAAAAAATAAAATCATCTTTAAAAATCCTCTAAAAATTAGCTACAATATATTTTACTATATTTTCATATTAAATCAAAAAATAAAATAAAAATAAAATATTAAAATCAATAAAAAACTCAAAATACATAAAAACCTTAAAAAATCACAACTAATTCAAGAAAAATCACTAAAATATGCATTACATATCATTAAAAATCGCATACTTTCCATTAAAAATAAAATAAAATTTTTTTCACCATGTTTACTCTTTTAAAAATCAAAATACTACACAGTTTTCAATAAAAATATATTTCACATTAAAAAAACTAAAATCCATAAAATCCTACAAACTCATAAAAAATCATAAAAATCTTAAAATCGAATAAAAATTCAGAAAAATCCTTAAAAATAAAAATTAGGAAACCCATAAAACCTTAGTTCTTAACAATTTAGCCCTAGTTTTTCAACAGTTTGCCTCCCTAAGTTTGACACTCCCATACTTGACACTATACATCTTGTTTAGGAGTATAAATAAAATAAATAAAAAGATTAACTAAAAATTATTTTTTTCTGCTAAAATCCACCTAGTCGATACTATGACCGCAGTTATCTTTAGATGAGGTGCGTTTTTCACCGGCCACAAAGAAAAATGTCAGAGAAATTTCAAGGAAATTAATCAACAAAAATGGTGCAAACAAACACAAGAAGACCTATATTTTTGAAAACAATCAATTAAAAAACAATACAATAAAATTCAATAAATAAATAAGGATGAGCCGTGTCCCTGACAACGGTGCCATCTGACGAACTGCATTTTCACCACATTAATAATCATATTTTATCATAGTACAGATGGTGAAAATAATCCATGCAGAATTATAATTTAGAATATATGGAGAATTTAACTTGATAAGTTTACCGAAGTCAGATACAGGGACACGATCCTCTTCATCTATTTATCGGAATTTAAATATTAAATTTTTTGCGACTAAAGTCATTCATTTAGGTCTCCTGATTTCGACACAACACATAATGAAATGCACATACAATAAATGATATGCATGAAATGATTAATGCAAGTGACTAGACAATTAAACCATGATGCACAAAAAATAAAAGATGCATTATTTTATTTTATGCAGAATAACTGTAATGCAATATGCAAGAGAATATGATGCATGGGACGAATGAGAAATATGCCATTTTTACTTTGGTTTTTAAATAATTGAGGATGATGCAGTAATGCTATGATGTGTGATGATGCAAATACAAATATACCCTAAATTAGTCAGATACAATGAGTAATAAAAAGAGATCCAATATCATTATCAATTGAAGATCAAAATACATCAAAGTTCTAAGAATGACATTAAAATAAGGAGCAAATGACACATAGAATATCCAAAATTTGGCATCTTTAATCAAATATTAAATCAGTGAATAAAATATGCCATCAGGAAGAGAATAAAATTTGCAATCCAATGAAATTGAAATCATCTAATTTGGAGTTCAAATGCTGAAGTTATGAAATAAAGAGTGCAGTTGCACAATTGTAATGGAAATATGAAGGTAAAATGCATAAAATATGCAAGTAGGTACTTTACAGGGGCATTTCCATTATTTTGAAAGGCGGCAAGGTATCTCTGCAAATTACCCAGGTGCGTACGTGAGGCACACACACTTGGGAAGGGACATGTTTACAATATCTGAAAGTTGCAGGGTAGACGCAACTTACCCAGCCCACATGTGCACTGCACGCGCGCGGGCTTGGCTCGGAGCGAGGGTCGAATGAGCTGCAGGTTTGGAGGCCATGTGACATGGCCTCCCGCTTCATCGCTTCTTCGGGTCCACCAGCCTCTTGGATCGGTGCCGATGCTGGAGCATGAGCTGGACTGTACGATCAAAGCAATCGGATAATATCTGGAGATTTGTCCTCTGCTTTCTTCTTCTCAGGTGTGGTGGAGTAGGCGGGGCTCTAGAGAACCCTCAGAGCCCCACCAAGATCCTCCTTGATCGCTGAAGGTCGAGATGTCTTCGGAGTATTCTGGAAAAGATCTGGCTGGTGCAGGAAGGGTTGTTAGTGGTCAGAACAGCGAGGCGGTGATCCATAGGAGTAGAATCTCTAGATTAGAGCAACAAGGTCAGCTCTGGTCATTGAAGGTTGCTACCTTCAGGGGGTTAGATAACAATAGCCAAAGCGTGGGAATGAGTGGTGGGAGTGGGGTGGAGAAGTGGATTGCCTGGAGCGAGATATCCCCTTCCTCTAGTGGAGGAGATAGCCTAGAGTGGTGGAGGTTACATAGGAAAAAGGAGGATGATCTGGACCACCGATGAGTGGGATGGAGGTCTAGTGAGGTGAATGGTGAGTTTAATTGACGAGGATAATAAGTGTGCGTACTACGAAAAATAAAATAAAACTCAGAAAAAGAAAGAAGAATGAGCATATTGATGAACCGCTTTCTACCTCACTTAAGAATGTTATATTGTAGTATTCGAAGGCAGAAACAATATATCAAAAACCACAATCTTTGAATGTTGTGGGGAATTTTTATTTGGCGAGTCTACCAAGATCTAACACAAGGAACAATGATTTTCATTTTCATGTTTTTAAATTAATTTAAATAATTAGTTAATCTCAATGTTAATTTCTGTGTCGGAAAATAAAATGCAAATGAGGAAATGTTATGAAAGAGATGCGATGCGAATAAAATAAACAGAACATAAAAATGAGCATAGGATCTGTTATGATGATTTCTAATCCCATAAAAAATAATCAATATCCTCGAAATTTAATCATAGATCAATACGGAATCATTTCAAGAAAGATGTTCAAAGAATCTAAATTGACGGCTAATCGATCAATAATTATTAATCAAACAAGCTCAAAGATCAATAATATATTCTCAAGATATTCTAGCCTGAATTCCCTATGATGTTTAAACCTCAAATAAATTGAATCTTAATCATATAAGATGTCAAGGAATGAAATTAGATTCTCCTTGATTTTGTGCTGCAAAGATGAATTCCTCAATTCAATATGGTCATTTAGCACGAGAGGATTAAATCAGAATCTCCTAAAAATATCCGCATAATATAATAATTACTCCTCGATCTTGCCCCTACAGAGATTAATTTCTCAAATAGTATGATCAATAATCTTTAGAGAATTAATCACTTAATTTTCATAAACCAAGTCCCTACAAAAAAAATCATTAATTTTCTCGATAAAATATTGCACAAAACGTTAGAATTCAGCTTGCATATGTCAACAAATATCTTCAACCAATAATCATCATAAAAAGCGTCAAATCAGTTCATAATATGACATGATAAAGTACTAAATAAGCTTTAAAATGACATATTGTGCATGAAAAATAGAGTTTGTATGAGAAATATATGCAACAAATAAATTTGAGGGACTAAAATGTAATAAAACCAAAGTTTTTCTTCTCAATTAAGTCCCTGGAGAACTTATCTGTGATTAAGCAAAGTCTCCTAGGATTTTATGCAAATTGCACAGGAGGGCACATGCCGTGCACGTGGCTTTTAGGCATAGGAGACTTCTTGTAAATTTTAGAGAAGGCAGGGAGTGTTGCGTAATTTTCACCTAAAGCATGTGCATTGCACGTTCCATAGGTGTCTTGGGTGCAGTCGGGTTGGCTCGGGAGCCGAGCCTCCACGTGGCTGCTTCTGAGAGGCTCAAATGCGGATGGAGGCTCGGAAGCCCGATCCTATATGTGGCTCTCTTGGGGGGAGTGGAGGATCCGAGCCTCGAGGTTTGGGCTGAGGCTCAGGCATCGACATGGCAGAAGGAGGACCATTAGATCAATGGTTGGCCCTTAATCCAACAATGGTTGGAGGTCGAAGCCGACAGCATGGAGCAGTAGAGTGTGCACTAGCGCTGATGGTTGAGGGTGCGTTGAGGCTGGCGTGTCGAGGTGGAGCTAGGCCGACACACGACCGAGCGGCGGCGGAAGGCACAAGGCGAAGGGGCGTGAGCTCAGCCGACATGATTGATCTAAGGTAGAGCGACAGATGTCGAAGGTGACAATAGTGTAGCCTAGGGCGGAGGGCTGTTGAAGTTGAGGTGGTCGTTGATGATGATGACGGAGCTGCGGAGGCAAGGCAGCTGGCGGTGGTTGTGCTGCTCTAGGCAGAGGAGGAGAATGGTCACGTTGCAGCAAAGCCGACACAGGTCGATGAGGAGGCAGATTGTGCAAACATGATGCATAGGAGCGATGATCGGTGATGAATTTCAATGGATGGTGAACGAAGATGCAGTAGGTCAGAAGGGGGAGAGCGTGGTGGCAAGTGGTTGTGCGTGAAGCTCAGGGCGGAGTGAGGATGGAGCAAAGGGGTGGGAGGGATGACGACGGGAAGAACAAGGGTAGACGTGGTGAAGAAAAGAAAAGAAGAGGAGGACGAAGTTACCTGGGGTGTCTCTTGCGTAGATGGAGCTTGACAGTGCTCGTCATCGCCTCGATCCAATCGACGATGGGTCGGAGAAGCTCGAGCAGTGTGTGTGAAGCGATTGTAAGCACAGAGGACACTCTGTGGATCTTGTCGGAGGTAAAGAGTGGATGGAGGCTGTCACCCTCCCGCGTCCAGCTCTTTCTCTCACTCGCTCTCTAAAGATGACGGCGATGGAGAGCGATAGTGGCTGGTGGAAGCTGGGATATACAGGGAGGCGAGGGAGGTGTAACGACAATGGTTACGAGAGGGGGGTATGGTGGGCAGACAGAAGAGGATGAGGTGGAAGGAAGAGGAGCACGAGGATGAGGAGATGGCGGCAGTGATAAAGAAGGGGAGGGGCGAGGCTCATGTGGCACGCAGGTGACCTGGGAGAGGGGTGAGGTCACGTGCACGACACGTGACCTGGAGTGAGTGGAGAGAGAGAGAGGAGAGGGGGAGAGAGAGAAAGAAGTGGGAGAAATAAGAGGGAAAAGAAATAATAAAAAATAGTAAATAAAATTTAAAATTTAAAATAATAATAATAATTAATATAAATAAATAAAATTGAGGATTAAATAAAGATTAAATATAAAAATTAAATAAGAAGAAAAATTAAAAAGAATAGTAAATGAAGTTAAATCAAAAGTAGTTAAATGAAAGTCGTTCGTCTCGATAAGAAATACAATTTTCGTGAAGGGCCCAAAATCAAAAGAGGCCATCTGTATAAAAAGCTTTATGGGAGGTACTCTATAGATAATAAAATAGTGCATTTTTGCATTTTATGTTTTTTTATTTTTAATATGAGTTTAATTAGTGGATTAACTTTTGTACATTATATAATTAATCTTATTTTTATATTATCAAATATATATTGTCAAATATTTTTTTCCTTTTATTTTTTCTCTTTTTATAATGTACAAGATAAATATGCAAAAATATATATTGTCAAAATTTTTATTTCTTTTAATTTTTCTTTTTTTATGGATTTTAATTTTTTATGCCAAGTTAGTTAATTACTTAAAGAAAATTTCAGAGAAAGAATTAGGTTAAAATATAGATTATTTACATAGAAAATAATAAGCTCAACCAAGGTAAAAATTAAGGGTTAATTATTTACATATTTTAAACCCTAATATTAGTACAATTAGTGAATACTGATTGATTGAATTTAAGGGGTTTAATTAGTGATTTATTAAGGGGATTTTCCTAAAACATCTGTATAGAGTAGATGAATCATGATTCATCACATCCCTATACTAGCTCTTTGCTTGTCCCCAAGCAATTTTAGTGTGTTAGAAGGTTGAATCCCTGACTATGCATGTGCGAATTTCGAGATTTATCTCATTAAGAATCTTTGGTTTTAGTTGTCCTAAAATTCTAAGCTCAATCCGACTCTAGTCAAAAGGAATCCAACTTCTCTAATTATCAGACTCTCTATTTTTACTTATAGTATAAGGATATGATATTTAATATTTACTGCAATCATAAGAGTTGAGTCAAAACCTCACCCAAAGTTCTGATCCAAGAGACTTTCATCAAAACCCAATCCTCAACACTAGGGGATAAATCAGTTCTTGCATTCAATCTGTCATCTCAGTAGTTTATCAGACTTCAAAATGTATATGAAAGGCCAGATAATGGAGGTCTTAGGTTTGTTTATTTTCTTCTCTCCCTCACATTAGAACAAGGATCCCTCTCAAGTGCCTTATTACTCAACATATGTATATTTTGGGTGTCAACTATTGCCTCCGTCAAGAGAGTTTTAGTTGTATGTACTTATTTTCCTGAGAGTACACTGGTGTGTGTCTTCTTTAAGTATCTAATATACTTACACCCAAACTTGTATCACTTACGATGCAGAGCCCTTTTTGAGGTACTAGCCCGAATCATTGGTCCTAATTAGATTTGGTCCAATTGGACACTTTGAAAATGGTTGGGAGCGCTTACCTTTGATTGAATCTCTTTGATATTGACTTCTAATTGAGAGCTCTTTTCATTCAGACATTTTTTTGGTAGGCTATCTCCACTTCTTTTACCAAGAGTTGGTACATATCCATCAACAATTGTTTAGTTTCATCGTACCCTGAAACATAGGCCAAAACCAAAAGATAGCATGCGAACTTGTTCACATATTGGATACAGTTTGCTGACACTCAGGTTTCTTGAAACTTTCATCAACTTTATCCCATCCTCGGAGTATCATAAAATTAGGTCTAGATGCAAATCTCAAGTCTTGGTCTCTCAAGTGAAATCTCAAATCATCTCATCAATCACGTAGTTGTGAAAGTGATGTGCTGATCATATTTCTTAAAGGTAGAGATTAAGCACGTAATGTAGCGCTCACATCTTTCAAACTATGGAATAGTGGATTTCTAAGTCTCAAAACCCTAATGACTAAGGCTAATTATCTCTGAATTAAAGGACCTTAAAAACCTGAGTTTTTTCATAACTCAAGTCTTGAGTGATAGTGAAAATGTCAGGGATAAAACCTTAAGTTAGTTTTTTAAAGCATGCTATACCCTTTAATTTTGAAAACGTGTATTATTTGCACAAAGAATTTAGTATAGTATACATAATACACACAACTTGTACCCATACCTGATTCCCTTTTCTTATACAAAGAAAAAAGTAAATACAAAGTGAAATACAAGCTATGGATAAAATATATAGAATATATACCACCCCCATGCTTAGCTTGTGCTATGTCCTCATGGCACAAAATTAAATGTAGACATAGCTCATACCAAGCATAGTTGAGTGAAAGAAAAGGAAGACGACTCGCCCCCTATATTTAGGCTTTTGAGGGACGAAGCATAACAAAAGAACAAGAAATGGGGTGGTCGAGTGTGAGAAAAAGAATAGAAATGAGGTATACACAATGATATCATTCCTCCTATACTTAGGCTCAGATTAGCCTATGTATGATTGAGCAATCATAGGTGGAGGACCAAGTAGATCAGGGGTGGATATACAATTGATCGATTGAATCTTCAAGCTACAATGAAGAGGATGGCTTTATTTATTAAGGTTTCATATGGACCAAGGGGTCTTCTGTTGATTCTGTGCCATGTGAAAGGAGAATTGTTCAACCTGTACCAACTACTCAAGTGGTTCTACGAAGTGCTTAAGCAGTTGTCCATTAACTAGGGAAGTTTGTGTACTGTCTACTATCTCAGAAATTGTGACACTGCCATTATTATGTACTTCCTAATGGTGAAGGTCCCATCCATTTTGATTTCAGTTTGCCTTAGAAAATTTTCAACCTTGCATTAAACAACCATACTTTCTGCCCTGGGACGAAGTTCTTTGTTCTAATGTGCTTGTCATGCCATTTCATTACTTTGTCCTTTTAGATTGTGTTGTTCTCATATACATGGTTCTGATTTCTAAAAACTCATTTAAATCCATGTATCTATTCTTCTTTCCTTGATGACAGTTCCAGTTGATCTTTTTGATTTCCCATTATGATTTACGCACTAATTATGCGGGAAAATGATATAGTTTTCCAAATACCATTCTAAACGAAGAGGTGCCCAATGGGTTCTTATAAGCCATCATGTAAGCCCATAGAGCTTTGTCCAAGAGTTGGGACCGGTTCTTCCTCTTAGGGTGAAATAGCTTTTTAAAATTCCTTTAACCTCTTTGTTTGACACCTCTTCCATGCCATTAGATAGTGGGTGATAAGGGCTAGCGACATGATGCTCAATATCGTAGCCCTTAGTCAACTGCTTCACCACCCGATTGTGAAAGTGCCGACCCCCATTAGATATCACAACCTTAGGGATACCAAACCTCGAATAATATGATCTTTTTTGAAATTTACAGACCATACTGCTGTTCTGTTGCTTGAGTAGGGATAGCCTCCACTCACCTTGATAAATAGTTTGTGTGAGAAGAATATATTCAAATCCATGGCTGTTAGAGAATGGGACCATAAAGTCAATGTCCCATGTATCAAATACATCGCAAATGATCACTGGTTGTACAGGAATGGTATCTTTGGGACCAATGTTCCCTCCAACTCTCTGATAGACCGGGCATGACCTTACAAAATTATAGGCATCCTTAAATAAGACCGGCTAGTAAAATCCGCATTGTAATATCTTCTCAGTGTTCCTCTTCTCAGAATGGTGTCCTCTTGCCTCCAAGGTGTGGCATAGATAGAGGACACTTTGGTATTCCTCCTGAAGAATACATCCTCTCCATATACAATCCCGATCGTTCGAAGAAAAGGAGAGGATCCTCCATATAGTAGTGTTTGGATTTCCGGCCTAAATCGGCCTATTCTACTCTTGGGCCAACCCTAGGGAACTTTCTTAGAGACAAGATAGTTAACCATGTCGACATACCATGGGAGGGAGTTAATAACAAAAATTAACTCAACTGGGATGGATTCAAGATTGATTCTAAATTAGGGATTTTATCTTATTCGATCCGGATAAGTGGTCAGCCACCACATTCTTCACCCCAGGCTTATCTTTAATCTCCAAACCAAATTCCTGAAGTAGAAGTATCCATCTAAGAAGACGTGTCTTTGTGTCTTTCATTGCCGTTATATCAGATGGTTGAATGATCTGTATACACTATCACCTTAGATCCAAATAAAGATCTGAATTTTTCTAAGGCAAAGACTACATCAAGCATTTCCTTTTCTGATACCATATAATTTTTCGAAGCTGGATCCAAAACCTTGCTTGTGTAATGAATAACATATAGGACTCCATATCTCCTCTGTCCTAGTGAAAACCCCTAAATCACCCTTATTAATATTGTGAAGTTAACGTTTAATTTTGTTCGTTGCAGTCGGGTAAATTCGGATTAATAAAAAACCGTAATTTTAATTATTAGTCCAATTAAAGCGAGCGTTCATCTTTTTTAATTGGGAAGTCCAAGGTCTAACTCAGGGAGGCCACTGTCTCCTTAGATTGATTTTAAGGTGAACAAGAGGTTAGGTTTTCAAAGAGGTATTTTTTATATTTTTAAATGCAATGAATGAGCGACATGCAATTATAGCGAAGTTCGGGGACTAAAATACAAATTAGGAACAAATTAAGTCCAAAAATCCTCAAACTTGGCCAGAATGTAAAATGTGATGAAATTATGCTACTTTAATTTTTTCTGGAATTTTCTGATGCAAAATGAATTAATTATGAAGAACATAATGCAAGGAATGTGATTAGTAGTTAATTAGTTTTAATAAATAGAAAACCAATTTATTTTCAGGAAATAAAATTATCCTAGATTTATCTAATGGTGATTTATCCAGGAATAATTATAAGCACTAAAAATGTTGAGTTTAGGGTCTATTAAAATCAATTAGCCCAACCACAAAATGATTTATTCAAAGAAAACCATGCATGCAAATAATGCGATTTTTGGGCACAATGTAGAAAACAACCATTTTTAACTAATGTTTTTTTTGGGATTTTTAGATCACTAAATAATTAAATATCAAATTAAGAGCATAAAATGGGTAAACTTTGCAGGTTTCCACCAAATTAATTATAATAAATAATCCACCAATCACAAAAATGTAAATAAAGACTCATTAGATAGAAAATGAGTTGCTCTACAACATGCTATTTTTGGGTTTAAAAAATGATGTGAAATGATTGTTGAAATAAATGTCCAAACACAAGGGTTTGAATGCAAAATAGAATAAACTGAAAATAAAAGAAAGGATGCAACTACAATTACTGAAACAAACAGGGGCCTTTATGCAATATCTTCGCTTGGCACATGCATCATACGTGGATGAGCTAGCAGCGGTCGTCTTGTTATTCTGGAGAGTGTGTGGGACTTCAATGCAAAAATCCCTCTAGGGCAGGGTGCTCTTTTTTGCTGAAGCGTGAATGGATGAATATTGAAGGGGGGGGCACAATTCTTCCAAACCACATGTGCCTCACACGTGAAGTGGAAATAACATGTCGGCTCCTGGGCACACGTAGGTGGAGGCGCATGCGCAACTTCGACCACACGTTTGGAAGCACAGGTGGAGGTTGGTGGGGAGGTGAGGGGGCGCAACCTTACTTCGACGACATTGGCAGAAGATGGTAGATGTTGAGATCGGCTGGTGACAACACATGGGTGCAGCGACAAGGTGGAGATGTGAATGTTGTGCGTGGTGGCACGCTTCATTGGTGGCCACACGAGGCGTTATCTTGCGGTTGGCTAGTGCGTTGTGGTGCGGGTGAAGGCCAGTGCACTGGCGTGGGGGCGTTGGGCTTGCTCCACACAGGGTGCATTGTGCGCAAGTGGAGGGTTGCTAGCGGTCGGGGCCATGCGAGTACAGTTGCACGAGGTGGAGATGGTGGCAGCCCGGAGGTGGGCAATGGCGCAGTGGTGACGCAGCCGTGCGCTGCGGGCTGGAAGATAGCATGGGCGACTGGAGCTTTCTGGCCAAGTAAGGTGGCTGGTGGATGGACTCGATGGTTGTGCGGCTAGGAGGTGCAGCCACATGTAGAAGGTAGAGATGCACGAGTGCGACAGTGGTGGAGGTATTTAAGAAGAGGAAATGGTTAAGGAAAGAAGAGAGAAAGAAGAAGATGAGATAGAGAGAGGCTGTGAAAAGGAGGATATGAAACATGGGAAGTTCCTTTGTGAACAGGGGAACTGAGTTTATTTGTTTTGCTGGTTTAAATTTCCCTTTAATCCATTAAACAAATAATTTCAAAAAATTAATTGAAAATCACAGTTAGATCCAAAATATATGATTTATCCATTTAAATGGAATTTGTTTGGTGATTTAATGGATGAAAGGTGGTGAATCGAAGAGAGAGAAGTATGGAGAGAAGGGAGGAAGTAGAAATTGAAGGAAGAAGAACATGGGATTTACCTGGACGTGGAGACGTGCGTGGGGTGCTTGGGAACGAGATCTGGGAAGAGCTCTGATTCTTGCTCAACAGCTTGGCTGTGGTGGAGCTCAGCTGCACGGAGATGCGATAGTGGCGGGAGACAGTGCCCTCTTGGATCTCTCCTGGGAAGAAGGAGATTATAGCTCAACCTCACCCTCTCAACTATCACCTGAGTTGCTGATAGGAGCTCTCTCCTCTTCTCACGTTAGTGACAGATGATTTGCTCGAGTTGCCAGGGATGACTTTTATAGGAGGCAAGTTAGGTTGGCAAGAGGCGTAATGGCGAGAGGAGATAGCATACAGAAGGGGCTTGACCGTGATGGTTGCAGGAGTTGCGGAGGATAAGGGAAGCCGCGACCAGTGGCCGTTGAGTTGCAGGCAGTTGGTCAACGCTGGAGGACGTGGAGAGACAAGCAGTAGGTGGGGCTTCCGCCGAAGGCGGCGGGTCTGTTGGGGGAGAAGCGTCCTCAGCAGAAGGTGGAGAGAGAAGGAGTGGGGGCGACAAATGGCTGCCCCAGGAGATGCTATGTGTTGCCCCCAAAAAAATTCGAAATTTAAAAATAATCAAAAATAAAAAATAGAAGAGACCTTGGATCGAAAATTTTTCTTCAAAGTTTCTCGTCTCGATGAGATCTACACTTTCATGAAGGGACATATAACAAAAGAGTTCATCTGTGCAAAATGATATTTTTGGGGCACTCTATGTACATAGAACACCGATGTTTCGGGGTTTTGTAATTTTTTTGAGATTTTCAATTAAGATAAAAATAGAGAAAAAGTAAGATAAAATGAAGAACACATATTTACACATTACTTTATTTTTTTGGATTTTTAATAAATAAAAAATTTGAAAAATAAAATAAAGTGGAAAAAGTGAGATATTTGTATAGACTCACAAGGGACACTCGGACTCGGTCAATTTTTTTCTTTGACTTCAGTCTTATTTTGGATTTGGATGTTTGTAAATTTTAATAAAACTTTCATCAAAGAATAGAAATGAAAAAGAAATAAAAGAAAATGAGTTAAGTATGTACATAAAATATCAGGTAAAAACTGTTAAAATATACAATGCGCAAAAGAGGCTCAAAACCCAACTTTCACATATGAGCTCCGATATTTATAAAATTGATCTTGTTTTTAAGGTCATTCAATGTATATTATTTTAAAAGTGAGTCAACTGAAATCAGACACGGTATGATGAAGATATGCGCATTTTAATATGTCTATACTGAAATTAAGTTTTTGTCTCACAGGCCAATTGTTTGAGTTAGTATTTTGTAATTTTCCTTTAATCTTGTTAGTAATATATACACATTGAAGTTAGTTTCATGTCAATTGGATTTAACATTATTTAATTAAAAATACATGAAGTTGGATGAAAAAGTGAAGATTATTATGAATGCAAGTATGCGTGCTAAAATGCAGATATTAATTCTAAGTGCATGAATGGCAAAAATGCAGAATAAATGATGAAATGCAGCTAATTACTTGGGAACAAAGCTCTATTTTCATATTTAGTGTGATGAATCACTGATTTATCAACCTCCTATGCGTAAACCTTGCTTGTCCCTGAGCAACTAAAATGAAATGCAAAAGTGAAATGATTTTGGATTTCATACCAAGGTCATGAACAAAAGGTGAAAATGGAGCTAGACCCGTCCCTTGTATTAATAGTGTGGCAGAAATTCTGTGAGAATTAAGGTTTGAAAATCAACAACCCTCTAGTTCTACATATCATTGTAACATATTCGACTCAGAAGTCATCATAGATCAATCCTTATCCCAAAGCATACCCCATGAACATTGAACAATTGTCTCATGTGTGTGAAAGGTTTTAGCTCTTCCCATCAAGAATGCCGGACTACCATGCAAACCTCTCCCCCAATAACTCATCCTAGAGGAGTCAGGTATTTCCTTCTAAGGTTTGTCGTGTTGTGTTCACAATCAAAAAGAGGGAGGAATTAGAAGAAGGGGAAAAGAATTGGAGGGTGACCAGTGTACTCACATCTCCTTGTGAAACCGTCCAGTTTAGCCAAGTCTCCACCATGATATGCAGGTTTTCGTAAAGTTTGGACCTTTTGATCAAATTTTTATCTGGTAGTTTGGCCTGTTTTTTGTATGGATTTTTGGTAACTCTACATGGATCTTGTTGTGCCCCTACAAATATGGAATCTTTTTTTCCGTACATGTTTTGAGGTCTTAGAAAAAAATTTGCCAAGTCGTTCATCCCTTATCTGAAGCTTTATTTCAACTCGTATTCTGATCTTTAGATGTCCATGCTACCAGAAAAAAGACCTACATAGTCTTCCAACACCCAATCTGAGTTGAGCTAAGTGCATAGTACAAGAGTATAGATTAATTCCCTATTCAGAAGTTAGACCTAGAATTTGGAGACCAGGTTAGAAACTAAGAGTCAAAGGTTGCACATTGTCATGCAGAACTCGAAGAATTAAGTCAAAGACCTGATGCTTCTAAAATTCTCGTTCTCGATGAAGTTCCACTGAAAGTTAGATAGACTAAGTCTAAGTCAAGACCACTCTTCACTTATATTCATAACTCAGTTCGGAGCCCAATAACATTCCACTTTACATATGCTAGATATGAAATGCATATGTTATGAAGATGTATGTGAGGTGCAGGATGCTTTTCTTGTCATTCTTTTGTATGAATGAAAGGATAATATGCAAGAGTTAAAAGGTTATTTCTTGCTCTTTTACTCATCTCGTAATTATTACATAATATATACGGAAATACGCGAAAGTACGAGCTATGGGTATAGTATATATGTAATATATATACGCCCCCTGTACTTAGCATGTGCTATGTCCTCAGAGCAAAAGAAGTGACGAAATACATAGCTCGTGCTAAGCGTAGGAGAGTGAAAAATAAAAAGGAGTATAGATGTCGACCATCCTCTGATGAATCCACGATTCATTAAGATTCTATCTGCATTTTGTCTTTAAAACCCTTAACAAATATACGTAAATATCCATTAATTTCCACTTTTTAACAAAACCCTACTCATGAATAAAAGTGCACTTTTAGCATTAAAATCTTGTAAATAAATAAAAGAATAAAAATAAAGAAAATAAAAATAAAGGCAAATTGTAGATTGTATGTATGTACAATATGACTTATTAAATAAATATAGCTGAAAGATATATTAACCTAATCCTTGAGACCAAGTTAGCATGGATTGGTCGAGAAATAAATAAATATGGGAAGATAAGGAAGAAAACAAATAAAAATAATTAATTTCACATATTACACACTCTTCATTATTTATCCAATAAATACCAAAACTTCAATGATTTTTAATTAATTCATATGAACATGTTTTTCACCAAATTCTTTACCCAATTATTTCTAAAAAGGGATTTTTACCCAGCAGATTCTATAAACATTTTAAAATGCCTCTACGACATTTTGCACAACGCAATTACCCCATCGACCCTGTAAATGACCCCAAGAACCCCCACGGGCTTAAAACATATTACCCAAAGGGTTCATGGGGTAAGAGTTGTCAAGTTTACGGGGTCGAGGGGGGAATTAGGTTGTTTCAAAGGTCGTGGAGGTGATTGGCAAAGTTTATAGGGCCTGCCATGTAAAAATCCCTTCTAAAAATGTATAGAAAGATATAAAAATAAGCTAAAAATATTACCTTGTATATAAGCCAAGAAATCCATCCTGCAAATTGTCAAAATCTCAACTTCCGAACATCATAACTTTCTCATACGAACTCCAATTTCACTCTACTCTCTTTTAAAGTTCATAAAATAATAATATCTAATTAATGAAGGTTATTTCACTAAAATCAGAGTCTATTTGCAAATAGTCGGTTTTGGGACCTAACCACATTTGGGTTTCAGGGCTATTTATTTTATTTAAAAGATACTATTTATTGTTTTAACGATTTTATAATTTCTAATTATTTTCTTGATCTTGTATCTTAACCCTAATTTATTTCATAATTTTGTAGCTTATTTATTATTTTAAATAAATAAAAAAAATCCTAATTTATAAGTATAAATGAACTATATCACTTATATATATATATATATTAATGTACTTAAATAGAACCTACAAAAATTCGTGCATACTTTATTTATTAACCTACTAATTAATAAAATATAAAAATAATACACTATTTATTAATTTATTTAATTAAAAATACAAACCTTATTTTGTAAGTTTTATTTATACTTATTTATGAATATAATATTTATATTTTGTAAAATATTTATTATTTATTAAAACTAATTATACCATAATTAAGATAATTTAATTATCTATACTTTTCTTTTTATACCTAGTTAAAATTCCATTAGTTATTATCTATTTCCTATTTATTAAGGTATTTATAATTTGGCCAACCAGGTGCTGACACGTGTCAGCACCTGGTGTCTTTTTCTCAAGAACTCAGGCTGTTCAAGCTGTTCTAACCACCAGACTTCACCTAATTCTACCCGTTACCTTCTTCCTCCTAACTTCGATCTCCATCCTCCATCTTCTTCTCCTAACCACCTAGATCCACGCTAGCCATTGATCTACAACTAACTCTTCATCAATCACTCTATAAAAGCCCATCAAATCAGCCATTTCCAATAAACTAGCTCCTAACTAACTCCAGTTCCAGGAACTACCGACCGACCACTCATCTTCCAAGCCTCGCTCTCCCTCACTCCGATCGTGACAGGGCCCGAGGTAAGCCCCGTGTTGAAGAAGGTAGATTGGATGAGAGGTTCCAAGGCTGAAGCTCCGCCTTGCATCGTGCCGCCATCGTGTCCATCTCCGAGAAGGCCGCCTCGTCGAGCAACCAACAAAGGGTCGTATACCATGCTACCCCAGGTCATTCCTCCATCTTTTGCATTTTTTATTTCTCGATCTCCGTGCTGTGATTAGCATCTTTAAGCATGTAATTGAATCCTTGATCATCCATCTTAGACACACATCTAATCAACCATTCAAATTCACTTCGAATTATTATTTCGAAATCGCTACTCATTCATCTCTCTTACTCACATGTTGTCACTATTACTTGGAAATAATTTATAACCTTCAAAATTTCAATTTCTTTAGCTTATTCCATCGCGAATAGAGTAGCAAACATTCAGTTGCAAAAATTTTTCATGGCTGGAGCTCAACAATTATCATCAAGAGCTATAGATCTCCAAGAAAATTCAATCAAAGACTTATGTCCTTCTAGCCGATTATCGAAGCTCGACCGCCACATTCAACGATGACGTGCCGCCGCATCTCTCCACCTCGAAGCCACTCACCCGTAGGCGAGCTCGAGGGGTGTAGGAGACACCCCTCTAGCCCTGCAGGAGGCCAAAGCTTCCCGCTGATCGTCGGGAAGAATTCGGAGATGACGTCACTGCCAGCACATGCGCAAGGAGAGTGAAGAACACCAAGAACAGCCCAGGTGCACAGTTACGTGACACGTGCCCCCCACGGACGGCTCAGATCGCTCACCCACTTCTTATCCCGATCGTTGATTGCGAACCGGTGGAAAAATTTCACCTTAAACCCGCCAAAGTTCCAGACATTTCAATCTGCTCTAGCAAGTTTTTAGAATTACATTTAGACTCCGTGAAGGGACCTAAATGTGCTAATTTGCCAAGGACCATTTTGTAATAGAATAAATTTCTTTTTCTTGCACTTATACCCCTGAACTAGAGGGTTATTTTGGACCTTGATTTGATTGTATTTTTCATCGAATTTTCTAGGGTAGTTACACAACTACCCTAGCATCAATTCTATTTTTTTTCATTGATTTTCATCACATATTTTTCTCGCTTTTATTTTTGTAAAAATGTGCTAGTTTTGAGCACTTTCTTGAGCTCTGTTGTATTTTCAAGAAGAAGAATAAATTCACAAAGTTCTTTTATTCCTCGAAAATCGCAGTACGGTTATACTCCTCCTCAAGTTCGACCCAGGGAACTTACTTGGATAAAAAATTAGTTTAAAGGATTAAAATAGGAGAGAATCTTACTTGTTCATCTTTTCTCTCTCTCTCATATTTTTCTCCGTATTTTGTTTGATCAACCCGACTTTTGTTTAGCAGTTTTCTACAATCGACATCCCTTAACCATTAGCAAAAGCCATGTTATCAAAATGATGTCGTTGCTGGTGAGGCGTTAGCTTTACTTCAGTTTTCGACATTATTTCGAAATTTTTTTCGATCTTCTTGATGTTACAGTTTTTTTATTTCTTTTTGGCTTTCATTTTTATGGCTTTTATCGCTTTCTTTGTGTTTACGGTTTTCACTAATTTTTGTAATTTTTACGGTTTTTGTTTGCTTTATTCTTTATGATTTTTTGTATGTTTTTCTAACAAATTTTGTAGGGTTACAAGATCTACTGGCTTCTTCGGAAGCTGAGACAGTTGAAAGTGCAGAGACCGACCCCTTCTCTCACGGGTCGGTCGAAGAGGTGCAAAATCAGTTAGAATTTGTTGTTTTTCTTTACTTCTATTATTTTCATAAAAAATAAGGGCACTTGCGTGTTTTTCTGTTTTCTAAAAGGGGCCCCATAAGGCCATCCCGACATGTACCCCCCTCTCCCTTTTTTGGGGTCTGTTCCACCGAGTGTTGTGCACTTAGGGGAGCAGGGCATCGATCGCGGTTTTCTCACATACTTGGTTTTCCACAGCTTTTTTGAGGCTAGGTGTGTGTTTAGGGTTTTTTGTTTTATTTTCTTAGCTTGCACCTTCGTAGTTAGTTTTAGGACTCGCGACCTAGGTGTATGTTTATTTAGGATAAATAAAAAGACAAAAAATCATTATACGTGTTTTGAAAATACCAAAAAAGAGATAATTGAAAATAAAATCATGACTGCTTAAATATTTGAAGTAAATAAACGTAAAAGGATCATTTCATTTGGGAGAACAACACCCACACATGGATTGTAGGTACAATGCCCAGATTTGTGAGTGAGGGACACCACTTAAGGTTAGAAATAGAGTCTAAGTTTCTCTCGGAATACTACTTAGTCCATACATCTAATCAATGTTCTTCAGTGGATACTCTCGAGTAGCCAGCAACGATCCGAGTTTACTTACTAGAGTGGGAGGTTTAGAGGATGCTGCAGTAGCACGGTCCTCAAGTAACACGGGTAGCCGGAAACGGTCCATACTTACTCCCATACTTGCTGAGAATAAGTGGTTTCCTGTAAGGACTTGGGACAGTGTTTCGGGGAAATTTTCGGGCACCTATCAGCTCGCGTTAATCTGTACTAAGACTTGTCTGCCAAAATAACCCTAAAACTGACAAGATAAACTACTGAACTTTTACGGTCATCACCGAGTTGTGTTGGTGAATCTGGGGTTATTTTGTGTTTGCTTGTGAGGCATGCATTACCGCATCTTATACGCCCTCACTCTCGATTTCTTGATTTGACACCGTGCTCTCCCGATAACTGCTTGACATCAAAGATGACAACTCGATGGCTTTTTCACTCACTCTCCGTGGGCTCTTGACGATCTATCGTTCGTCATACTTTTTCATAGACTCAGGATGACCCTCTTCCTGAGTCGGTCCCATCTAATCACGAGGAGAGTCAGACCCAGACTCCTTCGCCTCCCAGCCCATCTTTTGAGGCAGACCCTCGCCTCAAATTATCGTCTATTTCTCTTGCACATTTTCACTGAGCTCTTATGAGACTTTTTCTTTCCCAAAAGATTCGAAGGATATGGCTCAAGGGAAGGGACCAGTCGAGGATCGACCAACTGAGGAGCATAATACAGATGGATGATCAGATCCAGTCGCAGATATTACCACATGGATTCTAGACACGCTACAACAGATGAATCTACAGATCAAAGATCAGTTTAGAGTCCAGAGAGCAGGAGTTGGGATTCTACCACCACCTATCATGGTTCCCGTGACACTCAAAGACGAGTATGACCTTGGAGCTAGGATGCTACATCATTGGATTTGGTTACCACCGAATCAAGGGCCATACGAGTTACGACCGTCCTTTTTATTGTTGCTTCCCAAGTTTTACGAGAATGCTAAAGAGGAGTTGTTTACCTTTCTACAACAGTTCGAGATGATTTGTGGTACAACCAGTTATCCAGGTGTTACACAGGGGGCCATTCGCCTCAAAGCCTTCCCCTTTGCCTTAGTAGATAAGGCGCTCTACTGGCTCAGTCATTTGGAGAGGGACATCTCAACATGAGACGACTTGAAGTCCACGTTCCTGCGTAAATATTTTCCTCTGGGATAGACGAATATGATGAGGAGCTAGATCTCCAACTTCACGCAGTTATCAAATGAATCATTCCACGAGGCATGTGATCGATTCAAGGACCTTACTGAGAGATTCCCTCATCATGAGATACCTTTGAAGGTGCTAGTTCAGAATTATTTCGTAGGACTCCAACCGGATGTCTAGGGCCTTGTAAGCAGAGCATGTGGTGGCAATAATTTGAATCGGAATGTCGAGTTTGTCTGGTCCATCTTTGAGGGAATGACAGAGAACTCACGAGTCGTTAACTGACATTCCAGAAGGCCCCACAACCAACACATCACCGATAGCATCAAAAGGTGGTGAATATTCCAGATTCTGAATAAAATACCAACATAGGATACATTAGTGAAAAATAAACATTGGTAGATGTGATTCAGAAGCAAGTTCAGGACCTGGAGCCGCTACGAGAGTTGGAGAAACTCTCATCACTTCCTCAGCAGCTGAGTGATCTGACGAAGAAGGTGATGGACTTACAGCTTCAGTACCAGCAGTCTCACACTTCTTCGACTTCTCAACCTGTTCGGAGATCCTTAGCCGCTCCTCCCATCCATTAGATTCACTTTGTCCAGAGCGACCCGGGTTAGCCTACGGAGACTCCGCAGATTGATTGGCATGAGGACCAGTCTTATGCCAACTCAAGCCAGATCACCAGCTCTGGAGACGTTGATGTTGAGTCTCAAGCCACTCTTAAGATCAATGGGATATGGTATGCTCCGATTCAGTCGTCATCACATTTTACCCCTCAGAGCGTACACCACCAGCAGCAGCCACATCACTACAACCATCCGTAGCATGGATATTCGTAATTTCAGCACCACCAGAATTTCACATCGTAGCAGTTTCACTAGCAACCTTATCAGAGACCACATTCTTTTCACCATCCTGCTTCGCATTCATAGCCACATCATTACCAGCAGCAACAACAATAGTCTTCATACACACCTCAACGATCTCCTCAGCCATATGCTCCATAGCAGCATACGCCAAGGCAGGAGAGAGTAGAAATCCAGGGTTACCACACTGAACCTGAGATATATTCGCAGGCCCTGGCGTTGAATCAGATCATGGACATGCTGAGCATGCTCCAGACCGTACACAAGATCGATATGGAGCGGGTTAACCATTGTCTGGATGAGTTAACAACACCTAAGACCACTCTCCTGGCCCAGCCTCAGATGAACCTGAATAAAAAGAGGAGGCATCCCGATCAGGTAGACAACACGAAAGGAACGATCTCTTTTCTTGAATTCTTATCTAACTTCATTCGCCTCAGGAGCGGTAGATCACCACAAGCACCTAATCAGGAGGAGGAGCGGGCACAGTATGCAGGGCGAGAGTCAATCCATGATACCCATACTAAGACTGAGGAGGAGGACCACAAAGATGATGAGGATCAACAGCTTGACGATCAGAGAGAAGGGAGCGATGACGAGACAGTTGATATGGACTTAGGTGAATCAGACGATGATACCACGCCGGGCCATGTAGATACTCATGAAGCTCATGTGTCTTTTCATGTTTTAGAGAGTTTTGTAGATAATTCTGATACTCTCGATGTACAAGCTGATCCTGATTTTAATAAAAAAGGATTTGTTGTTCCTGAAATTGTTCCTTTTCCCGATGATTTGTATGGAAAAGGAAAGAAAAAAACCAAAAACAATGATGTCATTACAGAGACTGATCGATTACTAAAAGATCACATCTTTCTGAATATTCAACTCCATGATGCCTTGGATCACTTCTCGACACTCAAGCAACAACTGAAGAATGGATGTACAACGCGTAGGAAGAAGAAATCACGTGCAGAGAAGCATATCTTGACCAAGGACACCTCCTACGTTATTCAGAATAGATTACTGAAGAAGAAGAAGGATTCAGGAGCACATTACGTCAGATGCGAGATTTCAGAAGCCACATTCGATCGCACTCTATTAGATAATGGTTCATCTATCAATCTCTTACCTTCTTGTTTACTCAACAAGCTCGAGTTAGGTACTATTTACAAATCACGCTCGATCCTTCAGTTTGCTGATCGATCTGTAAAGAGACCTAGGGGCATTTTGAGGAACGTTATCGTAACTGTATAGGGCTTGAAATTTTCAGTGGACTTACTGTCCTGGACATGGATTGCCCTACATAGTTACACCTTACCCTGATCATTCTTGGGAGGCCTTTCTTGGAGACCACGAAGGCTCTCTTCGATTATGATATAGAGAAGGTATCTTTTCATGCTGAGGGCGAAACGTTACATTTAGAGATGGCGAGAGAATTACATGCATTTAGTATCGCATCTATAGTCAGTTCCGATGCCTTGAGTTCTTTAGCCATCTGTGATTACATGGATGAGGTTCGCCTTGACGATCTCGAGAGGTATCAAGTAGAGAGCCATGATATTCTAGCATAGGATGGGTCCGAGACTACAACTGGCAGTTCTTATGATGATACTCTTTATTTCACCATGGATGATGATTATCACATGGAGTAGATAATTGATGAGTTTATTGCAGATATTTTAGATTCAGAGAACTTACATAATTTCTCCACCTCAGATGATTCAGAGTCCGAGTTCTATTTAATCGAATTATTCTCCTCTATTCATTCTGAGGATGAGCACGTTAGCAAGTCGGATGATGTTTTATGCATCTTCTGTAGTTTGACTCTAGAACAAATTGAAATGGTGGATAACCATAATGCAGACACATCCACCGCCAACATAGTTCCCCTTACAAATACATAGGATGTTACAGCAGGGCCAGATCTTACCTTACTTGAACTAAAGACCTTACCACCAAACATGAAGTATGCTTTCCTTGCAGGTCCACACCGTTAGTTTCTGGTCGTTATCAGCGCATATTTGACCGAAGAGCAAGAATCCCATCTGATGGATATTCTTGAAAGAAACCGCAAGGTTATTTGGTAGACTGTATCTGATCTCTGTGGAATAAATCCTGCTTTCTTTTCTCACCATATCTATCTTGATCATGACAGCATACCTTTTAGAGAGTTTCAGCGTAGGCTGAATCTCATCTTACGTGATGTTGTCAAGAAAGAGATCACGAAATGGTGTGATGCAAGGTTTATTTATCCCATCTCCAACTCTGAATGGGTTAGACCATTGCATGTTGTCCCGAAAAAGTCAGGAATTTAGATGGTTAAGAATGAGAGTGGAGAGGAGATTCCAAAGAGAGTAACCACGTTGTGGCGGGTATGCGTTGATAACAGGAAATTGAATGCCGCAACGAAGAAGGACCACTTCCCGTTGCCTTTTATAAACCAAGTCATAGAGAGGTTGGCAGGGAAGGAGTATTTCTGTTTCCTTGATGGTTACTCCGAATACAATCATGTTACAATTGCTCCTAAATATCAGGAGAAGACCACCTTCACATGTCCCTTTGGTGCGTATGCTTTTAGACGAATGTCCTTTGGATTGTGCAATGCCCCCGCTACTTTCCAGAGGTGCATGCTTGCCATCTTTGCAGACATGGCCGGTGATTTTCTCGAGGTCTTTATGGATGATTTTTTTGTCTATAGTGGGTACTTTGATGATTTTTTAGCGCATCTAGACCAGGTTCTTCAGAAATGTTGTGAGATAGATCTTGTTCTGTCTTGGGAAAAGAGACATTTTATGGTTACAAACAGGATCGTGTTTGGGCATGTCATCTCCAAGAGAGGCATGGAGGTTGACCTTGCCAAGGTGGATGTCATCAAGCGTCTCGATCCACCATCCAACATCAAACACTTACGGTCTTTTCTTGGGCATGTCGGCTTTTACTGAGGGTTCATCCAGACCTTCTCTAAGAATGCCCGACCGTTAACTGGACTATTAGGCAAATACATCGAGTTCTTATTAGATGACAAATGTCTTAATACCTTTCTCACATTAAAAGAAATGATCATCAGTACTTCTATCCTACAGCCGCCTGATTGGTCTTTGCCCTTTGAGATCATGACGGAAGCTTCAGATTTTGCGGTCAAGGTTGTATTAGGATAGAGGAGAAATAGACTTCCAGTTGCTATCCACTATGCCAGCCGCACTTTACATGATGCCCAACGCAACTATACAGTGACAGAGAAAAAGATGTTACCAGTGGTATTCTCTTTAGATAAATTCAGATCTTATCTTCTTGGCCCTAAAATCACAGTTTATACCGATCATTCAGCTATTTGATTTTTAATGGAAAAGAAGGATGTTAAGGCGTGCCTTTTTAGATGGATTCTCTTACTCCAGGAGTTTGATTTATACATTAGAGATAAGCCTAGGGCAAAGAATGTGGTAGATGATAACCTTTCCCGACTACAGATAGAGCAGCCTTCATATGAGTACACGTCGAAGATTGCATAGAGATTCCCATACGAGAGTATCTTTACAGTTACAAAGCTTCCATGATATGCAGTTATAGTGAACTTTTTGATTACACAGAAGAGTCCACAGGGTTGGCTGAAAGACCGAGTTGACAGGCTAGTGTCCGAGGCACGATACTACCATTGGGAGGATCTGATTCTTTTTCATCAGGGATCAGATTGTGTTTACAGGTAATGTATTCCTCAGGAGGAATACAATAGTGTTCTCACTCTATGCCATTCTTTAGAAGTAGGAGGACATCATTCGTGGAAGAGGACAATGCAAAAGGTACTTCAGAGTGAGTTTTGGTGGCCGAATCTTACTAGAGATGCATGCACATTTGTGAAGAGTTGCCCATTGTCAGAGAGTCGTAGGGACGATCGGTGCTAGAGATGCAATGCCTATGCAGCATGTTATCATTTGTGAGATCTTTGACGCATGGGCATAGATTTTATGGGACCATTTACCTTCAGCAACGGCTTTGACTACATACTTCTCGCTGTAGATTATGTTAGTAGATGGGTGGAGGCTATACCCACATGAAGCGCTGCCAGCAAGACATCATGCAGGTTCTAGAGGTAACATATTATTTCGCGGTTTGGGATTTCATGTATTCTCACTTCATATAAGGGTAGCCACTTCATTAATAAGGAGGTGAAAAGGCTAGTGAAGAATTATGGCATTGATCACAGAGTAACTTCTCCTTACCACCCGCAGACGAACGACATGGCTGAAATCTCAAATAGGGTGGTGAAATCCATTCTTCAAAAATTCATACGACCATATAGGAATAACTGGTCACAACTTCTAGACCAGGTTCTTTGGGCATATCATACTGCATATAAGACTCCCTTAGGTACTTCACCGTTCAGATTGGTTTATGGGAAGCCATGCCATTTGCCCATAGAGATCATGCACAAATCTGAATGGGCCATTAGAGAGATTTCCTTAGAGATACAGAAAGCGGGATCCAAAAGGAAGCTAGATCTGAATGAGCTAGTGGAGATTCAAAATCAGGCATATGAGAACACCCTCATTTATAAGGACAAAGTGAAAAGATGGCATGATAGATGTATTCAGCACAAGATCTTTGTCCCTGGACAGAAAGTATGGTTGTTCAATGCACGATTGCGAATTTTTCCTGGTAAATTAAAGAGCAAGTGGGAAGGACCATACATAGTCAGAACGGTGCACGACAATGATAGTATTTCTATATCAGATGTGTCACCTGGTGCAGAGCCATTTGTAGTGAATGGGCAGATGCTGAAGCACTTCGTGGAGACTACTGATCATCTAGCTCGAGTTGACGTGATCTACTTTGTACAAGATGGTTGACTACTCTTCCACTTCATTTCATCTTGTAAAAGATCTGTGAAGCCTTTTGGTTTTTCCTGGAGTACACACCTGTATATCCTTCGTAGACCACAACTGTACCCATTTTTTTCGTCTTATATGCTTAGGATACCAGATCCTATGTATAGGGGGAGACCGATTTCCTGTTGATTCTCAACTTTTGATTTTGTTCTTTTTACATTTCTTTTGTATATCCTTTCTTTTACACTAATCACTAGTCCCTAATTTTGGCCACACTCTTTTCTATACTTAGGATGCCTTATCCTAAGTATAGGGGGGTGGGTGATTTCGTTTTTTCTTTCTCCTTCTGTTTCTTCATTTGTATATTCCTTTTCCTCAGTCACCTCATTTTTATTCCACTGTACTTATGATGACCTGATCGTAAGTATGGGAGATGGATTGACTTTTATTCTTTCGTTCTTTCCACCCACTTTTACATAGCACGAGTTATGTCCTCCTTTTTCTCTTTTGATGCTATGAGGACATAACACAAGCTAAGTATAAGAGGGGTGTGTATATATTATATATACATTTGTCCATCACTCGCACTTTTATGCATTTTCTATATCTATAAAATCCATAAAAAGTAGGTGAGGGTTAATTTAAAATCCACCTATTTATTTAAACTATTTATAAAATCCTTGTAAATAAATAAAGTATACTAAAATCTTTATTTAAAATTTGTATTTAAAAGGTGTATTTAAAATTTGTATAATACTTATTTAAAATTTTATTTATTAAAATATGTCTAAAATTCATTTAATATTTGTAAAATTCATTAGTTATTTAATCCAAATAAAATATGGGTAATTTATCTTATAAAAATACTTGTATATAAACTTATTTATAAAAATTACAAAATCCATAAAAATGTAAAGTTTAAAGTCCATAAAAATTACAAAATTTTTTAAAATCCATAAAAATGAGTAAAATTCAAAAAAATTACTGATCAAAAATATGGTTGCATTTATATCAGCATTTTTCAGAATAAGTTTGATTTCTAAAACTAAAGATCGGGAAAAGTATAAAGGACTGAGCTTAATTATGGCCTTTAACTTTCATTGTAAGGAGCCTAGTTAGGAACTGGCATTTAGATTCTTTAGGTCTTTGACTTACATATTTGGGTTCCATGAGATCATGGTTTGGGAAGTCAACTTGAAAGTAACTAAGTACAACACTTGGTGTCATCCGTTTAACTCTTCATCAGTGAACAATTTTGGACACACACACTTTGCACTTAGCTCGACTTGCATGAGGCTGCGAAGGGAAATCCATTTTAGCAGTGCATTTTCATCCTTGTCTAGTGGCGTTGACGTCTAAAGATGGGAGAGATTGGGGTTGAAATAATCGCTTCAGATTGGGGAAGGATCAGCTGGCACAATTTTTCCAAGACCTCAAAAAATGGACGGAATGAAAAGAGGTTATATCTGTCGAGGCACAAAAATATTGATGCAGTGCAAGCAACATTACAAAGCCAATTCAAAAAAGAAGCTACCAAATACAAATACGACCACAATGGTTTGAGATTCCACTAAAAAGCATGCACATCTTAGTGGAGACTTAGCAACACCGGCTGGGCTTCACAAGGAGATGTGTCTACATTGGTCGCACTCCAGCTCTTTTCTCATTCTTCTACTTTCTCTCTATATTCGATTGCGGACACAACACGAACTAACCTTAGAAGGGAATACCCCCTCCTTGAGGAAAGAGTAACTAAATGAGGAACTAATGGGAGTGTATAAATGGGATGGGCGGTTTCTTCGCTTCTTTCAAAGTAGGAAGGGCTAAAACAATTCACACACCGTACATATTGATTTCAAGATTGATAGAGTTTGCGATATGGATGAGTACTGGTCGTTGAGGTGAACTAAATAAGGATTTGTGGAACTTGAGGACTGTTGAGATTAAAATCCTAATCCTACTTAAGGCTACGATAAAATGCTTGTTTTGGTCTCGATCGAGCTCTGTCCTTTGTCTGTTCTCATGATTTGGTTTAGGAAAACAAATTCATTCTAACTTTCTTTTTTCCTTTATTTTTCAAATAAGTGTTTGCTAGGGGACTAGCAAAGTTTAAGTATAGGAGATTGATGAATCCATGATTCATTAACATTCTGTTTGCATTTTGTCTTAAAAACCCTTAATAGAAACATGTAATTTCCACTTTTTAACAAAATTCTACTCATGAATAAAAATACATTTTTATGCATTAAAATCATGTAAATAAATAAAATAATAAAAAATAAAGAAAATAAAAATAAAGGAAAATTGTAGATATGTATATATGTACAATATGACGTATTAAATAAATATAGTTGAAAGATATATTTATAACCTAATCTCTGAGACCAAGTCAGCATGGATTCGTCAACAAATAAATAAGTAGGGGCAGATAAGGAAGAAAACAAATAAAAATAATTAATTTCACATATTACACACTCTTCATTATTTATCTAATAAATAACAAAACTTCAATGATTTTTAATTAATTTATATGAAATATTTTCATCAAATTCTTTTCCCAGTTATTTCTAAAAATTTATAGAAAAATATAAAAATAAGTTAAAAATATTACCTTGTATATATGCCAAGAAACCAACCAGCAAATTGTTAAAATATCAACTTCCGAACATCATAACTTTCTCATACGAAATCCAATTTCACTCTACTCACCTTTAAATCATAAAATAATATTCTCTATTAATGAAGGTGATTTCATTAAAATCAGAGTCTGTTTGTAAAAAGTCGATTTTGGGACCTAACCACACCTAGGTTTCTGGGCCATTTATTTTATTTGAAACACGATATTTATTGCTTTAATGATTTTATAATTTCTAATTATTTTCTTGATCTTGTATTTCAACCCTAATTTATTCATGATTTTTAGAGCTTATTTATTATTTTAAATAAATAAAAAATCCTAATTTATATGTATAAATGAATTGTAACACTTCTATCTATATTTATTAATATACTTAAATTTAGTTATTAAAATCTACAAAAATTCATACATACTTTATTCATTATCCTAATAATTAATAAAATATAAAAATAATATACTATTTTTTAAATTTATTAAATTAAAAATCTAGACCCTATTTATAAAGTAGTATTTATGCTTATTTATTAATATATTATTTATATTTTGTAAAATATTTGGTATTTATTAAAATTAATTATACAATAATTTAGATAATTTAATTATCTATACTTTTTGTTTTTATACCTATATAAAATTCCATTATATATTATTTATTTCCTATTTATTAAGGTATTTCATCATCTGGCCAACCAGGTGCTGACACGTGTCAGCACCTGGTGTCTTCTTCTCAAGAACTCATGGCGTTTCAGCTGTTCTAACCACCAAACTTCACCTAATTCTACCTGTCACCTTCTTCCTCCTAACTCCGATCTCCATCCTCCATCTTCTTCTCCTAATCACCTATATCCACGCCAACCATTGATCTACAACTAACTCTTCATCAATCGCTCTATAAAAGCCCATCAAATCGACCATTTCCATCCAACTAGCTCCTAACTAACTCCGGTTCCAGAAACTACCGACCAACCACTCATCTTCCAAGCCTCGCTCCACCTCACTCTGGCCGTGACAGGGCCCGAGGTAAGCCCCGCGTGGAAGAAGGTAGATTGGAGGAGAGGTTCCAAGGTTGAATCTCTGCCTTGCATCACGCCGTCGTCGCATCCAGCTCCATGAAGGCCGCCTCGCCGTGCAACCAGCAGAGGGTCGTATACCCTGCTACCCCAGGTCATTCCTCCCTCTTTTGCATTTTTTAATTTCTCGATCTCCATACCGTGATTAGCATCTTTAAGCATGTAATTAGTATCCTTGATCATCCATCTTAGATGCACATATAATCAACCATTCAAATTCCCTTCGAATTATTTATAAATCGCTACCCATTCTTCTCTCTTTCTCACATTTTTTCACTATTCCTGGAAACAATTTATAACTTGCAAATCTCAATTTCTTTGGCCGATTCCATCGCGAATCGAGTAGAAACCATTCACTTGCAGGAATTTTCATAGTTGGAGCTCAATAATTATCATCTGGAGCTATAAATCTTGAAGAAAATTCAATCCAAGACATATATCCTTCCAGCCGACTGTCGAAGCTCGGCCACCACATTCGACGATGTCGTGCCTCCGCAGCTCTCCACCTCAAAGCTGCTCACCTACAGGCGAGCTTGAGGGGTGTAGGAGACACCCTCTGGCCTTGTAGGAGGCCAAAGCTTCCAGCTGATCGTTGGGAAGAACTCAGAGAAGACGTCGCCACCAGCACCTACATAAGGAGAGTAAAGAACACCAAGAACAGCCCAGGTGCACAGTTACGCGACATGTGTCCCTCACGAACGGCTCAGATCGCGCGTCTGCTTCTAATCTCGGTTGCTGATTATGAACTGGTGGGAAAATTGCACCTTGAACCCGCCAAAGTTCCAGACATTTCAATCCGCTCCAGCAAGTTTCCAGAATTACATTTAGGTCCCCACACAGGGACCTAAATGTAATAATTTTAGTTTTCATTTTATTTCAGTCCCTTTCAAGGACTAATTGTATCATAACAAATTTTTTTCTTACACTTATACCCATGAACTAGAGGGTAGTTTTGGACCTTAATTTGATTGTATTCTTCATCGAATTTTCTAGGGTAGTTACGCAACTAACCTAGCGTCGATTCTTGATTTTCATCGTTTATTTTTCTCGCTTTTATTTTTGTAAAACGTGCTAGTTTTGAGTGTTTTCTTGAGCTCTGTTGTATTTTCAAGAAGAAGAATAAATTCTCGAAATTCTTTTATTCCTCGAAAACTGTAGTACGGTTACTTTACCTCCTCGAGTTTGACCCAGGGGAACTTACCTAGATAAAAATTAGTTTAAAGGATTAAAATAGGAGAGAATCTTACTTATTCATCTTTTCTCTCTCCTATTTTTCTTCGGATTTTGTTTGATCAACCTGACTTTTGTTTGGCGGTTTTCTACAACTTGATCCCTTAACCGCTAGCAAAAGTCACGTTATCACCCTCCTATACTTAGGCTATGGACATCCTTAGTCCATAAGAAGATCAAAAAATGAGGCGGTCGAGGCTAAGAGGAGAAATGGATGAATATAATTAGGGTGGACATCGGTCACCCTATAATTAGGATATGGCCAGCCTAAGTATAGGACATGAGTGAGTATGAGGAGTGATGGGATCTGGAGAATATACAGAGCGAATGGGGGTGGGGTAAGATGGAGAGGATGAAAGTGATGCAAATTCATGTGTTCCCTATGATTAGATCATGGGATTCTGGGATGCGCATGAATGAGATCTCCTCAACTTGGGCTAACTGCTCATCTGATCCTATAAAATGCTTCAGCAATTTCCGATTCACAATGAATAGTTGTGCACCATTTGTAAGCTCTGAAATCCATATATTGTCGTTCGTATTTACTTCTCTGACAATGAAGGGATCGTCCATTTAGATTTCAACTTGCCCCGAAAAATCTTCAACTTAGCATTGAATAACCATACTTTCTGCCCTGGGACAAAATTCTTTTGTCTGATATGTTGATCGTGCCAATGCTTGATTCTGTCCTTCAAATTCACACTGTTATCATATGCCTTGTTTGATTTTCTAGAAGCTCATCTAGATCCATATTTCTGCTCGGATATCCTTCATGAATGTTCCAGTTCACTTTCTTTAACGCCCAGTCGGATTTTTGTATCAGCTCAGCGGACAGATGACATGGATTTCCATAAACAATCCGGTATGGGGAGGTTCCAAGCAGGGTCTTGTAAGCAGTCTGTTATGCCCAAAGAACTTGGTCCATGAGCTGGGACCAGTTCTTCCTGTCAGGGCGGACTAGCATCTGCAAAATGCCCTTCACCTACCTATTCGACACCTCAACCATGCCATTCGATTGTGGGTGGTATGGACTGGCGACAAGGTGTTCGATGTCGTAGTCCTTTGTTATCATTCTCATTTCCCTGTTAATAAAGTGGCTACCCCCGTCAGAGATTATGACTTTGGGAAGCCCAAATCGTGAAATGATGTGATCTTTCATGAACTTGCAGACAATTTGCTATCTTCGGCTCAGGTAGGGATAACTTCCACCCACCTAGAGAGATAATCAACCGCCAAGAGAATATGCCCATAGCCATTACTTTTAGGGAATGGGACCATGAAATCTATCCCACATGCATCGAAAACATCAACCATAATGACCAGTCGCATGGTGATGAATACTCATTCATCACTCTTTATTCTTATATTTTAGCTACAAAAACCTTTGCAAATGCATGTAGATATGTGTAAATAGGAATAATTACCAAAAGCATGCATTGTGTAAAAACCTATAATTAGCATGTTTTTGTGCAAAAATAAAAGAATAAAGATGAAAAAAAGAAAAAGAGGGAAATATTTAGAATAAATATTGAGCAACTTAACCCAAGGGAGGGCTCAACATGGGCCTGACCGCATAAAAGCCAAAGTAGAGGGAGATAGGGGCACATGTGTAAATATTTGTGTAAATAAATAAAACTATATTTTCCTCACCCAAAAATATGCTTGTAAATACTTGTATATACTTATAAATATATAAAAACAAAATAAAAAGTTAAAAATCAAAAAGATCAAAAATACACCCTTTCATCATGTACATAAACCACACCTATATATTTATTTAACTTTGTAAATATATAAAAGTAATTTTTATAATTTTTGTAAATAGTCTTTATTATATATTGTAAATAAATAAAATAAAAACAATTAAAATCAAAACAAAATAAAAATAGAAAAATCAGAATTACAAAAATACATTGTACATATACCATGTATATAGATGTACATATCTATTTATTTTACCGATGTACATAAACAATAAAAATAAAATAAAAACACCCTTTTATTCCTTATTTTATTCTATAAATAAATAAAATATAAAATAAGGATAAAATTGTATAAAAATAATATATAAAAATCAAAAATCAAAACCCTATATATATTGTATATATCTATATATAGTACATATTATGTATATAGCCTATTTTTATCTCCAAAAATTAATTAAAAATCACCAAAAAATAGAAAAAAATAAAATAAAAATATTTCATGTTTGGAGTTTTTGCAGATTCGGCCCCTAGCTACCCCTATTTGTCACCTCAAGATCCAGCCACGTGGCCGAACCCCATTGGGTCCTGGGGATGTTGACCGCCCGGTCAACTAACCCCCCCAGGACCACTTCCCACGGGTCTGAGCAGCGGACCCGATTTCTCCAATTATTACCCGCTCAACCCAACACCCATCTCCTTATACCCCGGGTCCGAATCATTCCCCTTGCATCCGACATCCTCGCCGGAGCCGCTCCCTCGGGATCCGCGCGCTCCTGAGCTTGCCCGGACCCTTAGCTGCAGCTCCGCCACCTTCCCACGCCATCTTTGGTTATTCGCCTCCTTCCCTGTGAGCTCCAGAGAGACCGCGAGAGTGACAGCGAGCGATTCCACCTGTTGCAGCGAGGAGAGGAGGAGGAATCCACTGATCCGGCGACGTAGCCGCCGTAGCTCCGCCACCTGAGCGAGCTTCGAGCCTCGGGCCGAGCCGTCCCTTGAGGCCAAGACCGGGAGCTTCCCCAGCTCCACCACAGTCTCCACGACCATCCAGGTAGCCATTTAGCCCCGTCATTTTCTTTGATTTTCGTTTATCCCCAAATCGCTCCGCCATCGTATTCCTCTGATTCCGACCACTCCGCCTTCCATCTCGATCATCGGAATCGACCACCATCACCGCCTCCCTCCGACGCACCTTCTGCACCCACGCACTCAACCCAGCTCGCACAGGAGCTGGGAACCGGGCTCCTCCGTCCACCACCTTCGCCGGAGCCTGCCGTCCCGACGCACCAGCCACCCCCACCTCACCTAACCGGGTCGAGGCACTTTGCCCTCGACCCGCGAGTCTTTTGGTCCACTTTGCAGGTGCAACCGAGCCCATCTGGGGGCTTCGCTCATTCCGGTCAGGAGACCCAGCTCCGCCGACCTCGCCAGAGCTCCTCGGAGCTCGGCTCGGTCATCGGAGCCCACCGGCAGACGCGGGGGCCTTCCGCGATTCTTCTCTGACCTTCAGAAGGCTCCCCGGAGGACCCCAGTGCACGCACGAGCCCGGCGAAGCTCGCCGGGGACCTGTTCTTCCAGGACCTCCAGCCGCCGTCAATTGCCTCCCCCTCGCTCCAGTTCAGATCTTGGCCGTCCATCCTTGGAGCTACCAGCACCGTCCGATCAGAGGAGGAGCGATCAGGAGCGCGCACCAGCCGCAGCCGTTCGATCTACACGTGGCGCGCATCCAGCACCCCCGCTCAATAAAGGGTAATTTACCCTTAGGCCCAGTCTTTAGTTTTATTTCGTTTTAGTCCTGTAAATATTTTAGTCAGTTGTTTAGTTTTAGGTTTAATTGCATAGAGGACCCTGAACTTTAGTGTAATTGCATATATACCCCTGCCTTTTGTGAGCCACGTGCTTCGCCACGTGATATTTTGGGTTAATTGCAGTTGATGCCCTTGTAGTTCTGGATGTTATTGCATGAATGAAAAGTTTATTTTAATTGCAGTTATACCCCTGTGAATGCTTTATTTCCGCATGTGCGTTTTATTTTGGGTTACTTGCAACTAAACCCCTGGACTTTTGGTACGTGTTACCAATAAGCCCTCGGGACTTATTTTTGTTATATTTAGGTCCCTGAGTGCCCCAGGCACGCGCTTGGCACGTGTTTTGCTGGGTTAATTGCACCTGGACCCCCAGAACTTTGGGTATTTGCATTTTAGTCCCTGTGCACAGTACCTTCTTTTTATTTTTGAATAAAATATCAAATCACCTCCAAATCCAATGAGAATTTGACACATGGCTCCTGCCATGGTGTAGGATTTTCAAGGATTTTTGAGGACAATTCTGATTTTGTTTGTTATTTTTAAAAATTCAAAAACCCATATTTTTGTTACTGTCTAGTTTGAAAAATCACAAAAAATATAAAAACTTCCCTAAAAATTCTATAAAAATTGTCTACTGTTTAGTTTAGTTTGTTTGATTTTCTAGCCAATTTTGGCTATTTTTCATTGCTTAAAAACACTAAAAATCTAAAAACACTCGAAAACCCATAAAAATTCTAATAAATAAATTAAAAATCCAAAAATAATAAAATTGGTACCTAAATTTTCCTTGTTTTAGCTTTTTTACAGGAAAATTACCTCCAGGCCCTTTTGAGGCCCTTAGATATTTTATCTAGGGCTTTTTGGCTTGGTTAGACAGTGCCCCTTATTTTCCCCACTGTTTGATTTTTAGAAAATAAAATACACATCAGAAAATTATCAAAAATTCACCAAAAACATAAAAAAATATAAAACACTTAAAATATTTTTGTTTTAATTTTTGGTTGATTTTTGTTGCTTTAAATAAATTATTGAAAGTGTGCTTGTATTTGCTTTTCTTAATTTCTTAATCTTTTAAAAATCCAAAAAAATATAAAAATAATTAAAAACCACTAAAAAGATTTTATTTCTTTATTTTATTTGTTTTTACTACTTCGTAGGCCGTTGGCCAATCCGTGCTCCTTGAGTTCGACCCTGGGTGCTATACCAGGTTAAACACATAGCAGGACCGCTACTTCGTGATTTTATTGATTTGATCTATTTCGAGTGGTTCATTTTTCTGGTTGACCCGAGTCTGAGTGATTGAGGTCTCAACGACCTTATAGACACCTGATTGTCTTAGTCATTTAGACGGTCATCAGAATGGCGCCGTTGCCGGGGAGCACGGCTTAGTAGTTTTTCTTTTCTTTTTGTTTTTATTTTCGCGGCTCTTCCAGAGCTCGTGGCTTTTCACGGTTTTTGTCCATATTATCTTTTTGTTTTATTTTGTGTTGTTTTCTTTTTCTTTTATTTTTGATTTTATTTTTATTTTGTGTGTTTATTTTATTTTGCATTTTTGCATATATACCCTTTTATTTTTATTTTCATTTCTTTTTCCTTTATTATTATTTGATTATTGGTTCTGACCACTCTGTTTTCTCTTGCGAGGGCCCGAGGACCGAGGCGGCTACTCTCGAGAAGCCGGTGCAATCGCGGGATTCGGAGGCGGCTCCCTTCTGTACGGAGCCACAGGAGGAAGTGAGAGAGAGTTGAGTGGGTAAGGATTAGGATAGACTTTTATTTTATTTCATTATTATTGTAATAATACAGGACATTCTTGGACTTGGACATTTGTGGACTGCCGTAGCGGGTCTGTTTCACCGAGCACCGGTGTGCTCAGGGGACCCTTAGGACCTTAGCGGTTTTTCGCGGTTTTTCGCGGTTTTATTTTTCTTTTCTTTCTGCCTTTTCCGGTGTTTACGCGGTTTTTGCTCGAGCCCCTAGACTTAGGAATTTCTGGTGATTGTGCCGTAATTAGTAGGATCCACACACCTAACCGATTATCTGTTCCTATAGAACGTTAATTGGACCTACTAAAAATAGTTAATAAAAATAACCGACTCATTTGCCTTCGTAGCCTACGTGCCGCAGCTCGTCCTGTAAAGCGCTTTCTCCAACCCCCGATTTGTCAGACAGAGGAGGGACGGGCCAAGACCGGACTCTTTGGCTTGGAGGTCGGTGACCGGTTAGACAGTTCTTCACTAGACTTGCTCATCTAGGACTCGGCTTTCCCGTTGCATCATATAGGTAGTTTCCTTTCTGTCTTTACATTTATGCGTGGATCATATTGCATGTAGAGTGCTGGAGACAGGTACGCATTTCTTACTCAGCATGCATCATTGATTTATCGCGCATCGGCTTTTTCGTCTTCTCCCCTTGTTTTGGACTTAATAATCAGGAGAACCAAAAAATTCGTTAGGACATTTGTTTTTATTTGAAAAAGACTAAAAAGAGAAACCATAAAATTGGGACTGACTAATACTATTGATCTTAAAATCCACTCACCCTAAAAATTTTGTCTTGGGGAGAGCAACCCCCTCATTGTATGATTTGGATGCGCGAGAGAGTGACCCGCGCCCTAGGTAGAGCCCCTCGGTGCTAGTCCCGACTGATTACCGACTTTTCCGTGCGGGCCAGTCGGTTGGGATAGCATCGGATATCCTAACAGGTCACGTAAGCGCTCTGATATTTTGTGTGTTCACCAAATAAAATTGACAAGATAATTTGACCGAACTTTCACGGTCTTCAGCTCGCGTTGCGTTGGTGAACCGAGGGTTTGTTTGTGATCGTAGTCTTTCCAGATCTCATCCGCCTTACTCGCCAGATCAAGATGATGGGTAGACGCTCTCTTAGGCAGCCTTTGGCTGCACCGCTTTCGGGCACGTCTACCTCATCATCTAGGTTGGCTCGCGAGAGCTCAGACCCGCTCTCCGAGCCCGAGTACGATTCCACCCTGTTCCCCCTCGACCCCCTTTCTGTCCGACCTGAGAGACACGAGCCCGAGGAGAGACTGATTGATTTGACAGCACCTGAGTTGGGCTCGTTTGATTTTGCAGACGTCGCTATGGCCGGCAGTTCAGATGATCACTCCCGTCAGCCCGAGCATTTCGTACTAGACCAGGGAGCGATCAACTCCACCCTGATCGCATCACTTGAGATAGTTCAGCAGCAGTTACGTGATCAGGGGGCATTCATGATAGAGATGAGGCGAGAGTTGGAGAGGCTCAGAGCAGAGCGAGACCAGCAGAGCGAGCCTGAGGAGATACCTGATGCAGAGGCACGAGCCGCAGCAGCCGTCGCAGCAGCAGCAGCAGCCGCCGCCGCAGCGGGAGGCGCCGCGGCAGGAGGACCACCACGACCGATGCGGGAGTTGCACAACCCCGGATCAACACTCATGCATCATTGGGTAGTAGTGCCAGCGATCGTGGGGGACTTCAAGCTCCCCCTGAACACTTTGCAGTTACTGCCCCGTTTCCACGAACTTGCCACTGAGGAGCCCCACCTCCACCTCCAGAAGTTTCTTATGATCTGCAGCACTGTCCACGATCGCCATGTGGACCAGGACACGATCCGGATGATAGCCTTCCCGTTTTCACTGGCAGATAGAGCAGCCACATGGCTGAAGCATCTTGGGAGGTTTGTCTACACCTGGGAGCAGCTCCGCACCGAGTACTTGAACAAGTACTATCCACTCGGGCGGACGAATGCAGCGAGGGCCCTGATCAGCAACTTCTCCATGTTCCCCAATGAGCAGTTTCACGAGGCATGGGAGAGGTTTCGAGAGCTCCTAGACCGATGCCCGCACCACGACATCTCCAAGCCGAACCTAGTTCAGAGCTTTTTCAGCGGGTTGACGCCAGAGCTTCAGGGTCTGGTGAACGCTTCTTGCGGCGGGTCCTACTTTGCCAAGGACCACGACCAGGTCTGGGCCATCTACGAGGAGATGGCCGAGAACTACATGGTGATGTCCCAGACCAGGTTGTATACTCAGAGACCCCAGCCACAGCAGCCAGGACCTGTGCAGTACCAGCGGATAGCACGGGTAGATGTAGGTCCATCCAGTTCGTCCGTAGCCGCAGCAGCACAGGCAGAGTCGACAGCTGCGGACATGGGTATCATCAGCGAGAAGTTGGACCGCATGGAGCTGATTGAGAAGAAGCAGTGCCAGAGCATCACTCAGTTGGAACAGATGGCACAGGTTCTGAGCGACATGAAGACACAGCTCATGTGTCTCCAGGAGGCACAGACGGCTCCTCAGCCCCGTCTTCAGTCGCGAGGCGACTCCGGCAGCAGCAACAGCTCGTCCCAGCTCTCCAGCACGCTTGTGCAGCCTAGACAGGTTCACCTTGTACAGGCGGAGCCGTACCAGCAGCCGCAACCCACCTACCAGTCCCCACCATCTCCAGACATGCAGATGGTGGTATACCAGCCGGACCAGCCTCTGGCAGTACTCCCGCCAGCCCCCTACGATGCCGAGCCGTTGATGGATGTCAACGGGATTTGGTATGACCGCCCCTAGCCTGGGATCCGACGAGACCATCCCAGATTCAGGTGGGGGAGTGGTGGTGCCCAGCCCCAGCAGCAGCCGTCAGGTCAGGGAGGGCAGTACGGTCAGCAGAGAGATCACCAGTCGCAGCAGCAGCCCCCAGCTTACCAGGCACACCAGCCATCATCCTTCGGTCCTCGTCCCTATCAGCAGCAGGGACAGTCGTGGAGACGTGAGCAGCAGGCTCACCCAGTTCAGCAGCAACACCCTTCCTCATACCCCTCTTACCACTAGCAGCAGTTCCAGCAGCCTCACCCCCAGAGAGGCTATCCGTCGGGCTCCCACGAGAGCCCCGCTTTGGATGACATCGCCCGCCTCCTCATGGATCAGCAGGCCACATTCAGACGGGAGATGGACAAGTTCTGCCAGGAGATGCGGGACTTGGTGAGAGGGAAGGCCGCCATTCCAGCCCAGATTGAGCTGAATCCGAATAACCTCAAGAGAAAATCTGAGCAGGTAGTGCATACTGAGTTTGCCACTCCTAGTGACCCATTTGTTGATACATCTTCGGATCTATTTGATGCTGATTTTGTCACACTTAGGAGCGGTAGGACCCCAGCAGGCGGCGGCGCCTCATCTGAGCTTCACCACGAGGATACTTCAGAGGCACCACATGAGGAGGAGGAGAGCGGTACTGAGGCCGCTCCAGATGATGATGGTGGCACTGATGCCACCAAGGATTCTGATCCCACCGGCGGTACTGAGGCCGCCGCTTCACCAGTTCGAGGAGGTAGTACTGACGCCACCAATTTAGCCGAGCCAGCCTGCGGTACTGATGCCGCGAGACGTCTACCAGCAGCAGTAGCAGAGCCAGCCCGTGGTGGTACTGAGGCCACCGGTGTTTGTGTTGAGAGAGATGTTGTCTTTCCTCGCCTTGATGTATCTCAGAACTTTGGTTTGAATAAAGGAAAAGGTTTAGTTTCTTCTGGTCCCACTGTGGTGCATGATGTATGTGTGGATCCGGTCGTCGAACCGTCTAGGCCTTTTCCTAGTCCTTCATCTGCGAAGGACCCTGTGATCCCCTTCCCTAGAGCCCTTCAGATGGGGAAGGGGAAGAAAAAAGAAAATCCAAAAAAGAGAGAGCTTGAGGAGTTCAGCCAGAGCATGATCGATCGATTCCACATCCAGCTGACCCTCCAGGAGGCTTTGCAGCACATCCCCCTTCTCCAGCGTTCTTTGAGAGACAGGACCACAGTCAGGAGGAGGAGGAGGAACCACACTTCAGAGATACATGTGCTGACAAAAGCCACGTGTTTTGCGATCCAGAACCGTCTGCCAGCCAAGAGGCCAGATTCAGGGGCCCCGTATGTCAGATGCCAGATTAGTGAGCAGAGGTTCGACCGTACTCTACTAGATAGCAGATCGTCGATCAACCTTCTTCCGGCAGCCCTTCTCGACCGCTTCGAGTTGGGCACTCTTCGACAGAGCAGGACAGTCCTTCAGTTCGCTGATCGATCTGTCAAGAGGCCGAAGGGGTTATTACGAGACGTTATCGTCACAATTCAGGGCCTGAAATTCCCCATGGACTTCGTAGTGTTGGACATGGAGATCCCTGAATCAGTGACCGATACCCCCATCATCCTTGGTCGTCCGTTCTTGGCCACAGCCAAAGCGGTGACTGATCATGATAGCGGGAAGGTGTACTTTCGCGTCGAGGGCGAGAGTATACAAATAGAGACGGTCGAGGACTACAGATCTAGAGAGAGCCCGCTCAGATGCGAGTACAGATTCAGAGCAGCTGACAGACGCAGAGCCAGACAGCTACCAGGACTGTGATTTTGTGATCACAGACGATGAGGCAGCTTGGGCAGATCCTGCAGCACAGACCATCCTCTCATATTCAGATACAGCTGATGCCGAGATGATAGCAGAGGAGAGTCTGGAGAGCACAGCCCTGGTTCAGGATACCACAGAGGCAGCAGAGCCGGTCCTTGATCACGACACGATTTTTAGTAATGGTGGTGCTGAGGCCACCTTGCTTTACGGTGGTACTGATGCCACCACGGTTGATACTGATCCCTCGGATTCAGAGTCTGATTGGGCAGATTGTGATGATCAGATGCCAGACCTGAGTCCACCTGAGCCTACAGATGAGGAGGAGGCAGATGCAGAGCAGACCAGAGACAGTGCAGTTGAGCAGCCTGCTCCCGATCCAGTTTGCGAGAGTTCGCTTCACTTCTCCCAGGCAGATTTGGCAGACTTAGCAGCATTCACTCAGTTTCTTCCGCAGCCAGATTTGCCAGCACCCAGCATTCCAGAGCTGAAGCCGCTCCCTACTTCGCTGAAGTATCGGTTCCTTGCGGGCAAGCCAGAGATGTACCCAGTCATCATCTCCGCCGAGTTGACTGGAGAGCAGGAATCCCGTCTGATGGGGGTTCTTGAAAAGAACCGCAAGGCTATCGGATGGAGCGTAGCAGATCTCCATGGGATTAGTCCATCAGTGTGCTCCCACCATATCTATCTCGAGGAGGGGGCGAAGCCGTCGCGTGAGTTCCAGCGGCGACTGAACCCCAACCTGAGAGAGGTCGTGATGAAGGAAATATCGAAATGGTGGAGTGCAGATTTTATTTATCCCATATCCGACTCCAAGTGGGTCAGCCCCTTGCATGTGGTGCCCAAGAAGACGGGCATCACGACTGTGATCAGTGAGTCGGGAGAGGAGATTGCTACACGAGTACCCACCTCTTGGAGGGTTTGTGTTGACTACAGGAGACTCAACCAGGCCACCAAGAAGGACCATTTCCCCCTGCCTTTTATTGACCAGATCATTGAGAGACTAGCAGGGAAGAGCCATTATTGCTTCCTGGATGGGTACTCGGGATATAACCAAGTGGCCATCGCTCCTGAGGATCAGGAGAAGACCACCTTTACCTGTCCCTTCGGCACATATGCTTTTCGACGCATGCCATTTGGGCTATGCAATGCCCCTGCGACTTTTCAGAGGTGCATGCTGTCGATCTTTTCGGACATGGTAGGGGAGTGTTTGGAGGTCTTCATGGACGATTTCTCGGTCTACGGCGACGGATTCGACTCCTGTCTTGACTGCCTAGACCGGGTACTCCAGCGATGTATTGAGTATCATTTGGTTTTATCTTGGGAGAAGAGTCACTTCATGGTGACTCAAGGGACGGTGCTTGGCCATATCATCTCCAACAGGGGCATGGAGGTTGATCCGGCCAAGGTTGATGTCATTAGGAAACTCGCACCGCCGTCCAATCTGAGGCAGCTACGGTCATTCCTGGGGTACGTTGGATTTTATAGGAGATTTATTCAGGATTTCAGCAGGATTGCCCGACCGTTGACTGACCTCTTGACGAAAGACACCGAGTTCCTTGTCGATGACAAGTGTCTTTCGTCCTTCGCGACTCTCCAGCAGTGTGTTATTGAGGCTCCTATCCTCCAGCCGCCTGATTGGTCTCTCCCATTCGAGATCATGACGGATGCCTCCGATTTTGCCGTAGGGGCAGTGCTGGGACAGAGGAGGGATGGAGTTCCATTTGCCATACACTATGCTAGCCGCACATTGGATTCCGCCCAGCGGAATTACACGGTCACAGAGAAGGAGATGCTAGCTGTAGTGTTTGCCCTGGATAAGTTCAGATCGTATATCATTGGATCTAGAGTGACTTTGTTTACAGATCACACCGCCATCAGGTACCTCATGGCAAAGAAGGATGCCAAGGCCAGACTGACTAGATGGATCCTTCTACTCCAGGAGTTCGATATTGAGATTAAGGATAAGCCTGGAGTCAAGAATGTGGTGGCGGATCATCTCTCCCGATTAGAGCAGCCTGAGGAGTCTGAGCAGATTGATCCTATTAGAGATACCTTCCCAGATGAGGCAATCCTTGCTATCGCCTCACTCCCATGGTACGCTGATATTGTGAACTTTCTCGTTGCTGGGAAAGTCCCACAAGATTGGCCCAGGCAGAGGCTTGAGACCTTCCTTGCAAAGGCCAAGTCCTACCATTGGGAGGATCCCATCCTTTACCACGAAGGAGGGGATAGCGTCTGGCGTCGGTGTATTCCTCAGGAGGAACACCATAGCGTCCTCACTTACTGCCACAAGCTTGAGGTAGGAGGACATCATTCTGGGAGGAGAACGGCACAGAAAGTGCTCCAATCCGGCTTGTGGTGGCCTACCCTCTTCAAGGACTCAGATGAGTTCGTGAAGAGGTGTACTGACTGTCAGAGGATGGGCACTTGTGGACAGCGTGATATGATGCCGATGCAGCCCATTCACTTCTGTGAGGTTTTTGACGCATGGGGCATCGATTTCATGGGTCCATTCCCTAAGAGTCAGGGATTTGAGTACATTCTGTTGGCCGTTGATTATGTGAGTCGTTGGGTGGAGGCTATCCCCGCCCGAGCCGCGGATGCGGGGACAGTTTGCAGATTTTTGAGGAAGCACATCATCACGCGGTTCGGGGCTCCACGAGTTCTGATTTCTGATGGGGGATCTCACTTCATCAACGACCAGGTGAAGGCACTTGCTAGAGAGTTCGGCATAGATCATCGTGTTGCTACACCTTACCATCCACGGACGAATGGTCTAGCCGAAGTGTCGAATAGGGAGATCAAGACTATTCTGCAGAAAGTCGTCCGCCCTGACCGAAAGGATTGGTCACAGCTTTTGGACTCGGTCTTGTGGGCATATAGGACGTCTTTAAAGACACCTTTGAGCACATCTCCCTTTCGCCTCGTGTATGGCAAGCCATGCCATTTACCTGTGGAGCTGAGGCACAAGTCACTTTGGGCAGTCACAGAGATTATCATGGATCCAGATGGTATGGGAGACCAGAGGAGGGCAGAGCTAGCTGCCCTGGAGGAGCTTAGAGATGCAGCTTTCTCAAGCAGCCTACATTATAAGGAGAAAGTCAAGGAGTGGCATGATTCTCATATCAGCCACAAGCATTTTGAGATTGGACAGAGAGTATGGATGTTTGATGCGAGGCTACGATTATTTCCAGGGAAGCTACAGAGCAAATGGAAGGGACCTTATCTGGTTAGAAAGGTACACGACAATGGTAGCATTGACATATCTGAGTTGTCTTCTGAGAGTACCTTTCGAGTGAACGGCCAGCGGCTCAAGCCATTTCTAGATCATGAGCCGTGGGTCGTTGATCTTGCCCCTATTCATTTTGCGTGAGATGTGGTCTTTGACTCACATCTAATGCATCTCACGCCTGAGTTTCACTGATCTTCCGCTTTGTATAGATCCAGATGTCCATATCACTACATTCTTTAGTCCCACATCCCTTCCTTCATCTTGTGATTATGCTATACTTAGGGTGCACTTTACCCTAAGTATAGGGGGGATGTGAGACCTTTTGGGTATTTCTCTTGTTTCTGTCTACCCCTGATTTGCTGCTATACCTAGGGATATTTCACCCTAAGTATAGGGGGGGTAGACCCTGTACATTCTCCACTCAGGTTTTCCCTTAGTATACAACCTGCTATACTTAGGATTATTTGATCCTAAGTATAGGGGGAAGACCCGAGCTCCTCTTGACTTTTCTATTTCATTCTTCTTTTTGTATAGCCCTTCTTTTCACTTCCCTATACCTAGCACGAGTTATGTCTTCTTCATCGCTCTTGACTCTGAGGACATCGTTCGAGCTAAGTATAGGGGGGTGTGTATATACTTCATATATACTTTAGCCATAACTCGTACTTTGTGTGAGTGTGTTAATAAATAAAATGGCTAAAAACCACAAAAATTAAACATTTTCATGTACATAATCTTCTTTTATTTGCACGTGCATAGCTAGTGTACAAATTATTTTTGTAAAAATGATTTCAAAAACCTTTTGTGTAAAGCTTGTGTAAATATTTTGGTATCAAAATTATGTATATAGTACAAAATTTTTCCAAAATGTTTTGAAAATCAAAAGTTTGCAAAAATCTTGTGTAAATGTGTGTAAATATCTTCTTGCAAAACTTGCACTTCATGCATCATCCATTCATGATTTCAAAACATTTTTCAAAAATTTTGCATGATTGTAAAATTTGTGTAAATAAGCATCTTTTTGTACATATGTATATAGTTTTTCTGGGTGATAGTTGACATTTAAACTAGCCTGGAATCAAATTGAGAAATGGAGCTTGATTAAGATCTTAATCCACCTAATTTCTAAGAGGAACCTTATAGGGCTTAGGTTTAAGGCTTTTCAGGTCCATGGTGACTTAATTCTTTGAGTCCACTAGGCTATGATCACATGTCATCTCAATGAGCCTAAGTAGAGCACTTAACAACAACACATGACTCATATAGATTATGGCTTTACTTGGACACCAGCACTATGCACCGAGCTCTCTGCGGATGAGGTGGTGAGGAGGCAGTCTTCCCTGACTTGGGGTAGCATATGAGGGTAGTACTTCTAGGCGGAACCTCTCTTCTTCTTTTAGTGAAGGAAGTGCGTCTCAACTTGGTCTGGTTGCCATGAGGTCTAACGACGGGAGTTGTGGGTTGCAATAAAGCTTCAAAAGAGGGATAGTCTACTGGCTCAAGAGGAAAAACTCCTTGTATATATGCTGCACTTGTATATATTGTACAGATGCACTTGAAAAAAAATGTGCAAAAAGAAAAGAACTCCAAAAAAGTGGTGGGTCTGAGAGAAAATGATAATCCCACCGGAGTATGTATATAGAGTGCAATAAGCAAAGCTTGGTTTCATGATCCACATGTTGTAGCTTGCAGCAGGGAGACTTGGCTACACTAGTCAAGCTCCCAAGGGTACTTGGCTACACTGGCCTTGACCCATTCTCTTCTTCCCCCTCTTCTTGAGCCGGTTGAACTTGAACTTAGAAGGGAATACCCCGCTCCTCGAGGAAAGAGTGGCCAGATTGAGGTCATAGAGTTACCTTGTTAGGGAGGGTTGTCAAGTTGCCATTTCTGAGGTGGAGAGCTTAGACTTCACACCCACAGGACAAGAAAAGATTCATGGTCTTCAGGGTTTGTGATTGATGACTTGTTCTGATCTGGAGCATTGAGGAGACTTGATTATAGATTAGTGGAACTTAGAGGCTGTTGAGTTTTAAGCTTAAGTCTAAATAAGGTTCCGACACATTAATAATCTAAAGATCTGATCGAGCTCCATACCCCAATTTAATGAAGGCAAGTTTAATAATCAACCTTGATCCATGTACATCCTCTTTTTCTTTTTCTTTTTCTTTCTTTCCTTTTCACTTCTTTTTCAAATAAGTGTTTGCTAAGGGACTAGCAAAGTTAAGTATAGGGGGGTGATGAATACTCATTCATCACTCTTTATTCTTATATTTTAGCTACAAAAACCTTTGCAAATGCATGTAGATATGTGTAAATAGGAATAATTACCAAAAGCATGCATTGTGTAAAAACCTATAATTAGCATCTTTTTGTGCAAAAATAAAAGAATAAAGATGAAAAAAAGAAAAAGAGGGAAATATTTAGAATAAATATTGAGCAACTTAACCCAAGGGAGGGCTCAGCATGGGCCTGACCGCATAAAAGCCAAAGTAGAGGGAGATAGGGGCTCATGTGTAAATATTTGTGTAAATAAATAAAACTATATTTTCCTCACCCAAAAATATGCTTGTAAATACTTGTATATACTTATAAATATATAAAAACAAAATTAAAAATTAAAAATCAAAAAGATCAAAAATACACCCTTTCATCATGTACATAAACCACACCTATATATTTATTTAACTTTGTAAATATATAAAAGTAATTTTTATAATTTTTGTAAATAGTCTTTATTATATATTGTAAATAAATAAAATAAAAACAATTAAAATCAAAACAAAATAAAAATAGAAAAATCAGAATTACAAAAATACATTGTACATATACCATGTATATAGATGTACATATCTATTTATTTTACCGATGTACATAAACAATAAAAATAAAATAAAAACATCCTTTTATTCCTTATTTTATTCTATAAATAAATAAAATATAAAATAAGGATAAAATTGTATAAAAATAATATATAAAAATCAAAAATCAAAACCCTATATATATTGTATATACCTATATATAGTACATATTATGTATATAGCCTATTTTTATCTCCAAAAATTAATTAAAAGTCACCAAAAAATAGAAAAAAATAAAATAAAAATATTTCATGTTTGGAGTTTTTGCAGATTCAGCCCCTAGCTACCCCTATTTGTCACCTCAAGATCCAGCCACGTGGCCGAACCCCATTGGGTCCTGGGGATGTTGACCGCCCGGTCAACTAGCCCCCCCAGGACCACTTCCCACGGGTCTGAGCAGCGGACCCGATTTCTCCAATTATTACCCGCTCAACCCGACACCCATCTCCTTATACCCCGGGTCCGAATCATTCCCCTTGCATCCGACATCCTCACCGGAGCCGCTCCCTCGGGATCCGCGCGCTCCTGAGCTTGCCCGGACCCTTCCTTCTCGGACCCCTAATCGTATTTAGCTGCAGCTCCGCCACCTTCCCATGCCATCTTTGGTCATTCGCCTCCTTCCCTGTGAGCTCCAGAGAGACCGCGAGAGTGACAGCAAGCGATTCCACCTGTTGCAGCGAGGAGAGGAGGGGGAATCCACTGATCCGGCGACGTAGCCGCCGTAGCTCCACCACCTGAGCGAGCTTCGAGCCTCGGGCCGAGACGTCCCTTGAGGCCAAGACCGGGAGCTTCCCCAGCTCCACCACAGTCTCCACGACCATCCAGGTAGCCATTTAGCCCCGTCATTTTCTTTGATTTTCGTTTATCCCCAAATCGCTCCGCCGTCGTATTCCTCTGATTCCGACCACTCCGCCTTCCATCTCGATCATCGGAATCGACCACCATCACCGCCTCCCTCCGACGCACCTTCTGCACCCACGCACTCAACCCAGCTCGCACAGGAGCTGGGAACCGGGCTCCTCCGTCCACCACCTTCGCCGGAGCCCGCCGTCCCGACGCACCAGCCACCCCCACCTCGCCTAACCGGGTCGAGGCACTTTGCCCTCGACCCGCGAGTCTTTTGGTCCACTTTGCAGGTGCAACCGAGCCCATCTGGGGGCTTCAGTCATTCCGGCCAGGAGACCCAGCTCCGCCGACCTCGCCAGAGCTCCTCGGAGCTCGGCTCGGTCATCGGAGCCCACCGGCAGACGCGGGGGCCTTCCGTGATTCTTCTCCGACCTTCAGAAGGCTCCCCGGAGGACCCCAGTGCACGCACGAGCCCGGCGAAGCTCGTCGGGGACCTGTTCTTCCAGGACCTCCAGCCGCCGTCGATTGCCTCCCCCTCGCTCCAGTTCAGATCTTGGCCGTCCATCCTTGGAGCTACCAGCACCGTCCGATCAGAGGAGGAGCGATCAGGAGCGCGCACCAGCCGCAGCCGTTCGATCTACACGTGGCGCGCATCCAGCACCCCCGCTCAATAAAGGGTAATTTACCCTTAGGCCCAGTCTTTAGTTTTATTTCGTTTAGTCCTGTAAATATTTTAGTCAGTTGTTTAGTTTTAGGTTTAATTGCATAGAGGACCCTGAACTTTAGTGTAATTGCATATATACCCCGTCCTGTTGTGAGCCACGTGCTTCGCCACGTGATATTTTGGGTTAATTGCAGTTGATGCCCTTGTAGTTCTGGATGTTATTGCATGAATGAAAAGTTTTTTTAATTGCAGTTATACCCCTGTGAATGCTTTATTTCCGCATGTGCGTTTTATTTTGGGTTATTTGCAACTAAGCCCCTGGACTTTTGGTACGTGTTACCAATAAGCCCTCGGGACTTATTTTTGTTACATTTAGGTCCCTGAGTGCCCCAGGCACGCGCTTGGCACGTGTTTTGCTGGGTTAATTGCACCTGGACCCCCAGAACTTTGGGTATTTGCATTTCAGCCCCTGTGCACAGTACCCTCTTTTTATTTTTGAATAAAATATCAAATCACCTCCAAATCCAATGAGAATTTGATACATGGCTCCTGCCATGGTGTAGGATTTTCAAGGATTTTTGAGGACATTTCTGATTTTGTTTGTTATTTTTAAAAATTCAAAAACCCATATTTTTGTTACTGTCTAGTTTGAAAAATCACAAAAAAATATAAAAACTTTCCTAAAAATTCTATAAAAATTGTCTACTGTTTAGTTTAGTTTGTTTGATTTTCTAGCCAATTTTAGCTATATTTCATTGCTTAAAAACACTAAAAATCTAAAAACACTCGAAAACCCATAAAAATTCTAATAAATAAATTAAAAACCCAAAAATAATAACATTGGTACCTAAGTTCTCCTTGTTTTAGCTATTTTACAGGAAAATTACCTCCAGGCCCTTTTGAGGCCCTTAGATATTTTATCTAGGGCTTTTTGGCTTGGTTGGACAGTGCCCCTTATTTTCCCCACTGTTTGATTTTTAGAAAATAAAATACACATCAGAAAATTATCAAAAATCCACCAAAAACACAAAAAAATATAAAACACATAAAAATATTTTTGTTTTAATTTTTGGTTGATTTTTGTTGCTTTAAATAAATTGTTGAAAGTGTGCTTGTATTTGCTTTTCTTAATTTCTTAATCATTTAAAAATCCAAAAAAATATAAAAATAATTAAAAACCACTAAAAAGATTTTATTTCTTTATTTTATTTGTTTTTACTACTTCGTAGGCCGTTGGCCAATCCGTGCTCCTTGAGTTCGACCCTGGGTGCTTTACCAGGTTAAACACATAGCAGGACCGCTACTTCGTGATTTTATTGATTTGATCTACTTCGAGTGGTTCATTTTTCTGGTTGACCCGAGTCTGAGTGATTGAGGTCTCAACGACCTTATAGACACCTGACTGCCTTAGTCATTTAGACGGTCATCACATGGGCATTCCATCTTTGGGACCGACAGTCCCTCCCACTCCCTGACATAGTGGACATGACCTAACAAATGCATATGCATCTCAGAACATGGTCAGCCAGTACAAGCCACATAGAAGCACTTTCCAGGCGGTCCTCTTCCCATAGTGATGTCCTCTTGCCTCCAAGGAATGGAAGTAGGTGACACTCATGTATTCCTCCTGAGGAATACACCTTTGCCAGACACAATTCGGACCTTCGAAGAAAAGGAACAGATCCTCCTGATGGTATTTCCAAGATTTCCAATATTTCAATTCATAGGGAATTGTCCTGGTCACTAAGAAATCCACCATATTAGCATACCATGGAAGAAAGTCGACTGAATATATCGACTCCTCGGGAGGGAGTCCTTAATGGGGTCAATTTTAGAGGAACTAGGTGACTTTATGCGGGAGAGGTGATCAGCCACCACATTCTTAACTCCTGGCTTATCCTTGATCTGCAAATCAAACTCTTGGACTACTAGGATCCACCTAAGAAGGCATGCCTCCGCGTCCTTCTTTACCATGAGGTACTTGATGGTTGTGTGATCAGTGAACACAGTGACCTTAGACCCTAAAAGATGTGACCTAAATTCGTCTAAGGCAAACACGACGACAAGCATATCCTTCTCTGTGACGGTATAATTCCGTTGAGCATGATCGAGTACTTTTCTTGCGTACTGGACAACAAAAAGAATACATTCTCTCCTTTGTCCTAATACGTCCCTAATGGAAAAGTCCGTAGCATCTATCATGATCTCAAAAGGAAGAGACCAATCTAGGCCTGTAGGATAGGAGCATCCATGATTTTCCCCCTCAAGAGCTCGAAGGCATCAAGACACCTGTGATCTACAATGATCTCTGTGTCTTTTCCTAAGAGCTCTATTAGTGGTCATGCAATATTTGAGAAGTCCTTTATGAATCTACGATAAAAATCGACATGCCTAAGGAATGACCGCACTTTCTTAATGTTGGTCAATGGTTGAAGTTTGTTGATTACATCCACCCGGTAGGGTCAACCTCCATTCCCCTCTTGGAGATGACTTTCTCCAACACAATGCCCTCTCGAACCATAAAATGGCTCTTTTCCAAAGAGAGCACCAGATTTACCTCACTACACTTTTTGGACACTCGATCCAAATGAGATAGACAAGTATCAAACGAGTCATCATGGACCGAGAAGTCATCCATGAAGACCTCCAGGAAATCACCAACCATATCGGAAAATATCACAATCATGCATCGCTGGAAAGTCCTCGGTGCATTACATAACCCAAAGGGCATGCGCCTGAATGCATACGTATCGAATGGACATGTAAAGGTTGTCTTTTTCTGGTCCTCGGGAGTGATGGATACTTGGTTATAGCCTAAGTACCCATCTAGAAAGCAGAAGAATTCTTTCCCCGCAAGCCTCTCTAGGATTTGGTCTATGAAGGGCAAGGGGAAATGATCCTTCTTCATCGCGACATTCAAGCGTATGTAATCCACACAGACACGTCACAATGTTGGAACTCACGTCGCAATCTCCTCTCCATCCGACTTGGTGATTGTCTGAAGTCCCACCTTTTTAGGGACTATATGAAGTGGTGCCACCCACATGGAATCAGAGATGGGATAAACCCTTCATCACACCATTTTTGTATCTCCTTATTGACCACATCTCGTAAGTTTGGATTCACCCTGCGTTGGAACTCATGAGATTGTCTAACACCTTTCTCAAGGTAAATATGGTGTGAGCACAAAGCATGGTTAATCTCGTGAATATCGGACAAGCTCCAGCCTATGGCCTTGCGGTTCTTTTCAAGAATCTCTAGCAAGCAAGATTCTTGTTCTCCAGTTAAGATAGAATTGATAATGATTGGGAACTTCTGAGGTGAGCCCGCAAGGAAGGCATATTTGAGTGTGGTAGGTAATGGTTTGAGCTCAGGTAAAGTATGGTCATCAAGAACATCTGGCTCAATCAACTCTGCCTCTGTGCTGATATTGGCTGGATCTGTCTCTGAAGTACTGGCCACCAACTGATTCGGCTCTAGAGTCAGATCGTCAAAAATGTCCAAGCAATCGACAAAAGCCACGTATGATTCATCATCCTCGTCCTCTGATTGACCTAAAGGGAACATGTATGACAAGCCTAAGTCATCTTCTAAGTCATTAGAGGCGTAGGGAGATGCATGGGAAAATTCTCCTATGGACAAGGTTTGATTCTACATGATCTGTCTAACACTCTCGTCTACATCATCCTCTCCTGGTGAGAGGACTTTTCAACCCAAGATGTCTGTTGTTGCCAGTGATCAGTTGTGTCAGCTTTGTAGCATTCAACATCTGATGAGAGATACTCTGTACTTCTCCCCGAATCAAGTCTCTGTTATTTCGTTTGCTACATCTCTAATTCTACATGTTTGCCGTGGGCATGAAAGCACATCTTCCCCAGAGTATAATCAAAGATAACTCCGGCAATCCTCAGAAAGGGGAGACCAAGTATGATCTGGGAATTTTTCCATCTTCGAGGACACTCTATGTCTAGGACTGTGAAGTCCACCTTGTACTGCTTCCACTTTACGTCAAGGATAACGTCCTTCAACATTCCCTTAGTCCTCTTAATAAATCGGTCTACGAATTGTAGGAGTGTGATGAATCCACGATTCATCGCCTTTATTCTTTTATTTTAGCTTCATTTCCGTAGTCAAACACTTGTAAATACCCACTAACTCCATGAATTTACCATTTTACATGCATTTGTTAAATATGCATTTTTAACACTATTTGTACATAAATAAAAGAATAAAGAAGAAAAGAAAAAGAAAAGAAAAATAAAGGATGTATTTATGCAAAAAATGCAGACTTACCCGAACCCTGAGAGAAGGTTAAGACTTGACCTGATCGATCAGGAATAAATTAGGGGGGATAGGGTCTTTAATCCAAAAAAATTTGTAAATATTTTTCTTGTATATTTGTGCAAAACTTACATTATTTTATTTGTACATAAATTGACTTCAAATTAATTATTTTTGAAAAAAATGTTGTAAATAAAATTGTGTTGTAAATAATAAAAATAATTACAAAGCAAAATAATGTATATATTAACAAATAATCACACTCAGAAAAAGCCACAAATAGATAATTGAAACACCAATTCCGGCTCCGTACGAGCTCAAATTGAATCAAAATCACTTCCATTATACTCTAAATTAAACTATCTTTCAAATGGTTGCGGTTTCATAATTTTTGGATTACGGTTAAAAAGTCGATTTTCTAGGGTGTTTTGTGCAGTTTCACCACTAACATTTTTGTATAATTGACGAATCGCAAAATCGGCCCTTTAATAGAGTGTTTTTAGCACTCGGGATCATCATCGTAGCCGGGCCGATTTTGGTCATCAAAGAGACCATCTCATTGATATATGTCAAATAAGAATGCGATGGTCATTAATTTTTATTTTACTTGGCAAGAAACCAAGGTCGAACTCAGGGATACGAGCCTCTCTCGTATTAATCGGATTTAAGTTTATTTAACTAAGTGTTGAGTTAGAGCACCTATAGGTCAAAGCATGCAAAGACACTACAACAATGCATTAAGAAAAATAAACATGCATTTTTTTATCAATTTTTATCATGCAGATAGATGCAATGAACATATGCCCTAAGTTAAAAGGACGAGCCAACTGAATCACAAGTTAATTTAAGATTAAAATGAAGCACTAACTCGTTTGACATAATTTGCAAGGTTAATCAAAAAGGCATAAAAGACACTAGAGTTAATAAAAAGATACATTAAGCTCACAGTGTCAAATCAAGAGAACAAATATGCCATTAAAAAGTACGTCAAACAAGCGTGAAAATGAAACTGAAATCAACTTAATCGGAGCTACGAGGCTCAAGATATGCAACAAAGAAAGCAAGGGCATAACTGAAAGAAAACATGAAAGATAACTACAAAAAGGTCCCTGGGAGGGACTAAAATGTAATAAAAACAAGGCATGAGTCCTTCCCTGTAATTTTACCAAACACGCGGGGACCTTTTTGCAAATTTGAAGAAGTTCGTGGGCTGCTCTGCAAATTTCCCAGATTAGCACGTGCGAAGCACGTGCTATCTAGGCTCGGAATGAGGCTCGGCAGAGACACGGCTGCTTCGGCTTGGTTCAGACCCAGGCTTGGGCTCGCTGTAGGCTCGGAGATGGTTCGGCCATTCCAAACCTCGAGGTTCGGATTCAAAGGCTCGGAGGAGCTATGAAGAAGACACGTGTCCAACGATAGGCCATCCGATCGTAGTGATCGAATGGCTGCTATGAGCTGCTGAAGGGCCGACGTGGCTGCACGATGTCCGTTGGATCAAGAGGATCCAACAGCTGACGAAATTGATAGCGTGGCCTCATCTGGGCCGTTGGATGGTAGCTGGGGTTGGACCATCCAACGGTCCATGTGCTGTCTCCTCCACCGAAGGTGGGCGGCGATTTTGGAGCTCCGGTGAGGGTGCTCCAGCTTCACAGCTCTCCCTCGGCTGCTGGCGTCCTCCCCACCGCTTCATGGATGTGTGTCGACGAAGAAGGAAGCTTGTCGAAGAACTTGGACGCCTTTGCGTAGCCCATCGGAGCTCTGAGGATGAAATCGATGCTCGGTCAAAACGCTCCGGCGACATCTCCGGCCATTGACGGATTTGCTGCCCTGCAATGTTAGTGCCTAGCCGAAGCAAACAAGTGTTTGTGCGTGCGACATGGAGTGAAATGGAAGCTCGGCATTGTGAAGAAGATGAGAGCTCAAGGCCCCTCCGCCGTGGGTGGCGGAGGAGATGGTCGACGGTGGTCTGGGGTTGCGGAGGAGTAGGAGGGTGGTCAAAAACGTGCACGTGAAGGGGGAATTGTTAGCGGGGCTAACTGGGTGGTCTATGGGAGGTGACAACGGCCGGAGAGGCCTAATTAGATCAAGCAAAATATAAGAAAAATACAAGAAAAGAGGAAGGAGATTTACCTGATCGGGGATGAGGCGAGGGGCTTGGACTGGGGATTTAGAAGGTCCTCGGGTCGTCGCTGGACATGGTCAGCCTGTCCATGCAGCTCGAGCGGTCGCGATGGCGCCGCAGCTCCGCCGTGATCAGCGGAGGGTCAACACCGGGGAGTGAAGTCGTCTTCGCTCAATCCTTCCGCCTCCCCCTGTTACAGGGAGGCGGAGGAGGGCTGGGCTTCCTCCCTCGTAAAGGTGGACGGGGCTGAACGGAGGAGGGTGCGATGTATTTGAAGAAGTGAATGCCGGTGATGGTGGTGGCGGTCGTGTGTTTCGAGGCGAAGATAGGGCGAGTGGAAGGGAGTCGTGGGTCTTGGAGGAGTGCGCGGGGTAGAGGGATGACTGGGTAAAGTCATGGGGCAACTGGCGGTGGGAGATGGAGTCGGGGAAGACAAGGGAAATAGGAAGGGGAAGAGGGTTTCGCGTGGTGGAGAACGTGGGCGAGAGAGGGGGTCGGAGGTTGACGACGACCAAAGGCCGTTGGATCTGGAGATCCAACGGCTGTCAATTAGGCGTGGAGCGACGGTTGAGATCAGATCTGAAGCGAAGTAATCGGCGGACCATGAAGCTGCCACGTGGCAAGCTAAGGGATCGGCGCTAACGGACGGTGCTGATGCAGAGAACGCGAGGATCGAACGGTTGGCGAGGCTAACGGCTGTGATGGAAGATCGGGGGCGTGAATGAAGGGTAGCGATTGTGCCACGTGGCGAGCTGCGGATGCGGCGCTGGCGGATGGCTTAGATGTGAAGAAGCGTTTGATCTGATGGTCGTGGATAAAGAGCGGCGTGGAAGGAGCACAGCCGTTGGATCCATGAAGGGATCTAACGGTTGTGGTTGGCGGCGGATAAGACAAAGAATACCGGGCCACGTGGCTCACCCAGAACGGGCCACGTGGCCCAATCAAATTATTGAAAACTTCCAGTTGATGTTTGAAGGCCTAGATGGCCGAATTTGAGAAAACTCAAAACATGAAAGTTGTAGATCTTGACGAGATCTACAAGTTTCATGTTGGTTAAAACTGGAGATGAAATCAAACAAAGGCCAGAAATATTTTTGAGGGTATTTTTAAGTCTAAAAATGCCACAAATTTTTGTTTTGTCATTTTTTGTGATTTTTAATTTATTCGAGACTCTGATAATTACAAAACTTTAACTGGGATTTATTTACACTAAGCTTAAGCAAGGGGTTAATAATGTGAAATTATGATGATGAAATCAAGTTTCATCACCCCCTATACTTAAACCATGCTCGTCCTCAAGCATCAAAAAGAATGACTAAGTTGGGTTAACCCCCTTGTGCATGTGAATACAGGATCCAATCTGATCAATTCGACTCGACTTTAGAGATCCAAATTTCTAGAGTTCAACCCAGCCTTAATCAAGAGGCTTCCAATTCCTCTACTTCTCTAGACTCTCTCTGATGTACATATAAACTAAAGGATATGAAGTTTAGTGTTGACTGCAATTCAGAGAGTAGAGTCAATTCGTCACCCAAAATCTTGGTCCGAGAAAATCTCCTAAGGACCCAATCCTCAGTACTAGGGAATAAATCAAATCTTGCATTCAGTCCACCGTCTCTTTAGTTGTCAGACTTAGAAATTGTAGATGGCAGGCCAGAAATGGAGGGCATGGGATTGTGTCAATCCTTCTCTCCCTCTCATTGGAACAAGGATTCTCTCTAGTGCCTTTTACGCAACACATTTTTTTGGTGTTGATCAGTGCGTCCGTCAAGAGAAGTTGGAGCCGTCTGCACTTGTTTTCCTGGGAGTACACCGGGGTGTGTCTCTTTTGAGTACCTATCGTACCTTCGACACCCAGACTTGTAGCATTTACGATGTAGAGCCCTTTTTTGGTGCAAGCCCGACTCCTGGTCCTAATAGCGGTGGTCCAAGTGGACACTTTGAAAAGTTTGGGAGCGCTCGCCTTTGGTGGAAGCTCTTTGATATTTGACTTTGGTGAATGAGAGCTTTTCTTTGAATTTCATTGACTTGTATAATTTGTGGCTATCTCCACTACTTTTACCAAGAATTGGCGCACACTGATCAACATTTTTCATTTATTTCACACCCTGGCACTTAGGTCAATATCAAGATATTAGTATAAGAACCAAGTTCTCATACTGGCTAACATTGCTGACACTCAGGTTTCTTGAAGCCTCCAAAGATTTTATCCCATACTCGAACATCATTAGATCAAATCCAAACTTGACTTCCTCATCACAATCCCTCAGGTGAAAAATCAACTCATCTCATCAAAAACCGTAGTCGTGCATGTGATGTGCTGATCATATTCTTTATGTCTGAGACTAGGCATGGAATATAGCATGCAAATCTAGAGACCTAGGGGAATGTGGATGATTAAGTCTAAGACCCTGATGACTAAGGCTGGTTAATCCTAAAATCTCAAAGACCTCAAAAAATTAAGTCTCCTTGACCAACTCAGATCCTGGGTGGAAGTGTAGGTGTAGAGGATTAATCCAACTTCTTCATTCAAAAACAAGACATTTTTTTTATTTCATTTTTTTTAAAACTTCAAGAGATATTAGAACTTCCTAAACTCAATTGAGCATCTGCGATTCAGCCAGTATGGATGTAAGTACAGGCCGAAGCCCGTTGCTTGAGGGCGGGGCCTTGCGCGATGTCCTCTAAACCATCCAATCTGCTAAGGGCGAACCCTCACTGAACACGGCTGACTTAATTGGATTTAGTAGTCACCAATGACTCTTAAAGGGTTTCAAGGTCTTTCTCATTTTTATGGATTTTAATAAGGTTAAAACATATGTTAGACTCAACTTTTCTTGAAAAGAGAAGGCGTTTTTTCAAAACCATGTCACACAAAATAAAAAAAATTTCAAAAAATAATTTTCGAAAATATTTTTATAAAAATAGTGTAACATAATATCGAAAAGCCGCGAAATCATTTGAGTTCTCTTAGTCCAACGATTTTTACCTTAGCCAAAAAGTTTTAAATTTTTCAAAATTTTCAGATTATAGCTAAAGTAAATATACGGTATATACGGTATACCCCCCTATACTTAAACTTTGCTATGTCCTCATAGCACTAGGTGTTACAAGTACATAGGTCCATTTAAGTATAGTGAATATACGGGAGCTAAGAGGGGCTCCCCCTGTACTTAGGTTAGAAATAACCTAAGTATAAAGGCAAGAAAAGAAGAGTAGAGAAAATCACGGGGACTTGGGTCCCCCCTATACTTAGGCTGAGATTAGCCTAAGTATAAAGATGGGAATTGAAGTTGGGAGGGACCCAAGGTGAACGAAGAAGAGGAATGGATCTACAAATGAGCGGTTGAATCTTCGGAGATGAAATGGAGTGACTATGGTTTCAGGGTGTGTGTCGCAAGAAACATGGCTCAATCAAGCAAGCAAAACCCTTAGTTTCACCAACTCACACATGAAACCAACCAAGGTTGGTTGATTATCTTGTCGGTTTTATTGGTGATAAAACGTTAGATAATTACGCGGAGAAAAATGTGAAATAAAAACCAACGCGTAACCGAGGGTGTTGCTCTCCCAAAACCGATTTTTACTCCATTTTTGGTTGACTTGCAATTAACAGTCCCAATTTTATTTTGAATTATCACTGAATTAAGGTTAGCACATCAATCAGAAAATCATCGTCTACCCTTCATTTCATTTTCCATTAATCCTAGGTGATCAAGCATAGGAAATGAAAGTCGAGAAAAACATGTATTCGATAAAAAAACGCGATCTAGGCTAAGCGAGAAATTATGCAGTGATTTGACGATAAATCCGCGAAAAACTAGGGCCGTTTTGAAAACCAAAATCAATGTATGCAAGTCGAATAAAACCGCACCTAATCATGCATCTATTAGCAAGGATTGATTTTCATTAATTTTAGCTAAGTGATGCGAGATTATGTGCGTATATCATTCGTGTGTCCTACCTACGATCAAGCACATAAAAATATGAAAAATAAAATGAGCTCGGAGAGCCGCGTGCCTATCCTAGGTCGACACTCAAGTGGGGACGATCCCCACACAACCACCTTCGTTCGATTACACACGCGAGTCTTCGATTGAAGACCGCTGTAAAAGACGAATTATTATAAAAATAAAATGCAACACATTTTTTTTCTTTCTTCCCTATTTGCTCCATGCATGTTTTGCGGCAAGTTGCAGCGGGAAGCGTCCTGCTCCTCGCCTCCTTGATCCATCAAGGGCCCTGCCACAAAAACAATGGTTAGATATCGAATAAGAAAGAAAAAAAATTAAATGCAAAATATGTGATTATTTGACCTATAAAAAGAAACACAAAATTAAATAAACAAAAATCCAAAAAAAATATAAGAAATGAGTCGTGTCCCCGGCAACGGCGCCATTTGACGAATCGCAAAATCGGCCCTTTAATAGAGTGTTTTTAGCACTCGGGATCATCATCGTAGCCGGGCCGATTTTGGTCATCAAAGAGACCATCTCATTGATACATGTCAAATAAGAATGCGATGGTCATTAATTTTTATTTTACTTGGCAAGAAACCAAGGTCGAACTCAGGGACACGAGCCTCTCTCGTATTAATCGGATTTAAGTTTATTTAATTAAGTGTTGAGTTAGAGCACCTATAGGTCAAAGCATTCAAAGATGCTACAACAATGCATTAAGAAAAATAAACATGTGTTTTTTTTTATCAATTTTTATCATGCAGATAGATGCAATGAACATATGCCCTCGGTTAAAAGGACGAGCCAACTGAATCACAAGTTAATTTCAGATTAAAATGAAGCACTAACTCGTTTTACATAATTTGCAAGGTTAATTAAAAAGGCATAAAAGACACTAGAGTTAATAAAAAGATACATTAAGCTCACAGTGTCAAATCAAGAGAACAAATATGCCATTAAAAAGTACGTCAAACAAGCGTGAAAATGAAACTGAAATCAACTTAATCGGAGCTACGAGGCTCAAGATATGCAACAAAGAAAGCAAGGGCATAACTGAAAGAAAACATGAAAGATAACTACAAAAAGGTCCCTGGGAGGGACTAAAATGTAATAAAAACAAGGCACGAGTCCTTCCCTGTAATTTTACCAAACGCGCGGGGACGTTTTTGCAAATTTGAAGAAGTTCGTGGGCTGCTCTGCAAATTTCCCAGATTAGCACGTGCAAAGCATGTGCTATCTAGGCTCGGAATGAGGCTCGGCAGAGACACGGCTGCTTCGGCTTGGTTCGGACCCAGGCTTGGGCTCGCTGTAGGCTCGGAGATGGTTCGGCCATTCCAAACCTTGAGGTTCGGATTCAAAGGCTCGGAGGAGCTATAAAGAAGACATGTGTCCGACGATAGGCCATCCGATCGTAGTGATCGAATGGCTGCTATGAGCTGCTGAAGGGCCGACGTGGCTGCACGATGTCCGTTGGATCGAGAGGATCCAACAGCTGACGAAATTGATAGCGTGGCCTCATCTGGGCCGTTGGATGGTAGCTGGGGTTGGACCATCCAACGGTCCCTGTGCTGTCTCCTCCATCGAAGGTGGGCGGCGATTTTGGAGCTCCAACGAGGGAGCTCCAGCTCCGCAGCTCTCCCTCGGCTGTTGGCGTCCTCCCCACCGCTTCATGGATGTGTGTCGACGAAGAAGGAAGCTCGTCGAAGAAGTTGGACGCCTTTGCGTAGCCCATCGGAGCTCTGAGGATGGAATCGATGCTCGGTCAAAACGCTCCGACGACATCTCCGGCCATTGACGTATTTGCTGCCCTGCAATGTTAGTGCCTAGCCGAAGCAAACAAGTGTTTGTGCGTGCGACGTGGAGTGAAATGGAAGCTCGGCGTTGTGAAGAAGATGAGAGCTCAAGGCCCCTCCGCCGTGGGTGGCGGAGGAGATGGTCGACGGTGGTCTGGGGTTGCGGAGGAGTAGGAGGGTGGTCGAAAACGTGCGCGTGAAGGGGGAATTGTTAGCAGAGCTAACTGGGTGGTCTATGGGAGGTGACAACGGCCGGAGAGGCCTAATTAGATCGAGCGAAATATAAGAAAAATACAAGAAAAGAGGAAGGAGATTTACCTGATTGGGGATGAGGCGAGGGGCTTGGGCTGGGGATTTAGAAGGTTCCCGGGTCGTCGCTGGACATGGTCAGCCTGTCCATGCAGCTCGGGCGATCGCGATGGCGCCGCAGCTCCGCCGTGATCAGCAGAGGGTCAACACCGGGGAGTGAAGTCGTCTTCGCTCGATCCTTCCGCCTCCCCCTGTCACAGGGAGGCGGAGGAGGGCTGGGCTTCCTCCCTCGTAAAGGTGGACGGGGCTGAACGGAGGAGGGTGCGATGTATTTTAAGAAGTGAATGCCGGTGATGGTGGTGGCGGTCGTGTGTTTCGAGGCGAAGACGGGGCGAGTGGAAGGGAGTCGTGGGTCTTGGAGGAATGCGCGGGGTAGAGGGATGACTGGGTAAAGTCGTGGGGCAACTGGCGATGGGAGATGGAGTCAGGGAAGACAAGGGAAATAGGAAGGGGAAGAGGGTTTCACGTGGTGGAGAACGTTGGCGAGAGAGGGGGTCGGAGGTTGACGACGACCAAAGGCCGTTGGATCTGGAGATCCAACAGCTGTCAATTAGGCGTGGAGCGACGGTTGAGATCAGATCTGAAGCGAAGTAATCGGTGGGCCATGAAGCTACCATGTGGCAAGCTAAGGGATCGGCGCTAACGGACGGTGCTGATGCAGAGAACGCGAGGATCGAACGGTTGGCGAGGCTAACGGCTGTGATGGAAGATCGGGGGCGTGAATGAAGGGTAGCGATTGTGCCACGTGGCGAGCTGCGGATGCGGCGCTGGCGGACGGCTTAGATGAGAAGAAGCGTTTGATCTGATGGTCGCGGATAAAGAGCGGCGTGGAAGGAGCACAGCCGTTTGATCCATGAAGGGATCTAACGGTTGTGGTTGGCGGCGGATAAGACAAAGAAGACCGGGCCACGTGGCTCACCCAGAACGGGCCACGTGGCCCAATCAAATTATTGCAAACTTCCAGTTGATGTTTGAAGGCCTAGATGGCCAAATTTGAGAAAACTCAAAACATGAAAGTTGTAGATCTTGACGAGATCTACAAGTTTCATGTTGGCCAAAACTGGAGATGAAATCAAACAAAGGCCCGAAATATTTTTGAGGGTATTTTTAAGTCTAAAAATACCACAAATTTTTGTTTTGTCATTTTTTTGTGATTTTTAATTTATTCGAGACTCTGATAATAACAAAACTTTAACTGGGATTTATTGACACTAAGCTTAAGCAAGGGGGTTAATAATGTGAAATTATGATGATGAAATCGAGTTTCATCAATAATTATTCATATTTATTTTTTCAATTTACATAATTGTAAATATTATTTTCATTAAAATAAAATAAAATAATGTAAATAAAGTTTTTAAAAAAAGATATAAAAATTATTTCCTTATTTGTTTATATGTATGCTGTATTATATGTACATAATATTTGTATACAACTAATTTCCTTATATAAAAATTACAAAAAATTAATTATCTAATATTAATTAATTTAATTTAATTATGAAATTTATATTTAATTATTTAATTTATTTGATTTAAAGAACCTACCACGTATATAAGATTTTATTCCATAACTTTAATAGCCACCATTAAGGTGACTAATTAGTTTTTGGAAATTATTTAATTTAGTTAATTCCAAAATTCGTAATTAATAAATAAAAATTGTATTTATTTAATTATTTTATTAGTTAACCAATAAAAACCTTCTTCTTTTGTGCATTCCTTCCTTTTTATTTTTTCTTCTCTTTTTAGTGGGTTCCTCCTCCTTCTTTCATTCTTTGATCAATCTTTGGTGGAGAGGAGCCCGATCTCCGAGAGCGATCTTGTCGAAGAAGGGTGCCCAGCCTTCGAGCAGTCTGGTGATAGCACGTCGACCCTCGTCGAGGCCATCACGACATTTCTGAACCCCGAGGTGAGATCCAATTTTATTTCTCATCATTTTCTTAGATAGATCGTAGTTTAAATTTTTATCTCGATTTCATTAATCTTTAGGTATTAAAAATCATCAAAAAATTCATATATCACACATTTCTGCCCCGAGACCGAATTTTTCACCTCACCTCTTAATCTCTCCGTTTCACATTTCTATCTCACACAATCTTCCATCTCTGGAGACGCACGGTGACTGGAGTCACGGATCTATCTTCCGCTCCGCGTAAGATCCATATTATTCACCCCTCTTATTTTGTGTATAAATAAAAAAAGAACATTTAATTGTTCTTTCTATTTATCTCACATTTGCTTTTGTAGGAAAGAAAAAAATGTTTTTGTCTCTAATCTTTGTTCTGTGGGTTAAAATAATAAAAAAATAAAAGAAAATTTTTATTGCTTCTGTTCTGTTTCATAAAAAATAATTAAAAAAACTTTTCTTTATTATTTCTGTTGACATCTAAGAAAATAAAAAATAAAAAAAGAAGAAAAATATCGCAGGTCCGCCCATGTCAGGTTCCCTCACGCAACGTCGTCGCGTCAGGCGGCCGCCCCTGCTCCTCCTTCCATCGCTGCGGCCCGCCACCACCCGCTCCATCGCGGCCACCCCTGCTACGCTCGCTTCTAGGCCCGTAGCATTGTCCTTCTCCTCCAACTTCACCATCGCACGGTGCTCCGCCGCTGCGCTCGACACGCAGCTCCTAGAAGGCACGCTTCCCCCCTCCCAACTCTGGCGCCTCCCGCTTCCCCCTCGGACCCCCATGCCTCCGCCGATCTCCGGTGCCGCCCGCGTGCCCGTGCCGCACAGCAACGACGGCAATCTTCCAGTGGCGACGTCCCATGCCCCCAACGGCCCCACTTTGCACTTTGAAACGAAGAGAAAGGAATGAAGAAGCCCTAGAGTAATAATAAAAAAATTGGGAAAATTGCATCTATGCCCTTTGAGGTTTTCGAAATTGCAGAAGAGCCCTCCTCTCCAAGTATTTTAAGTAATTTACGACATTCATCCTAAAATTTATTTTTGTTATAATTAGTTGCAAAAACTTTCAATAATTACAATTTAGTCCCTAGTGTCCAGACTATTTATTTTGCATGCCCTTTTTGATTAAATAAATGTTTTCATTAGTCAAAAAATTCTTAAAAAAATTGCATATGTTCTTGCTATAGTTTTTATCTTTCTATAAATTTTTCATCAAATTTTCTTTCATTTGATATATTTAAAAAATCAAAACAGTGACTTTTTGCCTGTCTGGAATTAGAAAATTCATAAAAATTCGAAAAGTTGCCTAACAATTCCCAAAAATTTACTTTAGTTGTATTTTGGTGTCATTTAATTTCTTTTTAATTTTTGTGTTTTAATCATTTATAAAAATCAAAAAAATTGTGAAAAATTAAAAATCTTCAAAAATTGTAGAAAATTAAAGAAAATCCAAAAATTGTGATTCCAGTTTCTGTTTGTAGATATTTATTTATAGTTTAGCTTAAAAATAATTTCTATGAGTATTAGGCATTAAAGTATTTTTTAGTTGCAAAATACTCATGGTTGTGCATTTTTCTCTTTATTTTTCACTGTTTGATTTTTATAAAATTACAAAAACATTAACAAAATCTAAAAAAATTTACCAAAAATATCTTAAAACATATAAAACAAAAAAAACATTTTCTCCATAATTTTCTGAGCATTTTTTATTATTTCTGAAAAATACAAAAACAATGTGGTGTGTATGTTTTATTCAGTGTGCTTTATTCAAAATATTCAAAAAATTCAAAAAACAATTAAAAACTAATTCTGAAAAATGACTACATACTTTTTAAATCGTGCTCTTTTGTTCGACCCTGGTCGCTATACCAGGTAAATAGAATAGCGAAACTGCTTACATCATTTTCATTGATTGTTTGAATATCATTTTTAAGTGGTTGAAAATATTTTTCTCGTTGACCGATTCGAGTGGTTGTGAACAATGACAACTGTGATATTTATTTACATCTTAACCGCTTCACGTCATCAGAATGGCGTCGTTACTGGGGAGCACGTCTTTGTAGTCATTTTTCATTTCTGCTCAATTTTGTCTCTAAATATTATAAATGTTTTCTGACCTTCGTTTGCTTTGATTTTTGTGCGAGGAATTGCTTGGAGTGACTTTGGATTCCTTTTGGAGAACTTGCACAGGAGGAAGAGCAGAAGAAGAGAATAAGATAGTCTTGATATTTAGAGAACATTTTGTCAATAATTGTAATAATTTAGACCTAGACACTTGTGGACTTAGACACTTTTTCGGGGTCTTTTTCGCCAAGTACCGGTGCACTTGGGGGACCTCACCGTTGCTTTTCACGTTTTTGATTTCACCGCCATAACTTGCTATTTGATTCTCATGGTTTTAGCCCCTAGACGTAGGTTTTTTTGTTGATTGTGACATAAATAGCTAAGCCCCAACACCTGGTAGATTATATATTCCTATAGAACGTAATTGGACCTTGCTAAAAATTAAATTGAAAAAGTTAACTTAATCGTTTAAGAGGCCACGTGTTGTTAGAGGTCATATACAACATGTGCAGGATCCGTTGTGGCGGACACCGATCGACATCTGAGACCGGACTCATGCCTCTCTCTCTCTCTCTGATTAATTGACTATCTGTTCTTTACGATCAATAGAAGTTTCTCATCTAAGGCCGATTTCCTCGTGCATTATATAGTTAGTTTACTTTCTGTATTTAATTTACGCGCGGATCATATTGCATGCAGAGTGATGGAGTAAGGTACGTATTTTCTATCTCTACATGCATCATCGTGTTTGACCATGCATTGGCTTTCTCGACTTCCTCCCCCTGTTTTTGGACTCAAATTAATCAAAGAGGAAATCGGAAAGTTTGTTAGGCATTATTTTTGAAAAAAAATCAAGAAAAAAATTGGGACTGCTAATTGAACTTGACCTATAAAATCAAACGTAATTAACTCACTTCATTGTTTGGGAGGAACAACCCCCTCATTGTTTGTGTTTTTAATTGCTCGTGTACACCCTAAGGAGTAGTACCCAAATCCTATTAATGCCTACTAAAATTGAAAAGATAAAAGACCAAATATCACGGTCTTCACATTGCGTAGAGTTGGTGAATTGGGGGTTTGCATTGTGTTTGTATGTCTTTGGTGTGAGTCGGTTACAATCATCTTTGAATCATTAGCAGTCACCTTATGTACTCCTTCCCACTTTTAGTGTCTTCTATCCCACCCTCCCTGCCTTCATTTCCCTCTCTTCATGATGGGTCATTCTCCATTTCAGTCGGATTTTGCAGCTTCTTCATTTCATGCCCATCATTCCCGCCCACTCTCTTGGGAGGTTGGAACTTTGACCGACGTCCTATCTTATCCCTCCTCATTTCCACCTACCCATTTGGGACATGCTGTGAGTGAAGCCCGAGAGATCAGATTGACCAAATACGAGACCCAGGCAATTACCTTGCTGAGATGAGAGTGCATTCCATAGGCGATTATATGGAGCAGTTGCGAGCTTTAGATGACTTTCTATCCTGGGATGATGGATGAGTACACATATCATGAAGCATAGTCTGCTTTTACTTTGAGACCCATCATTCTAGATTTAGAGTTCATTGATCTACTGCCAAAATTTTCAGGGGAAGTGCACGAGGAACCTTATTTGCATATCGATGAGTTTGAGGATATTTGTGGATCAAGATCATATTCTGACATCACTTCTGAGGATATGATGCTGATTACATTCCCATTTACACTTCAGAGTAGAGACAAGAGTTGCCACAGACGATTGGGAAGGAAGATTGCTATGTGGGGAGATTTACGATCGTTGTTTTTGCAGAGATTTTACCCCCACCGTAGAGCAAAGATGACGCGGTCTTGTATTCATGATTTTTCAGTTGACCCCCAGAATCCTTTGAGAGATTCATGGTTGAGGTTACGTGATCTTTTGAGGAAATTTCCAAATCATGGATTTTCGATGACTGACCTTATCCACATCGCCATGAGGGGGAGGATCGCAGAGCAAATTACATATGCCATTACCTCATGTGGTGGTTCACACCACTGTCCCAACCTAGATTTATTTGAGACCATCTTGGGAACTCTTTCAGACATTCCATATTCACGAGATGATTTATTCGGGACAACACACGAGGGAGAGATGACACCAAATGAGTGTGTGACACATCATGCTGATTTTGACAGCACACACCAATTAGAGGATATGGATGCTCCTACTTTTCATATAATGGATGTGTTGACTATCACTGTGAGTTCCGAGGACTGGACATTGGTCGAGTACCCATTGGATTTACAGCCAGATTTTGAGCCGGTCCTGCACTTTCACATCGATGATTCTTGGATTCTAGATCTTTTAGTATCCCAAGAAATAGAGGAGGAACCCACATCTCAGCCATCCTTTGAGTCATTCCAGTGTCCATGCCCAGTTGATTCAGTGTCTTTTCTTCAGAAGATCTTCTTAGATTCAGAGATACATTTGGATTCATCTTGGCATAGAGAACTTGATGAGGGACTGATTTTTGATTTGACAGACGTTGATAGTCACGTATTTGAGCCTTGTATCCTCCCAGTTGATGAGGTCAATATATTTTTGGAGGACTTGATATTTGACAGCATAGATCTCCAATTTCTTGATGATTCAGCATTACTTCCCGAGGGTTATCTGTGGGAGGATGGCACGAACCCTGTGTACTCGGTTTCACTTTCTGGGAGTGCATCCGATCTTTCAGATCATGAGACCGAGTCTTTTGATATTTTTGATCACGAGTTTGATGTTTCTTTCCTCGACGACCCTCGCGAGGATGACCCGATCTTTGAGACATTCGATGATTTCACTGATTTGTCTACATTCTATGCATCGGGTATCAGCCTTTTTAGTGAGTCTCCTAATCTTGATCTTCCTTATCTATTCGAGACAATGATTAACGTGGAGTATTCACTGACAGATCCTTCCTTCTCTACGTTCGATTTCTTTGGCTCCATCCATTCACTCCATTCAGACCTTGAGCCGATGATTTATTTTGTGCTATTGGAGTATGATCATACATCATCTTCTATTTTCCCAGTAGCCGACACACACTTGAGTGCATATTTGGGTGTATCTTTTGACCATCTTGAGTCCATTGTTGTTCTCCCACCGAGACGACAACAACAGTACGGTATTCGCCTCACAGATGTCGTCTTGAACCTCGATACTGCGTTATCCTAGCATTTGCGCTCAGCTAGGAGCGTAAACTCCAGCGCTTGTTGAGAGGCACCTCAACATTGTCCAACTTGCAGCTGTAGAGATCATTATGTCTATATCGATTTCATTCTTTTTGTCTACACCCCATCTCCATCTCATGATCATTCCATACTTAGCGTGTACTTTACCCTAAGTATAAGGGGTTTTATACTTGTGATTATTCTTGTGATTTTTTACCTTTGTTTTGCTGCCTATACTTAAGCATATATTCCCCTAAGTATAGGGGAGGTAGACTTTGTACATCCTATCACTCGGTAGTCCCCTTGTGTACAATCTTCTATACATAGGATTACAGGGGGATCACCGACTTCTATTGATTATATTCTTTTATTCGTCGATGAAGCATATCATTCTTTCCACTTCCCAATACTTAACATGAGTTGTGTCCTCCTTAGCAGTTCTTTAATCACTATGAGGACATAGTTCGAGCTAAGTATAGGGGTGTCGCATATATTGTATATATACTTTAGCCATAACTTGTACTTTCATATCTTTAATATGGCTAAAATACTGTATAAATACTTGTAAAAAAACTAACTAATAAAAAGATGCAGAAATTTCCTCAAAATTCTTTTTTTATATACTGTTTAATAAATCAGATTAAAATACTTTGAAAATATTTTAAAAAATAGTTTGAAAATCTATTTGAAAAATCTTTTGAAAACTATTTGAAAAATGTTTGAAAAATATTTTCAACCTTTGTAAAAATATTGTGGCTTGTAAAAAATTTTTCTTTGTATGAAATAAAATCATTTTGTAAAACTAATTCCAAATGTTTTGAAAGTGGTTGAAAAATTATTTTGAAAATTTATATATACTATTTGAAAAATATTTGCAAAATTGATTTCAAATGTGTGTAAATGTTTGTAAATTGTTTGAAAAATTATTTTGGACTATAGTCTTCATAATTGTTTCTAAAATTTTTCAAATAATTTTGAGGAATATATGCATCACAAAAAAAAAATACAAAATTCCAACTGTATGTATATACCTGTATAAATTACCTCAAGTTGTAAATCCTTTCATGTAATTCTTGTAAATAATTAACTCACTCTTGTGTAAATGTGTATCTATCCCTAGCTCTTATTTAAAAAAACAAAAAAATTATATACTTGTATATATTACTAATCTTTTGTTTAAAAAATGCATAAAAAACAACTCTTTGCATGTGCATCATTTTTCAAAAATCCATAAAAATTTCAAAATTTGAAAATTGTTTCACAAAAAGATTTTGTTTTCTTTGCATTATACATATTTCTTGCATCTGCATGCGTATTTTTCTGGATGATTTTTACATTTAAACTAAGTCTAGAATAAATTCGAAAAATGGAGCTTAGTTGGACCTTAATCCACTTAATTTTAGAGGAACCTTATAAGAATTGGAGTTAAGACCTTTCAAGTCCTAGTGACTTAATTCTTGGAGTCCATAAGACTATGTTCACATGTCATCTCGATAAGTCTAAGTAGAATATTTAACAACACACGCATGATTCTTTCAGACCGTGGCTTACCTTGGACAAAGCACTCTACACGTAGCTCTTCATGGAGGAGGTAGTGAGGGGCAGAATCTTTTAGCTTGGGGTAGCATACGAGGGTAGTACATCTAAGCAGAACCTCTCGTCCTCCTCTAGGGAGGGAAGTGCGTCTCAACCTGGTTTAGCGATGTTGAGGTTTAAAGACAGGATGTTGTGGGTTGCAATAATGCTTCAAAAGAGGGATATTCTACTAGCTCGAGAGGAAAAACTCCTTATGTACATGTTGCACCTTGTATATATTGTCAAAAAAAGAAAAAAATGCAAAATCTCTAAAAGTGGACATGCCTAATAGAAAATTAAAATGCTTGCCGGAGTGTATATACAAGTGAAAAAAATAGAATAAGAGCTTTAAAGACAAATGTTTGTAAGCTTGCAGCTGATGACTTGGCAACACTGGTCATGCATCCAAGGATAGGTAAATACACTGGTTACCATCCATTCTCCCATCCCCTCTTCTTGAGATGGTTGTACTTGAACTTAGAAGGGAATATCCCCGCTCCTCGAGGAAAGAGTTGCTAGACCAGGGGACTAGAGTTACCTTGTTAAGAGAGGTTGTTTCTTTGCTACTTTTGAGATGACGAGCTATATCTCACTTACACCGTGCAAGTAAGAATTCATAGTCAAAAGAATTTGTGTATGTAGACTTGTTCTGATATGGTTGTTAGGAGACATGAATAGGAGTCTTATGGAACTTAGAGGTTGTTAGGTTTTAATCCAATTCCCATTAAGGTTCCGACACACTAATAATCCAAAGGTCTGACAGAGCTCCATACTACATTATTATGAAGATAAGTTTAAAAGTCAACATTGTTCTAACTTCTTTCCTTTTTATTTTCCTTATTTTTTATTTCACTTATTTTCCAAATAAGTGTTTGCTAAGGGACTAGCAAAGGTAAAGTATAGGGTAATGATGAATACACGATTCATCACCTTTATTCTTTTATTTTAGCTTCATTTCCGTAGTCAAACACCTGTAAATACCCACTAATTCCATGAATTTACCATTTTGCATGCATTTGTTAAATATGCATTTTTAACACTTTTTGTACATAAATAAAAGAATAAAGAAGAAAAGAAAAGGAAAAGAAAAATAAAGGATGTATTTATGAAATAAATGCAGACTGACCCGAACCCCGAGAGAAGGTCAAGACTAGACCTGATCGACTAGGAATAAAGTAGCGGGAGATAGGGTCTTTAATCCAAAAACCAAAAAATATTTTGTAAATATTTTTCTTGTATATTTGTACAAAACTTACATTATTTTATTTGTACATAAATTGACTTCAAATTAATTATTTTTGAAAACAAAAGTTGTAAATAAAATTGTGTTGTAAATAATAAAAATAATTGCAAAGCAAATTAATGTACATATTAACAAATAATCACACTTAGAAAAAGCCGTAAAGCAATAATTGAAACACCAATTCCGGCTCCATACGAGCTCAAATTGAATCAAAATCACTTTCATTATACTCTAAATTAAATTATCTTTCAAATGGATGTGGTTTCATAATTTTTGGATATGGTTAAAAAGTCGACTTTATAGGGTGTTTTGTCTAGTTTTACCACTTACATTTTTGTATAAATTATTCATATTTTTTACTGTACATAATTGTAAATATTATTTTCATTAAAAATAAAATAAAAATGTAAATAAAGTTTAAAAAAGATATAAAAATTATTTCCTTATTTGTATATATATATATAGTATTATATGTACATAATATTTGTATACAACTAATTTCCTTATATAAAAATTACCAAAAACTTAATTATCTAATATTGATTAATTAATTAATTTACAAAATTTGTATTTAATTATTTGATTAATTTGATTTAAAGAACCTACCATGTATATAAGATTTATTCCATACCTTTAATGTCCATCATTAAGGTGGCTAATTAAATTTTGGAAATTATTTGATTTAATTAATATATTTAATTTCTAAATTCATAATTAGTTAATTATTTATTTTATTTATTTAATTATTTTATTAATTAACCAATAAAAACATTCTTCTTTTGTACATTTCTTCCTTTTTTATTTTTTCTTCTCTTTTATTAGGCTCCTCCTCCTTTCATTCTTTGATCAATCTTTGATGGAGAGGAGCCCAATCTCCGAGAGCGATCTTGTCGAAGAAGGGTGCCCAGCCTCCGAGCTGTCTGGTGACAGCGCATCGGTCCTCGTCGAGGCCATCACGGCATTTCTGAACCTCAAGGTGAGATCCAATTTTTTGCTCATCATTTTTCTTAGAAAATCGTAGCTTAAATTTTTTCTCGATTTCATTAATATTTAGGTATTAAAAATCATAAAAAATCCATATCACACATTTCCACCCCCAGAACGAATTTTTCACCTCACCTCTTAATCTCTCTATTTCACATTTCTATCTCACACAATCTTCCATCTCCGGTCACGTACGGTGACCGGAGCCACGGATCTATCTTCCGCTCCGCACACGATCCATATCATTCATGCCTCATATTTTGTGCATAAAAAAAAGAACATATAATTATTTTTCCTGTTTATCTCACATTTGTTTCTGCAGGAAAGAAAAAATATTTGTTTTTGTCTCTAATCTTTGTTTTGCAGATTAAAATAATAAAAAAATAAAAGAAAAAATTATTGCTTCTATTCTATCTCATAAAAAAATAATTAAAAAAACTTTCTTTATTATTTCTTTTTACATATAAGAAAATAAATAAATCAAAAAAAAAAGAAGAAAAATATCACCAGGTCTGCCCGCGTCAGGTTCCCCCACGCAACGCTGTCGCGCTAGGCGGTTGCCCCTGCTCCTCCTTCCATCGCGACGCCCGCCACCACCCGTGCCACCGTGGCCTCCCCTGCTGCGCTCGCTTCCAGGCCCCAGCATTGTCCTTCTCCTCTGACTTTGCCACCGCACGGTGCTCCGCCATTGCGCTCGATGCGTGGCTCCTCGCAGGCACGCTTCCCCCCTCCCGGCTCCGGCACCTCTCGTTTCCCCCTCGGACCCCCGCGCCTCCGTCGATCTCCGATGCCACCCGCGCGCCCGTGCTGCACAACAACGGTGGCAGCCTTCCAGTGGCGGCGGCCCGTGCCCCCAGCGGACCCCCTTTGCACTTCGAAACGAAGAGAAAGGGAATGAAGAAGCCCTAGAGGAATAATAAAAATTAGGCAAATTGCATTTATGCCCTTTAAGGTTTTCGAAATTGTAGAAGAGCCCTCCTCTCTAGATATTTTTGGTAATTTGCGACATTCATCCTGAAATTTATTTTTGTTATAATTAGTTGCAAAAACTTTCAATAATTGCAATTTAGTCCCTAGTGTCTGGACTATTTATTTTGCATACCTGTTTTTATTAAATAAATGTTTTTATTAGTCCAAAAATTCTCAAAAAATTGTGTATGTTCTTATTGTAGTTTTTATCTTTATATAAAACTTTCATCAATTTTTGTTGTCATTTGATATATTTAAAAAATTAAAAACAGTGACTTTTTGCCTGTCTGGAATTAGAAAATTCATAAAAATACGAAAAGTTGCCCAAAATTTTCAAAAATTTTATTGTAGGTGTATTTTGGTGTCTTTTAATTTCTATCCAATTTTTATGCTTTAATCATTTATAAAAATCAAAAAAATATGAAAAACTAAAATATTAAAAAATGTAGAAAATTAAAGAAAATCCAAAAATCGTGATTCCAATTTTTTTTTGTAGATATTTTTGTAGTTTAGCATAAAAAAATCCAGAATATTGGACACTTAAAGTATTTTTAAGTTGCAAAATACTCTTGTTTGTGCACTGTTCTCTTTATTTTTCACTGTTTAATTTTTATAAAATTACAAAAACACCAAAAAAATATAAAAAATTACCAAAACTATTTTAAAACATATAAAACAGAAAAACATTTTCGCCATAATTTTTTGATCACTTTTGTTTATTCTAAAAAATACAAAAAGCGTGGTGTGTGTGTTTTATTCCGGTGTGCTTTATTCGAAAAAATTAAAAAATAAAAATTCAAAAAACACTAAAATTTAATTCCGAAAATTGACTACATAGTTTTTAAATCGTGCTCCTTGTGTTTGACCCTGGTCGCTATACCAGATAAATAGAATAGCGAAACCGCTTACATCATTTTCATTGATTGTTTGAATATCTTTTATTAAGTGGTTGAAAATATTTTTCTCGTTGACCGATTCGAGTGGTTGAGAACAACAACAACAGTGATATTTATTTACATCTTAACCGCTTCAGATTTCGCATCATCAGAGTGCTCTCAATTTACTCAAAGGTCCTTAATCTAGATGATCTTGGAGGGAATATGGCAGTAAATTGATCGAGGATCTGTTATCGAGTAGAATGTGTTAGCAATCTGACTGGTAACAAAGTGTGCTCCTAGATCTCTCTTCTTCCTTGGAATCATATTGAAGATCGCATATGTAGTGGCTATGTACAACACATGTTTCATTGTTCGAGCGTTCTTTTTCCTACTAGTCCTAACATGTGTGCATCTAGCCTTTAGGTACTTCTTGAATGTAGGGACCATATCCACTAATTGAAGGAAAGGTATTTCAATTATAACATTCTCATTCCATGTCCTTTCCATCTCTAAAATGTTAAGATCATTGTTTTTGAGAATTTTTCTTCTTTAACTTAGATAAAGCCTGAGTGAAAGGGATGGGCGGTTATGATTTGAAACATAAATATCATCATACGTGTTCTTATTGGAATCAAAATTCATCTGTACATGAATCTGACATGGACTCGGACTCTTTACAGGACTCGACTGACATGCATGAAACAGAACTGAAACTGAAGCTGGAAAAACTGCTGGTGATGCATCCAAGGTGGTCTTCTAATCTCCGGAAGACTCAGTGCTCATAATCGTGCACTATGTTGCTTTATTCTTCTGTTTGGATTTTCTTAGTTTTTTGATGTTTTAGATTTTTGGGGATTCAAATCCCCCCTGGTGATCCTGAAGATGTTGTCGGTGATGATGATCCTCCTCCTCTGAACTCTCCATGAGGGTTGGCTCATCGGTATCCTCCACTCGACCCTACCATGCCAGATCAGGAGTCTGCACTATCCTACCTCTCTTGAGAGTAAGATGGTGAATACCATACGATAGGATCTCATGATCTGATTCTAACAAATGGGAATAGTATACTTAATCCTTCTGGTGATTCTGTCCTTGGTTCAGGTTATTAGGGTTAACCTGAACTTGTGTTGGGATGGAGTTCTTGGGTGCGGTGAACTCATCACACCATCGTGAAAGCTGATTAATGTTGGCTCTCTAATCATGCTGCACATTGCGGATGAGTTTGAGATCATCAAGGATCCTTTGTAAGTCAGAGGTACCCGAAGATGAGGCTATGTGGTCCTGCCTCTATGACTGTTGTTGTTGACCCTGTTGTGATCTATTAGGTCCATGATGGACCGACTGACGATACTGGTTCTACTACTGCTGAGGGTACTTCTACTGCTGAGGGGATTGAAACTAATGATATTGAGGCAGAGGGTGGTATTGTGGGTGTTGCCGCTACTGGTGCTATGTAGCATTGGGATCATTAGTGTACCGGATCCCATTCACTTCTGATACTTGTGAGGAATCCTTGGTGATTGCCTTGATGGTCGTCTCCGTGAACTGGCTCTCATGGACCTCAAGCTAACATGGGGTCCATGTGATGTAAGATCCAAGCATGGACTGCCCCTGAATGTAGTGCACTCGGTAGATGGGAGCATGAGGTGCTAGCAGGGTAAGTATCTTGATCTTGGATACCCTATCAGCTAATTCTGTCATCTATTTTTGAAGCTTCGTGAGGTTCTCCCATTAAGCGAGCTTGTGTATTTCGCTCACCTTCTTCTCGATCTGGTCAACTTTAGTTAACTTATTACTGATCATCCCTATGCTGGGGAGTAGGTCATTTTCCAGATCGATGGCAGATGTTCTCACCACCTCCAGAGATACACGAGAGGGAGGTGGCTTATCATAAGCCCTGCTTGATGATCTGATGCAGATGGTCTCTGTCATCTGATCTAAAACCATCCAAACCACGTAGGCTCCTTTGTTCAGATAGCAGCCTCCATAGACAACATTCAACAATCCTTGGACTTCATAAGTCAGACCACTGTACAGGTTCTAGACTAAGATTGGTCAGTCAATATCATGACCTAGGCATTTTTAAATAAGGTCCTTGAATCTCTCCCATGCCTTGTGGAAAGGCTTATGGGACATTTGCGTGAAACTTGATATCCGAGACCTCACCTGATTAGTTCTACTCAAGAGGTACAACTTCTTGAGGAACATGTCCTTCAATGCAGCCCATGTGGTGACTACCTTCCCCAAGTTCTTTAGCCAATAGGCAGCTTTGTCTGCTACAACAAAGGGGAAGGCTCTAAGACGTATGTAATCATGTGCTATACTAGGTTGTCCTAGTTTGTCACATGCCATTTCAAACTCTTGTAGGAACGTGTATGGTTCCTCTATTACATTTCCATAAAATTTAGGGAAGAGTGTCAAGAAGTGAGGCTTTAATTCTCCAGCATCTAGCGGTACTACCGGCCTAAGACAGTTCTCATTCTATGCAGCACTGGGATTGTAGGCATCTCTCATTGATCACCACTCATTTCTTAACTGTCCAAGCTCCTGCCTGAGTAATCCTTTTCTCTGCTCAGCTTGTGCAATTCCTGGCTAGGATGTCCCTCAATGTGTCATGATCTCCCTCATCATTCATGCTCTTCTTGGGAGGCATCTTGCTATCTTAGTCTTCTTCACCTTCGGAATACAAAGGGTTTGAATTAGTAAATTAGAAAGAAGGTGATCTAGAAGAATCGAGGTGAGAGTCTTCCTAGATGTGGTGATAGAAGAGAGGGTTGGTATGAGTCTTTAGATTGAAGAATGAATTATTGACCTTAGTCTCATGGGAAGAGTGTCCATAAAACCAAGGGAATTCATGGGAAGGGTGTCCCTAAACCTGTGAGAATGGTCGGTTTGGAGAGGTCAGAAAGAGACTTGCGGAGTCCGAGCAATAATCACCCCAATCTGCCATTTTCTATGTCAAAAGGTTTGAATCAATAGCACAATGTGAAACAAGGAATGATTGGACAGTCGCTATGAGCGCAGTCTGTGAACACACACCCCTGACTACAAACACAAAGAAAACCCCAAATTCACCAACTCAATGATGTGAGGTCGTGAAGGTTCGGCCAGATTATCTTGTTTGTTTTAAGTTAGTGATAAATGCAAATTTTGAAAGAGTTAACGAGTTGTTAGGTGCCTGTATTTCCTTAAAGATTGGCCTGACTCTTAAGACTAGTTGCACCAGCCAGTATGGGAGTAAGTGCAGATCGTATGAATATGTCTACCTGTTACTTGAGCACATAGCCTTACACAGTGTCCTCTAAACCTCCTACTCTGCTAAGGAAATCCGGATTGTTTACCGGCTACCCATAGATCCTCACTGAGAAGTAGCTAATCATTTTTGTAGAATAAGTAATTAATTTGAAAATCATGGCTTGGCTCTATCCTAGTGTTCGTCCCTCTCTCACTTGTAGTAAAATCAAACAATGAGGGGTTATTCTCCCAAAACAATTTCAGTTTTAATGCAAATTTTTTGGTTCAAGTTGTATTAGCAGTCCTGATTTTAAGCTTGACTTTCATTGAATTTAATCCACCACACAAGGCACGCCTAACAAACAGTCCCAATTTCCTTTAATCTTAAATTATAAAACAAGGGAAAGGGAGTCGAGAAAAGATGATGCAACGATAAAATCAATCATTCATGCCAGTTCAGAAAACTTACAGTGATCCTTGCGCTCTACATGCGAGATGCAATACATAATTGAAAATTTTCCACTATATGAAATGCAAGCGATGAAACTGCACCTAGCAGATAGTTCTAATTAGCGGGAAGAAGTGAATTGAATTTGACTAAGTTAAAATGATCTAAGGTGTGTATGATTGAAGTGAATGTATGGTACTAAATTACGAAGGACACAAACAAGTTTGAAATTACACTATCGTGTGCCTATCCTGATTTCACTGATCAAGTCAGGCTCCACCCACACTGGAGAGTGAAACAGGTCTGACATACCATAGAAAAAGTTCAGTCATTTTACACACACGAGAACCCAATCGGGAACCGTTGGAAACGAGTAATTTAATTAAATAAGAACACTCTCTCTCCAAAAATTAAATTCTTAGTGTGTCTGGTTGCTTCAAGTTGCGTCAGCTTCCAAGAAAGTCGCTCCAAGTCCACCGAGTACCTTGCACAAAAAATAAAAGATCAAATACTAGATGTTCATAGAAAAATATACAAAAATAAATAACTGAAAAATATTGAGAGAGGAAAAAATGGAGAAATAAATACAAGAAAGACCTGGGGTCAGACTACTCAGGGAGGACAATAAAAAAACTTGATTTTCTAAAAACTTGATTTTCTAAAAACTTGATTTTCTAAAAACAGCACAAGTCATGCACCTTGCAACAGTGCCATTTGAAAAAACATAAATTATCCTTGTTAATCTTGCAAAATTAACGTTTAATTTAGTTTGTTGCAGTCAGGCAAATTTGGATTAATAAAATCGTAATTGTAATTATTAGCCCAATTAAAGCAAGCAGTAAACTTTTTTTACTTGGGAAATTCAAGGTTGAACTCCGGGAGGCCACTATCTCCTTAGGTTGGTTTTTAGTTGATCTAGAGGTTAGGTTTTCAAAGAGGTATTTTTTATATTTTTAAATGCAATGAATGAGCGACATGTAATTTTAGCGAAGTTCGGGGACTAAAATACAAATTACGAAGAAATTAAGTGTAAAAATCCTCAAACTTAGCCAAAATGTGAAATGTGATGAAATTAAGCTACTTTAATTTTTTTGAATTTTCGGATGCAAAATGAATTAATTATGAATTAAATAATGTAAAGAATGTGGTTAGTAGTTAATTAATTTTAATAAACAGCAAACCAATTTATTTTCAGGAAATAAAAATATCCTAGATGTATCTAGTGGTGATATATCCAAGAAAAATTATATACCCTAAAAATTTTAAGTTTACAGCTATCTAAAATCAATTAATCCAATGATAAAATGATTTATTCTGAGAAAATCACACATACAAATAATGTGATTTTTGGGCACAATGTAGAATACAACTATTTTAACCAATGTATTTTTTTGGGGATTTTTTAGATCAATGAATAATTAAATATCAAATTAATAGCATAAAATAGGTAAACTACATAAGTTTCCACCAAATTAATTATAATAACTAATCCATTGATCACAAAAATGTAATAAATATTCATTTAATAGAAAATGAGTTGCTCTATAATATGATATTTCTGGAATAAAAAAATGATGTGAAATGATTGTTCAAATAAATTTCCAAACATCATGTATGAAAACAAAATAGAATTCAATTAAAATAAAAGAAAGGATGAAACTGTAATTACCAAAAAATAGAGGGTCTTCACGCAATATCTCCACTTGGCACGTGCATTGCACGTGAATGAGCTGGCAAGGGCCATCTTGCTATTCTGGATAGTGCAGGGGACTTCAGTGCAAAAATCCCTCTAGGACAGGTGCTCTTTTTTGCTGAAGCGTGAATGGCTGAATATTGAAGGGGGGGACACAATTCTTCCAAACCTCATGTGCCTCACATGTGAGGTGGAAATAACATGCATGCCCCGGGGCACACGTAGGCGGAGGCACATACGCAACTTCGACCGCGTATCTAGAAGTGTGGGTGGAGGCTAGTAGGGAGACGAGGGGGCGCGACCTGGCTTCAGAGACGTTGGTCGAAGACGGTGGACATCGAGATCTGCTGGTGACTGCGCAGGGGTGCAGCGACAAGGCGGAGATATGACTGTTGTGCATGGTGGCGTGATGTGGTGGCGGCTACGCAAGGCACGCTGCGGTGCGAGTGAAGGCCGGGGCCCCGACGTGGGGGTGTTGGGCTTGCTCCACGCATGGGTGCATTGTGCGAGAGTGGAGGGATGCTGGCGGTCAGGGCTGCGTGAGTACAGCTGCGCGAGGTGGAGATTGTGGTAGCCCACGGGTGAGCGATGGCGCAGGGGTGACGAAGCCGCATGTTGTGGGTTGGAAGACGGCATGGGCAGCTGGAGCTTGCTAGCCAAGTGAGGCAGTTGGCAGCTGGACTCGATGGTTGTGCGGCCAAGAGGCTCAACCACAGGTAGAAGGCAGAGATGCATGAGTGCGACAGTGGTGGAGGTATTGAAGAAGAGGAAATGGTTGAGGAAAGAAGACATAAAGAAGAAGATGTGATAGAGAGAGGCCGTGAAAAGGAGAAGATGAAATAGGGGAAGTTCCCCTGTGAATGGAAAAGTTTGAAGCATCTGTCATGATCTCAAAAGGAAGAGACCAATCTGGGGCCTGTAGGATAGAAGCATCCATGATTTTCCCCCTCAGGAGCTCTAAGGCCTCGAGACACATGTGATCTACAATGAACTCTGTGTCTTTTCCAAAGAGCTTTGTTAGAGGTCGGACAATCTTTGAGAAGTTCTTTATGAATCTGCGATAAAAACCAACATGCCCAAGGATTGCCACACTTGCTTTATGTTGGTTGGTGGTTGAAATTTCTTGATCACATCCACCTTGGCAGGGTCAACCTCCATTCCCCTCTTTGAGATGACATACCCTAACCCAATACCCTCTCGAACCATAAAATAGCTATTTTCCCAAGAGAGCACCATATTTACCCCACTACATTTTTGAGGACTCGATCCAAATGAGACAGACAAGTATTGAATGAGTCGTTGTGGATCGAGAAGTCATCCATGAAGACCTCCAGGTTATCGCCCACCATCTCGGTAAATATCGCTATCATGCATCGCAAAAAGTCCTCGGTGCATTACATAACCCAAAGGGCATGCGCCTGAATGCATACATACCAAATGGACATGTAAAGGTGGTCTTTTCCTTGTCTTCGAGAGTATTGGCTACTTGGTTATAGCCTAAGTACTCACCTAGAAAGCAGAAGAATTCTTTCCGCGCAAGTCTCTCTAGGATCTGATCTATGAAGGGCAAGGGGAAATAATCCTTCTTCGTTGCAACATTCAAGCATCTATAATCCACATAGACATGACATGATGTGGGTACTCACGTCGTAATCTCCTCTTCATCTGAGTTGGTGATTGTCTGAAGTCCTGCCTTTTAGGGACTACATGAAATGGTGCCACCCACTTGGAATCATAGATGAGATAAAACACCGCATCACACCATTTTTCAGTTTCCTTCTTTACCACATCTTGTAAGTTTGGATTCAACCTACGCTGGAACTCTTGAGATGCTCTAAAACCTTCCTCAAAGTAAATATGGTGTGATCACAAAGTGGGGTTAATCCTGCGAAGATCAAACATGCTCCAGCCTATGGCCTTGCAGTTCTTTTCAAGAATATCTAGCAAGAAATATTCTTGTTCTCTTGTCAATCTAGAACTGATAATGATCGGGAACTTCTGAGGTGGGCCCGCAAGGAAGGTGTATTTCAGTATGGTGGCTAATGGTTTGAGCTCAGGTAATGTATGGTCATCAAGAACATCTGGCTCGATCAACTCTGGCTCCGTACTGATAATGGATGGATATGTCTCTGAAGTACTAGTCACCACCTGATTCGGCTATAGATTCAAATCATCATGATCTCAAAGTAAAAAGACCAATAGGTCTTGTAGGATGGGAGATTCCATAATCTTCTTTTTTAGCAGCTTAAAGGCCTCAAGACAGTTATGATCTGCAATGAACTCAGTGTCCTTCCCTAAGAGCTCGATCAATGGTCGGGCAATTTTTGAAAAATCCTTCATAAATCTTCGGTAAAATCCAACATGCCTTGTAAAATACCGTACTTGCTTGTCGTCGGTTGGTGGTTCGAGTTTCTTGATCACATCCGCCTTGGCTGGGTCAACCTCCAATCCCTTTTTGGAGACAATGTGTCCCAACATGATGCCCTCCTTTACCATGAAATGACTTTTCTCCCAGGAGAGAACCAAATTAACCTCCCTACATTTCTCGAGGACTCGGTCCAGGTATGCGAGAAAATCATTGAATGAATCACCATGGATCGAGAAGTTACCCATAAACACTTCCAGGAAATCTCCAACCATTTTAGCAAATACTACAATCATGCACCGTTGAAAAGTACCAGGGGTGTTACATAGCCCAAAAGGCATGCGCTTGAAGGTGTAAGTACCAAAGGGACAAGTGAATGTTGTCTTTTACTGGTCCTCAGGGGCGATGGCTACTTGATTGTAGCACGAGTACACGTCTAGAAAGCAAAAGTATTACATGCCAAACTCTCCAAAATCTTATCAATAAATGGAGGTGGGAAGTGATCCTTTTTCATTGCAGCATTCAGGCATCTTTAATCTACACAGACATGCCATGAAGTGGGTACTTGTGTCGTGATATCCTATCCCTCCTTGTTGGTGACATTGGAGCTCCAACGTCTTTAGGATTACGTGAAAAGGTGACACCCACTTGGAGTCTGAGATGGGATAAATGAACCATGCTCTACACCATTTTCTATCTCAGTCTTAAGCAATTTGGATTCAGCCTACATTGGAATTCATGGGAGGGTGTAGCATTGTCCTCAAGGTATATATGGTGTGAGCAAAGAGCTGGGTTAATCCCTTAGAGATCCGACAATCTCCAGCCTATTGCTTTGCATTTTTCTCTAATACTCTTAGCATGTGGATTTCCTTCTCTTCGGTCAGATGTGAACTGATGATGACCGGAAACATTCCCTTAGATCCCGCAAGGAAGACATATTTGAGAGTAGGGGGCAATGGTTTGAGCTCGGGTATATTAATATCGTCCAAAAAATCTGTCTCTATCACTACTGAACCTGGTTGTGTTGTGGATGGATCTTGTGTAACTTCATCTTCCACCAACTGAATGGCTTTGGGGTTCGGATCACTAGATATGTGTTGTATTTTGGTGAAAGTCGTGTCTGACTTATTTTCCTTCGCGATTGTTCTAGAAGAGGTGGGACTGACATGTCTACATAGACATCTGAGTCTCCAAGAGTGTAGGATGATGCACAGAGGGTGTTTTCTTGATTGAGTTGGCAGACTAACTGATCGATAATGTCCTCTCCAGATGAGAGTGATTCTATGACTACGGTGGGTTCTGTCTCTAAGGCCCAACTGTTATTATTGTGTTACAATCTACCTCTATCTCGGAAGTTCCTAACTCGGTGCTTGATTCTATATATGGTCTTTGGAATCTAGTTTGATTCATTTCTAGTTCAAGGTATAGTAAAATAGGCTCCTGCTGTCCTGAGGAAGGGCTGCCCTAAGATCATCTGGGAAATCTTTCTAATTCCTAGGGACATCCATGTCAAGGAGTGTAAAATCCACTGGATAATTCTATCTCTTGATATTGATTACAACATTCCTAATATCTCCCTTGGGTATCTTAGTTGATGTATTAACAAATTGAAGTACAACTCTTGACTTCCTAAGAGGTCCCAGATTAAGATGTTCATAAAGTGTGGTGATTGATAGAACAACCGTTGTCTAATAGAGTTCCAGAAAACTTGATTTTATTGATCTGCCTACACCCACATCTCTCTTCTTCCTTGGAAGTTCATTTCTGATTAAATGAGATGTACCTATGGAGAGGATATGCTTCTTTGTTTTGCTTGAGTTCTTTTTGTTAACCCTTGTAGGTGTACATCTCACCTTAAGATATTTTCTAAAAGCCTGATCTCTTTCTATCATATCATCTAGTGATAAGTGACCTTGATGTTTTCTCTACATATACGGGTCATCCCCCTATGCTTTACCTTTGCTAGTCCCTTAGCAAACACTTATTTGAAAGAATAAGTGGAGAAAAAAAAGAAAGGGAAAATAAAGAAAGTAGGACAATATTGAGTATTAAACTTATCTTCATAAAATTGTAGTTTGGAGCTCTGTCGGACCTTTGGATTATTAGTGTGTCGGAACTTCGATGAGACTTAGAATTTTAAAATCGACAGCCTTCAAGTTTTACACATCATTGTCACAGTTTCGGCTCAGAAGTCATCTTAGATCAATCCTCTTCCCATGCACACCCTATGAATATTGAACAATCGACTCATGTGTGTGAAAGGTTTTAGCTCTTCCCATCCAGAATGTCGGACTACCATGCAAATCTCCCTTCCAGTAACTCGGTCCTTGGGGAGTCAGATATTTCCTTCTAAGGTCAGTCGCACTGTGTTCACAATCGAATTGGGGGAGAAGTTAGAAGAAGGAGAAAAGAACTAGAGGGTGGCCAGTGTAGTCACCTCTCCTTGTGAAGCTGGCCAGTGTAGCCGAGTCTCCACCAAGATCTGCGGGTTTCCTTGAAGCTTGGACCTTTTTGATCAGATATTTATTTGGTAGTGGCTTCTTTGTATTTGGATTTTTGGTGTTTCTGCTTGGATCTTGTTGTGCCCCAACGGATATAAAATCTTTTTATTTCCGTACATGTTTTAGGGTCTTAGAAAAAATTGTTCCCAGTTGTCCATCCCTTTTTTGAAGCTTTATTTCAACCCATACTCCGATCTTTAGATTTCCACGCTACTAGAAAAGAAACTCACACAGTCTTCCAACATCCCGTCTGAGTTGAGCTAAGTGCATAGTGTGAGAGTACAAATTGATTCCCTATTCTAGGGTTATACCCAGAATGAAGAGACCCGGTTAGACACTAAGAGTCAAACGCTGCACATTGTCATGTGGAACTCAAAGAATTAAGTCAAAGACCTGAAGCTTCTAAAATCCTATATCTCGGTGAAGTTCCTCTGAGAATTAGGTGGATTAAGGTCCAACTAAGCTCCATTCTTCAATTTTATTCCAAACAAGTTTAAATGTCAATACTATCCTGAAAAATGCACATGTAAATGCAAAATATGAACAATGCAAAGAGTTTTTTAAAAGAAATGATGCACATGTGAAAAGAACATTTCTTTTTAAATAATTTTCTAATTTTTAACTTTTTATGGATTTTTGGAGGAAAATGCAGATGTAAAAGAAAGGTTTTTTTTAAATTATGCAAGTTTTTATAGATTTTTGGTTTCGTGTTTTTTTAAGGAAAAAAAGGTTAGTAATAAAAATATACAAGTATATACAAGATTTTTTACCTTTGTTTGTTTGTTTTTTTTTTGGTTTGCTTTTTTGGTTTTTTTGTTTTTTTACACACGTGGATTTTATAAAATTATACACATAACCCCCCAAATAAATGTATTTAAAAGTACGAGTTATGTCTAAAGTATATATACAATATATACGACACCCCCTATACTTAGCTCGAACTATGTCCTCATAGTGATCGGAGAGCGAAAAAGGAAGACATAACTCGTGCTAAGTATAGAAAAGTGAAAAGACTCCTATGCTACAACGACTCAAAGAAAAGATAAAAAGAAGAGAAGTTGGTGATCCCCCCCTATACTTAGGATCAAGTAATCCTAAGTATACTAGAGTGTACAAAAGGGGAAAACCGATGAAGAGAATGTGCATACTCAAAAATAAAAAGACACGATATGAACAACATCACCCCCCTATACTTAGGGTAGAGTATACCTAAGTATAGGCAACAACAAGAGTGATGAACAGGACGAATATGAACAACACAAATCATTCACCCCCTATGTTAGGACAAAGCACATCCTAAGTATAGCATATATACACACACGGAAAAAGGGGTGAGTGATAAAACATGAGAAGAAAGAGCGAAACGACCAGATATACAAGAGGAGTGGATGTACAAAGGTCAAGAAGGTCGAAAGCGAACCTTCTTGTAGGACCGTTGAGGTATGGATTTGACAAGGTGTAGGTCGATATTGGGATCATCATTAGACATAAACTGAGTAGAATCGACCAAGAATGTATCCTCAGCAGTTTCAGATTGTGCAGACATAAACCGGTTATTGGAAGTAGTATGGTCATGTCCTACCTGAGAAGTCTCGCAAACATCAAAGTAAAATGGCTCGAAATTATTATCAGAAAAAGTAGGATCAATTTCAGCCTGGCGAGCCTCTACCGGATCATCATCTTTATCAAAAGGCCTAAATTCCTTTATAAAAGCAATCAAATCAAATTTGGCATGATCGGTCTCATCTGAATCAGGGTGAATAGGAACTGACTCATCAGTGAAAGTAGTCAAATCATGTCTGTCATGTCTAGTCTCAGATTCTGCCTTCCGCTCTAAGGTATCTATCATGTAAATTCCGCGGATGTCATCAATGCATCGCCACATATCAGAAGGGGGAACTCCAAGGTTTATGCTTTTCGAGTCTTCCTCCTTGAAGAGGAATTCCTGCGTTTCCTTTCCATCCAATGTATAACAAGAATCTCTGATATTATCATCGAGGTCAAATTCCTTGGGGATGGCTAATACAGGCGGGTTCTCATGGGATGGAGGTCTCTGGTCAGCAGTGGGTGTAGTGATTAACACATCGCTCCCTACATCAGAACGGAAGCGAATCTCTCCTGAACCATAATCAATAACGGCTCCTGCAGAGGCGAAGAAAGGTCGTCCCAGGATGATTGGAGGGTGTTCCACAGGGGTGGTCTCCATGGGCATTACAACAAAATCTGAAGTGAAGTTCATGCCCTGAATGAGAATGACAGCGCTTTCTAGAATACCCTTCGGCCTCTTGATAGATCCATTAACAAATTGAACTGTCATCTTGGTTTTCTTGAGAGGCCCAAGATGAAGAGACTGTACCATAGAGAAGGGTATTATATTGATTGACGAACCGCCATCAAGGAGAGTGATATCACAAGAATAGTCAGATATGGAGCAACTCACAAGAGGTGTAGCCGTGTACCCTTTCTTAAAATACGAACGATGAGAGATGGCATAGGCAGTGGCCATGGTCAAGATGTGACGCTCAGATCTTCTCCTTCGCTTTCTTTTCTTGTGTCGAGGAGTAGATAAATATGTCATAACATGTTGAAGTGGGGCTTTAATGATCTCATGAAGGGTGGCCACCAATTCGGGTTTAGTCAACATTTTTTTGAATTTTCGGACCTCATCCATACAAGGGAGGAGGTCGGAATCAGCATTTACATGAGGATTGCCAAGAGCAATCTGTATAATGGAATCCTCAAGGTCAAGGTTGGGACATGATGTGAATAGATGTGTGGGTAAATGATCGGGCATTTGGGTCCTCTCCTCACAAAATGAATCAATAATGTGTCTTCCTGAATCTTTTTGGATTTTTAAAGTTCTCATTTTTTTGTATTTTGGGTGATTGTAAGCTCTCATGATTATCCTCAAGTGAATCAATATCCACAAATAGTGGAGCAGTGTTTTGGCTCGTATTTATGTTAAATAGATTGCTAATCCTCTAATTCATATGCTCTATCATCTGGTTCAGTTTCTCAAGTGTGGAAATCATGAAAGGCGACTCCAAAATCCTAAGATCGGGTGGGTTGAATGAGGGTGGGTGAAAATCAAAGTCCTCTTATTCCTAAAATAATGGGTTAGGCGGATATGCACAAAAATCAAGCGGGAAGTCCTTCTGGAAAAAGGAAGGTGGAGCGTCTGGAGAGTACGAGGTATCCGCGAAGATCGGATTAAAATAACTCCAGTCGGCCATCTCCGAAACAAAAGACGGGATCGGGAGAGCACGAGTGGTCAAGTCAAAAGATATGGAGAAAAAAGCGTAAATGCACAGAAGGATCTAGCAAGCACACAAGCAATCAAACACAATACAAATCCCCAGTTCACCCAATAAACTCAATGTGAAGACCATGAAGCTTCGGTCAATTATCTTGTCAATTTTAGAGTTTGGTGACAATACAATCTATCAGAGTGGTTAAAGCAAGCTGTTAGGAACCCAATGCTCTCAGGAGACTGACCCAATCCCAAAGTTAGATCTTTCCCAGCCAGTATGAATTACGGACCGTTTACTGGCTACCTGATCAATTCAATCTGTTAAGGACGTCACGGGCTGCTTTACCGGCTACCGGAGAGATCCTCACTAGAGAATGACTAACCCAAGATAGTAGTCTGAAAAGAGTTCGGGCGTGGCTCTATCCTAGTGTGTGGGTCGCTCTCTCGCTCAAGCAAACCAAATAATGGGGGGGCTACTCTCCCCAAAACAATGATTTTTCCTTGTATCTTTTAGGGTCGAGTTTTCTTTAGCAGTCCCGGTTTTAGCAGTTATCACATGGTTTAAAATATTTTCAAAGAATCGTTTGTCGAGTGTCCAATATCCTTTTTAACTTATGTGAGTGAAAATAAGGAAGGAGATCAGAAATGCCAATGCACAATTATAAACAATGATGCATGCAGGGGGTAGAGATGCGTACCTTGTCGCCAGCACTCTACATGCAAGTGATCCACGCAGAATTGAAATAAACTATCCTATATGCAAATGAAAGTGAACCGTCCAAGATGATAGCCTATAGTAATAGGCAAGAACAAGTTAATTTGACTAAGTCCAAATTACGCTCTACTCTATAGGCACATAAGTTCTTGTTTAGGGTGTTTGGACCTAATTAATTACCTCACTCAAGCAAATTAATTAAATAAATCAAGAGGTACCTCACGAAATCCGTGGGAAACAAAGAAAAATAAAGGCAATGAAAACAAAACCAGTGAGGTCGCCCAAGTGCACCGGCACTTGGCGAAACAGACCCCGCAGCAAATGAATGTCCGTTTACAAGAGTTCAAATGGTAGAAAAGAAAAACTCTCTCTTTAATTTTTTTAATTCTTTCTCCTCTTCTCACACTATCCTGTGGCTTGGTGAAGAATCAGGCCGCCTCCATGTCGCTTGGGTGCTTCGGCTCTCTTAGGATCGCCTCCTTCGCTCCGCGGGCCCTCACAAGAAAAAGAAAAGAGAATGTGTAAGAAATATAATTATCAGATATGAGAAAAAATGAAATAAATACAGTGATATGAACAATGGAATAATGTGGCAAATTATAAACAGATATTTACAACCAAGAATAGCATGTCAAAAGAGAAACCTAACTACCCTCGTCATGCCTCCCCGACAACGGCGCTATTTTGCTGACAGGAGAAATTTCGAGGATCAGAAATTATTGATTAAAATCTAGTGTCGTTATCCCCAAAAATCCCGTGTCAAACAAAAATAATTTTTTTTTTATTTTTGCAACTTATTAACCTGTATAGCGGACATGGTCGAACTCAGGGAGGCAACAAATCCCGAGGGTTATTCAATTAATTAAAAATCAATTAAGAGAAAAACATGTATCTCAAAGGATAACTATCCTTCGTTTTTTTGATTTTTTTTTATCTTTTTATTTTTTTATTTCTAAATTTTTTTATTTTCTGATTTTCAATTTTTTAGTGATTTTGATTTTGCAATTTTTTATTTTTCAAAAACAACACAAAGCAATATTCACAGGATCAAAATAACGCATACCAACTCTTTTCGTAATTTTTCAATTTATCAAAAAATGCTCAGAACAATTTAGAGAAAATGTTTTTGGGTTTTAGAAGTTTTGAAATATTTTTGAGAATGTTTATGGAATTTTCGGATGTTTTTCTAATTTTTTTAAAATCAAATAGTGAGAAAATGCGAAAATGTGCACAAATTGGAGTAATTTGCAACTTAAAAATATTTTAAATACCCAAAACTCCTGACAATTATTTTTATGACAAGCTAAAGGCAAATATCTACAATCAGAAACTGAAATCATAATTTTTGGATTTTTGTAGAATTTTTATGATTTTTATAAGATTTTTCGTTTTTCACAATTTTTTGGAATTTTATAGAGAGTTAATGCATGAAAATTGCGTAGAAATTAAAACACACCAAAATACACCTATACTATTTTTTTGGTATTTCTGAGCATTGTTTTGAATTTTTATGAATTTTCAAAGTTCGATTAGACAAAAAGACATTGTTTTTGATTTTTTTTTAAATATATCAAAAGGCATAAAAAAGCTATGAAAATTTTATATCATGTTCACACACATAGCAGGAGCTTATACAAATTTTTTAAGAATTTTTCGATCAATAAAAACATTTATTCTATCAACAAGATCATACAAAGTTTGAGATCTGCAGTACATGGACTAAAACACAAATATTTAAAGGTTTTGAACTATAAAATAACAAGAAATAATTGAAGGGTGGAAGGTGAAATTTACCCAAAATTTCACATGCTCAACATGTGATCTTCTGAAGTTCGGGGTTATATTATTATTCTGAAAGTGACCGAGAGTCTTTTCGTATTTTTTCCAACTTTTTGATTTGAATACCTTTCCCTAGGGTTTCATGTGCTTTTTCGTTCTCAACAACACACAAGGGGATGGAGTAGAGCCACCTCCCCTGGATCTTAAGATGGAGGAGGAGACAACACTTGGGGCGGCACCACTGGGCACTTGAAGTTGCGGCGGTGGAGCGCGGAGGGGCTTGGACGGCCGGTTGGAGGTCGGCTCGGGCAACGCCGGACCACGTGGCCAAAGGCGGAGGGGGCCGTGGAAGATGGCGGAGGGGGCCGCGTGGCAGAGGCGGCATGTACAGGGCAGCACGCAGCAGGAGGTCGGAGCAGGAGGGGGCTTGCACGGGCTGCTGGAGGTTGGCTCGGGTGGCGCCAGACCACGCAGCCAAAGGCGGAGAGGGCCGCGTAAGATGGCGGGGGGGGCGCGTGATGGAGGCAGCGTGCGCAGGGCAGCACACAGTAGGAGGTCGGAGCTGGAGGGGGCTGCCTTACGTCGGTGGACTACGAAGGACTCGCGCGGCGGCGCGGGCGGTTCGCCTGGAGAGACTGGTCGAAGGTAGCGCAGGCTGAGATGGGCATGCACAGGCGGTCGAGGCCGGAGGGGCCGCCTGACGTGATGACGGCCTGCCGCGGGTCTGGAGCGACGCGGTTGGTGGAGCGCAGCCCGCTGGAGGATGGCCGACGGAGGAGGGGCGGCGGTGCCTGGGGGCAACCGTCCCCTTTTTATTTTTTATTTTTTTGGTTTTTATTTTTACTGTAATCAGATGAATAAAGACGAAAAAAATGAAATAATTTTTGTTTTGTTTTTTATAAACAGGAAATGTAAACAATAATAAAAAATAGTTTTTTTGTTTTTTTTATATTGATTCTCCTATAAAACAAAGGTTAGAGATAGAAAAAACAATTATAAGGATTTTTTATTTTATTTATATACAACTCGAAAAAATGAACGAGGATCCGGTGGAAATGAGAGATTCGAATCCGATCTCCGGCCACCTTATGCGGCTGGAGTTGAGAGACCGTGGATGATAGAAATAGAACGTGGAGAGATCGAGAATGAAACGAAAACTCGAGATCGATGTCGAATCAAAAACGTGATGGATTTTAAGATCTAGATAAAAAAACGACAACGAGATAAAAGTGCGAGAAATAAACTACGATTAACTTAAATAATAATAAATAATGTGGATCTCACCTTAGGAGTGGAAATGGACCGTGATCGCCTCAACAAGGCCGACTCACTCTCACCGGAGGGCTTGGAGACTAGGCAACTTCCTCAACGGAATTTTCTCTCAGAGATCGGGGTCCTCTCTCTAAAGATTGATCAAGTTGAAATGAGGGAGAAGGAGCCATATAAATAGAAAAGATAGAATGAAATTTGAATTTTTGATTTATTTTGGATAAAGTGATAAGAGAGATGAAAATTGAAATGAATTTTTGAATTTTTTGGTGGAAGAGATGAAATGAGATAAAGTAAAAGAGATACAAATATTTACAAAATTATCTATTTTTTTTAAATTTTCATCACTCTATTTATTTAAAATAAAAATGTTATTTTTCTATTTTTTATGGCGGTTAATTAAAAATAGCAACTATATACATATACTATATACATATATGACATTATATACAAGGGTAAATGAGGAAATTAGCCCTTTTTTGTTTCAAGAATTTTATTATATTATTATTATTTTTATTTTAAATAAATAGTAAACATATTTACAAATATATACAAATACAATATGCACAAAATACATGGGAAAATTGCACGAACCACCCCAGAAAATCGATTTTTCAATCGTAACTCCAAAAATTATGAAAATACAACCATTTTAAATATAATTTAATTTAGAATCCAATGGAAGTGAGACTGGTTCAATTTGAGTTCATATGGAGTCGGAATTGGTCTTTCAATTAATGCTTAGTGTTTTCCAAGTGTGGCTACTATTATTATGTACATGATTTAATTGTGTAATTATTTTTATTAATTAGGACACATTTTTTATTTACAATTTGGTTTTGAAAGTTATTCTATTTGAGGTCAATTAAGGCACAAATAAATTAGTGTTAGTTTTATACAGATATTAACAAAATAAGCGAGAAGTATTTATAACAACACACACACATTTTTTTGATTTTTTGCTTAAGGACCCTTATCTCCCCCTACTTTATTCATGGTCGATCAGGTCAAGTCTTGACCTTCTCTCGGGGTTCGGGTCAGCCTGTATACAGTCTTCCTTTTTTCCTTTCTTTCTTTATTTATTTTAGGTTAAAATTAGTAAGAAGTGTACAATATTTACACACATATGCAAGTTAGTAAGAATATGTAGTTAGTGTTATATGCAGGTGTTTTATAAGGGATTTTAAGCTAAAATAATTGAATAAAGATGACGAATCGCATATTCATCAACGGGCCATCTCTTCATCACTTTTATTGAAAATGTAAGTCTGTACATTACTCGGACTGACATTGACACTAGGACTCTGACTTAAACTAGGAAAAGAAAATGACGCTTTTGGTTGTGGGAGGTGTTATTGATGCGGTGAGTCTTCCTTGTCTGCTTCAAACTCTTTTGATTCTGAGGTATTGTGGTGCTCTAGTATGGGGGTTGGTAGTCTCTCCTCCTCTTCTTCCCTAGGTGTATACATAGATGTGGACATTGGGGCTATGTCATCAGGATCCCAAGCTTGATCAGACATGGTTACAGTCTTTCCGTTCTTGAAAGAAATATGATTCGTAACATCATGCGAAAAGATCTCGTATTCTGGTAAAGAACATTCTAAGATTAATACATGATACTTCTGTCCAAGGTTATTGGGGTTAGCTTGGACTTGAACGGGGATTGCCTTTTGCAGTGCGGTGTAGTGCACTCATCTCTCTATCTGGAGAGTAAATTGATATCAACTCTCATGTCATGGTGTTCATCCAACATTCACTGGAGTTCGAGAGAGACTGAAGAGGAAGATCCCTGGCCTTTCCTGGCTTGGGGTTGCTAGTTCTACCGGTACTGGCCTTGGCATTGGTACTGATGCTGATGTTGTGGTTGCAGGTTCTGATAACCCGGACGGTACTGTTGGAATTGACTCTATTGTTGTTGTTGTTGTTGAGGCTGATAGCCAGGACACGATTGTAATGGACAAGGGTTTAAGATATAGTCAGGTTCCAGTCGGTTTACTGTATCCAGATTATACCAGACTCTGTTTATCTCCATGACTTGTAGAGATTTCTCGTAAACTATTTGTGCAGCGGTTTATTCGATTTGTTTGGCGAAGATTTGATCTCCATCCTAGTGGTTCTGTTTCCCTACCCCTTGCCCTTGAATGTAGTGAATTTGATGAATGAGAGTAGAGGGTGTAGTCATGGCAGGTATCTGAATCTTAGATACCTTGTCAACCAATTCTTTCATCTACTTGGGCATTTTAGCCATTTTCTCCATATCAGTTGATTTATTGAGTTCATCCACCTTTCTATAAATATGTTCGACTACAATTAGCTTGTTAGCTAGTATTCTTGTATCTAGATTTTGTTCAGTCGACAGATTGATCACTGTCCTCTTAGCTCCTTCCTTAGATATGAGTGAGAGGGAGATGGTTGTGTAGGCCAGGCTTGTGGTCCGTGCCTTACTAGATTCTGTTAATTTCTCGAACACTTTGTAAACTATGTCCTTGTGACATCCCATGTAGCTTCCTCAGCAGGAGGCAGTCACTAAACCTTGTGTCTTAGGGTTCAGCCCACTAACAAGACTCTAGACCAACATCATCTTGCTTATGCCATGCACCGGGCATTTCTGAATTAGGTCTGTAAACCTCTCTCATGTCTCATAGAATGGTTCATTATGGAGTTGTGTGAAGCTTGTGAGTTTGATCCTCATTTGGTTAATTCTACTTAGCAGAGTCTTGAAGGTAAGCCATGTGGTGACCACTTCCCCTATATTTTTCATCCAATAAGCCACCTTATCAATCAAGGTGGAGGGGACAACTCTCAACCTTATGTAGTCTAGACTAGACCTAATGTGGGAAAGGTTGTCACATACTAGCTCAATGTCTTGGAGAAAGGTATATGGTTCTTCACGACTGTCCCTCCGAAATTAGGTAGCAGTACAAGGAAATGCAGTTTGTGTTCGAATGCATCTTCAGGGGGTGCATGTCTCGACAAGTTATAATCTTCATCTATTTCAAGGAGATAGGTGTCTTCCATAACAACTTCTCTCGTTGAAGTTCCGCCATCTGAGCTCTGAGCATTCCATTATAATGCTCGGCTGCAATAACCCTTGCTAGAAGTGCATGCAGCTGGTCGTTGTCCTCGTCTTCACCATGGTTCTTCTTGGGATACATCTTGACTTCCTTTTCACCTTTAGATGCAGATAGGTCTAGGTTAGATACATGGATAGAAGGTTTAGGAGTTCTACTAAAGAAAAAAGTTTCCTTGGTAGGAGGAGAGTAGAAGAGAGGGTTAGTCCGGTATTGACTAAACCCGAAGGAAACTTGGGAAGAGGGTCATCACAAGACCATGTGGGTTCAAGAAGAGGGTCATCCTGAATCCGAGGAGACATTAAATCCAAGGGGTTACGTAAGATGTTTTCAAGGTCCGAACAAAAATCCCAGAGAAATCCATTTCCGATGACAAGAGAATCAACAAGAGCACGAGGGTCGAGTTAAAGGATAATGAATAAACACACAAAGCAAACATAATTAAAACATGTAGATTCACCACTCGACACTTTTGAAGGCATGCTAGAGTTTGGCCTCTTATCTTTTCAATTTTAATTTAGTGATAAAACAATCTTTGGGTAGATTAAGTGGAGATTTAGGTTCAAGAGAGAGTCACAAAGACTATCCCGAATTCGTACGGCTAGTTGCACCTACTTTCAGCCAATATGGATGTAAGTACGGACTGTAGAATGGCTACCCATATTACTTAAGGATGTTGCCTTACATGTTGTCCTTTAACCACCCAGTTTGCTAAGGAAGACTGTAGTTCCCTCACTTAGAAGTAGCTAGTCATTTTTAGATTCAATGGTGAAATGAAGTCTCCAAGTTTTGGCTCTACTCTAAGTGTGTGATTCTTGTCCATACAAACAATGAGTGGGTTTCTCTCCACTAGAAGTAAGAGTTAATTTTGTATGAATTTATATACAGTCGCCTTGATTAGCAGTCCCAGTTTTCAATTCAGGTTATCACTTGAGTCTTATGTGAGCATAGAAAAATCACGTCTAACGAGCAGTCTCAATTGCTTTAAATCCTAAATTGTAAAACTGAGGTAGGGGATCGAGAAATCCAATGCAAGCATTTAAATCAATGATGCATGCTAAGATGGAGACTTACAATGATTCCTCACATTCTTCATACGAGATTCATTGCAAGGATTTAAAATTTACACTAAATGATATACACAAATGAAAACAACCTAAACATATAGTTCTATTAGTGGGAATAATTGATTTAAAAATTTGGCTAAGACGAACTATCTACCAGTGAGTATAGTTAGTGAAAGATGTGCAGCCTAAAAATTATGAGCATAATAAAAAACAAATCTATGATAGCATATGTGCATCTAATTTCTACGCCACTCAATTCGGGTCCCAACTGCATAGAAGGGGCTGAAACAAACTTGACACATCACAAAATGTCCAGTCCAAATTATTACAAAACTTGAGGTTCAGAGAGTCCCTACAAATGATGCATAAAATAAAACCTAATCTATGCTCTCTCTCTCACACATTAAAAATATGATTCAATCTTCTTTACAGGCCGTAGAATTAGTATCCAAAAATCGCTCTGAGTTATCTGCGAAGAGGTAAAATACAATTAGTATCTGTAGTGAGAGAGAGAGATGCAAATGCAAAAACTAAATTGCAAAAGAAAAATAAAAATGACGCATAAATTAATTTTGCAAAAATCAATTAAAGAAATTAATCTAAAGCCCTAAAGATATGTCATTCCCCAGCAGTGGAGCCATTTTATAAATCGCTTTCTACCTCATTTAAGAATGATATATTATAGTATAGGAAGGCGGAAATGATCAATCAAAAACTACAATCTTTGAATGTTGTGGACTTGGCAAGTCTACTAAGTATGAACATAGGGAACTGTGATTTTCAATTGTGTGGTATTAAATTAATTTAAAATATTAGATAATCATAATGTTAATTTTTGTGTCAGAAAATAAAATGTAAATGAAGAAATGTTATGAAAGAGATGCGATGCGAATAAAATAAACATAGTAGATAAATAAGCACAGGATCTGTAATGATGATTTTTAATCCCAATAAAAAAATTTATATCCTTGAAACTTAATCACAGATCAATAAGGAATAATTTCAAGAAAGATGTTCAAAGAATCTAAATTGATGGCTAATCGATCAATAATTATTAATCTAACAAGCTCAAAGATCAATAATATATTCTCAAGGTATTCTAGCCTAAATTCCCTGTGATGTTTAAACCTCAAATAAATTGAATCTTCATCATATAAGATGTCATGGAATAAAATTAGTTTCTCTTTGAATTTGCCCGTAAAAAGATGAATTCTCAATTCAATATGGTCATTTAGCGCGAGAGGATTAAATGAGAATCTCCTAAAAAATATCCGCGTAATATAATAATTTATCCTCGATCTTCCCCCCTAAAGAGATTAATTTCTCAAATAGTATGATCAACAATCCTACGAGAATTAATCACATAATTTTCATCAACCAAGCCCCTGCAAAATATATCATTATTTTCTAAAAAAAAATATTGCACAAAGTGTCAGAATTCAGCCTGCATAAGTCAACAAAGATCTTCAACCAATAATCATCATAAAAAGCTTTAAATCATTTCACAAGATATATGACAGGGTATTGAATAAGCTTCAACGACATATTGTGCATGAAAATGGAGTTTGTATGAGAAAGATATGCAATAAACAAATTCCAAGGACGAAAATGTAAAAAAATCAAATTTTTTTTCTTCTCAATTAAGTCCATGGAGGACTTATCTTTAATTAAGCAAAGCTTCCTGGACTTTTCTACAAATTGCCCGGGTAGGCATGTGCCTTGCACGTGATTTTTGGGTGCAGGGGCCTGCTTGCGAATTTGAGAGAAAGCAGGGGGCACAACGTAATTTTCACCTAAAGAATGTGTGTTGCATGTGCCACGGGTGGCTTGGGTGCGGTTGGGTAGGCTCAGGAGCCGATCCTCTATGCGGCAGCTCTAAGAGGCTCGAACACAAATGCAGGATCAAGAGCTTGAGCCAATAAGTGGCTTGCTTGGGGGGTGGAGGACTCGAGCCTCAAGGCTAGGGTCGAGGCTCAGGGGTTGACGTGACTAGAGGAGGATCATCGGATCAAGGGTTCGCCCTTGGTCCAACGGTGGTTAGAGGTCAAAGATGACGGCGTGCGACGGTGGAGTTGGCGGTGGTGTTGGTGTTCGAGGGTGCATTGAGGGCGGCGTGTTGAGGCGGAGCTCGGTTGACACACGACCGAGTAGTGGCAGAAGGCGTGAGGCAAAGGGGCATGAGCTTAGCTGACACACGACCGATCTAAGGCAGAGCAATAGAGGTCGAGGGAGACCATGGTGCAGCCTAGGGCAGCGAGCTGTTGTAGTCGAGGTGGTCAAGGTGGAGGTTGGTGACGATGATGGAGCTATAGAGGTGAGGCGGATGGCGATGGTCATGCTGCTCCAAGCAGAGGCGGAGTATGACTGCAGTGCAGTAGAGTTGGCACAAGCCGATGAGGAGGCAGATTGTGCGAAGGTAACGCAGAGGAGAGAGGCTCGGTGATGAATTATCGATGGTTGGTGAAAGAAGATGCAGTAGGTCGAAAGGGGGAGAGCATGGCAACAAGCTGTTGTGTATGAAACTCGGAGAGGAGTGAGGACGGAGCAGCGGGGTGGGATGGATGATGACGGAAAGAACACAGGGATATGAGGAGAAGAAAAGAAAAGAAGAGGAGGACGAAGTGACCTGGGGTGTCTCCTGGGTAGATGGATATCGGCAGTGCTCGTCATCGCATCGATATGATCAACGATGGATTGGAGAAGCTCGAGCAGTGCGTGCACAACAGCTGGAAGCATAGAGGACACTCTGTGTATCTCGTTGGAGGTGAAGAGGGGACAGAGGTTATCACACTCATGCGCCCAGCTCTTTCTCTCACTCGCTCTCTGAATGTGATTATGGTGGATAGCGATGATGGCTGGTGGTCGATGGGATATATAGGGAGGTGAGGGAGGTGTAACGGCAATAGTTACAATATGTGGGTAAGGCGGGCGGACGGAAGAGGAGGAGGCAGGCGGAAGAGGAGAAGGCAGAGGAGGAGGTGGTGGCTACGGTGAGGAAGGGGAGGGGGTAGGGCCCATGTGGCATGCATGTGACATGGTAGAGGGGTGAGGTCACATGCGCGTCACATGACTTGGTGGGAGTCGAGAGAGAGAGAGAGATAAAGAGAGAGAAAGAGAGAGAGAGAGCGGAGAGGGGAAGAGAGAGAAAGAAGAGGGAAAATGAATAATAGAAATAGTAAATAAAATAAAAAATTAAAATAAAAAACTAAACTAAAATAATAATATAATAAAATTAAGTATTAAATAAAAATAAAATATAAAAATTGAATAAAAAGAAAATTTTAAAAATAAATAGTAAATGAAGCCAAATCAAAAATTGATTACCATGAAAGTTTTTCGTGATGAGATCTACAACTTTCATGACGGGCCCAAAATAAAAAGAGGTCATCTGTTCAAAAAGTTTTTTGGAGGTACACTATAAATAACAAAATATCATATTTTGCATTTTTTGTCATTTTTTGAATTTTTAATATGAGTTTAATCAGTGGATTAATTTTTATATAATATATAATTAATCTAACTTTTATGAATATTTTATAGGCTCGAAAAAGGTAAAATAAAATTAGTAGAGATAAAATATGCATAAAATATAAAATGTTAGATATTTTTTATTTCTTTAAACTTTTCTATTTTTATGGATTCTAATTCTTTTTGCCAAGTTAGCTAATTAATTAAAGAAAATTTTGGAGAAAGAATTAGGTTAAAATAGATATTATTTACACAAAAAATAATAAGCTCAATCAGGGTAAAAATTATGGGTTAATTTTTTACATATTTTAAACCCTAATATTACTACAATTAGTGAATGTTAATTGATTGAATTTAAAGGGTCTAATTAGTGATTTATTAAGGGAATTTCGCTAAAACATACATATAGAGTAGATGAATCATGGATTCATCACATACTTGATCGAAGAGGATAACTGGTGGAGGAGAATCTTGGATAGAGCAATGATGGCTGCTTGGGCTTAGCTCGAGCTAGGCAGCAACTCCAGCGAGCTCGACAGCCATGGATATGGTTGTAACATTATTGATATGACCATGGGTCACATCAGGGCTATGGGTCATCGTCTCCTCATCAACTGCCCATTTGTTGTAACCGGAGAGATGAGGGAAGCTGGACCTAGGTCCGTGGATTAGTGGATGACCAGAAATTAAGGAAAGAGGAGGTGGTTTTAAAGGTTGGGATTTTCCGGTTATAGGTGGTGTTGAAGATGATTGTAACGACCATAATGATGTGGAGGGGAGTGGGATTTGGCGTTGTTGATGGCTGGTGAGGCTTGCAAGCCTTAGGGCTATGTGTAGGAGGCATTCGATTGGGGAGTGAGTTGTAACGACCCGTCCTCCCGAGGACCTTAGGTTACCCGTCAAACACGTCATTTGCACACATAATAAGCTTAAGTTAACCTCATGCTATGAAAAACCTGGGGAAATTTTTCGCCTTTTCACAACTGGAAGCGGAAGAAGAGTGCACCAGAACTGAGCAACAAAATATCCATTAGTTTTCATTTCATTCATAGAACATGCTAAAGTTCCACAACATTCAATATACATGTGTGTATCCCAAAAAAATACACTACAGAGGAGAACATAACAAACAATTGTCTAATGAGCTCCAAAAGAATATACCTGCTTTGTAAGTGTAACACCAAAAAGAACAACAGCAGCCCAAACTATGTCGGCTACTCGGTCGCTGGACCCTTGCCTGCCATAGTAGAAAAAAGGGACAAGCAAGTACCTGTCACAAAGTTATCAAGTACAAATTCCACACAGTTCTACTAAGAAACGTAGTAAGCACAGACTAGAACAGCTAGAAAACAGTAAGGTAACTGTAGTGTACAAAAGAAGCTAGCAAGTAAAAGTGGGTTAATTGACTCTTTTAAATTATTTACTTGCTTTCAGAAGTCTAACAAGAAGAACAAACTCGCTCACTACCACACCGTGTCTCCCTCGATCAATAGAACTAACCAAACAACAACTCAAGCCTAGAAGTAAGTCTGTGGTCTTGGTCCGGTTAGGACCTCGATATCCGGGTAGGACTTCAAAGTCCAGGTTGAACCTCACACTATGACTCTGAGGTATGGTGTACGCCTCAGGGTTGGGGTGCCTCCATAGGCATGCGATGGTATCTTGCATCCTAACTAAGTTCCCAACACTCCTCCTAGCTTTTCTCTCAACTCACATTGATCCTTGGTCGACACGTATGATAGCTTGCTCGTGAAGATGTACATGTACTCACAACTCTCTCTCAACAATCACTCCTCGTTAGTCTTGACTAACGGTACTGTCGTCACTAGTCTCGTAGCGGAAAAGTCTAAAGATCACATGTCTCTTACCCCATCACGAGGTCATAAACCTGGCAGAAAGGTATTGATGAAGTTTTTAGTGTCTGTTACCCAATACCCCATCACCAATACATGACATGGTGGAAAGGAAATAATGAAGTCATCAGTGACTTCTAACCACTACCCCATCACCAGTGCACGATAAGGCGGAAAGGTACAAATGGTGACATTGATGTCTACTGACCACTACCCCATCACTAGTGCACGACATAGTGGAAAGGTATTTATGGGACATCAATGTCTACTGATGAAATTTCATCTTAACTGGGCAATTGGTGAAATGTCACAAGTCTGTTAATCACAATCCCATCACCAGAGCACAATCTGGTGGAAGAGTAATAATCATAGCGGTGAGGAAACCCCCGAGCGATTTTTCATCTCATTTTCTCGATCTCTCCACGTTCACGTTTTATCCCCAACGATCTCTCAACTCCGGCCACACACGGTGGCCGGAGACTTGGATTCGATTCTTCCATTTTGCATGATCCTCATTCACATCTTTTTCAATTTTTATTATTTATTTAAATAAACAGAGATGATGCATCATGTTTGAGTCCTCTTCTATTTCAATATATTTATATAAACACACAAAAAATATATTATTTTTCTTCCTAACATTTTTTTTGTAGGGATAAGGGGAAAATATTAAAGAATAAAAAAATAAAAATAATTTTTTTATATATCTACTATTTTTATGTTTACAAAAAAATAAAAAATATAAAAAGAAGCAGCACCGTTGGCGCTGCCTCTCCATCTGCCGTAGCTACCTGCGACTTTACATCTGATGCCCGCCAACCGATGCTGACGAGCTCCGCCCACCGTCGTCTCCGCCATCTCCCCCTTACGCCACGAGTACCACCAGCTTCCTCATGCGCCCCTCCATCGATCGCACCGCCTTCAGTCTAAAGAAGCCCGCCGACCACCTCGCACAACCCCCTCGTCCGTCATCACAACGTCATCACAAGAGCACCCCGTCACCACGCTCGGCAGTACTCACACCTGACCGCCATTCACCGTCGACGTCGGGGGGGGGGGTCGCCCCTACTTTTACGTGAGTCGTTGACCTCCTATAGACCACCGATTGTGTCTCCTGCATTTCCAAATCTTCACTGCCGAGTGAGATCCTCCGCCGGCAACTGAAGCCCCATCGCCGCCAACTCCTCGAGAACATCGCTCCCCTGGCTTGTGTGAGAAGGAACTAGGGCGGCACCTCCTCTTGCCTTTGGCTTGGGTGAATAACAGAAAGCACGAAGCAGAAAAGGGAACCCTAGTTTAAAAATAAAAAATGGCAAAATTGCATAAAAGCCCTTAGAGATTTCAGAAATTGTAAAAAGGACCCTGCTTGGAATAGCACGTGCGACACACACGATTTCTTAGGTAATTTGTAAATTTTATCCCGCATTTATTTTATGTTATCATTTAATCCAAAATATTGAATAATTTGCATCTCAATCCTTCATTTTCAGACTCTTATTTGTATGTTCTTTATCGTTGGAATAAATATTGTCTTACTTAATAAATTCTGCAAAAATCAAGTTAGACTTATGTTATGTGCATCTTCATTGCTTTTAAATTTCATTGCATTTTTTTCCAGCTGTTATTATTAAAAAATCAAAAAGAGTGTCATTTTCTCTTTGTGAAATTCAAATTTTCATAAAAATTTGAATATTGCTCTAAAAATTCCAAAAAACTAGATTAATTTAATTTTATTATCTTTTAATTCCTATCCAATTTTCGTGCATTTATTCTTTTCAAAACCCAAATAAATTGAAGAATATAAAAAATCTTAAAAAAATACAGAAAACTCTATAAAAATCCAAAAATTGTGATTTCACTTCCTGATTGTAGATATTTATCTATATTTTAGAATAAAAATAGTTTCCGGAGTTTTGGGCACTTAAAATATTTTTAAATTGCAATTACTCCAGGTTTTGTACTATTTATCATTTTTGCCACTGTTTAATTTTTAGAAAAATACAAAAATATCTGAAAATTTTACTGAAATTCCTCAAAATATTTTAAAGCCTTTAAAACCCAAAAATATTTTCTCTATAATTTTCTGGACATTTTTTACTATTTAAAAAAATATGAAAAGAGTGTGGTGTATGTATTTCTTCCCTTGTGCATATTGTTCCTTATTTTTGAAACGACGACATTTTGTTTCTCCACTTTAAATCCAAGCTTTAAAACCCCCCACCTTTAAATCCAGCTCCTCTGCTTCCATTTTTGGTCGTCTACTAATTCGTGGGCTTAGGCCCAACTTCCCTCATCTCTCTTATGAAAGTAGAGAGGCGGTTGATGAGGCGACGATGACCCATAGCCCTGGTATAACCCATGGTCGTATCGACCATGTTACAACTATTTCCATGGTTGTCGAGCTCGTTGGAGTTGCTGCCCAGCTCGAGCAAAGACCCGGGCAGTCATCATCGCTCTATCCAAGCTCCTCCTCCATCAGTTATCCTCTCTGATCAGGTATGCTCCTTCTTTTTTTCTTTTTCTGAGTTTTCTTTTATTTTTCTCGATGCGAACACTCATTATACTCATCAATTAAACTCACCATTTACCTCATCAGACCTCCATCACATTCGTCGGTGGTCTAGACCCTCCTCCTCCTCCATAAGCAACCTCCACCACTCCGGGCTATCACTTCTGCTGGAGGCGGAGGAGATCACGCTCCATGAAAATTTGCTTCTCAACCTAGACGCCCACCACTCATTCCCACACTTCGGCCATTGTCATCTAACCCCTCCATGTAGTAACCTTCCATGATCGGAGCTAGCCTCGCTACTCTAATCTAGAGATTCTACTCCGACGATGGCGCACCGCCTCATTGTTCTGACCACTGACAAACCTTACCCACTCTAGCCAGATCTTTGCCACATCCCTTAGAAGCCATCCTGACCTCCAACGATCGAGGAGGGCCGTGGTGGAGCTCCGTGGGGTTCACTGGAGCCCAACCTACTCTGTCACACCTGAGAAGAAGAAGGCGGAGGACAAATCTCCAGACTCTATGTGATTGCTTTGATTGGATGGTCAATCTAATTCTCCAGCATCGACACCAATCCAAGAGGCTCGGTGGACCCTAAGCAACGACAAAGCGGGAGGCCACGCCACCTGGCCTTCAAACCTGTAGCAATCCACCCTCGCCCCAATCCTATCCCGTGCGCATGCGGGCTAGGCAATTTGCATCTATGCCTTGTAGCTTTTAGATATTACAAAAAGGTCCCTACCTAGGCATGCGTGCCTCACGTGTACACTTGGGTAATTTGCAGAGACACACCACCACCTTTCAGAAATTATAGAATTGCCCTTGTGAATTACCTACTTGCATATGTTTTGCCTTTTACGTTCATATTTTCATTACAATTATGCCCTTGCACTCTTTATTTCATTACTTGAGCATTTGAACTCCAAATTAGAAGATTTCAGTTTCATTGGATTGGGAATTTTATTCTCTTCTTATTAACATATTTTAGTCATTGATTTAACAATTTATTTAAGATGCTAAATTGTGGATATTCTATGTGTCATTTGTTCATCATTTTAATGTAATTCTTAGAACCTTGATGTATATTTGCACTTCAGTTGGTAATGAAATTGGATCTCTTTAATTACTCAATGAATCTGACTAATTTAGGGTATATTTGTACTTGCATTATCATACACCATAGCATTACTACATCATCCTTAATTGTTTAAAAACTAAAGTAAAAATTGCATATTTCTCATTCATCCCATGCATCATATTTTCTTGCATATTGCATTACAGTTATTCTACATAAAATAAAATAAAATAATGCATCTCTCATTTTATATGCATCATGGTTTAACTGTCTAGTCACTTGCACCAATCATTTCATGCATATCATTTATTGGATGTGCATTTTATTATATGTGTTTTGTCTACATAAGGAGACCTAATGAACGAATTTAATCGCTAAAAATTTTATCTTTGAATTTCAATAAATAGATGAGGAGGCTCGTATCCTTGTGTTTGACCTTGGTAGACTTACCAAATTAAATTCTCCACATATTCTAAATTTTAGTTCTGTATGGATCATTTTCACCACATGTACTATGATAAAATACAATTGGTAATGTGGTGAAAATGCGGTTCATCAGTCATCTCCGGTTATGGAGATGTGTTGCACGTCTTGGAACCAAGTCAGATTAGAGACAAGCAACAATTTAAGACATTAAAGTGCAAATTTGTTGGATATAATGAACATTCTGAAGGATATATGTTCTTCCATGATTCAATGGTCCAATCGAAAGTCATGATTCAAGAGAAGGAGCATGAAGTTGAGGATTCGGATCCTCTTATTATCCTATTGGATAATGAAGATGACTTAGAGATAAGACATGAATTAGTAGACATGATTCATAACTCTTAATGGTTTCGTCAAATCTAATGTTCCAACTATGATAAGCGTGTTTAAGCCCATACATGGATTTCTTCAGCTTGCATACGTTACCTTCCTCAGTTATGAAGCCCTGAGGCTACTCCATATAGATATCATCCTCGAGGTATCCATTAAGGAATGCAGTCTTGAAGTCCATTTGCTAGATGTCGTAGTCAAGATATGTAGTTGTAGCTAGCAGTGCCCTAATGGATTTAAGTATAGACACGAGAGAGAATGTATAATCGTAGTCGGTGCCTTCTCTCGATGTGTAGCCCTTGGCTACGAGTCGTGCCATGAAGGTCTCTACCTTCCCATCAGGTCCCCTCTTTCTCTTGAAGATCCATTTACACCTAATGGATTTTACCCCTCTTGGTGGATCCTCTAGGGTTCATACATCGTTCTTTTACATGAAGTCTATTTTAGACTTCATTGCTAGCATCCATCTATCCACATCGTGATCCGTGAGTGCTTCATAAAATGAAGTTGGATCACTGTCAGCTTCAACTAACATATGGAATCTGTGCCTTTCAGGTGGTACAAACACCCTAGAAATCCTTCAAGTGGTACATGTGTTTCGTCTTTATTTACATCTTCAATTTTTGGTTTAAGAAGCTCAATATCCTAAAGGGAATCAATGAGTTTCTTTACTTCATTTTTGTCTTGACTCTTGAGGAAGTCATCCTTTAGAAATTTCACATCTATAGAGACAAAAAATCTTTTGAATCTCAAGTTTGTAAAGTTGTTATCCAATACTGTCCTTTACATACCTAATGAAGTAGCACTCTCAAATGCAAGACTCCAACTTACTTGCATCTACATTGTTTGTATGGACCAAGTAACCCCAAATCCTCAAGTGTCTAACACTAACCTTGGTTGCAAACCAAAGCTCATGAGGATATTGGGTACATATTTGCTAGGAATCTTGTTTATTGTATATATTGCAGTCTCCACTGCATATCACTAGAAACTAAGAGGTAAATGTGTTTTACTCATCATTGAACGGACCATGTCCATGACGGTCGTGTTGTGTCTTTCAGCGATACCATTTAGTTGGGGAGTTCTAGCAGGAGTGAGATTAGATAAAATTCCTCCCTCATTGAGGTATTCCTTAAATTCATCTGAGAGGTACTCGCCACCTAGGTTAGATCGAATCCGTTTAATCTTCATGTCAGTTTGGTTATCAACTAAATCCATGAGTTCTTTGCACTTTTTAAAGGTTTCAGATGTATGATGTAATAGAAAGATAAACTTGTATCGTGAGTGGTCTTCAATAAACATCAAATAATATTGATATCCATATCGGATCGCAGTACCGAAGGGACGACATACATCGGTATGTATTAGGTCAAGAATACCCTCGACCTTGTTACAAATTGGTGCTTTGGTCATTTTACCTCAAATGCAATGTTCACATGTAGGTAAAGTTTGGACCTGTAGAAAATATAAGGGTTCATCTGTTATCAATCAATTGATACTATCAATAGATAAATGACCAAGCCTTTGATGCCAAATCATATTAGAATGATTTCTGTCCTCTCTGGTTCTTTAGGATTTTTATTAGTGGATGTTACGTTCACGACAAATTCATCAATGCACAATTCATAGAGTCCACCGGAAGTTAGAATACCATATGCAATATGTATATGATAACGACTTATGATAAGCTTTTCACATAATAGGAACAAATATCCATTTCTAAATAACTTAGATACATTTAATAATTTACTTTTAATATATGGAACATAAAGATTCTATAAATAATAGGACTCAACCACTATATAACGATAGTCATGCTCATTCTATGGAACTTCGTTAGATCTAAGAGAATGTAGATTTGATGATGAACTACTACATCAACATATCTATGTGGGCAAATGATTATGCTCAAGTTGTGAATGATCAATATGAGGTCACTTACAAGCTTACGGATGATGTTCAACATCTTACATGATCCATGAACCCTCCTTCATCCAGACCCCGCCCCTAATACCTTCTACTCGTCACCCTGCTTCTCCTACTTGAGCACCTCCTCATGATCCACTTTGACCCAGATATCGAGCTTCATGTTTGCGTCCATCCTCCTCCCAATGGAACACGATTGACATGCCAGAACCTGCAGAAGAAGATGATGATGATGAGTCTTAAGAATCTAGTACTCCTTAGTACAACACATCCAAGACCTGCAGTCATATCGAAAGAGGTACGAGCTCTCGTTTGGCACCTCATGTGGATGATAGTGAATATTATTCTAGTGATTAGATCATTTCTAGTGTTATGTTTGTTCCAGTTATTATTTGGTTTTTGTTCCAATCTCTGTAATGGGTTATCATTTGTGATACAAACTTTTGTATTAGTGCCATCAAATTTTTAATGAAATATGCATTTTCTTTTATGGTTTATATTGTTAACCTTTGTATTAATAACAAAGAGGGAGAAAATCGAAATGTTAGTTAATAAAATTGATGGATATTACATTAGGAGGGAGAACATAAAAAGAGAATTAAAATTATTAGTTTTGTTTTTACTCCCAAATAGCATCACACACTTAGAAATTAAAATTTTGAAAAATGATTTTGCGATTCTTTTAGTATGGTGGAGAAACAAAAACTAATATATATTAGGCTTAACTTAAATTTCCTTTTTTGCAGAGCTATGTACGTACATAATTACGTATCTTTAAGCTTTTAAAATATTTTATCGTCACCAAAAAGGGAGAAATTGTTAGTTCTTTTTTATCTTCAAGTTGATTTTAAATATGACATACACATATATCACAGTCACTCGCTTGTATATTTGTTTACATGACTGCGGGAAGTTTCAGTAGAAGAATCTTTCTGAGGTGAACTTCAGTTGGCAGTTTGAAAAAGCTTAACGTTCTTGTTATTGTCTTAAAAGGTTGTATTGTTTTTCTTTTACATTGTATTTTTGAGAAAGTCATAGTCTTAGCTATACCTTTAGAACTTTCTAAATCAAGACAAGTCAAGAACTCGGCCTTTGATCAGCCAATCCACTACATTGATACATCAACCTAGATTGACCGACATATTTCACTGATCAACCAACTATGCTTGACCAACCCAATTCGCTGATCGATCATTTTTTAATATAAGCCCCCCAATGACCATCGGTTGATTGACTAACCTTTTTAACTGATCATTTTTTACTAGATCTAATCTAACAACTAGGTTTATCTGATTGATCACAATTGCAGAATCTACATAATTTCTTGCTTAATTTGTTTGCAATGATCATATTTTTTGTAACCCTATATAAGAAATCCCATGCTTTTGGAACATATGCCAAATCACTCTCACTCTTTACAGTGAAGAAAAGGATTCTTCTGAGTGATATTCTACTATTCTCTCTTGTCCAAGAAAGCATCATTAAGAAGTGTTCAATGGCCTCTAGGCCTATGAATTCCTTTAATAACAGTAAGACTTCTTCTGACATGCTACAACTCAATAACTGCTTCTCTTTTTCTTGTATTTTTGGTGTTATTTTTTGATATATATATATAAGTTATCAATCTGATAAAATTGCTTGTGTTTTATATTCGGAATGTGTACAATTATTCTTATTGTTATTATTGAAGATATCATTGTACTTATAATTGAGCATTATTTGTGAAGTTATTGATGAATCTACGATTCATCATTTTTTTTATATCTTTTATTGAGCAAAAAAACATGTTTAATCAGTCGCATTTTCTTCATTTATTGTATATTTTTCATTTTGTTATTTTCATATGCATTCCATTTCAAGTCATCTAAAAATTTCATAAACTTTTCCTTGTAAAATAAATCTACAAAAATAAAAAAATGAATTGCATTTTTATTTTTTGAACATGGCTCCAAACCCATGTTAAAGTATCTTGCATTTTTTTATTTCTTGGGTCCTAAAAGAGGCCCAAGGGGGCTCCAATCCCCTCCATCTTCATCTATAAAAAAAATCGCTAGAAGACAAAATAGCTAGTATCATGCTGACATCAGCATTTAAAAAATAATAAATAAATAAAAATGGCACTGACGTCAGTGCCATCTTCAACCTCGAGTCCCACCACCTGTTGTTTCTCCTTCCCCACGTGGTTACCACCGCCACCTCGCCTCCCGTCATCCCACAACGGTCACTACTGCCCCATCTCCTACTCTCCCTCGCCCGTCGCCAATGGATGTCTCCTCCCCTCCCCTCGACACGAGCTACAAAAGGGGTAGGAGAGCTCGATCAAAGGGCCCATTTTTTGGACATAGAGCCCTAGTCAATTGATCCCTCTCTTCTCTCCTCCTCGAAGCTCCTCCACCTTCTCCGTGCTCCGCCACGAGCTACGACCTCCACCTCTACATCTCCTTCATGCGGGTGACAGCCACGCCGCCCTCCACCCTTGGCCTCCGCCTCTACAGCTTAAGAAGGAAGAAGAAGGGTCCCAAGGACCCCTTTGTAATTTCATTTTTGTTTAAGCTTTTTTATAAATTTTGGACTCAAATGCAATTTCGTTATACCCTAAATTAAATTATGAAATTTCCTTATTTTTCTATTATTATATTCAATGACATTTGTAATTATTTTATTCCAATTTTTATTAATTACATTTCAGTCCTCCAGGGTTCTTGCAATTTTCTTAAAGTTTATTTCTTTTCCTGCATTTTTCCCATTAATTTTTTTATTTGGTTGATTTCACTTCTGTGAATCCACTTCCCAGTATTTGGAATCATGCCTTTATATTTTTATTCATTTACATTCAAGCCCCTAGGTTTCTTAGAAAATTACACAAATGCCCCAAGTACTTCCAAAAATCATCAAAAATAGCTGAAAAGCCAGAAAAAATCATGAAAAGTACTGTGAGATCCATATGATGCCTAGAACCTAGTGATAGAGGTTTCAACATATTTTAAGGGTTCAGAAATAAAAATAAAATAGGATTTAATTTGTATCAACAAAGACAAAAATGCCCTTGTAAATATAATAAAACTTCGCGTAAAATATCCGAGTCCTTGTGGACCGATCCTCTACTTATCTATGCTTATTTTAATAACTAATTGGCTTGTATTTGAATAAGTTTTAATCTGAATTCCTTAGTTTTTGTCTATGCACACAACGTCGCATAAAAACACACTTTTAGCGTAATGAAAATCTACGTCTCCATTTTGGCACCATTGCCGAGGATTCAACAAATTACACAATTTTATTTTGGCATATTGATATTTTTAATTTATTTTTGTAAACTAATTTTTTATTTTTTGTTTCAGGTAAAAAAACTACAAAAAATGGATCTCTCTCTCTCTTGTTCTCTTTAAGTTCAAATTCAGGATCTAACAAGTCACACACTGTAAGATCCTTTCAATCACTTAGGCATTTCTAGGTGCTTGCATTTATGTGTATATAAAAAAAATATTGAAAATCATAAAATCAGTTTCTTCTATTGCATACATCTCTGTGGATCTCTCTCCCTCCACTCACCAATTAAACAAGACCATAAGCATAAAATCAGATAAGTTCAGAAAGTTATCGCGTGGCTCAGGCGAAAGTAGATTGAAGTGCTTGAAGTGTTGCATATTGTACAAAATTTCACGTGCACAAACAAACAACCTTAGGTCAGAACCAAAAATCCTACATAGCCTTCTTAACTACTAAATTCAAAATGTTTAGTCATTTTTCAGTGAGAGAAACCTTAACAGAGTGATGATTTAAGGATACCGCATTTGGCATCATCCTCAAGAAATACGGGTAGTTGTTCTATGGTCTGTATACTTACACCCAAATCGGCTGAAAGTGGATGCAACTAAGCGTAGGAATTCGGAATAGTTCTCAAATATACAACTAGATTTTAGGTCAATCTTTTTATATGCTTGATTTTTTTGAATAATAAATTAAAATTATTGAAAATATAACCGCTTCTGCGGTAACTCACGTGTGTTGGTGAACTAATCTTGCTTTTTGTTTGCATTGTTTTTTCCTTTCCAAAAATGAATCCTAGTGAACATATTTATGCCTACGTAAAGAGTATGTCAAATAACAATTCTGCACTACAATATCCAGACTATTATTCACAGTATCAATCATCCTATGAGGGAGATTTCTACCTGAACTACGTTGGTTCACAATCATATTCCATGATGTCACACAACCCTACTTGGGCAAGTCAACCCGATCAATCCGAGTACCTAAAAATTCAAGACCCTTCACAATTCCAAATCTTGGTATGGGTCTACATCATTAACTTATCGCACCACTTCTACATCTCAACCTCTTGCCAACCAAGTTGACGAGGCAATCTTTAAGGGCTTCAATACCCTCTTGAATTTAATGAAAAACTTTGAGATAGATATGAAAAGACACCATGAGGAGATTGGTCGCCAATTTGTTGAAATCTGTGAACATATATTTGTCAATCCACTCATGGTTTCAGATACAATGGTTGAGAATAGGTAGATTTTTTATTAGGGAATTTTTGAACTTGAATCAGCTTGGGATGAATTGGAAAACACAACCACATATCAATATGAGTGTGAGGAAAACATTCGAGGACAAAATGAGGAGATTTTGGATGAAAAATTTAATGAGATAGAGCAAACACAAAATTTCCGAGAACCACATCAACTTGAAAATCAAAATGAAAATCTTTTGAGGAAAGTTTCAGGATATAAATTATCCCATCTTCTAACTCAACATGACCCTGAGAAAAATGAATTTTATGTCATCAAGTGATTCCTTTGCCGCAATGTTTGAACCCAATTTTAATTGAAATTCCTATCGAACAACTTGTCAAGCTCGAATCTTTAATCAGGAACAACGATTTTGACAACGGAAGTTCTGATAATGAGTGAGCTAAAATAATCATTGATCATGATGTCAATCCAGAGGTTGAAATAAATGGTGACAATAATGAATCTAATGATGAGACCCATATCAAGACCCTCATCCATCCGATGAAATAGTGATTGAAATATCTGAATTGTCTACCAAAATTTTAGCTTTGAATTCATGTTCTTGGAGAATGAGTTCTGAATATGAATATGATGTGGGTGATAAAAGAATAATGTTGAGAATGAATCTGAAGAAAATGATGATTTTGGAATCTGAGAAGATACATGCAAATGAATTTGATGATGAAGAATCTAGGGTCAAATTTGAAAATGAAAGCAACAATGGTATTGCTATCGAATTTGAGAATGATTTTGAATTTGAGTATCAGCATGAGAATGTGATGAACATAAAGATGAATATGATAATGAAATTAAACTTGATTATGAACATGATGATAATTTTGAGCAAGAGAGGAAAATTCAAATATAGTTACCATAACCTGTGCTAACTCTCACCCTTGACCAGATGTCGGAAGTCCTCCCTTATGACTCTCTCATGGATGAAAACATAATTTCCCACTCCAATCCCATGATCTCTTTAGAGGATGACCCTCCCAGTTTGGCCTTTCACTCTCTAAGTACATCCCAAGATATTACCTCGAATTTCAATCAACACGGCCCGTTCGCTCTTGATATTTTTTGGGTTGAAAATGAATATCTCCTCAAGAAAATCAAGGACGAAAGACCAACTACCACAATGATTATGTCATCACAGAAACATCTTCTTGGTCGATTGAAATTGAGGCACTGAGAAAAGAAATAGTTGCTTCGAATGATTTGGAAGATTCACATACCAACAATGAGAATGAGAAACTGTTAAATATGAGTATACATGAACCCACCCTCCCGCCCTTGGACTATCAAGTTAACAAACATTTCTTGGCAATTATTATTTGGAATGATCAAACCTCTAAGCTTTGTGACACCAAGGGGGCACCGAGGTAGACAATTTTGATACTATGGGGGGAAATATCAAGGAATCATATGTTGTGTTCAAGGAGAAGGATTTCACTAATAACCAGTTTTATGTGATGAACACAAATTTTGTAAGGATTTCACTAATAACCACTTTATGTGATGAAAACAAATTTTGTAACTTTGGACCATCTTGAACCTACCTATCGATTGGAGACAATATTATTGAAACTGACTCCACCCTTTTCACTCACATCTTCACTTGAGTTGACTATGTCATTTATCATACCAACAGAACAGGTCATCCATCCCGAGCTTCACACGATTGGACTCCAAATCTCTTAAGCCAAAATCTACACATCATCACGATTTTCTAAACAAGGATCTCACCCATACTCGAGACACAAGGTATTCCTAACCCTAGAGCCCGACTAGGGGCATTAAAAAAAACAACACATTGTGGAATTCCTCAAATAGTTATCTTTCAGGTACTTGCATTTTTTTCTCCTCTCACTTTGTGTTTCAAATAAGCATGAAAGAAACCACATAAAAACAAACCAAAAAGAGTCAAATTCACTTGGAAAGCAAAGAAAAAAAGTAGCATTCGTTTGTTGAATCTTGCACCCTCATTCTTTTATTGTCCTTACATTTTTTTAACTATGCTATCACCATGGAGTCATGGATCTTAGTAAGCATGGGGGTGCATCATATTTCATGCATGTAATTTTCATCACAATTTTTAAAACCATTTCATTTCATGCATTTCATCTGTTTTACATTTCTTTTCAAAAAACCCAAAAATATTTTTTATTTTATTGCATTTTGTCCAAAAAATTTACTTTCAAGAAAAAATAAACTTTGCATCTTTTTTTGCATATTTTACAAAAATACCAAAAACATTTGCATATACTCAATTCCCACAAAATTTACAAACAAAATTAGCAAAAATTTTCAAAAATCTAAAAATATTTTCTTAGTTTTCTCCTAACTTTTTGGGATTTTTTTAGTCTGGCTTGTACAAGTTTTGGACTTAGACTAAGAAGTCCTTAATCCATTTAATTTCAGAGGATTTCTCTAGGCTTGAGTATTCATGTTCTTCAAGTCTATTGTAGACTTAATTCCTTGAGTTCAAGTAATTTTATGTGGTGACCAAAATATGTGTCTAAACAGATCATCTTAAAAACTTTAGTACTCTTTTACTCTTGATTGATTTTTGAATAAATTGCACACTACACCTTAGTTCAACTTAGTTTGTATTTATTATCTAGCAAGGGAAGGCAACGACTCTTATATCGAGTCAACAAAATTCAATGATCTAAGTTTAGGAACCACTTATTCTCTATAAGTTTGGGTCTATTAGTGAACCTTCACATTTTATACATGTACACTCTTGATACCCAATGCTACAAATTCCTATCGAAAAGAAGGCACAATAAGGGACGCATGTTCCAAAAATACAAATGCAAAGCAAAGATCTACCAAAGAAAAATCTACTCAAATAACTCAGCTCTATCAAAAAAGCTAAGTAGAAAACCAATGTTGCTACCAGTTTAGAAGAGGCCAAAGAGGCCCATGGTTATGCTCTGCAAAAAGAAAAAAAAAGAGAGCAACATACCAAAGAGATCGATGAAAAACCCCAGAAAATCCAAGTTCTCTACAATTTGCACCCAATTTTCTTTTGCTAACAGATTCAGGTGAAATGAGAAAAAGCCTAGACGAGAGAATAAAGGCTTTATATTTTGTGAATCTCCTAGTACAATGCTTAAGGTTGTAAGGTATACTTATATCGCAAGTTGGGAAGAGCTATAACTTTCACACACAGTTCAAATTCAACTTAAGGTTAAAGAGAATATCTGTTGGGAATATCTTGTAAAATAAATCTACAAAAAGAAAAAAAACTTAATTTCACCCTTCTTTTTTGAACATGGGCTCCGAGCCATGTTAAAGTATCTAACATTTTTTTATTTTTATATCCCAGGTCCTAAGAGAGGCCCAAGGGGGCACAAATACCCTCCTTCATTTGCAAAAAAAATTGCTAGAGAACAAAATAGTTGGCATCATGTTGATGTCAGCATTTAAAAAAATTTAAAAAATATAAATGTCATTGACGTCAGCGCCATCTTCAACCATTAGTCCAGCCGCCCGCCGCTTCTCCTTCCCCGCACGGCAACCACTGCAGCCTCTCCTCCCGTTGTCGCACAACAGCCACTACTACCCCATCTCCTCCTCTCCTTCACCAATCGCCAATGGTCGCATCCTCCCCTCCCCTTGATGTGAGCTACAAAAGGATGAGGAGAGATCGATCATGAAAGGTCCCATTTTATGGGCAAGGAGCCTTAGTCGACCACTGCCTCTGTTCTCTCCTCCTCAAAGCTCATCCTCCTTCTCTGTGCTCCACCGCAAGTTGTGGCCTCCGCCTCCGCATCACCTTCACGCGGGTAACAACCATGCTTCCCTCCGCCCTCGGCCTTCGCCTCTACAGCTCTAGAAGGAAGAAGAAGGGGACCCCTTCGTAATTTCATTTTTATTTAAGTTTTTTATAAATTTTGGACTCAAATGCAAATTCATTAAACTTTAAATTAAATTCTACAATTTTCCCATTTCCCTACTATTATATTCAGTGCATTTGCATTTATTTCATTCTAGTTTTATTAATTTATTACATTCCTCCAAGGACCTTCTTACAATTTTCTCAAAGTTTATTTTTTTCCTGCAATTTTCCCATTAATTTTTGTATTTTATTTAATTCCACTTTTGTCCAGCTACTTCCCAGTATTTTAATCATGCCCTTAGCTTTTATTTATTTACATTCAAGCCCCTAGGTTTCTTAAAAAATTATACAAATGCCCCTAGCACTTCTAAAAATCACCAAAAATAACAGAAAAATATGAAAAATTCCTCAAAAATTCCTATGAGATTCTTATGATGCCTAGAATCTAGAGACATAGGATTCGACATTTAAGGCTCTAGAAATAAAAACAAAATAGGATTTAATAAGGATCAATAAAGTAAAAATGCCCCTGAAAATAGAAGAAAAAATTGCATAAAATGTCTAAGTCCCTATGGATCGATCCTCTACTTATCCTATGCTTATTTTAATATCTAATTGGCATGTAGTTGAATAATTTTTTATCTAAATTCCTCGATATTTGCGTGTGCACGCAACGACACAAAAAAATACACTTTTAGCGCACCGAAAATCCACATCTTCAGTTAATGAAGGTAAAATATTGCAAATTTTTATGGAATATTATTTTTCCTTAACCTTTCTTTCTTTGTAGGAACTTTTAGTGTTTAATCCTTATGTTTGCAGGTAATTCTTGCTTTGCAAAGTATGCTCTTTCTAAGGAAGTCAAAGGACAGTCAGAGTTCGTCCATCATACACGTTTTAGTAAGTGATCTGTATTGTGAGCTTTGGTGTCTAATCCAAAGTTGTAAAGTCAAAATCTTAGTACATGGTTGAGATCCATCTAAATATCTCTAGCTTATAATGAAGTAGTTGACTTGGCTCAGCTAACCAGAAACCTCAAATCAGGTGATTCAAGTTGTGGTTTCACCCAGTTTGGTTTCACATAAACAGTCTGTGCAGTGTGCTTGCTTGCTTGATTGATTGATAGGTTGGTTGTGTCATGCTCAAGGTTATTATGCAAAAGATTTATACACCCATCGATACATTATTCACACCTCTTATATGGTATCATGATCCTGAGGAATTCACCAGATCTGTAGATATTCTAACTTACGATTTCCTAATTTTTCCTATTAAAGGATGGTGATGTGATCTAAGAGTAGCAAGAAGCAAGACATGAAGGATATTGAGAATCCTCAAGCACATCACAGAAGCATGACGATCGCATCTTAAGCGATCGGGGCGATTAGTCACACTAGTCGCAAGATGCAGCGGAATTTAAAAATTTTTAAAACATGTGGTGAAACCACATGATCACAAGAACGTTTATTGGATCGTTTCATCAAACCACAAAGTATTAGCAATATCTCTCGAAGCGTGGCTGCGATCACGAGATTTCTAAAGCAAGAGATCCTCCTGGCTCAAGTCCGATCCACGAAGACAGCACTTGCGGGCGCGATGATGAGATGCGTGACTCCCGCAATCCTCGACAAAGATCCAAGCCTCGAATCCCCTGATTTCGTCCAACGAAATCCACCGTCTTCCTCTAGAGCAAGCAGCCTCAAAGAAGATAGAGATCCTCGAGTAGTCGAAGGCGAAGGCGAGAAGGTCTCACTCAACGCATAAGGTAGATGCCCACCTTAGAGAGAGAGACGGCGAGAATGAGAGAGAGAGTAGGCGTGTACTCTAGGGTCTCTTGATGTATTCACAAAGGGCTAGGGTTGCCTTCCTTATATACTAGTTTGGGATCCAATGGATCTCAATCCATGGCATACATAGATCCAACGGCTAGATTGATCTATGCATCAATCAATGGCCATGATGTTTGTTGGTTAAAAACCAACAACATTAATTTAAATTAAATCAAATATATGTTGTATTATCATCAACATAATTCAATTTAACATAAATTAATTATTTAAGAGATAACAAGATAACAAAAATGGAGTCAACAAATCCCCCTAAAAAATAGGGGCTGCCACCTATGACTAAGTCATTGGTGATGCCACCCCTTTTTTTGGGTGGTGATTGTCTCCTTTTTATTTTATCCTATTATTTCTGAATAAATTGCAATAACTTTTATTGCAATTATATTCACCAAATTAATTCCAAATTAATTTGTGAATATTTCAATCATGCCATTGAAAAGTATGTGAATCATATTCACAACCCATACTAATTTGTAAATTACGTTTCCAATTAATTACTTAATGTGAATCCAATTCACATTAATAATTAACCAATGTTATCTACAAAGTTTCTCTCTCTCTCTGATATATATTATAAATCACATTTATAATATACACAGATATTATGGATAGCACTATCCACGATCTGCTTTTTCATGATAATTAAATCTCATTTAATTATCTTGGACAATCATTCTCACAATATGAATCTTATTCAAATTATACTTGATCATTAAATCTCATTTAATCATCAAGACCTTCTTGCTTGGATACAAACAATTCATCATAGGAATTATTCATGAACTCCTTCAAGAATAATGTGCTTTCTCCGCAGATACTTGGAGATAAGGACAGGGTGATTTTATTGTTCCACGTATAGTGACTTGATGTTGAGATCTCATCTCAAATCCAGATCTAATGGACCTCCCATAGATGCTTGATTAAATCAAGTCCGTATACTTAATCTTCACATTGCATCTGAATCACATTCAGATCAATATCCAACACTCGGACTAAGATCAAGTTACTTCTCTACTGAGTGGAGTCACTAAAATCCAGACCTATTTCATCACTCCCTCAGACTGGAAGCGTCATGGTTATACAATCATTTATGATCACATCACCCTCAGGTATTCCCAATACTTGCACATCCTGCACACTGGAAGACCAATGATCAACCTGAAGATGAAGATCAATTTTACACTGTCTTCTTCAGGGTTTGATCACCAAGTTTCTCAATCTTTGTCTTTGGGATTTGATATCGATCATATGCTTTCCCAAAGCATATATCATACCTTCAAATTCTTGTCATGCTTCCAAAGCACGACGACCATGCATGGAATTTGATCGGTCCCAATACCTCATGAGTGAGCTCATGTGTTCCGGTTCATAAGTGAACCTGTATGATCCCTTTGAGAGATCGTATTACTCATATGCCCTTACATGCACACCAGCTTGCCGGTGTATAGACCTTGGTTAGGTCATCAACCTAATAGTATGCCAAATGTACATACTCAGACATATAGTAACACATCTGTCTCCGGTCAGAGGATGTGTGCCTATGTTGTGACAGCATTCAACATAGGACTTTTGTTATCTCGATCTCGCTAAGTCAACCCTTTGACCTAACTAATCTGACACCTCTGAATCACTATTCTCATCCAGAGGACCAGCACCAAGAGGTCGGTCAGATATCAGCCTATGTGAGAAAGGATTGCCATCTCCTACTCAGGCAGGAGATCATGTCTTAATAATCATTTGACGGTGCTTGATGAGTCCTCTATCTAACTCATTAGATATTCATCCAAACACCAGCCTCTATGATTCATTTAATGAATCAAAAACTATGTGATTATCAAGACGACCATGGTACATAACCCTAACTGTATAGAGGGACCTTATAGTACATTCATTCACTTAATCTCAGAAAGGGAGTGAACAATCAATAACTTTTATTGATAAAACATATTTATTACAATAACATTTATTGTAAGAATTTTTCACCTCGGGCTCACATGGCTAACAATCTCCCACTAGCCCTCAGAACCATTCAGGAACAATCCTTAAACCCATACTCATAACATGCTGGTCGAAAACCTTCTACGTCAGAGGTTTGGTAAGAGGATCAGCAACGTTATCGGCAGAGGCCACCTTGGTGATGATGATATCACCACGCTTTTGAATCTCCCGAATGATGTGGTATTTCCTTTCCACATGCTTGCTCTTTTGATGCCATCTGGGTTCCTTTTCCTAGGCAATGGCTCCCGTGTTATCGCAGAGTAACGGGATGCGAGTATTAGAGGAAACTACGCCAAGCTCCAAGATGAACTTGCGCAACCACACCGCCTCCTTTGCAGCATCCGGTGCGGCAATGTATTCGGTTTCTATTGTTGAATCCGTCGTAGTGTCCTGCTTCTTGCTTCTCCAGCTCACAGCACCACCGTTCAACAGGAATACAAACCCCGATGTCGACTTTCGATCATCAATATCCGACTGGAAGTCTGAATCTGTATATCCCAAGACTTGGAGATCACCATCTCCATAAACCAAGATGTAATCTTGCGTCCATCTTAGATATTTGAATATGTTCTTCACTGCATTCCAGTGTTGCTCTCCGTAGAAGGATTGGTAACGGCTTACCACTCCCACTGTATAGCAGATGTCTGGCCGAGTACACATCATGGCATACATTAAGCTTCCTACAGCTGATGCATAGGGGCATCCAGCCATGGCCTTCTTTTCCTCAACACTTTGAGGAGCCATCCCTAGACAGAGGGATACCATGTCTTAAGCGGAGGAATCTTTTCTTGGAACTATCCATGTGGAATCGTTCAAGAATCTTCCTAATGTATCCATGTTGTGATAATCCAAATATCCTCTTTTCTTGATTTCTGAACAACTTCAGGCCTAAGATGTAAGAGGCTTCTCCAAGATCTTTCATCACGAAGGTATGAGATAGCCAAATCTTCGCATTGGTAATCATTCCTGCATCATTCCCAATGATAAGGATATCATCTACGTAAAGCACAATGAACACAATGGTGCTCTTACTAAGCTTCTTGTACACACAAGGTTCATCAGGATTCTGCATAAAATCATAACTCTTTATGATTTCATCAAATCTGATGTTCCAGCTATGAGAAGCTTGTTTGAACCCATAGATGGATTTCTTTAGCTTGCATACTTTTCCATCCTCAACTATGAAGCCCTGGGGCTGCTCCATATAGATATCCTCCTCGAGGTATCCATTGAGGAAAGCTGTCTTGACGTCCATCTGCCATATGTCGTAGTCAAGAGATACAACTATAGCTAGCAGTGTCCTGATGGACTTAAGCATAGCCACAGGAGAGAACATCTCATCGTAGTCGATGCCTTCTCTCTGTGTGTAGCCCTTGGCTAAGAGTCGTGCCTTGAAAGTCTCTACTTTCCCATCAGGTCCCCTTTTTCTCTTGAAGATCCATTTACACACAATGGATTTCACCCCTTTAGGTGGATCTTCTAGGGTCCATACACCATTCTTATGCATGGAGTAAATCTCTGACTTCATTGCTAGCATCCATCTATCCATGTCATGATCCGCGAGTGCTTCATCAAATGAAGTAGGATCATTGTCAGTCTCACTTGACACATGGAATCCATACCTTTCAGGTGGTGCAACCACCCTCAAATTCCTTCGAAGAGGTATGGGTGTTTCATCTTCATTTATCTCCTTAGTTTCTAGTTCAGGAATCTCAGAATCCTCAGGGGATTCAATGAGTTCCTCTACTTCATTTCTATCTTGACCTTTAAGGAAATCATCCTCCAGAAATTTTACATCTCTAGAGACAAAAACGTTTTGGGTATCAGGGTCATAAAGTTGATATCCAATCCATATTTAACATACTCAATGAAGTAGCACTCACAAGTGCAAGATTCTAGCTTACTTGCGTCCACATTCATCGCATGGACTAAGCAACCCCAAACCCTCAAGTGATTAACACTAGGTTTGGTCCATACCAAAGCTCATGAGGAGTCTTAGGCACATATTTGCTAGGAATCTTATTCATGATATATATTGCACTCTCTACTGCATATCCCCAGAAAGTAAGAGGTAAACATGCTTTGCTCATCATTGAACAAACCATGTCCATGATGGTCCTGTTGCGTCTTTCAACAACACCATTAAGTTAGGGAGTTCCAGGGGGAGTGAGATTGGAGACAACTCCATTCTCTTTAATGTATCCCTTAAATTCATCTGAGAGATACTCGCCACCTCGGTCAGATCGAATCCATTTAATCTTCCTATCGGTTTGGTTCTCAACCAAAGCCTTAAACTCTTTGAACTTTTCAAAGGTTTCAGATTTATGATGTAGTAGGAAGATAAACCCGTATCGCGAATGGTCATCGATAAATGTCAAATAATATCGATATCCATTTCGAGTCGTGGTACTGGAGGGACCACATACATCAGTATGTATTAGGTCAAGAATACCTTCGCATGGCGTAACCTTGTTACGGAAAGGTATCCTGGTCATTTTACCTCGAATGCAATCTTTACAGGTAGGTAAAGATTAGACCTGTAGAAAATCTAAGGTTCCATCCTTTATCAATCTATTGATCCTATCAACAGATAAATGACCAAATCTTTGGTGCCAAATCATATTCGAATGATTTCCATTCTCCCTGGATCTTTTAGGATTTTTATTAGTGGTATTGACATTCATGACACATTCATCAATGCACAATTCATAGAGTCCACCAGAAGTCAAAACACCATCCGCAATAAATTTATCATATTGATTAATGACTATCTTATTACAGAAAAGGAAGGAATATCCATATCTAACAAGCTTAGATACAGATATCAAATTCCTCCTGACTTCAGGTACATAAAGACACTCTTTAAGTACTAAGACTCGATCACTTGATAATGATAGTCGGCAGGTTCCAATGGCGACTGCTGTAACACTTGCATCAGATCCCATCTGGATGACTATCTCCCCTTACTCCAGATTCCTAGTTTCCTGAAACAAATGCAACGAATTGCATACATGAACAGAAGCACCAGAATCTACAACCCAACTTCCTTCTCGTCCAACGAGAAAGCTAGTTTCAATGATAAAAGTAGATTTCATACATGTTTGTGCTTTACCTTTGTCGGCAGACTTCAGGTACTCTGGGCAGTTACGCCGCCAGTATCTCGGCTTCTTGCAGTGGTGACAGACATCGGTCTTCTTCGATGTCATCGGTGTGGAAGCACTAGAAGATGAACCAACTCCTTGATTCTTCTTCTTTCTCTTCTGGGCCGGGCCCTTCCGAGATCCTTGCTTCCGACCGTGCTTTCCTTTTACTTGTGCAACCATTGCACTAGCAGAGGGGTCGTTCTTCTGCATTATGTCTTCTACAGACTTTAATGCAGCTAACATCCCAACATTACTGAAATCAACTTTGCTCATGTGGTATGACACGATAAAGTTGTTGAAAGACTTAGGAAGCGACAGGAGAATACAATCAGCATGCATATCAGCATCCATGTAGGCTCCCAAGGTTTCTAATTCAGATAGGTACCCAAATACTTTGAGTACGTGTTCTCTAATAGAGGTCCCTTCCTGCATCTTGTAGCGAATAAGCTCTTTCATTACATTGTAACGTTGTGTGCGGTTTATGTCACCGAACATTTCTTTCAGATTCAGCATGATTTCTTGGTAGTGGTTCATTTCCACATGCTGCTTCTGAAGCACATTGGACAATGAGCTAAGAATATAACACCTTGCCAAGTTATGATCTTCATCATATTTCTCATTAAAAATTTTATCTTCCGGAGTCTGAGGGTCTGCAATCTTGTCCTTGATTAGCACATATGAGATGCACTCTGCAGATAGGACAAGATCCAAATTTCGGATTCAATCTGAGTAATTTAGTCCGGTCAACTGATTGACCTCCAGGAGCTTGTTCAGTGGGTTCATGGACTTCATTTTCTAAAATTAAGAATGCACTCTATTAGAATATATAAATAATTATATATCCAATTTTAAAACATTTGATTAAGGTATTTTAAATCAAATTTGTCTTGCTATGTCCACGATGAAAGATTATTCAGTAATCGTCTTTCAAAGTAAGAGATATACTTACCGCTATATCTCAAGCAAGATCTGGGATCTCCTCTCTATTTTTATCAATCCCAATAATATGAGAACCTGTGACTCGAATAAGAGAAGCGGGAACGCATTCCTCCTTTCAAGTCCAACTTGCATTTCCCAATTTGGTCTTTAACACCCGGACCCACCACCCCTAAGATGATGTTGACTTGTTGCTAATTGAACCAACCATCAACAGGCTTAATACTCGCTATATGCAATCCAATATCGTCCCAATAATATGGGGATCCGATATTGGGGTCACTACGTATATGGTCTTACTCTTTTGAGAAGCAAAGAACCCGATCCAAATAATTGTATATAGGATCTGTCACTTTGGATAGGCGTCTCCTATATACAACTTTTGGCGACGAAATTCTTTGCCTTGACGGGAGACCATGGATGTCACTTATGTGATCCTCCACCTCATATTCAAATTGTAATTAATTATCGTGAATCATATTCACATAATTAATTCTTCCAAGGGAAATACACATCTATTCATAATAGAGTATTTTAATAGGATATAAATAATTTAATCACATTAAATTAATTATCAATCCAATTTTCAATCAACAAACTTTGAATTTTACTTGAATAGTAGGTATAATCTCAAAGTACGTATTATTTCGAATTTTAATAATTAGAAAAAATACAATTTGATTTCTCCGACATTATCGAGTCCCTACCCGTTGTCATGGCCACTACCGCCAAGAGTGGGACTGACCACACATGTTGCAACCCGCTACCCCAATGCTCTCCGACTAGACACCATATCCACCTCAGGAAAGGATAATGCCAGATAGATCATCATGTATTTTGAGATGCTCATCGGACTTTCAATCGAAATTATACCATATAATATACATCAAAACAATTTTGATTATATTATGAGGAGATTTTCTAAACAAATCCCCAATCCTATTCAAGCAAGAGGTTTTTGTATGTAAAAGTTGTCCTACAACTATTGTAGGATGACCTAGGGTTTTGTATGCAAACAATGTTTGATGATGATTTCATATTAACCAATGATCAAGATCAACTATCTTATCATTATGGTTAGTGGGATGTCATTCAAGGAAACGATCATCATCTCTAAATATTTCACAAATACTTATCAATAATCATTTAAGAAAATTAACAATTAATTTTCATCAAATTAATTTGAATGACTATCACAAGGTTCATGATCAAGTTTGTCAATTTCCAGCAGTGACCCCTAATCACTAAAATTAACTTATCTTGATCAATTTAAATCCAAAATTCGCAAACTTAATTTCCTAAGATTGCAAAATTGATTTATAACAGAATCTAAGTGATATTTCACGTATTTCTAGACGCATCAAAACATTAATTAACTTATTAATCATGTTCAGATTTGTTGTTCCCGCAACAGTGAATGCACGCTTATTCAAAAGGCCATATCTTGAGCAAATGAAATCCAAATTTCGTAAACTCAGATCCTATGATTTCCTTATTTAATGGGGAACAAAATCCAATTGAATATTTCGTGTTTAAATAATTTAAACAGTGCCGAAAAATCCAATTAGATAGATGTGCGAAAATTGAAATGCGACAAAACTTTCGCGACCTTTTCAAACCCAAGTCGTCCTAGGTCTATGGATCGTATCCAAAACCTTTTCTTACCTAAGGATATGATACCACTTGAAGGATATTGAGAATCCTCAAGCACATCACGAAAGCGTGACGCTCGCATCTTATGTGATCGGGGCGACTAGTCGCACTAGTCGCAAGATGCAGCGGAATTTAAATTTTTTTAAAACATGTGATGAAACCACATGATCACAAGAACGTTTCTTGGATCGTTTCATCAAACCACAAAGTATTAGAAATACCTCTCGAAGCGTGGTTGCGATCACGAGATCTCTAAAGCAAGAGGTCCTCCTGGCTCAAGTCCGATCCATGAAGACAGCACTTGCGGACGCGATGATGAGACGCGTGACTCCCGCAATCCTCGACGAAGATCCAAGCCTCAAATCCCCTGATTTCGTCCAACGAAATCCGTCATCTTCCTCTAGAGCAAGCAACCCCAAAGAAGATGGAGATCCTCGAGTAGTCGAAGGCGAAGGCGAGAAGGTCTTTCTCAACGCATAAGCTAGACGCCCACTTTAGAGAGAGAGATGGCGAGAATGAGAGAAAGAGAGAGAGAAAGAGAGAAAGACAGTAGGCGTGTACTCTAGGGTCTCTTGATGTATTCACAAAGGGCTAGGGTTCCCTCCTTATATACTAGTTTGGGATCCAATGGATCTCAATCCATGGCATACATAGATCCAACGACTAGATTGATCTATGCATCAATCAACGGCCATGATGTTTGTTGGTTAAAAACCAACAACATTAATTTATATTAAATCAAATATATGTTGTATTATCATCAACATAAATTAATTATTTAAGAGATAACAAGATAACAAAAAGGGAGTCAACAAATCCCCCTAAAAAATAGGGGGTGTCACCTATGACTAAGTCATTGGTGACGCCACCCCTTTTTTGGGTGGTGGTTGTCTCCTTTTTATTTTATCCTATTATTTCTTAATAAATTGCAATAACTTTTATTGCAATAATATTCACCAAATTAATTCCAAATTAATTTGCGAATATTTCAATCATGCCATTGAAAAGTATGTGAATCATATTCACAACCCAAACTAATTTGTAAATTAAATTTCCAATTAATTACTTAATGTGAATCCAATTCACATTAATAAATAACAAATGTTATCTATAAAGTTTCTCTCTCTCTCTGATATATATATTATAAATCACATTTATAATATACACTGATATTATGCATAGCACTATCCATGATCAGCTTTTCCATGATAATTAAATTTTATTTAATTATCTTGGACAATCATTCTCACAATATGAATCTTATTCATATTATACTTGATAATTAAATCTCATTTAATCATCAATACTTTCTTGCTTGGATACAAAAATTCATCATAGGAATGATTCATGAACTCCTTCAAGAATAATGTGCTTTCTTCGCAGATACTTGGAGATAAGGACAGGGCGATTGTATTGTTCCACGTATAGTGACTTGGATGTTGAGATCTCATCTCAAATCCAGATCTAATGGACCTCCCATAGATGCTTGATAAATCAAGTCTGTATACTTAATCTTCACATTGCATCTGAATCACATTCAGATCAATGTCCAACACTTGGACTAAGATCAAGTTACTTCTCTACTGAGAGGAGTCACTAAAATCCAGACCTGTTTCATCACTCTCTCGGACTGGAAGCGTCATGATTATACAATCGTTTATGATCACATCACCCTCAGGTATTCCCAATACATGCACATCCTGCACACTGGAAGACCAATGATCAACCTTTTACATTGTCTTTTTCAAGGTTTAATCACCAAGTTTCTCAATCTTGGTCATTGGGATTTGGTATCGATCATATGCTTTCCCAAAGCATATATCATACCTTCAAATTCTTGTCATGCTTCCAAAGCACGAGGACCATGCATGGAATTTGATCAGTCCCAATACCTCATGAGTGAGCTCATGTCTTCCGGTTCCTAAGTGAACCTGTATGATCCCTTTGAGAGATCGTATTACTCATATGCCCTTACATGCACACCAGCTCGCCGGTATATAGACCTTGGTTAGGTCATCAACCTAATGTTCTGCCAAATGTACATACTCAGACATATAGTAATGCATCTGTCTCCAGTCAGAGGATGTTTGCCTATGTTGTGACAGCATTCAACATAGGACTTTTGTTATCTCGATCTCGCTAAGTCAACCCTTTGACCTAACTAATCTGACACCTCCGTGTCACTATTCCCATGCAGAGGACCTGCATCAAAAGGCCGGTCAGATATCAGCCTATGTGAGAAAGGATTGCCATCTCCTACTCAAGCTGGAGATCATGTCTTAATAATCATTTGACGGTGCTTGATGAGTCCTCTATCTAACTCATTAGATATTCATTCAAACACCAGCTTCTATGATTCATTTAATGAATCAACAGCTGTATGATTATCAAGACAGCTATGGTACATAACCCTACATGTACAGAGGGACCTTATAGTGCAATCATTCACTTAATCTCAGAAAGGGAGTGAACAATCAATAACTTTTATTGATAAAACATATTTATTAAAATAACATTTATTGTAAGAATGGTTCGTCTCGGGCTCACATGGCTAATAAGACATTGTGATTGTTTCGAAAAAAGTTGAATATTGACAACAAAAGAAGAAGCAACTCACGATTTATGCAAGTTTGAAACAGAACTTGGCATAGTCTCTGGCGACAGGTTGATTGATCTGTTGACTTTGTTATTTGACTAAATAGTCATGCACATGTGTAGTTTTAAGAACTAGTCCATGAATATATCTTAGGACTAATGGCAGATTATTGGACATTTGTGTCCATGGCTAGCCATTATGTACTAAATGTTATTACAATTAAAATAATTCTATTATCTAAGAAATATGTCATAATTGGATTTTGCATTAATAAGTTCCCTATGTAAAAAATTACGATTATAAACCATTTCCATCTTGATAATATGCAGTTGTTGATCTAAATATGTAAACGTCAAGGCTGGTGCAGGGTTGTAGATCAAAAAAGTTAGATCGATGACACAACTAGCATCTTCAAGTAATTATCAAGAAAGGGTATCTGAACTGAAAAAGAGATGGACGTCTTTCTCTCAAGGCTCACATCCGGTCGATTTCTTGATGCAAGCACTCTACATAGGAGTAGAGATTTAGAAGTATCAGATAAGTCACTGAAAGGGAGATCTTTTTGCACTGGTCTAATAATCAAACATGATTAGCAATCATTGCGCGACCAAGTGTGCTTCTAATCAACAATCAATCCATAGATAATTCAAGTGATCAATGTGCGTGAGTTAAAATTTATTATAACTCTACTATAGATGTGTATAGGTGTAAGTATGGTAGAGTATCGAAAACATGGAGCAATACCTGGTAGCACTGATATTAATTATAAATAAATAATGAATAATTAATAGGTATTCGTACAATATTCACTCAGTTAATCAATTATCTAATGTTTTTGTGGGTTTTTAATGAAATAAAATAATTCCTTTTTATGTATATATGTATATATATAAGCATATATTTTTTTTTATTTTTATAATTTTTATTTTCTTGCGATATTTGCTAATTTTTAGTTTTCTTTTCCTTTCTATTATAATATAGGTATATATATAACTATATGTATAATATAAGGAGTACATAATATAAAATATATAAAAAATATACAAAAATAGGAAAATAATCAAAGGGAAAAACCCTCTTTTTAAAGGATTTAAAAATATTTATAAAGTATTTATGATAATTAGTAATAATAAGACTTATATATCACTATATGGAGATATATAATACAATATAGAGTAATCTTTTTATAAATAGAGACATAAATAATTAAAATGTATCAAAAAATATTTTTGTGTTTTTTATTTTTACTAATAATTTTATGATTTTTCAAGGATTTTTGCTAATTTTTAGGTACTTTGTATAGTCCAAATAGGTCAGATTGATTTGAAATTTAAAAATATAAAGTAAAGCCAAATTTTCTCAAAACCAATTTCAATACTTAATAATATATAAATAAAAATATCATACATAAATTGATATTTTTAGAGTTTTGTGAACTTTTTTATAATTTTTATAAGGATTTTGGAGCTTTTTAAAAATATCATACATAAACCACGTAGGCTCGAGATGATCGGACGTCAACTACTTAATTTGGGCGGCGGTTCTTGATCGAAAGGCGCACGAGGGTCCTGAAAGAACAAGGGATGAACTCACCACTAGAGAGTTTGAATTCAATGAAGCTATCTCCTCCTGGCACCTGGAGCACCGCCAAGGGGCTCTTATCCATCCTACCACTGATGTGTATCTCCCAGAGGCTTCGAATAGGTCCAGAGGCCACTAATAGGCCCCTGGAGCTCGAGGTTCCTACAGAAGACCTGGGAGGGTATTCTTGGTCAGATTAGCCTGCAGATGGGGTCTTCTAGTTGTTGTACCTACAGAAAAGATCGACAAAGTAAATGCAAAGTAGGATAGGCTATTATTGGCGACAGTCAAGGCTGAAATGAAGGTGGCGGCTAGGTCTCAGGCAACACGATGGAGCTGACCTTGATCTCCAGATCTATGGGAGATCTGGGTGATGAGGAAGTGGAGGGGTAAGGTAATGGAAGGGTTGGTAGAGGTTGAAACAGGATGTGAAGGTAAAGAATAGAGGATGGAGCTTGAGAGCTCTGGCGAACCTAAACCCTAGGGATTCGACTAATGCTACTGATTAGAACCTAAAATAAAAACACAAAATGAAACCTATGATTAAAATCTACCTTAGAATCAAATAAAATTACCACAACTTGGTTGGAGCGAAGGAGATGAACTGCTAGAGTGGAGCTCCAGCGATGGGTCGTGAACACCTACCACACTGCTCCTCCTCGCTGTGGAGCACGACGAGCAGCTCCTGTCACGAGCAGCTACACCATAGGGAACTCCGAGGGGCTAAGAGCGGTATGGAAGAGGTACCAACCCCAAAAAGAGGAAGACGGGTGGAAAATATAGGATGGTGAACAGGTGTTATTTGGCTAGGATTTGCGGGTGTATCGAGGATGCTCAACCCTAGGAGAAGTGTCGTTGAGGATCAAGGATGAACAAGAATGATATCTCATGAAGTGATCGATCATCCTCGAGCAACGTATCATGTAGGAAAAATCAAGAAAAGAGGGATGCATCTACCTCTGAAACGACTAGGTCTGGGGTCAGAATAGTTGAGCCAGGTCAACGGAAGGATGTCCCTTATTGGTCCTGGTGAATCGCTAAAAGACAAATCAGGCTAGAAATGATAAATAAATAATAATAAAATGATAATGAATTAATTAAACAAAGTTATAAAATAAAACTTGTATATTATTTTCTATAGTATTTGCTATGATTTTTAATAGTTTTTTTGAGTTAGATTAATATGAGTAATTTTTACAAGTATAAACATATGTATATTTACCTATATATTATGTATTTTATTTTTACTTTGTATTTTATATTTTATTATTTTATCTATTTATAACTTATGTATATATACATAAATATATTTTTATGGTATTTTTCGAAAGTCATTTACGCACTTAAATAAATATATGCATTTATTATATAGACATATGTATTAGTAATTCATCTACGTATCTTAGTCTATTATTTTATTTTATTGAATTTTTTATGGTTTTATTTTATTTTAATTATGTACATGTACTATAAATATTATTTCCAAAATTATAAAAATATAAAACTGTGAAAAATATAAAGAATAAATAAAATGAATATTTTATTCAGGTATATTGTACAATAGGGGTCCAAAACCTAACTTTTGCATTTTAACTGCAAATGAAATGAAACCACCTTCACTAAATAGCTAATAAAAAGTTATATAAAATTAAAGTGATTTTGATGAATTTTTAGTTCATATGGAGAAGATACAGGCCTGGGAAGTTTAGATTTGGGGTTTTTATTCTGAGTGTAGGAAGCATAATTTGAATTATTTTTGTGTGAAATAAATTTTGTATTTTTCTATATATTTTTATCTACAACTTTCATGTACAAAGTTTATTGATTTGATGTATAAATAATAAAGAATAAAATAGGTTTTGGCCAAATAAATTGGGATTTTTATTGTTGTTTTCAACCCTTATCTCCCCTACTTTATTCTTGATTGACCAAGTTAATTTTTGACTTAGTCTTAGGGTTTAGTGTCATTCAATACCTTTAGTATTTCATTTTTTTTATTTTCTTCCTTTATTCTTTTATTTTGATATTAAATATAATATTATATTTAATATAAATAAATTAATGATTGAATGTTATTTTGTACAAGTTAATGGTATGTACATGCATTTAGCTAGGGTTTAAAAACCAAAATAGAAGAAAAAAGGTGATGAGAGGAGAATCATCACCCCCTATACATGCCTTTGCTAGTCCCTAGCAAACACTTATGCCTATAAGTGCGGAAAAGAAAATACAAAAAAGAAAAAAATAAAGTGGATTGATTTTAAGTCTTAAACTTGTCTTCACAAAATCAAAGTTTGGAGCTTAGACGGAACTTTGGAAGTTAAGTTTGGTCGGACCTTCGGTAAGCGGATTCAAAACACAACAGACTTTAAAACTCATAATACTATGCCCAAGTCTCCTCAAAATCTAGGTCAGAACAAGTCGATGTCATGCATTGTGCCTTATGACTATGAGTCAATCTTGTATAGTGTCAGTGATATGTAGCTCCTCTCGGCTGAAGCGATAAAAGTCAGTCTTCTTCAACATGGTGACCCTAATTACCCAATCCAGCAACTCTTTCCTCAGGAAGCGGGGTGTTCCCTTCTAAGTTCAAGTACAACTGGTCCAAAAAGATGAGTTAGAGTGAAGAATGGACTGTAGCCAATATAGATACCTATCCTAAGATGCTTGACCAGTGTAGCCAAGTCATCTACCTACAGGCTCACATACAATTGACTTCGAAGCTCAAGCTTGCTTATTGACTATATACATACTCAGACGGGAATTGATTTTTCTTGGATTTTTGCCCGTCTCTTCTTTTTGGAGTTTTTGGTTTTGCTTTTTTTAATACTATATACAACATCATTTACATACTTTTTTTCTCTTGAGACAGTAGACTAGCCCTCTTTTGAAGCATTATTGCAGCCCACAATCTCTATCATTAGACCTCATGGCTACTGAATTGGGTTGGGGTACAATGGCCACAAATGTGTGACTTATGATGTTTCCATTAGCTTGTCTCTCATGCCATCAAATCCAACCCTCTACCACTTCAATTGAGTTGAGAAAGGTGTAAAGTGCAAGTGTACAAGCTAGGTCACTGTTGACAAGAGACATGCGAGCATTCTAAAATATTCTACTTAGTCAGTCAAGACAACTGTTAGAATTTTTATATTACAATTATGTTTGTAAACCTTCGGGTTCAGTAACCCTTAACCCTTCGGGTTTTGTAACCTTTAACCCTTCGGTTCTGCAACCCCTCAAGGGTATTTATGTATTTTTCCTCTTGTACTCTCTAGGGTTTTCTCTCTCTATATAAGAGACCCTGACCCTATGAAATAGATATCCCATTTGTCTCTCTTCTCCACATGGTATCAGAGCAACGATCCTAGACAGGGGTTCTGACCTAAAATCTCCACCGCCACATTCAAGCCTCGCAAAAGCCTGCGCAGACCCTCTTCCCTGAATTAGGGCTCCGTGCAAGGCCCTCCAATCGCCTCCAGTGCAGCAGCCCTCCCGCTAGCGCTACCCTGTGCTTTCAGGACCTCCATGAAGGTTGTCAGCCCCACAGCTACCCTCCACGGGTACCGTAGGACTCTTTGGATATCCAAAACTCATCACAGACCGCTTCCAAGAATCCAGATCTGCCGACCATTTAGGGTTTTTAGCCCTTCTTCAAGGGCAAATGTGAGTTCTAGGGTATTTTTTTAGATCTCATATGCATCCTTAGTTGATCACAAGATCTTCTTTCTATTTTAAGACCACCATGGCGCCTTTTTCTACCGAGATAAAGCCCTTGACCATGAATATTATGGCACAAGGCGCTACTATCAAACTCAAGGAAACAGAAAATTACGTGCTCTAGTCTCGATCTTTTATGGTGTTCATCGGTGGTCAGAGGAAACTCCACATTTTGATTAAAGATCCTTTAGATGAATAGGATAAAGAGTACGACAACTGGAAGAATGATAACTATTTGGTTATCAACTGGATAACCAACAGTGTTGAGGCTCACATTGCCTCAAATCTTCTTTACAAAAATACGACCAAAGAAATGTGGGAGATTCTCGAGCAAACATACTCCCAGAAGAAGATGAAGTCACACCATGCAGACATTTACAGGCGAATCTGGATGACATCTTAGGGTGATTCCACCCTCATCGAGTACTACAACCATCTATCCAGCCTGTATGAGGAGCTTGCAATATTCTAGCCCTCATGTTCCACCAAACAGATACAAGAGCGTTCTAACTGGCAGGTATACTGCTTCCTTGATTGCCTCCATTCTAGATACGATGCAGCGAAGGAGCAATTTATTATATCAGACACACTGCCACAATGAAGGCCATCTTTGGCCGACTTGAGGAGCTTGAGACATCTGATGTCCGGCCTCCTGTCTTACCTTCAACAGAGAACTTCGCACACATCGTCTCATCTGGGTGAGGAGTCAGATACGGCGTGCGAGGAGGATGTGGTCATGATCCAAGTCATGGTCGTGGACGAGAATCTGGACGAGGTCGTGACTTTGGTCGTGGTCGTGGGCGAGACTCTACTGCTCCATGAACTCACTCTGGTAGGTGGAACTACCTAACTAAATGATGCTGGCAGAAGTTTGGCTTACCTTCTTATCACAACAATAATGCTTATGAGGATGCCTATGATGTGGAAGAGGCATCGCCTACCTCTAGTGGCAAGATTGTTCATCTTAACGATGTAGATTACTCCCGCCTAATGCAGATCTTTTAGACTCCAGGGCCTACCACCACTAGTAACACTACAAATGCTGCTCTGGCCACTCCTTCAGGTAAAATAGCCAACTCTTCTATCAGTCCTACTTCAGCTTGGATTAAATATTATGGCGCCTCTAGTCAACTAACTGGAGAAGGTAGGTTGCTCACCTCTTCCATACCATCTACCTCTGTGAAGTCAGTTCGAGTCGCTAATGGGACTCAATCACAAATTACTACTGTTGGAACTATGGAATTCTCTTCCAAGCTCTGACTTTCAGGGTTTCACTGTGCTCTATATTTTCCTCTTAGCTTGTTGCCAGTTCATAAGCTTTGTTTTGAGCTTCATTGTCATGTGATATTTGATGAGTCTTGTTGTTATTTTTAGGACATTCGGATGAGGCAGGTTTTTGGTGGGGGTCATGAGAAGAACGACCTATACTACCTTGACATACCCTCAGACTCCAATTTTGTTGGTGATGCTTCTATCTCCGAAGATCCGCTATTATGGCATATGTGCCTTGGGCATCCCTATGCCAAGGCCATCTCCATGATGCTTCATGAACTCTCTTCTTTGAAGCCCTTTTAGTGCGAGTCTTGTGAGTTCGGGAAACACCATCGAACTTCATTTCCTATTCGTACCGAGTCTCGTAGTATTGTTGCTTTTCATCTTGTTCATTATGATGTTTGGGGACCTTGTCCAATCCGCACATTAAGTGACCATTGCTATTTTATAATTTTCGTTGATGATTATAGTCGATCTTCTTGGGTATATCTAATAAAGGAGCGTTCGAAGATTAATCGAATTGTTAGAAATTTCTTTCATTATGTTAAAACTTACTTTTCTAGCATTGTTAAGATCACTCGTACTAATAGTGCTCCTGAGTTAACCCAACATGACTTGACCTCTTTCTTTGCATCCCAGGGAACTCTTCACCAAACATCATGTCCATATACCTCACAACAGAATGGTATAGTTGAGAGGAAACTCCGACACTTGCTAGATGTTGCCAGATCTCTTCTTAGTCAAATGAGTGTTCCTAAACAATATTGGGGAGATGCTATCCTTACTGCAGTGTATCTCATCTACCGTGTTCCTTCATCTGTTCTAAAAGGGGAAACTCCATTTTCCTTACTTTATCCTACTGAGTCTCCTTTTCCCATACCACTGTGAATTTTTTGTTGTATTGCCTTTGTTCATAACTTTCATGCAGCTGACAAATTATCCTCTCGTGCCATCAAATGGCATCAAATGTGTCTTTCTTGGGTACTCTCGTGCCCAAAAAGCCTATCGTTGCTATGATCATGTTGGACGTTAATACTATGTATCTGTTGATGTTACCTTCTTTAAGCAAACAAGTTATTTCACACAGACTGTGAGTGACATTCCTCAGGACCTCTCTCCTCCACCAATCATCTATACTCACCAGTGTACCTCTATACCTTCTACACTAGTGTATGTACCTTTGCCTATCCCTTTTATGTAGGATGATATGACCACTTTGAGTGCTCCCACCACTGCCGTCCCGGATGTACCTGAGGAGCTTCCTATAGCTCTACATAAGTAAAAAAGGAAATGTACATATCACCCCATGTCACATTTTACTTCTACAGATGGTTTATCTAGCTGTGACAAGAGATTTGTAGGTGCCCAGAATGCTATTACCATTCCAAGAGATCATTTCAGTGCAATGCAGGATCATGGTTGGCGACAGGCCATGGATGAGGAGATGGATGCACTTACCTCCCGGGGCGTGTGGGATCTTGTGTCGTTCCCCCCGAGAGTTTTCCCTGTTGATAAACATAATTTAGCGAGGATCTAGAAATCTCAAAAGGTGAGAGATCCAGTCGATGCGTTGACCGCTCAATAAACCTCAGTTAATAAATAGATAACCCACGATAATTAATTAATCAATTAAATCTCAAAAATATATGTGGAGTTAAAAGTTATTATAACTCTACAATAATGTGTATAGCGTGTAAGTATGTGTAGAGGTCGAACACAGGGAGCAAACGGTAGAAGGGGGCAAAAAGATGCACAAAACTTTGTCTTTCATCTCATGTCCATTTATTGTTTTTGGTGGGTTTTTTTAATATTTTAAATTTTTTGCTTTATTTTTTATATTTTTATTTTCCAATTTTTATATTTTCTTTTTATATTTTGTTATTATTATTATTCTTTTATATAAAGAATATAACCTATGTAAGGCTTTATAGATATAATATATAGAAGTATATTTAAAAATACTAATAAATATTGGCAAAAATCAAAAAATAAATTGTTTTTGGGTATTTTATATTTTTCTATTTTTTGTTATTTTCCAGGAATTTTTACTAATTTATATGTATTTTTAAATTCAAAACTATCCCCAAATAAGGGATTACCTAAAAACCCAAAATTGATTTGGGTTTTAAAAATAGTAAATAAATCCAAAAACTGCCCAAGTCAATTTTAATTTATAAATATTTACATAAATAAAATTATAAAATAGAAAAAGATATTTTTAGAGTTCTTTAAGAATTTTTAAGATTTTTATAAAGGATTTTGGAGTTTTTAGATTTTTAGGGTTTTTGTTTTTCCAATTTTTGTGATTTTTGGTCTGTAAGTAAAATAGGATAAAACATACTATATATAATTTTATTAGAATTTTTAGAGACATTCTATAATTTTTTTTATATTTTATAAAACAAATAGAGAATAATTAGGCTCCTTTTAATTATATAAACCATTAAATGCTAAAAAATGCCAACCAAATACAGGATGTGAAAATACATGGCAAAATGCATCTAACCCTATTTTATGAATTTTAGGAGCACATTACCTATTTTAAATAAATAGAAAAAAGCTACAAAAATATAAGTCATGGTAGGTGTATAAATGCAATAAAAATAAAGTCCAGGGGGCTCAGTGCAATTTTGCTGACATAAAACAACCTTTATTTTATTTTATTGAACTATTTAATAAATACAAAATCTGTCAGGGATATACATGCAAAATGCTCAGCTCACGTAGGACGACATGCGAGTTGAGTTGGATTGGACCTAATTGTAATTACAAAAAGTTTAGGATCCTATTTGCAAAATGTCCAAATTATTTATAACTTTAACTTTTATTTATAGGACTAAATAATAAAATACAAAAATATTGGGCTGAATATGCAATTTACTGCATAATAGGCACGCGGGCAGATGGCTAGGATTCATCACTCAAACACGTGGCGGCACCTGTGGCGTGATGACGCTTCGTGGATCAACGGTGGAGATTAGATTGCTTGAAAGCGATCAACAGCTACAACATGGCATGATCCAACGGCTATGGTTGATTCTGGAGCGAGGATCTTGATCGGATGGCACTGAAGTGAAAGGGAAAAACAGGGAATGAACTCGCCTGGGGTGAGTTTGGATTTGACCACACAAACTCCTTCGACCTCCATTCCCTCCGTCGAGGGTCTCTTCCTATTCCTGGGAGTTTCCCGCGTCCTATGATGGCTTCAATCAAGCACCTGGAGCTCAATTGGCGGCGAAAAAGCTCGGGAAAGAAGGTGAGCTCCAGGTACCTTGTCTCAATAAAAATCGACCCCTAGTGGGGTCTTTTGGCGCCTTGACCTACAAATAGAAATCGCACAAGCAAATGAAGGTTCCAAGCGCCTTATTGGTCGGAAATGTGTGAAGGGTGAAGTGGGCGGAGGTCTCCGACGATGGGTGAAGGAAGAAGACCTAAAGTCCGTATCTGAGAGGGATCAGGTTGTATGGTGGTGCCTGTGATGTAGGGAAATGGAAGGGGAATGACGTGGGGTGGTCAGCAAGGCGGGAACACACGCGGGCACGAGTGAAACATTCGCCGGAGCAGAGCTCCGGCGAACTACGAAAGACCTAAATTAAGCTAAGCCTATGATCTAATCACTGAACTAATTGCATAAATAAAATGCTAGAATAAAAAGCTACCTAAAATGAGTAAAAGACGCAGCTCAAACCTGACTTGGGGCCAAGGAGCAGGAAGGTCATCGGAGCGCCGCCGGGGTGCACCTCCTTCATCCTTCAAATGCCTCCAAGCTACAGGGGACCTCCCCCTGTCACGAGGATGCACGCTAGGCCTGAGTCGAGGGGATTTAGGACTTAGAAAGTGACAAATTTGAGGAAGGAGGATGGAGGTTTCATTTACGAACATCGATACAAACCCTTATTGACCAGGCGATTGGCGGAGCTACAAGCTATGTACAAGGGATTAAATGATATGGCATGGATCTATGATGATCAAAGATCAAATCATCTCAAGGAAGCGAAGGCAGATGAGCGCCGAATCAACTATGAAAAAGGGAGGAAAAGAGGGGAGTAGGTCAACAATTGACGTGACCCCATTGGGACACGTAGACCCGCTACAGGATAAAATATTAGATTTATTCGAAAATTAAATATTTAAAAATAGTAAATGATTTCATTAATTTTTGTGTATAAAAATGTTAATTATTTTATTTAGTATTTTATTATGATTTTTATTCATTTTTTGGCTTTATTTATTAATAGTAAATTTTTAATAATGTATTTATAGGTATATTTGCCTATATTTTATACATTTTTATTTTTATTTTGTATATTTTATTTTATTATTTTATTTTATATATTTATAACCTATTTTTGTGTGTATAAATATATTTTTATTTTAGTTTTATGATGTTACTTGTACACTTAAAAAAATAGATATGTGTATCTTATAGGTATATTTATAGGTATTTTACCTATATTTTATATACATCTTTTTATTTTAATGAATTTTAATGGGTTTTATTTTGGTTTTGTATTTTAATAGAGTATATAAATTATTTACAATATTATAAAAATATAAATGAATAAAGAATAAAAGAATGTGATCCGCTTTTATTTATATACATGTATAACATAGGTATTTTATCTATATATTTATATAGACTTATTTTATTTTACATTTTCCTTTTAGTTTTATTTTGGTTTTAATCTGTATAAGTGTTACAAATAATGATTATAAATTATAAAAATATAAATTTGTGAAACTGATGAGAAATGAATAAATTGAATATTTTAATCAAGTCTATTATATAATAGGGGTAAAAAACCTAACTTTCACACAGTAACTCCAAAAATATAAAATCACCACCATTAAATAGCTCGTGAAAAGTTATATACAATTACAGGTGATTTTGATATGTTTTGAGTTTTTATTTGAAAGATATGGGTCTGGAAAGTTGGGTTTTTGGCTTTTTATTTTGTGTATAAAATTAACACTGTGTATTATTTTTGTACAAACTCAATTTTGTATTTTTATTTACATTATTACCTACAACTTTCATGCATAAAGTTTCTTCATTTGATAAATAAATAATAAAGAATAAAATAGGTGTCGAAAATGCATTAATAAAGAATAAAAGAATTGTGTTTTATTGTATTTTTGACCCTTATCTCTTCCTACTTTATTCCTTGTCGAGGAACTCAATTCTTGACTTGGTCTCGGGGTTCAGGGTCATAAAATACTTTCAATATTTTATTCCTTTTTCTTTTCTTCTCTTTATTCTATATTTTTGGCATTAAAAACCTTACTTTATACACAAATAACACAATAAATAATGATGCTATTTACATGCATTAGCTAGGGTTTTTAAGGCCAAAATGATAGACTAAAGGTGATGAAATGGAAATTCATCACCCCCCTATACTTTCCTTTGCTAGTACCTAGCAAACACTTATGCAAAAAGTCTAAAAAGAATAACGGAGAAAAGAAAAAGAAAGAATAAATAGAATTGATTTCAATAATTAAACTTGTCACCACAAAATCAAAGTTTCGAGCTCAGGTTAGACCTTGATGTGAAAATGTGTGTGGAACCTGGTCGGGAACCAATTTTAAAACACAACAGCCTTCAAGAGTCACAGAACTCGGTTCAAATCACCTCATAGCCAGGTCAGAACTAGGCTACCTCATATGCAAACCCTTTTGACTATGAAGCTGACTTGTATGGTGATAGTGATAGCGGCTCTCCCCAACTGAAATGACAAAGGAACTGACTTCTCCAGAATGACAACCCAATGATTCCCCAATCTAGCACTCTGTCCTCGAGGAGAGGGGTATTCCCGTCTATGTTCAAGTGGCATCCAACTCACGAGGAGGAGGTGAAGAAAAGAATGGACAGTAGCTAGTGTAGCTAACTATCCTGGGATGCCTGACCAGTGTAGTCAAGTCATCCAGCTACAGGCTCACATGGTGTAACTTTGATGCTTAAGCTTGCTTATTTTCTATACAACATATATACATACTCCAACATGCATTTTATTTTTATTAGCAGGCATGTCCCCTTTTTTGGAGTTTTTTTGAAATACTATTTACAACAGCATTTACATAAGGAGTTTTTCCTCTTGAACCAGAAGACTATCCCTCTTTTGGAGCTCTATTGCAACCCACACTCTTTTTTCATTGGACTTCATGGCAACTGGACCAGGTTGGGGTGCACTTCCCTCCCTAGATGAGGACGAATGTTTCCACCCGTGTGTGTCTCAGACCAGCAAATCCAACCCCTCACCACACCAAATGAGTTGAGCCAAGTGAAAGGTGCAAGTGTCCTAGTTAGGTCACCGTCTCGAAAGGTTCTAGTTAGTCAGTTGAGGTGACTTGAAACCAGCCTTAAGTCTCAAAGAATTAACTCCTCACGAACTTGAAGTACCTTAAACCTAGTTCCCATAAGGTTCCAGTGCAATCAGGTGCAGTAAGGTCCAACTAAGCTCCGATCTTTGACTTTATTGGACTAGTTCAATCATCAAGCTCACTTGAAAAGAATATGAATGCTATGAAAATGCTATGTACAATGATGCAAAGAACGATGCAATTTTTTTCAAAGAGCTTTGAAAACAAAGAGAATTTTTTTTACAAAAAGAATTTTGGCTAAAGAATTTTCGCACACCAAGTATAAAATATATACATTTACTTACACGGACGTGCTTCTTTTTATTTATCAACAAGAATTAAAAATTTTAAAGGATTTATAGGTTCACAAAAAGTTATTTTATAGGTATATACAATTGGTAAAGAATTTTATATAAAGATATTAATCTTATTAATGATGCATTTATTCCTTAAATTTGTTTGAAAGCAATTTTGAAAACTATGGTACACAATAATTTTTGCAAACATTTACAAACCTTTGAAAGCCATTTTGCAAAGACTTTCACACAATGTATATATTTTTAACAAAAATTTTATAACCATTTTCAAAATCATTTGCAAATAGGTTTTCAAAGCATTTATTTCACACAATTAAAAGAATTTTTGCAAATCAAAATATTTTTACAAAGGTTTAAAATATTTAACAAAAAGTTTTCCAAACGGGTCATACCATTTTTCAAATCATTTTGCAAAAAATATTTTTAACTTGATTTATTAATTAGTACATACAAAAGAATTTGAGGAATAAATTATGTTATTAAGTGGTTATTAATGAAATATATATAGTATATCTAGCCATATTTATTTTTAAGTATACGAAAGTACGAGTTATGGCTAAAGTATATACAGAGTATATACGACCCCCCTATACTTAGCATGAGCTATGTCCTCATTGATCAAAGAGAAAAAGAGAAGACATAACTCGTACCGAGTATAGAAAAGACTATACTACAACGGTTAAATAAGAAATTAAAGAATGAAGAAATAAATGAATAAGAAGGCAATTGTCCCCCCATACTTAGGATCAAATAATCCTAAGTATAGCAGACTGTACACAAGGCAGGGAGGGTCAACTGTGGGAATTAACAGATCACAGCTCGGGTTGTCTCCCCTATACTTAGGGTGAAATAACCCTAAGTATAATAGAGCAAATCAACAAGAGAGGAGACAGTGGAGGGGATCAAAGAAGGAAAGATTCCGGGGTACACCCCCCTATACTTAGGACGAAGTACGTCCTAAGTATAGAAGACTAACAAAAAGGGGCGACACCTTTTCTGAAAAATTAAAACGAAAAGAAGAAAAGAAGAAAAAAAGAAAAAGACAAAGATATACAGATAGATGAAAAAGATCGTGGAGAATATATGCATCACTCCCCCTATACTTAGGGTGAAAGATCCCTAAGTATAAGTAATAAGAGGAGTGATGAAACAGAATGGAGAAAGAACAACACGGTGTGTACCCCCTTATATACTTAGGACAAGCTAAGTATAGACACACGGATATGGCGAAAGATCTGGGGCACACAATAGACATACAGAAGAAAGAATGAATAGAATACACAACATGTATATACAACAAGTAAAGAACAAGGTGAAGTGCAGGACAGTATCTGGTACGTGAATCCCGTACTCTTGTCGTCATCTCCCTGTGAGAAAGAGGACGTAGTCAGAAAGTGAAAAGACACCAGGCTATGCAATCAAGTGGGTGTCAGCTACCGGGGACAAGAGATTGAAAACTAAACCAGGGAAAGGTAGCATAAATCAGAACATCAGCTCATAAGGAAGGAATGAGTAAGCGGAGCCGATACCGTAAGACTTGGAGGAAGAAAGAACAGTACATACTCCTCCAAGTCAATCAAAGTCTCCAAAATATATGAAAGGTGAAGAGCAGGAGATTCTCAATGTAGCGGCGTGATATCTGGTGATCGTAAATCTAGAAAGATAGCAAGAACACACATGAACACCACGATGCATGGCTCAACCCCACAAGGGTCCTCAAGGTGAGCAGAGTCAGATGAGTCAAAGGTATCAGAAGACTCGGCCTCGTGCTCCTATAGATAGGAGACACAACCAGGAAGGAGATCGAGTACACAATTTAGAGGACCCGACTTCGTGCTCCATCAGAGAGGATACACCAACAGTGAAGCTGAGTACCTAGAAAATGATGTACCCTCTCGTAGATAACCCTAGGGGAGCAATACATGCTAGTCAATGAATATATAGAGCTCACCCTTGCGAAGGTCGTCAAGGTGAGCAGACTCTAAAGGAGTCAGATCCATCAGACGGATTATCAAAAATGATCTCGGTAGGCGACAAATCGGCTACCCACAGAAGAGACCGATAGAACTAGAAAATGTGACAGCATCCTGTAGATAACCCTCGGGGAACGTGCTGCCAACTAAGCATCGAATAATCAGCGAAAGAAGGCCCGTCCTTGGGAGGACCATCAAGGAGAGCGAACTCAAAGGAGTCCAGTAAAATAGGTCCCCAAGATCCGACAAATCAGATATGATCAAGGCAGTGGGGACTGGGTAATATATCAAATGACTTGGTTCCATGTTTCGGTAGCTCGGAGACACAATCAGTAAGTGCAATCGAGCGTAAATAATATGTTGCATTTTCCCGCAGATGGTCCTCGGAGAACAATGCAAGCTAAGCAGAGAATAGTCAGATCAGATCCCATCCTTGCGAGGGTCGTCAAGGAGAGAGGGCTCAAAGGAGTTGGATCCATCAGATGGATCCTCAAAGGTGGTCTCAGTAGACTACAGATCGGCTACTTAGCAGAAGAGACCGACAGAAAGAGAAAAATGTCATAGTCTCTCACAGAAAACCCTTGGAGAGTGATATGAACTAGGCAGTGAATGATCAAGAAAGTGACACTCATCCTTGTGAGTACTGTCAAGGAGAGAAGAATCAAAGGAGTCAGATCCATCAAACGGATCAACAGAAGCAGTTTCTGTGGGCGACAGATCGTGTGAGGGATAGATAATCAGGTCAATCACAGTACATCCCTCAAGTCAATCCAATCAGCTAAGATGGCACGAAATATAAGCAGAAATCCTCAGAGTGCCACAGGTGGATGATAGTCAGGAGATCGGAGATGGCTCAGACAAGTAGATGAGTGAAATCATGTGGTTTCCGCACACCATCGCTCTGAAGTCCGAATCAGAATAGTCAATCAAACCTCAAAATTAAGATAGGTGGATCCGCAAAATAGATTGATCAGTCATAGCTCATGATATCATCATCAAATCATCAAAATATGTCACATCCTCGATCCGATGTGCGTGATCAAAAATTCTCAAATAATAGCAACACCTAATGAGCGTGCATCATAAGTCCTCAATAAGCTCTCTGCACATGTCGAAAGACAAATCCACCAAGAGTAGGGTATCAATCTCAGCATCCTCAAAACGGGCCCGACTTACTCAAATAATCAATGTAAGTCATATTCCTCGATGTGGGCTATTTCTCTAAGCACAACAATCTCGGGTAAGAGAAGAGATGATACAACGGATACGAGGAGGGTGGGTGAGATGAAGCTGGACACAGTCAAAATTGTGGTTTAAGGAGAGGGTCTCCTCGGACCGGACTAGATGTAGGTGATACAGGCAAGGAGAGAAGCCGTAGAATCCAACCAAGAAGGTGAAGCTCAAGACCCAATATCACGACTTGAATGCAACTAAGGAAATATATGTATAAGAGAGATAGAGAGACTCAAAGATAGAAAAATAATGACTCACATGCAAAACTCAGAGAGATATGAAAATGCAAATGGACTCCAAGTCACAATCAATACACAAAGAAAACCCCAGATCACCTACTCAACACAGTGAATACCAAGACTGTCATTTATCTTTTCATTTTTAGAGTTAGGTGATCATCACAACGTTGTACACACCGAGGATAGGCTTGGTATTGGGGCACTAATCCTTAGCGTGTACGTGAGAATAACATACGCAGACAAGGAGGGGGTTGCTCTCCCTAAGACAAGGAATCCATTACGTTTTATTTTAGAGATCAAGTAGAGTTAACAGTCCCGATTTTATTTTTGTTATCACCTTTTCTATTTAATTTTCAATGCATGTGCCTAATGGTTTTCCAATTCCATTAACATCCTAAACGGTCAAAATCAGAGGGAGAAGATTGAAAAAGCCATGCAGTAGAAAATCGATTATGCATGCAAAGTCAGAATACTTACAATGCTTCCTAGCTCTCTCCATGCGGGATGCAACACAGAAATCGCCCTAAGATAGTAACTGCTATTATCGTGAAACACAAAATGCTAAACATTCAGAAGCGAGATCCAAAAGTCTGGTCTTTGATGTGCATCGGTGTCCGCCACAACGGATCCTGCAAGCGCTGTATAGCACTTCTCTCGGTGCTCGATCTCAAATCCAAATAAATAGCAATTTAAAATTTGACTAAGTCCAAACGGAATCTATAGGTGCATGCAAAGATATTAGGGGCTTTGGACATCAATCTATCGAGAAAATGGATCATACGCTATGGCTCATTCATACAAAATAATAAAAATAAATAAAAGTGAAAAAGCGTCAAAACCGTCGAGGTCCCCGAGGGAACAATCCCTCGGGCATTGGACCTCGGGAAGTTGGAAAGACTCTGAGAGTCCAGAATTATTACATGCCAAGTGTCACTCTCTCACATAAATTTACATTTTTTTAAGAAAAATGCATAATAGAATGAGGCTCAGAAATTGTCTCAAAAAATCCTCCAAGTTTGGATCAGTTGCTCTCTCCAACCAGCTCAGTTAGAAGGTCGGCTCCGCCATGCTTGGGTGCATAGGTCCTCCTAAGAGGTCCTCCGTCACGCCGCGGTCCCTCGCAACAAATTCAAACATTAAGGAGTGTCAGAAAGTTCACAAAAATATCAAATAATAGAGAAAAACAAAGGAATAAATGTAAAAATAAATAAATGAATGAACAAGAGATATAAGACAAAATGAAATAATCTCCAACTATCCGGCGTTGCTCCCCAACAACGGCGCCATTTGATATGCAGTTTAGCAAGGGTCTAGAAATCTCACAAGGCGAGAGATCCAATCGATGCGTTGACCGCTCAATAAACCTCAGTTAATCAACAAATAACCCACAATAATTAATTAAGCAATTAAATCCCAAAAATAAGTGTGAAGTTAAAATTTATTATAACTCTACAACAATGTGTATAGCGTGTAAATATGTGTAGAGGTCGAACACAGGGAGCAAACGGTAGAAGGAGGCAAAAAAGATGCACAAAATTGTCTTTCATCTCTTGTCCATTTATTATTTTTGGTGGGTGTTTTTTTATATTTTTTATATTTTTTATATTGTTTTTGCTTTATATTTTTATATTTTGATTTTTAATTTTCTAATTTTTATATTTTCTTTTTATACTTTATTATTATTATTATTCTTTTATATAAATAATATAACCTATGTAAGGCTTTATATATACAATATATAGAAGTATATTTATAAATACTAATAAATATAGATAAAAACTATAAAAAATTGTTTTTGGGTATTTTATATTTTTTCTAATTTTTTATTATTTTCTATGAATTTTTTCTATTTTTTTACGTATTTTTAAATTCAAAACTATCCCAAATAAGGGATTACTTAAATACTCGAAAATGATTTGGGTTTTTAAAAATAGTAAATAAATCCTGAAATTGCCCAAGTTAATTTTAATATATAAATATTTACATAAATAAAATTATAAAATACAAAAAGATATTTTTGGAGTTTTTTAAGAATTTTTAAGATTTTTATAAAGGATTTCGGGGTTTTTAGATTTTTAGGGTTTTTGCTTTTCGATTTTTAGTGATTTTTGGTCTGTAAGTAAAATAGTATAAAATATACTAAATTTTATTGGAATTTTTAGAGACATTTTAATATTTTTTTGGTATTTCATATAACAAACAGGGAATAATTAGGCTTCTTTCAATCATTAAATGCTCAAAACTAACAACCAAATACAGGGTGTGAAAATACATGGCAAAATGCATCTAACCCTATTTTTGTGAATTTTCAGGAGCACATTAACTAATTTAAATAAATAGAGAAAAGCTACAAAAATATATATATCCTAGCAGGGGCATAAATGCAATAAAAATAAAATCCAAGGGATCAGTGTAATTTCGCCAATATAAAACAACCTTTATTTTATTTTATTGAACTATTTAATAAATACAAAATCTACCGGAGGTATACATGCAAAATGCCCAGCTCACGTGGGACGACACGTGAGCTGACTTAGACTAGACCTAATTGTAATTACAAAAAGTTCAGGGTCTTATTTGCAAAATGCCCGAACTATTTATAACGTTAACTTTTATTTATAGGACTAAATACAAAAAGGCAGCGCTGCATATGCAATTTACCCCATAATAGGTGCGTGGGTGATGAATCTCCTATTCATCATGCTAAAAACCGCAAATTAAATCCCTGGCTTAATCGCAATCCAATAAAATCACCTTTAATTCTTTGTTTTTATCTTGTACTATATTGTGTACAATTAACCTTTAATTACTTGTATTTAATTTCCTTTATTTTTCTTGTATTTATTTTATCATCAAAAACCCCTAAAAATTAGGTAGATAAATTGCCTATAAATCACTAATCATTAAAAAGACTAAAAAATACAAAAATAAATCAAAAATAAAAATCGTTGTTTTTATCCCCCTTAAAAATACCCCCAAAAATATGTTTTGTACAAATGACCTCTTTTGGCTTTTTGGCCAACATGAAAGTTGTAGATCTCATCGAGACGAGCAACTTTCATGTTTTAACTTTTTCTTAGTTTTGCCTCTAACTATTTCTTTTGTATTTTTCTTTGTATTTATCATTTTGAATTTTCTGATTGGGCCACGTGGCGCCCTCTGGGCCGTCCACGTGGCCGCTCCTCCTTCCGCCACCCGGTGCTCTCCCTGATAGTTAGATCCACTCCAACCCGCCTCCATCTCATCCGACAAATTCCTCCCCATCGCCCACCGTCTGATCTGACCCCAGATCTAATCTCGACCGCACTTTCCTGCTTCATCTTCATCCATCCGATCTACCTATCATCCAACGCTCCTCCCTGCGCCATATCTCTCTTTCATCTCAGCCCTCCGATCCCATCCATATCCTACGGCCTCCTGCGCGCCACGTCGCATCTTCACATCAGCCGTTAGATCTCCCCCATCCTCCAATCGCAGCCACTCCTTCGCGCTATACCCTCAGTCGTCCGATCAGATCGATGGATCTGTGAGCCGACCACCCGCGCTCGCATCCCAGCCGTTGGATCCCACGATCCAATGGCCATCGGGTCGTCTCCTACCTCGCGTAACCCCCTCCTCCGCTCACTCCCCCTTAGTAACGCCATGCCCCCTTCCATTTCTAGCCCACGCTTCCGGCCACTTCTCCACCACCTAACGGCCGCTCCACGTAGCCCATTGCTCCGCCTCCCTCGCGCAACCATCATCAATCCTCGCCATTACTCCCACGCCATTAAATCCCCGCTCAAAAACCTCCGACTACCACTGTAACGCCCGGCCATCTCAGTCTATAAAACCACTCTGCCCGCCTCCATTCACTTTATCCACCATTTGGGGCCTACTCCCTAGCCTTGACCGCCCTCCGGTGACAGCGGAGGGCTGGTCTGGAGGCGATCATGGCTGTGACCGCCTTGGTGTGATCCATGGCCTCTGGCCATGTAGCGACTGCCATTGCGCGCTGTCGAGCACCGGGGAACGATCGTCCCTGTTGTGCGAAGACCAGGGCTTCAACCGAAGCCCAACCCAGGCCTCTTCCTCAGCCAACACCTTACTCCTGCGAGGTGTTTGTTTTTCCTTGTTTTCTCCCATTTATACCCCCGACTACAGCCATCTTCACCCTCATCTAATCCACCCACCAGCTTTGCCATGTCACCCTCATTTTCGCGACATCCTTCGTCACCACCTCTCCTTTCTCCACAACCTCGTCCACCCTCCTCCACCTCCTCCTCTGCTCCGTCGGAGAAGGAGCTCAGGTCCCCCGCTCCGACCACATCCCCGGGACCCCACCTCACTCACTCCATTCGCGTACACATTCCGCACATGCTTCGGTTATACTAACTAATTGCAGATGCTCAATGGTTGGATTTTGCATAGCCTCGCTGATCCATGCTCCTACTCCAACAAGGCTTCTCCGACTTAATCTTCCAGACACCGACGAGGCTTCTCCGCTGTCAGAGCTTCAATGCCCAGCCCTCACGGAGCTTCCTCGACCATCACACAGGCCGATAGAGCACGGCGAAGCATCCTGCAGGTCGCCGGAGCCACGCCTTTTCCGGTGGCCTGCGGTGGAGGACGAAGGTACAGGTACCATCCGATCGCTTCGATCGGACGGTGATGATGAAGCCTCATGGCACCCGAGCCTAGCCTCCATACCTACAGGCTCGGGCGGTCCGAACCAAGATCCAACCCTACAGCAAATGCCACGTGGCCTGAATCTAAGTAGCCTCCTGAGCCTAGGTGCCTCACGTGCCCCGCATGTGAGGGACAGGGAAATTTGCACGAAAGACCCTGATCTTTTCAAGAATTGTAGAATGGTCCCCAGGCACGTGCCTTACGTGCGTGCCTGGGTAAATTACAGAGAGCTCCTCCAACTTTTTGGAATTTGCAGAAATGCCCCGCGCATGGAAAAATTTCACAGTGGCCCAGGCAATTTCTTTTATTTACATTTAGGTCCTTTCAGGGACCTAAATGCAATATTTATCATTTTTATTTCTTGCATTTTTATTACAATTATGCCCCTGCATTATTTTTAGCATAACTTGAGCATTGTAGGTCCAAATTGCATGATTTTAGTGTCGTTTTGATCCTTGTTTTGTCCTCTACATCTTAGCATATCTAATTTTTGCATTTACCACCGTTTTAAATGAAGTGATTTTTTATGTGATAAATGAGACCCTGCTCTTCTGGTTCTTGCTCGGATCTGATGATCGCTTTCCATGTTGTGATCAAATTGACTCTGATTTCATTTTGTATTATGTTGCTCATATTTTTAGGGTATAATTGTAATCTATTGTTCAGCATACATATTCTCTTGCATCATATTCATGCATCCTCTTTAAATTGCTTAAAAATCAACTAAAAATGCATACATCATAGCATTGCGTTGTAATTCACACAGTGCATCCTGCAGACCTTAATTTGAAATTAGTTCACACTTGTGCCTCATGAATCAAAATTTGATAAATAAATTAAGTAGTTGTGTCCTTGCGTTCGACCTTGGTAAACTTGCCAAGTATAAATAGTCCACAACATTTAAAGGACTGTGTTTTTTGCTGAACCGAATTTGCCTCCTATACTACGATTATTATTTATTTTTTAAGAGGCAAATTTGACGTTCATCAAATGGCATCATTGTCGAGGACACGACTTAACTTAGTTATTGAATTTTGGTTTGCTTTGTTGATTAATTTCAAATTTTTTAGGCCCTCATTTCATGCATCATTTTTTGCATCTTATCTGCTGATTTAATTTCTCTGAGTGTTCTAACTTTTGTCTTTTGTAGCAGGGCCCATGATCATTGAGGATGCTTCATCCTCATGGAGGCGTGAAGTCGGGAGCTTCCGTTGAAGAGGCCGCAAAAGAATCCGTGAAGAAATTCTAGGATTTTAATCAGTGAGATTGCATTGCATATTGTAAAAAAAACTCGCATCTGCATATTTATTTCCAGTTTTGCATGTTTATAAAAAAAAAGAAAGAAAAAAGAAAGAAAGAGTAGATCACTTGATGATCTACCCCCCCCACACACACACACACCTACACTTGCACATACGCAATCACCCCCACCATCTCCCCCTGTATATTTCACTCTCTCTCTCTGTCTCTCTGTCTCTCTCTCTCTCTCTCTGTGTGTGTGTGTGTGTATATTTCACGAACCCCCTCCCCCTCACCCATGTATCATATTCAAGACCCCCCCAACTCTGACCTTACTTAGGCTATTTGTAGCCTAAGTATAGGGGGAACCTGCCTGCTCATCCCTCCCTCGTTCTGTCTTCTTGTACTTAGGTCAATATTGACCTGAGTATAGGAGGATCCTCCCCCTTAGTTCTGCTATATCACCCTATATTTGAATCAAGCCTTGGCTTCATGGCACTTATGCTATGAGGACATAGCAAAATTTAAGTATAGGGGGTATACCGTATATTACTGTAAATTTACTTTAGCCTTAAGCTCGTGTTTTTTAAAACTTTTTAAATTTTATTTTCGGGCTAGGTTCTGGTAAACTATTGAACTGAGTTTTGTAAAAACCTTGAAAAACATTTTATTAAAATTGAGGGATTGATTTTTGTAAATATTCCTGATAAAAAATTGAAAAAGTAAAAACCTTCTTGGAATGTGACTCTGACTACCAGGCTTAGTAGATACTTTCAGTGAGGGAACCTCAGTCTCCCTTAGTAGAGTGGGTGGTTTAGAGGACACCGCATATGGCTCCGTCCTTAAGGATCACGGGTCCGTTTATCAAGCCTGTACTTACACCCATACTGGACAAGAGTAGATACTTTTATTTATTCGAGCCTGGGCCAGTCATTGTCTCTTCACAGAAATGTCAAAAAATAAAAATAAAAATAAAAACCCATAAAAATCTGCAAAAGCTAAAAATCACAAAAAAAATTCACTAACCAAGGAGTTTGTATATTCCTGACACATTCACATTCACTCAAGGCTTGAGGATTTTGAGGACACTTGATTTCTGTGATCTTGAGAGTCTGAGTTAACATGCCTTAGTCATTAGGGTTTTAAGCTTAAATATTCACACTTCCCTGGTTTGAAAGATTTGAGCGCTATATTGCACTCTTCATCTCTACCTTCAAGAAAAATATGATCAGCACAGTCACTTCCACAACTGCATGATTGATGAGATGAGTTGAGATATCACTTGAGGAACTATGATCAGAGATTTGAGTTTAGACTCGATCTAATGATATTCGAGGATGGGATAAAGTTAATGAAGGCTTCAGAAAACCTGAGTGTCAGCAAAACCCTAGCCACTATGTGAACAAGATTCATATGCTATCTCTTTGATATTTACCTATGTGCCAGGGTCTGATGAAACTTAATGGAAATTGTTGATCAGTGTGCGCAAACTTTTGGTAAAAGCAGTGGAGCTAGCCAACAAAAGAAATGAAATGTCAAAGAAAAAGCTCTAAATACCAAAGTCAAATTACAAATGAGTTTCCACCAATGGCGAGTGCTCCCAAACATGTTCAAAGTGTCCACTTGGACCAAGCGCTAATTAGGACCAAGGAGTCGGGCTGACACCACAAAAAGGGCTTTGCATCGTAAGCGATACAAGTCTGGGTGTCGAAGGTATCTTAGATACTCAGAAAAGACACACCCCGGTGTACTCCCAGAAAAACAAGTGCAGATGACTCCAACTCTCTTGACGGACACATTGATCAGCAATATTAAAATATACATGTGTTGAGTAAAAAGGCACTAGAGAGACCCCTTGTTCCAATGTGAGGGTGAGAAAATTAGACATAATCCCATTACCTCCATCATATGGCCGTCCATCAACATTTCAAGTCTGACAAACTAATGAGATGGTTGACCAAAGCAAGAGTAGACTTATTCCCTAGTATTGAGGATTAGGTCTAGAGGGGAGTCTTTGGGACTGGAACTTTGAGTGGTGCATCGACTCGGCTCTTATGAAATGCAGTACATTAAATGTCATATCCTTATATTATATGTACAAAAAGAGAGTCTGATAATTAGAGAAGTTGGATTCCTTCTGACTAAGGCTTGGATAAACCCAGAATTTTAGGATCTCTTAAATTAAGGGTCTTCGAAAGATTGAGACTTGAATAACTCATGCACACTGTCAGGAATTAATCCGACTCCTTCATTCTTTAGATGCTCGAGGACAAGCATGGTTTAAGTATAGGGGTATGATGAATCTCGTATTCGTCATGCTAAAAACCACAAATTAAATCCCTGGCTTAATCAATCCAATAAAAATCACCTTTAATTCTTTGTTTTTATCTTCTACTATATTGTGTATAATTAACCTTTAATTACTTGTATTTAATTTCCTTTATTTTTCTTGTATTTATTTTCTCATCAAAAACCCCTAAAAATTAGGTAGATAAATTACCTATAAATCACTAATCATTAAAAAGACTAAAAAAATACAAAAACAAATCAAAGATAAAAATCGGTGTTTTTATCCCCCTTAAAAATACCCCCAAAAATACGTTTTGTACAAATGACCTCTTTGGCTTTTTGACCTACATGAAAGTTGTTGATCTCGTCGAGACAAGTAACTTTCATGTTTTGACTTTTTCCTAATTTTGCCTCTAACTATTTCTTTTGTATTTTTCTTTGTATTTATCATTCTGAATTTTCTGATTGGGCCACGTGGCGCCCTCTGGGCCATCCACGTGGCCGCTCCTCCTTCTGCCACCCGACGCTCTCCCTGATCGTTAGATCCACTCCAACCCGCCTCCATCTCATCCATCAAATTCCGCCCCATCGCCCACCGTCCGATCTGACCCCAAATCTAATCTCGACCGCACCTTCCCGCTTCATCTTCATCCATCCGATCTACCTATCATCCAATGCTCCTCCTCGCGCCATGTCTCTCTTTCATCTCAGCCCTTCGATCCCATCCCTATCCTACGGCCTTCTGCGCACCACGTTGCATGTTCACATCAGCCGTTAGATCTCCCCCATCCTCCAATCACAGCCACTCCTTCGTGCTAAACCCTCAGCCGTCCGATCAGATCGATGGATCTGATCTGAGCCGACCACCCGCGCTCTCATCCCAGCCGTTAGATCCCACGATCCAACGGCCACCGGGTCGTCTCCTACCTCGCGTAAACCCCTCCTCTGCTCACTCCCCCTTTGTAATGCCCCGCCCCCTTCCATTTCTAGCCCACGCTTCTGGCCACTTCTCCACCACCTAACAGTCGTTCCACGTAGCCCATTGCTCCGCCTCCCTCGTGCAACCACCATCAATCCCCGCCATCATCCCACGCCATCAAATACCCACGCAAAAACCTCCGACTACCACTATAACGCCCGACCATCTCAGTCTATAAAACCGCTCTGCCCACATCCATTCACTTCATCCACCATTTGGGGCATCCACCCTAGCCTTGACCGCCCTCCAGTGACAGTGGAGGGTTGGTCCGGAGGCGATCATGGCTGTGACCGCCCCGGTGTGATCCATGGCCTCCAGCCATGTAGCGGCTGCCATTGTGCGCCACCGAGCACCGGGGAACGGTCGTCCCTTTCGTAGGCCTCTTTCTCCGCCAACACCTTGCTCCTGCGAGGTGTTTGTTTTTCCTTGTTTTCTCCCATTTATACCCCTGACTACAGCCATCTTCACCCTCATCTGATCCACCCACCAGCTTTGCCATGTCACCCTCATTTTCGTGACACCCTTCGTCACCACCTCTCCTTTCTCCACAACCTCGTCCACCCTCCTCCACCTCATCCTCTGCTCCGCCGGAGGAGGAGCTCAGGTCCCCCGTTCCGACCACATTCCCCGGGACCCCACCTCACTCACTCCATTTGCATACACATTCCGCACATGCTTCGGCTATACTAACTAATTGCATATGCTCAATGGTTGGATTTTGCATAGCCTCGCCGATCCAACCTCCTACTCTGACAAGGCTTCTCCGACTTGACCATCCAGACACCGACGGGGCTTCTTCGCCATCAGAGCTTCAACGCCTAGCCCTCACGGAGCTTCCTCGACCATCACACAGGACGATAGAGCACGGTGGAGCATCCTGCAGGTCGGCGGAGCCCCACCATCTCCAGTGTCCTGCGGTGGAGGACGAAGGTATAGGTACCGTCCGATCGCTTCGATCGGACGGTGATGATGAAGCCGCGTGGCACCCGAGCCTAGCCTCCATACCTACAGGCTCGGGCGGTCCGAACCTAGATCCAACCCTCCAGCAAACGCCATGTAGCCCGAACCTAAGTAGCCTCCCGAGCCTAGGTGCCTCACGTGCCCCGCGCGTGAGGGCCTGGGAAATTTGCACGAAAGACCATGTTCTTTTCAAGAATTGCAGAATGGTCCCCAAGCATGTGCCTCACGTGCGCGCCTGGGTAAATTACAGGGAGCTCCTCCAACTTTTTAGAATTTGCAGAAATGCCCCGCGTATGGAAAAATTTCACAGGGGCACAGGAGGTTTCTTTTATTTGCATTTAGGTCCTTCTAGGGACCTAAATGCAATATTTATCCTTTTTATTTCTTGCATTTTTATTACAATTATGCCCCTGTATTGTTTTTAGATAACTTGAGCATCGTAGGTCCAAATTGCATGATTTTAATGTCGTTTTATCCTTGTTTTGTCCTCTACATCTTAGCATATCTAATTTTCACATTTACCACTATTTTAAATGAAGTGATTTTTTATGTGATAAATAAGACCCTGCTCTTCTTGTTCTTGCTCGGATCTGATGACCGATTTCCATGTTGTGATCAAATTGACTCTGATTTCATTTTATATTATGTTGCTCATGTTTTTAGGGTATAATTGTAATCTATTGTTCAGCATACATATTCTCTTGCATCATATTCATGCATCCTCTTTAAATTGCTTAAAAATCAATTAAAAATGCATACATCAAAGCATTGCTTTGTAATTCACACAGTGCATCTTGCAGACCTTAATTTGAAATTAATTCACACTTGTGCCTCATGAATCGAAATTTGATAAATAAATTAAGTAGTTGTGTCCTTGCGTTCGACCTTGGTAAACTTGCCAAGTATAAATAGTCCACAGCATTCAAAGGACGGTGGTTTTTGCTGAACCAAATTTACCTCCTATACTACGATTATTATTTATTTTTAAAGAGGTAAATTTGACATCATCAGTGGGCGGATGGCTAGGATTCATCACTCAAACATGTGGCAGCACCCGGTGGCGCGATGACGCTTCATGGATCAACGACAAAGATTAGATCGCTTGAAAGCTGTCAACGACTAGAACATGGCGTGATCCAACAGCTGTGGTTGATTCTAGAGTGTTGTTTTTGATCAGACGGTGTTGAAGTGAAGGGGAAGAACAGGGAAGGAACTCACCTGGGGCGAGTTTGGATTTGACTGCACGAGCTCCTCCGACCTCCATTCCCTCAGTCGAGGGTCTCTTCTTGTTCCAGGGAGTCTCTCGTGTCCTATGATGGCTTCAATCGAGCACCTGGAGCTCAGTTGGCGGTGAACAATCTCGGGGAAGAAGGTGAGCTCCAGGTACCTCGTCTCAACAAAAATTGACCCCTAGTGGGGTCTTTTGGCGCAACTGGACCTGCAAATAGAAAACGCACAAGCAAACGAAGGGTCCAGGGGACTTATTAGTCGGAAATGGGTGAAGGGTGAAGTGGACTGGGGTCTCCGGTGATGGGTGAATGAAGAATACTTGAAGTCCATATCCGAGAGGGATCATGTTGTATGGGGGTGCCTGGGATGTAGGGAAATGGAAGGGGAATGGCGTGGGGTGGTCGGCGAGGCGGGAACACACGCGAGCACGAGTGAAATATTCGCCGCAGCGGAGCTCCAGCAAACTACGAAAGACCTAAATTAAGCTAAGCCTATGATCTAATCACTGAACTAATTGCATAAATAAAATGCTAGAATAAAAAGCTACCTAAAATGAGTAAAAGACGCAGCTCAAACCTGACCTGGGGCCAAGGAGCAGGACGGTGGTCGGAGCGCCGCCTAGGTGAACCTCCTTCATCCTTCAGCTACCTCCAAGCTCCAGGGGACCCCCCCTATTACGAGGATGCACGCTAGGCCGGAGTCAGGGGATTTAGGACTTAGAAAGTGACCAACTTTGAGGAAGGAGGATGGAGGTTTTATTTAAGAACATCGATACGCACCCTTATTGACCAGGAGATTGGTGGAGCTACAAGTAATGTACAAGGGACTAAATGATATTGTGTGGATCTATGATGATCAAAGATCAAATCATCTGAAGGAAGCGAAGGCAGATGAACGACAAATCAACACTGAAAAAGGAGGAAAACATGGGAGTAGACAGTTTTGACGCACCAGGTCCCAGATGGGATAGTTGACCGGAGGTCAACAATTGACGTGACCCCATTGGGCCACGTAGACCTACTATAGGACAAAATAGTAGATTTATTCGAAAATAAAATATTTAAAAATAGTAAATGGTTTCATTAATTTTTTAGTATAAAAAATGTTTATTATTTTATTTCGTATTTTATTATGATTTTTATTTATTTTTTAGGCTTTATTTATTAGTAGTTAATTTTTAATAATGTATTTATAAGTATATTTGCCTATATTTATTCATTTTTATTTTTATTTTGTATATTTTATTTTATTATTTTACTATTTTATTTTATATATTTATAACTTATTTTTGTGAGCAGAAATATACTTTTATTTTATTTTTATGATTTTACTTATACACTTAAATAAATAGATATGTGTATCTTATAGGTGTATTTATATGTATTTTACCTATATTTTATATACATCTTTTTATTTTAATGAGTTTTAATGGGTTTTATTGTGGTTTTGTATTTTTAATAGAGTATATATAAAATTTGCAATATTATGAAAATATAAAAGAATAAAGAATAAAAGAATATGATCCATTTTTATTTATATACATGTATAACATAGGTATTTTGCCTATATATTTATATAGACTTATTTTATTTTAAATTTTCCTTTTGGTTTTATTTTGGTTTTAATATGTATATGTGTTATAAAAATAATTACAAAATTATAAAAATATAAATTTGTGAAAATGATGAGAAATGAATAAATTGAATATTTTAATCGTCTATTATATAATAAGGGTCAAAAACCTAACTTTCACATAGTAACTCCAAAAATATAAAATCACCACCATTAAATAGCCCGTGAAAAGTTATATACAATTAGAGAGTGATTTTAATATGTTTTGAGTTTTTATTTGATAGATATGGGTCTGGGATGTTGGGGTTTGACTTTTTATTTTGTGTATAAAATGAACATTGCGTATTATTTTTGTACAAACTCAATTTATATTTTGATTTACATTATTATCTGCACATTTAGTGTACAAAGTTTATTCATTTGATAAATAAATAATAAAGAATAAAATGGGTGTCAAAAATGCATTAATAAAGAATAAAAGAATTGTGTTTTATTGTATTTTTGGCCCTTATCTCCCCTACTTTATTTCTTGTCAACCAACTCAATTCTTGACTTGGTCTCAAGGTTCAGGGTCATAAAATATTTTCAATATTTTATTCTTTTTTCTTTTCTTCTCTTTATTCTATAATTTTGGCATTAAAAACCTTATTTCATACAGAAATAACAATAAATAATGAATGCTATAATGTACAAATTGATGTTATTTACATGCATTAGCTAGGGTTTTTGAGGCAAAAATGATAAAATAAAAGTGATGAAATGGATATTCATCACATGTGGCTTGTCGATGGGTCTTGACAACCAAACAGTCACCTGATGGTTCTATTGATAGGTTGAAGGCCAGAATTGTTGCTAAAGGTTTCACACAAACCTTTGGTGTTTATTATTTTGAGACCTTCTCGCATGTTGCCATAATGGGGTCTATACGTACCATTCTCTCTGTTGCTTCCAACAAGGCTTGTCCCATTTATCAACTTGATGTGAAGAACGCCTTTCTTTATGGTGATCTTGAGGAGGAGGTCTCCATGATGCAACCACCGGGGTATGTAGTCGAGGGGGAGCATGTATGTAGACTATGCAAGGCCATGTATGGCCTGAAGCAGAGCCCAAGGCATGGTTTGACAGGCTCACTACGGAGATCAACACACTTGATTTTCAGAGGACAACATCTGACTACTCTGTCTTTGTTAGATGACGGTCTACTAGCACGATCATCCTTGTTGTCTATGTTGATGATGTGGTTATCACAGGAGATGATGTAGATGGTATTCAGGAGACCAAGGCCTTCCTCTAGAAGGTCTTTGTCACGAAAGATCTTGGACAACTTCGTTATTTTCTTGGCATCGAAGTAATACGTACTGCGAAGAGGCTCCATCTTACACAGAGAAAGTATTGCCTCGATATTCTGACTGAGGCAGGACTTTTTGGATGCAGACCATCTGGCATCCCTGCAAAAGTGAGAAAATATTCAGCATTTACGGATCCATCTTTTGAGGATGCAACACGATGCGGAAGCTTAGTGGGAAAATTACTCTATCTCACTGTTACTAGGCCAGATATATCATATGATGTGAGAAGAGCCAATAAACATATGGAGAAGCCTCTTTACAGGCACTGGTAGGATATTCTTTTCATCCTTCGATATTTGAAGGAAAATCCCAGATGTGGAATTTTCTATGTGGTGAATGGATACACTAATATCTCCGCCTATACAGATTCTGACTATGCTAGCTCTTCTGAGGACCGCCGATCCACTACAGGATACACCATGTTTGTTGGGGATAACCTTGTCACCTGGTGAAGCAAGAAGTAGACAGTGGTATCCAGATCCAGTGCGAAAGCAGAATACAGGGCAATGGCTCAGGCCACATGTGAGATCACATGGTTTGTTTCCTTCCTAACAGAACTTTGCATGCCAATCGCCACTCATGTACCCTTATACCGCGACAGTAAGTTTGCCACGTACATCGTCGCCAATCCAGTTTTCCATGAGCGGACAAAACGCATTGAAGTTGATTGCCATTTTATTCATGATGCAGTACAAGAAGGACGAATCATCACTCCACACATCTATAATGAACTTCAACTTGCAGACATCCTCACAAAGGCTCTTCCAAGGAAGTGTCTAATGTACATAGTATCCAAGTTGGGCATGATCGACAGATATGCTCCAACTTGAGGGGGGTGCGAGAATTATTATATTACAATTATGTTTGTAATCCTTCTGGTTTCGTAACCCTTAACCCTTCAGGTTCCGAAACCTTTAACCCTTCGGGTTCCATAACCCCTCAGGGGTATTTATGTATTTTTCCTCTTGTACTCTCTAGTGTTTTCTCTCTATATAAGATATCCTAGCCCTATGGAATAGATATCCCATTTGTCTCTCTTTTCCACAACAACATTGAACTAAATCTAGTGGTCTCAAAGAATTAAGTCTAGGGAACCTAAAATGCATCAATTCTAGTTCCTTAAAGGTTCCTATGATTAAGGTTGATTAAGGTCCAACCAAGCTCCAATCTTCGGATTTCATTTGAACTTGTTCAATTATAAATTTCAATCCAAAAAAATGCAAATGCTATGTACAATGCAGAAAATATTTATGTGATGTATTTTTCTGGTTTTGAACTTTTATGGATTTTTGAAAAAGTTTTGCAAATTTTTATGTAGTTTTTGAAAATATTTTACAATTTTTTAGTTATTTTTCAAAAACAAAAGAGTTTCAGCAAATATTTTGGCAAAATAATTTGTAAAGGTTTTTACTAACATCTTGAACATTATATTTTGAAAGAATAATTTAACAAATAATTTTTGCAAACATTTACAAAATTTGAAAATCATTTTGCGAAGATTTTTCAAACAATATGCGTAGATTTTTAAACTATTTTGCAACCATTTTCCAAATCACTTACAAATAGAATTTCAGAATATTTTATTCAAACAAGATTTTTTTACAAACAAAATATTTTTACAAAGGTTGGAAATATTTTACAAAATATTTTCCAAAGATTTTCAAAAGATTTTTCAAAGAGATTTTCTAACCATTTTTCAAAAATTTTTCAAAACATTTTTAACCTGATTTATTTATCAGTATATACAAAGAATTGTGTGTGTGTGTATGTTAATTTTTTTGTTAGTTAGCCATATTATACAAATATACGAGTTACAGCTAAAGTATATACAAGGTATATACGACCCACTATACTTAACTTGAGCTATGTCCTCATAGATCTAAGAGAAAAAGAGAAGACATAACTCGTATTAAGTGTAGAAGAGTCTATACTACAACAACTAAAGAATGATGAAAGAATGAAGAATGATATATCAACTGTCCCCCCTATACTTAGGATCAATTAATTCTAAGTATAGCAGACCGTATTCTACATGCAGGGAGGGTCGAGGGTGGGAATAAACAGATCACAACTCATTTTGTATCCCCTATATTTAGGGTAATATATCCCAAAGTATAGACAGAAATATCAACATGAGAGGAGACAGTTGAGGGGATCAAGAAAAAGAAACCGATAAAAAGAAAAAAATACATTGGGTGATTGTACGCATCACTCCCCCAATACTTAGGGTAAAATAGCCCTAAGTATAGGCAACAAAAGGAATGACGAAACATGACTACGAAAAAACACTCGACTCGTACACCCCCCAATACTTAGGATAAAGTGCATCCTAAGCAAGGCAAACACACATAATGAGGTGGATGAGAAAAATGGTAGATGGAAGAAAGAAAATGAAAGCAGATATACAAGGCGATTGTACAATGATCAAGAGTGTAGAAGGTGTACCATCTTGCGCGATCGTTGAGGATGGACCTCAACAGGTGTAAGTCGATATCGGGGTTATCGCCTGACACATCCCAATCAAGATCGACATGGTAAATATCCTCAACAGTCTCAAAGCGAAAAGGCATGAACATGTCGATGGAAGTAGTATGGTCAAATTTGACCTGTGAAGTCTCTCCTAAGTCTGCCTCCGGCACTAAGGTGCCTAAGGTGTAAATACCATGGATGTTATCAATACATCGCCACACACAAGAAGATGGAAATCCAAGGTCTATGTTATCCGAGTCTTCCTCCCTGAAGAAGAATTCTCGGGTCCCAATGTCATCCATGATAAAGCAAACCTATCTGATATTAGCATATAGGTCATAGTCCGGGGTCGACTGACACGGTTACACTCTCATCAGATGTGGGTCTCTGGTCCAAGGTGAGTGTGGTGATCAAGACAATCTAGTTGTCAGAACAAAAGCGAATCGCTCCACATCCATAATCAATAACGATTCTCGTAGAAGCGAGGAATGGTCGTCTCAAGATGATTGGATACCACTCCACAGGGGTAGAGGTCTCCATGGTAATACAATGAAATCTACAACAAAGCTCATGCCCTAGATATGTATGACGACGTTCTCAAAAATACCCTTTGCCCTATTTATTGATCCATCATCGAATTGACAAATCATCCTGGTTTTCTGGAGAGGCCCAAGATGAAGACATTGTACCAACACGAAGGATATTATATTAATCTATGCATTGCCGTCAAGAAGAGTATGATCACAAGAATAGTAAAAAATGGCACATCTCATGAGGGGTGCACTAGTGTCCTCTTTCCTATAGAGTGGACGGTGGGTGATGGCATAAGTAGTGGCCACGGTGGGAAGGCGTCGCTTAGATCTGCTCTGTCGCTTTCTTTTCTTGGGTGGGGGTACAAATAACTGGTTCATGGTCTTTTGAAGTGGGGTCGAATAATATCATGAATATATGCCACAACTTCGGGGTGAGTCAATATTTTTTTAAGATTTTCTATCTCTTCCATACAAGGGAAGAGATCAGAATTACCATCTACACAAGGATGACTAAGAGCAATATATACAATGTCATCCTTGGGGTGAATATGGGAACTATGGTGGATGTGTGTATGGTCAAAGGATGCGGCATTGACGCCCTCTCCTCGCAAACCAACTTGGTTAGATGTCTCCAGAATCTTTTTATGTTTTCTCTTTTTTTTTTATATTTTGGGTGATTGCATGCTCTCATGGGTGTCCTCTCTTGAATTCATGGCATAGAAAGGTCAAGCATCAGTATGGCTCTTATTTATACTAGTGAGGCCATCTATCATGTACTTCATTTCTCCACCGGGTCATGTACTCAAGAGTGGTATCCATAAGAGGTGACTCCAACAACCCAGTCTCGGGTGGGTAAGGTGGTGGGAAATGTGATGTTGGTGGTGGTGGGTAAAAATCAAAATCGGATGCCTAAAACTATGGATGAGTAGGATATGTATAAATGAAAAGTCAGTAGCAAAGTCCTCTTGATAAAATAGAGGTAGACCGACTAGAGAGTAAGAAGGATTCGTGAAGTCCGGATAAAAATCGCTCAAGTCAATCACCTCCGAAATAGAAGACGAGGATCGAGAGATCACAAAGGTTAAGTCAAGATATGCAATAAAAAGGCGCAAATGCAAAGTATGGATCGAGCATAAATGCAAAGTATGGATCGAGCATGCACACAAACAAACATAAATATAAACAAATAAACCCCTCAATTCACCAGCTCAACATAATGATGATTGTGGAAGTTCAATCATTTTTCTTGTCCAATTTTAGAATTAGGTGAGAAAACAAATTATTTACAAGCTCACAGGTGCAGTCCCCTAGAGTGGTTGTAGTCTAGTCGACGGCACCCACCTACTCGAACACTGGGACCACTTTGTCTAACATCTGAGGCAAGTGCATCCAGTAATAATTGGGCCCAAGTGCCGACCCAAGCGCTTAAGGCACAAGTCCAGAGATGAGGGATCTATTCCTTAATTGTGTGTTCCTCACTCAGTCTGATTTACAACCTGTGTACGAGAATGGGGTTACTCTCCCCAAAATAATGATTTGTCCTTTTGTTTAATTTAGGGCCGAGTAGAGTTAGAAGTCCTAAGCTTATTGATTATCACTATTATGGAATATTTTTGAATGCATGAATCTAACGAGGTTCCAATTCCTTTAGTATCCTATGGTGGTCAAAATCATAGGGAGAGAGTTGGAAAAGCAATGCAAGCGTAAATCAATGATGTATGCTCAAATAGATGGTGCTCACCTTGAGACAGGAATTAAAACCTACTCTATATGCAATGCAAGCTGATGAAAGTGCCCTTGAACAAGAGTAGTTATTAACATGAAGAACAAGAGTTGGCTATCTAGAAAAAAAACCTAGAGTCTGGTCTTGGAGACTCCTTGGTGCCCACCACAATGGGTCATGCAAGCACTGTGTGGATTCTCTCGTGACGCACCATTTCAAATCCAAATAATCAACAATAAAATATGACTAGATCCAAGCGTCAAACTATAGGTACATGCAATTCAACTAGGGCTTTGGACCATAATCTATCGATCAAGAAACCCTAGACTAGGGCTCAATCACACAAATCAAAAAAAATAAAAAAGAAAGGTGAAAAAGTCAAAATGCATGAAACAAAGAAAAAGAAAAGCAGTGAAAACAATAAAAAAATCTGAGGAGGCACCCAGGTGAACATACACCCATGTAAAGGACCTCGTGAAGTGTGGTAGTGTCCAATATCCAAAAATTATTACAATTTAATTTACAAAAATAAAAAGAAAACAACAAAAAATATCTAGAGTGGGACTGCTCTTCTTCTTTTCTCTTTGCCTCTCTCTCTTGCTCCCACCTAGTTGGCTCGGGTGCGTCAACCTCTTAAGAAGTCGTCGTTGTCATCCAGTACCTCACAAGAAAAATCCACAAAAAAAGAAGTGGTCAGAACATTCGAATAAAAAAATAAGATGCAAAAATAATAGAAGAACAATGTACAAAAATGCTACACTCTGTTGCTCCCAGGTAACGACGTCATTTTAAAGAGGGAGATTTTTTATTAGTCTGCTAATCAAATACGATTAGCAATCATTGTGCAACGTAGTGTGCCTCTAATCAACTATCAACCCACAGAGAATTCAAGCGATCAATGTGGGTGAGTTAAACTTTATTATAACTCTACCATAGATGTGTATATGTGTAAGTATGGTAGAGTAGAGTATAGAACACATGGAGCAATACCTAGTAGCACTGATTATTAATTATAAATAAATAGTGAATAATTAATATAGATATTTGTACAATATTCACTCAAAAAATTAAATAATGTTTTTGTAGATTTTTTTTATTAAATAAAAAAACTTTTTTATTTATATATATTTATATGTATTTATGTATATATATATATTATTTTTTATTTTATAATATTTATTTTCTTTTGATATTTTCTAATTTTTAATTTTCTTTTCCTTTTTATTATATAATAAAGGTATATATAACTATGTATATGATAAGGAGTATATAATATAAAATATATAATAAATATACAAGAATTAGAAAATATTCAAAGGGAACAGTCCTTTATTATTTTTTTAAGGGTTAAAGAATATTTAAAGTATTTATAATAATTAGTAATAATAAGATTTACATATCATTATATAGAGATATATAATAGAATATAGAATAATATATTTTTAAATAGAGATATAAATAATCAAAATTTACCAAACAAAATATTTTTATTTTTTAGTATTTTCTAATATTTTTGTGTATTTTCATGGATTTTTGATAATTTTAGGTATTTTTAAGTCCAAAAGATACCAAATTAGGGATTTTAAAATAGGTCGGATTGATTTGAGAATTAAAAATATAAAATAAAGTCAACTTTTCTCAAAACTAATTTTAATACTTAATAATATATAAATAAAAACATGAAATAGAAATTGAGATTTTTGGAGTTTTTGAGAATTTTTTATAATTTTTACAAGGATTTCAAAGCTTTTAAATTTTTAGTTATTTTCCTTTTCTATTTTAGGCAATTTTTGTCTTGAGTATAAAATAAATAATAAACTACTACTAATTTTTTGGAATTTTTAAAGATAATTGTTATATTTTTTGGATTTTTAAGGCTAACACAGAATAACCTTATACTTTTTTATTTTTAGCAAATAGTAAAATTTGTAAAACGTAAAATAAAAATTATAGCTTGGAAGATAATTTCATCAGACACATTATCCTATTGTTCCATAATTTTTGGAGCACGGATATTATTTTTAGAAAATAGGAAACATACTTAAGTAGGTGTATTTTTTGCAATTAAAATAAATTACATGGGCTAATATGCAAATTACCCAATAGTTTTGAAATAATATTCAAAGCGTTTATATTAAACTACAATTCCAAAATCCCACAAGGGTCTAACTACAAAATGCCCAACTCACGTGGGGGACCACGTGAGCTAAGCTGGTAAGGACATTAATGCAATATCACAAAAGCCCAAGGGTTCACTTGCATTTTTTACACAGAATATTAAAATACTTTAAATATTTAAAGGACTAAATGCAAATAAAATAAAAAATAGGGGTAAATGTGAAATTACCCCCTAAAAACGCATGATCAGACGGCTCTGGATCATTCACTTGGACACGTGTCATCTTCTCCTCGGGCGATGATGGTTCAAATTCGACGTCTGAGATTAGATCTTATATGAGATCCAACGGTGGAGGCTCGAGGTGGTCGGACGTCAGTTGCTCAATCTGGGTGGTGGTTCTTGATCGAACGATGCATGGGGGTCCAGGAAGAACAGGGGTTGAACTCGCCACTAGCGAGTTTGGATTCGATGAAGCTCGCACCAAGAGCACCGTCGAGGGGCTCTTCTCCCTCCTGTCGCTGTTGCACACCTCCCATAGGCTTCAAATAGGTCCATGGGCCACTTATAGGCCCCTGGAGCTCGAGGTTCCTATAGAAGACCTGGGAGGGTGCTCTTGGTCGGATTAGCCCGCAGATGGGCTCTTCTAGTTATTGTACCTGCAAGAAAACATCAACGAAGCAAATGCTAAGCAGGCTAGGCTATTATTAACGTCAGTCGAGTCGAAAGTGAAGGTGGCGACGAGGTCTTAGTAAGGCAATGGAGATGACCTCGATCTCCAGATCGATGGGAGATCTGGGAGGCAGATGATGGGAGATAGATGGAGAAGTGGTGTAAAGTAATGGAAGGGTCGGTGGAGGTCAAAACAGGATGTGACATCGAAGAGCAGAGGCCAGAGCTCAAGATCTCCAAACGAACCTAAACCTTAGAGATTAGACTAATGCTACTTATTAGATCCTAAAATAAATGCACAAAATGAAACCTGGGATTAAAAACTACCTAAGAAGTAGAGAAAATTACCTTGACTTGGCTAGAGCCAAGGAGATGGACAGCCAGGAGCGCAGCTCCGGTGATGGGTCAAGAACGCCTCCCGCACTACTCCTCCTCGCTGCGGAGCACGGTGAGCAACTCCTATCATGAGCAGCTACACCACAGGGCACTCCGAGGGGCTAAGAACGGTATGGAAGAGGAACCAACCCCCAAAAGAGGGAGACGGGTGGAAAATATAAGATGGTGAACGGGTGGTCTTCGACAAGGATTTGCGGGTGTATCGAGGATGCTCAACCCGAGGAGAAGTGACCGCAAGGATCAAGGATGAACAAGGAAGATATCTCATGAAGTGATTGATCACCTCGAGCAATGTATCATGTAGGGAAAAATCAAGAAAAGAGGGGTGCGACTATATCTGATACGGATAGGTGATAAATCCTAGATTTATCTATATAAAATACTTCTATTATATCTCTTGCTTAAGTAATTCAACAAGATTCATTGACTATTAACTTTATTTATTAATTGGTGTGTTGTAAAAAATTAAATCTTATTGTACACTAATAATGCTATTATTTTCATGTATTTCTTTACTATCAAAAATCAAATAAAAATAATGATAAAATTGTACATAATTATTATAGCATAAAATATAATTAAAAATAAAAAATGATAAGAAAAGAAAAGAAAAGAAAAATGTTGTCGTTATTTTAATTAATTGCTCAATATTTATCTATGTATAGAAGACTTAATTTTTCATTGAATTCTATATGAAAGTTGTAGATATCATCGAGATCTACAACTTTGATGTCCATCATTTTTTTAGTTCGTCTCCTAACTATTTTTTTCTATTTTACGTGATTTTCACTTTTTTGGAATTTTGTGATTGGGCCACGTTTCCCAATCAAGTTCCTCCACGTCCTAGTTCATTATTTCTCTCCACCTTTATTCCTGGTCATCGATCGCTTCTTTTTATCTGAGTCATTAGCTTGTGCAGCAATCTTGTCCACTTAATATTGTTTGATCAAGTTCATCAGGTCCGATCCTCTTGTGCCCCTTCTGCTAGACTTCATCTTCAACCTCCAGACCCCATACTTCCCAAGCATCGCGTCCCTTCATTTTTCCCAAATTACCACCTTTTTCCCAACTTCTCCGACCAACTTCGTAGCCAACCTCTATTGCCAATCCCTTCATCTAACTTCCCTAACTCATGCCAACCACTCAATTCCCCTCATATCCATCTCTCTTGCCATTTACAAGTGGTTGAAACCACCTCCGTTCATTGCCAATTCCAAACCTCCACCTCAACAAAACCCATTTCTCCACCTCTATTAACCACATTTTCCCTTGTGTGAGACACCCCTGAGCCTCGAGCCTCCTTCTGTGACAAATATTGAGAGAGTACGAGTGCATTGATGGAGAGAATACTCCAACGAGATCCGCATTATACCCAAACGTGATGCAGCCTCCATGAGGTATGCTCGAGCTTCCTCCATCGGCCTTTGAGGTCAAGCGAAGATCATAGCATTGTTTGCTCCAATTTCCAAGCCTGACTCTTCAATTCCATCATCTTCGTTCTTCATTTCCAAATAAGTTGCTCAATACTTATTTTCTCTCATTGTTTGATATTTTTGTTGTTCATGAATTTTCATCGTTATTATTGTTTAAACTGATCTCAAACATCACCGTATATACATCATTCACACGTATACATGTAGTGATCTTTTCCGCTTCTCCATATATTTTTTACGCTAATCCCTTCCTGGTCCTGCAAATACTAGGATCCCATTAGGGCTTATTTCCTTGACTTGCCAGGAGTCCTCCCTTTCATATCATTACCATCCAAATAGATTTGTGTGTTTGTAGGCTTCTTGTCTAACCCTTGCAGGTCTTCATTGGTCAATTTTTCATTATAGCTCACTTCCAAGTCTTTGTCTCCAACGAAGCATTATCGAGCACTTCGTCAGCCCTCTTTGCAGCTTCCTAGGTCCCCTTCTTCTTCGTGGAACTTTTGTGAAGGTTCCGCTACCTTCAGATAGATCGAGAATGACTGGAGGAGCTTTATCGACTTCGCCGGAGCACAGCCTGTAGTGCCATTGTGCACTGAGGAGCTTCTTCGATAAGAGGAGCAGTAGCCATCAGATCGCCTCATTTTGGTCATGATCCGAAGGACTAGGAGACACTATGTAGCCCACTAGGCCACCACTTCATACCCTCAGGTTCGTGTGTCGGAACTGACTATGAGACATCTCTAAGCGACATGTTACGTTCGAGCCTTCCACTGAGCCATTTCCCTTCACGTGTCTCGTGCACATGATTCGGGTGCTTTTGTAGAAACACCCCAATTGCTTATCATAGTTGCACTTTAGTCCAGAATCTCACGCACCCCCAGTACGTGTGTGCTGATAAATTACGGCACATCCTAGCTAGTTATTTATTATTGTAGATAAGCCCTCAAGAGAATGATTTATTTATATATTTTACCCTAGTGGCTATGTGTAAGTAGGTTTTAGTCCATTTTGGACTTATTTGTGGTAACAGTTTGTATTTTCTTTTTTACTTATGCCCTTGGCTTGTTTTATCAGTAACTCGTGAACCGTAACTCTATTGTCAATGATATTGGTGTCTTGCAAAATTCATTTCATTTTCTTTAAATTCATGTAATAAAATCACTAATTTTATCTGTCATTCACTTATCTAATTTTAGAGCATAAATTTAGTCTTTTTGATCTTATTAATTGGATTAAAATGAATTATTCCTAGATTCATTTAGACATGTTTTGACACTTAATTATCATTAATCTATTCGAGAATAATCACAAGTGTTTTATGACATAATTAGGAGCATTTCTTTGTGTTGTATAACTTTTTTTGTTCTTTGCATAATATTTTGTCATATTAAATAGATGCATAAAATGTTTTGAAAATTGCATTTGACTGAGATTGTATGTGTATTGTCCTTAACCTATAACCTTTAATTCAAAAAGATAATTAATTGACATTTAAATTTAATTAAATAACTGATAGTGTTCTTATATTCGACCATGGACTTGCCCAGGATATAAATTAACACAGAGTCCTCTTCGCGGAGATACTTGACTCAGTTTTGTATGAATGTGAATCGGTCATACTATAATGACTAATAGTTACTATTGTCGATTTGCACTTCACTAGATGGCATCATTGTTGGGGACTCAACACATTATCTGATTTTATTTAGTGTTGATTCTTTATCGTTGTGATTTTTAGTATTCTTAGGTAAGGTGCTTGTTGTATTGTTTTGTTATTGTATTTTTTGTGATTCTTGGCTACTTTAACTTGCTAAATTATTCTCAGAATATTGTGTGACACTTTGATTATTTTTATGGTCAGGATCGCGAATCCGATGATGTTCGAAGGACCGCAAAGGCGAGGATCTTGGAACTTCAGCCGGAGAGACCGTAAAGCAATTGTCCTCGGAAGACTTTTTAGCTAGATTAAGTAGCAGTGTGTTGTACTATATTTGTTTAGTATTTGTAATTTATCTATTTATTAATTTTTAGTTAATTGTTCATTTATAGCGGTTCTCGATTGAGATCACATGTAGAAAAGACCCTTATACATTTTATTTAGTGTGGTTGTGTTGAGAGTGATTCTCAATTTAAGTGGCGATTTAGGTTCAACCACGACACCAAATAGTTAGATCTTAGGTCATGTATTGTTTGACCTCTATTGTAACTTAGGACACACAACTTGATCTCATAAGATTCACAATTGCTAAAATCTTAGGAGATTCATGAGATGCACATAAACATCGTTCTATATAGCCAAAGTATATTGGATTTCATCACTAATTAAATTATTGTTTAGGTGCAAATTTTCTCGATTTGCATCATATAGTGTGACATTTACAAATTCAATTTTGCATCCACATGGAGAGTGATGGGGGAATCACTGTAAGTATTCCTAACGACTGCATGCATCATTGAATTACGATTGGGACTGAATTGATGCAAATTGACCTTAAAAATTGGAATAAAAGAAACCTTGTATTACAGGCAGTAAAACCCTCATTATTTGCAGGTACTTACCCCCGGACATAGTGGGTGAGGATGGATACCTAAGGTTAGAGCCCAAATCCCTGGACTTCCACCCTAAGTCTCCATATCTGACTCTCGCGGATTTGGGATCTGCAAGTGGTTGCCATCAACCTTAGAAATACATTTTTGTATCATGTGCTTATAGGTTTCTTTCAGGGTGTAATATTGAACCTGGCAGCCTAGGCAAATCACTCCATTGGTTGAGGGCCTATTAAGACTTCGACTGGGAGTAGTAGGAGACTCCCTGTGAGCTTGTATAAGATTGTTTGAATCACTAACTTAAAATTTCCAAGATAATAAATAAGCCGAAATCTTATGACTTTCACATGTTGAGTTGGTGAATCTATTCAATTGGGTTTGTTTGCATTGTATTGTGTGAGTTGATTCCGCAGATTTACGTGCACGGTAGTTACTAGGTTTCCTTATTGAATCGATCATGCTCATTTTCATACTCTTTTGAATACGAAGATGGATAATTGGCCGGAATTTTGTTTGGACTTTGTGAACCTTTCATTGAACCATCCAAATATCACATCTTCTAAGGTCCAATCCCCTTCATCTCATGGACCTTCCCGGATTCAAGATAACCCTTGTTTTGATCTAGTGTATCATGATTTATTCTTACGGGGTAGTTACATCTCAACCAACCCCTTTATTTCTTCTCTTCTCATTGAGGAAGACCATTGCCTTGGTGAGATCGATTCGATTTCCATGTCTTCATCAAGATCTCACTCCAATCCTTTTGTTGATGAAGGTGTAGAAGATTCTTCCACTATGCCTCCTAAGAGACATAATGGAGAAGAGGAAAAGCGAGAGGATCCAATGCATGTGGTACTGGCTAGGCTAGCGGAATCTGAGCAGAATGCATCACTTATGAGAGCACAACTTGTCTAGTTGTAGTTGGGTGTTGATGCACCAATGGATGCGACATACAACCCTAGGTAATACCAAATGACCAATTGGTTGAGTCCAGTCGAACCCTAAGTAGAATACGAGTTGAAGCCACAGTTCTTGCATTTGTTGTCTCATTTTCATGGGAATGTACACGATGAGACATATGCATTCCTTAGGGACTTTGACTTGGTCTGCACTAACCTTTGGCATCTTAGGGTTAGCCAATAATACATTAGGCTCAAAGCCCTTCCTTTTGCTTTGAAGGATAAGGTTGACTATTGGATGAAGAACCTGGGGGTAGTTATAACTAATTTTGTGCATTTCAAGTACCTCTTTTTGAAGAAGTTCTACCCTTTGAGTAGAACTAACTTGATTTGCTCACGCATTACGAGTTTCTCCCAACTTCCCAATGAAGCTTTCTGTGATACATGGGGGCGATTCAAAGATCTCTTGCAGAAGTGTCCTTGTCATAGCTTAGAACATACCATCCTGGTTCAATCAGTATATTATGGTCTACACCACAAGGTGCAGGGTTTGGTTAGTGTTGCTTATGGAGGCAGTTATACTTCAAAAGGTGCGGACATTGTCTGGAAGGTGTTCGAGCGGATGGATGAGATAAGCAGAGCACAAACCACGAGTAGAGCTCATTTAGAGACTTCCCTTCTATTCTTACCAAAGGGGGGAGCGAAGGCTACATTTTATCCTTTTGACATGGGAATTGTAGTAAACAAATTCAAAGTAGTTGAGAGGATTGATAGGTGGATGGATGAGTTTGACAGCAACTTATCCAAACTACCTAAGCAGATGGCTGAGCTTTCTGAGAAGGTATCTAAGATTAGGATATCTGCCATGACTGCATATGCTACTCTAGTGTACCTTGTTCGCCATATTTAGGAACAGCAGATGTCAGTGCCACCCTGACAGTGGGTAGAGGATCAACCTCTTACCCATTCTTATCAGCAGCAACCACCTTCTATAGAGACAGTCACTGAGGAGCCTTCCTAGGTGTGGGAGGTAAATGGTGTGTGGTACACCTATGACCTTGTTAGGCAGGGGAGTTTCGGGGATCGTTTCTCTAATCAACGTGCCAAGACCTTCTACAACACATCATTTACTCCTACACCTCTTCCAGCACCACATAGCTCTGGACTCCATCCTTCCTAGACACCAAGGCAGCAACAATAATAGTACATCCATCAACAAACGTACTAGTCTGGCCAACAGGGCCCCGATGTTCAGCACACTACCCAGCAGTAGCACTACCATGGTCATCAGGGTCAGTCTTCACGTTCTTCTTACCCTTCCTCACAATAGCAGCACTCATCTTCAGGTCCCACGTATTTTCAGAGGCAGATTCTTGAGGAGGAGTGTTCCTACAAGAATGAAGTATAGGATTTGAGGGATGACCTCAACTGTCTATCATGTTTACATGAAGAGCACACTGTCCCTGCTACATCCATTCCCACCCAGGTTCAGGATAATCTCATCAGCCTAAATAAGACTCAATAACAACAACAACATTCTTTTGATCATGTATACTACTCAAATTCACATAAATCTGAGCATGAGATCATTTTGTTTGGTTATGTCAATCATATGTCTCTTAGGAGTGGGCAGACCATGGCCTTACCTGATCGGGTGACGGACATGAAAAGGATCGATTCTAGAGCTCACCATGAGGAGACTTCAGAAGATGACGAGGCTAGGAATCTTCAGCAACATCTTCATCATGAGGTAGAGACGTCTAAGAGAAGAGAAAGGAATATTTGGAGTAGAGATCATCACGTCAGCACGAGGAAGATTCATATTCTACGGAGGGCCTTGCACCTTCGGTTAAGGAGAATATGCGCATTCAGCAGGAATTCCCCGATCTTTAGTAGATGATTCAGTTTTAAAATCCAAATTTGATGTAAAAGATTCAGTTGTGAAGAACTCAGTTTCGCATAATAAAAAGCATATTTCTTTTTATGATTCTGATTTTTTGCATCCTTCATCTACGTGTGCTATCCCTTTCCCTCATGCTCTTACGATAGGAAAGCACATCGTGAAAAAGATTCAGAAAGATGATTCTAAAATGGCACGATTTCGTAAAGGTAATATCATGGTTAAGGTTCCATTTGATGAGTATGTGGCTAGAAATCTTGCATTCCAGAAATATTTGAAGGTGAGATGCACACCTACCAGAGTGAGCATGAAGAAACTCAATAGTTATGTAAAGACTCATATTTTATTGGTAGCCACTACTTTTTGTCTCAAGAATCAACAGTTACCTAGAAATAAGAGAGACTTGGTGCATATTATGTGGTGAGTCTTATCAATGACATTGTGTTTTCACGCACTCTCCTTAATGGTACTTCGATCAATCTTTTACATTATGCCTTGTATGAGAAATAGAAGTTGGGCCCCCTTCGCAAATCACGAGCCCTACTACAGTTCACAGACAAATCGATGAAGAAGGTTAAGGGTGAGATAAAGAACATTATCATCTCTATTGAGGGACAAGACTACAAAGTGGACTTCACTTTCCTTGACATGGATATCCCCAATCACTGGAGAGAATAACATATCATCATCCTCTCCATAGGACCTCTGGTACTTATTTTGATTATCAGATCAGGATGATGAAGGTCCACTCTCATGGTGGAGAGGTGGAGCTACAGATGAAGCAGACGAAATGGCAGCAACCTGATTCAGAATCAAGCACAAATTTCTCTTCATCCTCTGAGGTAGATTGCAAATATGTTAGCACAGTTGGGGTATGGAAACATAACTCAATAAGACTTAGCGAGACCATCTCATCTAGAGAGGATAATGTACAACATGCAATTTATGAGGTTGTGCTTGGTTTCTTGAGAGACAGATCATCTATCTATTCCTTTGATGACTCAGAGGTTCCTTCAAATCTATCAATTCCTATCCTTATGGAACAATCAAAGGAATTAGATTAAGAGTCGGACGCGACTTTAGCCAAATTATCGTATTTCTTTGGCAATCCAACTTCTTGTTATGTTCAGTTGGTGGATAGCACTACAAAGACAACATTACCACCATGCAGTACAAAACCAGATTCAGCTTCAAACATTACCAGAACCGAAGTCATTACCTCCTATACTGAAGTATTCTATTCTTGTGGGACCTAAGAATAGATTTTCTGTCATCATTAGTTCTAGTTTAACTGTAGAGCATGAGTCTAGGTTGCTTGAACTGTTAGAGAAAACCGCAAGGCAATTGGTTGGATGGTATCAGATCTCATGCATATAAACCTTGCACTTTATTTGCATCACAATTTTGTTAAGGATTATGTTAGACCTTCCCGTGAGTTCCAGAGGAGACTTAATCCAAATCTTCATGAAGTGGTTAAGAAAGAAATTGAGAAGTGGTGTGGAGTGGGATTTATCTACCCAATCTTTGACTCCAAGTGGTTAGCTGATATTGCGGGCCCGACATGCGGTTAATGGTGTTGTCGGTGTAGAAAACCGCAAAGAGGGATCCACGTTGATCAAACAAAAATCAACGAAAATAGGAGAGAGTGAAATAAACAGGCTTCTCTCTCCTATTTTCGTCTACACTAATTATTTTAACAGGTAAGCGTGCCTGGGTCAAACTCAAGGAGGCGGAATATTAAAACCTCAGCTTTTGATACAAGAAAGAAATCTCAGAAATATCCTCTTTATTATTGATTTTACAAAGAAAGAATTAAAAATCAGCTCAAAACTAACTCATGATTATGAAAAATAAAAGCAGCACAACAAAGCGATGAAAAATTATGGAAAATGCAAGAAAAGTATCTTGAGTAGTTATAAGGCTATCCTAAAAAATTGCGGTAAAATATGACAAAAACGAGGTCCAAAACAACCCTTACAAGCCAGGGGTATATCTGTAAAAGAAAGTTTAATATTTTGTTACAAAACAGTCCCTGCGAAGGGCTAAATTATAAAGAAAACAAAAGTTAGTACATTTAGGTCCCTGCGCAGAGACCTAAATGTAATTTCTGGAAACTATGGAGCGCTGCTAAAAATCTAGAACTTCGGCAGGCTTATGTTGCAATTTTTCCACCGTTTCATAACCAGCAGCTGAGATTAGAAATGGCGGCTTGATCTGGACCGTTCGTGGGGAGACATGTGTCGCTAGACTGTAGCGTCTGGAATTCTCGGTTGTTCTTCCCCAATTCTGTTACGTCGCAACAGTGCTTCCTTCTCCGATTTGTTCCCGACGATCTTCGCCGATCTTTGGCCTCCGGTAGGGCCAGAGGGGTGACTCCTTCACCCCTCGAGCTCACCTGTGGTGGACCTCCTCCTTAGGTGGTCGTAGGCGATGGGGATTAGTCGAAGAAGATGGCGGTCAGGCTATCATGGAGGTTAATGCAGCAACCTCTTGATTGGGAATCTCTTTGATCTTGGAAGCTCCAGATGAGATGGTTATGCTCCAGATGAAAGATTAACCTGCAAACGAAATGATTTCTTGCTCGATTCGCAAGGAATCGGCCAACAAGTTATGGATTTGCAAGTTATAAATGGTTTCCAGAAAATAAGAGAAGTGAAAATGGAAGAGATATGAGGCGATTTTGAGTGAATTCGAAATGATTTTGAGGTGCGATTTAGGAGTGTGTCTAAGATGGAGATTAAAGGTTCCTAATTAAGCGATTAAAATGTCTAATCATGGCATGAGAATCAAGAAAGAAAATGTGAAAATGATGAAGGAAATACATGTGAATAGAGGGTATATAACTCTCTGATCGTCGCTCGACGGGGCAGCTTCCCGGATCTCCACGTGGCACGGTGGCTGCGATGCAAGGCGGCGGAGCCTTGAACTGCTCCACCAGTCGACCTTCTTCCACGCTTGGGCTTCAGATGGAGCTGTCACCTCCAAATCATAGCGGAGCAAGGCTAGGAAATGGGGTGGACGACCAGGCTATTATGGAATTGATTAGTTAGGAGTGAGTTAGTTTGGAAATGGTGACTTGGAGGTGATTTTATAGGCGAACGATGGAGGTTGGGTAGAAGATCAAGGGCTGGCGTGTAATTAGGTCGTTAGGGGAAGAGATCTGAGGGTGGAGATCGGATGACGAAGTTAGGAGTTACCTTGGAGAAGAAGGTGAAGTTAGGTGGTTGGAACAACTTCTGGCCAGCCTTCTTGAAGAAGAAGGTCCCAGGTGTTGACACGTGTCAACACTGGTTGGCCAGATTCAAGAAATATCTTATTAATTAAAGAATGAATAGTAAATAACTTTATTTTAATTAGGTATAAAAATGAAAAAGGTGGGTAATTAAATTATCTAAATTATGGTATAATTATTTTTTATAAATAATAAATATTGTACGAAATATAAATATTATAGTAATAAATAGGTATAAATAATACTTAATAAATACATTTTGGATTTTTAAATTAATAAATAAATAATTACATATTAGTTTAAAATTTTTTTAATTTTAGAATAAAAAATAAAGTTTTGTGAATTTTTATGGATTTTAATACATTAGTTTAGATATATTAATAATAAGGGTATAAGTTATGTAGTTCAATTTCATTTATAAATTAGGCATTTGGATTTTATTAGAATAATAAATAAGCTCCAAAAATTATGAAATAAATCATGGTTAAATTACAAGATCATGAAAATAATTAAAAATTATAAATATAATAAAATCATAAAAAATATGTTCTAAATAAAATAAATAGCCCAGGAACCCCATTGTCATTAGGTCCCAAAACCGACTTTTTGCAAACGGACTTTGATTTTAGTGAAATCACCTCCATTAATTAGAGAATATTATTTTATTAACTTTAAAGGTAAGTAGAATGAAATTGGAGTTCGTATGAGAAAGTTTGATGTTCGGAAGTTGAACATTTTTCAATTTGAAAGTTGGATTTCTTGGCATATATACAAGATAATACTTTTAACTCATTTTTTTATTTTTATATAAATTTTTAGAAATAATTAGGAAAAGAGTTTGGTGAAAAATAAGCACATATGGATTAGTAAAAATTATTGAAGATTTGATATTTATTTGATAAATAGTGAAGAATGTGTGGAGTGTGTATTTCATTATTTTTATGATTTTCTTTCCTTATCTCCCCCTACTTGTTTGTTTGTCGACCAACCCATGCTGACTTGGTCTCGGGAGGTGAGGTTATATAAATATATCTTGCAGTTATATTTATATTTTATAAGTCATATTGTACCTATATACATATTTACAAGCTGCCTTCTTTTCTTTTCTTTATTTTTATTCTTTTATTTATTTACATGTTTTTTGATGCATAAAAGTGCATTTTTATTCATGAATTAGTTTTTGATAAAAGATGGGAATTAGTGGATATTTACATGTATTTGTTAAGGTTTTTAAGACAAAATGCGACAGAAATGTTAATGAATCATGCATTCATCAACCCCCTATACTTAAACTTTTCTAGTCCCATAGCAAACACTTATTTGAAATGTAAGTGAAAAAGAAAGAAAGTTAGAATGAATTTATTTTCCTAAACCAATTCATGAGAACAGATAAAGGACAGAGCTCGATCAGGTCTGAAACAAGCATTTTATCGGAGCCTTAACTAGGATTAGTATTTTATCCTCAACAGTCCTCAAGTTCCACAAATACTTATTTAAGTTCACCTCATCAGCTAGTTCAGAGTCACTTATTCATATCGCTAACTCTATCAACCTTGAAGTTAATTTGTACAGTGTGTAAATCGTTTTAGCTCTTCCTGCTTAAAGAAGCGAAGAAACTATCCATCCTAGCTATACACTTCGATTGGTTCCTCATCTAGCTACTCTTTCCTCGGAGAGGGAGGTATTCCCTTCTGAGGTCAGTCTTTGCTATGTCCACCATTGAATATAGAGAGAAAGTAGAAGAATTAGAAAAGAACGGGAGTACGACCAGTGTAGACGCATCTTCTTGTGAAGCCCAGCCGGTGTATCTAAGTCTCCACTAAGATGTGCAGGCATTTTTGGTGGAAGCTTGGACCATTGTGATCATATTTGTATTTGGTGACTTCTCCTTTGAATTGGCTTTGTAATTTGCTTGCACTGCATTCAGCTCTTTGTGCCTCGACGGATATATCATCTTTTATTTTGTCCCTTTTTTGAGGTCTTGGAAAAATTGTGTCAGCAGATCCTTCCCTCGTCTGAAGCGACTATCACAACCTCAATCTCTCATGTCTTTAGACGTCAATTCTACAAAGACAAGGATAGAAACGCACTACCGAGATGGATTGCTCTTCGCAGCCCCATGCAAGTCGAGCTAAGTGCATGTGTCCAAGATTGGTTCACTGATGCAGAGTTGTACGGATGACACCAAGTGTTCTACTTAAGCACATATGAGTTGATTTCCCAAATATGGTCTTATGGAACCCTAAGATTTAAGTCAAAGATCTGAAGAGTCTAAATTCCAGATCCTAACTAGGCTCCTTACAATAAAAGTTAAAGGTCATAATCAAGCTCCATCCTTCAGACTATTCCCAATCTTTAGTTCCAAAATCAAACTTATTCTGAAAAATGCTAATGCAAATGCAACATGTTTTGTGAAGTATATTTTCTGAATTTTACTCATTTTTATGGATTTTAAGGCTTTTGTAATTTTTATGAATTTTAGGACTTTGTATTTTTTATGGATTTTTTAATTTTTATAAACAAGCATGTGTACAAGAATTTTACAAGATATATTTTATTTGGATTAAATAACTAATGTATTTTACCAATTTTATATACAGGGAATTTTACAAGGATTACATGATTTTTACACCTGTTTTAATAGATAGGATTTTAAATAATTATTATTCATATTTTAAATAAATATTTTAAATTAAGTATTTTAAATACAGATTTAGACATATTTTATTTATTTACAAGGATTTTATAAATAATAGATAAATAAATAGATGGATTTTAAATTAACCCTCGCCAACTTTTTATGGATTTTATAGATATAGAAAATACATAAAAGTACGAGTTATGGACACAAGTATATATACAATATATATACACCCCCTATACTTAGTTTGTGCTATGTCCTCATAGCGTCAAAAGAGAAAAAAGGAGGACATAACTCGTGCTAAGTAAAAGTGGGTGAAAAAGAATGAAAGAATCAAAGTCAGCAGACCCCTTATACTTACGATCAGGTCATCGTAAGTATAGTGGAAGACAAAAAATGAGGTAACTGAGGGAAAAGAATATATAACAAAGAAATAAGAGAAATAGAGAAAACAAGATCAACAAAATCACTCAGTCCCCCCTATACTTAGGATAAGGCATCCTAAGCATAGAAAAGAATGTGGCAAAAAATTGGGGACCAGTGATTCGTGGAAAGGAAAGGATATACAAGAGAACAAGAACAAAATTGAAAACACTAATCAACGGGCAATCAGCCCCCCCCTATACTTAGGATCTGGTATCCTGAACATAAAAGATGAGAAAAAAAATGGGGACGATTGTGGTCTACGAAGAACGTGCAGGTGGCGGTGTACTCCAAAAATTGAATGGCTCAAAAGTCTCTGCACAAGATGAGATGAAGTAGAAGAGTAGTCATGAGTCATGTACAAAGTAGATCACTTCAACACGGGCCAGATGATCAGTATTCTCCACGAAGTGTTTTAGCATCTGCCCATTCACCAAGAATGGTTCTGCACCAGGGGACAGATCTGATATAGCTATGCTTCCATTGTTGTGCACCATTCTGACTATGTAAGGTCCTTCCCACTTGCTCTTTAATTTATCAAGAAAAATTCTCAATCGTGCATTGAACAACAATACTTTCTGCCCAGGAACAAAGATCTTGTGCCGAATATGTTTATCATGCCATCTCTTCACTTTGTCCTTATAAATGAGGGTGTTCTCGTATGCCTGATTTCGAATCTTTAATAGCTCATTCAGATCCATATTCCTCTTGGCTCCTGCTTTCTGCATATCAAGTGAAATCTCTTTGATAGCTCATTCGGATTTGTGCATGATCTCTACGGGCAAATGGCATGGCTTCCCATAACTAGTCTGAAGGTGAAGTACCTAAGGGAGTCTTATATGCAGTATGATATGCCCAAAGAACCTGATCTAGAAGCTGTGACCAGTTCTTTCTATCCGGTCGTACTATTTTCTGAAGAATGGATTTCACGTCCCTATTTAGAACTTCAGCCATGTCGTTCATCTGTGGGTGATAAGGAGAAGCTACTATGTGATCAATGCCATAGTTCTTCACTAGCTTTTTTACCTCCTTTTTAATGAAATGTCTACCCCCATCTGAAATAAGAACATGTGGAATACCGAACCGTGAAGTAATATGTTCCCTCAGGAACTTGCATACTGTCCTACTGTCTGTGGTTCGTGCGGGTATAGCCTTCACCCATCTACTAACAAAATACACAGCGAGAAGAATGTACTCAAAGCCACTGCTGGAAGGAAATGGTCCCATAAAATCTATGCCCCATGCGTCAAAGAACTCGCAAATAATAATAGGTCGCATAGGCATCACATCTCTAGCACTGACCGTTCCTACTTCTCTCTGACAATCCGGGCAACTCATCACGAATGTGCAAGCATCTCTAATAAGAGTCAGCCACCAAAATCCACTTTGAAGTACCTTCCGCACTGTCCTCTTCCATGAATGATGTCCCCATGCCTCTAATGAATGACACAGAGTGAGGACACTATTGTATTCCTCTTGAGGAATACATCGCATGTAAACACAATCCGGTCCCTCACAAAAAACAACTGGATCCTCCCAATGGTAGTATCGTGCCTCAAAAACTAGTCTATCGACTTGGTCCTTGGGCCAACCCTGTGGACTCTTTTGTGTAACCAGAAAGTTCACTATATCTGCATACCATGGAAGCTCTATATCTGCAAAGATACTCTTGTCTAGAAATATCTCTGCAATCTCTAGCATGTACTCATCTGAAGTTTGCTCTATCTGTAATCGGGAGAGGTGATCAGATATTACGTTCTTTACCCCAGGTTTACCCCTAATGTTCAAACCAAACTCCTGAAGTAAGAGAATCCATCTAAGAAGGCATGCCTTGGCATCCTTCTTTTCCATCAAAATTCTGATAGCTAAATGATCTGTGTAAACTGTAATATTTGACAAAGAAGATGTGAATTGAATTTGTCCAATGCAAATACCACTGCCAACATCTCTTTATCTGTTACTGTGTAATTGCATTGGGCATCATCTAAAGTTCGGTTGGCATAGTGGATAGCAACGGGAAGTCCATTCCTCCTCTGTCCTAATACAACCCAACTGTAAAATCCGAAGCATTCGTCATGATCTCAAATGAAAGGGACCAATCAGGTGGCTGTAGGAGAGGAGCACTGATAATCATATCTTTCAATGTGAGGAAGGCATGAAGACATTTGTCATCTAACAGAAACTCGATGTCTTTGCCTAATAGTTTAGTTAATGGTCGGGCAATCTTGGAAAAATCATGAATGGATCTTCTGTAAAAGCTAACATGCTTAAGAAAAGATCACAACTGCTTGATGTTTGATGGTGGTTCGAGACGCTTGATGGCATCCACCTTAGCAGGGTCAACCTCCATGCCTCGCCTAGAGATGACATGCCCCAACATGATCTCGCTGTAACCATAAAATGCTCTTTTCCCATGACAAAACGAGATCTACCTCACAACATTTCTAAAGAACCTGATCTAGGTGCGCTAAACAATCGTCAAAGGACTCACCATACACTGAGAAATCATCCATAAAGACCTCTAGAAAATCATCAACCATGTCTAAAAAAATGGCAAGCATACAGCTCTGGAAAGTAGCAGGGGCAATGCACAATCCAAAGGGCATCTGTCTAAAAGCATACGTGCCAAAAGGACATGTGAAGGTAGTCTTCTCTTGGTCTTCGGGAGCAATAGTGACCTAGTTGTATCCAGAGTAACCGTCAAGGAAACAGAAGTACTCCTTCCCTGCCAACCTTTCTATGACCTGGTCTATAAAAGGCAAATGGAAATGGTCCTTCTTCATCGCAGCGTTCAACTTCCTGTAATCAATGCACATCCACCACGACGTGGTTACTCTCTTTGGAATATCGTCTCCACTCTCATTCTTAACCATTTGAATTCCCGATTTCTTCAGGACAACATGGAATGGGCTAACCCATTCAGAGTTGGAGATGGGATAAATAAACCATGCATCCACCATTTCATAATCTCTTTCTTGACAACATCTCGTAAAACCAGATTCAACCTGCGTTGAAGTTCTCTAGAAGGTCTACTGTCATGATCGAGATATATATGATGAGAACACAAAGCAGGATTTAACCCACGGAGATCGGATACAGTCCACCCAATAGCCTTGCGGTTTCTTTCAAGAATTTCCATCAGACAAGATTCTTGCTCTTCGGTCAAAGATGAGCTGATAATGACCAAAAACTGTTGATGTGGACCCACAAGGAAAGCGTATTTCATGTTCGGTGGCAATGTCTTCAGCTCTGGTAAGCTAGAATCTGGCTTTGTTGTAACCTCATTTGTATATGTAATGGAATCTGTGTTGGTAGTAGATGTATGCATCAATATGGTTATCCACCATCTCAATATGCTCCAGAGTCAAACTATAGAAGATGTTTAAAATATCATCTGACTTTCTACTATGCTCATCCTCATAATGACTAGAAAAAAATAACTCATCTAAATGAAATTCAGTCTCTAAATCATCTGAGATGGAGGAATCGTGTAAACTTTCTGAATCTGAAATGTCTGCAATGAACATTAGGTATATGTTCCATCTGCTCATCATCATCCATGCTAAAATATAATGTACCATCAGAAGAATTGTCAACTGTAGTCTCAGACCCAGCCTCTGCTAAGAAATCATGGGTCTCTACTCGATACTTCTCAAGGTCATCAAGGAGAACCTCATCTATGTAATCACAGGTGGCTAAAGAACTCAAGATATCTGAACTGGTTGTACATGCGGCACTATATGTGCTTAACTCTCTCGCCATATTTATATGTACCTTCTTGCTCTCAGCATTAAAAGATACCTTTCGTTGTACATTATCGAAGAGAGCCTTTGCGGTCTCCATGAAAAGCCTCCTAAGGATGATCGGGGTAAGGTGCAACTGTATAGGACAATCCATATCTATGACAGTAAAGTCCAGTGGGAATTGCAGGCCCTGCACGGTTACGATAATGTTCCTCAATATGCCCCTAGGGCTCTTTACAGATCTATCAGCAAACTGAAGGATCATGCGGGATTTGTAAAAAGGACCTAACTCGAGCTTGTCGAGTAAACAAGATGGTAACAAATTGATTGAGGAATCATTATTTAATAGAGAGCGATCGAATGCTGCATGAAAAATCTCACATATAACGTAATGTGCTCCTGAGTCTTTTTTCTTCTTAGGCAATCTATTCTGTATAGCACAGGATGTGGCCTTGGTCAAAACATGTTTCTTTGTACGTGATTTCTTCTTCCTACACATGGTACATCTATTTTTCAACTGATTCTTGAGCGTAGGAAAGTGATCCAAAGCATCGTGAAGTGGAATCTTCAAGAATATGTGATCTTTCAATAATCACTCAGTCTCTAGAGTAACAACATTCTTTTTTGTATTTTTCCTTCCTTTTCCATACAAAGCATCGAGAAAAGGAATAATCTCAGGAATGACAAAATCAAAATTTTTATTCATATCAGAAGTGGAATCAGCATGTACATCGAGAGTTTCAGAATTATGTACAAAACTCTCTAAAACAGGGAAGGAAATAGAATCATCTAGAGTATCGGCATGGTCTGGCGTGATATAGTCATCTGACTCACCCATGTCCATGTCAACTGTCTCTGCATCGCTCCGCTCTCTATGATTATCAAGATGAACATCATGGTGGTCCTCAACATCATGGTAGTCCTCCTCCTCAGCATCAGAATGTGTGTGATCATGAATTGGCTCTCGCTCCTCATCATGTGCCCTCTCCTCTACTCTATCAGGTGATCGTGGTGATCTACTGCTCCTGAGATGAATGAAGTTAGATAAAAATTCAGGAAAAGAGATCGTACATGTAGTGATGTCTACCTGATCTGAATGCCTCCTCTTGTTGTTCGGGTTCATCTGAGGCTGGGCTGGGAGAGTGGTCTTAGGCATGGTTAACTCATCCATATGACGGCTAACCTGCTCCATCTTGTACTATGTGCAATTTGGAGTGTGCTCACCATATGCATGATCTGATTCAGTGCCACAGCTTGTGAAGACATCTCAGACACTATGTGGTGACACTGGTTGTCTAATCTCTCCTGCCTAGGCATGTGTTGTTGTGAGGTGTAAGGCTGAGGCGATCTCTGTGGTGTGAAAGAAGATTGTTGCTATTGCTGGTAATGATGTGTCTGTGAATGTACAGTAGGATACTGAAAAGAATGTGGTCTCTGATATGTGTGTTGGTGAGACAGCTGCTGCATGTAAGGTTGTCGATGCTGAAAATGTGGACGTCCATGCTACGGATGACTATATTGCTGCTGTTGATGATGATGTACACTCGGTTGCTTAATCGGAGTGCACCATATCCCGTTCATCTCAAGAGTGGCTTGAGGCTTAACATCAATGTCTACAGAACTGGTGATCTGACCAGAATTGGCATGAGACTGGTCCTCATGCCAATCAATCTACGGAGTCTCCGGCTCGCTCTAGATGAAATGGAACTGTCGGGTAAGCGGAGCGAGTAAAGATCTCCGTGCAGGTTGTGAAGTCAAAGAAGCTTGAGCCTGCTGATATTGAAGTTGCAGTTAGGTTACCTTTTTTGTAAGATCACTTAGTTGTTGAGGCAGATATAAGAGTTTCTCCAACTCTCGCAATGGCTGTAAGTCCTGAACTTGCTTCTGAATCACATCTACCAACGTTAACTTCTCGCTGATAAAACCCATGTTGGTATTTGATTCCGAATCAGAAATGTTTGCCACCTTATGATGCTCTCGGTGATGCGGAGGCTGAGGGGCCTTCTGGAATGCTCGAGTAGAGTCGACGACTCTCGAGTTTTCTGCCATCCTATCAAAGATGGACCAGACAGACTCGGTATCCCAATTCAGATAGCTGCCACCACATGCGGCACTCACCAGTCCTTGAATATCCGGCTGGAGTCCTCCAAAGTAATTCTTTACAAGCACCTTCATCGGAATCTCATGATGAGGACATCTCTCCGTAAGATCCTTGAATCAATCCCATGCCTCATGGAAAGATTCATTTTGTAATTGTGTGAAGTTGGAGATCTGACTCCTCATCATGTTCGTCCTTCCTAGAGGAAAATATTTACACAGGAATTTGGACTTCAGATCGTCCCATGTAGAAATCTCCCTCCCTAAGTGACTTAACCAGTAGAGTGCCTTATCTGCTAAGGCGAAGGGAAAGGCTTTGAGGCAAATAGCCTCCTACGTAACTCCTAGGTAACTAGGCGTACCACAAATCATCTCAAACTATTGCAAAAAGGTAAACGGTTCCTCTGTAGTGTTCCCATAGAACTTGGGAAGCAAAGAGATAAAGGACAGTCTCAGCTCATATGACCCTTGATTTGGCGGTAGCCGAATCCATTGGTGTAGTGTTCTAGCTCCTGGGTCATACTCATCTCGTAGAGTAGCGGGAATCACTGCATGTGGTAATGGGTCCCTGGTCCTGCTGTCAGCGCGACGATCTCAGCTCGCAACTCGTTATGTATTCTAAATTGGTCTCGGATCTGGATATTCATCTGTTGTAGTGTATAGAGAATCCCAGTTGTGATATCTGCGGTTTGATCTGATCTTCCATCAGCATGATGCTCCTCAGCTGGACTGTCCTCTGCTGGTTCTTTTCCACAAGCCATATGCTTCAAATCTTCTGTGAAGGAGAACTTCTCATAAGAACTCAGCAAAAAATTGGCTGGAGAAAGTGACGACAGATTGAGGTAAGAGTTTGCCTCAAAAGATGGGCTGGGAGGTGAAGGATCCTGGGTCTGACTCTCCTCGGGATCAGATAGGACCAACTCGGGAAGAGGGTCATCTTGAGTTTGTGAAAATGTACGACGGACGGTGAAGGATCGAAAGCTCATGGAGTCTAAGCAAAATAGTCGTCGAGTCATCATTTTCGATATCAAGAGAGTAATCGGAAGAGCACGTTGTTAAATCAAGAGAAATGGGGGAAGGCGTATAAGATGCGGTAACTCATGCCTCACAAGCAAACACAAAGCAAACCCCGTATTCACTAACACAACCTGATGATGATCTTAAGAGTTCGGTCGTTTATCTTGTCGATTTTAGGGTTGTTTTTGCATGCAAGTATATTAACCAATTATCACGAGTTGATAGGTGTCTGGAGTTTTCCCGCAATACCGTCCCGAGTCTTTACAGAAACCCACTTGTTCTCAGCTAGTATGGGAGTAAGTGCGGACTGTTTCCGGCTACCCGTGTTACTTGAGGTCGGAGCCTTACGCAGTGTCCTCTAAACCTCCCACTCTGCTAAGTAAACTCGAACCGTTTCCGGCTACTCGAGCGTACCCACTAAAGAACAGTGATCATGTGTATAGACTAAGTAGTATCTTGAAAGAAACATGGACTTTGGTTCTATCCTTAAGTATTGTCCCTCACTCACAATATCTGGAAAAGTACCGACAGCTGAAGTGTGGGGATTACTCTCCCAAATCCAATGATCCTTAGGTTTGTTTTAAAGTCAGATACTTAAGCAGACCTGATTTTATTTTTGTTTTTCTCTTTTTTTTTTGAATCTTTTTCAGACAAAGGTCTAATGAATGTCTTTATTTTTTTATAAATCTTAAAATCATGCACCTAAGTTGCGAATCCTAAAACTATTTACGAAGGCGCAATCAGATAGGGAAAAAATCGAAAACACCTAAGCATGCACCGAGCCTCGTAAAAAATTGTGAAAAACCGGCGATGCACGAAAAACTGTGGTGGGTGCCCTGCTCCCCCGAATGCACGGCACTCGGTGAAGCAGACCCCGAGAAAAAGGGAGGGGAGATACAAGTCGGGATGCCCTTATCGGGACCCTTTCTACAAAATACAAAAACACGAGCAAGTGCCCTTTTTTACAAAAAAAAATATTACAAAATAAACCCTAACTAATTCTGCCCTCATCAACCGACCTGAGAGAGAAAAGATCGGCCTCTGCACTTTCAATTGTTTTGGCTTCCGAGAAAGTCAGTTGAACCTGCAGGCCCTACAAAGATTAGTTAGGAAAAAGAAGAAGCATATGAAAAACCGTAAACAAACTAAAAATTCAAAGAAACATGAAAACCTTAAAAACAGAAGAGAAAGTCGTAAATCAAATACCAATCGAAAATTACGAAAGAAATGGAATTTTTAAAATCAAGAATAATAAGAATTTTAAAAATTAGAGTCAAAAAACCGATGTAGAAATAACGCCTCCCCGGCAACGGTTCCATTTTGATAATGCGGGTTCGACCTGCGGTTAATGGTGTTGTCAATGTAGAAGACCGCAAAGAGGGATCCGTGTTGATTAAATAAAAATCAATGAAAATAGGAGAGAGAGAGAGAGTGTGTGTGAGTGAAATGAATAGGCTTCTCTCTCCTATTTTCGTCTACACTAATTATTTTACCAAGTAAGCGTGCCTGGCTCGAACTCAAGGAGGCAGAATATTAAAACCTCAAATTTTGATACAAGAAAGAAATCTCAGAAATATCCTCTTTATTCTTGATTTAATAAGAAAGAATTAAAAATCGACTCAAAATTAACTCACGGTTGCGAAAAATAAAAGCGACACAATAAAGTGATGAAAAATCATGGGAAAATACAAGAAAAGTATATTGAGTAGTTATAAGGCTATCCTAAAAATCGTGGGAAAATACGACAAAAATGATGTCGAAAATAACCCCTAAAAGATAGGGGTATAACTGCAAAAGAAAGTTTAATATTTTATTACAAAATAGTCCATGTGAAGGGCTAAAATGCAAAGAAAACAAAATTTATTACATTTAGGTCCCTGTGTGGGGACCTAAATGTAATTTCTAGAAACTATGGAGTGCTGCTGAAAATCTGGAACTTCGACGGGCTTATGTTGCAATTTTTCCACCATTTCGTAACCAGCAGTTGAGATTAGAAACGATGGCTTGATCTGGACCTTCCGTAGGGGGACATGTGTCGCCAGACTATAGCATCTGGCGTTCTTGGTTGTTCTTCCCTAATTCTGTTACGTTGCGACGACGCTCCCTTCTCCGATTTCTTCCTGACGATCTTCGCCGATCTTTGGCCTCCGGCAGGTCTAGAGGGGTGACTCCTTCACCTCTCGAGCTCGCCTGTAGTGGAGATCCTCCGTAGGTGGTCGTAGGCAACATGGATTAGTCGAAGAAGATGGCGGTCAGGCTATCGTAGAAGTTGATGCAGCAACATCTTGATTGGGAATCTCTTTGATCTTGGAAGCTCCAGATGAGATAATTATGCTCCAGATGAAAGATTGACCTGCAAACGAAATGATTTCTTGCTCGATTCGCAAGGAATCGGACAACAAGTTATGGATTTGCAAGTTATAAATGGTTTCTAGATTATAAGAGAGAAGTGAAAATGGAAGAGATATGAGGCGATTTTGAGTGAATTCGAAATGATTTTGAGGTGTGATTTAGGAGTGCGTCTAAGATGGAGATTAAAGGTTCCTAATTATGCGATTAAAATGTCTAATCACGGATGAGAATCAAGAAAAAAATGCGAAAATGATGAAGGAAATACCTGTGAATATAGAGTATATAACTCTCTGATCGTCACTCGACGGGGCGGCTTCCTGGAGCTCCACGCAGCACGGTGGTTGTGATGCAAGGCGACATAGCCTTGGAACTGCTCCTCCAGTCGACCTTCTACCACGCTCGGGCTTCAGATGGAGCTGTCACCTCCAAATCATGGCAGAGCAAGGCTAGGAAGTGGGTGGACGGCCAGGATGTTCTGGAACTGATTAGTTAGGAGTGAGTTAGTTTGGAAATGGCGACTTGGAGGTGATTTTATAGGTGAACGATGGAGGTTGGGTAGAAGATCAAGGGCTGGCGTGTAATTAGGTTGTTAGGGGAAGAGATCTGAGGGTGGAGATCGGATGAAGAAGTTAGGAGTTAGCTTGGAGAAGAAGGTGAAGTTTGGTGGTTGGAACAACTTCCGACCGGCCTTCTTGAAGAAGAAGGTCCCAGGTGCTGACACATGTCAATACCTGGTTGGCCTGAATCAAGAAATATCTTATTAATTAAAGCATAAATAGTAAATAACTTTATTTTAATTAGGTATAAAAACAAAAAAGTTGGGTAATTAAATTATCTAAATTATGGTATAATTACTTTTTATAAATTATAAATATTGTACAAAATATAAATATTATAGTAATCAATAGGTATAAATAATACTTAATAAATAGGTTTTGGATTTTTAATTTAATAAATAATTAATTACATATTAGTTTTATATTTTCTTAATTATTAGAATAATAAATAAAGTATTTATAATTTTTTCTAGATTTTAATAAATTAGTTTAAATATATTAATAAATACGGGTATAAGTTATGTAGTTTAATTTCATCTATAAATAAGGCATTTGGATTTTATTAGAATAATAAATAAGCTCCAAAAATTCTGAAATAAATCATGGTTACAATACAAGATCATAAAAATATTAAAAAATTGTGAAATTAATAAAATTTTAAATAATGTGTTCTAAATAAAATAAATAGCCCAGAAACCCCATCGTCATTAGGTCCCAAAACTGACTTTTTGTAAACGGACTCCGATTTTAGTGAAATCACATCCATTAATTAGAGAATATTATTTTATGATTTAAAGGTGAGTAGAACAAAATTGGAGTTCGTATGAGAAAGTTATGATGTTCGGAAGTTGAAAATTTGTTAATTTGAAAGTTGGATTTCTTAGCATATATACAAGATAATACTTTTAACTTATTATATATATATATTTAGAAATATTTAGGAAAAGAGTTTGGTGAAAAATAAGCATATATGAATTAATTAAAAAATCATTGAAGATTTGATGTTAATTTGATAAGTAGTGAAGAATGTGTGGAGTGTATATTTAATTATTTTTATGATTTTCTTTCCTTATCTCCACCTACTTGTTTGTTTGTCAACCAACCCATGCCGACTTGGTCTCGGGAGTTTGGTTATATAAATATATCTTACAACTATATTTATATTTTATAAGTCATATTGTACCTATATACATATTTACAATCTGCATTCTTTTCTTTTCTTTATTTTTATTCTTTTATTTATTTACATTTTTTATGCATAAAAGTGCATTTTTATTCGTGAATTAGTTTTTGCTAAAAGATGGAAATTAATGGATATTTACATGTATTTGTTAAGGGTTTTAAGACAAAATACGACATTAATGTTAATGAATCATGGATTCAACAGTGGCCCTCCTACATGTTGTCTCGAAGAAGTTGAGAATTCATATGCTCACCAACGAGGAGGGAGTTGAGATTGTGACACGAGTACCCATGGCATGGCAAGTTTGTGTCTATTACAGATGTCTGAATGCTACGACTAAGAAAGATCACTTTTCCCTATCTTTTATTGATTAGATTTTAGAGAGACTAGCGAGGAAAGAGTTCTATTTTCTTGACAGGTACTCAAGCTACAATAAGGTAGGCATCACCCTTGAAGAATAGAAAAATACCACGTTTACTTGTCCTCTCGGCACATATGCATTCTTCCACATGCATTTTGGGCTATGCAATGCCCCTGGTACTTTTCAAAGGTGAATGATTACCGTGTTTGCCGAAATGGTGGGGGATTTCCTGGAGGTCTTCATGGATGATTTTTCGAACCATGGTGATCCGTTTAATTCATGTTTAATGCACTTTGAATGTACAGAGGTGAATCTGATACTCTCCTAGGAAAAAAGTCATTTATGGTTAAGGAGGGTATCATGTTGGGACACATCATCTCCAAAAAGGGAATGGAGGTGGATTCTGCCAAGGTGGATGTGATCAAGGAACTTAATCCACCAACCAACATCAAGTCAATGAGGTCATTTTTTGGGTATGTGGGATTTTATAGACAATTCATTCAGGATGTTTCTAAGATTGCCCGACCAATGATTGAGCTTTTAGAGAAAGACGCCGAGTTAGTTGTAGATCACAAGTGTCTAGAGGCCTTTGAGCTCCTCAAAAGAAAATTGTGTTACTCGTCGATTCTGCATGATCCTGATTGGTCTCTTCCCTTTGAGAACATGATTGATGCATTAGATTTTGCTATAGGAACTGTATTGAGGAAGCGGCAAGATTGGATCCCATTTGCAATTCACTATGCAAGTAAAGTATTGGATTCAGCACAAAAGAATTATACAGTGATCAAAAAGAAAATGCTCGCAGTAGTCTAGGCTTTAGAGAAGTTTAGGTCTTACGTCTTTGGATCAAAGGTGACTATCTACATAGACATTCAGCCATTAGGTATCTCATGGAAAAGAAGGATGCGAAAGCGCGTCTTCTTAGGTGGATTTTGTTACTCTAGGAGTTTGATTTGGAAATTAAGGATAAGCATGGAGTCAAGAATGTAGTGGTTGATCATCTGTCTAGACTTGAGTTGAAGGACTCCCTGAATTTGAGCCGATCAAAGAGACCTTTCCAGTTGAGTCTATTTGTGTTGTTGATTCACTCCCTTGGTATGCCAACAAGGTGAAGTATCTTGTTTCCAAGCAAGTTCTCCATTGTTGGACTAGGAGCAGCATTGACCGACTGAAGTTAGATTCGAGGAGATACTATTGGGAAGATCCATTCCTTTTCTTTGAAGGATTGGATTGTGTCTGGAGGAGGTGTATTCCTCAGGAGGAATACTAGAGTATCCTCCTGTATTGTCATTTACTTGAGGCTAGAGGACACCCTTCAGGAAAGATAACCACTCATAAGGTACTTCAATGTGGATTCTTTTGACCAACCTTGTTTAGAGATACCACCGATTTTGTACGGTTATGCCATGTATATCAAAGAATGGGAGGGACAGTTGGCTATAGAGATGAGATGCTCTTGTGGCCTATGATTTTCTGTGATGTTTTTAATGCATGAGGCATAGATTGGGTCCCTTTCCAAATAGCCATGGATTTGAGTATATATTGTTAGCGATAGATTATTTGTCGAGATCGGTGGAGGCTATCTCAACCCAAGCCGCATACAGTAGGATTGTCTGTAAGTTCATCAAGGATCATATCATTTCAAGGTTCGGGTTGCCGAAGGTTTTGATTTATGATGGGTGTAGTCATTTTTGTGAATAGAGAGATGAGATCATTATCTAAGGACTATCATTTTGAGCATAAAGTTGCTAGTACTTACCACCCACAATTGAACAGCATGGCAGAGGTTTCAAATAGAGAGGTGAAGAGCATTCTTCAAAAGTTAGTCTGTCCTGATAAGAAGAATTGGTCTCAGTTGTTGGATCAAGTTCGGTGGGACTACAGGACGACCTACAAGACCCCTTTAGGTACTTCACCTTTTGGAATGATCTATGATAAGCCATGTCATTTTCCCGCTGAATTGATTCACAAGTCTGAGTGGGAAATAAAGAAGATCAATTGGAGTTGCCACCTTGGTAAACTTTGTAGAGACCTAAACCTTAATGAGTTAGTGGAGATTCGTAATAGACCCTATGATAACAACTTAATCTATAAGGGAAAAGTTAAGAAGTGACATGATTCGCATATTAGATGCAAGAATTTTTTCTTAGGACAAAAGGTATGGTTGTTTAATGCTAAGTTACAAAATTTTCATGGAAAATCAAAATCCAAATGGATGGGTCCTTATATAGTTAAGGAAATGTATGGAAACAAAAGTATAGAGAGTGTAGATCTTTCAGATGGTGCGCCTTCCTTTTTGATGAAGTTGTTGAAGCATTTTATTGAAACCAATGAACAACTGACTCCTGTTGAAGTGATAGACTTCAAGCCAGTGTATTCATTTGCAAACATCTCGGATACAACATGAAGTTGCAGTAGAAGATTCACATCAGTCAAAATTCAACATCAATTGATTCATATTCTTTCTGATTATAGTCTGTTAGGGTTTAGTTTCTTCTTTCTATAGACTTTTCCTCCTAATTTAGGCTATTTTTAGCCTAAGTATAGAGGAAACCCAACCCTTTGTTTTAGATTCTTCATTTTCTTTTATATTGGTCTCTTTACTTTATTTTTCCTTTCTTCTTTTTACTTAAGCTATCTTCAACCTAAGTATGGGGGGTCGATTCATTCTATTCCTTGATTGACTTATTCTTTTCACGGTTCCATACACTTTCCTTCTTGGTTCAGCTTTTACACATTTCTTTATATTTAGCATGAGCAATGGCTTCATGTGCTATGAGGACATATCAAAAGCTAAGTATAGGGGGTATCCATATATATTTTATATATACTTTAACCATAGCTCATGGTTTATCTTTTCCTAATTTTTTGGGATTATGGGTATCATATTATTTTGAATTGGGCTTTGTACAAATTGTTTTGAAAAGTATTTGAAAACTTTTATGTACCTCTTTTGTGTGGCTTTTCGAAATATTTTACATATGTTTGTAAAAATACGGTTTGACTTGTTTTGAAAATTTTTGTAAAATATTTTGAAAACCTATATTTATGTGGCATGGTTTGTGAAAAGTTTTCAAAATTGTTTTCAAACTTTAAGGGTGTAAATGGAATTAACTTGTAAATAAAGAATCATTTTGTCTCTTCAGTTTCTACTTTATGTTTTGAGTCTATGAGAGGGTGTGATGGTTCACTGAATTGTCAGGTTTTAGTGTTTATAAGGTTGTATAGTCTTTTGATCTTTCGTAGAGTTTAATATTGAAGAGAGTCTTGATATAAACTATATATTCTGGAAGATCAAGTCGATAAAGAGTTCTTTGAAGAGAGTGATGTCACTTGAGGAAGATAACATTTTACTAGAGGAGTTAGATATGGAGGATCCTACACCTATCTTTGAGGATATCCAGTCGGTTGATTGCCATCTTATTTGTAAGTTAGGTCATCCTCTTATGTCTAGCTTCTCTCTCTTAAAAAAAACCCATAGGTTTGTTGCAGGAGCCAAGGGTTGGATTTATCTTCCCACTATTTTGGAGAAATTTAGATCTTCCCATGTTTGTCCAAGTTGATGAAGATCTTTGTTATTCAGATTCTGAGATTTACTCTGTGAGGGAAAAGCAAGTGAAGCATAAGGATTTTCATATAATATCAAGTAGATATTACTCATCACCAATTCGTTTGAAACTTATCATATCATATAAACCATTGGGGTTTAAAACATCCAATCCATATTCTTGAGAATCGAAATCTAAAGATTACTACATCCAAATCTTTCCCGATTGTTCCAACTAATTCTCAGGGATTATGGAGAAATAAATAAGTTCGAAAATGCGGTACTAGAATCAATGAAACAAAAGCTATGCCACTCAACACATAGATTTGAGATAGATGCTAATTTCATCGATGTAAAACAAACCAACATATAAAGTCTAAGAATTAAAATATGCAAATCAAATTAAGGTTCCAAATCAGTAGCACTTAACGGCCTAACATGGTATACAAATCAGATTTGGACAATGAGTGGAGTTTCAGCACTAATTGTTAATCTGATTCAAGCATATAAATGCTACAGGATATGAGACTTGAATTAGTACACTAACTCAACGCTTGTCTCTTTATTCCCATCTTATGTAAATCACAACACAGACTCAAAGATACTATAGAAAATAGAAATGATTTGTACACTATTCTCGGACATTCACTCCAGAACTCCGAATATATATACCAGATCTGAAAGTTATCTGTTCTAATCATGCTTGATAATAAGGACGTCCATTAAATGAATGGATACTATTACATCAAATGCTTGATATATATCCAAAACTTGGACTCAGATCAGAGAACAAAATAGCCGCATATCCATTTCTACAATCGCAAGTTAACTAAAGGCATCTTATGTTACAGTATGCTGCAATCTGTAATAGATAACGTTTATGCGAGTTTAGCCATAAATGTATAAATCATTTTGTAGCTACTAATATCCGTTATTATTTAGTTAACAATGACGGAACATAACGTTGGATTTCAAAAATATATATTATAGGATCACAATGTAATTGCAATATACATTGCAATGACATTTGAGGACATATTGCAAAGCCCCCTCCTAGGCGAATTCTACTTCATATGTTTTTTTTCCTGAGAATGATTTGTTGCATAGTGGAAAGCTGCGTCCATGAGAGGTTGTACATAATGACAACTTTCTAATACACTTTGATAATGAATTGGCCAATATATCCTGTGAACAGGGGCCCTCGATGCAGTAATCGTTGAACTCGGCCCCATCTAAGCAATTGACGACGACCTTGGGATACACATCATCATCCATCTTCCGATGATTCCGACTCATTGACAGATCATCGCGCCATCGAGTCTGCCAATGTCAATGTAAATTTACATTGATTGTAGCATGATATGAAACGAAATCACCACCGGTCAAGTGCAAAATTCGGTGGCGCAGTAGATATGTTAGTGCTTATATCTAGACTATGCTACATCGAACGTCAAATATTCCTTATATGTAATGAACAGCATGTTGGTATATGATAAAAGACATTAACCTGTGAGTATGATAAGGATAATATTACGATACATTTTTTTTACATATAAAGATAATATTACGGCACCACTCACAAAGAATGATATAAGTCAAGATTCAAGCCCAAAGAACAACTAACTCACATTTGTTCGAGCCGTGCACACTGAACGAAGTAATAAAACTTCGCATCATGAAAACGCGGAAAAATAACAAACTGTTTGAAAACATTGATACACCGTATGAACTTGCAATTTCAGCGCATATGTAGTGGGAAAAACAGGGAGCAAAAGTGGTATGAGAGTTTCTTACAAGTGAAGAAAATGGCGTCCAGGAGGAGGGGTATATGAAGATCTAGGTGTGCCTTTTCACTTTCCGAAAGCACCCTCCAACAGGCATCTCTTCAGATTCTGAAATGGCACTCATATCAAAGCTATTGGAGTCGATTCGAATTCCTTTAATGCAGTCGAATCACCATTAATTGGCATAATTTAATGTATTTGATCCGATAGTGAAACCCGCGGCAAAAGTATTGAGATCCGAATTGACTCTCCCGAACCTGAACCCGAGCCCCGAGCTCGAGCCGGAGACGGAGCAAAGCGCATGCATATGTGTTCCTCATTCCTCCTCTCTATTGTTGCTACAAGAGTTTGGGGTGTAAACTCATATATAAGCCCATCAAAAATTTAGAACACTAGATGTGGTATTATACTTCCACCCATACCTCACCTTGTTTCAAATTTAAGAATTCCCAACTTTCCCTCCAAAGCCATTTGGTTTCTCAATTGAAACTAAATTAAAGTCCAATGTAATTGCATAGGTTTACCAAATTAAAATCAAATTGCATTAACATTAAATACAACAATCTCCCACAAATTCATCAATTTGAAAAGAGATTCAAAGACAGTCAAAGGACATTTTTCGGCTGCCACATTTTGCTTTCAGTAAAGGTGCCTTTCGGTTTGAACCTCTACATGAGTTTACTACTTTGACTTTAACAGGAACGAAGTGAACTACGTCTTGGAATTCGGACCTTAGTGATAAAGTATATGGTGAAATAATAAAGAGTTTGTTCTTGATACAATATTATGTGTTGGTGCTCTTAAAGGCCATGTACCCTTTATCATATTTCATGAGTGCGTTCATGAAAGACCATGTTCCCTTTAATTGTGGCCCACAGTAACACTCGCAAAGGTAGCATTCTCCAAGGATGCAATGCTAACATCATGCTCAAAATCTTGAACTCAATCAGAGCCTACGCTCTTCCTAAACTTGCAGCTTAAATGTCACTCAAGTTCCAGGGATAAGATACTCATGCATAACATTAAAACAAGAGTGTCGACCAGTTATCTAAACAGCTTGTTATTACCACGTTGAACCTACTTTGTGGGATCTCCACTAAGATAGGTTGGGTTGCTACTGTTGAGGAGCTCCCACTGGGTCTCAGTCTCATCTCATGCCTAAACTTTAAGACTAAAGATCTATCAAGTCCTTTAGTCAACGGATTTGTTGTGTTGTCTTTGGATCCAACAAAATCTACAGCCAACAGTCCTCCAGACACCAAATCTCTTAACATCTTTAGTCTGATTTGTATGTGTCTCTTTGTTTGATGATTGAACTTTGAACTCTTGATATTGGCAATTGTGGTCATGTTATCACAATGTATCGAAATCACAGGAACTGGATGACCTACCACGGGAATTTTAGAAAGAAGTTCTCTTAGCCATTCAACCTCACTTTCAGTGGTGTTCAAAGTACACAGCCCGGCCTCAAAGGTAGATAGAGTTAGAACGGTCTGCTTCACAAACCTTCAGGAGACTGCACCACCTCCAAGGGTAAATACATACCTAGTAATACAATTACTCACATATTCCTCTATTTTCTCTATCCAGCTTGCATCACTATATCCTTCTAGTATAGATAGATGTCTACCATAATGCAAACTAGGGGGAATAGTTCCCTTCAAGGACTTCAGTACTCGATCCAGAGCCTCCCAGTGAGTACGGTCATGATAGCTATTGTATCTACTTAGCTTTGCAACCGAGAATGAAATATCAGGTCACGTGCAATTTGCAAGATACATTAAACTTCCTATCACTTGTGAATACCTTAGCTGAGCTAAAGGTACTCCTATTTTATTCTTAAATAGTGCTTTGGATGAATTAAAAGAAGTGCTCACAGCTTTGCAATCTTGATATCGAAATTTCTAAAGTACCTTCTTAACATAGTGAGATTGAGAAACTACAATCCCATCAACTGATCTTGTCAGTTTGAGACCCAAGATCATATCAGCAACACCCATATCCTTCATCTCAAACTTGCTAATTAAGAATGCTTTAGTCTCATTAATAATCCTCACATGTGATCCAAACAACAGTATGCCATCAAAATACAGGCACAAGACAAATACACTTATCACCTTTCACCTTGGTATATACACACTTATCAGATTCATGAACCTTAAGTCACATAACAAAATGATTTTATCAAATTTTTTATATCACTGCTTTGGTGCTTGTTTCAAACCATAAAGGGATTTAGCAAGCTTGCAAACCTTTCCTTCATTCGCAGGAGTCACAAGCCCATCAGGTTGATCCATGTAGATCTCCTCCTCAAGATCGCCATGCAAGAAGGCAGTCTTCACATCCATCTGGTGGATAGAGATATTATATACAGATTTCAATGCTATGAGCATCCGGATTGAGGTTATCCTAGTCACAGTGGAATATGTATCAAAATAATCGATACCTTCCTTTCACCTAAAGCCCTTAGCAACTAATTATCTGGCTTTATACTTTCAATTGATTTGTCAGGCCTAAGCTTTCTCTTAAACACTACTTACACCCAATGATAAAGCACCCTTTGGGTAAATCAACCAGCTCCTAAGTTCCCTTATCCATAATGGAGTCCATCTCAGATTTGACGACTTCCTTCCATTATTTTGCTTCAGATGAAGCCATGGCTTCCTTGTAACTTGGTAGATCACCCTCGATATGGTAGACAACACAGTCATTACCCAGATCCTTGGTTTCTGTAGTCGTTTACTCCTCCTTGGCTCAATTTCTTTTGAATGGTCATTGGGCTCAGGTTGAGTCTTGACCCCCACTGTTGTGATCCTTTCCACCTGATATGGAATAGATCCTGATGTTGAGGCAACATCATTGGTCAGACTCTGAGGAATCCCAGTCTTCATAGAGAAGACATCCTCAAAGAAGGTAGTATCATAGAGTTCAACAATAGTGTTGATATCTATGATCAGTATCTTAGGCCGAATTATCAAGAACATATATGAATAGCTATTTTTTAAGTAATCTAAGAAGATCGCATCGACAATTTTAGAACCTAGCTTCTTTCTCTTATGTTTTGGGACTAACACCTTAGCGAGACAACCCCACAATTTGAGATATCTTAAGCTCGGTTTCCTATTATCTAAAATTGAAAGGGACACTTTTTCATATGTCTTGGAGGGACCTATTCAGAATACGACAAGCTGTATTCAAGGCCACTCTCCACATATAGGTTGGAAATCTAGATCTTTGTAGGAGAGCATTGATCATGTCAGTTAAGGTTCTATTTTTCCATTATGCTATCCCATGGGGCAGTAACTTCATGAACTATGCCAAACAGCTTGCATGGTTCATCAAACAAGTTAGTAGTATATTCACCCCCCCCCCCCCATCTAACATAAGCATTTAGGCACTTTTCCTATTTGTTTCTCAGCCTCACTCTTAAATATAAGATATTTATCTAAGGCTTCGCCCTTGATTTTCATTAGATACACATAGCATTATATACTGCCATCATCTATAAAGATGATAAAGTATTACTTATTGTCTATGGTCAACACACCATTAAACTCACAGATATCCGTGTGCACTAGATCCAAGATCTCACTATCTCTAGAGATAGACTGAAAAGACTTTTTATGTATTTTTACTTGCACACATATTTCATATTTTTGAGTTTTTATCAATAGTGTGTTTAAGGATCAACTCTAAATTCATCATTCATTTAATTGAATATAAGTTCACATGTCCCAACCTACAATGCCACAGATCACAAGATTCTAAATTATTAACAACATGAGACATAGAATTAGAACATTCAGAACTTAAAACATTCCCTAAATTAATGTTTACTAAATCACATCTAATTCTAAACAAATCAAAATATGCCAAATAGCCTTTTCCATAGAAAAATGCCATGTCTCAAAATGACAATTTTATTACATTTAAAGTTCAATTCAAGATCATTTCTAACTAAAATAGAGCCAGATAAAATATTTTTCTTCATGTCAGAGATATGCAACACCCTGTGCAAAGACCAAACACGTCCAGAGGAGAACCTCAAGTTGACTTGTCCTGGCCCCATCACCCTGATCGCAGAATCGTTCTCCATCTTTACAGTCCTGCCATTGCAGGTATGATAAAAGAAAACAAAGTTCTGTCAGAACATATATGTACATTAGCTCCCATATCCAAGAACCACTTATTTGGATCATGTATTTGGTATAGTTCAGGTTTTGTAGAGACAAACCCCTCGCTAGCTCCAAGTCCTGTAGTGATCATATTCACTTATGTACTCCCATCTGCAACTTTAGATTGAGCCTTTAAGGACAGACAATTCTTCTTCCAATGGCCAACCTGATTATAATGTCAATAAGGTTTATTCTTTGCCTTTTTCTGGATCTTGTCCTTTGTTTGATTTTATTGTTGTTACTACCCTTTTCCTTTTTATATTTGCCCTTCGAGGTCATGAAAATAACCTTAGCTTGAACATCAACATGAACCACAAGCTTTTGTTTCCATTGTTCCTCCTCTATGGAGATTACCATCATCAAGTCATCCATAGAATTTTTCCTCTTTCTGTGTTTCAGTGTCATACCAAAGTCTTCCTAAGACTTGGATAATTTTTTTATGATGCATATAACTTGAAACTTCTCTGGAAATTCCATCTCGGCATCTTCTAAACCATGGAGTAGGAGTAAAACCTCGTATACATGTTCAGAAACTGACTTCCCTTCGGCCATGGAAAATTTTAAGAAGTTAGCAACGAAGTATTCTTGATACTAAGATCTTCGATATTATACTTTCGGTCTAATTCTTCCATATTCCCTTCTCAGTCTACGTGGACGAACATTATACATAAAACAACGTGTTGGACAGAGATAACAAGATACAATCATGACATATACGGTTGCGTTTCTTCCATGCAGATTGTGCCTTCTGACTATCGTATGAGGGATTTTCCTTTTCCATCATAGGACATTCGATTTCAAGCATTTAGATTAACCTTATGGTGGTCAACCATATTTTCTTGCGTTGTTGCCAACTATTGAAATTTTGACCACTGAATTTTCAGGCATCCCGATCATATCCGCCCTCTAAACATTATTTCGATATGATTCTAAATCTGGTTCCAGATATCTTCTTTAAGATCGTTAAAAACATGATCATTAGTGAGTACATTAAATATCAATCACCAAGATTAATATGAATCAATGCAATACATATTAACAAAATTATAATCAAGCATATCTGATTCATATAATAATTGCAAGATGCACACATGAACCAATCAAACCATTTAAAGAACATTTTAGGGCAAGATCCAGGAAAGGCAATACAATAAACAAATTGCAGCAAACAAAACAATGAATAGATTAGATAAGAGAACACTGAATCATCCATATAATGGATTATCCTTAGACAAGATATCACCCCTACAAAATCAGTGTGAAGGGTACTGGCGATCCGCTCCCAGGATACGACAGCACAAGATCTGCGTCTGCGTACACTGACGAGATCATCTTTGAGAGTATCTCAGAGAACTTGCAGCCGAGAAGAGATAGAAATGCATGTCATAGATGCAGTGGGAAAAATAAGGAGCAAAAGCAGTGTGAGAGTTTTCTTACGAGTGAAGAAAACAACTTCCATGGGAAGGGTATATGAAGACCTAGGGTGCGGCTTTTGACTTTTCGAAAAGACCCTCTGATGATCGCATAAGCAACTAGGGTCAACTAATAAATAAATCAAAGGTCGTTGTGACCCAAATCACTCGGCTCGGTCAACGAGAAAAATAAACCACTGAAGAAAATTAAGCAATGAATATAATCGGTCTCACTATTTTATTTACCCGGTATGGTGACCATGGTCGAACACAAGGAGCACGATTTAAAAATTAAGTAGTCAAATCTAAAAAAAAGTATTTATGGTATTTTTAATTTTTCAATTTTTAAATTTTTCAATAAGACAAAACAAGCACAAAATACAAGAAACGCACACAACACTATTTTTTGTATTTTTCAAAATAGTAAAAAATGATCAGAAAATAAAAGTAAAAATATTTTTGGATTTTACGGATTTTAAAGTATTTTTGGTAATTTTTGGAGATTTTTCAGATATTTTTGTGAATTTTTAAAATTCAAACAGTGCTAAAAACACAAAATAGTGCACAACCAGGACTAATTTGCAAATTAAAAATGCTAAAATACCCAAAGTTCCTGGTTGATATTTTTAAGATAAAATAGAAATAAGAACCTTTAAATAGAAACTGAAAACATACTTTTTCATTTTTCTTTGATTTTATATAATTTTATAAATTTTAGGGTATTTGTAACTTTTAGGGTTTTCATATGGATTTTTCAAACAAAAGTTATACTAAAGATAAAATACAACAAATACAACTCTAGTTTTTTTTGGAATTTTTAAAACATTTTTCAAGTTTTTATAATTTTTATGACTCAAACAGGACCTTTTTTAGGGGTTTTTGAATTTTTTAAAATAGAAAATGCAAGTAAATCAACTTACTAAAATTACAATAAATAATACACTCTAGCAGGAGCTAAGTGTAATTTTTAGGTAATGTTTAGAGTTAATTTAATATTTATTAAGTCTAATAAAAGGTAAGGAGTTAAATACGCTTTATAGGGACCAAAACTCAAATATTTAAACTTTCAAGACCAATCAGATAGCAAACAAATAAAGCTCGGGGGCCAAATATGTAATTTATCCAATCAAAACATGTGCAGCACGTGACCTAGCTCATAGGGGTATAAATGCAAATTCTAAAACATTCCATTCATTCCATAATATCATAAAACCTTCAAGAAATAAAGTGCAAATAACCCAAAGAGCACGTGGGGACACACATGACTCCAACTCGGAGGGACTGAAATGCAAATATAAAAAGTATAGGGATCTAACTGCAAATGTTTTGTAACTACACATATTATTTACTAGACTAAAGAGAAATAAGGAAAAATGTAGGGTAAAAGCAAAAAATACCCTAGCAGAGACATGTGGCGCACGCGGAGGGAAGCCCTGACGTACGGCTCTGATAGCCGTTAATGGAGCAGATATGACAGTCTAGAAAGATTGTGACAACGTGCGGTTCAGATCTATATGGGCTCTGATCGGACCGTTATCTGGTAGGCATGGTTGGACGGCCACGATCAGAAAGGTGCTGGAAGGGTAAGTGGCATCGGACGGCTCTGAAGGGTGCTGGAAGAACTGCAGTCGAATGAACTTCGATAGAGAATATTTGGCGATGCAAGTACCTGATCGACTCACAACAAAGTTCAGCACCTTCGTGAGGATCCTCCGCATCTAGTGGATGGGTTGGATGCGAGTGCGGACGGTCGGATTGGCATGGCGATTGTCCGCCTCCTGGAGCTGCTCCGTCGGAGCAGTAGAGATATCATTAGGGCCTCTTCGTGTGCACTAGCACTTGCAGAGGGTAGAGGGACTCGGGGGCGACGCTCCGTTCTGGATTATTGCATAGAAAAGTAAGAGAAGCGATATGGAGCAGGGGTCAACCTCTGACGAAGGAAGGGAAAAGCGGTCTCTGCTTGATGTCGCTCTAATGAGCGAGATTCAAGATGGCTAGGTTGCATAAGAAGGGTGGTGATGAGTCAGCATCTCGATCGGTGCAGGTGGATGTAGAAGCGGGGCACCAGACCCGGTGGTTGGAGCAAAAGAACGACGACGGAGATGAAATGGAAGGATGGGTCTAAACAGGAAGTAAGGGTGAAATGGGTGATACCTGAAGCTTTTAAGAAGCTCAACAACGTCAAGCGAACGTGCGGTGAGGGATGTGGCCTCAACTGGGTTGCGACTGGCCAAGGAGGCTAAACGCGACAAAGATCCGGCCACGTTTCTTGACCTTCGACGACGCAACACCTATCCGTGCTCTGAAGGTGGCTCCAAGCAGTTGTCACTTAGCTGGAGGTGGCTAGGGGTCATAAGGGTGGCAAGGTACAAGCTGGAGTGTGCAGGATGCGAATGAGAGAATATATAGGGTGTCTGAGGGTCCAGAAAGATCGGAAGGAGGAGCGCAACCCTAGGCAGATCCGGCTACATCTAAGGATCTGCGAGGATCATGGATCTTAGGGCTTTAATCGGACACAGGAGTTAAGGAGAACGGAGATCGGAGTCAGTCGCTAGAAATTGGAGAAGAAGCTCCGGCGAGGCACGTACGGACCCGACCCGGCTGGAAGGGGGCGTTGATCGGGTTCGTTCCAACGTAGACCAATGAGAATTCAGGATTTACGAAAATAAAAGGAAATTGAATATAAAGTAGTAAATGATTTTAAATTAAAAAGTTTATAAAATAAAAAAATGTTTATTATTTTATAAGCTATTTTTCTGTGATTTTTATTTATTTTTATGAAAAAATAAGATATATACAATATATAGTATTATATACAGGTATAGTGTACCTACATATTATGTACAAGTATTTAATTTTATTATTTTTACAAAAAAATACTTTTTACTTTATATTTTATTTATTTACACAATAATTTTAGGGATACAAAATGATTTTTATTTGATTTTTATGAATTATTTCTGGATGTAATAAATAGATATTGTATTATGTACATGTATATTTTATACAAGGAATTGATGATTTTTTTTTATTTTGCTTTTATGATTTTTATTTTATTTTTATATTATTTCTAAGGTTATATACAAGGGTGTAAAAAGAATAAGATATTTTTATTTTGTCAAAATATATAAATAAATATTTTGTACAAGTATAGGTAGTATGTGCATAGTGCACCCTTATCTCTCTCTACACATTTTCTTTGCGATCAGGTTAAGGATTGACCTTATCTTAGGGTTTGGGTCACTCTGTATTTATTATAAATATATCCTTCTTTTTCTTTTCTCTTTATTCTTTTATTTTTTTCAAAATAGGTGTTACTTATGAGATATTAACAAAGGCATGCAAAATGCTAAGTTATTGTATTTACATGTATTTATAGATGGTTTTGTTAAAAGAAAGAGCTAAAATAAAAGAATAAAGAATGAGAATCGTAGATTCATAATCCCCCAATACTTTACCTTTGCTAGTCCCTTAGCATACACTTATTTGAAAAAGAAGTGAAAACAAGAAGAAAAGAAAAAGGAAGAATCAAGGTTGATTATCGAACTTATCTTCATTAAATTGAAGTATGGAGCTTAGTCAGACCTTTGGATTATTAGTTTGGTGGAACCTTATTGGGAAATAGGTTTAAGACTCAACAGCCTCTCAGTTCCACAGCTATGACCAAGACTCCCTAATAACCAGGTCAGAACAAGTCCACATACGCAAACTCTAATGACTATGAATCTTTTCTTGTACGATGTAAGTGATATGTACCTCCCTAACTCGGAAATTGCAATGAAACAGCCTCCCTCAACAAGGTAACTCTAATCCCCCAGTCTAGCAGCTCTTTCCTCGAGGAGAGGGGTATTCCCTTCTAAGTTCAAGTACAATCAGCTCAAGAATAAGGGGAAAGAAGAGAATGGATCGTGACTAGTGTAGCCACGTATCCCTTGGAGCAAAGCCAGTGTAGCTAAATCTCTAGCTGCAAGCTTCCATGAGATGAGAAGGTGGAATACATAAGCTTTGCTTATTCGCTATATACACTCCGGCAGGCATTTTATTTTCAAACAGGAATGCCCCCATTTTTGGAGTTTTTTGTATTTTTGCACATTTTTTCTTATGTACATATGTACAACATATTTACACGGTGCAATATATACATAAGGAGTTTTTCCTCTTGAGCCAGTAGACTATCCCTTTTTTGAAGCATTATTGCAACCCACAGGCTCCTGTCTTTAGACCTCAATGCTACTAGACCGGGTTGAGGTGCACATCCCTCCCTAGAGGAAGACGAGAGGTTCCAGCTAGCAGTACTACCCTCGTATGCTACCCCAAGCCAAAGGATTTTGCCTCCTCACCACCTCATCCGTGTTGAGCTACGTATAAGATGTGTGTCCAAGTCAAGACATTGTCTCTAAGAGTCATGCATGCATTGTTAAGTGTTCTACTTAGGCTCATCAAGAACACATGAGAACATAGCCTAGTGGACTCGAAGAATTAAGTCACTATGGACATGAAAAGTCTTAACCCCAAATCCTATAAGGTTCCTGTGAAGTTAAGTGGATTAAGATTTTAACCAAGCTCCATTTTCCAACTTGATTCCAGACTAGTTTAAATGTCAACCATGATTCAGAAGAATATACATGCAAATATATACAAAACTCTTTTTGAAGGAAATTTTCAAAATATGCAAATTTTTATGGGAATTTTTGAATGCAAGAAAGAAGGAAAAAGTTTTGCAAAATATTTTTACAAATATTTACAAACAAAATTTTGAAAACATTTTTTCAAACATTTTTCAAAATTTTGTACTATATACATAATTTTATTACAAAAATATTTACAAAGATTTATAATCAAAATCATTTTTTCAAAAGCTTGTACAAAAATAATTTTTACAAAAGGTTTTTTACAGACATTTATATAAGAGAAAATTTTAAATTTTTTGTGGTTTTTAGCCATTTTATTAACACACAAAAATATGAGTTATGGCTAATATATATATAATATATATGACACCCCCTATACTTAGCTCGAATGATGTCCTCAGAGTGATCAAAGAGCGATGAAGGAAGACATAACTCGTGCTGAGTATTGGGAAGTGAAAAGAATGCTATACTGCAACGACGAATGAAAGAATATAATTAATAGAGGTCGGTGATCCCCCTATACTTAGGATCAAGTAATCCTAAGTATAGAAGACTGTACACAAGGGGAAAACCGAGGAATAGGATGTACAGGAATTACCTCCCTTATACTTAGAGTAAAATATCCCTAAGTATAGGCATCACCATAGAGGTAATGAGATCAAATGAATGATCACAGGTCTGATATCCCCCCTATACTTAGGGAAACGTGTGCCCTAAGTATAGCATAATCATAAGATGAAGACGGGATATTAGAAAAAAAGAATGAATGACATGGACAATCCAGATCTATACAACTGCAAAGGAGAAGTGAAAATCAGACATGAGATGCAAATGATGTGAGTCAAAGACCACATCTCATGCAAAATGAATAGGGGTTGTGTCAACGATCAGCGGATAATGATTAAAATATGGCTTCAGGCACTAACCGTTAACTCAAAAGGTGGAATCAGATGACAACTCAGATATATCAATGTTTCCGTTGTCGTGTACCTTTCTGACCAAGTATGGTCCCTTCCATTTGCTTTGTAATTTCCCTGGAAATAATCTCAACCTAGCATCAAATAGCCATACTCTTTGATTTGGCTCAAATTGTTTATGGCTGATATGAGAATCATGCCATATCTTCACTCTATCCTTATATTGTAGGCTACTTGAGAAGGTTGTGTCTCTCAACTCCTCCAGGGTTGTCAACTCTGCTTTCTTTTGATCTCCTACACTCTTGGGATCCAATAATAGTTCTGTAACTGCCCAAAGTGACTTATGCTTAATTTCCACTGGTAAGTGGCATGACTAGCCATAAATGAGACGCATGGGATATGTGCCCAACGGTGTCTTGAAGGAAGTCTTATAGGCCCATAAGATCGAGTCCAAAAAGTTGTGACCAATCCTTTCGGTCTAGTTGGACAACCTTCTGCAATATAGTCTTGATCTCCCTATTCGATACTTCAGCAAGACCATTAGTCTGAGGGTGATATGGAGTGGCAGCTCGATGGTCAATGTTGAACTCGTTATCAAGGGCCCTTATCTTGTCATTGATAAAGTGAGTCCCCCCATCTGAAATCAAAACTCTAGGTACCCCGAATCGTGAAATGATATTTTTCCTCAAAAATTTGCAAACGGTCTTAGCATCTGTGGTTCGGGCGGGTATGGCCTCAACCCAATGACTCACATAATCTATAGCAAGCAGAATGTACTCAGATCCCTGACTCTTAGGGAATGGACCCATGAAATCGATGCCTCATGCGTCAAAAACCTCACAGACGTGAATGAGCTACATCGGCAACATATCATGTTGTCCACAAGTGTCCATCCTGACAGTCAGTGCACCTCTTCACGAATTCATCGGAATCCTTGAAGAGTGTAGGCCACCAAAGGCTGGATTGGAAAACTTTATGTGATGTCTGTCTCCCAGAGTGATGGCCTCCTGCCTCAAGCTTGTGGCAGTAGGTGAGGACGTTGTGGTGCTCCTTCTGAGAAATACACCGATGCGAGGCACTATCCCCCCCTTCATGATAAAGGGTGGGATCCTTCCAATGGTACGACTTAGCATTTGCTAGGAAGGACTCAAGTCGTTGCCTGGGCCAACCTTGTGAAACTTTCTTGACAACAAGATAGTTCACAATGTCAGCGTACCACAGAAGCGAGGTGATAGCAAGAATCGCCTCGTCTGGGAAAGTATCTGTAATAGGTGTAGTCTGCTCTGAATTTTTCAAGATGCTCTAATCGGAAGAGGTGATCCGCCACCACATTCTTGACTCCAGGTTTATCCTTAATCTCTATATCAAACTCTCAGAGTAGAAGGATCCATCTAGTCAATCGGGCTTTGTCATCCTTCTTTGCCATAAGGTATAGATGGCGGTGTGATCTGTGTAGACAGTCACTCTAGATCCAAGATTGTACGATCGGAACTTATTCAAAGCAAAGACTACGGCTAGCATCTCCTTCTCAATCATGGTGTATTTCTGCTGAGCGGCATCCAAAGTCCTGGTAGCGTAGTGAATGGAAAATGGTAATCCATCCCTCCTGTGTCCAAGCACAGCCCCTATGGCAAAATCAGAAGCGTTCGTCGTGATCTTGAATGGGAGAGACCAATCGGGTGGCTGAAGGACAGGAGCCTGAACAATTGATCCTTTCAGAGTTTCAAATGATGCAAGACACTTATCATCTACAATGAACTCGGTGTCTTTCGTCAGCAAATCAGTAAGCTGTCGGGCAATCCGACTGAAGTCCTGTATGAACCATCGGTAGAAACTGACATGCCTTAGAAAAGACCGCAACTGTCACAAATTGGATAGTGGGTTGAGTTTCTTGATGATATCCACCTTGGCCGGATCGACCTCCATGCCCCTATTGGAGATGATATGGCCAAGGACCGTCCCATGAGTCATCATGAAATGACTCTTCTCCCAAGATAGAACAAGGTTGACCTCGATGCAGCGCTGAAGTACATGGTCTAGGCAGTTAAGACAAGCATCAAACCCATCTCCATAGACCAAAAAGTCATCCATTAAGACCTCTAAACACTTTCCCACCATGTACGAGAAAATGGAAAGCATGCACCTTTGGAATGTAACCAGGGCATTACATAAACCAAAGGGCATCCGTCTAAAAGCATACATCCTAAACGAACATGTGAATGTTGTTTTCTCCTGGTCTTTGGACGCAATGGCCACGTGATTGTATACCGAGTACCCATCAAGAAAGAAGTAGTGATTCTTTCCAGCTAGCCTCTCGATAATCTGATCAATAAAAGGCAGCGGGAAATGATCCTTCTTGGTTGCACGATTCAATCGTCTGTAGTTGATGAATCTCAAATTCATCACTCTAAAAGTGATTAAATAATCTCTAATCCCTCAAAATCATTGGTATTTCTTCATTTATTCTGCATAATTAGCATTCGTGCATGTTTTATTAAGAATTGCAGTTTATCACTTATTTTTGCACAAAATAAGAAGCCAAAAATTCCAGCCAGAATTGACCTGTAAATAGCCTAACTTCCCCGATTTTTAACTAATTCATGCTAACTCCAATTGACCCAGAACCTCCACTGTGTACATATCACTAACAAGAATAAATAAAAAATACAAAAAATCACTAACCTAAATAATTGGACCAAAAACCCAAACCCTATTTATAGGATTTCCAGACTAAAACCCTCATATCTTCCTCATCCAGTGTCCATTTTGATCCTACTCACTTTTGAACTAATGTACATTCAATTACCTTCAAAACAAGACCAAGTTCAAGTGAATCGGAGCTCATATGTGAAAGTTGGGCTTTGGGCCTCTTTTGTACATTTTGTATTTTAGCGGTTTTTGACTTAATATTTTATGTACATAATTAACCTATTTTATTTTGTTGCTTTTTCATTTGTCTTCTTTGATAAAAGTTTTATTAAAATACGCAAAAATCCAAATCAAAACTGAGTTTGAAATCAAAGAAACGAATTGAGTCCGAGTCTTCACTAACTATCTGTATAAAAATAATCTTTTTCGTCTTTTATTTCATTTCTTCTTTTTCTTACTCAATAAAAATCCAAAAATTAGATTAGTGTGTAAATATTTATCTTTGATTTTATCATATTTTTCCGATTTTTATCTGGTTTAAAAATGATGAAAAAAGTTATAAAACCCAAAAATCAAGGTATTCTATTACATGGGATACCCAAAAAATATCACTTTATTTAATTGATCGATTTTGGTTTTGATGACTTCATGAAAGTTATAGATCTCATCAAGATGAGCAACTTTGTGAAGAGACTTTTTCGATCTTGGGTCATTTACTATTTTTTATGTATTTATCAAAGTTTTTATTTTCTGATTTTTGTGGGGCTGACACATGGCAATCCTGGAGCCGCCACATGTCACCCATTTTTAGATTTATTTTTATTTCGTTTTTATTAAAAAAAATTAAAACCGCCGCACGTGTGGGGCACGTGGCTCCTGTGCATGTACCCAGCACGTGCTCCTCATGCCCCTATGTTGCTGCCACGTGTCACAACCTCGACCTCCTGATCTCGACCGATCGGACGGCCGAGGACCATCATCTTCAACCTAGCAACTTTCCCAAAAACATCCACTACTCCTACGATCTCTGTCGCTCTTCTCGTGGCCATCTTCCTCCATGTCACCGCTACCACAATCCCATGAATCTTGTCGTGCCACCCTGGCATTAGATCGCCGATCAAATCCCATCGTAACCCCCTTCTCGTGAATCAATCAAACGCCGCCAACCTTCCTTCTTCGGTTGAATCCCCTCTCCTATTTAAACTCCACTGCACACCTCATCGCCTTTATCCGCCGACTGATGCTCGAAGGAACGACCGGCTGGAGGTGACAGCTCCACGCCCCAACGACACAGCGAGATCCGAGGGCTACCCCCTCGTCGCAGTGCCACTCCTAGCCTAACTGCTTTGCTCTGGGTAACCCCGCCAATCCTACGATCCGATCTTCAACAACAACCGCCAACGACATGCTACTCCGCTCCACCGCCATCTCCAGACTCTCCTACGTCCGCAACTTCAACCTCCGTGCATCACCGCCACCGTCAACGACGACGCTCCAATGCCAACGTCTCTCCACCAGCCACTGGAGGCTCACGCTCTGCCACGAGCTCCAACAACGCGCCTTCATCGCCAACTTTCCCAGGATCTCTTCGTCCCTCCGTAGTTCATCTCTGGGCTTCATCTCCAACAACTCCTCTACCCCAGGTTGCCACCAGCTACCGAGCTCCGCCCGGCAACCCGCAAAGCTACGCTTTATAGTCCAGTCGATTTTTGCTTTTGACACCGTCAACCGCCGCAGGAGGTGGTGCGCCCCACCTCCTCCGCCTCTCAATCCACCGGGCGAGGCCCGAGGCCCCCTCCCCGAGTGCGCTGCACGTGACGAGGGAACTTTGCATCGATGCCCTTCAAGGTCCGCATATTCATAACAGGGCCCAGCTGCCCTAGGGTCACGTGTAACGCACGTGACCATTGGGAAAATTTCAGGAAACCCCCCGGATTTTTTCTTCTATTTGCAAAGGAGCCCCCTCAACCAGAGGTCACGTGCTACACATGTGACCCTCTAGTGATTTTGCAGAAGACTCCCCCTACTTATCGGTATTTACATCCCTTCTCTACTTTTTCATATTTATTTAATTATTTTAATTGCATTTATATCCATGTGTTCCTTCTCCACTATGGACCTCTACGTTGCTTATTTTTATCATTCAAAAATGGTATGATGTTTATCAACTAATTATCTACATCTTGGCATATTATTGGTATTTTTATGATCAGTGGTTAATTAATAATTTATTACTTTGTAGAAAATTACATACTTTGCCCATTTTGAGCTCTGAAATTCATAACTAATTAACTGTTGCTCTGAAAATTACCAAAAAATCAATAATTGCATAATTAGTTATGTTTAACATTGTACCCAAAAAGAATTGCATTTGCATGCAAGGTTTGCCTTGTAAAAAATTATTTTGCATATTTCAATGTTTAATTTTTAATAAGTATTAAATCTGATATTTTTGAGGTTTAGGATTTTTCTGAGATCAATCACATAGTGATAGATCTTGGATAATTTTATCTCTTGAAAATAAATAGGTTTAATATTTATTATAATTAAATATTGAAATTCATATCATTTGCATTTAAAAATTCATAAAATATTTATTTTGCATCTAAAAATTCCAAAAAAATTACATTGCACTTATTTCATCATTATTGTCATCTCGACTAAGTTTCACATTTTTCGGACATAGTTTGATTGATATTCATTTTCTAGTCCCTAAAATTGACCGAATTTGCATTTTACATCCCAAATTGCATTAGAAATTACAAAAAAAGACTGCCTCGAAAACTGTACATGAACTTTGATAGACAAAATTCTAGATTGTTCCTTTGCCTCGTTGTGTTTGACCTTGGGACTTGTCCAAGTAAAATAAACATAAAACCACATTGATAAAAATTGATTAAATATTCTTGTAGTTATTTCTTTACGTATTCTGATTGCTGGCCTACAACGAAACGATACATTAATTTAAGAGAACGATAATACCCGACAAATATTTAACACAAGTATTCTAGGACTTGTCAGATGGTGCCATTGCTGGGAGGCAAACGGCTTAGTTTTTGTCTAACATTTTTTTTGTTCAGTTTTCCGCATTCAGGTAGTCTGACCCCCGAATTGTTCACTGTAAATTCCAATTTTTTCTGCATTTTAATTTCAGCATGTATTTTCTTATTCCATTTTTGAGTCACTTTTCTACACAATCTCTCTTATTTTTCTTGTGAGGTACCCTGGCATACATGGAGTGGTTTTTCAAGAACCGACGCATCTTCACCGACACCCGAAAAGCCACAATTAATTTAAGATCGAGTCGAGTCGTGAGAGAGCGTAGAGTCTAGGATTTTACTTTCTGCAATTTTATTTTCTGTAATTAATTGCTCATTTATAGCGTTGTCCGTTTGGACTCTTGCATGTGTAAAAGACCTTTAACTCTTTCTGTGGTGTGTCGTGGCCCGTTTCACTCTCCAGTGAGGGTGGGACCCGACTTGAGTGGCGCTTATGATAGACTTGCACATATGGCTATTAGAGCTTTTTAATTTTTAATTGTGCTCGTAGGACCTAGGGCCACACTTCACTTTAATTGAGATGCACAGTAGATCGTTCAATTTAGTCAAATTAAACTAAATTCTTCCTCGGTAAAAAAACTTTCTGCTAGGTGCGGTTTTTCATTGGCTTGCATTCATTTAGAATAATCTTTCAATTCTTGTATTGCATCCCACATGGAGATTGTGAGGAATCATTATAAGTCTTCTACTTGAACATACATCATCGTTTTTCACGTGCATCGGCTTTTCCTGAATTTCTCCCTCATGTTTTATCATATAATTTTAAAGGAAATTAGGATTGTCGGTAGAAGTGCATTTATTCTCGTGTGACGATTAAATCCCTATTGACCAACCCGAATACCACTCCTTTGATCAGCCTATACATACAGAGGGCCAAATGGATGATATAGACACATATGCACCCTGTATGACTCCATTATTTGAGGATACAATCAATCATGACCATGGAAGTAGACTCTACTCAAACGAGCATTGCATGCCTGAGTCACAGCATGCTGAGTATGAGATCTACAGATTCCCGCAAAATCCTTCTATTGAGCAGCCTCCTTCCATTATTTTTGAGGAGAAATTTTCAGAAAAAACGATCATATATTGGATATTCCAGAGATTCTCCTCCCAACACATACAGGAAAATGGTAGATGAAATAACTGAATATCAAAAACAAGAACACATTCCGACTGCTCCCATGATTGATCATGAACAGATTTTTGAGGATGATATTTTGAGGATAAATAAGAGATATGAATTAATAGAGGAGAAATTTAGAAAGCTCTCCGATCGAATAATTTCATTCTATGGTAGCTCAGATATGAAAGTGGAGGATGAAATGATTGGATCTCATGTTGAAAATTATGAGGATATTAAGAAACCTAGAGAATATGTTCACCCTAGGGACGACTCTGACAGCAACACTTCTGCATATTACTCCCCTAGGGATGACTATGCCTCAGACTCTTACTTGGAGCATCAAAGCCCCTGCTCATCTACGGAAAACACCACATTACCATACCACACAGAAAATACCAAAAAATTGAAATATTGAAAAACACCAAAAAAATTGAAAATCCATAAAATTTCATAAAAATTGGGATTGAAGAAGATCTGAAGAATTTGGATCTTGCTTTACAGGAAGCACTAGAGAAAAGACTGATTTTTGAACTTCCCTTTATACAGGCCATTGATACTTCCCTGACCTTAAAAGATTTGTAATGGATAAATTAATGATGAAAAATTCAGACAGGATAAGAACAAAGACTGAAAGACATATCTTGTCAATGTCCTCCTCTTGATGTTGAGGAGAAAAACCAAGAGCCGCATAGTAAAGCGATTGTTCAGATTTGACTATGGAATCAAAGACATGATATTTACCCATGCTCGAATTAATGAACAATTCACCAATCAATATCATCCTGACCTCCGTATTTCACGAACTCAAAGTCAAACCTATCAAGAAGATACGAGAGATCGTTCAACTGGTTGATCGATCAATAAAGCGGCTGAGAGGAACCATTTCTGTCATCATTACATTCCAATGTGCTCCGCTCAAGTGGACTTCACGATCGTTGATATTGAGCATCAAGGAGAATTCACCCAGTCTCCAATTATTCTCGGAAAGCCATTCTTAGCATTGGCTAAGGTGATTATTGAGTGTGAGACTCAGGAAATCAATTTTACAACATTGAAAGCACTTCAATTTCACCCAGTTTTTGAGGAACCATGATTTTCTGAGGCAACCCACGAAGTCCTCGACAGCCGTAACCATCAAGCAATAGAAGAGCCCTACCCCGTTACTACACCTGAGATAGCATTTGTTGATGAGACTATTGGTTTAGAGACTCTCCCTCCTGCTCCATTCCCAGTTGCACTCACCATGGAAAATCAAATATATGACTCATACTATCCTGAGACTTATACATGGTCGCACCCTAGGTCAACCTATTCTGACTACCTTGATCAAATCAACTCGACACAGGAATGCTCCAACATCAAGTCAATTGAGAACGAACATGCAGAGACTCCCCCCACTATTTCAATTCCTGTGGATCTCACAATAGAAAAGTGTTTTTATATGATCCTGAGACTTATGCATGGTCGCACCCTGGGTCAACCTACTCTGAATACCTTGACCAAATCATTCCAACTCAGGAGTGCACCAACATTAAGAAGACTAAGAACAAACACACAGGATGAGCACTGACCAAGGAGAAATTTTTTTAATAGTTATTCATCTGGAGACTCAAGTGGACCAATAATTTCACGAAACAAAATGACTACTCCTTCATTGAAAAAGAAAGTCACCTTTGACCTTCCGGAAGAGGAATCGTCTGATGATTCCTCATCAGGTCCGGAAAAGGTAATCTACATGAGTGAGGTGTGTTCGGCAGTCATAAAACCATATCTTCGCAAGGATCCAAACTTCGATTCCTATTGGACGACTCCCGTTCCTCACTATTATCCATCCAAAGCCGATGCTCCTGCTCTCATCAAATACACTGGAATTATTTCTTATGAGCTGACTGAGATTGGTGCTTCATAGTATTCATCCGAGGATAAATCGTTTGATCCCAAGAAGAAATGAATTCTGAGAAAACAACTGAAGAAACAAAAAGACAAGAATATCTGGAGTGTGTCCACTTTCAAATACTATTCCTCTGAGGATAACTCTGATGATGGTTACCTTTCATCTGACTCATACGCTTCATATGCTATCCAACATGATTTATCTGAGGACAACACTGATAATAGTTGGGAATCATATACTTCATCTCCTTCTCATCATTACGATCTCCCACCACAGGCTCACAAAAAGATCGGTCGAAAATCGCCTTAATCATCGGCTACCCACCCTACCTCCCGACCACATCGGTCTCCTTGTACATCTTCTTCCTCTAATTAGGCCAAGGCCTAAGTATAGGGGTGGACGGATGCCATCTGTACATACCATTCTCTCCGTCTCACGATCGAGTCATTTCCACCCTTCTTCTTTACTTAGGCTGACCAGAGCCTAAGTCTAGGGGGAACCGATGCCCATTTATATACTCTCTTCGTCCACATATCCTGACCACCTCATTTTTTTCGCTCTTCTTCTATACTTAGACTGTTCATAGCCTAAGTATAGGGGGGCGGACCGAAGTATCTAACTTTTTCTTTTTCACTCTCTTACGCTTAGCCCGAGCTATGTCTTCTTTACGCATCTTGTGCTCTGAGGACACAGCACTCGCTAAGTATAGGGGGTATGTATATACTGTGTATATATTTTACCCATATCTCGTACTTTTGCGTAAGTCTATATGTATTTACGGGGTGGGTAACAAACTTACAAAAAACAACAACAACAACAAACAAAACAAAAAGGAAAAAGTTTTTCTACTAACACTGACTGAGTCCAACCCAAATTTCTTTTAAAAAATGGATTCTTATTCATTTTTTGCATTAAAAAAGTTCTTGCATTAGAAAAATATCCAAAAAAGAGAAAGAAATCACAAAATTCAAAAAAATCTGCATTTCACACACCTGCACTTCATTACATGCATTTGCATTTGTGAAAATTCCTTGGGTTCTGAACCGAGTTATGAGCAGAAATCGAGAGTGATCTGTACTTGACCTTAATCCACCTAATTTTCAGAGGAACTTCACCGAGAAATAGGATTTTAGAAGCTTCAGGTCTATGACTTAATTCTTTGAGTTCCACATGACAATATGCAGCGTTTAACTCTTAGTGTCTAACCCGGTCTCTTCATTCTGAGTACGACTCTAGAATAAGGAATTAATTTTTCTATGCACTTAGCTCAACTCAGATGAGGTGTTGGAAGACTGTGTGAGTTTCTTTTCTGATAGCGCAGAAATCTAAAGACCGGAGTACGGGTTGAAATAAAGCTTCGGAAAAGGTATGGAAGGCTGAGCACAATTTTTTATAAGACCCCAAAACATGTACGGAAAAAAAAGATTCTATATCCGTAGGGGCACAACAAGATCCAAGCAGAACTACCAAAAATCCAAATACAAAGAAGCCACTACCAAATAAATATCTAACCAAAAAGGTCCAAGCTTCAAGAAAATCTACAGATCTTGGTGGAGACTCAGCTACACTGGTCAGCTTCACAAGGAGAGGTGACTACACTGGCCACCCTCCAGTTCTTTTCTCCTTCTTCTAACTTCTCCCTCATTTCGATTGTGAACACAGCGCAACAGACCTTAGAAGGAAATACCTAACTCCCCGAGGACGAGTTACTGGAAAGGAGGTTTGCTTAGTAGTTCGGCATTCTTGATGGGAAGAGCTACAACCTTTCACACACATTAGTCGATTGTTCAATGTTCATGGGGTATGCTTTAGGAAAAGGATTGATCTAAGATGACTTCAGGGCCGAAACTGTGACAATGATGTGTAGAACTTGAAGGCTGTTGATTTTAAAATTCTAAGTCCCACAGAAGTTCCACCAAACTAATAATCCAAAGGTCGAGTCTAGTTTCATTTTTACCTTCAGCTCATGGTCTTGATATGGAACCCAATCTCATTTCACCTCATGGCATTTCTTTTTGATGCTCAGGGACAAGCATGGTTTAAGTATAGGGGGATGATGAATCTCGGATTCATCACTCTAAAAGTGATTATTAAGCTGTAATCCCTCAAAATCATTGGCATTTCTTCATTTATTCTACATAATTAGCATTCATGCACGTTTTGTTAAGAATTGCATTTTATCACTTATTTTTGCACAAAATAAGAAGCTAAAACTCCCAGCCATAATTGACAAGTAAATAGCCTAACTTCCCCGATTTTTAACTAATTCATGCTAACTCCAATTAACCCAGAACCACCTCTTCTGTGTACATATCACTAACAAGAATAAAAAAATACAAAAAAATCACTAACCTAAATATTTAGATCAAAACCCAAACCCTAGTTCTAGGATTTCCAGACTAAAACCCACATATCTTCCTCATCCAATGTCCGTTTTGATCCTACTCACTTTTGAACTAATGTACATTCAATTACCTTCAAAATAAAACCAAGTTCAAGTGAATCGGAGCTCATATGTGAAAGTTGGGTTTTGGGCCTCTTTTGTACATTTTGTATTTTAGCGGTTTTTGACTTAATATTTTATGTACATAATTAACCTATTTATTTTTGAGTTTTCATTTATCTTCTTTGATAAAAGTTTTATTAAAATACATAAAAATCCAAATCAAAACTGAGCTTGAAATCAAAGAAACGAATTGAGTTCGAGTCTTCACTAAATATTTGTACAAAAATCATCTTTTTCTTCTTTTCTTTTATTTCTTCTTTTTCTTACTCAATAAAAATCCAAAAAATTAGATTAGTGTGTAAATATTTATCTTTGATTTTATCATATTTTTTCGTATTTTTATCTGGTTTAAAAATGACAAAAAAGTTATAAAACTAAAAAATCAAGGTATTCTATGTACATGGGATACCCCAAAAATATCACGTTGTTCAATTGATCGATTTTGTTTTGATGTCTTCATGAAAGTTGTAGATCTCATTGCGAAAAGCAACTTTCGTGAAGAGACTTTTTTGATCCGAGGTCATTTACTATTTTTATGTATTTATCAAAGTTTTTATTTTTCGATTTTTGTGGGGCTGACATGTGGCAGCCCCTGGAGCCGCCATGTGTCATCTATTTTTGGATTTATTTTTCATTTTTATAAAAAAAATAAAACCGTCGCATGTGCAGGGCATGTGCCTCCTGTGCACGTGCCCAACATGTGCTCTTCGCGCCCCTATGTTGTTGCCACGTGTCGCGACCTCGGTAGCCCAATCTCGACCGATCGGATGACCAAGGACCATCGTCTTCAACCCAGCAACTTTCCCAAAAACATATGCTACTCCTGCGATCTCCATCGCTCTTCTCACGATCATCTTCCTCCATGTCACCGTCGTCGCAACTGCGAATCTTGTCGCTCCACCTCGGCATCAGATCATCGATCAAATCCCATCGTACCCCCCCTTCTCGCGAATCAATCAAACGCCGCCAACCTTCCTTCTCCGGGTGAATCCCCTCTCCTATTTAAACTCTGCCGCACACCTCTTCACCTTTATCCATCGACTGATGCTTGAAGGAACGACCGACTGGAGGTGACAGCTCCATGCCCCGACGACATGGCGAGATCCGAGGGCTACCCCCTCGTCGCAACGCTGCTCCTAGCCTAGCTGCTTTGCTCCGAGTAACCCCGTCAAGCCTACGACCCGATCTTCAACAACAACCGCCAACGACATGCTACTCCACTCCATCGCCATCTCCAGACTCTCCTACGTCCGCAACTTCAACCTCCGTGCATCACCGCCACCGTCAACGACGACGCTCCAATGCCAACGTCTCTCCACCAGCCACTGGAGGCCCGTGCTCCACCATGAGCTCCAACGATGTGCCTTCATCCCCAACTTTCCGAGGAGCTCTTCGCCCCTCTGCAGTTCATCTCCGGGCTTCATCTCCGACAACTCCTCTACCCCAGGTTGCCACCATCTAGCGAGCTCCGCCCCGCAACCCGCAAAGCTACGCTTCATCATCCAGCCGGCTATCGCCTTTGACATAGTCAACAACCGCAAGAGGTGGTGCGCCCCACCTCCTCCGCCGCTCCATCCACCGGGCGAGGCCCGAGGCCCTCTCCCTGCGTGCGCTGTACGTGACGGGGCTGGGGGGACTTTGCATCGACAACCTTCAAGGTCCGCATATTCATAACAGAGCCCAGTTGCCCCAGGGTCGTGTGCAACGCACGTTACCGTTGGGAAAATTTCAGGAACCCCCCCCCAGATTTTCTTCTATTAGCAAAGGAGCCCCTTAACCAGAGGTCACTTGCTACGCACATGACCCTCTGGTGATTTTGCAGAAGCTCCCCCTATTTATCGGTATTTACATCCATTCTCTGCATTTTCATATTTATTTAATTATTGTAATTGCATTTATATCCCTGTGTTCCCCTTCCATTGTGGACCTCTACATTGCTTATTTTTATCATTCAAAAATAGCATGATGTTTTTCAACTAATTATCTACATCTTGGCATATGTTTGATATTTTTGTGATCAGTGGCTAATTAGTAACTAATTACTTTGTGGAAAATTGCGTACTTTGCCCATTTTGAGCTCTGAAATTCATAATTTATTATCCATTGCTCTGAAATTACCGAAAAATCACTAATTATAGAAATAGTTGTGTTTAACATTGTGCCCCAAATAATTGCATTTGCATGCATGGTTTGCATTGTAAAAAATCATTTTACATATTTCAATATTTACTTTGTAATAGGTATTAAATCTGATATTTTTAAGGTTTAGGATTTTTCTGAGATCAATCACTTAGTGATAGATCTTGGGTAATTTTATTCTTGAAAATAAATAGGTTTCATATTTATTATAATTAAATATTGAAATTCGCATCAATTGCATGCAAAAATTCATAGAATATTTATTTTGCATCCAAAAATTCCAAAAATTATAGTGCACTCATTTCATCATTATTGTCATCCCGACCAAGTTTCACATTTTTTGGACATTGTTTGATTGATATTCATTTTCTAGTCCCTAAAATTGACCGAATTTGCATTTTGCATCCCAAATTGCATTAAAAATTACAAAAAAAAGACCGCCTCAAAAATCGTGCATGAACTTGGATAGATAAAATTCTAGATTATTCCTTTGCCTCTGTGTGTTCGACCTTGGGATTTGACCAAGAAAAATAAACATAAAATCGCAATGATAAAATTTGATTAAATATTCTTGTGGTTATTTTCTTGACTGATTCCGATTGCACGCCTACAAAGAAACGATACATTAATTTAAGCAAACGCTAATACAGGACAAATATTTAACACAGGCAATCTTCGGACCCACCAGTATTCCACACAACCCTCCATTAGTTAGGTACTTGGGTAGTTATCTCCTCTCCAGACTAGCTAAAACTATGGTGATACCCGTCTTCTTGGGTACCACATGCAATGGACTAACCCACTTGGAGTGGGAGATGGGGTAAATAAAATCGGCGCTCCACCGTTTCGATATTGCCTTCATGACCACATCTCAAAGATTCGGGTTCAGTCATCACTGGAACTCACGCGATGACTTGGCATCCTCTTCAAGATAGATGTGGCGGGAGCATAGGGCCGAACTTATCCCCTGGAGATCAGCTACACTCCATCCTATTGCCTTGCGGTTTTTTTAAGAACCTCCATCAAACGAGATTCTTGGTCTTAAGTCAAATCCGCTAAGATAATGACGAGGAACATATCTATCTCACCCGCAAGGAATCTGTACTTCATACTCTACGGCAAGGTCTTCAGTTCAGGACAAGTGGGAGCTGGCAAATCTAGCCTCTAAAATGTCTGTGTGAAACCTACCAAATCTGCATGGGAGAACTCTCGTTGAATGTGTGAGTCTGACGAAGACGACCCTACTGGTATGTCTGTCAACGGTACTAGCTCGCTCTCCGCCCTAGCTGTCAGCTCTGAGGACACAAGACACAGTAAATCATCATCGAACTCCTGCCAATCAAAGTCAGTGTATGTGTTTGAGAAATCTGAATCCGAATCAGAGAAACAAAATCTGCCTCGCTATCATGATCACGATCACCAGCCTCTAATGTATCATGTACCATGAGTGTGCTCTCCGAACTCTCATCAGTTATAATATGTAACTCTATGGTATCTGAAGTTGTGATAAGAGCTCATGCTGCTGGGTCTGTCCATACTACTTCATCATCTGTAATCACAAAATCACACTCCTAGTGGACGTCTAGCTCTTCATCTGTCATCTGCTTTGAGTCGCTCATATGCTTAGAGCAAACTGAATCTCTCACTCTAGTCTCCTCGATCGTCTCTATTTGTACACTTTCGCCCTTGACATGAAAGTATACCTTCCTGCTATCATGATCAGACACTGCCCTGGCTGTGGCCAAGAAAGATCATCCTAAAATGATCGGGTTATCTGTCACGGATTCAGGAATCTCCGGCCCAGTACAACAAAGTCCACATGGAATTTCAGGCCATGAATTATGACGACAACATCTTTGGGTAACCCCATCGTCCTCTTAACAGATCTATCAGCAAACTGAAGGATCGTCCTGCTCTGTCTAAGAGGGCCAAACTCGAGTCAGTCGAGTAAGGAAGCTAGGAGAAGGTTAATCGAAGAGTCGCTGTCTAATAGTGTACAATCTAGCTGCTGCTCATGAATGTGGCATCTGACATAGGGAGCTAATGCATCAGGTCTTTTGGCTAGCAATCGGTTACGAATAGCAAAGCAAGTGGCACGGATGAGCACATGGATCTCTGCATTGTGGTTCCTCTTCTTCCTACGGATGGTAGTCTTCTCTCTCAGATTCTTGTGGAAGAGGGGGATGTGCTCTAGTATAGAATCAGTTGTATCTGGAATCTGTCTATCATCTGCTCGTTGAACTCTATCAAATGTCTCTTTTTTTGGGTTTTCTTTTTGGGGCCACTTCCTTAAGCAGAGTGCTTGAGGGAAGGGGATGGAAGGACCCTCTCAAGAGAGATGAGGGTCAGGAATGGGTTCTTGTGCATGCAATAGGTTAGAGTCTATGCAAAGATCATCAGGCAATATAGACGGACTCACAGGAGATACAGAAACCCTTCCTTTATTCATATTTTTTATTTTTGTTTTCCCATCTTTTTGTTTTTCTATAACTGTCCTCAGGTACAAAATGAGGCAACCCAACAAAAGGAAAATTGGTGGCATCAGCACCACACACAACATCTAAACTCGCAGCATCAGCATCGTGCTATGGCCTAGCATCTGGAATCACGGTGTCCTCAGTACCACCGTCTGAAACAGGGAATACAACTGCCTCAGTATCATAGGTTGGATCAACATCTTTGGTGGCGTCAGCACCACCACCATCATCATCACAAGCAACATCGACACCGCTTCCATCCTCGTCTAATGCTCTGGAGTCTGTATCGGGACATTGCTCAGATGAGATGTCGCCGACAAGCATCCTACCGCTCATAAGTGTCACAAAATCAGCATCAAATATAGTGGAATAAGTATCATGCAAAACATCATTAGGAGTGGTGGTCTCTGTAAACTGTACATGCTCAGATTTCCTCTTCATATTGTTCGGGTTAGGTTCAATCTGAGCGGGTATGGCAGCCTTGCCCTTTATTATCTCCCTCATCTCCTGCTGGAACTCGTCCATCTCTCGCTGGAAGGTGTCATGTTGATCAGAGAGCAAATGAGCGAGGTCATCAAGAGTTGGGTTCTCATAGACTGATGCATGAGAACCGGACGGTTTTCCTCGCTGGAAATGAGGCTGAGTCTACTGCTGCTGCTATTAGTGAGGAGGAGGCTGGGGGTACTGTGACTGAGGTTGTTGTTGCCTCCGTTGTTGTCCCTGATAGTGGAGACGAGGACCATGTTGCTGCTGGTACTGGTGGGAGTGTTGGGGCTGCTGCTGTTGACTGCTCTGCCCTGCCTGAGCTGGAGGTTGCTGCTGAGAAGAGGTGCCTCCAGTGGATAATGAAAGACAGATGGGTCACGACGAATCCCAGGCTGAGGTGGTACTGGGAGTACCAGATACCGTTGACTTCCATAAATGGCTCATGCTAAAGGTTTAGCGGGGGTAGGTCTACCAAGGGATGATCCGACTGATATACCACCATTTGAATGTTAGGAGATGGTTGTGGCCGCTAGTAGTGCTGGGGCTGGGGGACCAGCTCTACCTGGATATGGTGAACTTGGTGATGAATCTCAGATTCATCACTCTAAAAGTCGTTAATTAAGCTCTAATCCTTAAAAATCTTTGGCATTTCTTCATATATTCTGCATAATTAGAATTCATGCATGTTTTGATAAGAATTGAATTTTATCACTTATTTTCACACAAAATAAGAAGCCAAAAAGCCCAGCCAAAATTGACCTGTAAATAGCCTAACTCCCCCGATTTTTAACTAATTCATGCTAACTCCAATTGACCCAAAACTACCTCCACTGTGTACATATCACTAACAAGAATAAATAAAAAACTACAAAGAAATCACTAACCCAAATAAATGGACCAAAAACCCAAAACCTAGTTTTAAGATTTCCAAACTAAAACCCTTATATCTTCCTCATCTAGTGTCTATTTCAATTCTTCTCACTTTTAAACTAATGTACATTCAATTACCTTCAAAACAAGACCAAGTTCAAGTGAATCGGAGCTCATATGAAAGTTGGGTTTTGGGCCTCTTTTGTACATTTTGTATTTTAGCGATTTTTGCCCTATTATTTTATGTATATAATTAATCCATTTTATTTTATTTCTTTTTAATTTGTCTTCTTTGATGAAAGTTTTATTAAAATACGTAAAAATCCAAATCCAAACTAAGCTTGAAATCAAAGAAACTAATTGAGTCCGAGTCTTCACTAACTGTCTGTACCAAAATTGTCTTTTTCATCCTTTATTCTATTACTTCTTTTTCTTACTTATTAAAAATCCAAAAAAAGATTAATTTGTAAATATTTATCATTGATTTTTCATATTTTTCCGGATTTTTCATATGGTTTAAAAAGGACAAAAAAATTATAAAACCCAAAAATCAAGGTATTCAATGTACATGGGATACCCCAAAAATATCACTTTGTGCAAATGATCGATTTTGGTTTTGGTCCCTTCATAAAAATTGTAGATCTCATCGAGACGAGCAATTTTTGTGAGAAACTTTTTCGATCCGGGGTCATTTACTATTTTTTATGTATTTATCAATGTTTTTATTTTGTGATTTTTGTGGGGCTGAGACGTGGCTACTCCTAGAGCCGTCACGTGTCACCCATTCTTGAGGGTTTTATATTTCATTTTTTATAAAAAAAAAATTAAAAGACTCACACATGCAATGCACGTGCCGACCACGCATGCGCACTGCACGTGTTTGGCCTGCGCGCTTCTTTATGCCACGTGGCCAAATGCTGGACGTCCGATCTCGGCCGATCGGACGGCCGTTGCACCTCGTCTTCTTCTCCCTTTCCCAAATCGCACCACCGCCTCCTCCCTCATTCTCCGTCGTGATTTTCTCCGCCGCCGCACCCCCAATCTTGTGTCGATCTCCACCCAATTTGCCTCCGTGTATCCCCAATCGAATTAGTCTCCGATCGACTTCCTTCTCTGGCCGACCCTCCATTCCTATTTAAACAACCATCGCTCTGCTCCATCGATTTCATCCACTGATACCGCTAATTCCTAAGATTCCTCCGGTGGTGACAGCCCAGAGGCTCTTCATCTTCGGCAAGATCCGAGGGCTCCCCCCCCTCGTTGCAGACGCGACGCTCCGCCGCTACTGCTCCGCTCCGACGTCGTTGATCCAATGACGTCCACCTTCTTTGCCGTTCAACTTCGCCATCCGAGCATCCCCAACCACATATACCTTCGCTAGCTCCACCAAACTTCTTCATTGACCACATTCAAATCCTCACCTGGCACTTCGTCGCATCACCGTAGCCGTACCTTCGACTCCACCGCAGCATCTACTCGCTAGAGACAACGCTCCAGCAATCATTGGGACTCTCGACCACAGCCTCCACTCTGCACAGTTGCAGGCATCAACGACCTCCCCTTGCCTTCAACCACCACCGGAGGCGATGCCTCTCCACCAGTCGATCCACGCCAACCGCCGGGTGGTACACCCGAGGCCCCCGCACACGTGCATCACACATGTGGCGGGGGAACTTGCATCGACACCCCTGAAGACCCACATATTCACACCAAAGCCCCAGCTGCCCCAGGGTCACGTGCTACGCATGTGACTGCTGGGTAAATTGCGTAAAAACCCCTTGCCATTCTGCTATTTGCCCAGAAGTCCACCAACCAGAGGTCACGTGTTACGCACGTGACTCTCTGGTAATTTTGTAGAATTTACCCCAGAGCTTTCGGTAATTGCAAATTTTTCCTTTCTTTATATTATTTTAATTTATATTATTGTAGAAAGACCCCTGTGTTCCCATAATGTTTCGAATTGCTACATTGCATTATTTTATTTATCAAAAATATGCATTTTGTTCTACAACTAATTCTCCACATTATGGCATATGTCTGACATTTTTGTGATTTGTGCTTAATTAATAATTAATTATTTTGCAAAATTTGCATATTTTGCCCATTCTATGCTCGAAAATTCATAATTAATTAATCGTTGCTCTGAAAATTGCCGAAAATTCGCAGATTGTAGAATTAATTGTATATTACATCATTCCCAAAAAGAATTGATTTGCATGCATGGTTTGTCTTATAAAAATCATTTTGCATATTTCAATCTTTAATTTTAAATAGGTATTAAATCTCATATTTTCAAGGTTTAGGAATTTTCTGAGATCAATCATCTAGTGGTTAGATCTTGGATAATTTTATCTCTTGAAAATAAATAGGTTTAATATTTATTATAATTAAATATTGAAATTCACATCATTTGCATTAATAAATTATTGCATCCAAAAATTCCAAAAAAAAAATACATTGCATTAATTTTGTCATAAAGTCATCTTGGCCAAGTTTCATATTTTTCAGACGTCGTCTGATTGATATTCATTTTTAGTCCTTAAAATCGGCCAAAGTTACATTTTGCATCCCAAATTTGCATTAAAAATTACAAAAAAAGACCGCCTCAAAAACCATGCATGAACTTTGATAGACAAAATTCTAGGTTGTTCCTTTGCCTCCTTGAGTTCGACCTTAGGACTTACCCAAGTAAAATAAACATAAAACTGCATTGATTAAAATCGACTAAATTTCTTGTGGTAATTTCTTGACCAATTCCGATTGCCTGCCTACAACGAAACAACATCATAATTAAACGCACGATAATCCACACGCATTTAATGTCGGTTATCTCGGATTCGTCAGATGGCGCCTTTGACGGGGAGGCAAACGACTTAGATTTTTGTCTAAAACTTTTTCGGATTTCTTTATTCGGGTAGTCTAACTCCGAAATTTTCATTGTAAATTTTCTATTTTTTTCTCTGCATTTTTTTTATTTTATTTTCAGTATTTATTTTCTTGTTTTATTTTTTATAAATTTTTGTATCACTCTATTACACCCTCTTTCTTATTTTTTCGTACGAGGTACTCGACGAACGTGGAGCAGAGTTTGGAAACCGAAGCATCTTCACCGACTTCCGAAAAGCTACATTAAAAATTAGGATCGAGTCGAGTTGTGAGAGAGTGTAGAGTCTAGGATTTTATTTTCTGCAATTTTATTTTCTGTAATTAATTGCTCATTTCTAGCGGTGTCCGTTTGGACTCTCACATGTGTAAAAGACCTTTAACTTTTTCTGTGGTGTGTCATGGCCTGTTTCACTCTCCAGTGAGGGTGGGGCCTGACTTGAGTGGTGCTTAGGATAGACCTGCACATACGGCTATTAGAGCTTCTATAATTTTTTATTGTGATCATAGAACCTAGGACCACACTTCACTTAATTGAAATGCACATTAGATCGTTCAATTTAGTCAGATTTAACTAAATTCTTCCCGGCTAATAGAACTTTTTGCTAGTTGCGGTTTTTTATCAGCTTGCATTCAAATAGATTAATATTTCAATTATTGTATTGCATCCCACATGGAGATTGCAAGGAATCACTATAAGTCTTCTAACTGAGCATGCATCATCGTTTTTTACGTGCATCGGCTTTTCCCGAATTTCTCCCTCCTGTTTTGTCACATAATTTTAAAGGATTTTGGGAATAGATGGTAGACGTGTATTTGTGCTCACTTAATTTTTCAGTGATCGCCTAATTAAAATTAGGACTGCTAAATACAACCGACTTTAATTAACCCATAAAATCAAGATTTTTTGCGGGAGAGCAACCCCGACCTTGGATGCATTTTATTTTTCTGAGTGAGCGAGAGACGACACTTAAGGCTAGAGACCAAATCCGAATTTTCGTATTGACTACTGACTCTATAAAAACGATTAGCTACTTCTTAGTGAGGATCTACGAGTAGCCGGTAACGGTCCGGATTTCCTTAGCAGAGTGCGTGATTTAAAGGACACCGCGTAAGGCTCCGTCCTTAAGTAACACGGGTAGCCATTTTACGACTCGTACTTACACCCATACTGGATGAAAGTAGGTGCAACTAATCGTAAGAATTTGGGCCATTCCTTAAGAAAATCTTCGGTATCTAACAGCTCGTTAATTATTTTTCAAGATTGTCTTATCACCAACTAAAATTGAAAATATAATTACCGAACTCTTGCGGCTTCATGGTGTGAGTTGGTGAACCTGGGGTTTGATTTGTGTTTGAATTGTGTGCGTGAACTGATTTCAAAGATCAAAAGCTGCACATTCATGAGATCAATCTCCTTGATAAAAATTTCTTTTGAATATCCCGTGCACTTGCACCGAAATTAACTATGTCAACCAATAAACCTCCTTCAAAAATTATGGAACTTTGTCCAAGCACCCTCTCGATCTGTATTATGAGAATTAATTCGTCATGGACAAACCCAAATCGTCATTCATTTCAGCTCTTTCAAAAATGACGGAATATTTATCCAAGTATCCATCAGAGCTAACTATAAAAATGAATTCATCTCAGTTAGACCCAAAATTTCAAAACCTCCTCCAACTAGACATCATCCAACTTCCACAGGAGACTCTCACCCACAAATCAATCGAACAAATCCGGTCCACTCTTTAAATTCCAAGCCATTCTACTCGAATTATCTGATTAAAGCATTCTATTCTCCCACTCCACCATTTGTGATTGCACTGCCATCTTGGGATGACCCGACTTATGCCAGATTTCTTTCTACAACCCAAGAACCATTTGAAGAGCAAAACATCGATACTCGTGATTGGCCGAGATACCAAACCCAACCTCCTCCATTCTTTCCTCGCAATCTTGTTGGGACGGGTCCAAAATTCACGGAAATGCATTCAGATTGGACCATAAGAAATAATATGATGGCTCGATCAAGCCACAAGGAGAATCCCGTAGCTAAGGATAATCAGTGTTGGATTAACCGTAACAATCAAATCCCTATTGACCGACCCAAATACCACTCCTTCGATCAGCCTATACATACAGAGGACAAAACAGATGATATTGATACATATGCATCATGTATGACTCCATTGTTCGGGGATACAATCAATTATGACAATGGAAGTAGACTCTACTCAAACCAGCATTGCATGCTTGAGTCACAGCATGTTGAGTATGAGACCTACAGATTCCCACAAAATCCTTCCACTGAGCAAACTCCTTCCATAATTTTTGAGGAGAAAATTTCATAAAATAACAATTGTATATGGATAATCAAAGAGAATCTCCTCTCAGCTCATACAAGAAAATGGAAGAGAAAATGAACAGATCAAAATTTCAAAAACAAGAATACACACCGACTGCTCCCATGATTGATCATGAACAGATTTTTGAGGAAGATATTTCGAGGATAATAAGAGATTTGATTTAATGGATGATAGATTTAGAAATTTTGCCGACCGACTCATTTCACTCTCAGGTAACTCATATATAAAAATGAATGAGGAAAAGATTGGATCTCATGTTGAAAATTTTGAGGATATTCAGAAACCTAGAGAATATGTTCACCCTAGGGATGATTCTGACAACGACACCTCTACCTATTACTCCCCTAAGGTTAAATCTTATTCTGACTCGGATTCTCACTCAACATATCAAAACCCCTCATCATTTACGGAAAACACCACATCACCACACCACACCACACCGAAAACACCAAAAAATCAAAAAACTAGAAAAACTCATAAAAATTGAAACTGAAGAAGATCTGGAGAATTTGGATCCTGCTTTACGGGAAGCACTGGAGAAAAGATTGATTTTTGAACTTCCCTTTATACAGGCCATTGAACACTTCCCCGATCTTAAAGGATTTGTAATGGATAAATTAATGAGAAAAAAATCAGGCGGGATAAAAACAAAGACTGAAAGACATATTTTGTCAATGTCCACCTCCTTGGTGTTGAGGAGAAAAACCAAGAGCCGCATAGTGAAGCGATTGCCCATATTTAACTGTGGAATCAAAGATACGATATTTACCCATGCTCGAATTGATGACGACTCACCAATTAATATCCTCACGACCTTTGTATTTCACGAGCTCAAACTCGGACCTATCAAGAAGATACGAGAGTTCATTTAATTGGTTGATCGATCGATAAAGCGGCCAAGAGGAACCATTTCGGTCATCCTTACATTACAAGGTGCTCCGCTCAAAGTAGACTTCATGATCATTAATATTGAGCATCAAGGAGAATTCACCTAGTCTCCTATCATTCTCGGAAAGCCATTCTTGGCATTTGTTAAGGCAATTATTGAGTGTGAGACTTGGGAAATCAATTTTACAACATTGGGAGCACTTTGATCTCAACAAGTCTTTAAGGAACCACGATTTTCTGAGCAACCTGTGAAAATCTCAACAGCCATAACCATCAAGTGGTAGAAGAGCCCTACCCCATTGCTACACCTGAGATATCAGTTGTTGATGAGACTATTGGTTTAGGGACTCTCCCTCCTGTTCCATTCCCCGCTTCTCTCACCATGGAAAATCGAATAGATGACTCATATGATCCTGAGACTTTTGCATGGGTGCACCTGAGTCAACCTACTCTGACTACCTTGATCAAATCAACTCGACAAGGAATGCTCCAACGTCAAGTCAATTGAGAACGAACATGCAGAGACTCTCCCTACTATTTCATTCATGTGGATCTCACCATAGAAAAGTGTTTTTATATGATCATGAGACATACGCACGGGCTCACCCTGAGTCAACCTACTCTGAGTACCTTGAACAAATCAATCCAACTCAGCAGTACACCAATATCAAGAAAACTAAGAACAAATATGCGGGACGAACACCGACCAAGGAGAAAATTTTCAATGGTTATTCATCTGGAGACTCAAGTGGACCAACACCATCATGAAACAAAATGACTGCTCCTTCATCTAAAAAGAAAGTCCCTTTGACCTTCCGGAAGAGGAATCATCTGATGATCCCTCATCAGGTCTGGAAAAAGGTAATCTACATGAGTGAAGTCTGTTCAACAGTTCTAAAACCATATCTTCGCAAGGATCCAAACTTCGATTCCTGTTGGACAACTCCTGTTCCTCACTATTATTCATCCAAAGTCGATTATACTGGTCTCATCAAATACACTGGAATAATTTCTTATGAGCTGACTGAGACTGGTGCTTCAGAGTATTCATCCGAGGACGAATCGCTTGATCCCAAGAATGAGAATTCTGAGAAAACAACTGAAGAAGCAACTAAAAGACAAGAATATCTGGAGTGCCTCTACTTTCAAATACTATTCATATGAAGATAACTCCGATGATGGTTACCTTTCATCTGTCCGATGATGGTTACCTTTCATCTGACTCATATGCTTCATCTACTATCCAACATGATTTATCCGAGGACAACACTGATAATAGTTGGGAATCATATGCTTCATCTCCTTCTCATCATTATGATCTCCCACCATAGGCTCAAAAAAGATCGGTCGAAAACCACCTTAATCATCGGCTACCCACCCTCCCTCCTGGCCCCATAGGTCTCCTTGTACATCTTCTTCCTCTACTTAGGCGAAGGCCTAAGTATAGGGGGGATCGATGCAATCTGTATATACCATTTCCCTCATCAAACTCCTTCTCACGATCGCCTCATTTCCACCCTTCTTCCGTACTTAGGCTGACCAGAACCTAAGTATAGGGGTAACTGATGCCCATCAGTATATACTCTCCTCATTCACATATCCCGACCACCTCATTTTCGCTCTTCTTCTATACTTAGACTGTCCACATCCTAAGTATAGGGGGCGGACCAATCTATCTTTTTCTTTTTTCACTCTCTTACGCTTAGCCTGAGCCATGTCTTCTCCACGCTTCTTGTGCTCTGAGGACACATCACTCGCTAAGTATAGGGGGTGTGTATATATACTATGTATATATTTTACCCCTATCTCATACTTTTGCATAAGTCTATATGTATTTATGGGGTAGGTAACTAACTTCAAAAAACAAACAAAATAAAAAGGAAAAAAAAGTATTTTGCTATTAACACTGACTGTGTCCAACCAAAAATTCTTGAAAAAAATGGTTTATTATTCATTTTTGCATAAAAAAAACTTTGTCAATTTTTTTTCAAAAGTCAAAAAAAAGAAAGAAGAGAAAAAAGGGAAAAAATGTGTATACATTTCACACACATGCACTTCATCCAGCATTACATGCATTTGCATTTGTTAAAAGCCCTTGGTTTCAGAACCAAGTTATGAGCAAAAATCAAGAGTGGTCTGGACTTGACCTTAATCCACCTAATTTTCAGAGGAACTTCGCCGAGAAATAGGATTTTAGAAACTTCAGGTCTATGACAATGTGCAGAGTTTGACTCTTAGTGTCTAACCTGGTCTCTTCATTCTGGGTACGACTCTGGAATAGGGAATTAATTTGTACTCTCGCACTATGCACTTAGCTCAACTCAGATGGGGTGTTGGAAGACTGTATGAGTTTCTTTTCTGGTAGCGTGGAAATCTAAAGATCGGAGTACGAGTTGAAATAAAGCTTCAAAAAAGGGATGGACGGCTGGGCACAATTTTGTCTAGGACCCCAAAACATGTACAGAAAAAAAAAGATTCTATATCCGTAGGGGCACAACAAGATCCAAGCAGAACTACCAAAAATCAAAATACAAAGAAGCCACTACCAAATAAATATTTGACCAAAAAGGTCCAAGCTTCAAGAAAACCTACAGATCTTGGTGGAGACTTGGCTACACTAGCCATCTTCACAAGGAGAGGTGACTACACTGGGCACCCTCCAGTTCTTTTCTACTTCTTCTAACTCTCCCCCATTTCGATTGTGAACACAGCGCGACAGACCTTAGAAGGAAATACCTAACTCCCCGAGGATGAGTTACTGAAGAGGAGGTTTGCATGGTAGTCCAGCATTCTGGATGGGAAGAGCTAAAATCTTTCACACACATGAGTCGATTGTTCAATGTTCATAGGGTATGCTTTGGGAAGAGAACTGATCTAAGATGACTTCAGAGCCGAAACTGTGACAATGATGTGTAGAACTTGAAGGCTGTTGATTTTAAAATTCTAAGTCTCACAGAAGTTTCGCCAAACTAATAATCCAAAGGTAGAGTCTAGTTTCATTTTCACCTTCAGCTGGTCTTGGTATGGAACCAAATCTCATTTCAACTCATTGAATTGCTTTTGATGCTCAGGGATGAGCATGGTTTAAGTATAGGAGGGATGATGAATATCAGATTCATCACTCTAAAAGTCATTAATTAAGCTCTAATCCCTTAAAATCATTGGCATTTCTTTGTTTATTCTGCATAATTACCATTCATGCATGTTTTGATAAGAATTGCATTTTATCACTTATTTTCGCACAAAATAAAAAGCCAAAAATCCCAGCTAAAATTGACCTGTAAATAGACTAACTCTCCTGATTTTTAACTAATTCATGCTAATTCCAATTGACCTAAAACTACCTCCACTGTGTACATATCACTAACAAGAATAAATAAAAATACCAAAAAAATCACTAACCCAAGTAAATGGACCAAAAATACAAACCCTAGTTCTAGGATTTCTGGACTAAAACCTTCATATCTTCCTCATCCAGTGCCCGTTTTGATCCTACTCACTTTTGAACTAATGTACATTCAATTACCTTCAAAAAAGACCAAGTTCAAGTGAATCGGAGCTCATATGTGAAACTTGGGCTTTGGGCCTCTTTTGTACATTTTGTATTTTAGTGGTTTTTGACCTATTATTTTATACACATAATTAACCCATTTTATTTTATTTCTTTTTCATTTGTCTTCTTTGATGAAAGTTTTATTAAAATAAGCAACAATCCAAATCCAAACTAAGCTTGAAATCAAAGAAACTAATTGAGTCCGAGTCTTCACTAACTGTCTGTACAAAAATTGTTTTTTTCATCTTTTATTTTATTTCTTCTTTTTCTTACTTACTAAAAATCCAAAAAAAATAAATTAATGTGTAAATATTTATCTTTGATATTATCACATTTTTTTCTAGATTTTTATCTATTTTAAAAATGACAAAAAATTATAAAACCCAAAAACCAAGGTATTCTATGTACATGAGATGCCCCAATAATATCACTTTGTGCAAATGATCAGTTTTGGTTTTGGTCCCTTCATGAAAGTTGTAGATCTCATTGAGCAATTTTCATGAAGAAATTGTTTCAATCTGAGGTCATTTACTATTTTTTATGTATTTATCAATGTTTTTATTTTGTGATTTTTGTGGGGCAGACACGTGGCTGCTCCAGGAGTCACCACATGTCACCCATTTTGAGGGTTTTATATTTTGTTTTTTATAAAAAAAATAAAATAAAATACTCGCACGTGCAGTGCACGTGCCGACCACGCACGCGCACTGCACGTGCCTGGCCTGCGCGCTGCCTTTATGCTTGGTGGCCAAATGTTGGCCGTCCGATCTCGGCCTATCGGATGGCTGTTGCACCTCGTCTTCTTCTCCCTTTCCCAAATCGCACCACTGCCTCCTCCCTCATTCTCCGCAGCGATTTTCTCCGTCGTCGCACCCCCAATCTAGCGTCGATCTCCACCCAATTCGCCTCCGCGTATCCCCTATCGAATCAGTCTCCGATCGACTTCCTTCTCCGGCCGACCCTCCGTTCCTATTTAAACAACCATCGCTCCGCTCCATCGATTTCATCCGCCGATACCCCTAATTTCTAAGATTCCTCTGATGGTGACAGCCCGTAGGCTCTTCATCTCCAGCGAGATCCGAGGGCCTCCCCCCTCGTTGCAGACGTGGCGCTCCGCCGCTACTGCTCCGATCCGGCACCGCCGTTGAGCCAACAACGTCCACCTTCTCCATCGTTCAACTTCTCCATCCGAGAGTGGTCCTCAGTCACATCTACCTTCGCCAGCTCCGCCAAAGTTTCGTCATCGACCACGTTCAAATCCTTGCCTGGCACTTTGTCGCACAGACGCAGCCGTACCTTCGACTCCACCGCAACATCTACTCGCCAAAGACAATGCTCCAGCAATCGCCAGGACTCCCGGCCACAGCCTCCACTCTGCCCAGGTTGCAATCATCAACGACCTCCCCCTGCCTTCAACCACCGCCGGAGGCGGTGCCTCTCCACCTGTCGATCCATGCCAACCGTCGGGTGGTACACCCGAGGCCCCCGCGCACGTGCATCCCGCGTGCGACGGGGGAACTTGCATCAGCACCCCTGAAGACCCGCATATTCATGGCAAAGCCTCAGTTGCCCCAGGGTCACGTGCTACGCACATGACCGCTGGGTAAATTATGGAAAAAACCCTTGCCATTTTGCTATTTGCCCAGAAGTCCACCAGCTGGCAATTTTGCAGAATCTACCTCAGAGCTTTCGGTAATTACAAATTAGTCCTTCCTTTATATTATCTTAATTTATATTATTGCAGAAACACCCATGTGTTCCCCCATTGTTTCGAACTGCTACATTGCATTATTTTATTTATCAAAAATAGGTATTTTGTTCTACAACTAATTCTCTACATTATGGCATATGTCTGACATTTTTGTGATTTGTGGTTAATTAATAATTAATTGTTTTACGGAAAATTGTATATTTTACCCATTCCGTACTTAAAAATTCATAATTAATTAATCGTTATTCTGAAAATTGTCGAAAATTCACATATTGTAGAATTAATTTTATGTTACATCATGCCCAAAAAGAATTGCATTTGCATGCATGGTTTGCCTTGTAAAAAACATTTTGCTTATTTTGATCTTTAACTTTTAGTAGATATTAAATCTCATATTTTTGAGGTTTAGGATTTTTCTGAGATCAATCACCTAGTGATAGATCTTGGATAATTTTAACTCTTGGAAATAAATAGGTTTAATATTTATTATAATTGAATATTGAAATTCGCATCATTTGCATTAATAAATTAATGAAATATTTATTTTGCATCTAAAAATTCCAAAAAAATTTACAATGCATTAATTTCATCATAATAGTCATCTTGGCCAAGTTTCATATTTTTCGGACATCATCTGGTTGATATTCATTTTCTTAGTCCTTAAAATCGGCAAAAGTTGCATTTTGCATCCCAAATTTGCATTAAAAATGACAAAAAAAGATCGCCTCGAAAATCGTGCACGAACTTTGATAGATAAAATTCTAGGTTGTTCCTTTGCCTCCTTGAGTTCGACCTTGAGACTTGCACAAGTAAAATAAACATAAAACCGCATTGATTAAAATTGACTAAATTTCTTGTGGTAATTTCTTGACCGATTCCGATTGCCCGCCTACAACGAAACGACATCATAATTAAACGCACCATAATCCCCGCACATTTAACATCGGCTATCTCGGATTTGTCACCTGGTGGTATGAGGCAGAAGGCTGGGTGGAATTGCTCCCTAGATCAGTCTGTGACCTGAAACGGGGTTGAGAAGTCGTTTGTCTCCTGGAGAACTTGATCTGGGTCTTCAAGTCACTCAAGGTCTGGGCAAGCTCATCAATCTTGTTGATCTTGTCCATTCCTTGGCTCTGCTTCTTCTCAATAATCTCGATCCGGTCCAACTTTTGGCTGATGATGCCCATGTCTGCAGCTGAAAACTCGGCTAGTGCTGCTGCTGACAATGAAGAGGATGGACCGGCATCGAAGTGTGCAATCCTCTGAAATGTAGTCGCCTGCGAGAGGGGCTTCCCTTGAGTGTAGACGCAGTTTTGGGACATCACTGTATAGTTCTCTGCCATCTCCTCATAGATGGCCCAGCCCTGATCTTCGTCCTTGGTGAAGTAGGAACCTCCACAAGAGGCGTTCACTAGCTCTTGCGGCTCCGGTGTCAGCCCACAGAAAAAACTCCGAACAAGGTTGGGCTTGGATATCGCATGGTGTGGACTGATGAATCCGCGATTCATCATCTCAATATCTTGATATTAGCAAAATCCTTGAGTAAAATCCCAGAAAAATGTCCATAAAATCAAAAAATTAACAAAATAACTCTTGTAAATAAAACACACTAATTACTTTATATTAGATTGTACAAGATAAATTAACCATAAAAAGCCGCAAAATAAAAGTAGTTTCTCACATGTAAATAGCTCAAAACTTCATGGATTTTTTAATAATTTTATTTCAACTCTTTTTTGGCAAATTCTTTCTCTAACTTGTTTACAAAAATGTATATAAAAATACAAAAATACAAAACAAATTTCACCTCAAATAAATGCTCCTAGATCCCAAAGAGAAAAAGCCATAAAGACCAACTTCCAAGCTAAATTCTCACTCCGTATGAACTCCAAATTCACCAAACTCACTTTTAAAGTTAGAAAATTATCTATCCAGCAGAAGTGATTTTATTAAAATCGGAGCTCATTTGCAAAAGTTGGGTTTTGGGACCTAGATGTACATTGTATGTTATGTATATTTCTTTCTTCATTTTTATTTTATCTTTCTAAATTACATAAAAATCCAAAAAATCATTGTTGTGTTGTATTTTAATTATAGTATTTTATTGTATTTTTCCTTTGTAAATATATCTTATTAAAAAGACAAAAAAATATACATATTAGAAAAGCAAAAAAAATGTACTTGTTATAAGTCTTCTTGTGTAAATTCCCCACCCTTTTTCTTCTCTTTATTTTATTTTCTCTTTTAAAGTAGCCTACTTTATTTATTTATTTATTATTTAATTTCCATTCTCTACAATAACCACCAATTCAACTCCATTATTCCACCATTTTTTCCAACTTCACATTCAACTCCATTAATAATACAACCTCCCCTTCAACTCCACCACTTTAATAACCTCTCATTTTGTTCCTCTTTATATACATCTCATTCTCCTCATTTTTGCCTTTGATCCATCTTTATGTGAGGAGAGCTTAGTTTCCAGAGTTGAATCGGTGGCAGCGACACAACCACGATCGAGCGACGATGGCCCTCTCTCTGGTGAGATCCGTTGGCTTTTTGGCCAACATCACAGCCGCTTCCGCGTGCTACTTGAGCTCATCGCTCGCCGGCGATTCAAGCGAATACCATGCTCTCGTGAGCACATCATAGGCGATCGTCTCCATCGTAGGTAAGTTTATTTTCATCTTCTCATCATTTTTATCTTTGTATTTTTTTTTAGTCCATCACATTACCATCCATATACCCACATTTGTTCCACATCATCTTCACCACCATCATCACATCATTTTTTCCCCACATAATTTGCATTTCTTGTTTAAAAAAATTAAAAAAAAGTAAAATCTAAAACAAAAAATATTACTACAGCAGCAAAGAACAAAAAAATAAAAAATAAATTAAAAAATGGAGGGAGCAGCGGCTACCGCCCGCCGCCGCCCCCCTTCCTTCTTCCATCGCCACCCGTCACCGCCAGTAGCGGCACCCCCTTCCAGCACTCCAACTCCTCCGTCGCTCTCCACCAGCTGCCGCACAACCCCGCCGTCTCCTCTGTGCCGATGCCGGCCACCGCCGATCGACACCCCTCTCCGCGCGGCCCCACTGCGCCCCTCCTTCCAATGCTCCCCCTCAAGCACACCCTCGCTCCGTGCCACCGCCCATCGCGCACCCACCCCCCCCCCCCCCCCCGTGCTGTCGACGACCCTGCGCCTCCCCAGCAGTGTCGCCCCGCCGATGCCGTGTTTGATTCCTCCACCCGCGCCTAGAAGAAGAAGAAGGACTACTTCTCTTTCTAATTTTTTAATGTAAATTTTTCATTATGTATATTTCATGTCTTCGTTATTGCAAACAGGTCCCTGTACATAGTTGTCTGTAAGTTTTCAATTTTTTTTTGCACGGATATCCCTATGTTCGTATTTTAATTTGTACCTCATTTAGGCATCATTTTATTCAATGAAAAATGTCATTGTGTTGAGCAACTAATTGTCTACATTCTGAATATTTATTTGTATTTTTGTGATTGTGGGTAATTAATTAAAATTATTTAATTGAAATTCTGCATATTTTACCCATTATGTGCTATTAAATTCATATCTAACTCACAATTGCTCTATAAATTCATGAAAAATCAAGAACGATGCCTTGAAATACGTTTGAATTACTGTCCAAATTTCATCCAAAGTGGAGTTGTCTTATGCCTGAAATAAAATGTAGAGTAATTTTAGTATTTGATTTTTAATTAAATCCACATACAGCCTTTTCAAAAATTTCAAGTCTCTTGATTACATATCTAAATATCTTTTAGAGATAATCCGCACTCTGATTAATTTGACATTATGGATTAATCAGGAATTAATTACTCACTGTTGCTTTATTTTCACTAAAAAATATATAAAAATTCATATTTTGTCAAAAATTTCCAAAAAAAATTACTGTAGTATTCTTGCATCATATTTTCATTTCAGTAAATATTTCATCATTTTTGCTTACTGTTTGTGTGAAAAATTGCGAAAATACCCATAAAAAGTGTGCATTTTTAATTGTTGATTTTTAATTACTAAAATTCCAAAAAAATGTGTCTTGTATTCATTATTGGATTAGAATTCTAGGAAAATATAATTTGGCTGAATTGGATTAATTTCTCATTAGAATTAATTTAGCTAAGTTGTGTGCTTTCTTACTGTATTAATTTAGCCGCATTTTCATTGGCATTGTTTTGCATAAAAAAATATCTAAAAAAATCCCCTTTGGAAATCTAATCCTAAATTTTCGAATTAACCTGAAGTTGTTCCTTTGCCTCTCTGTGTTCGACCCCGGACTTGTCCGGGATATAAATTAAATCGAGACACTCTTTACGGAGATCTTCTCTTAGTTCTGACTGATTCGCAAAGTACACGTACTACAACGTACCCGAACTAAACATCGTATTTTGCGACTCGTCATGGACACCGATCAATTATCTCTCTAAATCGATCCCAGGACTCATGGAACGACTCATTTCAGATCATCGTGGAGTTGTTGATCATCGCTCGCATTGTATTGGTCTAGCCGAGTGGATAATACTTATTCAAGTACTCGGCCTGAAGCTGCTCCCAAGTAGTGACTACCCTCCCCAAGTGCTTCAGCCAGTAGGTTGCTCTGTCAACTAAGGAGAACAGGAAGGCAATCAACTTGATGGTATCCTCAACCATAAGCATGTCGTGGATAGTGCTACAAAGCATCTCAAACTCCTGCAGATGGAGATGGTGATCCTCGATGGCTAGCCCATGGAATCTGGTCAGTAATTGATTTTCTGGGGGCGAAGCTCAAAATCTCCAAGGATCTCTGGCAGTTGGATCCATATGTGGGTGAGGGTTGCACCAGGGTTGTGCAACTACCTCATCGTCCGTGCTGGTCTCGCTGGCTTCTGTTGGTCATCCTGTCATCCATCTCCTCCTCCATCTTTGGGTATCTCTCCACCGGCTGGTCTCTATGGCTCTACTCGCCCATATCTCATCTGTGTGAGCTCACGCCTCACCTCTGCCATGAAAACTCCCTGGTCCCGAATCTGACGTTGCATGGTCTCCAGGGAAGCAAGAAATTTGTTGTTGATGGCGGCCTGATCTAGTACATATGAGGAAGTTTGAAGCTGCTCATCGGTGTGATTCTCGTTGCTGACCATATCTATGGTCACTACAAAGGCAAAAGACACTAACTCAAGTGTTTTCATATGAACGAATAGTTGTGTTGGCCTCTGCTCTGGTACCTCGGGTAAAGAAGAAGGGTGGTTGAGGAGGAACGGGGTGGTAGCAAATTTGGGTTCAGAGAGCAGGTCTAAGCACTCTGAAGCTACCCTAGATGAATGGAGAGAAGTGCTAGAAGGCGGTGCTGTCAAAGGTAGCCTAAGGGACCTCCTTCCTATCATCGTGATGTGGGGATTTATGAAGAGTGGATCTGGAATGCAAACTAGATGAGAAATCAAACCCCAAGTTCACCTACGCAACGCGAGCTGATGACTGTGAAAGATCGGTCGTAACCAGATGAGAAATCTTGTCAAATTTTATTTAGGTGATAATTCAATCTATCAAAGTAATTAAGCGAGCTATTAGGAACCCATTTCTCATAGGAGACTATCCCGAATCTCACAACTAGTTCTTTCTAGCCAGTATGGGTACGGATCGTTTACCGACTATGTTATCTGCCTAATCTTCTAAGGAAGTCTCGGACCGATTACCGGATACCCGGTGAAATCTTCACTAGAGAACAACTAATCATAAGGCTCAGTAGTCTGAGGAGAGATCAGGTGTGGATCTATCCTAGCGTACGGGTCGCTCTCTCGCTGTAGATAAATCAAACAAGGAGGGGGTAACTCTCTCCAAAATAAAGATTTTTTTAGATGAAATTGGTTTTACATCAAGTTTGCATTAGTAGTCCCAATTTTTATTTTTTATCACTTTTTAGGTATTTTTCTGAAAGAATGCAACGCCTAACGAATTTTCCGATTTCCTTAGTTATTTAAATCCAATGAAATTGGGGGAAGAAAGATGGAAAGGCCAATGCGTGATCAAATGCAATGATGCATGCAAAGATAGAAATGCGTACCTTGCTCCAGCACTCTACATGCAAGGTGATACACGTATAAAATAAAAGACAGAAATTAAACTACCTATATGATGCATGCACGAGGAAATCGTCCCTAAGATGAGCAACTTCTATTATCATGAAGAACAGCAGTTAACTATAAGGAAGAGAGACCGGAGTCTGATCTTTGATGTCGATTGATGCCCACCACAATGAGTCATGCCAGTGTTGTATACTGCCTCTCTCGACAAGTGGTCTCTAATCCCAATAAATTAACTTTTTATGCTTATTTTAACCAAGTCCAATTGCGTTCTATATGAATATATAAGCAATTAAGGCGTTTGTACCTTGCTAATTGCGAGCTCAAACAGATAGAATTCCTAAATCTAGGGGCCAAATCCTCGAGAATCAAATAGAAAATAAAGTGAAAAAACATGAAAAACTGTGATTAGTTCCCTGGAGTACGGTACTCGGCGAAACAGACCCCGAATAAGTTTAAGTGTCCAAGAGTCTTAGAGTTTAAATTATTACAAAAATGTTTTTGCAAAAATGACGCCTCCTCTCCTCCTCTACTCCTCCTCAGATGCGGTTTCCTCCAAAGTGAACCGAGTCATCCTCAGGTGGTTCCTTGCATAAAAAGTGAAACAGAAGAACGTCAGAAAGCAGTTATAACATATAGATACAAAAATAAATCAAAATTGAAATCTAACTACTAAGATATGCTCCCAGGCAACGCCGCCATTCTGATGATCGCACAAGCAACTAGGGTTAAGTAATAAATAAATCAAAGGTCATTGTGACCCAAATCACTCGGCTTGGTCAACGAAAAAATAAACCACTCAAGAAAATCAAGCAATGAATATAAGCGGACTCGTTATTTTATTTACCTGGTATTGCGACCAACGTTGAACACAAGGAGCACGATTTAAAAACTACATAGTCAAATCTCAAAAAAAACAAAGTATTTTTGGTGTTTCTTAATATTTCAAATTTTTAATTTTTCAATAAAACAAAACAAGCACAAAATACAAGAAACACGTACAACATTATTTTTGTATTTTTCAAAATAGCCAAAAATGATCGGAAAATTAAAGTAAAAATATTTTGGTTTTATGGGTTTAAAATGTTTTTGGTAATTTTTGGAGATTTTTCAGATGTTTTTGTGAATTTTTAAAATTCAAATAGTGCTAAAAACACAAAACACTGCACAGCCAAGACCAATTTGCAAATTAAAAATATTCAAAATACCTAAAGATCCTGGCTGGTATTTTTAGAATAAAATAGAAATAAAACCCTTTAAACAAAAACTAAAAACATAATTTTTTGATTTTTCTTTGACTTTATATAATTTTTTAAAATTTTGAGTGTTTTGTAATTTTTAGGGTTTTTATAGAGATTTTTCAAACAAAAGTTATACTAAAGATAAAACACAACAAAAGACAACTTGAAAAAAATTTGGAATTTTTAAAACATTTTTTGGATTTTAATAATTTTTATGACTCAAACAGGACCTTTTTTAGGGGTTTTTGAATTTTTAAAAATAGAAAATGCAAGTAAATCAACTCACGAAAATTACCATAAATACTACACCATAGCAGGAGATAACTATAATTTTTTGATAATTTTAGAGTCTAATAAAAGTCAAGGAGTTAAATACAGTTCACAATGACCAAAATGCAAGTATTTTAACCTCCAAGACCAATCAGGTAACAAACAAATAGAGCCCGGTGGCCAAATATGCAATTTATCTAATCAAATCACGTGCCGCACGTGATTCAGGCTCATAGGGGCACAAATTAAAATTCTAAAATATTCCATTCATTCCATAATAGCATAAAATGTGCAGGAAATAAAGTGCAAACAAACCCAAAGAGCACATGGGGACACACGTGACTCCAACTCGGAGGGACTGAAATGCAAATATACAAAGTGTAGGGGTCGAACTGTAAGTGTTTTTAACTACACATATTATTTATAGACTAAAACGAAATAAGGAAGCTACAGGGTAAAAGTGAAAAATACCCAAGCAGGGTCACATAGCGCATGTCGAAGGGGGGATCTGACATATGGTTGTAATAGCCATTAGTGGAGCAGATTTGACGCTCTGGAAAGGTTGTGACAAGGTGTGGCTCAGATCTGTACGGGATCTGATGGGACCGTTATCTAGTAGGCATGGTTAGACGGTCATGATCAGAACTGGACGTGGAGTGGCATCGGATGGTTCTGAAGGGTGCTAGAAGAACAGCAGCCAGGTGAACTTCGATCAAAGAATATCTGGTGATGCAAGCACATGATCGACTCACAACAAAGTTCAGCACCTTCGTGAGGATCCTCTGTATCTAGTGGATGGGTTGGATGTGAGCGTAGGCGGTCGGATTGGCATGGCGATGGTCTGCCTCCTGGAGCTGCTCCGCTGGAGCAGTAGAGGTATCAACTGGGCCTCATCATGTGCACGGGTACCTGCAATGGGTAGAGGGACTCCGGGGCGACGCTCCGGTCCGGATTATTGCATAGAAAAGTAAGAGAAGCGATGGGGAGCGGGGGTCGACCTCCGGCGAAGGCAGGAGAAAGAGGTTTTTGCTTGATCTCGCTTTGATGAGAGAGATTCAAGATGTCTAGGGTGCGTTAGAAGGATGGAGATGAGTCGATGCCTCGATCGGTGCAGGTGGATATAGAAGCGGGGCTCCAGACCTGGTGGTCGGAGCAAAAGAACAACTACGGAGATGAAATGGAAGGATGGATCTAAACAGAAAGTAAGGGTGAAATGGGAGATACCTGAAGCTTTTGAGAATCTCAGCAACGTTAGGTGAACGTGCGACGAGGGTTGTGGCCTCAATTGGGCTGCAACTGGCCAAGGAGGCTAAATGTGGCGGAGATCCGGCCACGTATCTTAAGCTTTGACGACGCAGCACCAATCCGTACTCTAATGGTGGCTCCAGGAAGTTGTCACTCTACTGGAGGTGGCTAGGGGCAGAAGGGTGGTGAGGTACGAGCTAGAGTGTGCAGGAGGAGGACGAGAGAATATATAAGGTGCCCGAGGGTCCAGAAAGATCAGAAGGAGGAGCGCAATCCTAGGCAGATCTGGCTGCGCCTAGGGATACGCGAGGATCATGGATCTTAGGGCTTTAATCAGGCACATGAATCAAGGAGAATGGAGATCGGAGTCATGTGCTAGAAATTGGAGAAGAAGCTCCGGTGAGGAACGTGCGGACCTGACCCGGGTGGAAGGGGACGTTGACTGGGGTCAACGTTCCAACATGGACCAATGAGAATTCAAGATTTACAAAAATAAAAGGAAATTGAATATAAAATAGTAAATAATTTTAAATTAAAAAGTGTATAAAATAAAAAAATGTTTATTATTTTATAAGCTATTTTTCTGTGATTTTTAATTATTTTAGGAAAATAAAAATAAGGTATATACGATATATAGTATTATGTACATGTATAGTATACCTATGTATTATGTACAAGTATTTTTATTTTATTATTTTTACAAAAATACTTTTTACTTTATATTTTATTTATTTACACAATAATTTTAGGAATACATAATTATTTTTATTTGATTTTTATGAATTATTTCCAGTTGTAAAATAAATAGCTATTGTATTATGTACATGTGTATTTTGTATAAGGAATTGATGATTTTATTTTTATTTTTATTTTGTTTTTATGATTTTTATTTTATTTTTATATTTTTATAAGGTTATATACAAGTGTCTAAAAAGAATAAGATATTTTAATTTTTTCGAAATAAATACATAAATATTTTGTACAAGTATAGTTAGTACGTACATATGCACCCTTATCTCTCTCTACATATTTTCTTTGCGATCAAGTCAAGGATTGACCTTCTCTTGGGGTTTGGGTCACTATGTATTTATTATAAATACAACCTTCTTTTCTTTTCTCTTTATTCTTTTATTTTTGCAAAATAGGTGTTGATTATGAGATATTGACAAAGGAATGCAAAATGCTAAGTTATTGTATTTACATGTATTTATAGATGGTTTTATTAAAAGAAATAGCTAAAATAAAAGAATAAAAAATGAGAATCATAGATTCATCACCCTCCACGGATGTCTCTTCGGATTCTGAAACGATACCCAATTCAAAGTCGTCAGAGTCAAGTCAAATTCTCTTAATGCAGTTGAAACACCATTAATCCACAGAATTAATGAAATCAACTCTCTAATGAAACTTGCAGCAAAAGTATCGAGATCTGAATTGACTCTCCCGAGCCCGAGCTTGAGCCCGAGCCGGAGACAGAGCAGAACACACACGTGTGTGTGTGTGGACCTTCGTTCCTCCTCTCTACTGTTGTTATAATAGCTTGGGGTGTGAGCTCATATATAAGCCCACCAAAAGTTTAGAAACACTAGATGTGGTACTAAACTTCCACCCACACCTCACCTTGGTTCAAATTTAGGAATTCCCAACTTTCCCTCCAAAGCCATTTGATTTCCCAATTGAAATCAAATTAAAATCCAATGTTATTGCATAGGTTTACCAAAATAAAACCTAATTACATTAACATTATATACAATAGATACTCTCGAATCAAGTCTGGTATGCTCTTGCTTCTCTCGTAGACATGATGATGAATCGTGTTGCTTCCCACAAACTTCGATGTTGACTTAGTGAACTTGTCCATGCAAGGATGATAAAACTCATGGCTTCGTCCCATGAAATCGATCCTTCGTCATGTACGAGGAGCATGGAGAAGGAAATGGTATTCTCCTCCACAAGGGCACGACAATGGGGAGAGGAGGGGTGGCTTGATAAGGTGGATCTGTAGGGACTTGAAGAGTAGACGTGCATGAGAACTAAATTCTCAAGACTCTTCTTTTCTTCAATTATCAAGGCAAGAGAATAATGGTAAGAACAAGCATGCTCTTGAAATAGAAGCATTTCCCTCCCTTTTATAGCTATGGTGGATGTCTATGAGAGTCTTCTCCTCATAGTGGACGTCTACCTTTTGGTACCTTGGATGATGGATCAGTGGCTATGATCAAGTCCTTATTCAACAAAAAAGGACTTGTATTATCTCTTTCAATTATAAATTAATAAAGCAACAAAATCAGCAATAATAAATAGGACTATGGTAGACGTCTATGCTTCTCCAAGCATGGGCGTCCACCTTGTCCTAAAGGTTGTTGTTGGAGTTGTTGTTTAATTATCATCATGTTAATCTAATTATCATAATTGGTACTTTTTTATGAGAGATACGCATGACTTAAGAATCTTATTTATAAATCCAGAAAAATATAACTCCAATTTATATTTTAATTTCAATGTGAATCATATTCACACAAGTACCTTGAAATAGTTATATGAATCCAATTCATATAAATATTAATTACTATGAATCATTATTCATATTAGTAAATTATATTTATGAATCATATTCACAAAGATACCCTTATAGAAAATTGATTATGATATAGACAATTATTATCTCAATATTGACATCACATGGTATGAGTCCTAATCCAATTAAGAATCGTGAGATATAAATGTAGATACTTGAAGATATTGTGAGGGAGATCATACTATCCATGTTTAGTTACTTGAAATTTGGATAAATATCCAATTTTAGGATTTATATCACTTTTAACAAAAATATGTCACTTACAAATGTTGAGCTCGAGCTGAAATGATTCACATCCTAAAAATTCTCAACAAAACACATTGCACTCTGACTTGGAGATGTATTAATGAGCTAAACCCAACTTCCTTGATCATCTCTAATCATAGTACAAACTATTCAGAGCTTGGTCATGTCCATCACCATTTCACTTTCCAACATTTTGACATTGAAATTGGAATTAAAATTGGACATTGGAATCAAATGAAATGAGACTTAATCCAATTACTTCTCGTATAATTAAGCCAAGAAGTGGAGCCACTAAAATCTATCCGGTTTCATCATTTTATCGGAATGAAAGTGTCATGTTATATTATATATTAAGATGGATTAAACCATGATTATTCCCAATACTCATTCATTCTTCATACTGGAAGACTTTGATATATCCAAAGTTCAAACTTTAGTTTGACCGTCTTCTTCAGAACATATCAATAGATATCTCATTTGATAATTGAGCGACAATTTTAATAATATACTTTCTAAAATCATATATTAATATCTTAATTCATCTATTATTTCATAAATAAGATGACCATGCATGGGATTCATTATGACCCCAAATTATCTCATGAGTTAGATCCTCTCAGTTTATCAAGCATGAACATGTATGATTCCTTTGAGAGATCATACTTCTCATATGTCTTCATAGGCACACCAACTCTCTTGTATATGGACCTTGGTTAGGCCTTCAACCTATTGGTTTGTCTAATGTGCAAACTCAGGAATATATATATATATATGCCTCTGGTCGAAGGATGTGCGGCTAATTGTAATAGCTACGATTTAGGTCTTAGTTTATCTCAACCTCATCAAGTCAACTCTTTTACTTGACTATTCCGATACCTCTGAATCATTATTCTTATGTAGAGGACCAACATCAAGAAGTCGATCAAAAATCAGTCTTTAGAGAAAGATTGCCATCTCTTTCTCAAACCGAAGATCATTATTGAATATCACATGTAAAAGTAATTTGTGTCCTCCCAACTACATGGTATTCAATAAGACCACATTATATAACCCTAATTGTATAAAGGGACCTTAATATTAAGTGAATTCACAAACATTCATTTTTAGATGGACATGATAAAATAATAATAACTTCAATTGTCTTCTTCAAAACATATCAATAGATTTCTCATTCGATAATTGGGTGACAATAGTAATCATATACTTCCCAAAAGTATATAGTAATATCTTGAATTTGTGTCATATTTCATAAAAAAGATGACCATGCATGGAATTCACTTTGACCCCAAATTATCTCATGAGTGAGCTCCATCTCCCGGTTTATCGATTTTGAACATGTATGATTCCTATAAGAGATCATAATTCTCATATATCTTCATATGCACATCAACTCGCTTGTATACTAACCTTTGTTAGGCCTTCAACATATTGGTCTATCTAATGTGCATACTCATACATATATATATGTATGTATGTATGTATGTATGTATATATATATATATATCTACCTCTGGTCGAAAGATGTGTGCATGATTGTAACAGTTACGATTTAGGTATTAGTTTATCTCAACATCATCAAGTCAACTCTTTTACTTGACTATTCCGACACCTCCGAATATTCCTGTGCAGAGGACATACATCAAGAAGTCGATCAGAAATCATTCTTTAGAGAAAGACTGACATCTATTTCTCAAACCAATGATTGATGAACCACTTTCTACCTCACTTAAGAAAGATATATTATAGTACAAGAAGGCAAAAAATGATCAATCAAATACCACAATATATGAATGTTGTGGAGAATTTTTACTTGGTAAGTCTACCAAGGTCGAACACAGGAACACTAGCCTCCTCATTGATTTATGAAAATTAAAGGTTAAAGTTGAGTGATTATAATCATAGATCTAAGTCTTCATGTGCAGTCACCATGCACAACACGAAATGCACTGATACACAAGCAAAATGGCATAGAAATGATGCATGCATTTTTATTTGGTTTTTATGTAACTAAATAAGATGCATGTGTATGATATGCAACAAATAATCATGCAAGGAACAATGTACTAATATGTCCTAAAAATATCCAAGTTAGTAAGCAATAAAAGTTAGGCCAATTTCAGAGGCATTTGATTCAACAAATTTAATCAGTAAAAGAGCAAAAGACATTAAGAATCAAAGAGCAGGTGACATAATGGCATTATAAATTATCAATATATTACTAGGTGTCAAATCAAAAAATATATGATGCCATTAGATAGAGTAAAATATGCAATAAAAAGAGACTGAAATAAACTAAATTGGAGTTCGTATGCTCAAGATATGATCAATAGAATTCATAGGCATAATTGTAGTAAAAAATGAAAATAAAGAGATAAGAATTGCAAAAGAGTCCCTATCAAGGGCATTTTTGTAATTAAGAAGACCCGACGGGACCTTCTTGCAAATTGCCTAGGCGTAGCACGTGAGGCACGCGTGCTTGGGAGGGACCTTTTTCGCAAAATGGAGGAGCTACAAGGGGTAATCTGCAATTTACCAAGTCGTACGTGCATGGTACATGTGTGGTTGGGCTCGGATAGTGTATTGGGTCACTGTAAATGCCTTGGGACACGTAAGAGCCCTAGCAGACTTGGGGCGAGGCTCGGTCCCAATGAGCTCACGTGCTTCGTCGGGGCTACGTGGCATTCTCCTGACTATCGAATGGCCACCTGAGGTGTGTCATCCAACATCAACTATTTTTTCAGGCCTTTGTCCACCGCCAGAAGGGAGGCTAGAGCTCTGATCGTTGACCGGGCTGTCAAAAGGTTGGGGAAGACACCTGAAGGTCTGGCGATGAAGCTTGAGTGGTGGAGAAGGCGCGAAAGTGACAAGAAGCGGCTGTCGACGAAGCCTCGCCAGAGGCGGAGCTCTGGAACTGAGCTCTGCCCAAAGTCTGACATATGAAGGAGAAGACATGTAAAAGGGGTTAGAGTGATATAGCTGAAGCATGCTTGTTGTGCAGACTCTTCGGACTTTTGGTTTAAATGATATATGAAAGTGTCATTGACCCAAATAATCCCACGATAAACAAACAAATTTTTTCTTCTCTCGCTGCAAAATAATTATAGAAAAAAATGTGGAGCAAGAGAAATGTTTTTGCTACTTATTTACCTATATAGCGGACAGGATCGAACTCAGGGAGGCTACAATTCTCGAGGGTTATTCAAATAATCGATGGAAAATCAATTAAGAGAAAAGCAGGAATCCCAAAGGCAAACTATCCTTAGTTTTTTTGTGAAAATTTTCTCTTTTTAAAATTTTTAAATTTTTAATATTCTTATTTTTTATTTCTTGATTTTCAAATTTTTATTGATATTAATTTTGCAATATTTTTAATTTCAAATAAAAAACAATATACACAAGATAAGAAAGATGCACACCGTACTCTTTTTGTATTTTTTTAATTTATATCAAAAATGTTCAAAGAAATCCAGAGAAAATATTTTTGGATTTGAAAGACTTTGAAATGTTTTTAAAATTTTTTGTAGAATTTTCAGATATTTTTGTATTTTTCAAAAAATCAAACAATGGTAACAATGATAAACAGTGCACAGTCTGGAGTAATTTATAAATAAAAATACTTTAATGCCTAAAACTCCTGGTAATTATTGTTATGATGAGATATATGCAAATATCTACAAACAGGAACTGAAATCATGATTTTTGGATTTTTGTAAAATTTTCTATGAATTTTATAAGATTTTTAGTATTTTTCAATTTTTTGGGGTTTTAAATAATTAGTGAACATTTACAAATATTTACAAAATACAATACGTACAAATAAATGGTGAAATTGCACAAATCTCCTCAGAAAACCAACTTTTCACCCGTAACTCCAAAAATTATGAAATTGCAACCATTTTAAAGCTAATTTAATTTAGAATACAATGGAAGTTAATTTGGTTCAATTTAAGTTCATATGGAGTTGGAATTGGTCATTCAATTATCGCTTAGTGGTTTTTTTTCCAAGTATGGTTGCTTTTATTATGTACATGATTTGATTATGCAATTATTTTTATTGATTAGGAAACATTTTTATTTACAACTTTTGTTTTGAAAAATATTTTGTTTTATATATACAAATAAAATATTGTAGTATACAAATATACACAACACACAATTTTTTTTGGATTTTCTGATTAAGTACCCTATCTACCCCTACTTTATTCCTAGTCGATCAGGTCAAGACTTAACCTTCTCTCGGGGTTCGTGTCAGCCTATATCTATTACATACATACAGTGTTCCTTTTTATTTTATTTTCTTTATTTTTCTTTCTTTATTTATTTATTTTAGGTTAAAATGGTAAGAAGTGTACAATATTTACACACGGATGCAAGTTAGTAAGAATACGAAGTTAGTGTTATATACAGGTGTTTTATAAGGGATTTTAAGTTAAAATAAATGAATAAAGATGATGAAATGCATATTCATCAATGCTGAGTGGATTGGAGGGCTTAGGGGCAGAGAAGATGATGCCCATAGCAGGATCTCCTCCACCTCCAATAAAGGAGATAGCCTGGAGATGATGGGGGTTGCGACAGAAGGAGAAGGTGGGTGAGGTAGTCGACATAAATGATGGGTGAACGGAGAAGATCGTAGTGTGGTGGAGAAATGGTGAAGTTGAGTGTGTATGTCAGAAAAAAATATAAGAAAATAGAAGAGAAAGAGGGAGAAGGATTACTTGATCGGAGAGGGTAACTGGGTGGAGGAAGAGCTTGGATTGAGGCTCCTTGGGAGCATCCGGTCGTCTCTCATACTTGGACAGCCATGCCATTGAGCTCAATGGTGACGAGGCCGACCATGACATGGTCGGATGGACATGGGTCTCACCTGAGCATCGAGATCATCATGGCTTCATAAAAAAAACCCTCCACTGTCACCGAAGGGCCGAGAGAAGCTGGGCCTCAGCCCGTGTGTTGGTGGAGGAGGGTCAAGTGAGGCAGAGGGGGAGTATTTATAGGTGGATCTCCGACGTTACGAGGTGGTGGTGGGTGTGATTTGTACGAATACCTGGAGAAGAAGGAGACGATGTTCGCGGTAGTAATGGTCGCACGAAGGGTGGAGGAGTTAGGTCTAAGACGGGGGTGTTAGATCGTGGAGAGGTGATGAGGAGCAGCGGCCAAAAAAGGAAGAGTGTGAGGGCTCATCATGGTGTAACGCCTGAGAAGGGGGCGTTTGAAGGAGGAAGACACAGGTGGGGCCGTTGGATCTTGCGATCCAACGGTCGAGATTTGGGCATGGATTGTTGGTTAGGTTCAGATCATCCGATCTGATCTAAAGATGGAGGGCTACGTGCGAAGGAATGGTTGTGATGGGATCTGGAGCATCATACAATGGTGAGGAGCGAAGGGGTTACATGGGGGAGATATGGCCATTGGATGCAGTGTCATCCAATGGTTGAGATGATGGCGGAAAGGAGCGATGGAGATCAAATCTTGAGGGCAGATACATGGGATGAGGGATGAGCGGGATGGTGCAATGCAGATGAGGCATACTAGAGGAGATGGACGGCCAAGATGGGGTAGGTGGCGTGAAGAGAAGGGGCACATGGGCAGCCCAGAGGGTGCCACGTGGCCAAATCAGATTATTTAGAAAGAGAAAATTATTAGAAATTCAAAAACAAATAAAAAGGATGCAAAATTAACAAAAAAGACAAAACATTAAATTTTTAGATCTTGAGGAGATCTACAAGTTTCATGTTGGACACGAAGTCAAAAGAAATCAAATATACAAGGAAATATTTTTGGAGGCATTTTTCATAGATTAAAATATTTTTTAATGGGTTTTTAATTTTTTTGCATTTTTAATATCTTTTAAATCATAGAATAAATATTTACAATAAATAATCTAATTTTTAATGGTTTTTAATAGGAAATAAATTAAGAAATTAATAGGGTTAATTTTTGTATAAGAATTATGGTTAATTATAGGAGAAGGGTTTATTGATAAAGATGTGGAATTAATGAAGATTTGCAATGAAGTGTTCATGCTCTGAGGATAATAAGGGAGTATAGTAATGATAAATGAGAAAATCATCATCCCCCTATACTTAAACTATGCTCGTCCTCGAGCATCTAAAGATTGACGGAGTAGGATTAATTCTTGACAGTGCATGTGATTTTTTTCAAAGTCAATTCATTGAAGACCCTTAATTTGAGTGATCCTAAAATTTTGGATTCAATCATGCTCTAGTCCAAAGGAATCCAACAGCTCCAATTATCATACTCTTTGTTTTGTACATAGAATATAAGGATATGACATTTAGTGTACTTCAATCATGAGGGTCGAGTCGAGATGTCACCCAAGGTCCCGGTCCAGGAGACTTTCCTCTAGACCTAATCCTCAACACTAGGGAACAAGTCTTTTCTTGCATTCGATCCACTGTCTCATTAGTTTTTCATACTTGAAAGTGTAGATGGAAGGCCAGATAATGGAGGGCAAAGAATTGTGTATTTTCTTCTCTCCCTTACATTGGAAGGGTGTATCTTCTTTAAGTATCTAATATACTTACACTCAGACTTGTATTGTTTAGATGCAGTACCCTTTTTACATACTAGCCCGACTCAATTGGCCTAATTATCTTTGGTATAATTGGACACTTTGAAATGGTTTGGAGCACTCGCCTTTGATGTAAGCTCTATATATTTGACTTTGTATTGAGGGAGCTTTTCTTTTAATATTTCTTTCTTTTCTTTTTAGCTAGATCCGTTGATTTTACCAAGAGTTGGCACACACTGATCAACAATTATTTAGTTTTATCATACCCTGGCACATATGTCAATATCAAAAGATAGCATGTGAACTTCTTCGCATATTGGCTAGATTTTTGCTAAGACTCAGGTTTCTTGAAGCCTTCATTGACTTTATCCCATCCTCGAGCATCATTAAATCGGGTCTAGACTCAAATCACCAGTCCCAGATTCTCAAGTGATAATTCAACTCATCTCATCATTCATGCAGTTGTGAAAGTGATGTGCTAATCATATTATTTAGAAGGTAGAGATGAAGAGTGCAATATAGCGCTCAGATCTTTCAAATTAGGAAAGTAAAGACTTTTAAGTTTCAAACCCTAATAACTAGGGTTGGTTAACTCAGACTCTCAAGATCTCAAAAATCAAGTGTCCTCAAATCCGTAAGCCTTGAGTGTTAGTGAAAGTGTCAGGAATATACCAACTCAAGGGTTAATGGATTTTTATGATTTTGAAATTTTCAATTTTATGGGTTTTTTAATCTCAAGAGAAATAATGACTGGTCCAAGCGCTTATGAATAGTTGCATCCATTTCTAGCTAGTATGGGTGTAAGTACGGACCGCTAGACGTCTACTCCTATTACTTCAAGATGGTGGCATCCGCATTGTCTTTTAATCACCTACTCTGCGAAGGGAGACCATAGTTCCCTCACTGAGAAATGATAGTAGTCAGAATCGTTGCTCAAGAAAAGTTTTGATTTTTCATAATTTTATGAATAAGGTTAATTGTAATTACAAAATAAGAAATTAATCCCTCAATTTTTGAAAACATTTTCCAAACCATGTCACATAATATAGAAATTTTCCAAAAAAATTGAAACAATTTTCAAAATGAGTCAAATCCCCATTTTTCAAACCATTGTCAAATATTTTTCAAAACAGTGTCATACAGTTACAAAACTTTCAAAGTATTTGTAAAACATTTTATGAAAATCAGTTCAAAAATACTTATACCCTATCCCCAAAAACTTTTCAATGTTTTTCAAGATATGAGCTTTGGCTAAAGTATATATACAATATATACGGTATACACCCATGTACTTAATTTTTGTTATGTCCTCATTGCACAAAGTGATATCAAGCCATAACTCAGGTTAAATACAAGGTGATATAATAGAACTGACTCGGATGCTCCCCCTATACTTAGGTTAAAATAACCTAAGTATAAGAAGAACAAGAAGAGGGATGCAAATACTTGACTCGGGTCCTCCTATACTTAGGTTGTGAATAGCCTAAGTATTGGATCTGCAATAAGGGTGGAGGGACATGTGGTTAATAGTCAGTAGTTGTACAAGGTTCCCCCTATAGCCTAAGTATTTGGATGTGGAATTGAGGATGGGGAACCATGGGTTAGCTAGGGTTAGAGTGGGAGATGGATTTACAGAGATGATCGGATCTGTTGAAATGGTTGGGGGCATCTAGAGTTATGGGAGGGTTGGACGAATAAACATCAAAGGCTCAATCATCAAAGCAATACCCTTGATTCACCAACACATACACGAGGACCGTGAAGGTTTGGTCATATTTATCTTGTACATTTTATTGATGATTGCCCAAAATTTGAGTCCATTACATAGGTTTAAAGATAGATTTTGGGCACTATCATAGGGATACGTCCTCGCCTCCCATCTATTAAACACATGTTACGTACAATCAAGGCATTGCTCTCTCGTAAACCAATGTTCTTTTTATTCCATTTTATTTGTCGACTTGCATTACAATCCCAATTTTATGCTTAGGTTATCACTGTATTAGTGTGAGCACAAATTAAGCAAGCATCATATGCGACCAGTCTTGATTCCACTAATGTTGTAAATCAAGAGAGAGAGAGATCGAGAAAAGCTGATGCATATGATAAAACCATGATGCAAGCTTGAGAGAAGAACTTACAGTGCCTCCGGCAATCTTCATGCATATGCAAGATTGTATTTAGATTTTGCGCTACATACATGCAAGTCGAGGAAACCGCACCATAAGCATTCCTCTAGTAGCGGGGAAAGAATTTCAATTAATTTAGCTAAGTGAAGCAATGTACGTGTGTCTTGTGAATTATGCACGTCCTACCTACAGAATGGCACGTAAAATATGAAAAATGATGCGAGTTCAGAGATCCCTATTCCTAGCCCCAGGTCGACACTCAAGTGAAGCCCCACCCGGCATGGGGTGAAACAGGATCCACACAACACATGCAAAAGTTCATGTCCAACTTATACATGCGATCCCTCGAACGAGGACTGCTAGAAATGCAGATGACAATTATTTACAAAACAAATGTATGAACAAAATGTTAACTAAGCTTCTTGATTTCTCTTGAGTTTCCTCTGCGGCTCCTTGTAGCAAGAGCTCCCAACTCCACGCCTCCGTGCAGATCGAGCATCCTCCATCTTCACGGGCCCTGCCACAAAAGAAGAGTGTCAAAAAAGTATCAAGAAAATTAATCAACAAAAAATGATGCCAACAAACACAACAAGAAGACATGTATTTTTTTAAGATAATCAACTCAAAAATAATATAAGAAAATTCAATAAATAAATAAATAAGGATGAGTTGTGTCCCCAGCAACGGTACCATTTTATGAACAATTTTCCTCGCTTAAAAATGACATATTGTAGTATAGGAAGGCAGAAAATGATCTATAAAAACCACAATCTTTGAATGTTGTAGAGAATTTTTACTTGGTAAGTCTACCAAGGTCGAATACAGGGACACAAGCCTCCTCATTGACTTATCGAAGATTAAAGATTAAAGTTGAATTATTATAATCATAGATCTAGGTCTTCCTAGGCAGTCACCATGCACAACACAAAATGCACATATACACAAACAAAATGGCAAAGAAATGATGAATGCATTTTTTTGGTTTTTATGTAATTAAATAAGATACATGTGTATGATATGCAATAAATAATCATGCAAGGAACAATGTACTAATATACTAGGTCAATTTTAGAGCCATTTGATGCAACAAATTTAATCAACAAAAGAGCAAATGGCATTAAGAGTCAAAGAGCGTGTGGCATAATAGCATTAGACATTATCAATATATTGTTAGTTGTTAAATCAAAAAATATATAATGCCATTAGATAGAGAATAAAATATGCAACAAAATGAGATCAAAATAAGCTAAATTGGAGTTTGTATTCTCAAGATATAATCAATAGAGTCCATGGGCATAAATGTAGTAAAAAATTGAAAATAAAAAGATAATTATTGAAAAAGAGTCCCTATCAGGGGCATTTTGGTAATTAAGAAGATGAAGTGGGGCCTTCTTGCAAATTGCCCAAGCACAACACGTGAGGCACGCGTACCTGGGCAGGACCTTTTTGCAAAATAGAGGAGTTGTGAGGGGTGATCTGTAATTTGCTCAACTACACGTGCATGGCATGTGCATGGTTAGGCTCGGATAGGGGCTTGGGCCACTGCAGATACCTCGGGCCACGTGGTGGCCCGAGGTGACTTGGGGCGAGGCTCGATCCATCTGAGCCTCTGTGCTTCAGTGTGCAAACATGGCATTATCCTGACCGTTGGATGGCCGTTAGAGAGGTGTCATCAAACGGTAACTATTTGTCCAGGCCTTCGTCCACCGTTAAAATGGAGGTGATGCGTTTGGAACTCCGGCAAGGAGGCTAGAGCTCTGCTGTCATCGACTGGGTTGTCAGAAGGTTGGGGAAGATGACTGAAGGTCTGGCGATGAAGCTTGAGTGGCGGAGAAGGTGCTAAAGTGAAGGCAAGCGACTGTCGACGAATACTCATCGAAGGCGGAGCTCTAGAATTGAGCTCTGCCTGAAGTCCGCCATATGAAGGAGAGGACCTGCAAAAGGTTTTAGAGTGATATAGCCGAAGCATGCTGAGCAGATTAGAGGGCTCGGGGATGGAGAAGATGCTGCCCGTAGCGGGATATCCTCTGCCTCCAACATAGGAGATAGCCAGGAGATGACGGGGATTGTGGTGGAAGGAGAAGGTGGGCGAGATGGTCGGCGTAAATTATGGGTGAATGGAGAATCTCGTGGTGTGGTGGAGTGACGGTGAAGCTGAGTGTGTACGTCAGAAAAAATATAATAAAATAGAAGAAAAGTAGGGAGAAGGAATACCTGATTTGAGAGGGTAATTGGGCAGAGGAAGAGCTTAGATTGAGGCTCCTTAGGATCCTCCGATCATCGCTCATACCTGGGTAGCCATGCCAGGGAGTTCAATGGCAGTGGGGTCGGTCGTGACATGGTCGGCTGGCCATGGATCTCACCTAGGAATGGAGGTCATCGTGGATTCATCAAAACAACCCTTCGTTGTCACCGAAGAGCCGAGAGAGGCTAGGACTCAACTCGTGTGTTGGTGGACGAGGATGAAGAGGCTGAGGGGGAGGATTTATAGGTGGAGCTCCATCATTACGAGTGGCGGAGGGCGTGATTCATAATGGTTGCCTAGAGAAGAAGGAGGCGAGGCTCACGGTAGCAATGGGCGTGCGAAGGGTGGAGGAGTTAGGTCTAAGACAAGGGGCGTTAGGTTATGGAGAGGTGATGAGGAGCGGCGACCAAAAACAGAAGGGAGCGGGGGCTCGTCGTGTTGTAACACTTGAGAAGGGGGCGTTTGAAGAAGGAAGACGTGTGTGGGATCGTTGGATCGTGCGATCCAACGGTCGAAGTTTGGGCATGGATGGTTGGTTAGGATTAGATCATCTGATCTAATCCAAAGGTGGAGGGATACGCACGACAGGATGGTTGTGATGGGATCTGGGGTGTCGTCCAATAATGAGGAGCGAAGGGGCGACGTGGGGGAGTTGTGGCCATTGGATGCAGTGTCATCCTTGAGATGACGGTGGAAAGGAGCGATGGAGATCAAATCTACAGAGCAGATCCTAGGGCTGAGGGGTGAGCATGAAGGTGTAATCCAGATGAGGCATAGAAGGGGAGATGGACGACAAGGAGGGGGATTAGGTGGTGTGAAGAGAAGGGGCCACGTGGGCGGCCCAGAGGGTGCCACGTGGCCCAATCAGATTATTCAGAAAGAGAAAACCATTAGAAATTAAAAAATAAATAAAAGAAACTAAAATTAGCATAAAATCAAAACATGAAAGTTGTAGATCTCGAGAAGATCTATACATTTCATGTTGGACACAAATTCAAAAGAGAACAAATATATAAGGAAATATTTTTAGATGCATTTTTAATAGATAAAAATATTGCTTTTAATGGGTTTGTTATTTTTTGTATTTTAAATTTCTTTTAAAGATTAGAATAAATATTTACAATAATTAACCTAACTTTAGTGGTTTTTAATTGGAAAAAATTTAAGAAAATAAAAGAGTTAATTTTTATACAAGAATTAGGGATAATTATAGGAGAAGGGTTTATTGATAAAGATGGGGAATTAATGAAGATTTGCAATGAAGTGCTCATGCTCTGAGTATAATAAAGGGGTATAGTAATGATAAATCAAAGATTCATCAACGATCATTGTTGAGTATCACATGATATTCAATAAGGCCACAGTACTTAATCCTAATTGTACAAAGGGTTCTTAATATTAAGTGCATTCACAAACATTCATTTCATATGGATGTAACAAAATAATAACTTTTATTGCATTAATGGGTCACCAAATGCTTACAAGTCCAACTATCTCCCACTACTCATAGAGCCATTCATGTACAACTCTTAACCCTATTGATGAATCTTCATTTCATCACATTTATTCTTTCATTTTAGCCTCTAAACTCTAGCTAAATGCATGTAAGTAGCATTAAAGTTTGCAAAATAAAATCCATTATTTACGCTGCAAATAATGTATAGTATATTGTATCAAATGTCAAAATAAAAGAATAAAAAAATAAAAGAAAAAGAAATGAAATACCATAAGTATTTAATGACCTAAACCATGAGAACTAGGCATCATAATGACTGGGTCGACAAAGAATAAAGTAGGAGGGAGATAAGGGCCAAAAATAACTTAAAACCTAATTTTAAATTCCCCAATAAATAAAGTTTAGGACCCATTTATTTTTTATTATTTATACCCCAAATAAATTAACTTTTAATAAAAAGATTGTATATAAAAACACTAATAAAAATCTAAAATTTATTTCACGCAAAAACAATGCACAATGTGCCATATACACCCAGAATAAAAAGTCGCAAGGAAAACTTCCTAGACCTGTATCTTCTCCATATGATCTCCAAATTCACCAAACTCATATTTATTATTCCTAAATTAAATTATCTATTCAATAAAGTGGTTTCATTCAATTTGAAGCTAATATGCAAATGTTAGGTTTTGGGCCCTCATTATGCAGTTTATTTATATAAAATAATCAGTTTATTTATTCTTTATTTTTCCATTATTTATATTTTTATAATTTTTTAGATATTATTTATAATACATGTACATAAAGAAATTAAAAAAAACAATTAAAAATACATTAAAATAAAAATGTATATTATCATATATGTATAAGAATTATACATATATATACATATATAATAAATACACATAATTATTTAAGTGTACACTTAACTTTAGAAAAATTTAATATATATATATATATGTATTTATTTATGTGTATTTAATTAAGTTATAAATATATAAATTATGTATATAAAATAATAAAATCTAAAATAGAAAATAAAAATAAAAGACCTGTTATATAGGAAAATATACCTATAATTATACATGTTAAAATAAACTCAAAATAAATAAACTTGTAGAAGTAAATAAAATTAACCATAAAATACAACATAAAATAATAAATATTTCTCACGTTTTGACTATAAATAACTGAAATTATTATTATTTAAAATTGAATTAATAGGGATTTTCCTCGTGTTTTGTTGCCTAGTGAGCTGACGTGGACCGATGGGAGACCGATCTCAGTTGACCTCGATCAACTCTCCAGTAGGTCTGCTTTGTCAGATGCTAGACCACTCCTCTTCCTCGATTTATCCCTGTTGATTCTTTCATCTTCTCGGATTGATTCCTTTACGACTTTTGCACCTCAATTGATGCCCTTTCTAGCCAGCCTCTCATGTCGATCCGAGGGTTGCTGAATCAAGCACCTTTCCCAAACCAAGTCACAATGTACATAAACACCTTCGTCGCCTTCGTTTTGAATTTGATCCCTCTTCAGTGGTTCTTAGCTCCTCAGACTGGCCCTAAGGCTCACAACTAGTGATAGGAGCATGAGGTCGTCATTCTACGGTGGGGAGGAGTTGCTTGGAGGTAGATCCACCATTGTCGGCGAGCTCCGCATGGTGGTCCACTCGGCTCCTTTCTGCGACAGGTTGAGCCATTGTGTAAGTGTTGATTTAAGTAGCCTCTAGTCGTAGCTTTAATTCCATGCTTTTAGTTTGCATTTTGATTCACTTCAGTAGTGTAGATTTAATATTTGTAGTTCGTCAGAGCTCAAGCTACAGTCATCATTTCCACCATCTCTAGCCATGCTCTGTCCCTCCTTTCACCCCCATTTCATTCCCCTTACGCTGCTCCATCACCCTGACCACCCAGCCCCCTTCGATTCTCCCAGGATCGAAAAGTCGAGGTCCCACCTCCATCGTTCGACTGACCTCTCCGTGCCATCCTTAATTTCACCCCACCAATAACATCTAAGACCATTCACCCGAGCCTCTCCATTCTTTCTACATCTTTTGCATGTCCTGAAGGGGCCATCTGAGGCCTAGGCACTTCGATACTCGACTCCTACGAGCCTCAATATTCTTTGAGCCACCAAGACCCCATTGATGGGCTCTAGACTAGGGATGAAAACAGTCGGATACGGATACGAATATAGGTATAATCATATCCTTATTCATTTTAAAATACGAATATGAATGCGGGAATATTGACAAATGTGAGAAATGTGTTACCATATCCTTAAAAATGAATATGAATGTAAAACGAATACGAATTGGATACGAATAATAACAGAAATTTTAACAGATTATCTAAAATATACATGTTTAGAATGATTTACACATAAAATAGATATACCAGATATAGTAATTTCATAACAATTATATCAACAATGGTGAATGCAATCATAAAATATTATTATACACAGTTATAAATAAATCTATTACTATACCTATGTACAAAAAGGAATATACAAATACGAATGCGAATATTAGTGAATGTCAAAGTGATATCCATATCCACGTCCATTTTAAAATGAATACGAATACGAATATCAAAATATGTATAAAACGAATACGATAGCGAAGCATATACTGACATATTCACATTCATTTTCATCCCTACTCTAGACACTACTGAGAGCTCCATTCGCTGCAGACAACTTCTAGGATCCTTTCAAGCACCTGAGTAGCGGGATATACTGCCGGAGTTGCAAGAAAGGAGTGATCAAAGGAGCCTGGCATATCTTCCATGTTTTTCAAGAAGAGCAGTATACATTAAATCCTTCTTGGACCCCAGATTAAAGATAGGTCGTTGGTTCATGTCACGCTTCACCGGCAAATCTCTAGCGGAGATCTAATCTAACCGTTCATCACTGAACCGGCATCGCGCAATGTGGACTCGACACGTGTATAAGTGAGAAGATTCGAGACGTCAGCCTGCGTACGTGGGAGTAACATAACCCCACCATTTTTGCACTTTGTTTTTAGTACAGAAACTTTTATCTGCAGTTATATAGTTTTTTGTAAAATTTATATTAAGGCCCCTAGGTTTCCATTATTTGCATATGGATCCTTCGCCACGTCACCTCACGAGTCTGTGCACGTGCGGGGCGGGCATTTTGTAGGGGGGGCCTTGGATTATTTTTAATTCAATTTAGTCTTGTAAAATTCAATTCCAATGTTATAATTTAAGGATAATTTGCATAAAGGACCTTACACTTCTTAAAATTACAAAAATAACCCTATCAACGTATTTGATATTAAATATTAGGGGCACTTTGCATTTTAAGCCAAGGATTTCTTTAAGGGGTTCGAAAAACAAGAAATAATTTTGGGAAACTACAAAAAGGTCCCTATCAGCATTGCATTTTATTTTTGTTATATTATGTTTGATAAATTGTCTTTTATGCTCTATAAATTCTAGAAATATTAAGTTAGGTGCCTTGCATTGTGGTCTACTGCTAATTTTTTGTTGAAGCATTTTTTATTTATTTTTCTAATTATTAAAACTAAAAAATAGAGTAATTATTCCCTATTTGCATTTAAAAATAAAAAATATAAAATTAGTTTTACAAAAATAGTTATTATTTATCACCTAAAAATATCTAAAATCCTTATAAAATATTTGAAAATTCTATAAAATCCCAAAAATATTTATTTGTATTTCTAAATTTTATCTCTGTTAATAATAGTAAATAATAAAAATATTTTTAGAAATTTTGGAGACTTTTATCTATTTTTAAATTCCAAAACAATACAGCCTATTAATATAAGTCATTGCATAGACATTTTTATTCAATTTAAAATCCAAAAAATAGTAAAAATTATAAGAAAATTAACGAAAGTAGACAAAATTTGAAAAGATAAAAAAATAGTTTGTCATTTTTGAGTATTTATAGTTATATCTATAAATGAAAAAACCTACATCTTTATATTTAGTTATATCTACTTATATTATTATTATTAAAAATCCCAAAAAAAATATTTTAATAACCTTAAAAAATAAAAGGGAATGTACCTTAGGGTATATTCCTTATTTTTCAGATTTTACATATATTTATTATATGTGGTATTTATATTACCCCTAGTATTACCTATATATAGACATTATATTTAAAAAGAAAACAAAATTAAAAATCAGAAATTATAAAAAAATTAAAAATTAAAAATCATAAAAATATAAAATAAAAAATCCATAAAAATTTTAAATAATTAAAACCCCATAAAAATAAAATAAAAAGACAAGAAATGAACATTTTGGATTTATTTTCACAATTTATCTTGTGTGCTCCATGTGTTTGACACTCCGCATACTTACGCCTATACACATCCATTGTAGAGTTATAATAAATTTTAGCTCCACGTCTTTACTGCATTGTTTTATTATTGATTATTGGTTAATTGTTGTTTGAACCTGAGGTTCTTGTTCGAACGCCACTACGACGGTTTCCTTGCCTTGTGTAGGACATCAAACCGATGGAATTCTAGACGTTGACGGAGAGAAATAGCATATAGATTGCTTGTTGTCCTTCTTGTCTATTTTCGTTTATTTATTTCTCATTTTATTTGATTTTATTGTGTATTGTCCTGACCATCTTCTTTGTTTGACCTTGTTGCGAGGGATCGTGGATCGATGGAGATACTCCTAGGAGGCCTACGCACCCACGTGATGCGGAGTCGGCTTTTCAACACATACCGACATGAGAGAGCAGTAAGAGAAGAGTTGGAGAATTTTTTAAGACAGTGTAGATTTGTTTTTGTAGTTTTATTTTACTATGTAATTTAAAGTGAGAGAGAGAGAGGCACTTAAAATTTGTAATCATTGAAACTCTATGGACATTATGACACTCTGAGGTCCATTGCCCAAGTGATTGTTCACTTAGGGACTTCATCGGGTTTTTTGTGGTTTTCCCTCTCTTTCTTGTATTTTATTTCCTATGTTTTGAGTTTTTCGCTTTTCATTTTTATTTATTTTGTGCAATTGAGCCTTAGCATAGGATTTCTTATTCAAGCTTAAGTCCAGTGCCCTAATTATTGCATGCACCTATAGATCTTCGCTTGGACTTAGTCAAATTAATTGTTAATTAATTAGATTTGAAACCGAGCAACGAGAGAGGCTCTATACAACGCTAGCAGGACATGTTGTGGAGGGCACCAAAGAATCTCCAAGACCAGACATTTGGGTTCCATTTCAGAATAGTTAGCATATATTCTTCACGTTCAATACCAATTCCTATTTTAGGGTGATTTTATCGTCTTACATTTGCATATAGTGTAGGTTTTAATTCTGTCTAACATCTTGCACGAAGAGAGATGGAAGCAAGGTGAGCATCTCTATCTTAGCATACATCACTGATTACCGCTTGCATTGCTTTTCCGATCTTTTCCTCTGATTTTAATCAACATAGAATTCTAAAGGAATTGGAACCTCATTAGGCATCATGCATGAAAAATATCCAAAAAAAGTGATAATCAAAATAAATCGATTTCACTTGATCTTATAATCAAAAGTAATATGATTCATTATCTTGGAAAGATCAACTCCCCATTGTGTACAGGATTGTATTCTGACTGAGCGTGGTACGTACACTTAAGGACTAGAGCCCCCATACTTGGACTTGTGCCCTAAGCGCTTGGGTCAGCTCTTGGGCCATGCTACTTGCTGCAAGAACTTGCCTTCGATCGTAAACGAAGTGGTCACGGTGATCTAGTAGGTGTGCTACGCTGACTAGAACATAAACACTCTAGGATACTACACATGTGAGTTTGCATATCTGATTGAAATTCACCCAACTCTAAAACTGAAATGATAATTGACTGATCTCTTATGGACTTCATTGTGTCGAGTTAGTGAATTGGAGTTTGTTTTGTGTTTGATTGATGACCATGAATCCGATTGTGTTTGTCTTTACTTAAGTTATTAGTCTTCGAGTCTCTTTTCTTCTTTTCTTATCTTGAGTCCTCTTTCTTATTTAGCATCATCTGCATTGTAATCATGGGTTATCCTTATCTCCAGCAAGATCTTGTATATTCTTTTCACCCATATCATCTCGAGTCTGCATCCCTGGTCCGGCTCAAGATGACTCTTTTCTTGAGCCATAATTTTGGCTTGCTCGGTTTGACCTCAACCCTCGTGCAGTTGGAGTCCTATTCAAAATTTTATCTCATCTGTCTTGTCTTCCCTCCTCGTTCCCTCTCGTATCACCTTCTTCTACCCCTAGGCATGTTATGTTATATGATAAGGCCTGCATTGAGGAGATTGCTGATATTCTAGAGTCGGGCAGATTTGAGGCTAGGAGGATTGTGCTTCCTTTGGCGAATTATGTATTGTGTGATGTTATTATTGAGTTTCTTCAATTGCACACTAGGTTGAGGATGTGATCTCTAAGGCAATAGAGATGGAGGATGGTGATACTGATGAATCTGCATTTCATCATCTTTATTCATTTATTTTAGCTTAAAATCCCTTATAAAATACATGTATATATTACTAACTCCATATTCTTACTAACTTGAATCTGTGTGTAAATATTGTACATATATTGTTATTTTAACCTAAAATAAATAAATAAATAAAGGAAAAATAAAGAAAATAAAAAAGAGAGAAGAAAAAGAAAAAGATTGTATATATGTAATAGATACAGGCTGACCCGAACCTCGAGAGAAGGTCAAGACTTGACCTGATCCACCACGAATAAAGCAGGGGGAGATAGGGTCCTTAATCAGAAAATCCAAAAAATGTGTTCTAAATAACTTTCTGTGTATATTTGTATATTTACAGTATTTTAATTGTACATAAATTGGCCTCAAATTAAATAATTTTCAAAATAAAAGTTGTAAATAAAAATGTTTTTTGGATAATAAAAATAGTTGCAAAATAAAATCATGTACAGAATAAAAGTAACCACATTTGGAAAAAGCCATAAAGTGATAATTGAAAGATCAATTTCGGCTCCATATGAACTCAAATTGAATCAAACTCACTTCCATTGTATTCTAAATGAAATTATCTTTAAAATGATTTGGTTTCAGAATTTTTAGAGTTATGGTTTGAAAGACGGTTTTCTAGGTGGTTTATTTAATTTTACCATTTATTTATCGTACATATTTTATTTGTAAATACTTGTAAATATTTTTAATAATTATTTAAATAAAAATCATAAATAAAAAATTAAAAACAAAAAAACTAATTTCCTTATTTAACTATGTATATAATGTACCATATGTATATAGTATATGTATAGTGTTAAATCCCTTAAATAACACTCACAAAAATAAAAAAATTAACATTTATTATTTGATTTAATAAAGTGACGAAAATAAAAAAATAATTTATTTTTCTAAATAATTTCCTTTCTTATCTTTATCTCATTTCAAATATTTTTCTTTTTATCACTTATCTTCATTATTTGTTTTTGAAATTCAAACTACATCCTTTTATCTATTAATATGGTCATCCTCCCTCATTTCAATTTGATCAATCTTTAGAGAGGAGCTTATCTTTCTGAGAGCCATCTTGTTGAAGAAAAGTGCCCAGCCTCCGAGCCATCTGGTGACAGCGGGGCGACCTTGTCGAGGCGACTACGGCATTCGTCCACTCTACGGTAAGATCCATTTTTCTTGTTCTTAACCTAGGTTAATCGTGGTTTAATTTTTCGCATTTTTTATTTCGTTGTCATTTTTTCTCTAGATCTTAGAATCTATCACCATGATTTGATTCGATCGATCCAATTTTTCACCTTCACAACTCGATCTGTTCACGTTCTTATTCTCTCTCTCATAATCTATCCACTATGATTACGCACAGTAATCGGAGATACGGATCCATCTTCCACATCACAAGAATCCGCATCCACTCACATCTCCGTTTGATTTTTAGACCGAGCCATCGTGCTCGAGTCAGTATCTTTTTATTTTTTTATGTACATGAATTTTGCCTGAAAAAAAGAAATTAAAAAAAAATCATTTGTTGCTTTCGAAAAAATAATACAAAAAGTTTTTTTGTATATTCTCTTTCCAAAAAAATCTATAGTTTCACTTTAAAAAAATAACATAAAAAATTGTTTTTTATGTTTTTACAATAAAAAAATAAAATAAAAAGGTTGGGGTCGGCAGCACTCCAGTTGTCGCCGCCACCTGAAGCTCGAAGAACCACTGCCGTCATGACGCGTGAGCAGCCGGTCGCCAAGCACCGTCGCGACTCCACCTGGGGATGTCACATCACCACAGGCACCCCGCCATCACCCAGCATCCACCGCTGATCTGACACCACCATTCAGCCAACCCACGAGTGTCGTTGGGGCGCGCATGCGCCACCAGGATCCCTTCCACAAGTCGTCTCGATCTACTCCACCACCATCTGCACGCGGCGTGCCACCCAGCAGTCATTGCCCACGATGGCCTTCCTCCTCGCCGCCTAGCCGCTTAAGATCCTCTAGCCTTCATGTTCTCTTCCGCTGCTCTCCGCGCCTTAGACGCACTCCGTCGTGCCTTTCAGCTGCTCGAAGCAGCTGCACACGAGCTGCAATCCCCACATACGCCATCATTCCAGTCGTCGATCCCTTGAAGTTGTCGCCCCCATACCGTGGGAAGGAGGAAGAGGGGCGACGGCGCACCCCCTGCTTTGGCTTGAATATGAAGAAACAAATGAAGAAGCCTCCTTTAAATCCTAACGAATATTTTTCGGGGTAAATTATCAAGCAGGCTCCTAGAGATTCTGAAATTTACAAAAAGACCCCGCCAGTTCATAGCACATTTTCGTTGGGCAAATTGCGACATATTTCGTTAATTTTATTTCTTCCTTATTAATGCAAAAACTTTAAGTATTTACATTTCAGTCATTATTTCTAGACTTTAAATTTGCATGATCTTTTCATTGAAATAAATAGCATTTGTACTCAATAAATTCTGCAAAAATTAGTGTTATCTTCTGCTTAGTTGGTCTATCTATGGTAATTTTTTCATTGCATTTTATCATCATTTGCTATTATTAAAAAATAGAAGCAAAGCATTTTTTTTCTTATTTGAAATTTGAAAAATCATAAAAATTTACATATTTCATAAAAATTCCAAAAAAATAGAATAGTTTTCTTTAAGTACATTTTATTTTTAATCCAATTTTTACGCATTAACTATTTATAAAACTAAAAAAATGTAAAATACACAAAATCTTAAAAAATCATATAAAATTGTGGAAAAAACCAAAAATATGATTTTACTTGCTGTTTGCGGATAATGCATTCTAGTTTTTAAGAAAAATAATGGATGCAATATTTAATTTCATTTCATTATTTTTAAATTGTAAAATAATCTTATTGGCTCATTGTTTGCATTTTCTCGTGTTTTCTATATTTAAAATTACAAAGAAAATAAAAAAAATCTCTGAAAAATTACAAAACATTAAAAAATCATCAAAAATAAAAAAAATATTATTTGGGCATTTTTTAGCATCTTTATTATATTTGAAAAATCAAAAAATGTATTTCTTTTATGCTTGAATTTGTTTTGAAAATCATATTTTCAAAATTAAAAACATTTACAAAACTAAAATCATTAAGAATTTGAAAATCAAAAAAATAGAAATTAAAAAATTAAAAAAAATGATAAAAATTTCACAAAAACTAAGGTAGTTAGCATTTGAGATTCTTTTTTCCTTTAATTGATTTTTTCAATTGTTTGTAGAACCCTCGGGAATTATAGCCTCCCCGAGTTCAATCTTGTTGCTATATATGTTAATTAAAGGGATTTTACATCCATGAGTAATTTCACAATTACAATCATAACCCTGCATAATCGTGAATTACATGAGAAACCCCGAGTAATGCTTAACTCTTACATGACATAACCGTGTGTTATGTTCCGTTTGAGATGTCTATTATATTTGACAGTTTCCGTTAAAAGAATACAAAGTTACCGCTAATGCTCATTCTTATTTACAAATCATGCCATGGCATTCTCTCCATCATCTGGGAGTTTGCCCCTAGGGCCCATCTTATGCCACAACCGTGCCCCCCATCCACGCACCACCTGCGACTCCAGCAGCCTCGTGCACCTGCACCGCACACCACCTACAGCTCCAACAGCCTTGCGTGCCTGCATTACGCCTCCCCTTCAGCGACCATCGCCTTCACAATACTTCTCTTCCCCTTCCTGATATTCTCTTCTCTCAATCAATACTTTCTCTCTCCTCAACCCACCTTCATCCATGCTCCAAATCGCAAAAACATTTGCACTTTCACGAATAAATCACTCATTACGAACGTAATGGTGATTTTTATTGTTTTTTTGACAAATTGTCTTGAACAAATTAATTGAATATTGACACCAACGAAACAAACAGACTCAGTTCCCCTGTTCACAGGGGAACTTCCCTTGTTTATGTGCTCTCCATTTCACAGCTTTCTCTCTCTCCCATCTTCTTCTTCCTTTCCATTGCAAGCCTCCTTCGAACCTCCCTCCCTCTTCTGCCTTGCCTCTCTGTCTGCAACCCGGTGTCCCTCTGCCACCTGGAAGCAACCATGTTTAAACACGGCCCCTATGTCGTTGTATGTTGCACTCGACCATTGAACACCCCCCCCCACGCTGCCTGCACTCGAAACCCCCCACCTCTGTTGCCTGCACACAAGCTCCCCCTGCTCCTTGCCGCTATCTACTGCACTCGAGCCCCCACCCCCTGCCACTGCATGCACTTAAGCCCCACCCACCCCCTCTCCCCCTACACTTGAGGCCCTAGTGCCCCATGTCATTGTCTGTTGCACTCGACCCCCGACTGCAGAAGGTCGCCACAGCCTCCCCCCACCCCTGTCGCTACATGTACTCGAGCATGCCATGCCCCATGCAGTTGTCTGCTGCAGTCGACCCCCGACTATATAGCCCCCCACCCCCTCCCAGTCCCATGCAGTTGTATGCTATGATGCTCCCATCCTTCACCTTGTGCCCGTAGAGCACCACCGTCGTCCCACTGACATGTTTTGGCCCATGTCGATGAGATCCGATGGAGCCGCCATGGAATGAGGGTGCTGGAGGGGATTGAGGGGTGGGCGAAGGGTAGCAAGAGTAGGATGACTGGAGGCGGGGGTGTGATAGGGAATTGGAGGAAGCAGAGGGTATGGAGGACATTAAGGGGAGGGCGGAGGGTAGCATGGGGAGGTCGGAGGCGGAGGGGTGAGAGGGAGGAGGAGGGTGTCGGAGGGGGGCAGAGGGCTGAGGTAAGCAGAGAAGGCCCTGGAGAAGGAAGGCAGAGGGCAGAGGGATAGGAGGGGGAGTGCGTTGGGCGTGGAGAAGGAAGAGGGATGGTTAGGGATTTTTATTTTTTTTATGTATGGGATTTTTAATAGCCGTTGGATTAGATCATGAGTTAGATTAAGACAATGAAATGGTTGGGTTAACGGGAAAACTAATAGAGGGTTATGGGTGTGATATGGAATGACTATCCGAGGTTTCTCGTGTAATTCAAGATTATGCAGGGTTATGATTGTAATGGCGAAATTACTCAGAGTTATGGGTGTAAAAATCCCTTACTTAAATAGAAAATTTTTATTTAGCTACATTTCTTTTGTAATTATTTTGTAGCTTGATCTGTGAAAAAAACATTTTTTGTTTGAGCTGGGAGTTTTAGGGATTGCAATGATAATATTAAAATAATAGTTACCCCTTGAAATTCTCGCTACGGATGACCTTTTGATTTTGTAACTTCCCCGCTATATTCCAAAGGTGTATGTTGGTCGTTTTTGCCGACATGGTGGGTAGTTTCCTTGAGGTCTTCATGGACGATTTCTCGGTCTACGGGGATAGTTTTAACACATGTCTTGCTCATTTAGATCGAGTTCTTCAACATTGATGTGAGTTAAACTAAGTGCTCTCATGGGAGAAGAGTCACTTTATGGTGACTAATGGGATTGTATTGGGTCATGTCATCTCCAAACATGGTATGGAGGTTGACCCGGCTAAGATTTATGTGATTTACATGTTAGATCCACCATAGAATTTGAAGCAGTTGAGGTCATTTCTGGGACAGTGGGATTTCATAGGCGATTCATAAAGGACTTTAGCAAGATCGTCAGACCTTTAACTGAGTTTCAATGCAAGGAGAGTGAGTTTGTTGTCTATGAGAAAGTCCTTGCATTAAATCAGATGAAAGATATGGTTACTAGTGCTCCTGTCCTACAGCCACCTGATTGATCTCTTCCTTTCAAGATCATGACAGACGTCTCAGATTTCGCAGTTGGAGCTATTTTAGGACAGAGAAGGGATGGGATACCATTTGCTATACACTATGCTAGCAAGACTCTAGATGAATCACAATATAATTATACAGTTATAGAGAAGGAGATGTTAGCAGTTGTGTTTGGGCTAGAGAAGTCCAGATCTTACCTCATCGGTTCCCACGTTACTGTATACACAGATCACACTGCCATACGATACTTGCAGGTAAAGAAGGATGCCAAACCACGCCTTATCAGATGGATCCTTCTTCTCTAGGAATTTGATTTAGAGATTAGAGATAAACTTGGAGTGAAAAATGTTGTGGCAGATCACCTTTCTCGTATCACAGATACAGAGATCTCTGAGCATAACATGATCCCTATTTCTGAAACCTTTCCAGATGAGGCCATTTTGTCTGTGGACTCACTCCCATGGTATGTTGATATTGTGAACTATCTTGTCTCCATGAAAGTTCCACAAGATTGGTCGAAGTACAAGGTAGACAGATTTCTATCATAGATTCATTACTACCAGTGGGAGGATCCGTACCTATTTCACGAGGGTATGGATTGTATCTGGAGAAGGTGCATTTCTTAGGAGGAACACACCAGTGTACTTGAGCATTGTCACAAACTAGAATATGGTGTGCATCATTCAGGGAAACGCACGGTAGCAAAGGTTTTACAGAGTGGCCTATGGTGGCCCACATTGTTTAAGGATGCTACAGAGTATGTTCGAGGTTGTTCTAACTGTTAGAAAATGGGAGGAACTATTGGTTCCAAAGATACCATGCCCCTAAGATACATACAGATTTCTGATGGTTTTGATGCTTGGGGCATAGACTTCATGGGCCCATTTCTTGTCAATCATGGATTTCTATACATCCTGCTCTCTGTGGATTATGTTAGTCGATGAGTGGAGGCTATCCCCACCCGAGCCGCAGATAGTCGTACAATGTGTTCCTGTTTTAAGGACCACATTATTGCACGGTTCGGAGTCCCTAAAATATCGATTTCAGATGGGGAAAGCCATTTCAGTAATAGATAAGTGAAGAAGCTTGTGAAGGAGTACGACATTGAACCCAGAGTTGTGTCTCCAGTGTTGGCATGATAGACACATTCGAAGGAAGACTTTCTCTCCTGATCATAAAGTTTGGTTATTTGATGCTAAGTTGAAGCTGTTTCCAGGAAAATTAAAAAGAAAATGGTCAGAACCGTTCATCGTGAGAGTTGTGTGTGACAATGGGAGTATTGTCATATCTGGGTTGTCATCTGACGCACAGCCATTTGTTGTGAATGGATAGTTGTTGAAGCTATATCTAGATCATTATACATTCATGTCCGTTGTTGATTCTATATCTGTGGTATCAGACGATGGACTTTTCATTCCATCTTTTGCGTCTGATACATGAGCTGATAACCTCTTGTATATCCTTTCATTTCATTTTTTCTTCTAATGTTTTATCATTCACCCCTTTTCCATGTGTATATATGTTATGCTTAGAATGTGCTTTATCCTAAGTATAGGGGGTGAATGATTTGTGTTGTTCATATTCATCATGTTCATCACTCTTGTTATTGATTATACTTAGGGATACTATACCCTAAATATAGGGGGAGTGATGTTGTTCACATCGTCTCTTTTGTGTTTTTATTCTTCTGTTCTCTCTATTGTCCCCCAACTTGTTGATATTCTATACTTAGGGATATTCTACCCTAATTATAGGGGGACAAGTCGAGCTATCGAGTCCGTACATTCTCTTCATCGGGTTTTCCCTTTTGTACGGTCTTCTATACTTAGGATTACGTGATCCTAAGTATAGGGGGATCACCGACTTCTATTCTTTTCAACTTTTATTTTGAGTCGTTGTAGCATAGGAGTCTTTTCATTTTTCGATACTTAGCACGAGTATGTCTTCCTTTGCCACTCTCTGATCACTATGAGGACATAGTTCGAGCTAAGTATAGGGGGTGTTGTATATATCGTATATGTACGTTAGACAAAACTCGTACTTTTAAATATGATTATTTTTGGGATATGTATATAAATTCGTAAAATCCACGTGTGTATATAGATTTGGGTCCCTTTCAAAAAAACAATAAAATAGTAAAAACAACAACAAAAACAACAAAAAACAAACAAAAACAAAAAAATGAAAAAAAAATTATATACTTGTATATATTTTACTAACCCTTTTCCTTTAAAAAAATCTCTAAAAACTACAAAACCAAAAGTCTATAAAAACTTGCATAATTAAAATTTCAAAAAAAAATGTCTTACATGTGCATCATTTTTTTCTTTCATTCCAAAAATTCATAAAAAGTGCAAATTTAGAAAATCATTTCAAAAAAAGAAAAAAGAGAGAGAGATTTTTGCTTTCTTTTTGCATTGTATATATTTTCTTGCATTTGCATGTGCATTTTACAGGATAGTATTGACATTTAAACTAAGTCCGGAATAAAAATTGAAGAATGGAGCTTAGTTGGACCGTAAATCACTTAATTTCAGGAGAACCTTATAAGAACTAGATTTAAGACTTTTCAGGTCCTAGTGACTTCATTCTTTGAGACCATAAGACTATGTTCACATGTCATCTTGATTAGTCTAAGTAGAATATTAACAACACACGCATGATTCTTCTAGATCGTGGCTTATCTTGGACAAGCACTCTACATGTAGCTCTTCATGGAGGAGGTAGTGAGGAGGCAGAATCTTTTGGCTTGGAATAGCATACGAGGATAGTACATCTAGGCGGAACCTCTCGTCTTCCTCTAGGAAGGGTTGTGCATCTCAACCTGATCTAGTATCATTGAGGTCTAAAGACAGGATGTTGTGGGGTTGCAATAATGCTTCAAAAGAGGGATAGTCTACTAGCTCAAGAGGAAAAACTTGACTACATCTTGTATATATTTTCAAAAGAGAGAGAGAGAGAGAAATGCAGAATCTCCAAAAGTGACATGCCTGAATTAAAAGTAAAATGTCTGCCCGAGTGTATATACAAGGATGAGAGAGAAATAGAGAGAAATAATAAGAGCTTCAAAATCAAATTTTTGTAAGCTTGCAGCTGGATGACCTGGCTACACTGGTCATGCATCCAAGGATAGGTAGCTACACTATTTATCATCCATTCTTTTCTCCACCTCCTTTTCTGGAGCTGGTTGTACTTTAACTTACAAGGGAATATCCCCGCTCCTCAAGGAAAGAGTTGCTAGACCTGGGGACTAGAGTTACCTTGTTTAGGGAGGTTGTTTCTTTGCTTTTTTTGAGATGGGGAGCTATATTTCACTTACAATGTACAAATAAAGATTCATAGTCATAAGAATTTATGTATGTAGACTTGTTCTGACCTGACTGTTGAGGAGACTTGAATAGGAGTCTTGTGGAACTTAGAGGCTCTTAGGTTTTAAATCCATTTCCCATTAAGGTTCCCCCACACTAATAATCCAAAGGTCTGACATGGCTCCATACTACAATTTTATAAAGATAAGTTTAATACTCAATATTGTCCTAATTTCTTTATTTTTCCTTATTTTTTCTTCTATTCACTTATTCTTTCAAATAAGTGTTTGCTAAGGTACTAGCAAAGGTAAAGCATAGGGGTGATGAATCTGCATTATATCATCTTTATTCATTTATTTTAGCTTAAAATCTTGTATAAAATATTTATATATAATACTAACTCCATATTCCTACTAACTTGCATCTGTATTTAAATATTGTACATATATTGTTATTTTAACCTAAAATAAATAAATAAATAAATAAAGGAAAAATAAAGAAAATAAAAAATGAGAGAGAGGGAGAAGAAAAAAGACAAAAAGAATGTATACATGTAATAGATACAGGCTGACCCGAACCCCGAGAGAAGGTCAAGACTAGAATTGATCGACCAGGAATAAAGTAGGGGGAGATAGGGTCCTTAATCAGAATATCCAAAAAATGTGTTCTAAATAACTTTCTATGTATATTTGTATACTTATAGTATTTTATTTGTACATAAATTGACCTCAAACTAAAATATTTTCAAAACAAAATTGTAAATATAAATGTTTTCTAAATAATAAAAATAATTACAAAAAATTCATGCACAGAATAAAAGTAACCACATCAAGAAAAAGCCATAAAGTGACAATTAAAAGACCATTTCCAGCTCTATATGAACTCAAATTGAATAAACTCACTTCTATTGTATTCTAAATTAAATTATCTTTAAAATGTATGTGGTTTCATAATTTTTGAATTTACGGTTAGAAAGACGGTCCTCTAGGTAGTTTGTGCAATTTTACCATTTATTTATCGTACATATTGTATTTGTAAAAACTTGTAAATATTTTTAATAATTATTTAAAATAAAAATAAAAAAATAAAATTTAAAAACAAAAATAACTAATTTCCTTATTTAACTATATATATAATGTACCATATGTATATAGTATATGTATATAGTTAAATCTCTTAAATAACCCTCGCAAAAAAATAAAAGAAATAACATTTATTATTTGATTTAATAAAGTGACGAAAATAAAAAACAATTTAATTTTTTGTAAATAATTTCCTTTCTTGTCTTTATCTCATTTCAAAAAAAATCTTCTTATCTCTTATCTTCATTCAAATTTTTTGAAATTTAAACTCCATCCTTTTATCTATTAATATGGCTCCTCCTCCATCACTTAAATTTGATCAATCCTTTGGAGAGGAGCTTATTTTTCTGAGAGCCATCTTGTTGAAGAAGAGCGCCCAGCCCCCGAGTCGTCCGGTGACAGCAAGGCGACCCTCGTCGAGGTGATTACGACATTCATCCACTCCACGATGAGATCCATTTTTCTTGTTCTTAACCTAGGTTAATCGTAGTTTAATTTTTCGCATTTTTTATTTCATTGTCATTTTTTTCTCTGGATCTTAGAATTCATCACCACGATTTGATTCGCCCGATCCGATTTTTCACCTTCACATCTCGATCTATTCACATTCTTATGCTATCTCCCATAATCTATCCACTCCGATTACGCATGGTGATCGGAGACACGGATCCATCTTCCACATCACAAGGATCTGCATCCACTCACATCTCCGTTTGATTTTTGGATCGAGTCATCGTGCTTGAGTTGGTATCTTTTTACCTTTTTAGGTCCATGAATTTTGCTTGAAAAAAATAAATTAAAAAAATCATTTGCTGCTTTCAAAAAAATAAAACAAAAAAATGTTTTTTTACAGTTTCTGTTTCTAAATAAAAATATTTGCAGTTTCATTTTAAAAAAATAACATAAAAAATTATTGTTTATGTTTTTAAAATAAAAAAATAAAAAGGTTGGGAACAAAGGCACTCCAGTCACCATCATCTACCTCCGCCGCCTAAAGCTCGAAAAACTATCGCCGTCATGCCGCGTGAGCAGCCCAGCCGATCACCATGCACCGCCGCCATTCCACTTGAGGATGCCATAGCACCACCTACACCCTGCCATCACCCAGCATCCCCCGCTGATCCGACACCGTCGTTCAGCCAACCCGCAAGCATCGCCAGTGCGCGCGTGCGCCACCAGGAGCCCCTCCGCGAGTCGTCCTGATCTGCTCCACCACCATCGGCATGCAATGCGCCACCGGCCAGCCACCTCCCGTGAGGACCTTCCTCCTTGCCTCCTAGCCATTGAAGATCCTCCAACCTTCCTGTTCCCTTCCACCACTCTCCCTGCCTTAGCCGCACTCCAATGTGCCTTTCATCCTCTTGAAGCAGCTACACTTGAGCCACAATCTCTGCGTGCACCGCCATTCCAATCGTCGATCCCTCGAAGTCGTCGCCCCCGTGTCGTGCGTGGGAAAGAGGAAGAGGAGCGGCAGTGCACCTCCTGCTTTGGCTTGAATATAAAGAAATAAAAGAAGAAGCCCCTTTAAACCCTACCGAATATTTTTTGGGATAAATTATCAAGCAGGTCCTTGGAGATTCTGAAATTCGCAAAAAGGCCCCATGCCACTTCAAAGCACATTTTCGTTGGGTAAATTACGACATATTTTATGGATTTTGTTTCTTCTTTTTTTAATGTAAAAACTTTAAGTATTTACGTATCAGACCCTGTTTCCAGACTTTAAATTTTCAGTGATCTTTTCATTGGAATACATAGCATTTGTGCTCAATAATCTGCAAAAAATAGTGTCATTTCCTTCTTAGTTGTTCTATCTGTGGTAATGTTTTCATTGCATTTTATCATCATTTATTATTATTAAAAAATAAAAAACAAAGCATTTTTCATGTTTGAACTTTGAATAATCATAAAAATTCACATATTTCGTAAAAAAATCCAAAAAAACTAGAATAGTTCTCTTTCTGTAAATTTTATTTTCAATCTAATTTTCACGCATTAACTATTTATAAAACTAAAAAATACAAAATACACAAAATCTTTAAAAAATCATATAAAATTGTAGAAAATCCAAAAAATGTGATTTTACTTGCTGTTTGCAGATAATTCATTCTAGTTTTTAAGAAATATAATGGCTGCAAGTTTTAATTTCATTTCATATTTTTAAATTATGAAATAATCTTGTTTGCTCATTGTTTGCATTTTCTCTTGTTTTTTTCATTTTAAAAATTTTAAAAAAATCAAAAAATCTCTGAAAAATTACAAAAACAGTAAAAATTAATCAAAAATAAAAAAATTATTTGGATATTTTTTAGCATTTTTGTTATATGTGAAAAATAAAAAAATGCATTTCTTTTGTGCATGAATTTGTTTTGAAAATCGTATTCTTGAAACTTAAAAACGTTTGCAAAATTAAAATAACTAAAAATTTGAAAATCAGAAAAAAAAAATAGAAACTAAAAAATTAAAAAATTAAAAGATAAAAATTTCACAAAAACCACGGTAGTTAGCATTTGAGATTCTTTTTTCCTTTAATTGATTTTTTCGATTATTTGAATAATCCTCAGGAATTGTAGCCCCCTGAGTTCGATCCTGTTGCTATACAGGTTAATTAAATAGCAAATTTTCTCCAGCTACATTTCTTTTGTAATTATTTTGTAGCTTGATCTGTAAAAAAACACATTTTTTTATTTACTCAACATATACTGATGTTGTGAGTTTCCATTTTCCTATAATGACCCTTAAGTCAGTTTTGCACGTCTTGCTCAAGAGCCTGTTGTACCGCCTCTGTCGGTATTTTAGGAGATGGAGTCAGAACCCATATTATGTCATCCATCCTACCCACCGATCTATTTTCCTCCTCCTGATTTCTAGATCCCCATAGAGCACATTGTATATTTTGATCAATACTCCGAGCCATTTTAGTGGACGTTGTTTGGTGAGTACCAACATTATCATATGCCACATCTTGTTAGTCCCTCCCAGCAACCCTACATCCTCCCGATCGATGAGTGCGATAAATTTTTCGAGGATGAGAGTTTAGATGCCAGCATGACCTCGCTTTCCATTGATTAGTTTGCATTATGCCCCGAGGGACTTCTGAGAGTGGATGCAACATTTTCTAGGTACTTAGTCTCACCCACTGACTGTGCAGCTGGTCTGACTACTGTAGAGACGGAATCATCTGATTATGTGCCTCCTTTGAGTGTGATCTCCTCGATGATCCTCATGAGGATGATACATGTTTTGTGACATTCGATGATTTTGTTGTTTTTTCGACCATATGTCTATCGGATTTCGGTTGCTTAGAGTGTCTCCAGATCTTTAATCTTCGTATCTTTATGAGACTATGCTTGATGTGGAGGATTCCATCATTGATCCATCCTTCTCCATGTTTGATTTTGTCTGCTTTGATCATGCACTCCATTCTTCCAAGTCGATGATTTCTGTTGAACCGCCGGACCCTGGTTTAGTTATCAATTCTTTTCTCCTGGTGGTATATACCCACTTGATTGCTTATACAGGTGTTTTTTTGATTTCATCATCATTCTCACTATGAGACAATGGCAAGAGTATGGCATTCATTTGATAGATGCCATCCTGAACCTTGACAAAACGTTATCCAAAACTTGCGCCCGAAGGGGCGTAAAACCTAGCGCTCGTTGAGAGGCACATTAACATTCTACACCTCTTGTTTATACATGTTTCGTCTTCCAATCCTTCTTTCTTCATTTGTCCTACACCCCATATCTATCGTCTGATACATGTTTTTATACTTAGGATGTACTTTGTCCTAAGTATAGAGGTGTAGACTGAGTTATTCTTCTTCGTTCCATTTCATCACTCTTGTTGTTTCCTATATTTAGGGATCTTTTACCCTAAGTATAGGGGGAGTGATGCATACATTCCCCCCAACGTATTTTTTTCTTTTTATCAATTTGTTGGTCCCATTGCATGTCTCCTCGCCTGTTGATATTCATATATATACTTAGGGATCTATTACCCTAAGTATAGGGGGAGACACTCTGAGTTGTTGATCTATTCATTCCCACCCCCGACCATCCATGCATGTTGTATACAATCTGTTATACTTAGGATTAATTGATCCTAAGTATATGTGGTGTGGTTGACTTCTTATTCTTCAATCTTTTAGTCGTTGTAGTATAGGGGTCGTATATACGTTGTATATACTTTATCAATGACTCGCACTTTCGTATTTTTGTATAATATAGCTAAAATACTATGTGATTATATGATTGATTAATTGTAAAGAATAAATCAATAATAATATGTGTAAAATTCTTTAAAATTAATATACTGATTAATAAATCAAGTTAAAAATATTTTGCAAAATGTTTGCAAAATGGTCGGTAACTTCTTTGAAAAATATTTTGGAAAACCATTTGAAAAATATTTTGTGAAATATTTTCAAACCATTGTTTCTAAATTTTGTGAAATTTGTTTGAATAAAATATTTTTAAAATCTATTTGTAAAAATGATTTGAAAAATGGTTGCATAAATATTTTGAAAAATCTATAAATACTGTTTGAAAAATCTTTGCAAAATGATTTTCAAATTTTGTGAATGTTTGTAAAAATTGTTTATCAAATTATTTGCAAAAATAAGTTTTCAAAACATTTTCTAAATTATTTTCAAATTATTTTAAAAACAGTATACATAATATATAAAAAAGCATTTACAAACTCTATATATAAAACTGTAAATAACCACAAAACTAGTTCTTGTAAATTACCTAGTGTAAATTCTTTCACCCAAGTCTTGTAAAGCACTCCATGTAAATATCTACACAAATTTCTTTTACTAACTCTTCTATTCTTCAAAAATCCCTAAAATTTTGCAAAATTAAAAACCTATAAATTTTTGTAAAAAGTTTTCAAAATTACATAAAAAGTTGCAAAATGTTTTCAAAAACCCATACGAAGTTGAAAATGGAAAATGTTTCATAGAAATATTTTCATGCGTCATACATAGATTTGTATTTTTCAGATTTATAATGACAATTGTACTGGTCTAAATAAAATCTGAAGATTGGAGCTTGGTTAGACCTTAATCTACTTAATCACAGGAACCTTATAGGAATTGGAATTGAGATTCTCCATGTCTACTAGACTTAACTCTTTGAGACTACAAGATTTGGTCCAGTGTCGTCTTGACTGCCTAACTAGAATATTTCGAAATACACACATGACTCGTATCGACAGTGACCTAACTTGCACACATGCACCTTACACTTTTCTCAACTCAGTTGAAGTGGTAGAGGGTTGGATTTGCCAGCATGAGACACAAGCAAATGGAAACATACACAATCACACTTTTTGTGACCATTGTGCACCAACCTGATCCAGTAGCCATGCGGTTTAATGATAAGAAGTCGTGGGCAATAATGCTTCAAAAGAGGGATAGACTACTAACTTAAGAGGAACAAGTCCTTATGTAAATGTTGATGTATATAGTATTAAAAATGTAAAATCAAAAACTCCAAAAAAAAATAGACTGGCAAAATCAAGAAAAAAAACAATTCCTGACGAAGTATGTAAATAGTCAAATAAGCAAACATGATCTTCAAAGTCAAAGATCGATGTGATCTTGTATCTAGATGATTTGGCTACACTGGGCAAGCATCCTAGGATAGGTAGCTACAGTGGTTACCATCCATTCTCTTCTCCACCTCCTCTTCTTGAGTTGGTTGCACTTGAACTAAGAAGGGAATACCCTACTTCTCGAGGAAAGAGTTACCGGATTGGGGAATTAGGGTCACCATGTTGGAGAAGACTAACTTTTACCGATTCAGCGAGAGGAGATACATATCGTTGACACTATACAAGATGGATTCATAGCCATAAGGGGTTACGTATGACATCGACTTGTTCTGACCTGACTTTGGAGGAGACTTTGGCAGAGTTTTGTGGTTCTCAGAGGTTGTTGTGTTTCAAATCTGCTTTCCTATAAGGTTATGATCGCACATAAATTCCAAAGGTCTGATTGAGCTCCAAACTTTTATTTTATAAAGATAGGTTTAAAAGTTAAAATCAATCCAAGTTCTTCCTTTTTCTTTTCTTCATTTTCTTTGTGCGCTTGTAAGCATAAGTGTTTGATAGGGACAAGTAAAGGAAAGTATAGGGGCGATGAATCTCCATTTCATCACCTTTATTCTTTCATTTTGGGCCTTCAACCCTAGCTAAATGCATGTAAATAACATTAAAATTACATCCATTGTTTACACTATAAATAATCTATAATGATTTGTATTAAATTCCAAAATAAAAGAATAAAGAAAAGAAAATAAAAAATGAAATACCATAGGTATTGAATGCCCCTAAACCACGAGACCTAGGCATCATGATGACTAGGTCGACAAAGAATAAAGTAGGGGGAGATAAGGGCCAAAAATAACTTAAAACCCTAATTTTTAATTCTTCAATACTAGGGCTCATTTTTTAAAATTTATACCTCAAATCAATAAACTTTGAATATGAAACTTGTAGATAAAAATACAAAAATGCAAAATTTATTTCATCCAAGACTAACAGTGTGCCCTAGACCACCAGAATAAAAAGTCACAAGGAAAAATTCCAGATATGTCTCTTCTCCATATGAACTCCAAATTCACCAAACTCACATATATTGTTCTAAAAATAAATTATCCATTCAATGAAGTGGTTTCATTCAATTTAGAGATAAGATGCAAAAGTTGGGTTATGGGCCTCATTATGTAATTTACCTATATAAAATAATAAATTTATTTATTATTATATTTTAATTATTTATATTTTATAATTTTATAAATATTATTTATAATACATGTACATAATTAAAATAAAATAAAATAAAAAATACATTAAAATTAATAAGTATATTATCGTATATAGATGAATTATACATATATACGTATTAATAAATACATATAATTATTTAAGTGTACACATAAATTCAAAAATGTAATAAAAAAATATTTATGTGTATTTAATTAAGTTATAGATATATAAATTATGTATATAGAATAAGAAAATGGAAAATAGAAAATAACAATAAAATTCTTATTATATCAGTAAATATACCTATAATTATACATGTAAAAATTAAGTCTTAATAAATTAACTTGTAAAAATAAATAAAATTCGCCATAAAATACTACATAAATTAATAAATAATTTTCATATTTTAACTAAATATAAATAGAATCATTTATTATTTAAAATTGAATTAATAAGGGATTTTCCTCCTATTTTGTCGCCTAGTGAGCTGATGTAGGTCTATGGGAGACCTGTCTCAGTTGATCCCGGTCAACTCTCTGGCCTCCCTAGGTCTACTTGATAGACGCTAGACCCCCCCCCTCTTCCTCGATTTATCCTCGTTGATTCTTTCATCTTCTCGGATTGATTCCTCCACGACTTTTGCACCTCGATCGATGCTCTTTCACATCAGCCTCTCATCTCAATCCGAGGGTCGTTAAATCAAGCATCATTCCCAATCCAAGTCGCCTTGTACATAAACACCTTTGTTACCTTCATTTTGAATTTGATCCCTCTTAAATTGTTCTTAGGTCCTCAGATTAGCCTTGAGTCCCGCGGCTAGTGATAGGAGCGTGAGGTCGTCGTTCTATAGTAAGGAGACGATTGAAGGTCGACCCACCATTGTCGACGAGCTCTGCCCGGTGATCCACACTACTTCTTGCTCTAGTAGGTTGAGCCATAGTGTAAGTGTAGATTTAAGTATCCTTTAGTTGTATCTTTAATTTCCTGCTTTTAGTTTGCATTTTGATTGACTACAGTAAGTAGATTTAAGATTCGTAGTTCGCCAGAGCTCCATCTCTGGCCATCATTTCCACCGTCTCTAGCAATGCTATACCAAGCCTTTCACCCCCATTTTGTTCCCCTTACGCTACTACATCTCCTTGACAACCCAGCCCCCTTCGATTCTCCCTGGATCGAAGAGACTAGGTCCCACCTCTGCCATTCGCCAGACCTTTTGCGCTCCACCCTCATTTTTACCCCAACCTGCCACCAATGACTGCCAGGACTATTCGTCTGATCCTTGCAATTCTTTCTATGTCTTATGCATGTCTTGAAGGGTCCATCTGAGGCCTAGGCACTCCGAGACTCGACTCCTAGGATCCTCGATCTTCTTTGAGCCACCAGGACCCCATCGATGGGTCATGGACACTAAAGAGAGCTCCATTCGCTACAGATGACTTCTAGGATCCTTCCAAGCACCTGAGAAACGAGATATCCCATTGGAGTTGCGAGAGCGGAGTGATCGAAGGAGCTCAAGCATATTGTTCTTCCTTGTTCTTCAGGAAGAGCAGTATCCATTGGATCGTTCTTCCGCCCCAGATTGAAGATCAGATGTTGGTTCGTGTCGCACTTCCACCGTCAGAACTCCAATGGGATCTAATCTGGCCGTTAGTCTTCAAACCTGCATCACACACGTGGACTTGACACATGTATAAGTGAGAAGATGGAGCAGTCGACCCGCACATGTGGGGGTAATTTTGTAACATATCTTGCCATTTTTGTTCTTTCTTTTTAGTATAAAAATTCCATCTACAACTATATTTTTTATATTAAGGCCCTTTTGTTTCTATTATTTGTAGATGAGTCCCTCACCATGTTATCTCGCATGTCCGTGTGCATGAGGGGCAGGCATTTTGTAGGATGGCTTGGGTTATTTTTATTTCATTTTAATCCTGTAAAATTCAATTCCAATGTTATAAATTTTGGATAATTTGCATAAAGGACCTTATGCTTCTTCAAAATTACAAAAAAAAACTTTTAGCATATTTGATATTAAATATTCAGGGCATTTTGAATTTAACATGGAATTCATTAAGGGGTTCAAAAAACTGGAAGTACTTTAGGAAAATTACCAATAGGTCCCTATCAGCATTGCATTTTTCTTTTTGTTATTATATTTTTATTAATTATATTTTAAGCTCTATAAATTCTAGAAAAATTAAGTCAGGTGTCTTACATTATGGTCAACTGCATATATTTTGTTAAAGCATTTTCTTTATTTTTCTAACTATTAGAAATCAAAAATAGGGCATTTATTTCTTCTTTACATTTAAAAATACAAAGAAATTATAGTTGATTTTTAAAATTCCAAAAAAAATAGGTATTATTTATTACATTTTTTTGTAATATCAAACCAAAATAATAAAATTTAAAAAGCTCCAAAATCATGATAATAATTATTAAAAATTCTATAAAACCCCCCAAAATATTTATTTTTATTTCTAAATTTTATTTATATTATATAGTAAATAATAAAAATAGTTTTGAAAATTTTGGAGACTTCTATCTATTTTTAAATTCCAAAACAAATTGGCCTATTAATATAAGTCATTGCTTTGAACTTTCTGCTAAATTAAAAATCCAAAAAATATTAAAAATTATAAGAAAATTAATAAAAATAGAGAAAAAATAAAAAAGACAAAAATATTTTATTTTATCATTAAGTATTTGTAGATATATCCATAAATATAAAAGGCTACATCTTTATATATAGGTATATTTACTTATATTATTATTGATATTATTATTAAAAATACAAAAAATATTTTAATAATCTTACAAAAATAAAAAGGATTGTACCTTGTGGTATATTCCTAATTGTCCAGATTTTACATATATTATTATATATAGTATTTATATTACCCCTAGTATTACATACACATATATATAGAAATGATCTTTAAAAAGAAAACAAAATTAAAAATTAGAAAATATAAAAAAAATAATATTATAAAATTAAAACCATAAAAAATCAAACATCTATAAAAAAATGTATAATTAAAAACCCACAAAAATTATATAAAAAGACAAGAAAGGAACATTTTTGGATTTATTTTTACAATCTATCTTGTGTGCTCCTTGTGTTCGACACTCTACATACTTATGCCTATACACATCCATTATAGAGTTATAGTAAATTGTAACTCCACATCTTTACTGCATTATTTTGTCATTGATTGTGGGTTAATTGTTGTTTGAACCTGATGTTCTTGTTCAGTCGCCACAGCGAGAGTGTCCTCACCTTGTGTAGAACATCAAACTGACAGAATTCTCATCTTGACACCTATAATGTTAATCGAAGACATTTTGAATCAACGGCTTGGTTAGCATGGTTAACAATGTTGTCGACATAGGCAACTTGGTGATATCACAACATTTCTGGATCTCCCTGGTGATGTGATATCTCCTCTCCATGTGTTTGCTTCTTTGATGCAATCAGGGTTCCTTTATTTGTGCCATGGCACCCATGTTATCGCAAAGTAATGGAATGGGATATCTCGATGAGGAAACTAAAACAAGTTATAGGATGAACTTAAGCAACTAAACTTCCTCTTTAGTAGCATCCGATCTATGTATTTTTCTTTATTCATTGAGTTAGTCATGGTGTCTTGCTTCTTGCTTCTCTAGCTCACAGCACCATTGTTTTACGGGAATAAGAACCTTGAAGTTGACTTCCTATCATCCACATATGACTGGAATTCTGAATCCATATATAAAAGACGGATATCATTATCTCCATAAACTCGGACATGGTCTTGAGTTCTTCTTAGGTATTTGAAGATACTTTTCATTGCGGTCCAATGTTTCTCTCCATGGAAGGATTGGTAACGTCTTACCACTCCCACTGCATGGTAGATGTCTGGTCTTGTACACATCATAACATACATCAAGCTTCCTACAACCAATGCATAAGGGTACTGTCCATGGCTTAAGGGAGCCTTTCTTGGAATTATCCATATTGAATCTTTCTAAGATCTTCTTGGTATATGATTGTTGTGATAGTCCAAATACCCTCTTTTTCTCTGTTTTTGAACAACTTCAGACATACTATATAAGAGGATTATCTGAGACTCAAAAGTGAGGGACAACCAGATCTTAACGTTGGACATCAACCCAGTATCATTCCCAATACTAAGGATGCCATCAACATAAAGCACAATGAACATGATGGCACTCCCACTAAGCTTCGTGTTTGCACATTGTTCATCAGATTCTGAATGAATTCATAACTCTTTATGGTTTCATTGGATCGGATGTTCTAACTATGAGAAGCTTGTTTGATCCCATATAAGAACTTCTTTATCTTGTACACTTTGCCTTCCTCAACTATGAAGCCTTGGGGTTGCTCCATATAGATATCATCTTCGAGGTATCCATTGAGGAATGTTGTCTTGACATCCATCTACCAGATGTCATAGTCAAGATGTGCAGCTATAGCAAGCAATGCCCTGACGGAATTAAGCATGGCCATATGAGAGAAAATCTCATCGTAATTGATGCCTTCTCTGTGTGTGTATCCCTTGGCTATGAGTTGTGCTTTAAAGGTCCCTACCTTCCCATCGGGTCCCCTCTTTCTCTTGAAGATCTATTTTTACCCAATGGGTTGACTGTTTTAGGTGTATCTTCAAGGGTCCACACCATTCTTGTTCAGGACATAAGCTACAATCTCTTACTACATATCCCATAAACTAAGATGTAGGCTTTCTTTACTTATCACTGATCTCACCATGTCCAACATTGTTCTGTTTTGTCTCTCTACAACTCCATTGAGTTGAGGAGGCATGTAGGAGTAAGATTGGAAATAATTCCTCTATGCCTAAGGTATTATTTGAATTCATCCGAGAGGCATTTGACACCTCAGTCAAATCAAATTTGTTTTATCTTCTTTCTGGTTTGGTTCTCAACCAAAGCCATGAACTAATTGGACTTTTTAAATATTTCATGTTTTTTGGCTTAATAAGAAGACAAAACCATGCTGTGAATGATCATCAATAAAGATCACATAATATCGATGTCCATTTCGAGTCACAGTACGAAAGGGACCGCATACATTAGTATGTGTTAGGATAAGTATACCTTCACATCATTCACCTTTCTTAAAGAAGGGTGCCCTGGAAATTTTCTCACGAAAATGATGTTCGCATGTTGGTAAATCATGGACGTCTAGGAAATCTAGAGCTCCATCCTTTACCAGTCTATTGATTCTATCAACAGACACATGTCCAAGTATTTCATGCCATATATAATAAATGATCTCCATATTCTCCTAATCATTTAGTGGTTTTATAATTAACAATGGTATTGGCATTCTCAACATATTCATGCATGTCCAACTCATAGAGTCCACCTGTTGTTAGAGATCCATTCTCTATAAAATTACAATAATTATATATTATAAGTTTATTACATAATATGAAAGTATATCCATGTCTAACTAGCTTAAATACGGATAGTAATTTCCTTCTAACATCTAGTAAACAGAGACAGTCTCTAATATCTAGGACTACCGTACTAGATAATGATAGTTTACATGTTTCAATGACGATCATTGCAACAGTTGCATCGGATCTCATATGGATGACTATCTCCCCTTCATCAAGTTCTCTGGTGTCTTGAAACATATGCAACTAATTGCATACATGAACACAAGCACCGGAATCAATAACTCAACTTCGTTCTCGTCTTACGAGTAATTTGATTTAATATATGTAGATTTCTTATTTTCCAGAGTTATACATTTGTCCTTCTATAAATTTAGGTATTCTAGATTGTTACTCTTCTAGAATTCTTTCGTATAATAGTGACAGTAGACATCCATCTACATGGATGTTAGATGTGTCAAAAAACTAGAAGACTGATTAACAGTTTGACCTTTCTTCTTCTCTTGGGTCATACCCTTATGAGATCCACGCTTCCTGATGCACTTCAGTTTGACATGTGCAACCATTGCACTACTAGAGGAATATTCTTTATTCATAATGTCCTTAGTAGACATTGATGTAGAAAGAATGTGGTTCACATCTCCATACATACTTCTTCATATTCAAGAGGATGTCCTAACCAGATACAATGTTTATAAGTTGCTTGCGAAGCACATTAGACAATGATCCAAGATGGTAGCAATGAGCAATCAAATGATCCTCGTCCCACTTCTTGTTGAACTCTTGGGCATCCTATGTCTGAGGGTTCTTATACTTCATAAATAAGAGCACATACACTAAGCGCTCTGTCTCAATTACGAGTTTCAAATTACGGATCCAATCTGAATAGTTTGGAGTGATCAACTGATTGACCTCAAGAAGCTTGTTCAATGGGCTGAGAGATTTCATCTGAAATTAGAATAATGCACTTTAAAAAATAATCTTGATTAGGAGATTAAAAACTTTATTAATTAAGATGTTCTCTTATTTTTCGTACTAAGTCTTTCCCTTGTAAGCTTGCAAAGCATGAGGAAGGCTAACCCAACAACCTCAATGAAATAGCAAAGACCCAGAGGAGAGCATCGTGTGCATTCATAAGGTGAGCCACGCAGTCGTTGTGATGACCTCCCCAAAGAATCTCAAGCTAAATTCAACAATCAACCCACAAAATAAGAATCAAGAAATGCAATATGGATAAGTGGATCAAAATTTATTATATACAACGGTGAATGTGTATAGTGGACAAGTAGGTAGGGGTCGAACACAGGAAGCACAGGATGTAGCAGGAATTATTTAAGCAAATAAATAAAGCAAGTATGTATATACAAATGTGCACAAAATTAATCTAATGTTAGTAGGTTTTTTATTAAATAAAAATAATTCTTTTTTATATTATATATTTTGTAATTTTAAAGTTTCTAATTTTTAATTTATTTTAAATTTATTTATATAATGTATATAACATAATAGGATATATATATATTGAAGTATATAAGGCTACATAGATAATCAGAGTAATATATGATAAAATAAATATAATAAATATTCAAAAATAAGAAAATAACTAAAAGGAATAGTCTTTTTTATTTTTTTAAAGTTTTTCTAAAATATAATTAAAATATAATAATATTAAAAATAATATAAATCATATATAATATTATGTAGATATATATAGGCTATATAAGGTATACTATACAAAATGAAAAATAATTAAATAAAATCTTTTTTATTCTTCAAATATTTTTCTATTTTTTAGATTTTTGAAGATTTTTTGCCATTTTTGGTATTTTAAACTCAGGAATAAAGCAAAACAGGGGTTGTTTTAAATAAGCAGAATTGATTTGAGATTTAAAAATAGGAAATAGGTTCAAAAATTCTCAAAATCAATTTTAAAAAATAGATATATATATATATATATATATATATATATATGTATACACATATATATATGAAATAGAAATAAATATTTTTAGGATTTTTGGAAATATTTTATATTTTTTAGGTTAGCAAGAATTTGTTAATTTTAAGAGTTTCTTTTGAGATTTTTGGTCTGGAGTTATAAATAGGGTAATATATAGTAGGTAAATTTTTGGAATTTTTCAAAAAGGTTTTACAGTTTTTTTGTATTTTTAAGTCAAATAGAGAATAAAATAGCTCTTTCTTATTTTAATAAATAATAAATGCACGAAAAATGGCAAATAAAAATGGTAGCAAGAACAACCAGCCAATCATGCGCATACACCTATTTTTTGATATTTTTAGAGCACATGAGCTATTTTAAATAAAACGAAATGAATAGATAAAATTTAATCAAACTAGTAGGAATATATTTGCAAAAAAATATCTTCCAAGGATACAAGTGTAAAATATCCAAAAGTTTTAAAGTGCAACTTGATTTTTAAGTAATTAATACAAATTATAAAAGTTGGGGTGCCTAGTTGTAAAATGTCCACTCATGTTGGGGTCCCCGTGAGGTGACCTGGCACACGGCTTAAACGCAATATGCTAAAACTACCATGGCATACAAGCAAAATGTCCCAAAAGTTTTTAACTTAATTAAATATTTATAAGAGTATTTATAAAATGCAAAAAGGGTGGAGGGTTTACTTACAAATGTTACCACTTAAAACCCTTGGATCTGATCGTTATCTACATGTCATATGGAAGATCACGCGGCATGGGATGTGTAACGCTTCGCTCGAGATGGACATTGCATATTAGATCCGAAGCATGGTTGTGATCGGATGACTCATGAGGGCAGGCGACGAACACTGAAGAATTACCGATCGACGAATTTAGATCTGGTGTCTCTCCTTACTCTAGCGGTTGATCTCTGCTCTAATTGCTCCAGCAGCTTGCTGGAGCTCCTCCGCACGTGCACGTAGCTTTAGATGAGGTCGATGATGCGTTGGGTGTTGAGATGGCTCCAGATTACCTAGGAATCTTCGAGGTCTGTTCGCAACCCCAGGAGGTTACATGTCCCTTATATACCAGAATGTTGTACAGCTCGAGGCGATGCTCCTCGGCCATTTAATGAAGCTGGAAGCAATGAAGGGCGGGATGGCGATGCAGCTTGATGAATCTATGAATCATGACTCAAAAAGATTAATTAATCTCAGTTCCCCGAAATTCATCTGCATTTATCAGTTATCTCGCGTAATTGTCATTCATGCATGTATATATAACAATCACATTTTATCATGCATAATTGCATAAAATAAGAAGCCAAAAATCCCAAACCAATTGACCTGTAAAATAAGCTAACTTCCCCGATTTTTAGTAAATTCATGCAAACTCCAAATCACCTAAAACTACCTCCATTGTATACATATTACTAATAAGAATAACTGAAAAATACAAAAATGACTAACATAAATAAGTGGTCCATAAAGCCAAATCCTAATTTAAGGATGATCGGAGTAAAATGTTGATATCTTCCTCATACAGTGTCTAATTTAATCCTACTTACTTTTAAATTAATGTACATTCAATGACCTTCAAAAGAAGACCAAGTTCTAGTGGATCGGAGCCTCATATGTGAAAGTTGTGTTTTGAGCCTCTTTTGTACTTTGAGTATTTTACCGATTTTGACATATTATTTTATGTACATATTTGACTCTTTTTATTTTATTCCTTTTTCATTTATTTTCTTTATCAAATTTTTTTACTAAATACGTGAAAATCCAAACCTAGATAAAATCAAAATCAAAGAAATTGACAGAGTCTGAGTGTGCACTAACAATCTGTACAAAAGTCCTCTTCATCATACTTTATTTTATTTCTCCATTTTCTTAATTAATAAAAATCCAAAAATAGAGTAATGTGTAAATATTTGTCTTTGATTTATATTATTTTTTCACAATTTTTATCTTATTTAAAAATCACAAAAAAATTACAAAACCCAAAAATCAAGGTATTCTACGTACATAGAGTACCCCCAAAAATATCACTTCGTGCAAATGACTTATTTTGGTTTTGATCTCTTCATAAAATTGTAGATCTCATCGAGACGAGCAACTTTAGTATAAAAAATCGATCCGAAGTCGTTCAGTATTTCTTTTATATTTATATTTTTATTATATTTTCTGATTTTTGTAGGAGTGACACGTGGTACTCCTGGAGCTACGACGTGTCACCCATTTTTAGCATATATATATGATTTTATTAAAAAAATTAGAAATAAGTAAATAATAAAAATAAATGCCATGTGGTTACACCATGGTTTTCCGATTGGCCTGTGATTCTCTTTCCCCCACCCGATCGGCTGGCCCCCTTTCCATCTGGGGCGCACCGCCTCCGCGATCTCTGCCGCCTTCCTACTCCAGTTGCTCCAATCTCCTCTTGTTCTATAATTTGAATTTATAACCCTGACTTTATTCTATAATTTGAATCTTATTTTTGCATCTATTTATTATTTAAAAATTAGCATTTTGTTCTAGAATTATGTCTCTACATTGTGGCATACTCCTTGCACTTTCATGCTCTGTGATTAATTATCAATCATTATTTTTGTGGAAAATTGCATACTTTACCCATTCCGCAGTCTAAAAATCATATTAAATTAACCACTATTAAGAAAATTATCGAATCTTCAAAGATAATAGAATTGATTTTTATTTACATTTTGCCCAAAAAGAATTGCATTTGCATGCATCATTTGCTCTGTAAAATTCATTTTGTGATTTGAGTGATTAATTTTTAATAGGTATTAAACGAGATATTTTTAGGGTTTAGGATTTTTCTAGGATAGCTCATTTATTGATATATCTTAGATAATTTTGTTCCTTGAAAATACATAGGTTAATATTTATTATAATTAATTATTGTGATTCACATTATTTGCATCATTTAATTCATTAGGTATTCATATTGCATCAGAAGATTAAAAAAAGTTATAGTACATTCATTTCAGCAAAGTTTTGTATTTTTTTGGACTCTTTTTAATTAGAAATTTCATTTTATCCCTTAATATAGGCCATGTCTTCGTTTGCATTAAAAAATTACATTAAAAATACAAAAATTGTGGATAAAAAATTGTGCATCAAATTTGATAGACATTAACTTAGGTTGTTCCTTTGCCTCTTGAGTTCGACCATCGGACTTGCCCAGGCTAAATAAACATAAAACCACTCGAATTAGAATTTAATTAATTAAGTGGTTATTTCTTGATTGATTTTGATTACCTACATACAACGAGTGACACATTTATTCACGCGTTAATTCCCAAAAATTAATAGAGAGCAATATCCGGATCCATCACAGCTCCAGCGAGGGGTGACAAACAAGAGCTCAGATCCCATATCCACAGTGGATCTGGGTTGGAAAACGAATGGAATCGATGGAGAACACAATGAGGGGTCGAAATGGATGAAGAGCAGGGTGAATCAACTCACGGGTTACGATGAATTATCCTCGAGCGCGAGCTCCAAGCAATTGGGGGTTTCTAAAATTAAGGCTACAGAAAATGCTAGAATGAAATTAGAACCTGAGATATACCTGAGAAGTGGTGCAAGAGGCCTCGACCGGGTCCAAGACCACAAGAAGCAGAACTAGATGGAGAGCTCCTCCGGCGACGGTGGATCTCCTCCTCAACCACTCCTCCCTGCTGCAGAGACCACCCTCAAGTTGCAGTCACTAAGGGGAAGAAGCTGAGTGGGCTCTGAGGGGCTAAGAGTACGCAAACAATGGTCAAACTTGAGATGGACGGAGGAGGAGGAGTTTTATAGACTGGTCGAGGAGGCAACTTCCATTGGTAATTATGATCGACATGATGGAGATCATCCACGCATAAAGATCTTATAAGATTCACGGCCGTCAGGGCTCTGGAGATGTAAAATATAGGTGTAAATACATATATTTTGTATTTATTTTTAATTTGTGATATATATTTTATTATTTTTATAAGTATTTATATATTTTGTATTCATTTTTATAGACATTTAGGTATTTTTATTATATTCTTATGAGTTTGTATATACACTTAATTAATTAGGTATATATATATTATAGGTAGATACAAGTATATTTTACCTATGTAATTATATGTATTATTTATTCTAACTTTATTTTGATGGTTTTATTTTAATTTAATTATATACCTATGTTTCAAATAATATATACAATTTTATAAGAATAAAATATTTAGAAAAATACAAAGGACAAATCTATTGAATAAAATATACATGTATATTGCATAATAAGGACCCAAAACCTAAATTTTGCATCTTAACTCCAGATTATAAGAAACCACCTTCATTAAATAGCTTAATAAAAGTTATAAACAATTAAAGGTGATTTTGCCCATTTTGATATAGTCTGGAGAAGATACACGTCTGTGAAGATTTTATTTTGTCTTTTTATTTAGTGTGTCCCGAGCACACTATGCATTATTTTTCTATGAATTCAATTTTATATTTTTCCTTGTATTTTTATCTACAATGTTCATGTTCAAAGTTTATTGATTTAAGGTACAACTAATAAAGAATAAAATAGGTCCCAAAAATTAATTATTGATGAATTAAAAATCAGTATTTTAGGTTTATTTTATATAATTTATCGGTCACATCTCCCCCTACTTTATTCTTTATCGATCAAGTCATCATGATAACTGGGTATCGGGGTCTAGGGTCACTCAACACCTATGGTGTCTCATTTTTTTCTTTTCTTCCATTATTCCTTTAATTAAATACAATAAATATACAGTATTTTATATAATATTTTATACTATTTATCGGGTATTTATTTTAGCAAATTTGATATATATATATATACATGCATTTAGGCAGGGATTTAAGGCCAAAATGAAATAATAAAGGTGATAAAATGGAGATTCATCATACACTATGAGATCTGAGTCTCCTTTCCAATTTTATTGCACCCCAAATATATGAGACAATGCAACTATAACGAAAGAAGTGGGAACTTTTTCCCTCTTATAAATTCAACTTGCATTCTTAGTTCTATCTTCAACATCTGAAATTAAAATTATGAATAAATAATCAGGAGATGAAGAATTAATTAGGGAATAAAATAACATTTTTAAAAATTATTAGATGATGTCAAATAAAGGTTCGAAATAATGCTCAAACACAGGGTTCTCTTTGTAGTATTAAATAAGAGGTTCAAAAAATAAATTTATGCCTAAGGGTATTTCTTTAATTACCTATATTTGCAAGGTACCGTCTATAATTTACCCGAAAAAAATTGAAGGAAAGCTTTGGAGACATTTCTTCTTCCTGGGTGTGGGGGGCGATGATTTGTGGTTGGAGGGGCATGGCAGCGGTCACAGGAGAGTGGGACGTGATGGATTTGGCCGAGGGACAAAGGACGTTCGTGGGGTGCGATGGTGAGCAGAGGAGATGGGGGCAGCACGATGAGCGGCAGAAGGTGGTGGAGGAGTGACGACTGGTGGGGAATGCGAGGGATGTGTGCTGCCGCACAAGGAGGAGGTGTGACTGGCTGGAGGATGGCGACAGTTGTGGACGACGAAGGGTGTGGGGGTACTGCAATTGAGGTGTTAGCGGGGTGCGACTAGGGATACGAGTGGTCGTTCGCCATCACGCAAGGAGGAGGCACGTCAGTGGCTGGAGGGCGATGCGATGTGATGGACATGCATGGGCATGATGACTTGCGATGATTGAGAGGCACTAGAGGGGCACGACTAGGGTTGCGAGTGGTCATACATCACCGCGTAAGAAGGAGACGCGACAGTGGTAGGAGGGCGAATGCGGCACGGCAGACGCGTGCGGGCACAGCTAGAGGAGCATGAGAGCAATGGTAGAGGTGCACGAGCGACAGCGTGTGGCTACTGCTCATGTGGGTTTTTTTTTGTTTTTACAGTAAGAGATAAATTTGAAGAGGAGTGATGGATGGATTGGAGCTTCTAGAATGGTTGAAGAAGAGGAGCAAGGCGAGGTGGAGTGAGATGTTGAAGTGGTGGCGAACGACGAGGTGGTGGTTGGTGTAGAGGTTGATGGTGAAGATTAAAAGAAAGGGAAAAGAAGCAAAGGAAGGTAAAGAAGTAGGAAGAGAAAGAAAGAAGGAGAGAGAACCTACCTGTAGGAAGATGGAATATGAGGGGGATGCATGTGCGCCGCATGTGCTTGGGAGAGAGAGGAGATAGAAAAGAAGAAGGAAAATTAAAATAGAAATAAAAAAATAATAAAAGAAAATAATAAAATAAATAAAATAAAAAATTAATAAAAGAGGGGTGACACGTGGCAGCTCCAAGAGCTTCCACAGGTCACTCCTGGAAAATTCGAAAGCAAAATTCAAAGAAAATTCAATAAGAAATACTAAATGATATCAAATGAAAAAGTGATCTTCATAAAAGTTGTTTGTCTCGACAAGATCTATAACTTTGTGAAGGGCTAAAATCAAAAGAAATCATCTATATAAAAGTATTTTGGTGGTACTCTATAGATAATAAATTACAGTATTTTTGTATTTTGCTCTTTTTGGAATTTTTAAATAAGGTAGAAATCAAGATAAAATTAGATAAAATAATAAATAAATACTCATTAATCTTTTCTTGGATTTTTAGTTATTAAGAAGAAAGTGGAATAAAATCAACAAAAATAAAGTATGTACAAAATATACAGCATACAATTAAGTCCTAAAACCGACATTTTGCAAACGAGCGCCAATTTTAATGAAATTACTTTCATTGGATGGTTAATTTTATAACTTGAACTTTAAAAGTAAGTTTGATGAATTTGGAGTTCATACAGAGCGGTATTAGCCTAGAAGTTAGAATTTATGGCTTTTCGGTTCAAGATCTGAGTATTTAGTCAAGGTGAAAATTATTTTGTATTTTTCTATTTTATATACATTTTTACATACAAGTTGGAAAAAGTAAGCCAAAAGGAGTTAGTATGAATTTATTAAAAATCAAGGAAGATTGGGTATTTATAAGGGATTATTTACAAACATTATTTTTTTTATTTTTATTTTGAATTATTTTGTGAACTTATTTAAGATAAATATATATTATTAGTCCATTTCTACTAAGAGTTACATTTTATTAATTTATTGAATTTAGAGACATTTATTTGGTATTTTGTTCAGGGATTCAAGATAAGATTAATATATTAAGATGATGAATCACATATTCATCACCCTATAATTTAAACTTTGTTAGTCCTCGAGCAAATAAAGAATGAATAAGTTGGATTAATCTCTGACTATGCATGTGAATGTACAAGACTTGATCCATTGAAGAACTCACTTTTAGTGGTCCTAAAACTTTAAGTTGAACTAAGCGCTAATCAAAATGTGCCCAGCTTCCCTAATTATGAGACTCTTTCTCTATACATATATAATAATGGCATGACATTAAGTGTTGACTGCAGTTACAAGAGTAGAGTTAAAGCGTCACCCAAACTTCCAGTCCAAGAGACTCTCCTAAGAACCCAATCCTCAACATTAAGGAATAAATCATTTCTTGCATCCAATTCACTGTCTCTTTAGTTGTCAGTTTTAAGAGTGAGTATGGAAGGCTGGTTGATGGAGGGCCTAGGATGATGTCTTTTCTTCCCTCCCTTTCATTGGAATAATGATCCTCTCGAGTTCCTTATTAACATAACACATGTATATTTTTGGTGTTGATCAGTGCGTCCGTCAAGAAACCATTGAGTCGTCTGCACTTGTTTTCCTGTGAGTACATCGGGGTGTGTCTCTTTTGAGTAGATATCATACCTTTAAACACCCAGACTTGTACCATTATATGATACAGAGCTCTTTTTGGGTGTTATCCCGACTCATAAAAGTCTAAGATGGTGGTCCAAGTGGACACTTTGAAAGGTTGGGAGAACGCGTCTTTGGTTGAAGCTCTTTGAATTTGACTTTGTAGTCTGAGAGCTTTTCAACAATAACTTTTTTCTTTTCTCTTTTTTTGGTTAGATCCATTTCTTTTACCAAGTTGACGCACACTGATCAACCAATTTTTATGTTTCATCATACACTGGCACCTATGTGAATATCAAGAGATAACACGAGAACCATGTTCTCATACTGGCTAAAGTTGTTTAATCTCAAGTTTCATGAAACCTTCATCAATTTTATCCCATCCTTGAGTATCATAAAATCAAGTCCAGACTCAAATCCCTCATCCCAGTTCAATAAGTGAATCATCAGCTCATCTCATCATAATTGCAGTCGTGCAAGTGAGGTATTGATCATATTCTTTAAGCTAATGACTAAGTACGCAATATAGCATACATAACTTTTAAAATAGGAAAATGTGAATATTTAAGTCATAGATCCTAATGATTAAGGTTTGTTAACTCTGATTAAAGAACCTCATAAACCAAGTGTTCTTGAACTTCAAAAGTCTTATATGAATATGAAAGTGTCAAGGATATCTCCAACTCATTAGTTAGTTTTTTAGCTTTTTTATTTTTTTTTAAATTTGTTTAAGAAAAAGATTAGTCGGTTTTTGCCTTTTTAGAAAAAGGAGGTTTGATTTGATTTTTTTAATGAAGAGAATTTTTTTGAAAATATTTTTGTTGTTTTTATTTTCAAAAAGCTTTTCTTTTGAAAAAGGTTAGATTTATTTACAAACACCAGTTAGTCCCATTTATGCCCTCATTTTTGAAAAGATTTTTCCAAACCACGTCATATAGTATATAGATTTTCAAAACATTTTCAAAAGGTTTCAAAACAAGTAAAATCTCATTTTTCAAACCACTGCCAAACATTTTTCATGTCACAAAGTAAGAAAATTTTTCAAAGCATTCACAAATATTTTTACACAAATCAGTTCAAAAGATACTTTACCCTGGTCCTAAAAAGTTAAAAAATTGAAAATATGAGCTATGGTTAAAGTGTATATGAAATATATATTGTATACCCCCCTTTACTTAGCTTGTGTTATGTCCTCATAACACTAAGTGATATGAAGTCGTAGCTCATGCTTAATACAAAAGGATATACGGGAACTGACTCAGTTCTCCCCCATATGCTTAGGTTTAAAATAACCTAAGTATAAGAAGAGGACCAAGAAGAGGGATCAATGAGTGAAGAATAGAAAGGAACGATGATGACAAGGATTTATAGAAAAGAGTGGGGCTTCCCCCTATACTTAGGCTTTAAACAGCCTAAGCACGAGCGAGTATCAACAAAAGAGGGAACCTAGGCTCTAAAAGAATGAAAAAATCAAGTGTGTGTTAGTATGAAAGAATGAGTAAATCTTCTTCTTATTGAATCGTGATGTTGCGTCTTCATGAAGAGCGGTATGTTGTATTTGCATTGTATTTGCTTTGCATGAAGTAGATGATCTCAACTTGGACCAACTGCTCTTTAGAATCTACAAAGTATTTCAACAGTTGTCCATTAACCGAAAAGGAACATGCCCATCTAGGAGATATGTTATATCTACACTTCCATTGTCGTGCACTTCCTTAACAACGTAGAGACCCGTCCATTTAGATTGAGCTTCATGTGGAAAATCTTCAACTTGACGTTAAACAACAACACCTTTTGTCCAGGGATAGAGTTCTTGCACCTAATGTGACGATCATGCCACTTCTTAACCTTGTTCTTATAAATCAAGTCGTTGTCATACGCCTGGTTTCTAATCTCCACGAGCACGTTCAAGTTTTGGTCACAACATCGTTTCCCTATGTGACAACTCCAATTCATCTTCTTGATTGCCCATTTTGATTTGTGAATTAACTCTGCAGTAAATAGCATGGCTTGCCATAGATCATCCGAAAAGGTGAAGTATCGAGTGGGGTCTCGTAGGCTATCCTATAGGCCCATGGAACCTGGTCCAAGAGCTTAGACCAGTTCTTCCTATTAGGACGAACCAACTTCTGAAGAATTCTCTTCACCTCTCGATTCAAAACCTCTGCCTTGTCGTTAGACTATGGGTGGTAAGGACTAGCTACTCTATACTCAAATACATAGCCCTTAGCTAATGCTATGAAATTTTGGTCCATAAAGTAGCTACCCCCATCAGAATTCAAAACTTTGGAAACCTCGAACCTTACAATGATGTGGTCTTTCACAAACTTACAGACAGTTTTGTTGTCTGCGGCTCGGGTTGGGATAGTCTCCACCCACCTTTATAAAGTAATCAACCACCAACAAGATGTATGTATGTCCATGATTGTTGGGAAAGTGACTCATAAAATCTATGCCCCATGCATCAAAAATGTCACGAAAAATCATCGGTTGCATGGGCATCTCATCTCTATAACCAACTGTCCCTCCCATCCTCTGACAGATTGGGCACGGCCTTACAAAATCAAAGGCATCTCTAAACAGGGTCGGTCGATAAAATCCACATTGGAGTACCTTTTGTATGGTTCTTTTTCCTGAATGGTGTCCTCCAGACTCAAGTAAATGATGATGTGAGGAGACTCTGAGATTCCTCCTGAGGAATACATCTTCTTCAGACACAACCCTTTTAAAGAAAAGGAGTGGATCCTCCCAGTGGTACCTCCTCGAAACCGACTTCAGTCGGTCAATGCTGCTCCTAGTCCAACCATGGGAGATCTACTTGGAGACAAGAAAGTTTACCATGGTGGCATACCATGGGAGTGAGTCAATAGCATAGACTGACTCATCTGGGAAGGTCTCTCTGATCTGCTCAAATTATGGGGAATCCTTAAACTCAATTCGGGTTAAATGATCAGCCACTACATTCTTCACTCTAGGTTTATCCTTAATCATCAAATCAAGCTCCTAGAGTAGTAAAATCCACCTAAGAAGGCGTTCCTCCGCATCCTTCTTTTCCGTTAAGTACTGAATGGTTGTGTGATATGTGAAAATTGTCACCTTAGAGCCCAAAACATAAGATCTGAACTTATCTAGGGCTCATACTATTGCAAGCATTTCCTTTTCAGTCAACGTATAATTCTTCTATACATGATCTAAAATTTTTGCTTCTATAATGTATAGCATACAGAATCTCATATCGCCTTTGTCCCATAGCTCCTATAGCAAAGTTTTAAGCGTCATTCATGATCTCGAAGAGAAGGGATCAGTTAGGAACTTGTAGGATTGGCGAGTCACAAATCTTCATCTTCAAAAGTTCAAAGGCATCTAGACACTTGTGATCTACAATGTACTATGTGTCTTTTCCTAATATCTCAATTAGTGGGCGGGCGATCTTTGAAAAATCATGAATAAATCTCATATAGAGTCCAACATGCCATGAGAAAGGCCTCACTAACTTCACAATGGTTGGAGGATCGAGTTTCTTGATCACATCTACCTTGATAGGGCCAACCTCCATTCCCTTCCTAGAGATGATGTGCCCCAACAGAATACCCTCTGTCACCATGTAATGGCTTTTTTCCTAGGAAAGTACCAAATTCACCTCTCTACGCCTCTTGAGGACTCGATCCAAGTACGATAAACATGTATCAAAGGAATCACCATGGATTGAGAAGTCATCCATGAAAACCTCTAGAAAATCTCCCACCATCTCGACAGATACAGTGATCATGCACTGCTGAAATGTGCCTGAGGCATTACAAAACCTGAATGGCATGCACCTGTACACTTAAGTGTTGAATGGACATGCGAACGTGGTGTTTTCTTGGTCCTCAGTAGAAATGGCTACTGATGAATCCATGATTCATTAACTTTTTTGTCGCATTTTGTCTTTAAACCCTTAACAAATACATGTAAATATTCATTAATTTTCCAGCTTTTAACAAATCTTCATTCATGTATAAATATCCACGTTTAACTACCAAAATCATGTAAATAAATAAAGAACAAGAAAAAGAACAAAAGGCAGATTGGATATATGTATATATGTACAATATGACTTAAAATATAAATATAACTGCAAGGTATATTTATAGCCTAACCCCCGAGACCAAGTCAGTATGGATTGGTCGACAAATCAAAAAGTAGGGGGAGATAAGAAAGAAAATCATAAAAATAAATTAAGTCACACTCCATACATTTTCAACTATTTATTAAATAAATATAAAATTTCAAAGATTTTTAATTAATTCATATGAACATATTTTTCACCAAACTTTTTTCCTAATTTTTACTAAAAATATATATAAAAATACAAAAAAAGTTAAAATTATTACCATGTATATATGCCAAGAAACCCAGCCTATAAATTGTCAAAATCTCAACTTCCGAACATCATAACTTCTTCATACAAACTTCAATTTCACTCTACTCACCTTTAAAGTACATAAAATAATATTCTCTAATTAATAAAGGTGGTTTCATCAAATTCGGAGTCCGTTTGCAAAAAGTCGGTTTTGGGACCAAAAGACAACAGGGTTTCTGGGCTATTTATTTTATGTAACACACATTATTTATAGTTTTCTTAAGTTTATAATTTTTAAATATTTTCATGATCTTGTGAGTTAACCTTAATTTATTTCATAATTTTTGGAGCTTATTTATTATTTTAATAAAATCAAAAACACTAAATTATAGGCAAAAATGAACTGTATAACTTATACCCTTATTTATTAATATATGTATAAATTAATTTATTAATATCCACAAAAATTCACACAAGCCTTATTTATTATTCTAATAATTAAGAAATATAAATTAATTTTTAATTATTTATTTATTAAATTAAAAATTCAAAACCTATTTATAAATACATATTTATTAATATAATATTTATATTTTAAATAATATTTATTATTTATAAAAAGTATTTATTCCATAATTAAGATTATTTAATTACTTACATTTCTTGTATTTAAACCTATTCAAAATAGCCTTAATTACTATTTATTATTGAATTTAGAAGTATTTTACACTATCCGGCCAACCAGGTGCTGACACTTGTCAGCACCTGGCTTATCTTCTCCAAGAAGCAGGTATACCCGCCTGTTCTGAACCAGTCGACTTCCCATTTTTCCCGCGCATCTTTTAACTCCTCCAAGCGATCCAAACCGCTAGATCTAATCTTCCAACAACCCTCTACTTTGTCGGCCATTAGATTTTACTTGGGGAGCACGAAGTTGACCTATAAAAAGCCCCCAAGTTCGCCATTTGCGAACTAACTCTCAGTCTCCAACAGACTCCAGATCAGCCGGCCGACTACCCACTTTCTTCCCTCGATTCCGGCCTACCTAGGAGGTGACAGCTCCTCATCTTGGGCACGCGTGGAAGGAGGAAGATCGGAGGAGGAGTTCCAAGGCTATCCTCAGCCTTGCATCGCAGCTCGCGTTGCGTCACGCTCTGGTCAAGGTCGTCCGTTGAGCTTCATTTCCAGGTAATACACCTTGTTTCCCAGACCTATTACTCCATCCTTTCGAATTTTCTTCTCGATTCTCGTGCTTTAATTAGTGATGCTAATCACATAGTTAGGTAGTTCAATCCCTAAGGTTAGACGCTTACCTATATTCCATTCTCAAATCATTTCGAAAATCATTCGATTCGCATTTCATTCCAGCGACAATTCGCATGCAACAGTAATAATTCTGGAAACATATTTTTCCTAACGTTTTGATCTTGCAAAACCCAAACCAATTGGTCGATTCTTCTTGAATCGAGCACGAAACTTGGTTGTTTGCAGGATCTTCTTCAATCAGGAGAGCATCACGCATCTGGAAGCTATCATCATCAAAGGAATCGTAATTCAAAAGAGGCGCAATAACTCAACTCCAGAACAGATCGTCAAGAACCTTCATCTTCATCGCGCCTCCACCGTCGCTCGGAGTCGCCTCCGACCGCCAACCTACTATGGGCGAGCTCGAGGGGTGGAGGAGCCACCCCTCTGGCCCCGTCGGAGAGCCAAAGCTACTATCATTTGCTCAGGAGAAATCGGAGAAGGAGGCTCAGTCGTTAGCCCTCCAACAGAATCAAGAACTTGAAGAACAACCCAGGCGCACAGGTGTGCGATACGTGGCTTGCGCACAATCGTCAGATCAGCGCATCTATGTTCTAATCTGAGCCGTCTATAGCGAATCGGTGAAAAAATTGCTTTATAAACCCAACGACTTCCAGAAATAAAATCCCGTTCCTAAGGTTTCCTGTATTTGCGTTTAGGTCCTTCCACAGGGACCTAAATGTAAAAGCACTTTATTTTTCTTTCAGAACATTCCTTTGCAGGACCTTTTTGCAAAAATTTCTAGATATTTTTCTTGCGCTTATGCCCCTGGGCTGTAGGGGATCTTTGGACCTCGTTTGACCTTATTTCTTGTTGATTTTTTAGGGTAGTTACGCAACTACCCCAGCTAGTTGATATTAAATTTCCGTATCTTTTTCTCATGTTTTCATCGTGTTTTGATTTTTTCGAAAACCGCCTCATTTTGTTTTGTTTTCGTGTGCTTGTTCGAGCCCGCTGCTCGACCCGTTTTCCACTTATTATATTGTACCATCTACCTATATTCACCTATAACATAATAAATAAATCTTTTTGAAAAATATCCCTTTTTGAAATTAAATAAAAATTTAAAAGATTAAAATCAAATAAAGAAATTAAAAATAAAAATCAAATAAAAAGTGTTTCTTTGCTCTGATCACTTTTAGAAGAGATAAAATAAAATCGCAAAAATTCTCTCCAAAAAATCTAAGTTTTCTATCCTGCCTCCTTGAGTTCGACCCGGGCACACTCACCTAGATAAATAAATAGTGTAGGTTTTCCTCCGAAAACCGAATTCGTTTGATTAGACTGAAGTCTTTTCGCGCCTTTTTCTACATCGACATCTTCATTCTCTAAAAAGCCACGATCTGATTTTAACGCTTATCAAAATGGCGCCATTGCCGGGGATGCGTTAGAATATTTTGATTTTTTTCGAATTTTTGTGATTTTATTTTCTTTCTTCTTTTTGTTTTTCGTTGCTTTTCGTACGGTTTTTCGTACGGCTTTTATCAATTGTTTTTTTTGTTTGTTTTCGTAGTTCTTTTGGCCTTTCTTACGGTTTTCTCGACTCTTTTCTCGACCAATTTCGTACGACTTTTCGTACAACTAATCAAATTTTGCAGGGCCTGCAGGATCAGCCGGCTTCTTAGGAAGCTGAATCAGTTGAAAGAGCAGAGGCCGGCTTCTTCTTCACGAGTCGGCTGCAAAGGACAGAATTAGATTAGTATACTTTTGTAAAAGAGAGAGAAAGGGAGAGAAATTGTAAAAGATAATAAACAAGCCCCCCCCCATTCTTTTTCGGGGTCTGATTCGCCGGATACTGTGTATCCGGGAGATCAGAGCATCCACCGCGGTTTTCTCGCCTTATCGGTTTTCTGCGGCTTTTTAGATGCTTGCTTAGGTTTTTCTCTCTATCTGATTGTGCCTACGTAGTTAGTCTTAGGACTCGCAACCTAGGTGCATGAATTTAGGGTTTTTATGAAAAGAAAAAAATCGGTAGACATTTGTTTGAAAAAACCCAAAAAAAATTACAAAACCGTAAAATAAAATCGGGACTGCAAATCATTTCTGACCTAAAAAACTGTAACGATTCATTTATTTTGGGAGAGTAATCCCCGCACAACTTCTCAGAGTGCGCGAGCGAGAGCCGACCCATAAGGTTAGAGCCCAAACCCCCTATTTCCCGTGAAATACTAGTTAGTTCATACACATGATCATTGTTCCTCAGAGGGTACTCTCGGGTAGCCGGAAATGGTCCAAGTTTACTTAGCAGAGTGGGAGGTTTAGAGGACATTGCGCAAGGCTCCATCCTCAAGTAACACGGGTAGCCGGAAACGGTCCGTACTTACTCCCATAATGGCTGAGTGCGAGTGATCTTCTGTAAGGACTCAGGCCAGTGTTTCGGAGAAACCATCGGGCACCTATCATCTCGCTCAGCCCGCGATAACCGCAATACTTGTTTGCTAATACAACCCTAAAACCGAAAAGATAAAAGATCGAACTCTTACGGTCTTCATCGGGTTGAGTTGATGAACACGGGGTTTGCTTTGTGTTTGCTTGTGGGGCGTGAGTTTTCTGCGGCTTTTGCATTTTTCCATCTTCTTCGAATCATACATCGTGCTCTCCCGATCAATTATCTTGACATCGAAGATGACGTCTCGACGGCTTTTCTGCTCAGACTCCGTGAGCTTTCGACCACCCACCGTCGAGCGTACTTCTTGACAGGCTCGGGATGACCCTCTTCCTGAGCTGGTCCCATTTGATCTCGAGGAGAGTCAGACCCAGACTCCCTCACCTCATGGCTAAAACATTGAGGCAGACCCTTGCCTCAATACATCTAGATCTCCAGCCGATCTTTCGTTGAGTTCTTATGAGAGTTTTTCTTTCACAGACAAGCAGATGGCTTACGGCAAAGGACCAGCAGCAGACGAGAGGCCGCCAGCTGGGGAACATCAGGAAGGAAGACCAGACGCAGATGATACTACAGGTATTTTTGACACGCTTCAGCAGATAAACCTACAGATTCGAGAATAGGTTAGAGTTCAGAATGAACTGCGGGCTGAAATAGCCGCGCTGCGAGCAGGGGCCGGGAACCAGTTACCGTCTGTGGTTCCCGCGACTTTACGGGATGAGTATGACCCGGACTCTAGAACGCTCCACCATTGGATTTGGCTACCGCCGAATCAAGGGCCATACGAGCTGAGACTGTCCTTCATTTCTTTGCTTCCCAAGTACTATGGGAATGCCGCAGAGGAGCTGTTTACCTTCTTACAACAATTTGAGATGATTTACGGTGCGTCTTGCTACCCTGGAGTTACGCAGGAGGCCGTACACCTCAAGGCCTTTCCCTTTGCCTTAGCCGATAAGGCTCTTTACTGGCTGAGTCATCTGGGGAGGGAAATCTCTACATGGAACGATCCGAAGTCCACCTTCCTGTGCAAATATTTTCCTCTGGGAAGGACGAACATGATGAGGAGCCAGATCTCCAACTTCACGCAACTCCGGTACGAATCTTTCCATGAGGCATGGGATAGATTCAAGGATCTTACGGAGAGATGCCTGCATCATGAGATCCCGATGAAGGTGCTAGTTCAAAACTATTTTGGAGTACTCCAGTCGGAAATACAGGGGCCCGTGAGTGCCGCATGTGGCGGCAGTTAATTGAATAAGGACGCCGAGTCAGTCTGGGCCATCTTCGAAGGGATGGTCGAGAACTCGAGAGTCGTGGACTCTACTCGAGCATTTCAGAAAGCCCCGCAGCCACCACATCACCGCGATCACCATAAGGTGGCTAACATCTCAGACTCTGAATCCAACACCAACATGGGATACATTAGTGAGAAATTGACGTTGGTGGACGTGATTCAGAAGCAGGTTCAAGACCTACAGCCGCTGCGAGAGTTGGAGAAACTCTCGTCTCTACCTCAGCAGCTGAGTGATCTTTCGAAGAAGGTCTCTGATCTTCAGCTCCAGTACCAGCAGAGCCAGTCTTCTTCAAATGCACAACCAGCACAGAGGATCGCACCCACTCCACACACCCGTCAGATCCACTACGTTCAGAGCGAGTCCGAGATTCCGCAGCTTGATTGGCATGAGGATCAGTCTCACGCCAATCCCAGCCAGATCACCAGCACCGCAGAGATGGAGGTGGAGCCGCAATCCACTCTCGAGATCAACGGGATTTGGTATACTCTGATTCAGCAGCCGAGTATACCGAATCAGCAGCAGCAGCCGTACGGTCATCCACAGCATGGACATCCGAATTTCCAGCACCGCCAGAGCTTCACGTCGCAGCAGTCTCATCCGAATGTCTATCATCAGAGACCACATTCATATCAGCACCCTGCTAACTATTCACAGAACTATCCTTATCAGCAGCAGCAGTCTTCCTCCACACCTCAGCGATACTCCCACCCTTCCACTTCTCAGCAATGCACGCCAAGGCAGGAGAGAGGAGCAAGCCAGGGCCACCACACCGAACCAGAGATGTCTTCACAGGACCAGGCACTCAACCAAATCATGGACATGCTGAGTACGCTCCAGATTGCTCACAAAACCGAGATGGAGCAGGTTAACCGTCGTCTGGACGAGTTAACCGCGCCGAAGACCACTCTTCCAGCCCAGCCTCAGATGAACCCGAACAACAAGAGGAGGCATCCAGATCAGGTAGACACTACAGGTAAGATCTCGTTTCCTGAATTTTTATCTAACTTCATTCGTCTCAGGAGCGGTAGATTACCACAAGCACCTGCTTGAGTAGAGGAGAGGGCACTAGAGGAGCACGAGCAGATCCATGAGTCGCAGAATCTGAAGCCGAGGAGGAGAACCAACAAGATGATGAGGACCAACCTGCAGATTCGAGAGACGGGAGCGATGCCGACACAGTAGATATGGACACTGGCGACTCAGACGATGACACCACGCCAGATCAGGTAGAGAATCCCGAGAAAAACATTTCTTCCCCTATCTTAGAGAGTTTTGTACGTAATTCTGAAACTCTCGATGTACAAGCTGATTCCGAAATGAATAAAAATTCTGATTTTCTAACTCCTGACTTTGTTCCTTTTCCCGATGCATTGTTTGGAAAAGGAAAGACAAACGCCAAAAAGAATGTTGTCACTCTAGAAACCTAGCGATTATTGAAAGATCACATCTTTCTAAAGATTCCACTCCACGATGCCTTGGATCATTTTCCTACGCTCAAGAATCAGTTGAGGAACAAATGTACTACACGTAGGAAAATAGATCACGAGTTGAGAAGCATATACTGACCAAGGCAACTTCGTGTGCGATTCTGAACAGGGTACCCAAGAAGAAGAAAGATTCGGGAGCTCACTATGTTAATTGTCAGATTGAAGACACTATATTCTATCGTACTCTCTTAGATAATGGTTCCTCGATCAATTTACTTCCATCCTCTTTGCTTGATAAGCTCAAGCTAGGTCCTCTCTACAAATCACGAGCGATACTTCAGTTTGTAGATCGATCTGTGAAGAGACCTAGAGGTGTGCTGAGGAACATTATCGTGATTGTTCAGGCTTACAGTTTCCCGTGGACATTACTGTCCTAGACATGTCATCCCCAACACAGTTACACCTTGATCCAATCATTCTCGGGAGACCCTTCTTGCAAACAGCAAGAGCACTCTTTGATTATGATGCTGGGAGAGTATCATTCCGCACCGACAATGGAGAGATGCACATTGAGATGGAGAGAGGATGTAGCAGTCCTAGATCAGTACTATCATTCACTTCAGAGGACACCAGTCTTGCAGAAGATTGTCAGCACATAGATGAGACACAGTTTCCTGATCTTGAGAGTGTTTATTTTTATATCCATGATATCCTACATGAGGATAGGGTAGATCACTTGGTTCCTAGTTCTTCATATGATTGTTCACATATAGAGACAGAGTTCATATCAGGCTTAGATGAGGAGTCACATGCAGTAGATATCTCAATGCCGCAGATTGAAAGTACACATATTACAGCACGAGAGTCAATTGCTTACATTGCATAAATCATACAGTCTATTCAGCGTAGAGAGTCGGATGGAGTGATGCTTACACATATAGACACCTTCTGTTGTCCGACTCCAGAGACGCATATTTCAGAAAAGAGAGCATTGCTATGTACAAAGTTTACTTACGAAGAAGGCTCTACTTTTTCAGCCAACGATCAGTATGCACAAAAAAAAAACATAAAATTCAATATGATCATGGCTGAGGTGATCTATTTTGTACAGGAATCATGATCATTCTTTCACTTCATCTCATCATGTACAAATTCTTTTGAGCCATTCGATTCTGGAGATCCACAACACTTGTATATTCTTTGTAGACCACAATCGTCCCCATTTTTGCTCGTCTTCTATGCTTAGGATACCATATCCTAAGTATAAGGGGGACCGATTGTTCGCTGATTCACGTTTTATATTTTGTTCTGATTCTTTTGTATAGCCTTTCTTTTTCACAAATCACTGGTCTCCGATTTTTGGATACCCTCTTTTCTGTACTTAGGATGCCTTATCCTGAGTATAGGGGAGACCGAGTGATTTCGATGATTTCGTATTTCTTTATTCCCTTTGAACTTTCTTTTTTTATTCTTTTTACTCAGTCATCCTGTTTTTGCTCTCCCGTTATACTTACGATGACCTGATCGTAAGTATGGGGGGTTGATTGACTTGTAGTCTTTATTCTTTTTCACCCACTATTACTTAGCACGAGTTATGTCCTCCTTTTTCTCTTTTGACGCTATGAGGACATAGCACAAGCTAAGTATAGGAGGGTGCGTATATATTGTATATATACTTTTGTCCATAACTCGTACTTTTATATATTTTCTATATCTATAAAATCCATAAAAAGTGGGTAAGGGATAATTTAAAATCCACTTATATATTTATTTATTACTTATAAAATCCTTGTAAATAAGTAAAATATGTTTAAAACTTGTATTTAAAACTTGTAATTAAAATATGTACTTAAAATTTGTATTTAAAATTTGTATAATACTTATTTAAAATCCTCTTTATTAAAACATGTGTAAAAACCATTTAATCTTTGTAAAATCCTTGTAGATAAAATTTGTAAAATACATTAGATATTTAACCCAAATAAAATATATCTTGTAAAATTCTTGTATAAAAACTTGTTTATAAAAATCAGAAAATCCATAAAGTCCTAAAAGTCATAAAAATTATAAAATCTTTAAAATCCATAAAAATGAGTAAAATTCAGAAAATATACTTCACAAAAACATGGTTGCATTTGCATTCGCATTTTTCAGAATAAGTTTGATTTCTGGAACTAAGGAAGTCTAGTCTAAAGGATGGAGCTTGATTACGGTCTTTAACTTTCATTGTAAGGAGCCTGGTTAGGATCTGGAATTTAGACTCTTCAGGTCTTGTGACTTAAAATCTTTGGGTTCCAAGAGACCGTATTCGGGAAATCAAGTCATATGTGCTTAAGTAGACCATTTGGAGTCATCCGTACAACTCTACACCAGTGAACCAATCTTGAACACCTGCATTCTGCACTTAGCTCGACTCGCATGGAGTTACGAAGGGCAGTACATCTTAGTAGTGCATTTCTATCCTTATCTTTGCGGTATTGACGTCTAAAGACGGGAGAGATTGGGGGTTGCGATAGTTGCTTCGGATGAGGCAAGGATCTGCTGACACAATTTTTCTAAGACCTCAAAAAAAGGGACGGAATGAAAAGATGCTATATCCATCGAGGCACAAAAAGATGAATGTAGTGCAAGCAAATTATAAAGTCAAAGCAAAGCAGAAGCCACCAAATAAGACCACAATGCTCCAAGCTTCCACCAAAAATGCCTGCACATCTTAGTGGAGACTCAGCTACACCGGTTGAGCTTCACAAGGAGATGTGTCTACACTGGTCGCACTCCACTTCTTTTCTCATTCTTCTACTTTCTCTCTATATTCGATTGTGGACATAGCAGAACTGAACTCAGAAGGGAGTACCTCCCTCCCCGAGGAAAGAGTAGCGGGATGAGGAAGCCATAGAAGTGTATAGCCGGGATTGACGGTTTCTTCCGTTCTCTAAGCAGGAAGAGTTAAATCAATTCACACACTGTACAAGTTGACTTCAAGGATGATAGAGTTTGCGATATGAATAAGTGAGTCTGAACTAGCCGATGAAGTGATCTTGAGTAAGGATTTGTGGAACTTGAGGACTGTTGAGGATAAAATCCTAATCCTAGTTAAGGTTCCGACAAAATGCTTGTTTCAGGCCCGATCGAGCTCTATCCTTTGTCTGCTCTCATGAACTGGTTTAGGAAAACAAATTCATTCTAACTTTCTTTCTTTTTCACTTACTTTTCAAATAAGTGTTGCTAAGGTACTAGCAAAATTTAAGTATAGGGGGTTGATGAATCCATGATTCATTAACTTTTCTATCGCATTTTGTCTTAAAACCCTTAACAAATACATGTAAATATTCATTAATTTCCAACTTTTAGCAAATCTTCATTCATGTATAAATATTCACTTTTAACTACCGAAATCATGTAAATAAATAAAGAACAAGAAAAAGAACAAAAGGCAGATTGGATATATGTATATATGTACAATATGACTTAAAATATAAATATAATTGCAAGGTATATTTATAGCCTAACCCCCGAGACCAAGTCAGTATGGATTGGTCGAAAAATTAAAAAGTAGGGGGAGATAAGGAAAGAAAACCATAAAAATAAATTAAGTCACACTCCATACACTTTCCACTATTTATCAAATAAATACAAAATTTCAAAGATTTTTAATTAATTCATATGAACATATTTTTCACCAAACGTTTTTCCTAATATTACTAAAATATATATATATATATATAAAAATATAAAAATAAGTTAAAATTATTACCCTGTATATATGCCAAGAAACCCAGCCTATAAATTGTCAAAATCTCAACTTCCGAACATCATAACTTCTTCACACGAACTCCAATTTCACTTCACTCACCTGTAAAGTTCATAAAATAATATTCTCTAATTAATAAAGGTTTCATCAAATTCGGAGTCTGTTTGCAAAAAGTCGGTTTTGGGACCAAAAGACAACAGGGTTTCTGGGCTATTTATTTTACGTAACACATATTATTTATAGTTTTCTTAATTTTATAATTTCTAAATATTTTCGTGATCTTGTAAGTTAACCCTAATTTATTTCATAATTTTTGGAGCTTATTTATTATTTTAATAAAATCAAAAACACTAAATTATAGGGGAAAATGAACTGTATAACTTATACCCTTATTTATTAATATATGTAAATTAATTTATTAATATCCACAAAAATTCACGCAAGCCTTATTTATTATTCTAATAATTAAAAAAATATAAAATTAATTTTTATTTATTTATTTATTAAATTAAAAATTCAAAACCTATTTATAAATACATATTTATTAATATAATATTTATATTTTAAATAATATTTATTATTTATAAAAAAGTATTTATTCCATAATTAAGATTATTTAATTACTTACATTTCTTGTATTTAAACCTATTCAAAATAACCTTAATTACTATTTATTATTGAATTTAGAAGTATTTTACACTATCCGGCCAACCAGGTGCTAACAAGTGTCAGCACCTGGCTTATCTTCTCCAAGAAGCAGGCATACCCGCCAGTTCTGAACCGGCTGACTTCGACCATTTTTCCCGCGCTTCTTTTAACTCCTCCAAGCGATCCAAACCACTAGATCTAATCTTCCAACAACCCTCTACTTCGCCGGCCATTAGATTTTACTAGGGGAGCACGAAGTTGACCTTCAAAAAGCCCCCAAGTTCACCATTCGCGAACTAACTCTCCGGTCTCCAACAGACTCCATATCAGCTGGTCGACTACCCACTTTCTTCCCTCGATTCCGGCCAACCTAGGAGGTGACAGCTCCTCATCTTGGGCGTGCGTGGAAGGAGGAAGATCGGAGGAGGAGTTCCAAGGCTATCCTCAGCCTTGCATCGCAGCTCGCGCAGCGTCACGCTTGGCCAAGGTCGTCCGTTGAGCTTCATTTCCAGGTAATACACCTTGTTTCCCAGACCTATTCCTCCATCCTTTCGAATTTCCTTCTCGATTCTCGTGCTTTAATTATCAATGCTAATCGCATAGTTAGGTAGTTCAATCCCTTAGGTTAGACGCTTACCTATATTCCATTCTCAAATCATTTCAAAAATCATTCGATTTGCGTTTCATTTCAGCGACATTCGCACGCAACTGTAATAATTCTGGAAACCATATTTTTCCTAACGTTTTGATCTTGCAAAACCCAAACCAATAGGCCGATTCTTCTTGAATCGAGCACGAAACTTTGTTGTTTGCAGGATCTTCTTCAATCAGAAATAGCATCACGCATCTGGAAGCTATCATCATCAAAGGAATCGCAATTCAAAAGAGGCGCAATAACTCAACTCCAGAACAGATCATCTAGAACATTCATCTTCATCGCGCCTCCACCGCCGCTCGGAGTCGCCTCTGATCGCCACCTACCACGGGTGAGCTCGAGGGGTGGAGGAGCCACCCCTCTAGCCCCGCCGGAGAGCCAAAGCTACTATCGTTTACTCGGGAGAAATCGGAGAAGGAGGCTCAGTCGTTAGCCCTCCAACAAAATCAAGAACTTGAAGAACAACCCAGGCGCACAGGTGTGCGACACGTGGCTTGCACGCAATCATCGGATCAGCGCATCTCTGTTCTAATCTGAGCCATCTATAGCGAATCGGTGAAAAAATTGCTTCATAAACCCAGTGACTTCCAGAAATAAAATCCCACTCCTAAGGTTTCCTGTATTTGCGTTTAGGTCCCTCCGCAGGGAACTAAATGTAAAAGCACTTTATTGTTCTTTCAGAACAGTCCTTTGAGGACCTTTTTGCAATAATTTCTCGATATTTTTCTTGCACTTATGCCCCTGGGCTGTAGGGGATCTTTGGACCTCATTTGACCTTATTTCTTGTTGATTTTTTTAGGGTAGTTACGCAACTACCCCAGCTAGTGGATATAAAATTTCTGTGTCTTTTTCTCGTGTTTTCATCGTGTTTTGATTTTTTTCGAAAACAGCCTCGTTTTGTTTTGTTTTCGTGTGCTTGTTCGAGCCCGCTGCTCGACCCGCTTTCCACCTATTATATTGTACCATCTACCTATATTCACCTATTACATAATAAATAAATCTTTTTGAAAAATATCCCTTTTTGAAAATTAAATAAAAATTTGAAAAGATTAAAATCAAATAAAAAATTAAAAAATAAAAATCAAATAAAAAGTGTTTCTTTGCTCTGATCACTTTTAGAAGAGATAAAATAAAATCGCAAAAATTTTCTCCAAAAAATCAAAGTTTTCTATTCTGCCTCCTTGAGTTCGACCCAGGAACACTCACCTGGATAAATAAATAGTGTAGGTTTTCCTCCGAAAACCAAATTTGTTTGATTAGACTGAAGTCTTTTCGCGGCTTTTTCTACATCGACATCTTCATTCTCTAAAAAGCCACGATCTGATTTTAACGCTTATCAAAATGGCACCGTTGTCGGGGATGCGTTAGAATATTTTGATTTTTTTTTCGAATTTTTGTGAATTTATTGTCTTTCTTCTTTTTTATTTTTCGTTGCTTTTCGTATGGTTTTTCGTACGGCTTTTATCGATCGTTTTTTTTGTTTTGTTTTCGTAGTTCTTTCGGCTTTTCTTACAGTTTTCTCGACTCTTTCCTCGACCGATTTCATATGGCTTTTCGTACAACTAATCAAATTTTGCAGGGCCTGCAGGATCAGTCGGCTTCTTAGGAAGCCGAATTAGTTGAAAGAGCAGAGGTCGGCTTCTTCTTCACGAGTCGGCTGCAGAGGACAGAATTAGATTAGTATACTTTTGTAAAAGAGAGAGAAAGGGAGAGAAACTGTAAAAGATAATAAGCAAGCCCCCCCTCCCACCATTCTTTTTCAGGGTCTGATTCGCCGGATACCGTGTATCCGGGGGATCAGAGCACCCACCGCGGTTTTTCTTGCCTTATCAGTTTTTCGCGGCTTTTTAGATACTTGCTTAGGTTTTTCTCTCTATATGATTGTGCCTACGTAGTTAGTATTAGGACTCGCAACCTAGGTGCATGAATATAGGGTTTTTTATAAAAAGAAAAAAATCGATAGACATTTGTTTTAAAAAACCCAAAAAAATTACAAAACCGCAAAATAAAATCGGGACTGCTAAACATATCTGACCTAAAAAAACCATGACGATTCATTTGTTTTGGGAGAGTAATCCCTGCACAACTTCTCAGAGTGCGCGAGCGAGAGCTGACCCATAAGGTTAGAGCCCAAACTCCTTATTTCCCGTGAAATACTACTTAGTTCATATACATGATCACTATTCCTCAGAGGGTACTTTCTGGTAGCCAGAAACGGTCCGGGTTTACTTAGTAGAGTGGGAGGTTTAGAGGACACTGCGCAAGGCTCCGTCCTCAAGTAACACAGGTAGCCGGAAACAGTCCGTACTTACTCCCATATTGGTTGAGTGCAAGTGATCTTCTGTAAGGACTCGGGCCAGTGTTTCGGAGAAACCATCGGGCACCTATCAGCTCGCTCAGCCCACGATAACCGCAATACTTGTTTGCTAATTACAACCCTAAAATCGAAAAGATAAAAGACCGAACTCTTACGGTCTTCATCGGGTTGAGTTTATGAACACGGGATTTGCTTTGTGTTTGCTTGTGGGGCGTGAGTTTTCCGCGGCTTTCGCATTTTTCCATCTTCTTTGAATCGTACATTGTGCTCTCCTGATCAATTCTCTTGACATTGAAGATGACGTCTCGACGGCTTTTCTGCTCAGACTCCGTGAGCTTTCGACCGCACACCGTCGAGCATACTTCTTCAGAGGCTCGGGATGACCCTCATTCTGAGTTGGTCCCATCTGATCTCGTGGAGAGTCAGACCCAGACTCCCTCGCCTCCTGGCCAGAACATTGAGGCAGACCCTTGCCTCATTACATCTAGATCTCCAGTCGATCTTTCGCTGAGTTCTTACGAGAGTTTTTCTTTCACAGACAAGCAAATGGCTCGCAGCAAAGGACCAGCAGTAGACAAGAGGCCACCAGCTGGGGAACATCAGGAAGGAAGACCAGACGCAGATGTTACTATAGGTATTCTTGATACGCTTCAGCAGATGAACCTACAGATTCAAGAACAGTTTAGAGTTCAGAATGAACTGCGGGCTGAAATAGCCGCGCTGCGAGTAGCGGTCGGGAATCAGTTACCACCTGCGGTGCCCGTGACTTTACAGGATGAGTATGACCCGGGCGCTAGAACGCTCCACCATTGGATTTGGCTACCGCCGAATCAAGGGCCATACGAGCTGAGACCGTCCTTCATTTCTTTGCTTCCCAAGTACTATGGGAATGTCGCAGAGGAGTCGTTTACCTTCTTACAACAATTTGAGATGGTTTGCGATACGGCTTGCTACCCTGGAGTTACGTAGGAGGCCGTACACCTCAAGGCCTTTCCCTTTGTCTTAGCCGATAAGACTCTTTACTGGCTGAGTCATCTGGGGAGGGAAATCTCTACATGGGACGATCTGAAGTCTACCTTCCTGCGCAAATATTTTCCTCTGGGAAGGACGAACATGATGAGGAGCCAGATCTCCAACTTCACGCAACTCCCGCACGAATCTCTCCATGAGGCATGGGATAGATTCAAGGATCTTACGGAGAGATGCCCGCATCATGAGATCCCGATGAAGGTGCTAGTTTAGAACTATTTTGGAGGACTCCAACCGGAAATACAGGGGCTCATGAGTGCCGCATGTGGCGACAGTTACTTGAATAAGGACGTCGAGTCATGGGGGGTGTTGACTGACTTGTACTCTTTATTCTTTTTCACCCACTTTTACTTAGCACGAGTCATGTCCTCCTTTTTCTCTTTTGATGCTATGAGGACATAGCACAAGCTAAGTATAGGGGGTGCGTATATATTGTATATATCTTTTGTCCATAACTCGTACTTTTATGTAATTTCTATATCTATAAAATCCATAAAAAGTTGGTAAGGGTTAATTTCAAATCCACTCATATATTTATTTATTACTTATAAAATCCTTGTAAATAAGTAAAATATGTTTAAAACTTGTATTTAAAACTTGTAATTAAAATATGTACTTAAAATTTGTATTTAAAATTTGTATAATACTTATTTAAAATCCTCTTTATTAAAACATGTGTAAAAACCATTTAATCTTTGTAAAATCCTTGTAGATAAAATTTGTAAAATACATTAGATATTTAACCCAAATAAAATATCTTGTAAAATTCTTGTATAAAAACTTGTTTATAAAAATCAGAAAATCCATAAAGTCCTAAAAGTCATAAAAATTACAAAATCCTTAAAATCCATAAAAATGAGTAAAATTCAGAAAATATACTTCACAAAAACATGGTTGCATTTGCATTCGCATTTTTCAGAATAAGTTTGATTTCTGGAACTAAGGACTGAGTCTAGTCTAAAGAATGGAGCTTGATTACGGTCTTTAAATTTCGTTGTAAGGAGCCTGGTTAGGATCTGGAATTTAGACTCTTCAGGACTTGTGACTTAAAATCTTTGGGTTCCATGAGACCATATTCGGGAAATCAAGTCATATGTGCTTAAGTAGACCATTTGGAGTCATCCGTACAACTCTACACTAGTGAACCAATCTTGAACACCTGCATTCTGCACTTAGCGCGACTCGCATGGAGTTACGATGGGCAGTACATCTTAGTAGTGCATTTCTATCCTTATCTTTGCGGCATTGACGTATAAAGATGGGAGAGATTGGGGTTGCGATAGTTGCTTCGGATGAGGGAAGGATCTGCTGACACAATTTTTCTAAGACCTCAAAAAAAGGGACGGAATGAAAAGATGTTATATTCGTCAAGGCACAAAAAGATGAATGCAGTGCAAGCAAATTACAAAGTCAAAGCAAAGCAGAAGCCACCAAATAAGACCACAATGGTCCAAGCTTCCACCAAAAATGCCTGCACATCTTAGTGGAGACTCAGCTGCACTGGTTGAGCTTCATAAGGAGATGCGACTACACTGGTCGCACTCCACTTCTTTTCTCATTCTTCTACTTTCTCTCTATATTCGATTGTGGACATAGCAGAACTGAACTCAGAAGGGAATACCTCCCTCTCCGAGGAAAGAGTAGCGGGATGAGGAAGCCATAGAAGTGTATAGCTGGGATTGACGGTTTCTTCGGTTCTCTAAGCAGGAAGAGCTAAATCAATTCACACACTGTACAAGTTGACTTCAAGGATGATAGAGTTTGCGATATGAATAAGTGAGTCTGAACTAGCCGATGAAATGATCTTGAGTAAGGATTTGTGGAACTTGAGGACTGTTGAGGATAAAATCCTAATCCTAGTTAAGGTTCCGACAAAATGCTTGTTTCAGGCCCGATCGAGCTCTGTCCTTTGTCTGTTCTCATGAATTGGTTTAGGAAAACAAATTCATTCTAACTTTCTTTCTTTTTCACTTACTTTTCAAATAAGTGTTATTAAGGGACTAGCAAAGTTTAAGTATAGGGGGTTGATGAATCCATGATTCATTAACTTTTCTATCGCATTTTGTCTTAAAATCCTTAACAAATACATGTAAATATTCATTAATTTCCAGCTTTTAACAAATCTTCATTGATGTATAAATATTCACTTTTAACTACCAAAATCATGTAAATAAATAAAGAACAAGAAAAAGAACAAAAGGCAGATTGGATATATATATATATATATATATATGTACAATATGACTTAAAATATAAATATAACTGCAAGGTATATTTATAGCCTAACCCCCGAGACCAAGTCAGTATGGATTGGTCGACAAATCAAAAAGTAGGGGGAGATAAGGAAAGAAAACCATAAAAATAAATTAAGTCACACTCCATACACTTTCCACTATTTATCAAATAAATACAAAATTTTAAAGATTTTTAATTAATTCATATGAACATATTTTTCACCAAACGTTTTTCCTTATTATTACTAAAAATATATATATAAATATAAAAATAAGTTAAAATTATTACCATGTATATATGCCAAGAAACCCAGCCTATAAATTGTCAAAATCTCAACTTCCGAACATCATAACTTCTTCATGCGAACTCCAATTTCACTCTACTCACCTTTAATTCATAAAATAATATTCTCTAATTAATAAAGGTGGTTTCATCAAATTCGGAGTCCGTTTCCAAAAAGTCGGTTTTGGGACCAAAAGACAACAGGGTTTCTGAGCTATTTATTTTATGTAACACACATTATTTACAGTTTTCTTAATTTTATAATTTCTAAATATTTTAATGATCTTGTAAGTTAACCCTAATTTATTTCATAATTTTTAGAGCTTATTTATTATTTTAATACAATAAAAAACACTAAATTATAGGCAAAAATGAACTCTATAACTTATACCCTTATTTATTAATATATGTAATTTAATTTATTAATATCCACAAAAATTCACACAAGCCTTATTTATTATTCTAATAATTAAGAAAATATAAAATAAATTTTTAATTATTTATTTATTAAATTAAAAATTCAAATCCTATTTATAAATACATATTTATTAATATAATATTTATATTTTAAATAATATTTATTATTTATAAAAAGTATTTATTCCATCATTAAGATTATTTAATTACTTACATTTCTTGTATTTAAACATGTTCAAAATAACCTTAATTACTATTTATTATTGAATTTAGAAGTATTTTACACTATCCGGCCAACCAGGTGCTGACACTTATCAGCACATGGCTTATCTTCTCCAAGAAGCAGGTATACCCGCATGTTCTGAACCGGCCGACTTCGACCATTTTTCCTGCGCATCTTTTAACTCCTCCAAGCGATCCAAACCGCTAGATCTAATCTTCCAACAACCCTCTACTTTGCCGGCCAGTAGATTTTACTTGGGGAGCACGAAGTTGACCTATAAAAAGCCCCCAAGTTCGCCATTCGCGAACTAACTCTCCAATCTCCAACAGACTCCAGATCAGTCGGCCGACTACCCACTTTCTTCCCTCAATTCCGGCCAACCTTGGAGGTGACAGCTCCTCATCTTGGGCACACGTGGAAGGGGGAAGATCGGAGGAGGAGTTCCAAGGCTATCCTCAACCTTGCATCGCAGCTCACGCCGCGTCACGCTCCGGCCAAGGTCGTCCGTTGAGCTTCATTTCCAGGTAATACACCTTGTTTCCCAGACCTATTCCTCCATCCTTTCGAATTTCCTTCTTGATTCTCGTGCTTTAATTAGCGATGCTAATCGCGTAGTTAGGTAGTTCAATCCCTTAGGTTAGATGCTTACCTATATTCCATTCTCAAATCATTTCGAAAATCATTCGATTCGCATTTCATTTCAGCGGCATTCGCATGCAACTGTAATAATTCTGGAAACCATATTTTTCCAAACGTTTTGATCTTGCAAAACCCAAACCAATTGGCTGATTCTTCTTGAATTGCAGCATCACGCATCTGGAAGCTATCATCATCAAAGGAATCGCAATTCAAAAGAGGCGCAATAACTCAACTCAAGAACCGATCGTCAAGAACCTTCATCTTCATCGTGCATCCACCGCCGCTCGGAGTCGCCTCCGACCGCCACCTACCACGGGCGAGCTCGAGGGGTGGAGGAGCCACCCCTCTGGCCCCGCTAGAGAGCCAAAGCTATTGTAGTTTGCTCAGGAGAAACCGGAGAAGGAGGCTCAGTCGTAAGCCCTCCAACAGAATCAAGAACTTGAAGAACAACCCAGGCGCACAGGTGTGCGACACGTGGCTTGCGCAATCATTGGATCAGCGCATCTCTGTTCTAATCTGAGCCGTCTATAGCGAATCGGTGAAAAAATTGCTTCATAAACCCAGCGACTTCCAGAAATAAAATCCCACTCCTAAGGTTTCCTGTATTTGCATTTAGGTTCCTCTGCAGGGACCTAAATGTAAAAGCACTTTATTTTTCTTTCAGAATAGTCCTTTGAGGATCTTTTTGCAATAATTTCTAGATATTTTTCTTGCGCTTATGCCCCTGGGCTGTAGGGGATCTTTGGACCTCGTTTGACCATATTTCTTGTTGATTTTTTTAGGGTAGCTACGCAACTACCCCAGCTAGTTGATATTAAATTTCCGTGTCTTTTTCTCGTGTTTTCATCGTGTTTTGATTTTTTCGAAAACCACCTCGTTTTGTTTTGTTTTCGTGTGCTTGTTCGAGCCTGCTGCTCGACCCGCTTTCCACCTATTATATTGTACCATCTACCTATATTCACCTATTACATAATAAATAAATCTTTTTGAAAATATCCCTTTTTGAAAATTAAATAAAAATTTGAAAAGATTAAAATCAAATAAAAAAATTAAAAAATAAAAATCAAATAAAAAGTGTTTCTTTGCTCTGATCACTTTTCGAAGAGATAAAATAAAATCGCAAAAAATTTCTCCAAAAAATCAAAGTTTTCTATTCTGCCTCCTTGAGTTCGACCCAGGCACACTCACCTGGATAAATAAATAGTGTAGGTTTTCGTCTGAAAACCGAATTTGTTTGATTAGACTGAAGTATTTTCGCGGCTTTTTCTACATCGACATCTTCATTCTCTAAAAAGCCACAATCTGATTTTAACGCTTATCAAAATGGCACCGTTGTCGGGGATGCGTTAGAATATTTTGATTTTTTTTCAAATTTTTGTGATTTTATTTTCTTTCTTCTTTTTGTTTTTCGTTGCTTTTCATACCGTTTTTCGTACGGCTTTTATCAATCATTTTTTTTTGTTTTCGTAGTTCTTTCGGCTTTTCTTACGATTTTCTCGACTCTTTTCTCGACCGATTTCATACGGCTTTTCATACAACTAATCAAATTTTGTAGGGCCTACAGGATCAGTCGGCTTCTTAGGAAGCTGAATCAGTTTAAAGAGTAGAGGTCGGCTTCTTCTTCACGAGTCGGCCGCAGAGGACAAAATTAGATTAGTATACTTTTGTAAAAGAGAGAGAAAGGGAGAGAAACTGTAAAAGATAATAAACAAGACCCCATTCTTTTTCGGGATCCGATTCGTCGGATACCGTGTATCCGGGGGATCAGAGCACCCACCTCGGTTTTTCTCGCCTTATCGGTTTTCCGCGGCTTTTTAGATGCTTGCTTAGGTTTTTATCTCTATCTGATTGTGCCTACGTAGTTAGTCTTAGGACTCGCAACCTAGATCCATGAATTCAGGGTTTTTATAAAAAGAAAAAAATCGATAGATGTTTGTTTGAAAAAACCCAAAAAAATTACAAAACCGCAAAATAAGATCGGGACTGCTAAACATATCTGACCTAAAAAATCGTAACGATTCATTTGTTTTGGGAGAGTAATCCCCGCACAACTTCTCAGAGTGCGTGAGCGAGAGCCGACCCATAAGGTTAGAGCCAAAACCCCGTATTTCCCGCGAAATACTACTTAGTTCATACACATGATCACTGTTCCTCAGTGGGTACTCTCGGGTAGCCGGAAACGGTCCGGGTTTACTTAGCAGAGTGGGAGGTTTAGAGGACACTGCGCAAGGCTTCGTCCTCAAGTAACACGGGTAGCCGGAAACAGTCAGTACTTACTCCCATACTGGCTGAGTGCGAGTGATCTTCTATAAGGACTCGGGCCAGTGTTTCGGAGAAACCATCGGGCACCTATCAGCTCGCTCAGCCCGCGATAACCGCAATACTTGTTTGCTAATTACAACCCTAAAACCAAAAAGATAAAAGACCGAACTCTTACGGTCTTCATCGGGTTGAGTTGGTGAACATGGAGTTTGCTTTATGTTTGCTTGCGGGGCGTGAGTTTTCCGCGGATTTCGCATTTTTCCATCTTCTTTGAATCGTACATCATGCTCTCTCGATCAATTCTCTTGACATCGAAGATGACGTCTCGACGGCTTTTTTGCTCAGACTCTGTGAGCTTTCGACCGCCCACTGTCGAGCGTAATTCTTCACAGGCTCGAGATGACCCTCTTCCCGAGATGGTCCCATCTGATCTCGAGGAGAGTCAGACCCAGACTCCCTTGCCTCCTGGCCAGAACATTGAGGCAGACCCTTGCCTCAATACATCTAGATCTCCAGCCGATCTTTCGCTTAGTTCTCACGAGAGTTTTTCTTTCACAGACAAGCAGATGGCTCGCAGCAAAGGACCAGAAGCAGATGAGAGGCCACCAGCTGGGGAACATCAAGAAGGAAGACCAGACGCAGATGTTACTACAGGTATTCTCGATACGCTTCAGCAGACGAACCTACAGATTCGAGAACAGTTTAGAGTTCAGAATGAACTGTGGGCTGAAATAGTCGCGCTGCGAGCAGGGGTCGGGAACTAGTTACCGCCTACGGTTCCCGTGACTTTACGGGATGAGTATGACCCGAGCGCTAGAACGCTCCACCATTGGATTCGGCTACCGCCGAATCAAGGGCCATATGAGCTGAGACCGTCCTTCAATTCTTTGCTTCCCAAGTACTATGGGAATGCCGCAGAGGAGCCATTTACCTTCTTACAACAATTTGAGATGATTTGTGGTACGTCTTGCTACCCTGGAGTTACGCAGGAGGTCGTATGCCTCAAGTCCTTTCCCTTTGCCTTAGCCGATAAGGCTCTTTACTGGCTGAGTCATCTGGGGAGGGAAATCTCTACATGGGACGATGTGAAGTCCACCTTCCTGTGCAAATATTTTCCTCTGGGAAGGACGAACATGATGAGGAGCCAGATCTCCAACTTCACGCAACTCCCGCACGAATCTTTCCATGAGGCATGGGATAGATTCAAGGATCTTACGGAGAGATGCCTGCATCATGAGATCCCGATGAAGGTGCTAGTTCAGAACTATTTTGGAGGACTCCAGCCGGAAATACAGGGGCTCGTGAGTGCCGCATGCGGCGGCAGTTACTTGAATAAGGATGTCGAGTCAGTCTGGGCCATCTTCGAAGGGATGGTCGAGAACTCGAGAGTCGTGGACTCTACTCGGGCATTTCAGAAAGCCCCGCAGCCACCACATCACCGCAATCACCATAAGGTGGCTAACATCTCAGACTCTGAATCCAACACCAACATGGGATACATTAGTGAGAAATTGACGTTGGTGGACGTGATTCAGAAGCAGGTTCAAGACCGACAGTCGTTGTGAGAGTTGGAGAAACTCTCATATCTACCTCAGCAGCTGAGTGATCTCTCGAAGAAGGTCTCTGATCTTCAGCTCCAGTACCAGCAGTGCCAGTCTTCTTCGAACGCACAACCAGCATGGAGGATCACACCCGCTCCACCCACCTGTCAGATCCACTACGTTCAGAGCGAGTCCGAGATTCCGCAGCTTGATTGGCATGAGGATCAGTCTCACACCAATCCCGGCCAGATCACCAGCATCCAGAGATGGAGGTGGAGCCTCAATCCACTCTCGAGATCAACAGGATTTGATATACTCCGATTCAGCAGCCGAGTATACCGAATCAGTAGCAGCAGCAGCCGTACGGTCATCCGCAGCATGGACGTCCGAATTTCCAGCACCGCCTGAGCTTTACGTCATAGCAGTCTCATCCGAATGTCTATTATCAGATACCACATTCATATCAGCACCCTGCTAACTATTCACAGAACTATCCTTGTCAGCAGCAGCAGTCTTCCTGCACACCTCAGGGATACTCCCAGCCTTCCACTTCTCAGCAATACACGCCAAGGCAGGAGAGAGGAGCAAGCACGGGCCACCACACTGAACCAGAGATGTCTTCACATGCCTAGGCACTCAATCAAATCATGGACATGCTGAGTACGCTCCAGATTGCGCACAAAACCGAGATGGAGCAGGTTAACCGTCATCTGGACGAGTTAACCGTGCCGAAGACCACTCTTCCAGCCCAGCCTCAGATGAACCCGAACAACAAGAGGAGGCATCCAGATCAGGTAGACACTACAGGTAAGATCTCGTTTCCTGAATTTTTATCTAACTTCATTCGTCTCATGAGCGGTAGATCACCACAAGCACCTGCTGGAGTAGAGGAGAGGGCACTAGAAGAGTACGAGCACATCCATGAGCCGTAAGAATCTGAAGCCGAGGAGGAGAACCAACAAGATGATGAGGACCAACCTGCAGATTTGAGAGACGGGAGCGATGCCGACACAGTAGATATGGACACTGGCGACTCAGATGATGACACCACGCCAGATCAGGCATAGAATCCCGAGAAAAACATTTCCTCCTCTGTCTTAGAGAGTTTTATACATAATTCTGAAACTCTCGATGTACAAGCTGATTCCGAAATGAATAAAAATTCTGATTTTCTGACTCCTGACTTTGTTCCTTTTCTCGATGCGTTGTTTGGAAAAGGAAAGATAAACGCCAAAAAGAATGTTGTCACTCCAGAAACTGAGCGATTATTAAAAGATCACATCTTTCTGAAGATTCCACTCCACGATGCCTTGGATCTATTTCCTACGCTCAAGAATCAGTTGAGGAACAAATGTACTACACGTAGGAAAAAGAGATCACGAGTTGAGAAGCATATACTGACCAAGGCAACTTCGTGTGCGATTTAGAACAAGGTACCCAAGAAGAAGAAAGATTCGGGAGCTCACTATGTTAATTGTCAGATTTAAGACACTACATTCCATCGTACTCTCTTAGATAATGGTTCCTCAATCAATTTACTGCCATCCTCTTTGCTTGACAAGCTCAAGCTAGGTCCTCTCTACAAAATACGAGTGATACTTCAGTTTGTAGAGGTGTGATGAGGAACATTATCATGACTGTTCAGGACCTAGAGGTGTGATGAGGAACATTATCATGACTGTTCAGGGCTTACAGTTTCCCGTGGACTTTACTGTCCTAGACATGCCATCCCCTACACAGTTACACCTTGCTCCAATCATTCTCGGGAGACCCTTCTTGCAGACAGCAAGAGCACTCTTTGATTATGATGCTGGGAGAGTATCATTCCGCACCGACAATGGAGAGATACACATTGAGATGGAGAGAGGATGTAGCAGTCCTAGATCAGTACTATCATTCACTTCAGAGGACACCAGTCTTGCAGAAGATTGTTAGCACATAGATGAGACACAGTTTCATGGTCTTGAGAGTGTTTATTTTGATATCCATGATATCCTAAACGAGGATTGGCTAGATCACTTGGTACCTAGTTCTTCAGATGATTGTTAACATACAGAGACAGAGTTCATATCAGGCTTAGATGAGCAGTCACCTCCGGTAGATATCTCAGTGCTGCAGAATGAAAGTACACATATTAGAGTACGAGAGTCAATTGCTTACATTGCACAAATCATACCGTCTATTCAACGTAGAGAGTCGGATGGAGTGATTCTTACACATATAGACACCTTCTGTTGTCCGACTCCAGAGACGCATATTTCAGAAAAGAGAGCTTTGCCATGTACAGAGTTTACTTATGAAGAAGGCTCTACTTTTTCAGCCAACGATCATTATGCACAGAAAAAAGCATAAAATTCAATATGATCCTGGCTGAGGTGATCTATTTTGTACAGGAATCATGATCATTCTTTCACATCATCTCATCCTGTACAAATCCTTTTGAGCCATTCGATTCTGGAGATCCACAACACTTGTATATTCTTTGTAGACCACAATCGTCTCCGTTTTTGCTCGTCTTCTATGCTTAGGATACCATATCCTAAGTATAAGGGGACCGATTGTTCACTGATTCACGTTTTATATTTTGTTCTGATTCTTTTGTATAGCCTTTCTTTTTCACAAATCACTGGTCTCCGATTTTTGGATACACTCTTTTCTATACTTAGGATGCCTTATCCTAAGTATAGGGAGACCGAGTGATTTTGATGATTCTGTATTCTTTATTCCTTTTGAACTTTTGAGTTCGACCAGACACACTCACCTGGATAAATAAATAGTGTAGGTTTTCCTCTGAAAACCGACTTTGTTTGATTTGACTGTAGTCTTTTCGCAGCTTTTTCAACATCGACATCTTCATTCTCTAAAAATCCACAATCTTATTTTAACGCTTATCAAAATGGCGTCGTTGCCGGGGATGCGTTAGAATATTTTGATTTTTTTTCAAATTTTTGTGATTTTATTTTCTTTCTTCTTTTTGTTTTTCGTTGATTTTCGTACCGTTTTTCGTATGACTTTTATCAATCATTTTTTTTGTTTTGTTTTCGTAGTTCTTTCGGCTTTTCTTACGGTTTTCTCGACTCTTTTCTTGACCGATTTCGTACGGCTTTTCGTACAACTAATCAAATTTTGCAGGGCCTGCAGGATCAGCCGGCTTCTTAGGAAGCCGAATCAGTTTAAAGAGTAGAGGCCGCTTCTTCTTCACGAGTCGGTTGCAGAGGACAGAATTAGATTAGTATACTTTTGTAAAAGAGAGAGAAAGGGAGAGAAACTGTAAAAGATAATAAACAAGACCCCATTCTTTTTCGGGGTCTGATTCGTCGGATACCGTGTATCCGGGGGATCAGAGCACCCACCGCGGTTTTTCTCGCCTTATCGGTTTTCCACGGCTTTTTAGATGCTTGCTTAGGTTTTTCTCTCTATCTGATTGTGCCTACGTAGTTAGTATTAGGACTCGCAACCTAGGTGCATGAATTTAGGGTTTTTATAAAAAGAAAAAAATCGGTAGACGTTTGTTTTAAAAAACCCAAAAAAATTACAAAACCGCAAAATAAAATCGGGATTGCTAAACATATCTGACCTAAAAAAACGTAACGATTCATTTGTTTTGGGAGAGTAATCCCCGCACAACTTCTCAGAGTGCACGAGCGAGAGCTTACCCATAAGGTTAGAGCCCAAACCCCGTATTTCCCGTGAAATACTACTTAGTTCATACACATGATCACTATTCCTCAGAGGGTACTTTCGGGTAGCCGGAAACGGTCCGGGTTTACTTAGCAGAGTGGGAGGTTTATAGGACACTGCGCAAGGCTCCGTCCTCAAGTAACACGGGTAGCCGGAAACGGTCCGTACTTACTCCCATACTGGCTGAGTGCAAGTGATCTTCTGTAAGGACTCGTGCCAGTGTTTCGGAGAAACCATCAGGCGCCTATCAGCTCGCTCAGCCCACGATAACCGCAATACTTGTTTGCTAATTACAACCCTAAAATCGAAAAGATAAAAGACCGAACTCTTACGGTCTTCATCGGGTTGAGTTTATGAACACGGGATTTGCTTTGTGTTTGCTTGTAGGGCGTGAGTTTTCTGTGGCTTTCGCATTTTTCCATCTTCTTTGAATCGTACATCGTGCTCTCCCGATCAATTCTCTTGACATCGAAGATGACATCTCGACGACTTTTCTGCTCAGACTCTGTGAGCTTTCGACCGCCCACCGTCGAGCATACTTCTTCAGAAGCTCGGGATGACCCTCTTCCTGAGCTGGTCCCATCTGATCTCGTGGAGAGTCAGACCCAGACTCCCTCGCCTCCTGGCCAGAACATTGAGGCAAACCCTTGCCTCATTACATCTAGATCTCCAGTCGATCTTTCGCTGAGTTCTTACGAGAGTTTTTCTTTCACAGACAAGCAGATGGCCCGCGGCAAAGGACCAGCAGCAGACAAGAGGCCACCAGCTGGGGAACATCAGGAAGGAAGACCAGACGCAGATGTTACTATAGGTATTCTTGATACGCTTCAGCAGATGAACCTACATATTCAAGAACAGTTTAGAGTTCAGAATGAACTGTGGGCTGAAATAGTCGCGCTACGAGCAGCGGCCGGGAACCAGTTACCGCCTGCGGTTCCCGTGACTTTACAGGATGAGTATGACCCAGGCGCTAGAACGCTCCACCATTGGATTCGGCTACCGCCGAATCAAGGGCCATACGAGCTAAGACCGTCCTTCATTTCTTTGCTTCCCAAGTACTATGGGAATGCTGCAGAGGAGCCGTTTACCTTCTTACAACAATTTGAGATGATTTGTGATACGGCTTGCTACCCTGGAGTTACGTAGGAGGCCGTACGCCTCAAGGCCTTTCCCTTTGCCTTAGCCGATAAGACTCTTTACTGGCTGAGTCATTTGGGGAGGGAAATCTCTACATGGGACGATCTGAAGTCCAACTTCCTGCGCGAATATTTTCCTCTGGGAAGGACGAACATGATGCGGACCCAGATCTCCAACTTCACGCAACTCCCGCACGAATCTTTCCATGAGGCATGGGATAGATTCAAGGATCTTACGGAGAGATGCCCGCATCATGAGATCCCGATGAAGGTGCTAGTTTAGAACTATTTTGGAGGACTCCAGCCGGAAATACAGGGGCTCATGAGTGTCGCATGTGGCGGCAGTTACTTGAATAAGGACGTCGAGTCAGTCTGGGCCATCTTCGAAGGGATGGCCGAGAACTCGAGAGTCGTGGAATCTATTCAGGCATTTCAGAAAGCCCCGCAGCCACCACATCACCGCGATCACCATAAGGTGGCTAACATCTCAGACTCTGAATCCAACACCAACATGGGATACATTAGTGAGAAATTGACGTTGGTGGACATGAATCAGTAGCAGGTTCAAGACCTACAACCGCTGCGAGAGTTGAAGAAACTCTCATCTCTACCTCAGCAGCTGAGTGATCTCTTGAAGAAGGTCTCGGATCTTCAACTCCAGTACCAGCAGAGCCAGTCTTCTTCGAATGCACAACCAGCACGGAGGATCGCACCCGCTCCACCCACCCGTCAGATCCACTAAGTGCAGAGCGAGTCCGAGATTCTACAGCTTGATTGGCATGAGGATCAGTCTCACGCCAATCCTGACCAGATAACCAGCACCGCGGAGATGGAGGTGGAGCCGCAATCCACTCTCGAGATCAACGGGATTTGGTATACTCCGATTCAGCAGCCGAGTATACCGAATCAGCAGCAGCAGCAGCCGTACGGTCATTCGTAGCATGGATGTTCGAATTTCCAGCACTGCTAGAGCTTCACGTCGTAGTAGTCTCATCTGAATATCTATCATCAAAGATCACATTCATATCAGCACCCTGCTAACTATTCACAGAACTATCCTTATCAGCAGCAGCAGTCTTCCTCCACACCTCAGCGATACTCCCAGCCTTCCACTTCTCAGCAATACACGCCAAGACAGGAGAGAGGAGCAAGACAGGGTCACCACACCGAACCAGAGATGTCTTCACATGCCTAGGCACTCAACCAAATCATGGACATGCTGAGTACGCTCCAGATTGCGCACAAAACCGAGATGGAGCAGGTTAACCATCGTCTGGACGAGTTAACTGCGCCGAAGACCACTCTTCTAGCCCAGCCTCAGATGAACCCAAACAACAAGAGGAGGCATCCAGATCAGGTAGACACTACAGGTAAGATCTCGTTTCCTGAATTTTTATCTAACTTCATCCGTCTCAGGAGCGGTAGATCACCACAAGCACCTGCTGGAGTAGAGGAGAGGGCACTAGAGGAGCACGAGCAGATCCATGAGCCGCAGAATCTGAAGCCGAGGAGGAGAACCAACAAGATGATGAGGACCAACCTGCAGATTCGAGAGACGGGAGCGATGCCGACACAGTAGATATGGACACTGGCGACTTAGACGATGACACCACGCCAGATCAGGTAGAGAATCCCGAGAAAAATATTTCTTCCCCAGTCTTAGAGTGTTTTGTACATAATTCTGAAACTCTCGATGTACAAGCTGATTCCGAAATGAATAAAAATTCTGATTTTCTGACTCTTGAATTTGTTCCTTTTCCCGATGCCTTGTTTGGAAAAGGAAAGAAAAATGCCAAAAAGAATGTTGTCACTCAAGAAACCGAGCGATTATTGATAAATCACATCTTTCTGAAGATTCAACTCCACGATGCCTTGGATCATTTTCCTACGCTCAAGAATCAGTTGAGGAACAAGTGTACTATATGTAAGAAAAAGAGATCACGAGTTGAGAAGCATATACTGACCAAGGCAACTTCGTGTGCGATTCGGAACAAGGTACCCAAGAAGAAGAAAGATTCGGGAGCTCACTATGGTAATTGTCAGATTGAAGACACTACATTCCATCGTACTCTCTTAGATAATGGTTCCTCGATCAATTTACTTCCATGCTCTTTGCTTGATAAGCTCAAGCTAGGTCCTCTCTACAAATCACGAGCGATACTTCAGTTTGTAGATCGATCTGTGAAGAGATCTAGAGTGTGCTTAGGAGCATTATCGTGATTGTTCAGGGCTTACAGTTTCCCATGGACTTTACTATCCTAGACATGTCATCCCCTACACAGTTACACCTTGCTCCAATCATTCTCGGGAGACCCTTCTTGCAGACAACAAGAGCACTCTTTGATTATGATGCTGGGAGAGTATCATTCCGCACCGACAATGGAGAGATACACATTGAGATGGAGAGAGGATGTAGCAGTCCTAGATCAGTACTATCATTCACTTCAGAGGACACCAGTCTTGCAGAAGATTGTCAGCACATAGATGAGACACAGTTTCCTAATCTTGAGAGTGTTTATTTCGATATCCATGATATCCTACACGAGGATACGGTAGATCACTTGGTACCTAGTTCTTCAGATGATTGTTCACATATAGAGACAGAGTTCATATCAGGCTTAGATGAGCAGTCACCTGCAGTAGATATCTCAGTGCCGCAGATTGAAAGTACACATATTACAGAACGAGAGTCAATTGCTTACATTGCACAGATCATACAGTCTATTCAGCGTAGAGAGACGGATGGAGTGATGCTTACACATATAGACATCTTCTGTAGTCCAACTCCAGAGACGCATATTTCAGAAAAGAGATCTTTGCCATGTACAGAGTTTACTTATGAAGAAGGCTCTACTTTTACAGCTAACGATCAGTATGCACAGAAAAAGCATAAAATTCAATATGATCTTGGCTGAGGTGATCTATTTTGTACAGGAATCATGATCATTCTTTCACTTCATCTCATCCTATATAAATTCTTTTGAGCCATTCGATTCTGGAGATCCACAACACTTGTATATTCTTCGTAGACCACAATCGTCCCCGTTTTTGCTCGTTTTCTATGCTTAGGATACCATATCCTAAGTATAAGGGGGACTGATTGTTCGCAGATTCACATTTAATATTTTGTTCTGATTCTTTTGTATAGCCTTTCTTTTTCACAAATCACTGGTCTCTGATTTTTGGATACACTCTTTTCTATACTTAGGATGCCTTATCCTAAGTATAGGGGGGACCGAGTGATTTCGATGATTTCGTATTCTTTATTTCTTTTGAACTTTCATTATTTATTTTTTTCACTCAGTCATCCAGTTTTTGCTCTCCCGTTATACTTACGATGACCTGATCGTAAGTATGGGGGTGTTGACTGACTTGTACTCTTTATTCTTTTTCACCCACTTTTACTTAGCACGAGTTATGTCCTCCTTTTTCTCTTTTGATGCTATGAGGACATAGCACAAGCTAAGTATAGGGGGTGCGTATATATTGTATATATACTTTTGTCCATAACTCGTACTTTTATGTATTTTCTATATCTATAAAATCCATAAAAAGTTGGTAAGGGTTAATTTCAAATCCACTCATATATTTATTTATTACTTATAAAATCCTTGTAAATAAGTAAAATATGTTTAAAACTTGTATTTAAAACTTGTAATTAAAATATGTACTTAAAATTTGTATTTAAAATTTGTATAATACTTATTTAAAATCCTCTTTATTAAAACATGTGTAAAAACCATTTAATCTTTGTAATATCCTTGTAGATAAAATTTGTAAAATACATTAGATATTTAACCCAAATAAAATATATCTTGTAAAATTCTTGTATAAAAACTTGTTTATAAAAATCAGAAAATCCATAAAGTCCTAAAAGTCATAAAAATTACAAAATCCTTAAAATCCATAAAAATGAGTAAAATTCAGAAAATATACTTCACAAAAACATGGTTGCATTTGCATTCGTATTTTTCAGAATAAGTTTGATTTCTGGAACTAAGGACTGAGTCTAGTCTAAAGGATGGAGCTTGATTACGGTCTTTAACTTTCATTGTAAGGAGCCTGGTTAGGATCTGGAATTTAGACTCTTCAAGTCTTGTGACTTAAAATCTTTGGGTTCCATGAGACCATATTCGGGAAATCAAGTCATATGTGCTTAAGTAGACCATTTGGAGTCATCCGTACAACTCTACACAAGTGAACCAATCTTGAACGCATGCACTCTGCACTTAGCTCGACTCGCATGGAGTTACGAAGGGCAGTACATCTTAGTAGTGCATTTCTATCCTTATCTTTGCGGCATTGACATCTAAAGACGGGAGAGATTGGGGTTGCGATAGTTGCTTCGGATGAGGGAAGGATCTGCTGACACAATTTTTCTAAGACCTCAAAAAAAGGGACGGAATGAAAAGATGCTTTATCCGTCGAGGCACAAAAATATGAATGCAGTGCAAGCAAATTACAAAGTCAAAGCAAAGCAGAAGCCACCAAATAAGACCACAATGCTCCAAGCTTCCACCAAAAATGCATGCACATCTTAGTGGAGACTCAGCTACACCGGTTGAGCTTCACAAGGAGATGCGTCTACACTGGTCGCACTCCACTTCTTTTCTCGTTCTTCTACTTTCTCTCTATATTCGATTGTGGACATAGCAGAACTGAACTCAGAAGGGAATACCTCCCTCTCCGAGGAAAGAGTAGCGGGATGAGGAAGCTATAGAAGTGTATAGCCGGGATTGACGGTTTCTTCAGTTCTCTAAGCAGGAAGAGCTAAATCAATTCACACACTGTACAAGTTGACTTCAAGGATGATAGAGTTTGCGATATGAATAAGTGCGTCTGAACTAGCCAATGAAGTGATCTTGAGTAAGGATTTGTGGAACTTGAGGACTGTTGAGGATATAATCCTAGTTAAGGTTCCGACAAAATGCTTGTTTCAGGCCCGATCGAGCTCTGTCCTTCGTCTGTTCTCATGAATTGGTTTAGGAAAACAAATTCATTCTAACTTTCTTTCTTTTTCACTTACTTTTCAAATAAGTGTTTGCTAAGGGGCTAGCAAAGTTTAAGTATAGGGGGTTGATGAATCCATGATTCATTAACTTTTCTATCGCATTTTGTCTTAAAACCCTTAACAAATACATGTAAATATTCATTAATTTCCAGCTTTTAACAAATCTTCATTCATGTATAAATATTCACTTTTAACTACCAAAATCATGTAAATAAATAAAGAACAAGAAAAAGAACAAAAGGCAGATTGGATATATGTATATATGTACAATATGACTTAAAATATAAATATAACTGCAAGGTATATTTATAGCCTAACCCCCGAGACCAAGTCAGTATGGATTGGTCGACAAATCAAAAAATAGGGGGAGATAAGGAAAGAAAACCATAAAAATAAATTAAGTCACACTCCATACACTTTCCACTATTTATCAAATAAATACAAAATTTCAAAGATTTTTAATTAATTCATATGAACATATTTTTCACCAAACTTTTTTCCTAATTATTACTAAAAATATATATAAAAATATAAAAATAAGTTAAAATTATTACCATGTATATATGCCAAGAAACCCAGCCTATAAATTGTCAAAATCTTAACTTCCGAACATCATAACTTCTTCATACGAACACCAATTTCACTCTACTCACCTTTAAGTTCATAAAATAATATTCTCTAATTAATAAAGGTGGTTTCATCAAATTCGGAGTCCGTTTCCAAAAAGTCGGTTTTGGGACCAAAAGACAACAGGGTTTCTGGGCTATTTATTTTATGTAACACACATTATTTACAGTTTTCTTAATTTTATAATTTCTAAATATTTTAATAATCTTGTAAGTTAACCCTAATTTATTTCATAATTTTTGGAGCTTATTTATTATTTTAATAAAATCAAAAACACTAAATTATAAGCAAAAATGAACTGTATAACTTATACCCTTATTTATTAATATATATAAATTAATTTATTAATATCCACAAAAATTCACACAAGCCTCATTTATTATTCTAATAATTAAGAAAATATAAAATTAATTTTTTATTATTTATTTATTAAATTAAAAATTCAAAACCTATTTATTAATATAATACTTATATTTTAAATAATATTTATTATTTATAAAAAATATTTATTCCATAATTAAGATTATTTAATTACTTACATTTCTTGTATTTAAACATATTCAAAATAACCTTAATTACTATTTAGTATTGAATTTAGAAATATTTTACACTATCCGGCCAACCAGGTGCTGACACTTGTCAGCACATGGCTTATCTTCTCTAAGAAGCAGGTATACCCGCATGTTCTGAACCGGCCGACTTCGACCATTTTTCCCGCGCATCTTTTAACTCCTCCAAGCGATCCAAACCGCTAGATCTAATCTTCCAACAACCCTCTACTTCGCCGGCCATTAGATTTTACTTGGGGAGCACGAAGTTGACCTATAAAAAGCCCCCAAGTTCGCCATTCGCGAACTAACTCTCTAATCTCCAACAGACTCCAGATCAGTCGGCCGACTACCCACTTTCTTCCCTCGATTCCGGCCAACCTAGGAGATGACAGATCCTCATCTTGGGCGCGCGTGGAAGGAGGAAGATCGGAGGAGGAGTTCCAAGGCTATCCTCAGCCTTGCATCGCAGCTCGCGCCGCGTCACGCTCCGGCCAAGGTCGTCCGTTGAGCTTCATTTCCAGGTAATACACCTTGTTTCCCAGACCTATTCCTCCATCCTTTTGAATTTCCTTCTCGATTCTCGTGCTTTAATTAGCGATGCTAATCGCATAGTTAGGTAGTTCAATCCCTTAGGTTGGACGCTTACCTATATTCCATTCTCAAATCATTTCGAAAATCATTCGATTCGCATTTCATTTCAGCGACATTCGCATGCAACTATAATAATTCTGGAAACCATATTTTTCCTAACGTTTTGATCTTGCAAAACCCAAACCAATTGGCCGATTCTTCTTGATAATGGTTCCTCAATCAATTTACTGACATCCTCTTTGCTTGACAAGCTCAAGCTAGGTCCTCTCTACAAAATACGAGCGATACTTCAATTTGTAGATCGATCTGTGAAGAGACCTAGAGGTGTGATGAGGAACATTATCATGATTGTTCAGGGCTTACAGTTTCCCGTGGACTTTATTGTCCTAGACATGTCATCCCCTACACAGTTACACCTTGCTCCAATCATTCTCGGGAGACCCTTCTTGCAGACAGCAAGAGCACTCTATGATTATGATGCTGGGAGAGTATCATTCCGCACCGACAATGGAGAGATACACATTGAGATGGAGAGAGGATGTAGCAGTCCTAGATCAGTACTATCATTCACTTCAGAGGACACCAGTCTTGCAGAAGATTGTCAGCACATAGATGAGACACAGTTTCCTGGTCTTGAGAGTGTTTATTTTGATATCCATGATATCCTACACGAGGATAGGCTAGATCAATTGGTACCTTGTTCTTCAGATGATTGTTCACATACAGAGACAGAGTTCATATCAGGCTTAGATGAGCAGTCACCTGCAGTAGATATCTCAGTGCTGCAGAATGAAAGTACACATATTACAGCACGAGAGACAATTGCTTACATTGCACAAATCATATCGTCTATTCAGCGTAGAGAGTCGGATGGAGTGATGCTTACACATATAGACACCTTCTGTTGTCCGACTCCAAAGACGCATATTTCAGAAAAGAGAGCTTTGCCATGTACATAGTTTACTTATGAAGAAGGCTCTACTTTTTCAGCCAACGATCATTATGCACGGAAAAAGCATAAAACTCAATATGATCCTGGCTGAGGTGATCTATTTGTACAAGAATCATGATCATTCTTTCACTTCATCTCATCCTGTACAAATTCTTTTGATCCATTCGATTCTGGAGATCCACAACACTTGTATATTCTTCGTAGACCACAATCATCTCCGTTTTTGCTCGTCTTCTATGCTTAGGATACCATATCCTAAGTATAAGGGGGACCGATTGTTCACTGATTCATGTTTTATATTTTGTTCTGATTCTTTTGTATAGCCTTTCTTTTTCACAAATCACAGGTCTCCGATTTTTGGATACACTCTTTTCTATACTTAGGATGCCTTATCCTAAGTATAGGGGGACCGAGTGATTTCGATGAATTCGTATTCTTTATTCCTTTTGAACTTTTGTTATTTATTCTTTTCATTCAGTCATCCCGTTTTTGCTCTCCCGTTATACTTACGATGACCTGATCGTAAGTATGGGGGGGGGTTGACTGACTTGTACTCTTTATTCTTTTTCACCCACTTTTACTTAGCATGAGTTATGTCCTCCTTTTTCTCTTTTGACGCTATGAGGACATAGCACAAGCTAAGTATAGGGGGTGCATATATATTGTATATATACTTTTGTCCATAACTCGTACTTTTATGTATTTTCTATATCTATAAAATCCATAAAAAGTGGGTAAGGGTTAATTTAAAATCCACTTATATATTTATTTATTACTTATAAAATCCTTGTAAATAAGTAAAATATGTTTAAAACTTGTATTTAAAACTTGTAATTAAAATATGCACTTAAAATTTCTATTTAAAATTTGTATAATACTTATTTAAAATTCTCTTTATTAAAACATGTGTAAAAACCATTTAATCTTTGTAAAATCCTTGTAGATAAAATTTGTAAAAAACATTAGATATTTAACCCAAATAAAATATATCTTGTAAAATTCTTGTATAAAAACTTGTTTATAAAAATCAGAAAATCCATAAAGTCCTAAAAGTCATAAAAATTACAAAATCCTTAAAATCCATAAAAATGAGTAAAATTCAGAAAATATACTTCACAAAAACATGGTTACATTTGCATTCGCATTTTTCAGAATAAGTTTGATTTCTGGAACTAAGGACTGAGTCTAGTCTAAAGGATGGAGCTTGATTATAGCCTTTAACTTTCATTTTAAGGAGCCTGGTTAGGATCTGGAATTTAGACTCTTCAGGTCTTGTGACTTAAAATCTTTGGGTTCCATAAGACCATATTCGGGAAATCAAGTCATATGTGCTTAAGTAGACCATTTGGAGTCATCCGTACAACTCTACACAAGTGAACCAATCTTGAACGCGTGCACTCTGCACTTAGCTCGACTCGCATGGAGTTACGAAGGGCAGTACATCTTAGTACTGCATTTCTATCCTTATCTTTGCGGCATTGACATCTAAAGACGGGAGAGATTGGGGTTGCGATAGTTGCTTCGGATGAGGGAAGGATCTGCTGACACAATTTTTCTAAGACCTCAAAAAAAGGGACGGAATGAAAAGATCCTATATCCGTCGAGGCACAAAAAGATGAATGCAGTGCAAGCAAATTACAAAGTCAAAGCAAAGCAGAAGCCACCAAATAAGACCACAATGCTCCAAGCTTCCAGCAAAAATGCATGCACATCTTAGTGGAGACTCAGCTACACCGGTTGAGCTTCACAAGGAGATGCGTCTACACTGGTCCCACTCCACTTCTTTTCTCATTCTTCTACTTTCTCTCTATATTCGATTGTCGACATAACAGAACTGAACTCAGAAGGGAATACCTCCCTCCCTGAGGAAAGAGTAGCGGGATGAGGAAGCCATAGAAGTGTATAGCCGGGATTGACAGTTTCTTCGGTTCTCTCAGCAGGAAGAGCTAAATCAATTCACACACTGTACAAGTTGACTTCAAGGATGATAGAGTTTGCGATATGAATAAGTGAGTCTAAACTAGCCGATGAAGTGATCTTGAGTAAGGATTTGTGGAACTTGAGGACTGTTGAGGATAAAATCCTAATCCTATTTAAGGTTCCCACAAAATGCTTGTTTCAGGCCCGATCGAGCTCTGCCCTTTGTCTGTTCTCATGAATTGGTTTAGGAAAACAAATTCGTTCTAACTTTCTTTCTTTTTCACTTACTTTTCAAATAAGTGTTTGCTAAGGGACTAGCAAAGTTTAAGTATAGGGGGTTGATGAATCCATGATTCATTAACTTTTCTGTCGCAATTTGTCTTAAAACCCTTAACAAATACATGTTAATTGTCATTAATTTTCAGCTTTTAACAAATCTTCATTCATGTATAAATATTCACTTTTAACTACCAAAATCATGTAAATAAATAAAGAACAAGAAAAAGAACAAAAGGCAGATTAGATATATGTATATATGTACAATATGACTTAAAATATAAATATAACTGCAAGGTATATTTATAGCCTAACCCCCGAGACCAAGTCAGTATGGATCAGTCGACAAATCAAAAAGTAGGGGGAGATAAGGAAAGAAAACCATAAAAATAAATTAAGTCACACTCCATACACTTTCCACTATTTATCAAATAAATACAAAATTTCAAAGATTTTTAATTAATTCATATGAACATATTTTTCACCAAACTTTTTTCCTAATTATTATATATATATATATATAAAAATATAAAAATAAGTTAAAATTATTACCCCGTATATATGCCAAGAAACCCAGCCTGTAAATTGTCAAAATCTCAACTTCCGAACATCATAACTTCTTCATACGAACTCTAATTTCATGATTGAAGTTTCATCTACTCACCTTTAAAGTTTGTAAAATAATATTCTCTAATTAATAAAGGTGGTTTCATCAAATTCGAAGTCCGTTTGCAAAAAGTCGGTTTTGGGACCAAAAGACAACAGGGTTTCTGGGCAATTTATTTTATGTAACAAAATTATTTATAGTTTTCTTAATTGTATAATTCCTAAATATTTTCATGATCTTGTAAGTTAACCCTAATTTATTTCATAATTTTTGGAGCTAATTTATTATTTTAATAAAATCAAAAAACACTAAATTATAGGCAAAAATGAAATGTATAACTTATACCCTTATTTATTAATATATGTAAATTAATTTATTAATATCCACAAAAATTCACACAAGCCTTATTTATTATTCTAATAATTAAGAAAATATAAAATTAATTTTTAATTATTTATTTATTAAATTAAAAATTCAAAACCTATTTATAAATACATATTTATTAATATAATATTTATATTTTAAATAATATTTATTATTTATAAAAAGTATTTATTCCATAATTAAGATTATTTAATTACTTACATTTCTTGTATTTAAACATATTCAAAATAACCTTAGTTACTATTTATTATTGAATTTAGAAGTATTTTACACTATCCGGCCAACCACGTGCTGACACTTGTCAGCACCTGGCTTATCTTCTCCAAGAAGCAGGTATACCCGCCTGCTCTGAACCGGCCGACTTCGACCATTTTTCCCGCGTATCTTTTAACTCCTCCAAGCGATCCAAACCGCTAGATCTAATCTTCCAACAACCCTCTACTTCGCCGGCCATTAGATTTTACTTGGGGAGCACGAAGTTGACCTATAAAAAGCCCCCAAGTTCGCCATTCGCGAACTAACTCTCCAGTCTCCAACAGACTCCAGATCAGTCGCCCGACTACCCACTTTCTTCCCTCGATTCCGGCCAACCTAGGAGGTGACAGCTCCTCATCTTGGGCGTGCGTGGAAGGAGGAAGATCGGAGGAGGAGTTCCAAGGCTATCCTCAGCCTTGCATCGCAGCTGGCGCCGCGTCACGCTCTGGCCAAGGTCGTCCGTTGAGCTTCATTTCCAGGTAATACACCTTGTTTCCCAGACCTATTCCTCCATCCTTTCGAATTTCCTTCTCGATTCTCGTGCTTTAATTAGCTATGCTAGTCGCATAATTAGGTAGTTCAATCCCTTAGGTTAGACGCTTACATATATTCCATTCTCAAATCATTTCAAAAATCATTCGATTCGCGTTTCATTTCAGCGGCATTCGCACGCAACTGTAATAATTCTAGAAACCATATTTTTCCTAACGTTTTGATCTTGCAAAACCCAAACCAATTGGTCGATTCTTCTTGAATTGAGCACGAAACTTTGTTGTTTGCAGGATCTTCTTCAATCAGGAGCAGCATCACGCATCTGGAAGCTATCATCATCAAAGGAATCGCAATTCAAAAGAGACGCAATAACTCAACTCCAGAATAGATCGTCAAGAACCTTCATCTTCTTCACGCCTCCACCGTCGCTCGGAGTCGCCTCCGACCGCCACCTACCGCGGGCGAGCTCGAGGGGTGGAGGAGCCACTCCTCTGGCCCCGCCGAAGAGCCAAAGCTACTGTCGTTTTCTTAGGAGAAATCGGAGAAGGAGGCTCAGTCGTTAGCTCTCCAACATAATCAAGAACTTGAAGAACAACCCAGGCGCACAGGTGTGCGACACGTGGCTTGCGTGCAATCGTCGGATCAGCGCATCACTGTTCTAATCTGAGCCGTCTATAGCGAATCGGTGAAAAAATTGCTTCATAAACCCAGCGACTTCCAGAAATAAAATCCCGCTCCTAAGGTTTCCTGTATTTGCATTTAGGTCCCTTCGCAGGGATCTAAATGTGAAAGCACTTTATTTTTCTTTCAGAACAATCCTTTGAGGATCTTTTTGCAATAATTTCTAGATATTTTTCTTACGCTTATGCCTCTGGGCTGTAGGGGTTCTTTGGACCTCATTTGACCTCATTTCTTGTTGATTTTGTTAGGGTAGTTACGCAACTACCCCACTAGTTGATATTAAATTTCCGTGTCTTTTTCTCGTGTTTTCATCGTGTTTTGATTTTTTCGAAAACCGCCTCGTTTTGTTTTGTTTTCGTGTGCTTGTTCGAGCCAGCTGCTCGACCCGCTTTCCACCTATTATATTGTACCATCTTCCTATATTCACCTATTACATAATAAATAAATCTTTTTGAAAAATATCCCTTTTGAAAATTAAATAAAAATTTGAAAAGATTAAAATCAAATAAAAAATTAAAAAATAAAAATCAAATAAAAAGTGTTTCTTTGCTCTGATCACTTTTAGAAGAGATAAAATAAAATCGCAAAAATTTTCTCCAAAAAATCAGAGTTTTCTATTCTGCCTCCTTGAGTTCGACCTAGGCACACTCACCTGGATAAATAAATAGTGTAGGTTTTCCTCCGAAAACCGAATTTGTTGATACGAGTTGAGAACGTGTTTTCACAGCTTTTTCTACATCGACAACGTTATTCTCTAAAAAAGCCGTGAACTGATTTTAACGCTTATCAGCTACCTAATTGTAGCCCGAGCACCCATCAATAAAACAGAATAATGCTTTCCCTGTTGGTCTCTCCAAAATCTGATCAATGAATGGAAAGGGAAAGTGATCTTTCTTGGTCGCAGTATTCTGGCACATGTAGTTAACACAAACATGCCACAATGTAGGTAATCATGTCATGATCTACCCCATCATTGTTGGTGACCATCTGAATTCCCGACTTCTTTGGGACACCATGGAGTGGGGCCGCCCATTTGGAATCAGAAATGGGGTATATAAATCCTTCTTTACACCACTTCTCAATCTCATCCTCAATTATTTCCCGTAGATTTGGGTTAATTCTCCTCTAGAATTCCTCACATTATCATCAACATATATGTATTGTGAGAAGAGAGCGAGGTTGATCCCTACGAGATCCGACACTGTCCAGCCAATCGCTTTGCAGTTACGCTCTAAGACATCTAAAAGCCTAGACTCTTGCTCTAAGATAAGGTCAGCACTAATCACAGGATATCTCTCCTTGGGTTTTGCAAGAAAGGCATACTTCGGTGTTGGAGGGAGCGATTTCAGCTCTGGCAATATTGTGTCATCAATTAAATCTAGTTGAATCGCACCTGCATCTAGATGAGTATTGCATGGATATGGATCTATCTATTCAGTATTCGACACTAACTATGTTGTATAGGGAATCGAATCACCTAAGAAACACGATAATTCAGCCAGAGTTGCGTCTGACTCATCATCTATGTCCCTTGACTATTCCAAAGGAGGTGGAACTGACAAATCCAAAGGGATCTTTGAGTCATCAAGGGAATTGGAGGATGCATATATCAAGATATCAGGCAACACCTAGCAAACTGCATTATACACTAAATCCTCTATAGATGAGAGGGTCTTGCTCTGCCCTACCGAGGTCTGTCTCCAAATCCCAACTATGTTGATAATCTTGCGATCTACCTCTGAAGATGATTAATCTTGGTGGTCTCGGAATCAGGTCGCTGCCAGTTTGTTTGCTTCATCTCTAAGTTCACTTCTTCGCCAGGAGAATGGAACTTCATCATTCATGTCTGATAATCAAATGATGCACCAACGGTCCTTAAGAATGGTCATTCAAGAATGATCTGAGATTCTCTCCAATGATTGGGGATTTCTATGTCAAGGACCGTGGAGTCCACCTTGTAGTTGTCCTTCAATCAAGGTGACCACATTCTTCGCTTCTCCCTTATCTCTCTTCGTTGACTTGTTTGCTTATAAGAGTAATGCACGTGATTTTTTAAGTGGTTCTAACTCCAATTTCTCATAAAATGATAAGGGCAGAAGGTTGATAGGAGAACTATTATATAGGAGAGTGCACGTAAACGAAATGCCATTGATATGACTCTCCATGTAGTGAGCACCCACATCTATATTTTTCCTTGGTAGTTTTTTTATTCTTGAGATAGTAGGTAGTGGCTATTGATAAGACGTGATTCTTTACATACTAATACGGTTTCTTCCTGCTAGCCCTAGTAGGTGTGCATCTAACCTTTAGGTACTTCTGAAATGCATGATTGTTAGCCACATGATCCTCAAATGGCACTTTAACCATGATTTTTTTCTTTACAAATCGTGTCATGTCTGGGTCATCCTTCTTAACTTTTTTTATGCTCTTTCCAGTCATAAGAACACAGGAGACAGGGATAGAGGTAAGTGACACAGAAGAAGAATCTAAATCGAAAACATGATTCATTGTATTATGAGAAACGGAATTCTTCGAAGATGAATTGTTTTTATACAGCTTGGAATTAGAAATAAAGCCATCTACAACAGAATATGGAATAGATGTTGTCGGTTAATTCCCTACAATTGGAGGTGCAAGGTCCTCTGTAGACTCCAAAGTGTGGTCAAGTTGTTGTGATCCTCGTGTTCTCCTCCTCCTCTCTGTCTCTTGAGTAGGCAACCCTGTATGCTGCTAAGAGGTCTGGTGATGAATGTGATGCCTTTCCTCCTCATCCTCTGAAGACTCCTCAAGTCGAGCTCTAGAGGTGACCCTCTTTGTGTCCCTTTCCCGGTTAGGTACATCCATGGTCCTGCTGCTCCTGGGTGACTTCATCACATGAAAGAATCTTATGCTTAGATCTAAGAGTGACTGAGTAATACATGTGACCCATGTGTTGTTGTAACTGAGACTTGTTCATGCTATTAGGCTTAGCATGAACTTGGGCAAGAATGGAGGCGTGTGGAGTTGTCTACTCGTCTTGCCATCAGGACAAGCGATTGATGTCCACTCGTATGTCTTGAATCTCATTCTCGTAGGAATGAAGTTCATCAAGAATATGGCGTTGAAAGTCAGTAGGTGTTGAAGAAGAGGTATTCGGTTGAGAATAGTGATATCGTGAGGACTGGTCCTGATGGCCCTGATACTGTTGTCGGTGCTGCTAGTGCTGGGGGTGATGCTGGTAATTTGGGCCCTGCTGGTCCAGCTGGTATTCGACCATACAAATGTTGTTGATGTTGCCTCTGATGGGGCTGATAAGAACTAAGGTTGTGTTGTGGGGAGTAAGGTGCAGAGGTGAATGCAGTGTTGTAAAAGGTCAGGGGACTGGTTAGACTGTCGGTCTCCCATACTTCCCTACCGACTGGGGTCCTGGGTGTACCATACATCGTTCACCTCTCACACTGGGGGAGGATCTTCATGTACTGTCTCAGTTGGTGGTGCTTGCTGCTAGAAGGATTGGGTATAAGAGTGGCCTTCTACACATGGTTAGTATTGCCCTGATATCGACTTCTCCTGTACATGGTGTACATGGAAAATAGGAGCAGTCAGTGCAGTCGCAGCAGGTATATTAATCTTGGATACCCTCTCTGATAACTCCTCCACCTACTTCAGAAGCATGATTAAGCTTTCAAGCTCATTCATCCTCTTATCGATCCGCTCGACCACTATCAATTTATCTACAATAAATCCCCATGGTGGGGACCAGGTCCTCTACAATATCACCCATAGTCTTTCCCACTTTTGATATGAATGTAAATGAGGACTCGGGTATGCCCTATTGGTCGTCTGTGCGCGGCTAGTGTCAGCCATCTTCTCGAATACCCTCCAGACGGTATCTGCTCCACATGATATGTAACTTCCTCCACAGGTAGCGCTAACTAAACCTTGCCTCTCAGGATTGAGACCAGTGAATAATGAATGGACCAGGACATTATCATCCAATACATGACATTGATACTTCTACAATATGTCCTTGAATCGATCCCGGGTGTCATAGCTCATTAGCCAGCTGGGAAAAACTCGTGATGTCTGTCCTCATATGATTAATTCTACTCATAGGTTAGAACTTCTTTAAAAACAAGTCCTTGAATTGGGCACAACTGGTCACTGCCACACTTAAATGCTTAACCCAGTAACCTACCTTATCCTCCAAGGCAAATGGAAGGGCAATGAGCCTAATATAATCATTGCTAACCCTATGGTGACGTAGGTTAGCACAGATGAGCTCAAAGTCCCTCGGGAATGTATATAGTTCCTCTGTGGCATTCCCATTTAAACGTGGCAGCAAATTCATAAAGGGAGGCTTCAACTCATATTCTATTTCTATCTATGTGGGACTCATGTAATTTTGCACTCTTTACTGTCTCGAGTTGTGTGGCACATCCATGGGTGCATCAACCCAATATTTAATTGTCCTATCTGAGCTCTAAGTAGTACATGTTGATGCTCAGATACAGTCATCCTAGCAAGTATCATCAGAAAAGGGTCATCATGATGCGCTTCCTCATCATCTCTCTTCTTAGGAGGCATCTTGAATAAAACTTATGCGTGACCTTCATTAGCAAATGGATTTGAATTAGTCGAGGCTGATGAACTTTAATATCCTCACCAAGATGAAGGTCTTCCTTGGTAAGTAGAGAATAGAGGAAGGGGTTGGTCAATGGTTGACCATCCCCAAAGTGAGTGTGCCTTGACTCAAGAGGGTCATGAGTCCAGTGAGATCCAGGAAGTGAAGGAACCTCTGAGGATGATCTCTTTGAAGGATTCAATTATACATTCACGGAGCCCAAATAAAATCCATCCAACTAGTCATCTTCTATTTCAAACGGATCATATATGAACACGATATTAAGGAGAATCTATGAACTACATTGCACATAAATGTGCAGAGAGAACTCACATAGATCAAACACAATGCAAACCCTTTGAATTCACCAACTGAAGACGTGAAGGCCGTAAAGGTTTCGTCAAATTATCTTGTCAATTTTAGTTCGTGGTAATACAATATTTTCAGTCCATTACACACATGGTGCTCCTATGTGCTCCTAATCGGTGAGGTGATCTACCCTGACTATCGGGTTTCGATATCACACCTCAAAGGAGACTCATAAGATTACATAATCAATCATGCACTAAGGTCGAAGGCAAGCACTTTCAGCTCCCAAGCCCGTAAGAGTCGGACATGGAGACTTAGGTGGCAAGTCTAGGGATTTGGGCTATAACCTTAATGTCTACATCCTTACCCACTCAATTTGGAGATAAGTATATGTGTCCAATGAGGGCTTTATGCATCCATAAAATAGTTGTTCATTTTATTCTGATTTTTTGGTCAACTTGCATCAATTAAGTCTCAATTTTAAAGCTTTGGTTATCACTTATATTTATGTGAGAATAGAATACACACCTATCATTTCAATCCAATTTCCTTTTAGACTTAGGATATAAACCAACAGAGGAATCAGAGAATGTAAGCGAGAAACTATGGTGAATGCTCAGGTAAAAATATATTTACAGTCCCAACATTCCCCATGTGTTATGCTAGACTGAATTTAAAAACTTTTACACTAGATGCATGCAAGTCAAAAAGGTCGTGCCTAAACAGGATATTATTAGTGGGGGAGAACCAAACTTGTATATGAGGTAATTATACGTATTTATGTGTGTCTCCTAATCCTTCAAGAAATATGTATTAATGAATATGTATGGCCTATATTACTAGGGGCACAAACAATTTTGAACTTGAATGGAATTTGAATCATTAAGTGCCTATCCTAAATTCACAACTCAAGTCGAGAACCACTCTCGACATAACCACAACAAGAAGAAAAAATAGTGTTCGAGACTCTGATACACGGTGAGCTCTCAAACAAGAGCCATTATAAATGAAGCAATTACCTAAATTGTTACAAATAAATAATTACAAAAAATGAATGAAAAATAAAAACTCTCTCTTAGAGAAAATATCTTTGTTGTGCCTTAACATTCGGCTTTAAGAAGAACCGCTTCCAAGTCCAAATAGTCCTCGCATGAAAACAAATATTCATATTAAAGAGATAATATATATAACAATGAGAAAATAAATGTTGAACAAGAGAGAGAAAATGCAGGGAAAACTATTCACATAAATGTTTGGGGGTTAAAATACCCGAGTGAATGAAAGACCTAACTATAAGTTTTCTAAAATGAATCTAAATCGTTTTCTTTAATGACGCCATTTAACGATCCAGAAAATACCCTAATTAATTTGTCATTTTTATGTTGTAGTCGGACACGTAGTGTTCAAACAAAAATTAACCACACGAATAAATAAATAAATAAATAAAGGTGCAATTTTGTGTTTATTTAACCTGGGCAAGCCTTGTGATCGACTCAAGGAGGCAAATGAACGACTTAGAGAGCAAACTAGATCACTTAGTGCAATGTTTTCAGGAGATATATTTTTTGGTATTTTTTATGCAATATGAATGAAAATGCAAAATACGATTGAATTAAGTTCCTAAGAGAAACAAACACCTTAGCCCAATTAATTTTTAATTCAAAATCAGATCAAATTAAGTAAATATTAATTTTTCGATAATCCTAATTCAAAGATGCATGGAAAAAAATTTTAATTTTTGGGGTTAAAATGCAACAAGGAAAAAAGAATAATGTTTAAGTGTTTTTGAGCAATTTTTCATGCAAACAGTATGCAAAAATTATGAAATTTGGATAGAATGTCAAATATGATGAAATGTACCTACTGTATTTTTTAAGAATTTCTAACAATATCTTTTTATGAAATTCTAATGAAACAAAGGGAATCTGAGTAAATAATTTCTAATAAATCCACAATACAAAATCATGCCAAACCAAAATTATCTCAAATAGATCTATCAATATGCAATCTAGGAAAATTAAGTTTGCGCAAAAATATTATGTGTATATCTAACTAAAAATCTAATACAAATATTACTCAGTAATTTATTCCAGGAACAAGACACTTCCAATTTTTAAAAAAATGGGTAGAAATTAGAGTACAAGAAAACACCCAATGTCTGATTTTTGGACCAAGTTTAGTTCCATGCAAATTTCAAAGTTTAAAATGGGTAAAATTGTAATGATTCTCAATCTCAAATTTTTAATAAATAATCCAAAGCACATAAAAATATGACTAAATAATTAGGAGATGTAGAACTAATTAGGAAATAACATGCAATTTCTAAAATTAATAGATGATGTCAAATAAAGGTTCAAAATAATGCTCAAACACGGGTTTCTCTTTGCAGTATTAAGTAAGAGGTTCAACAAAATAAAGTTATGAATAAGGGTATTTCTTTAATAACCTATCTTTGCAAGGTACCTTCTGTAATTTGCCCCAAAAAATTTGAAGGTAGGCATTGGAGACGTTTCTTCTTCCTGTGCGCGGGGGCGGCAACCTGTGGTTGGAGGGGCCTAGCAACGATCGCAGGAGAGCAGGGCATGGTGGCTTTGGTCGAGGGGCAGAGGACGATCACGGGGTGCAGCGGCTGGCAGAGAAGATGGAGGTTGTGAGATGAGCAACGGAAGGCACTAGAGGAGCGACAGTTGGTGGGGAATGCGAGGGCCGCATGCCGTCACGCAAGGAGGAGGCGTGGTAGTGTATGGAGGGCAGTGCCGATTGTGGAAGGCAAAGGGTGTGGGGGCATGGCGGTTGAGAGGCGTTGGAGGGCACGACTCGGGTTGCGAACGGTCGCACATTGCCACGCAATGAGGAGGTGCGATAGTGGCTGGAGGGCGGCGGAGGTTGAGTGGTGTTATAAGGTCATGACTAGGTCTATGAGTGGCCATGTGTCGTTGCACAAGGAGGAGGCACAATAGTGGCTGGATGGCGGCGGCGGACATGCATGGGCGCGGCTGGAGGGGTGTGAGAGCAGTGGCGGAGGCGTACGAGAAGTGGCGTGCGGTTGTTGCTCGTGTGGTTTTTTATTATTTTTTATTATTTTTTTTGTTTTCATAATAAGAGATAAATTTTAGAGGAGTTGTAGATGGATTGGAGCTTCTCGAATGGTGGGAGAAGAGGAGCAAGGGGAGGTGGAGCGGGATGTCGAAGTGGTGACGAACGACGAGGTGGTGGTCGACGTAGAGGTTGATGGTGAAGATTAAAAGAAAGGGAAAAGAAGCAAAGGAAGGAGAAGGAGGAAGAGAAAGAAAGAAGGAGATGGAATCTGCCTAGAGGAGGATGGAATATGAGGGGGAGGCACGTGTTCCACATATGTCAGGGAAAGAGAGGAGAGAGAAAAGAAGAGGGAAAATTTTAAATAAAAATTAAATTAAATAAAGTAAAATAAAATAATTAAAATAAAAATGAATAAAAGAGGGGTGACAGGTGGCGGTTCCAAGAGCTGCCACATGTCACTCCTAGAAAATTCGAAAGCAAAATTCAAAGAAAGTTCAATAAGGAACATTAAATAACATCAAATGAAAAAGTAATCTTCATGAAAGTTGTTTGTCTCGATGAGATCTACAACTTTTTTGAAGGGACCAAAACCAAAAAGATTATATGTATAAAAAGTATTTTTGGTGGTACTATATAGATACTAAAATATCGTATTTGGTATTTTACTATTTTTTGTAATTTCTAAATAAGGTGGAAATTAAGATAAAATTAATAAAATATAAAATAAATAAATACATATTAATCTATTTTTTTAGATTTTTTAGTAATTAATAAAAAAGGTGAAATAAAATAAAAAATAAAGTATGTACAAAATATATAGCATACAATTAGGTCCCAAAACAGACATTTTGCAAACAATCTTTGTTTTAATGATTCACTTGGAATTCGATAGATAATTTTATAAGATGAACTTTAAAAGTGAGTTTCGTGGATTTGGGTTTATACGGAGCGGGAATTTAGCCGAGAGATTAGACTTTACGACTTTTTCAATTCAAGATCTAAGAGTATTTATTCAAGGTAAAATTTATATTGTATTTTTGTATTTTTATATACGTTTTTATATACAAGATAAAAAAAGAAATAAGTCAAAAGGAATTAATATGAATTTATTAAAAATCAAGGAAGTTTGGGTATTTATTGGGGATTATTTACAACCACTTTATTTATTTCATTTTTTTAAAATATTTTGTGGACTTATTTACAAGATAAATATACACTATCAGTTCATTTTTTAAGAGTTGTATTTTGTCAATTTATTGAATTTAAGGACATTTATTCGATATTTTATTCAGGGATTCAAGATAAGATTAATATATTAAGATGATGAATCACATATTCATTGGTCAGTACATGTTTTGGGTATATGATATTGCTTTGAGTTGGTTTGGGCTTTGTCAGTTGAGGTGTTAGATCATCGTAATGATCAAGGAAGTCCGAATCAACTGTGTCAAGATTCGATGAAGTGGATGTGTCTAAGTCAAGCTCATTCACTTTGGTAGCAGCATGGGTAACCTCGACAGTTGGATCACCGTGTGTCTCTCCTTGGGTTGTGTTTGGAGTCTGTGGAGAGGTCTGCTCTTGTTAAGTATTTGAATCATGGGTCTCCTCTGTGTCATGACTGTCGGTTTCATGTTTGATTGTCTCAGGGTCAGGTGTGTCCTCGAGACTTTGATCATTATGGTTCTAGTTCGAGAATTTTATATCTTGAGTATCACAATCGACAGTTTCTCTAGTAGAGGCTAAGAACGTCTTTCCCTAAATGATGGGAGACTCAGACAACTCTCCTTGATGCTCAATGTCTTGTATAATGAAGTCATCTCTATGTTTGATACCTTGGAAGTTCATGACAACGGAAAAAATTCCTCTCAATCTTTTTATGGATCGACCTAGAAATTGAATGATCACTCTAGTCTCCTTGAGCGGTCCGAGTTCGAATCGGTCAAATACAGACTTCTAGAGGATGTTTAGGGTGGATTCATCGTAAATCCAAATATGGGTAAACTTGGTGTTCTCAATTTCATAAGCAACTTTAGTTAATGATTTGACTCCACGACTTTTGCTCTTTTCAGTCATCACCATTGAACTGGACATAGTGATTAAATGAAATTTGATTCTAGATTATTTCTTGCCCATCTTCTTAGGTAATAATCGATCCTTCATGAATCTCTGAACATCGGGTTCGTACTCTATGACCTTGATTAATGGAAGCTCCAATATCATACTTTTACAAAATACTTCTATTTTTATGTTATCCAATTTTTTGAGTTTTTTTTTATTTTTTGGTATTTTCATTAGAGTTAGTGGAATGGTCAGTGGTGTTTGGTACTTGTAGTGTTTGTGCCTAAAAAATTTTCACATGATTTGTCTCAAGTTTGCTTCTTGTGGTCCTCACTTCTCCTTGGTTATTCATCTTTTTAACCATTTGGATGACTTCTCAAGTTGTCCAATCAAAGTGTCAGCTATATGATTAATCAGAGCTACTTCATCCACTATCGTCCCATGACTTGGAGATGAATAACCGTGCACATCATGTTGTGACTCTAGCACATAATCCTGAGTCGAGTAATTGTTATTCTATGCGGTCGTAAGTCAGGTCACGAGTTATATTTCCTGAACTATGACTCTTACATGTTTAGTCAAAGGAAAAGTGATAGTACTCGAGAAGAGTGTCGACCCAAGTAGGGGATGGTCCAAACAGTGAATTCTCAATCATAATCGGGAATCATATTTCTCCATCAAATTTGGTTACGCTCATGTCTATTCTCAAATTCGCTCACTCCATTGTGTCTACATAATAACCATTCATTATGCGAGCAGTTCATATCTTTAGAACTCGAACAATTAGGGAATGGGGTGGTGGAATGAGGGTAAAGTGTGTGAGGGTGGAGAGAATGATGGTTGCAGAAGAACCACCTCAAAGAGAGGGTTCTTCTGAAATGGGAATGAAGACGGTCAGAATACGGTCGCGTAATCTCGACCTACGGAGTCTAGGTATGAATACCAATGTTTAGACATCTTCGAAAATGAAGGTCAATGATTCACGAACCTTGATACATGTATGCAAAGTGCAATGAACTTCGAATGCACACAAATATAATACGCAATGCAAACCCTAAGATTCACCAACTTCTCACAATGAAAGCGTAAAGGCTTGATTGCTTATATTTTCAATTTTAAGTTGGGTGATAAAACAAATTTTGAATCCATTACATATAGGTGTGTCGCCCTGACACTCGGGTATGGTTCTACTAGTCCTCAATCAAAGGAATGATCTATTCGGGCTGTCGGATTATATCACACCCTAAAGGAGATAGTAGACAGGCACACAAAAATGTCGACTGTGGTCGGAGGCGAGCGCTTGAAGTTCCAAACCCACAAAGAGTCGAATATAGAGACTTAGGGTGCATGTCCAGGGTTTTGGACTCTAACCTTACGGTTACATCCTCACCCACTCAAAGTCTGGATGCACATGGATGGGTTGCTCTCCCACAACCAACGATCTTCAGTTTTTATACGATTTTATTTAGTCAATAACATTTAGTAGTCCCCTTGTTTTAATCTGATTATCACTTTGAATCTGATTGGAGATCAATACGTGTCTATACGAGGATTCCAATTTCCTTTAAATCCTGGATGAGTGAAAAACGAGGGAGAATCGAAAAAGCTGTGTAATGGGAAATAATAATGCATGCTCAAGTAGAAATACTTATAGTGATCCTCGCAATCCCCATGCAGATTCTAAACGGAATTGAAATTTAATCTATATGAATGCGCCGAAAAACCGATCATAAACAGATATATCTATTAGCGAGTGAAGAACATGTTAATTTTTGGCTAAGTAGAACATTTAGTGCGTCTATTAATTGCGAATGTGTGGACCTAGGACTACGAGAATAATAAATGAAACCTAGTAGCTTTAATAACCATAGTGCAATCCTAGGATTACCTCAATCACCACAAAAATAGGGCCCGATAGATCGAGTGTTCGGTCCGGGTACAAGCGCGATTCAAACGAAGACCATTCGAAATGAGCAGAATAATTACAAATTAATTACAAAAATAATGAATAAAACACACACACACTCTCTCTAAAAAATAAAAAGTAAATTCTTTACGCCTCCTGAGAAGACTCAGACCACATAATCATCCACCTTCGGTTGCTCTGACTTGCTTCAACTTTCTAGAAAGTTGCTCTAAGTCCATCGGATGTCAGCCACAAAAATGAAAAGATCAAATATTAGAGAGATATTTACAATATATATACAAACATGAAAGAAATAAAAATCCTGAGAAATAAAAAGAGAGAAAAATATAAGAAAAATGGGGGTCAGGAGAAACCACATTATTATGTATATGCCTAATAAAAACCTTTAAAAAAAGAGAAAAAATACTAATAAGTTGGTTCATTCCATGATGCTCAAACATTCACACAAGACTTGAGAAGTTTAAGATCACTTGGTTTATAAGGTCTTAAGACTCAGAGTTAACTAGCCTTAGTCATTAGGATTTATGACTTATTATTCACATTTTCCTAGTTTGAAAGATGTGTGTGCTATATTGCATACTTAGTCTCTACCTAAAAGAATATGATCAACACTTCACATGCATGACTGCAGTTATAATGAGATGAGTTGAGGTTTCACTTGAGGGACTTGGATGAGGATTTTGAGTCAGGACCAAATTTTATGTTACTCGAGGATGGGATAAAATCGATGAAGGCCTCAAGAAACCTGAGTGTCAACAACCTTAGCATGTATGAGAACAAGTTCTTATACCATCTCTTGATATTTACCTAAGTACCTAGGTGTGATGAAACATAAAAATGATTATCAATGTGCACCAATTTGGTAAAATCGGTGGAGCTAGACATAAAAATAAAAGGAAAAAGGAAAGAAAAGGAAAGGAAAGCTCTCTCACTACAAAGTCAAATTCAAAGAACTTCCATTAAAGGCGAGCGCTCCAAACCTTTCAAAGTGTCCACTTTGACCACCATTCTAGGCTTTTATGAATCGGGCTAGCACCCAAAAAAGGGCTTTGCATCATATAATGATAACAGTATGGGTGTCCAAGATATATTAGATACTTAAAAGTGATACACCCTAGTGCATTCCCAAGAAAACATGTGCAGACGACCCAACAATCTCTTGATGGACACAATGATTAACATTAAAAATAAACATGGGTAGAGCTTAATAAGTCACTCGAGAATCTCCTTGTTCCAATGAGAGGGAGAGAAGAAAATGCACCATCCTATGCCCCTCCATCAACTGCCCTTCCATATTCACTTTTAAGACTGATAACTAAAGATTTAGTGAATCAAATGCAAAAATGATTTATTCCCTAGTGTTGACGTGTAACATACATACCCCAAAAGATAGTCCCACATCTAAAACCCACAAAATATGAGAGCGGGTTATAAGTGGGGGGATTGCTACTTGACAACTTGGGCTTAAGCATTAGGTGGTTGCCAATGGGTCCATCTGGGCCCATACCCAACAAGTTGTCAGGGGTAGTTTTCCTCGATAACGGACCATGGACCTAAGCTCGGAACGCTACAAATGGTATCAGAGCGGGTTTCCTCTAATGGTGGAAAGAGCTACCCAAAGGGACCTAAGCTGGGAGCGTGCAGCCATCACTGTTACTAGGAATAAGTAATGGGCCATGTCGCAACGAGGACGTTGTGAATATAAGTGGGGGAGGTTGTAACACTCATACCCTCAAAGATAGTCCCACATCTAAAACTCGCAAAATGTGAGAGCGGGTTATAAGCGGTGGGATTGCTACTTGACAACTTGGGCTTAAGCATTTTGGGTGGTTGCCAACGGGTCCATCTGGGTCCGAACCCAACAAGTTGTCGGGGCCAGTTTTCCTAGATAACGGATCGGGGACCTAAGCCCGGGACGTTACATGAGGATTGGGTTCTTAGGAGAGTCTCTTGGACTGGAACTTTGGGTGACGCTTTGACTCTACTCTTGTGACTGCAGTCTACACTTAATCTCATATCCTTATTTTATATGTATACAAAGAGAGTATCATGATTAGGGAAGTTGGATAACTTTTGATTAGAGCTTGGTTCCACTTAGAATTTTAGGATCATCAAAACTAAGAGTTCTTAAACAAATCAAGTCTTGTAATTGACATGCACTGTCAGGGACTAATCCAATTTACTCACTCTTTATTCTCGAGGACGAGCAATGTTTAAGTATAGGGGGTGATAAATCCATGATTTATCCTCATATTATCTGATTATTATACCTCTTACTTAGACTATTCAATAAAATACTTGATTAATTCAATAATATTAAAATTTGAACCCTTGTAACTAACCCTAATTATCTTTCCGTAAACAACATCACTTATATTTCTTTATTTCTTGTATTTTCTTAATATAAAAAATACCATAAAAATTATTTAACATTGTACATATTTGTTTTGTAATTATTTTAAAATAAAAATACAAAAAAATCACAAAAGAAATTAAAACAAGCATTCTTAATTACTTAAAAATACTTGCAAAAATTATATATTGTGTATGTAGTATATTCAATGTCAAAAAGATCTACAACTTTCATGTTGAATATTTTTCATTTTAGGTCTATATATATTTCATTTGTACTTGTCTTTATCTTTATCTTATTTTTTTTCTCATTGGATCACGTGACACCTCCAGGGCTGCCTGCTTGACCCGACCTTTCTTCTCCACGTATCTGCCTCTGAACCATTCACCATCGCCTGATCGATTGCATTTAGGTCGCTTGTTTCTCCACGTATTGATGCCCTAATAGTGAAATCAGAGCAACCACATCCGCACACTTGCACCCCGCTCCTCGACCATTGGATCATCAGATCCAACGGTCAACACACATCTTCAACCTCCAGCTGCCCCCTCACCCTTTCGTTCGAACTCACGACCACTCATTATTCTCCCAATCTCCCTACTACGACGATCGGCTTCCCATCAACCAACCATTCCTCTCTGTAGACCTAACATCTATCTTTTTCATGTGCCACCTGTCCCTTAACCTCGTCCAACCGTCGGTCAACGGGGGGCGGTTAAACCCCCACGACCATCACATGTTCCCCTTGGTCTTCTTCATATAACCCTTCTCCTTTGCCTTTTGCCATTTTTCGCCACTACGTGCGCGAGCTGGAGATCCCCCTTCACCTTCTCTTGTGCATAATAGAGGAGCTAGAGGTCGAGCGACGACCCAACCACCTGCCGGCATGATCCGATGGTTCCGCCACCATCGCAACAACACCATGGAGATGTTAAAGCTCTGCTCATAGCCGTATCATCAAACGAAGACCTGAGGTCCATCTAGACCTCATCCCCAGGATGACTCCCCCATCTTCATCTTCTTCTTCTCTAAGTAATCACCTTCTTCGTATTGTCTTTGTTTCGCTTATTTATCGACGCACATTCATTCACTCTCATAGCTACCTGACCACCCCCACACACTATTCTCCCTCGATCTTCGCACCCCATTCACCTTCTTCTTTCTGCTTCTCCAACCTCTCATTCACTTCGATCCCCTTCTCTGCCTTGCTCAGACTGAGAACCTACCTGGGATCCTTCCTCCACCTTCGTACGAGCCCTCTGTCGCACTCCCCTTCACCTTAGATATGATTTGTGATTCGGCTATTTGCACTAACACTGCATGGACATTGCTTCCCCTTGATCGAACGGAATTCACGAACCCGGCATTCATTGCCTCTTCCTACATCGACACTGCATCATCTAGATGATCCACGTACCCCCAATCCATCGTCAGTTCTCCAGATTCTTTGAGGGGCCACCACAAAGTTTCCTGGACCTTCTGAAAACATGGAGGAGCAAGGAGGATGAGCACCTTCATCTCTAAAGCTCCATTGAGACTCCACCGGATGCAACCGAGGAAAAGGACCATAAAGGAGCAGATACCATTGGATCGGATCATCAAGATCTGATCTACCAGCTGAGATCAAGTCCTAGATTCACCATCGAAGCATCATTGTACTCCTAAGGGTCGAGAACCCGAGCCTACTCACGAGCAACCATGTCACACCACGTAGCCCGAGCCGAAGCCGTTGCTCGAGCCTAGATCCCACTGAGCTACATCACATGCTTGGGTTTATACAGCTCTTGGGCCACAAGTTTAAAGAATTACATTTAGGTCCAGCACATGCGGAGCACGTGTTGCCTGAAACATTTGCAGATAAGCCCTCATCGACTTATTATATTTGCATTCATACCCCCATATGTGGCTAATTTGCACATTCACCCTAAAAGTTTGTAAATATCGCATTTCAGTCCTTTTGGACCTTTTATTATATTTTCTTGTGTTTTTCTTGCAAATTTTTAGACAAAATCTATGTCGTTTGCCTCCCCAACAACAGCACCATCTGACGAGTCCAAAAGATGCCCTACATTAATTATGCGGAATTATCGTACATTTTAATTAGGGATTTTTACCCGCAGACCCTGTAATCTTTTGCAATTACCGCTACGACCTCTGAAACATCCTAATTCCTCCCCCGACCCTATAAACTTGCTAACTCTTACCCTACAGACCCTGCGGTTAAGCCCCGTTAATTTACCCGTTAAAATTAACCAGATTCCGTTCTGTTCATTTATATTATACCCATTTTATTTATTAAATTTACATTGAATGCCACTCCTCATCGGAGACCACCCCGGCGAGACCACCTCGGCCATGGAACCTGCTTCCTCCCCACCCCCCCCCCCCCGGCGGCCCATCGGCTGCTGCTTCTTCACGTGACGGAGCCCACCCCCTCCCCCCAACCCACCCCACCGACCGCTGCTGCTTCGCTTGATGGAGCCACACCCCTCCGATCGCTGTTGCTTCACCCCCAAACCCACCCCATCGACCGCTGCTTCTTCGCTTGATGGAGCCCCACCGCTACTGTTGTTGCTGCTTCGCACGATGGAGCCCAACCCCCTGCTGCTCCCTCACCCACGCCCCCGGTCGCGCCCCGCGTGAGCCCAACCCCACCCGCGCCCTCCTGCGATGGAGCCCCCCCCCCCCCCCCGGCCCACCGGCTGCTGCTGCTGCTTCGCACGATGGAGCCCACCGGCTGCTGCTGCTGCTTCGCACGATGGAGCCCACCGGCTGCTGCTGCTGCTTCGCACGATGGAGCCCAACCCCCTGTCGCTCCCTCACACGTGCCCCCAGTCGCGCCCCCACGCGAGCCCAACCCCACCCGCGCCCCCGCGAGATGGAGCCCCCCCTCCCCCCGGCCCACCGGCTACTGCTGTTGCTGCTTCGCACGATGGAGCCCAACCCCACTGCCGCTCCTCACCCGCACCCCTGGTCGCGCCCCTGCGCGAGCCCAACCCCACCTGCGCCCCCGCGCGATGGAGCTCCCCCTCCCCCCGACCCACCGGCTGCTGCTGCTTCACGCGGCACGCCGACGATGGAGGCCCTCCCCCTGCCGTTGATTTGCCCCACCTGTTTTTTCCTATTCTTTTTTTATTTTGGCTAATCCTAGTCGTTCGATGGTAAATAGGTTAGGTTAACTCAAAACTAACCCGAGTATTTGACTCAAATATAGTTAAAATTGACGGCAGGGTTTGTTGGGTAAGACGGAGCAAGTTTACAGGGTCGGGGGAGGAATTATGATGTTTCAGAGGTCGTAGCAGTAATTGCAAAAGATTACAGGGTCTGCAGGGTAAAAATCCCTTTTAATTAATGTCTCGTTGTAGGCGGGCAATCGGAATCGGTCAAAAAATAACCACAATAAATTTAGTCAATTTTAATCAATGTGGTTTTATGTTTGTTTTACTTGGGAAAGTCCCAAGGTCGAACTCAAGGAGGCAAAGGAACAACCTAGAAATTTGTCAATCAAAGTTCAACCACGGTTTTCGATGCGGTCTTTTTTGTATTTTTTTAATACAAGTTTGGGGTGCAAAATGCAAATTAGGCCAATTTTAAGGACTAGAAAATGAATATCAATCAAACAATGTCCAAAAAATATGAAACTTGGCCAAGATGACCATTGTGATGAAATGAATGCATTGTAATGTTTTTTGGATTTTTTTGATGCAAAATAAATATTTATGAATTTATGAATGCAAACACAGTGAATTTCAATTATTAATTATAATAAATATTAAACATATATTTTCAAGGGATAACATTTGGTGATTGATCTTAGAAAAATCCTAAACCTCAAAAATATCAGATTTAATACCTATTAAAAATTAAAGATTGAAACATACAAAATGATTTTTATCAGGAAAATTATGCATCCAAGTGCAGTTCTTTTTTGATAGAATGTAACATACAACTAATTCTACAATCCGAGATTTTTTAGCAATTTTCGTATTAATGGTTAATTACTTATGAATTTCAAAGCACAAGATGGGCAAAATATGCAATTTATCACAAGAATATTAATTACTAATTAATCACATACCATAAAAATATCAAACATATGCCACACTGTAGAGAATTAATTGTATAACGTCATGCTATTTTTTAATGAATAAAATGATGCAAGAGAGTAGTGTAAATAATGAATGAAACACAAGGATATGTTTACAATATTACAATAATAAAATAAATATGCAATGGGGACTAAATGATAATTACCTGCACCATGAAGGGTGTTTCTATAAATTGTCTAGGCGGGAGCATTAATATCATTATCACTTATCTGGAAATCAGTTCTGCAATTCGTCCCCCGATCATGTGCTTCATGCGTGACTGAGATCTTTTTAAAATTTGGTTGCACGACGGGGGCCTTACTGCAGTTCACCCAATTACGCATGTGAGGGGTGCGTGGGGGAGGTTTGGTGCAGGTGTCCACGTGGTTGTTGTTGCTTCAGATTGAACCAAAACAAGAGGCTAGGCAATAGGCTTGGACTCGATCTTGTTCGTTGATGAAGATTGATCGACAATTGAGAATTGGGCATATTTGGATGGTCCCGATCTTACGAGTTCTTGATCTAGCAGCTTCTGTAGCTTGATTCTGGGATGCTTGATTCTACAAGTGGGATGACGGAGCAAAGGCAAAGCAGGGGGTCCTGGCGTCTGAGTTCGATTAACGGTGGCTGACACACGGTCGGCGCGCATCAGGACCGGTTGCAGGGGTGCTCCTCCCCTGGTCGGTGAAGCGCGAGAGTAAGAGGTGACTGGTGGTAAATCTACGGGCCACCTGGAGCTGTTGGGTGTGTTGTCGTAGTTGAACGAAGGCAGAGGCGAGGACGTCGGCCTGCGAGGCATTGCTGGTGTCGGAGATGCAGTCATTGTTAAAACTTGATGACGGAGTAGGGCACTACGGAGGGTGATGCGGAAGTCGATGATGTTGGATGGCGTAGCGGCGTAGTTGTGGCGGGTGGAGAAAATGACGAAGGTGGAAGGTATTGTGGGGGAGATGGTAGCGTGATTGGCTCGACGGTAGGGGCTGGAGCGAGAGCAGTAGCGGCGAAGGGCCGCGTTGCAGCAAGGTCAACTGACCTTGGATCTCACCGCAGGTGGAAGTTCTCTAGGCTGTCACCACCGGAGAGCACCTTAAAGATCTTAGGGATATCGGTAGATACCTTTCAGGAGCACAGCAGTGCTGCTTTTATAGCGGGTGACGGGGTTGACATTAGAAGGTTGAAGGTGACTGACGAGGAGATCACGGAAGCAGCGTGAAGATTGAGGGATTGGCACAATCGAAATATGATTGGATCGAAGAAGGAAGGTGGACGGATAGGAAAAAGTGGAGAGGCGGCGGCGTCTCCGCCCCCAAAAGGAAAGGGGCGGAGGCAGAACAGAGGAGATGGATGGTCCTGGGTCGTCCGATCGGTCACGGATCAGAAGGCCCAAATGAAGCCACGTTGCGGTCAGTTATTATTTTTTTATTTTTTATAATTTTTTATTTTTTAAATAAAAAATAATATATATAAATCTCAAAAATGGGTGACATGTAGCGGCTCCAGGAGCTGCCACGTGTCAGCCCCACAAAAATCGAAAATAAAAAGAAAAGAAAATCTGGAATAAATAGCAAACGGCCTCGGATCGAAAAATTTTCTTCACGAAAGTTGCTCGGCCCGATGAGATCTACAACTTTTATGAAAATACCAAAAACGAAATCGATCATTTGTGTAAAGTGATATTTTTTGGGGTATCCCATGTACATAGAATACCTTGATTTTTGGGTAATCTATTTTTTTATCATTTTTAAACCAGATAAAATCCGGAAAAAATATGATAAATTCAAAGATAAATGTTTACACATTAATCTATTTTTTATTTTTATTAAGAAAAAGAAGAAATAAAATAAAACACGAAAAAGACAATTTTTGTATAGACAGTTGGTGAAGACTCTGACTCAATTAGTTTCTTTAATTTCAAGCTCGATTTTGGATTTCGATTCTTGTGCATTTAGTAAAACTTTTATCAAAGAAGACAAATGAAAAATAAATAAAATAAAATGGATTAATTATGTACCTAAAATATTAGGTTAAAAATCGCTAAAATACAAAATGTATAAAAGAGGCCCAAAACCCAAATTTCACATATGAGCTCCGATCCACTTAAACTTGGTCTTGTTTTGAAGGTATTTGAATGTACATTAGTTCTAAAGTGAGTAGGATCAAATCGGACATTGGATGAGGAAGATATCAAGGTTTCAGTCTGGAACTCCTAGAACTAGGGTTTGGGTTTTTGGACCACTTATTTGGGTTGGTAATTTTTTTGTATTTTTCTTTTATTCTTATTAGTAATATGTATATAGTGGAGGTGGTTTCGGGTCATTTGGAGTTAGCATGAATTAGTTGAAAATCGATGAAGTTAGGCTATTTTACAGGTCTGAGATTTTTGGCTTCTTATTTGGTGCAATAATATGTGATAAAATGGCATTCTTATCAAAACATGCATGAAATGCAAAATAAATGAAGAAATGCCAATTAATTTTAGGGATTAGAGTTTAATTAATGACTTTTATAGTGATGAATCTGAGTACTTAAACCATGCTTGTCCCTAAGCATCAAAAGCAATGCAATGAGGTGAAATGAGATTGGGATCTATACCAAGACCATGAGCAGAAGGTGAAAATGAAACTAGACCTAACCTTTGGATTATTAGTGTGGAGGAACTTCTATGAGACTTAGGGTTTTAAAATCAACAGCCTTTAAGTTATATACATCATTGTCACAGTTTCGGCTCAGAAGTCATCTTAGATCAATCCTCTTCCCAAAGCATACCCCATGGACATTGAACAATCGACTCATGTGTGTGAAATGTTTTAGCTCTTCCCAACCAGAATGTTGGACTACCATGCAAATCTCCTCTCCAGCAACTCGTCCTCAGGGAGTCAGGTATTTCCTTCTAAGGTTTGTCATGCTGTGTCACAATTGAAATGGGGGAGAAGTTATAAAAAGGAGAAAAGAATTGGAGGGTGGCCAGTGTAGACACCTTTCCTTGTGAAGACGGCCAGTTTAGCCAAGTCTCCACCAAGATCTGCAGGTTTTCTTGAAGCTTGGACCTTTTTGGTCAGATATTTATTTGGTAGTGGCTTCTTTGTATTTGGATTTTTGGTAGCTTTGCATGGATCTTGTTGTACCCCTACGGATATAGAATCCCTTTTTTCCATACATGTTTTGGGGTCTTAGAAAAAATTGTGCCCAGTCGTCCATCCCTTTTCCGAAGATTTATTTCAACTCGTACTCCGATCTTTAGATGTCCACGCTGCCAGAAAACAAACTCAAACAGTCTTCCAACACCCCGTTTGAGTTGAGCTAAGTGCATAGTGCGAGAGTACAAATTAGTTCCTTATTCCAGATTCGTACCCAGAATGAAGAGACTAGGTTAGACACTAAGAGTCAAACTCTGCACATTGTCATGTGGAACTCAAAGAATTAAGTAAATGACCTGAATTTTCTAAAGTCCTATTTCTTGGTGAATTTCCTCTGAAAATTAGGTGGATTAAGATCATGTCCAGACCACTCTCGATTTCTGCTCATAACTCGGTGTAGAACCCAAGTACTTTTCACATATGCAAATGAATGTGTAGGTGTGTGAAATGCAGGAACAAGTTTTTTTTTACTTTTGTGAAAAAATTTTTTGAAATTTTTTAAAAGTTTTTTTAATGCAAAAATGAATAAGGAGCCATTTTTCAAAATTTTTGGTTGGACACAGTCAGTGTTAGTAGCAAAACTCTTTTTCCTTTTTTATTTTTTTCTTTTTTAAGTTAGTTACCCACCCCGTAAATACATATAGACTTACATGAAAGTATGAGATATGGGTAAAATATATACACAGTATATATACACACCTCCCTATACTTAGCGAGTGCTATGTCCTCAGAGTACACGAAGTGTAAAGAATACATAGCTCAGGCTAAGCGTAAGAGAGTGAAAGAAGAAGAACAAGAATAAGATACATCGATCTGCCCCCCCTATACTTAGGCTGTGAATAGTCTAAGTATAGAAGAAGGGCGAAAATGAGGTGGCCGGATATGTGAATGAGGAGAGTATATACAGATGGGCATCGGTTCCCCCTATACTTAGGCTTTGGTCAGCTTAAGTATAGAAGAAGGGTGGAAATGAGGTGATCGTGAGAAGGAGTTTGATGAGGGGAATGGTATATACAGATGGCATCGGTCCCCACCTATACTTAGACCTTGGCCTAAGTAGAGGAAGAATATGTACAAGAAGACCGATGGGGTCGGGAAGGAGGGAGGGTAGCCGGTGATTAAAGCGGTTTTCGGCCGATCTTTTTGTGAGCATGTGGTGGAATATCGTAATAATAAGAAGGAGATGAATCATATGATTCCCAACCATTATCAGTGTTATCCTCAGAGAAATCATGCTGGATAGTAGATGGTGCATATAAGTCAGATGAAAGATAACCATCATCGGAGTTATCCTCAGAGGAATAGTATTTGAAAGCGGAGGCACTCCAGATATTCTTATCTTTTAGTTTCTTCAGTTGTTTTCTCAGAATTCGTTCCTTCTTGGGATCAAGCGATTTGTCCTCGGATGAATACTCTGAAGCATCAGTCTCGGTCAGCTCATAAGAAATTATTCCAGTATATTTAGTGAGACCAGGAGAATCGACTTTGGACAAATAATAGTGCGGAATGGGAGTCGTCCAGCGGGAATTGACGTTTGGATCCTTGCGAAGATATGGTTTTAGGACTGTCGAACAGACCTCACTCATGTAGATTACCTTTTCCGTACCTGATGAGGGATCATCAGACTATTCCTCTTCCGTATGGTCAAACATGACTTTCTTTTTAGATGAAGAAGCAGTCATTTTGTTTCGTGAAGGTCTCAGTCCTTGGAGTGATGTGTTGACACTTGAGTCTCCAGATGAATAATTATTGAAAATTTTCTCATTGGTCGATGTTCGTCCCGCGTATTTGTTCTTAGTTTTCTTTATGTTTGTGCACTCCTGAGTTGGATTGATTTGGTCAATGTAGTCAGAGAAGATTGAATCAGGGTGAGCCCAAGCATATGTCTCAGGACATATAAGAAACACTTTTCCAGAGCAGGAAATGAAATAGTAGGGAGAGTCTTTGCATGTTCGTTTTCAATTAACATGACGTTGGAGCATTCCTGTGTCATGCTAATTTTATCAAGGTAGTCAGAGAAGGTTTCGGCCGACTCAGGGTGAGCCCATGCATAAGTCTCAGGATCATATGAGTCATATATTCGATTTTCCATGGTGAGAGCAGCTGGGAATGGAACAGGGGGGAGAGTGATGAATCTGTGATTCGTCATCTTTATTCATTTATTTTAGCTTAAAATCCCTTATAAAACATCTGTATATAATACTAACTCCATATTCTTACTAACTTGCATTTGTGTGCAAATATTGTACACTTCTTACCATTTTAACCTAAAATAAATAAAGAAAGAAAGAAAGGAAAAATAAAGAAAAGAAAATAAAAAAAGGAAGAATGTATATATGTAATCGATGCAGGCTGACCCGAACCCCGAGAGAAGGTCAAGACTTGACCTGATCGACCATGAATAAAGTAGGGGGAGATAGGGTCTTTATTTAGAAAATCCAAAAAAATGTGTGCTATTTATATTTGTATACTTCACTGTTTTATTTGTACATAAATTGACCTCAAACAAAGTAATTTTCAAAAAAAAGTTATAAATAAAAATGTTTTCCAATTAATAAAAATATTTGCATAATAAAATCATGTACAGAATAAAAGCAACCACACTTGGAAAAAGTCACTAAGCGATAATTGAATGACCAATTCCGGCTCCATATGAACTCAAATTGACCAAACTCACTTCCATTGTATTCCAAATTAAATTATCTTTAAAATGGCTGTGATTTCATAATTTTTGGAGTTACGGGTGAAAAGTTGATTTTTCTAGGGTGGTTTGTGCAATTTTCCCATGTGTTTTGTACATATTGTATTTTGTAAATATTTGTAAATATTTTTACTAATTATTTTAAATAAAAATAAATAAAAATAAAAATTATAAAACAAAATAAAAAGCTAATTTCCTCATTTAACTATGTATATAATGTACCATATGTGTATAATATATGTATATAATTGTTATTCCTAATTAACCATCATAAAAAAAATGAAATTTTTTATTCAAATAAATAAAGTGACGAAAATTTAAAAAAATACTTAATTTTTGTCTATATTTTTTAACACTTATCTTATTATTTTATCTCATTTCAATTTTGTGCTCTCTCTTATCTCTTATCTTCATCAAAAAATTCAAACTCAAATATCTTTTCTATTTATATGGCTCCTTCTCCCTCATTCCAACTTGATCAATCTTTGGTGAGAGGAGCCCGATCTCCGAGAGTCTTCTTGTCGTAAAAGGGTGCCTAGCCTCCGAGCCGTCCGGTGACAGCGCGTCGGGCCTTCGTCGAGGTGATCAAGGTCTTTTCCGCTCCTACGGTGAGATCCGTCATTTTCTTCTTACTGTTATCCTAGATTAACCTTAGTTTAATTTTTCGCATCTTTGTTTCACCGTCATTTTTTTATTTAGATTTTAAAATCCATCACGATTTGATCGCCGCCAACTCGATTTTTCATCCCACTTTCACGACCTCTACGCGTTCTTTTCTACCTCGTACAATCTCTCACCTCCGACCACGCACGGTGGTCGGAGATCCGGTTCCATCCTCCATCTTCCACGAAACCGCATTCATTCACATCTTCCGTGTGATTTGATTTGGGACTGACTCATCATGCTCACCTCTGGATTTTGTTTATAAACAAAAAAAAAATAATAATTGTTTTATTTTTTTCTCTAACTTTTGTTTTGCATGATCACCTAAAAAAATAGAAATAAAGAAATAAAAAAACTAATCATTTACAGTTCTGCCTTTCTTTTAAAAACTATTTTATTTTCCTGCAACTTTTTACATTCAGTAAAAAAATAAAAAAATTAAAAAAAAAACTTCACGCGGGAGGGACCCTGCCACCGCCTAGGCGCGCCATCTCCTCTGCCTGGGGCGGAGCCCTCACTGTTGCTGCCCTCCGTCTACTCCTGGAGAGGAGCTTCTGCCCACTGTCACCCCTTCAGCACCAAGGCGGCGCTGCCGCTCCTGGACCATCGTAGCACTAAGCCATTGGGGCATGTGTCGCCCCCCCCCCACCCCAGTCGCGCAACCAAGACACTGCGCTGCCTATGGTGACCGCCGATACACCGCCCGCTGTCGCTTGGTGGCGGCCAGCACCGCCCAGACCTTTTCCTTCCGCGCGGTCGTGTGATCGCGCACCCCACCTCTGCCGTTGCAGGGTTGCGCCGCCAACACCTCCACGAGACCCGACTGATGTGGTGTGATCTCCGTCTGCCGTGACCCTCCTTCCATACTACGCGGGCCAGGGTCGCGCCTTCACCAAGCATCCTCTGCCACCCTCGCGCCAACTGCTCCACCGTCCGTGCCATAGCAGAGCCCTCTACGCCCGACCACGCCCTCTGCTGTGTCAAGAGGTCGCACTGGCTGCGCCTCCGCCGCCCTTCGTCTTGCAACAGATCTTCTGCATTGCCGTCTGTTCGAACCCTCCTCCCCTTGAGAAACGGCGGCACCCCGTGCCCCTTGCTGAAGAAACGAAGATGGCAGCCACAACAAAATCCTAAGGCATTGGATTAAAAATTAGAAAATTGCAAGCAAGCTCCTTGGACATTTCCAGAATTACAAGAAGACCTCTGCCACTTCCTCAAGCATGTGATGTGCACGTTATTATTGGGTGAAATTTCTAAAACTTCCCTCTGATTATTTCTAGTTATCATTTCATGAAAAAACATTAATTGTTTGCATTTCAGTCCCTATTTGCCCAGACTATTTATTGGTTCATTTTTTCATTTTAAATAAATGTTTTTCATGCTTTAAAAATTCTGTAAAAATTTGTGAACATTCCTGCTGTATTATTCTTTATTGTATATAAATTTTGTTGCATTTTATTCTTATTTGATATTATTTAAAAATAAAAAATAGTGTCTTTCTCTCTTCTTGAAATTCTAAAATTCATAAACATTCAAATGTTGCTCTAAAATTTCCAAAAAAAAATAGAATAGTTTTAGTTTTATTATCTTTTAATTTCTATCCAAATTTTGTGCATTAATTATTTATAAAACCCAAAAAATTGAAGAATACTAAAATATTATAAAAATCATAAAAAATATTATAAAAATCCAAAAATCTTGATTTCGGTCTCTATTTGTAGATATTTGTCCCTATTTTGTCATAAAAATAATTGCAAAGAGTTTTGGGACTTAAGTATTTTTAAGTTGCAAATTACTCTAGGTTGTGCACTGTTTCTAATTTTTATCACTGTTTGATTTTTAGAAAAATAAAAAACATCTGAAAATGCAACAAAATTCCCAAAAACATTTCAAAATCTTTAAAACACAAAAAAATTTTCTCTGGATTTTTCTGAACATTTTTGAAATAATTGAAAATTACAAAAAGAGTTGGTGTGCGTATTTCTTGTTTTGTGCATATTGTTCTTGATTTAAAAAATAAAAAAATGCAAAATTAAAATCATTAAAAATTTGAAAATCAGAAAATAAAAGATAGGAATAAAAAATAATAACAAATAAAAAGAGAAAAATTCCACAAAAACCAAGGATAGTTTGTCTTTGAGATTTTCTTTTTCTTTTAATTAATTTTTTGTCGTTAAATTGAATAACCCTCGGGAATTGTAGCCTCCCTGAGTTCGATCCTGTCTTCTATACATGTAAATAAGTAGCAAAAATTTCTCTTGCTCCACATTATTCTTTGTAATTATTCTGCAGCGAGAGAAGAAGAAAAAATAAATTTGTTTATTTGTCACGAGATTTTTGGGGATAACAACGACCATCGTATCATAAATAATTTTCTATCCTCGAAGAGCACGTGATGACAAAATGGCGCCATTGCCGGGGAGGCATGGCGAGGGTAGTTTGGTTTCTCTTTTGACCTCCTATTCTTGGTTGTACATATCTATTTATATTTTGCCACATTATTCCATTGTTCATATTCACTGCATTTATTTCATTTTTTGTCTCATATTTGATAATAGTATTTCTTACACATTCTCTTTTCTTTTTCTTGCAAGGGCCCGCGGAGTGAAGGAGGTGATCCTAGGAGAGCCGAAGCACCCAAGCGATGTGGAGGTGGCTTGATTCTTCACCGAGCTGCAGGATAGCGTGAGAAGAGGAGAAGAAGAAGTAAAGGAGATGAAAGAGAGAGAGAGAGAGAGAGAGAGAGAGAGAGAGAGAGAGAGATTTTCTAGCATTTGAACTCTTGTAAATGGACATTCATTTGTTGCGTGGTCTGTTTCACCAAGTGCCGGTGCACTTGGGGGACCTCATCGGTTTTGTTTTTATCGACTTTATTTTTCTTTTTTCACACGGATTTCGTGAGCTACCTATTGATTGCTTTAATTAATTTGCTAGAGCTAGGTAATTAATTAGGGCGAAACACCCTAAACAAGAATTTCTGTACCTATAGAGTAGAGCGTAAATTGGACTTAGTCAAACTAACTTACTCTTGCCCGTTAATAGAAGCTATCATCTACAACGGTTCACTTGCATCATATAGGATAGTTTATTTTTCTATTGAAATTCTACGCGGATCACTTGCATGTAGAGTGATGGCGACAAAGTACGCATCTCTAGCCCATGCATGCATCATTGTTTTTAATCGCACATTGGCATTTCCGATCTCCTTCCTTGTTTTCACTCACATAAGTTAAAAAGGAAATTGGACACTCAGTAGGCGATTCTTTGAAAATATTTTAACCAAGTGACAACTGCCTAAAATACGGGATTGATAAAGAAAACTCGACCCTAAAATAAACACAAGGAAAAATTATTATTTTGGGAAGAGTAACCCCCTCATTGTTTGGTTTGCTTGAGCGAGAGAGCGACCCACACACTAGGATAGAACCACGTCCAAACTCTCTTCATGCTATTATCTTGAGTTAGTCATTTCCAATGAGGATCTCTCCGGTAACCGGTAAAGCGGCACGTGACGTCCTTAATAGATTGAATTGATCGGGTAGCCGGTAAATGGTCCGCAATTCATACTGGTTGGGAAAGATCTAACTTAGGATTGGGCCAGTCTCCTGAGAGCATTGGGTTCCTAACAGCTCGCTTTAATTGCTCTGATAGATTGTATTCTCACCAAATTCTAAAATTGACAAGATAATTAACCGAACCTTCAGGGTCTTCACATTGAGTTGAGTTGGTGAACTGGGGGTTTGTATTGTGTTTGCTTGCTAGTGATAAAGATCCTTCTGCGCAATTTATGCCTTCATTCACTTTCACTCTTGCATTGACCTTCGTGTTCTCGCATCCTGTCTATTGATTTCGAAGATGTCAGACCGGAGTATTTTTCATTCAGACTTTGCGAACTCATTCTACATTCCGAGTCGTTCGCCTTCTATTTGTGGAGACTCACTTCCCGAATGTTCCTCTTTCTCCACTTCACCCTTCACAACATCCATCAATCCACTATTTGAGATTGGCTTTAATCTTGAATTAATATCTGAGACTCCATCAATTCTGAGCACTAATCGAGTATCATGCAAATTTTCAGATTCAGACACCGAACACTTGATGCAACCAAAGGGAAAGGGAACCATGTCGGAGCAGAGCGAGATCAACAGCACCATGTTAGCCTCCATCCAGACAATTCAAGCCCAGGTAGCAGAGCAGGCTAATTTTCAAACCGCACTGAGAGACATGATTCTTGAGCTGAGATAGGAAAGAGAAGATATGAGAGAGGGGGATAACAGAAACCCTGGAGGTGGGAATGGGGGAGAAGAACCTCACATAGAACCTGGGGCTAAGCCTACACTAAAGGATGCTTATAATCCAGGGGCAGGACAGACAAATTCTTGGATACGAATCCCTGCGGTTCATGGGCATTTTGAGCTTAAGCATACTATTTTACCTCTTCTCCCAATATTCCATGGAAATATTAATGAAGAACCTTATATACACCTCCAGCAGTTCGATCGCATTTGTGGAACAATACACTACCCAAATGTCCCATTAGAGGTAGTGCAGATGATTGCCTTTACATTCAGTCTGATGGGCAAAGCTTTGTATTGGGTAAATCACTTGGGGAAGGTTTGTCACTACTTGGGAAGAGTTGAGGTCCGCATTTCTGAATAATTATTATCCACTTGGATGATTCAACCAAATGCGATCCTTGATTGCTAATTTCTCCTAGATGCCCCAAGAGCCTATTCACGAGGCGTGGGAAAGATTCAAAGATCTGATGGAAAAATGCCTCCCATCATGATATTCCAAAGACCAGCCTTGTAAAAAATTTCTTTGGGGGTTTAAGCATTGAGAATCAGAAGCCGGTAGATGACGCTTGTAGGGGAAGCCACTTCAACAAGGACGAGGATGTCCTTTATCAAATTTTTAAGGAGATGGCGGAAAGTTCAGCAGCTCTTTCTTCTTCACGTGCTTTTCAGAAGCACCCCATCATCGCCCCTGCAGTACCCCACAAGCATGTCAATATGACTGCAACACAAGAAATGGATAGCACTGACCTGGCCATCATTGGAAACCACCTATCCAAAGTGGACATTATTGAAAAGCGATCCAAGGAACTTGATAAGCTTCATGTGATCGAGCAGAGGACAAAGATCCTGGATAAGCTGGATGAGATAACAAAGCACCTGGAGCTTCTTGTGAGTACGATCAATGCAGTCCACAGTACGAGTGCAGCAGCCAATACCTCTACTAGGGAGCAGACTTCTTCCACCCAGCAGAGTAGAGGAGGACCATCCGCAATTCAGCATGTCTACTACGTGCAGACACCTGATCAGGTCCAGCAGCATTCACATCAGATAGTTCCGTACCAACAGGAAGTAGCCAACATTTGTGAGCAACAGTCTCCACCTCCACCGGGTATTCAGGAGGTGAACAGTATCTGGTTCGACCGTGAGCGAAACCAGCCATGTCCGTCAGGGCAAGGTTGGTTGGGTTCACAGCAGAGCCAGAGACCCGCCCACCAGTATCTGGGAGGCAAACAGCAGTAGTACCAATACCCAGCAGTTCCAGCCTCAGTATCAGTCTCCACATCAGTTCCAAAACTGGAGATAAGGTCAGCCCCAGCAGTAGTCCATGTATTTTCCTCATCCTAACCAGCAGCAGACTGCATATTATGGATAGTATTCTCCCCCTCCTCCTTCTCATTATCAGAGTCCGTATGGGTACCAACAGCCTCCGTACTATCAGCCTCATCGACAGCCAGTCAATGAGCAACCTGAGGCCCCTTCAGTCAATCCAGCACTGGACCAACTTGCATTGCTTATGAAGAACGTGAATGAACTGACTAAGCGGATCGACGACCTGACCACCACCAAGACACTGATTCCAGCACTGGTTGAAGCCAACCCCAACAACATCAGACACTAGGAGCAGGTAGCCAATAGCCCACCCACCTCCGAGATAGGTATGTCCCTTGATTTTACATGTTTATCTAACACCATTCATCTCAAGAGCGGTAGGAGATTGCAGCTGCCTACGCAGCTGTTGGGGTTGGGAGATCGATCCATTGAGAGAGCATCATCTTCTACATCATCACCTTCACCAGCAGACGAGAGGCCCAGTGTAGCAACACCCACATCTGGAGTTTTACCGCCTTCACCACCACCTTCACCAGGCAAATGTAGGTCACCATCAGCAAGGGAGAATATACCAGTCGCAGATTCTTCCTCTTCACCAGCAGCAACATTCCGTTCAGTTTTAGATTCTATTTTTCCTTCACCTAGTTTGGACAACACTATACAGACCGATTCTGGTTGTCCTCTTGTACATGAGGATTCTACTTTGAATAAAGTAAATGAACATTTGCATGTTTATTCTGATTTTGTGTCATTTCCTTCTACTCTCAAAGCTAAAAAATCAAAAATTAAAAACAGCACTATCTGATCCTAGAGTGGTTGAGATCTTACATAACATCTTTTTAAAGATGCCACTCCTTAAGGCCATGGAATACAAGCCTACAGTAAAAAAGAGAATGAAAGAGACATGTACACAAAAGCGTCAACCAAGGAATAACTGACGAAAGGAAACAGAGAAACACATCTTGACCATGCCCACAGTTCATACCATCAGTAACCTCCCTCCTAAAAAGAAAGACAAGAGAGCACCTCACATCCATTGCCATATCTTTAAACAAGAATTTGATCGTACTCTTCTCGATAATAGTTCCTCCATTAATCTCATGCCTTCCTCTTTACTAACTGAATTTCGATAAGGGCCTCTCAAAACAACCAGGATGATCCTTCAGTTTGCTGATAGATCGATTAAGAGACCGAGAGGCATTTTAGAGGACGTTATTATAACGGTGCAGGGAATGAAATTCCCTATTGATTTTGTTGTCATGGATATGGACACAGCTACACCGTTACTCCATACCCCGATCATACTAGGTCGACCTTTCCTCCGAACGACTGAAGTAGCAGTTTATGGTACTAGAGATATCATCTTTCACTCTCGTAGTGACAAGGTGAAAACTGAGACAATCTCTGATCCTAGACCATCACCGCCACCAGCAGCAGATGATACATAGAAAGTTATATCAGAGCCAGATGACTATGATTTTCTTGCTGAATTCAAAGAGACAGATCTTTTCACTAATTTTATAGATACCCAAGAGTTCCTTTCCCAAAAGGACTATATGGAAAGCACAGTCGACATGAGTTCCCTAGGTGGTCCAATTGAGATGGTTAGCAGTTTGAGCTGAGTTTTGAGATCCAGATATCTGAGACATTCATTGAATTTCCTAATTTACACATAGATGAGAGACATCTTTCTGAGATTATTGCTGAGACATCTGAGCCGTTAAATGATAAGAATATTGAACATCCTAATGAGCCCTTCCTTTCTGAGTAGAGATCATTCATTACAGATCTATCAGATATTCTATTTGCTGAGCTGTCAGTAATCAAGATGGATAGTCTACATAGCACAGATCACATACCGTCTACCAGTACAATAGTAGAGGTTATTGTAGAGCCCATTCAGACCGCACCTGAGCTCAAGGTTTTACCATCAATGTTGAAATATGCCTTCCTTACGGGGCCCCCCAAATGTTTCCGGTCATCCTCATTTCGCAGTTGACCATTGAACAAGAATCTCGCGTGCTAGAGGTTCTTGAGAGAAACTGCAAGGCCATAGGATGGAATATCTCGGATCTCCGTGGGATTAATCCAACGTTTTCTCGCATCACATCTACCTAGAGGATGACTGTAAACCCTCCCGTGAATGTCAGCGTCGTCTAAATCCAAATCTAAGGGAGGTTGTCATGAATGAGATCAAGAAGTGGTGTGATGATGGCTTTATATATCCCATTTCGGATTCCAAGTGGGTCAGCCCTTTACATGAGATCCCGAAGAAATCCAGGAGTACAATCGTAAAGAATGACCGTGGTGAGGAGATTCCGACCCGGGTACCTACTTCTTGGCGTGTCTGTGTAGATTACCGATGCTTGAACTCAGCTACCAAGAAGGATCACTTTCCACTGCCCTTTATTGATCAGATTATTGAGATGTTGGCAGGGAAAGAGTTTTTTTGCTTCTTGGATGGGAACTCGGGATACAACCAAGTTGCTATCACTCCTGAGATCAGGAGAAAACTACTTTCACTTGTCCGTTTAGCACCTACGCCTTTAGATGGATGCCCTTTGGATTGTATAATGCCCCCGCTATATTTCAAAGGTGTATGTTGGCTGTTTTTGCCGACATGGTGGGTAATTTTCTTGAAGTATTCATGAACGATTTCTCGGTCTACGGGTATAGTTTTGACACATGTATTGCTCATTTAGACCAAGTTCTTCAACATTGCTATGAGGTAAACTTAGTGCTCTCGTGGGAGAAGAGTCACTTTATGGTGACTAATGGGATTGTATTGGGCCATGTCATCTCGAAACATGGTATGGAGGTTGGCCCGGCTAAGATTGATGTGATTTCCAAGTTAGAGCCACCGCAGAATTCGAAGCAGATGAGGTCATTTTTGGGACACGTAGGGTTCTATAGACGATTCATAAAGGACTTCAACAAAATTGTCAGACCTTTGACCGAGCTTCTGTGTAAGCAGACTGATTTTATTATCGATGAAAAGTCCTCCTTGCATTCATTCAGATGAAAGAAATGGTTACTAGTGCTCTTGTCTTACAGCCACCTGATTGGTCTCTTCCTTTCGAGATCATGACAGACGCATCAGATTTTGCAGTTGGAGCTCTTTCAGGACAGAGAAGGAATGAGATACCATTTGCTATACACTATGCTAGCAAGACTGAATGAAGCACAATGGAATTATACAGTTACAGAGAAGGAGATGTTAGAAGTTGTGTTTGGGCTGGAAAAGTTAAGATCTTACCTCATCAGTTCACACGTTATTGTGTACACGGATCACAGCCATATGATACTTGCATGCAAAGAAGGATGCCAAACCACGTCTTATCAGATGGATCCTTCTTCTACATGAATTTGATTCAGAGATTCGAGATAAACCTGGAGTGAAAAACATTGTGACAGATCACCTTTCCCGTATTACAGATACAGAGACCTCTGAGCAGAACATGATTCCTATTTCCAAAACCTTTCCAGATGAGGTCATTTTGTCTGTGGACTCACTCCTATGGTATGCTGATATTGTGAACTATCTTGTCTCCAAGAAAGTTCCACAAGATTGGCTGAAACACAAGGTAGACAGATTTCTGTCAGAGATTCATTATTACCAGTGGGAGGATCCGTACCTATTTCGCAAGGGTACGGATCGTATCTGGAGAAGGTGCATTCCTCAGGAGGAACACACCAGTGTACTTAAGTAATGTCACAAACTAGAATCTGGTGGGCATCATTCGGGGAAACGCATGGCCGCAAAGGTTTTACAGAGTGGCCTATGGTGGCCCACATTGTTTAAGGATGCTACAGAGTATGTTCGAGGTTGTACTAACTGTCAGAAAATGGGAGGAATTGTTGGTTCCAAAGATACCATGATCCTAAGATAAATACAGATTTCTGATGTTTTTGATACTTGGGGCATAGACTTCATGGGCCCATTTCTTGTCAGTCAGGGATTTCAGTACATCCTGCTCGCCGTGGATTATATTAGTCGATGGGTGGAGGCTATATCCACCCAAGCCACAGATAGTCGTACAGTGTGTTCCTTTCTCAAGGACCATATTATTGTGCGGTTTGGTATTCCCAAAATACTGATTTCAGATGGGGGAAGCCATTTCATTAATAGAGAAGTAAAGAAGCTTGTGAAGGAGTACGCCATTGAGCACAGAGTTGTGTCTCCTTACCGCCCTCAGACTAATGGCTTGGCAGAAATTTCAAATAGGGAGATCAAGACGATATTCCAAAAACTTGTACATCAAGATAGGAAGAACTGGTCTCAGATGCTTGATTCGGTTCTATGGGCTTATCGGACGGCGTACAAGTCTCCTCTAGGTATGTCTCCCTACAGATTAGTGTATGGAAAGCCTTGCCACCTTCCAGTTGAATTAATTCACAAATCTTTATGGGCACTCCGTGTATGCAATCTAGATTATGAGAAGGCGGGAAAGAACAGGAAGTTGGATTTGAATAAATTTCTGAAATTCCGAGACTTTGCATATGATAACTCACTCATGTATAAGAAGAAAGTCAAGCGCTGGCATGATAAACATATTTGAAGGAAGACTTTCTCCCCTAATCAGAAAGTTTGGTTATTTGATGCAAGTTAAAGATGTTTCCAGGAAAATTGAAACGCAAGTGGTCAGGGCCATTCATCGTGAGAGTTGTACATGACAATGGGAGTATTATCATATCTGGGTTGTCATCTGACTCACAGCCATTTATTGTGAACGGATAGTTGCTGAAGCCATATCTAGATCTTGATACATTCATGTCCGTCGTTGATTCGGTATCTGTGGTATCAGACAATGATCTTTTGATTCCATCTTCTGCGGTTGATACATGGGCATCCACTCCTCTTGTATATCCTTTCATTTCACTCTTTCTTCTTCTGTTTTATCATTCACCCATTTTCTGTGTGTATGTGTATGCTATACATAGGATGTGCTTTATCCTAAGTATAGGGGGTGAATGATTTGTGTTGTTCATATTCGTCATGTTCATTACTCCTGTTGTTGCCTATACTTAGGGATACTCTACCCTAAGTATGGGGGGTGATGTTGTTCATATCGTGTCTTTTTATTTTTGAGTCTGTACATTCTCTTCATCGGTCTTCCCCTTTTGTACACTCTACTATACTTAGGATTACTTGATCCTAAGTATATGGGGGATCACCAACTTCTCTTCTTTTTATCTTTTCTTTGAGTCGTTGTAGCATAGGAGTCTTTTCACTTTTCTATACTTAGCACGAGTTATGTCTTCCTTTGTCGCTCTCTGATCACTATGAGGACATAGTTCGAGCTAAGTATAGGGGGTGTCATATATATATATATATACTTTAAACATAACTCGTACTTTTAAATATGTTTATTTTAGGGGATATATATATAATTTTGTAAAATCCACATGTGTAAAAAACAACCAAAAAAACAACAAAAACAAAAAAAACAACAAAACAAAATAAAATAAAAACAACACAAAAAAAACAAAACAAAAATAAAACAAAATAAAAACAACAAAAAAAATCTTGTATATGCTTGTATATATTTTACTAACCCTTTTTCTTTTTTGAAAAAAAAACTACAAAACCAAAAATCTATAAAAACTTGCATAATTAAAAAAACCTTTCTTTACATCTACATTTTTCTCCAAAAATCCATAAAAAGTTCAAAATTAGAAAATTATTAAAAAAAATCTCTTTTCACATATGCATCATTTAAAAAAAAGAAATAAAAAAAGAGCTTTCTTTGCATTGTTCATATTTTCTTGCATTTGCATGTGCATTTTTCAGGATAGTATTGATATCTAAACTATGTCTGGAATAAAATTGAAGAATGGAGCTTAGTTGGGCCTTAATCCACTTAATTTCAGAGGAACCTTATAAGAAATGGAGTTAAGACTTTTCAGGTCCTAGTGACTTAATTCTTTGAGTCCATAAGACTATCTTCACATGTCATCTTGATTAGATTAAGTAGAACATTTAACAACATACGCATGATTCTTTCAGACCGTGGCTTATCTTGGATAAGCACTCTACACATAGCTCTTTATGGATGAGGTAGTGAGGAGGCAGAATCTTTTGGCTTGGGGTAGCATACGAGGGTAGTACATCTGGGCGGAACCTCTCATCTTCCTCTAGGGAAGGAAGTGTGTCTCAACCTGGTCTAGCGATGTTGAGGTCTAAAGACAGGATGTTGTGGGGTTGCAATAATGCTTCAAAAGAGAGATAGTCTATTGGCTCAAGAGGAAAAACTCCTTATGTACATGTTGCACCTTGTATATGCTTTCAAACAAAAAAAAGTATGGAAAAATGCAGAATCTCCAAAAGTGGACAGACCTGATTGAAAAGTAAAATGCCTGCCGGAGTGTATATACAAGGATAAAATAAATAAATAAATAAAATCAATAAGAGCTTCAAAGACAATTTTTTGTAAGCTTGCAGCGGATGACTTGTCTACAGTGGTCATGCATCCAAGGATAGGTAGCTACACTGGTTACCGTCCATTCTTTTCTCCATCCCCTCTTCTTGAGCTGGTTGTACTTGAACTTAGAAGGGAATATCTCCGCTCCTCGAGAAAAGAGTTGCTAGACCATGGAACTAGAGTTACCTTGTTGAGGGAGGTTGTTTCTTTGCTACTTTTGAGATGGGGAGCTATATATCACTTACACCGTACAAGTAAAGATTCATAGTCATAAGAATTGGTGTAGGTAGACTTGTTATGACCTGACTGTTGAGGTGACCTGAATAGGAGTCATGTGGAACTTAGAGGCTATTAGGTTTTAAATCCATCTTCCATTAAGGTTCCGATACACTAATAATCCAAAGGTCCGACGGAGCTCCAAACTACAATTTTATGAAGATAAGTTCAATACTCAATATTGTCCTAATTTCTTTATTTTTCGTTTCTTTTTATTTTTCTTCACTTATTCTTTCAAATAAGTGTTTGCTAAGGGAATAGCAAAGGTAAAGCATAGGGGGATGATGAATCTATGATTCGTCATCTTTATTCATTTATTTAGCTTAAAATCCCTTATAAAACACATGTATATAACACTAACTCCATATTCTTGCTAACTTGCATTTGTGTGTAAATATTGTACACTTCTTGCCATTTTAACATAAAATAAATAAATAAATAAATAAAGGAAAAATAAAGAAAATAAAATAAAAAAGGAAGACTGTATATATGTAACAGATACAGGATGACCCGAACCCCGAGAGAATGTCAAGACTTGACATGATCGACCAGGAATAAAGTAGTGGGAGATAGGGTCTTTATTCAGAAAATCCAAAAAAATGTGTGATGTTTATATTTGTATACTTCACTATTTTATTTGTACATAAATTGACCTCAAACAAAATATTTTTCAAAACAAAAAATGCAAATAAAAATGTTTTCTAATTAATAAAAATAATTGCACAATTAAATCATGTACATAATAAAAGCAACCACACTTGGAAAAAGCCACTAAACGATAATTGAATGACCAATTCCGGTTCCATATGAACTCAAATTGAACCAACTCATTCCACCGTATTCTAAATTAAATTATCTTTAAAATGGCTGTGATTGCATAATTTTTGGAGTTACGGGTGAAAAGTTAGTTTTTCTAGGGTGGTTTGTGCAATTTTCCCATGTATTTTGTACATATTGTATTTTGTAAATATTTTTACTAATTATTTTAAATAATAATAATAATAATTTTAAAACAAAAAACTAATTTCCTTATTTAACTATGTATATAATGTACCATATGTATATAGTTGTTATTCTTAATTAACCACCATAAAAAAAATAACATTTTTTATTCAAATAAATAAAGTGATGAATTTTTTTTAAAAAAAATAGTTAATTTTTGTAAATATTTTTTAACACTTATCTTGTTATTTTATCTCATTTCAATTTTGCGCTCTCTCTTATCTCTTATCTTCATCCAAAAATTCAAACTACATCATCTTTTCTATTTATATGGCTCCTTCTCCCTCATTGCAACTTGATCAATCTTTGGTAAGAGAAGCCCAATCTCCGAGAGTCTTCATGTCGTAGAAGAGTGCCTATCCTTCGAGTCGTCCGGTGACAGCGCGTTGGCCTTCGTCGAGGTGATCAAGGTCTTTTCCGCTCCTAAAGTGAGATCCGTCATTTTATTCTTATTGTTATCCTAGATTAACCTTAATTTAATTTTTCACATCATTATTCAACTGACATTTGTTTATTTATATTTTAAAATCCATCACGATTTGTTCGCCACCAACTCGATTTTTCATCCCACTTTCTCGACCTCTATGCATTCTTTTCTACCTCGCACGATCTCTCACCTCCGACCACACACGGTGGTCGGAGATCCGGTTTCATCCGCCATCGTCCGCGGAACCGCATTCATTCACATATTCCGTGTTATTTGATTTGGGACCAAGCCATCATGCTCGCGTCCGGATTTTGTTTATAAATAAAAAGAATAAAATAATAATAAAAATAATTGTTTTATTTTTCTCTAACTTTTGTTTTGCAGGATCACCTTAAAAAATAGAGATAAAGTAATAAAAAACTAATCATTTACAACTCTTCCTTTCTTTAAAAAAATATTTTTTTTCCTGCAACTTTTTACATTTAGTAAAAAAAATAATAAAAAAACTTCACGCGGGAGGGACCCTGCCACCGCCCAGGTGCGCCATCTCCTCCGCCTGGGGCGGAGCCCTCACTATCATCGCCCTCTGTCCGCTCATGAAGAGGAGCTCCCGCCCCGTCGCCCCTTCAGCGCCAAGACGGCACTGCCGCTCGTGGACCACCGCATCATTGAGCCACCGGGGGCGTGTGTCGCCCCCCTCGTCCCAGTCGTGCCACCGAGACACCGCGCTGCCTGCGGTGACTGCCGAGACATCGCCCGCTGTCGCTTGGCGGCGGCCAGCGCCACCCAAACCTTCGCGTTCCGTGCAGCCGCGCGATCGCGCGCCCTGCCTCCGTCATTGCCGGGCTGCGCCGCCGACACCTCCGCGAGCATCGACTGCTGCGTTGTGATCTCCGTCCGCCCCGACCCTCCTTCCAGACCGTACAGGATAGGGCCACGCCTTCACCCTCCAACGACGCGAAGCATCCTCTGCCGCCCTCACGCCAGCTGCTCCACCATCCGTGCCATAACAGAGCCCTCTCCGCCCGACCACGCCCTCCGTTGCGTCAAGCGGGTGCGAAGGCTGCGCCTCCACCGCCCTCCATCTCGCAGCATATCTTCTACACCGCTGTCGACTCGAACCCTCCTCCTCTTGAGAAACGACGTCACCCCTTGCCCCTTTGCTGAAGAAACAAAGAAGGAAGCCACAACAGAACCATAAGGCATTAGATTAAAAATGGGAAAATTGCAAGCAAGCTCCTTAGACATTTCCAGAATTATAAGAAGACCCATGCCACTTCCTCAAGCACGTGTTGTGCATGTTATTATTGGTAAAATTACTGAAACTTCCCTCTGATTATTTCTAGTTATCATTCATGCAAAAACATTGGCTGTTTGCATTTTAGTCCCTATTTGTCCAGACTATTTGCTGGTTCATCTTTTCATTGAAATAAATGTTTTTCATGCTCTAAAAATTCTGTAAAAATTTGTGAACATTCCTGCTGTATTCTTCTTTATTGTATATAAATTTTATTGCATTTAGTTTTTATTTGATATTATTTAAAAATAAAAAACAGTATCTTTCTCTCTTCCTGAAATTCTAAAACTCATAAAAATTCAAATATTGCTCTAAAAACTCCAAAAAAAAATAAAATAGTTTTATTTTATTTTCTTTTAATTTCTACCCAAAATTTGTGCATTGACTATTTATAAAACCCCCCAAAATTAAAATACTAAAAATATTATAAAAATCATAAAAAATTATACAAAAATCCAAAAATCTTGATTTCAGTCTCCATTTATAGATATTTGTCCCTATTCTATCACAAAAATAATTGCTAGGAGTTTTGGGCATTTAAAATATTTTTAAGTTGTAAATTACTCCAAACTGTGCACTGTTTCTAATTTTTACCATTGTTTGATTTTTAGAAAAATACAAAAACATCTAAAAATTTTACAAAAATTCCCAAAAACATTTCAAAATCTTTAAAACACAAAAATATTTTCTCTGGATTTTTCTGAGCATTTTTGATATAATTGAAAATTATAAAAAGAGTTAGTGTGCGCATTTCTTGTTTTGTGCATATTGTTCTTGATTTTAAAAATAAAAAAAATGCAAAATTAAAATCACTAAAAAATTGAAATCAGAAAATAAAAAAATAGAAATAAAAAAATAATAAAAAATAAAAAGAGAAAAATTCCACAGAAACCAAGGATAGTTTTCCTTTGAGATTTTCTTTTTCTTTTAATTGATTTTTTATCGATAAATTGAATAACCCTCGGGATTGTAGCCTCCCTGAGTTCGATCCTATCCGCTATACAGGTAAATAAATAGTAAAAATTTCTCTTGCTCCACATTATTCTTTGTAATTATTCTGCAGTGAGAGAAGAAGAAGAGAAAAAATTTGTTTCTTTGTCATGGGATTTTTGGGGATAACAACGACCATCGTATCATAAATAACTTTCGATCCTCGAAGAGCACGTGACAACAGAGAGTCTCTAAACCAATAGTCTCATCAACAGTCGCTATCTCAGGTGTAGCAACGGGGTAGGGCTCTTCTACCGCTTGATGGTTACGACTGTCGAGGGCTTCATGGGTTGCCTCAGAAAATTGTGGTTCCTCAAAGACTTGTTGAAATCTAAGTGCTCCCAATGCTGTAAAATTGATTTCTCTAGTCTCACACTCAATAATTGCCTTAGCCAATGCTAAGAATGGCTTTCCGAGAAAGATCAGAGATTGGGTGAATTCTCCTTGATGCTCGATATCAATGATCTTGAAGTCTAGTTTGAGCAGAACACCTTGGAATGTAATGATGACAGAAATGATTCCTCTCGGTTGCTTTATCGATCGATCAGCCATTTGAACGATCTCTCGTATCTTCCTGATAGGTCCGAGTTTGAGCTCGTGAAATATAGAGGTCGGGAGTATATTAATTGGTGAGTCGTCATCAATTCAAGCATGGGTAAAAATTGTGTCTTTAATTCCACAGTCAAATCTGGGCAACCACTTCACTATGCGGCTCTTGGTTTTTCTCCTCAACACTAAGGAGGTGGCCATTGACAAGATATGTCTTTCAGTCTTTGTTCTTATCATACCCAACTTTTTCATCATTAATTTGTTCATTACAAATCCTTTCAGGTCAGAGAAGTGTTCAATGACCAGTATAAAGGGAAGTTAAAAAATCAGTCTTCTTTTCCAGTGCTTCCCTTAAAGCAGGATCCAAAATTTTCAGATATTCCTCAATTTCAATTTTTATGTATTTTTATGGATTTTCAATTTTTTGGGTGTTTTTTAATATTTCATTTTTTGGTATTTTCTGTGTGGTGTGGTGTTTTCAGTAGATGAGTAGGTGCTTTGATGTGTTGAGTGAGAATCAGAGTCAGACTATTCTTATGGGAGTAATATGCAGAGGTGTCGCTATCAGAGTCATCCCTAGGGTGAGCATAGTCCATGGGTTTCTGAATATCCTCAAGTTTCTCAACATTATATCCATTGATTCCATCCTCTACTTTCATACCTGAGCTTCCGTCAAATGAAATTAGTTGGTTTTTGAATTTTTCCATCAATTCATATCTCTTGCCTATCCTCGAAATATCATCCTCCAAAGATTTTTTAGGAATAGTATGTGTGGTTTTTTATTTTTGAGATCCAGTCATTGCATCTTCCATTTTCATGTATGATCTGGGAGAAGATTCTCTTGGAAAATCCATTGTATGATTGTTCGAATTTTCTCCTTAAAGTCATGGAAGGAGTCTGCTCAATAGGATAAAAACCATGGTGTGATTCAAAAATGTCGAGTCCATTCCTTTGGTCATATCCGAAGGTGGGATTGTCACTGTTAATCCAAGATGGAAGATTATCAGTTGCGAGCCAATCCTCTTGATATGTTCGGACCTCCATTTTATTCCCGATGGTCAAATCTAGTTGTGGATTTGTGAAATATTGACCTGTTCCAACAATATGGCCAGGAGAGATTGAAGTCAGTTGGAGTTGTTGTCTCGGTCAGTCATTCATCTCAAAAGTGGTTTGATGTTCAAACGATTCGTGATTTCCGATGAGTAACGGGTCAATCGAAGATGACAGTTGCTCATTTGTGTTTAAAGGTGGGGAAGGTGGCAGATGTGAAGAAGTGTTAAATTCAATCATGTGGTTAGGATCTCCCATGAATGATGGACTGACATTTACAGAATATGAAGAATGGATTGTATGATCATAATATAGAGGATTGACATACAAAGAAGTGGAGACCTCAGTCGGTTGTTTGTTTGCATGATCCGGATACAAAGGATTGTCATTCATGAAGCAGATCGGATTTGTAGAGAGGGATGGATCTATTTGTGTTTGGGAGTCTCCTGTGGAAATTGGATGATGTTTAGTTGGAGGAGGTTTTGATGCTTTGGGTCTAACTGAGACAAATTCATTTTCATAGCATAGCTCTGATGGACACTCAGACAAATGATATGTTTCTGAAAGAGCTGACATAATGAATAATGATTTGGGTTTGATTGAGATGAATTTATTTTCGTAATACATATCTGGAGGGTACTTGGACAAAAGTTCCATAATTTTCGAAGGAGGTTTATTGGCTGACATAATAGATCTTGGTTAAGGATGTTCAAGTGTCTAGGATATTCAACAGAAGAAACCTCAACTGTTTCAGATCAAGAAGGGAGAGTGATGGCAGAGGTGTGCGGTTTTTTATATTCAAGATCGGTTCACGCACACCAATACAAACACAAATCAAACCCTAAGTTTACCAACTCACACAATGAAGCCACAAGAGTTCGGCAATTTATCTTTTCAATTTTAGTTGGTGATAAATTCAATCTTGGGAAAAATTTAGCGAGCTATTAGGTGCCGATAATTTTCTTAATGACTGGACCGAATTCTTACGACTAGTTGCACCTGCTTTCAGCCAGTATGGGTGTAAGTACAGACCGTAAAATGGTTACCCGTGTTACTTAAGGACAGGGCCTTACACAATATCCTTTAAACCACCCACTCTAGTGGAAATCCGGACAGTTTACCGGCTACCCAGTAGATCCTCACTGAGAAGTAGCTAATCGTTTTTATAGAATCAGTGGTCAATATGAAAATCCAAATTTGGGCTCTAGCCTTAAGTGACGTCTCTCGCTCACTCAGGCAAATAAAAGAATCCAAGGTCAGGGTTGCTCTCCTGCAAATATTATTGATTTTATGGGCTATTTAAAGTCAGCTATATTAACAGTCCCAATTTTAATTATGTGATCACTGGAAATTTAATGTGAGCACAAATACACGTCTACCGTCCCGTCCCAATTTCCTTTTAAAATTATGTGACAAAACAGGAAGGAGAAATTCGGGAAAAGCTGATGCACGTGGAAAACGATGATGTATGCTCAGTTAGAAGACTTACAGTGATTCCTCGTAATATTCATGTGGGATGCAATACAAGAATTGAAAATTTATTCTAAATGAATGCAAGCTGATGAAAAACCGCACCTAACGGAAAGTTCTATTAGTCGGGAAGAATTGATTTCGTATTTTTGACTAAGTTGAACAATCTAAGGTACGTCTCGATTAAAGTGAAGTGTGATCCTAGTATCTACGAGCACAATCAAAAATTTAAAAGCTCTAATAGATGTATTTGCAGGTTTATCCTAAGTGCCACTCAAGTCGGGCCCCACCGTCACTAGAGAGTGAAACAGGCCACGGCACACCAAAAAAAATTCAAGGTCTTGTTACACACGCGAAAGTCCAAACGGACACCGCTACAAATGAGCAATTAATTACAAAAAATTAAAATTGCAGAAATAAATCATGTACTCTATGCTCTCTCACGACTCGACTCGATCTTAATTTAATTGCAGCTTTTCGGATGTCGGAGAAGATGCGTCGGCTCTCGAATATCACTCCACGTACGCCAGGTACCTTGCAAGAAAAATAAGAGAGAGAATGTAAGAGAGTGACTAAAAAATAATCAAAAATAAAATAAGAAAATAAATGCAGAAAATAAAATAAAAATAAATGCAGGAAAAAAAATGGAATTTATACAGTGAAGATTCGGGGGTCAGACTACTCGAATGAGAAAAATCGAACAAAATTTTTTTAGACAAAATCTATGATGTTTGCCTCCCCGGCAACGACACCATCTGACGAGTCCAAAAGAAGCCCTACGTTAATTATGCGGAATTATCGTACGTTTTAATTAATGTCATTTCATTGTAGGCGGGCAATCGGAATCGGTCAAGAAATAACCACAATAAATTTATTCAATTTTAATCAACGCGGTTTTATGTTTGTTTTACTTGGACAAGTCCCAAGGTCGAACTCAAAGAGGCAAAGGAACAAACTAGAAATTTATCTATCAAAGTTCGAGCACGGTTTTCGATGCGGTCTTTTTTTGTATTTTTTAATGCAAGTTTGTGATGCAAAATGTAAATTACACCAATTTTAAGGACTAGAAAATGAATATCAATCAAACGATGTTCAGAAAATATGAAACTTGGCCAAGATGACAATTATGATTAAATGAATGCACTGTAAATTTTTTTTGAATTTTTGAATTTTTTTGGAATTTTTGGATGCAAATTAAATATTTTATGAATTTATGAATGAAAACATAATGAATTTATAGTATTAATTATAATAAATATTAAACACATTTTTTTTCAAGGGATAAAATTATTCAAGATCTATCACTAGGTGATTGATCTTAGAAAAATTCTAAACCTCAAAAATATCAGATTTAATACCTATTAAAAATTAAAGATTGAAACATACAAAATGATTTTTATCGGAAAAATTATGCATGCAAGTGCAGTTCTTTTTGATCACAACGTAACATACAACTAATTCTACAATCCTTGATTTTTTTAGAATTTTTCAGACTAATGGTTAATTACTTATGAATTTCAAAGCACAGGATGGGCAAAATATGTAATTTATCACAAGAATATTAATTACTAATTAACCACATACCACAAAATATCAAACATATGCCACACTCTAGAGAATTAATTGTAAAACGTCATGTTATTTTTTAATGAATAAAATGATGCAAGAGAGTAGTGCAAATAATGAATGAAATGAATGAAACACAAGGATATGTTTGCAATATTACAATAATAAAATAAATATGCAATGGGGACTAAATGATAATTACCTGCACTATGAAGGATGTTTCTGTAAATTGTCCAGGCGGGGGGCATATATATCATTATCAATTCTATGGAAATCAATTCTATAATTCGTCCTCCGGTCATGTGCTTCACGCATGACTGAGATCTTTTTGAAATTTGGTTGCACGATGGGGGCCTTACTACAGTTCACCCAATTACGTACGTGAGGGGCGCGTGGGGGAGGTTTGGTGCAGGTGTCCACGTGGCTGCATGTTGTTGCTTCAGATTGGACCAAAACAAGAGGCTAGGCGATAGGCTTGGACTCGATTCGGTTCGTTGATGAAGATTGATCGACGGCTGAGAATTGGGCAGATTTGGACGGTCCAGATCTTACGAGTTCTTGATCTAGCAGCTTCTGTAGCTTGATTTTGGTTGCTTGATTCTGTAGGCGGAACGACGGAGCAAAGGCAAAGCAGGGGGTCCTGGCGTCTGAGTGCGATTAACGGTGGCCGACACACGGCCAACGGGCGTCGGGGCCAGTTGAGGGGGTGGTCCTCCCCTGGTCGGTGAAGCGCAAGAGTGAGAGGTGACCGGTGGCAAATCTGCGGGCCACCTAGAGCTGCTGGATGTGTTATCGCAGTTGAGCAAAGGCAGAGGTGAGGAATGCTGCCACATCTCAGCCCCACAAAAATCGAAAAATAAATACAAAGAAAAATCTGGAATAAATAGCAAACTGCCTCGGATCAAAAAGTTTTCTTCACAAAAGTTGCTTGTCTCGATGTTATCTACAACTTTCATGAAGAGACCAAAACCAAAATAGATCATTTGTGCAAAGTGATATTTTTGGGGTATCCCATGTACATAGAATACCTTGATTTTTGGATTTTCTACTTTTTTTTGTAATTTTTAAACCAGATAAAATCCAGAAAAATATGATAAAATCAAAGATAAATGTTTACACATTAATCTATTTTTTGGATTTTTATGAAGTAAGAAAAGAAGAAATAAAATAAAACACGAAAAAGATAATTTTTGTACAGACAGATAGTGAAGACTCGGACTCAATTAATTTCTTTGATTTCAAGCTCAGTTTTGGATTTGGATTTTTGTACATTTTAACAAAACTTTTATCAAAGAAGGCTAATGAAAAAGAAATAAAATAAAATGGATTAATTATGTACATAAAATATTAGGTAAAAATCGCTAAAATGCAAAATGTACAAAAGAGGCCCAAAACCCAACTTTCACATATGAGCTCCGATTCACTTGAACTTGATCTTATTTTGAAGGTAATTGAATGTAGGTTAGTTCAAAAGTGAGTAGGATCAAAATGGACACTGGATGAGGAAGATATCAAGGTTTTAGTCCGGAACTCTTATAACTGGGATTTGGGTTTTTGGTCCACTTATTTGGGTTAGTAATTTTTTTGTATTTTTTTATTCTTGTTAGTAATATGTACACAGTGGACGTGGTTTTGAGTCATTTGGAGTTAGCATGAATTAGTTAAAAATCGGGGAAGTTAGGCTATTTTACGGGTCATTTTGGCTGAGATTTTTGGCTTCTTATTCTGTGCAATAATAATTGATAAAATGCCATTCTTATCAAAACATGCATGAATGCTAATTATGCAGAATAAATGAAGAAATGCCAATGAATTTTAGGGATTAGAGTTTAATTAATGACTTTTAGAGTGATGAATCTGAGATTCATCAGTGCCCTGAAGAATCGACAAGTAAATGTGATGTGGAAAATTAACCCAAAAGTGCGTTGCTATATCTAAAAATTGACGATCGACTCTAACATAAATCAAGTAAATATGTGAAGAATTGTATGCAAAAATTGGTCAAAAAACGCTCAAATGCTAAAAATATTTTTGTTGTTATGCATCCATATTTTTTTGATGAGTATGTATATTTAAACTTAAGTCTGTGTTACATAGACAATGCTATTATTTTAAGGATTTATTATTGTTTTATTTATGTTTATTGCATATTTTTGAGAGTTATCTCGACATTTAACTGTTGGATAAGGATCTTATCTTAAATTGTACATATAGAGTTAATATCCTATTATTAACATTTAATTTTGTGATTGAATAATCGTTGGGGTGCGAATGTTCAATATCCAATAAATCAAACAAACATGTCAATTAAACACACAAACAACAAACTAATTGTAATATAGTCCAATCACAAAATAATCAATTACTATAGAGGACACACGTATTGTTTACAGGGAAATCCAATCATGCAAGAATCTCAACTAGAGTTATTCGGACTCATGATCCTAGTTGATTGAATCACTCGGTATTATCCACTATACAATATGCTTTAGACAAGGGTAGTCCCTACTCAATTACACCTTTGCAATGCAAGAATCCACTAGAGTTAGGCTTCTCTAAATCGGAAGAGGGGCGCCCACAATATGCGCACCTCATGCAATAATAATACATGAAAGAAGATCTTACCACCTAAAATAAGATGCAATATGAATAATGTAAGCCAAAGTGATCTACAAATCTTGAATGTGTAAGAAAAATAATTTGAAGCATGATTGCACGAGACACCTTCTTCTTTTGTCACAAGGATCAGAGTTAGAAACACATAAACGACTATTTCCTTTGGTACTCTAATTCTTCGAATGAATAAATAGTACGAGCGTTAAATATGTATGGAGAAAACGGGGTATAATCCCCCTTTATAAACCAGAAAGCATCACCATTAAGAGATACCCCTCTTCATAAAAAAATGACTAGTAACCTCTACTAGAAATTAATCAGCTAGAATAAAAATCAGTTGACTAGAAAATCACATTAGCTAATTAAAAAATACAGTTTAATTAGACATTAACAAATAAGCATTTTAAAAATAGTATACTAGTCGATTTAACACAACAAGTCGGCTGAACTAAAAAATTGTCGATTAATAAAAAGAATTAGAAAATTATTAAGTTGTCCAAAAGTAATCATGGGTCAAGTAACTATGAGTTGCACGCTCATCAAGAAGTAGCTGTATGATCAAAAGCATCATTCAATTGAGTAAAGTTCAGTCGATTGGAAATTCAGTCAATCCACTGAAAAGATCTGAAAACTTGATTTGAGATGAAATTGTATGCTACGTATATGCATACTGTTTACGATGCAACTCTCCTCTAAAATAAATTACAAGAATACTCGAGATTCTTCTTATCTAGCTTCTGTTGGTAATTTTTCCATCTTTAGGTTTGTTCATCAAAATCCCATGTTGATATGGATGCCTGTAGCGCCGTTAGCTTGTTAGATCTTGATCTTCATCATCTTGTCATTTACTTCTGTTTTTTGCTTGCTAAATCACACGATAAAATCAATGCCTTTTCTCATCATTACAATTATACACGTACGCCTACATGCCGCCAACAATTTTTTGCTTGGTCTCTACATGAATAAGGATTTAACAATGTTCAACTGTCGACATTACCTTCAAAATATTTGACATCATTTTTAGCATTAACTTAACATCAAGATTTTAAAATTATCCTCAAGGCTGAATTTAAGTGTCAACAAAACCTATTTCAACAAGATTTATTTCAATACTTTTTTTGTTCAAACTTGTAGCATCATCGTGGGGCTATGATACGCTTATTTCGATATAAATGATTATGAATGCTATATTACCTCATACTATGTTAGTATTTTTGTCAAGGTACATGCAAGTTTCGACATATACACACACTAAATACACATTTTTACCTAAAATATATTCTAACTGATATGCATAAGATATCAAATAAAGTAATTTGGACAGCTTACTGATCTGCTAAGTCCTTTTCCGCATGCAATTACATCTAATGTTGTTAAAAAAAGTATGTTTTTAAATTTGTATAAATTTGGTCAGTATTGGTGTTGGAACTATTTAAATGTATTTTTTTGGTAATATGTTCATGTTAGTTGAGTGGAATGAAATGCAATGGGCTTCAAAATTAGATCTTTCATAGCAAAGTCAATTACCTAGCGCGGAGATAGAAAAAATACATTTTCTACAATCCAAGTTACACGGGAAAATAAATTTTCGTGCATAATACATCACCAAACCAATGCCTCGCGACAAACCGACTCGACCGCAGACCGTCACTCCCTCGTCGATCGGTCGGTACGATCCCATCGAGCGAGCACCCACTCTAACATGACCTCCCCATCTCTACTCCCCGCTCCGTACCCTCGCACACAACACTCCCGAACCAAACCAGACAGAGCTCTCATTTCACCGCCTTCCTTGGTGCCTAGGGCGATGGAGGAGCACGACGAGTTCCGTGGCGAGTCCTCGTCGGAGCCGGCTCGTTCCCGCGGCGGCATCCACTACCTCGCCAAATGCGTACTCAGGAGCAGCGCCGTCCTCCACGCCGCGCGGGGCCACCTCCGCTCCCCCATCTCCTCCGACGTCGTCCTCGGCAAGGTGAACTCCACTTGTCCCATATGTTCGTATTTGATTTTGATCGATGTTTGCATTTTCTTCTATTTCCAGAATCATTTAAATCCGTTCTTGCCCCCTCATTGCATTTTCTTTATTTCTAAGCTAGAATCGTTTAAGTCGTTTTTCCGGTAAGCATCAAATCACTTAGGTCCAGTTGACAGAAATCCACTGTCCAACATCTTTATTTGTTTTTTGCTAGAACAATCCTGGTCGGTTTGTTATTTATAATTGAGTTTGGTTGTTCTCGCACTTAGTTCGAGCAAGGCGATCTAATTTGTTGGTATGTTTACAATGAAAAAGCGTATGCACCCATAATGGTGCACACCCAAGTTTACAGTAATACTAAACTGAAATTGTTTCGAACACTTTGCAAACTCAGAGAAATAATTACAACGTCCAAAACCCAAGAGTTTTGGCACGCTATATCACATTTTCTTTACAAAATATCTCATGACAAAACACTATGACATTCTGTATCAACCTAAAAGCTTAGATGATAGCCAATAGTGTGATTCGACTGCTATATGAGTCAACTCATGCAACCCCAAGAGACTCCTAGAAGCCCGTAATACACATGGATTTCACCTAATCAATCGTGCAATCGAGTCAATCCTCCTAGATTGATCATAGGCAAAGATCATGTAGTTCATATCCTTTTAATGCCGACCACCTTAGACTAAGTCTTGTCAACCCCTGCATAATCTTAGCTCTACGAACTCTTGTTATCACATGCCCTCTTCTTAGCAGCCACATGGATATATTATCCCTTGAAGATGCTTTCCGACTCCAAATCTTCCTGCAATTAACACAAAATATTTTTAAAGTCGAGCACTAGTGGGGCATCCAGAGACTTGTATGCCTGTACTAAAAAGTTCCCATCAATTCACGTCCAATCTTATCTTTCCTCATTCGCCTTCTAAGCCAGTAGATGAGGAATGGAGCAGGTTGGTTCCACTAACCCGTGAATTAGAAAGCATGATAAAAGTAGTCGTGGAAAGTGCGCGGGCCATTTTATTAGCAATCCGAGGACCTTGAGAGGTGACTTAGGGAATTGTTGCATAGTACGAGTAGGTGATGCCATGTTAAGGCTAAAGGTATGATGTTTAACAAGTTGATGAGAAGATCAGATTGAAGGGTTAGGGTCCGGTCTTTCCTCATTAACAAGGGAGATTATCTGAATACTCATTCCATGGAGTGAGTCATCCACTCCTGAGCAAGCAAACATGGCTTGGTCACACCCATTAAAAGGTCCATCCATCATACCGATCAACTCTGCTGGCCACCAGAACCCACCAAGGTTGCAGAAGTCGATACTCGGTCAGTCTGATCACTGACTAAGGATTAATCGATAGCCAAGTGACTAAGGAAATCTGATTTAGTCGGACTTTAGTTGGTTTTGAATTTTTGAATTATTTTAAATATATAATTTAATTTTTACACATATATTCCCATATATACACAACTTTAGATATTTTCAATACTATAATACATTCATACAAAATAACTAGAATACTAGACCTATTATAAAAATTAACATTCGTAAGCATAAATATACTATTTAATAGCATTGGCAATGAATGAGTAGCATATAAAAATAAATAGGCCATACATATATGTTTATAATAACCAATAGCATCGGCATTAACAATAATACAAAACTGAATGGCACAAACTATTGATATGCCTTGAATACTAACCATATGTTCTGCAAAACACACTTGAAGAACTATTTGGGCATGAACTAAATACACAACATAAGCATGAGATATAAATGAATAACAAAAAGAAATAAAAAGAAACATGATGTAATGAGTTATGGAGATGGGGATTGCGGTCGCGAATCACTTTCGCGATTTTTCAAGAAAAGCTGCTGATTGGCCATGGAGATGGAGTGATCTGGGGGCTTCCCGGATTTCTGACGAGCACACCAGTCTCGTGGTTCAGGGGGTCACCATGGAGGAGTTAAAGTGCGCGGTGTGGAATTTGAATGCTGATGGTGCCCCGTGACCAGATGGTTTCCCGATCCTGTTCTACAAGGAGTTTTGGTCGGTGGTTGGGGACGATGTTCTGGAGGTGGAGGAATGCTGCAGATGCAATGCTGGTTTTGACAAGTTGAACATGGCTCTCATTTTCCTTCTACCCAAGCGCAATGTTTCTGTGAGAGTGGAAGATTTTAGGCCTATTTCTCTATCTAATGCTATTTACTTGATTGTTGCAAAGGTGTTTGCAACTAGGCTTAATAGGGTACTGGACCACATTATCTCTCCGTTGCAATCGGCTTTTGTACTCGAGAAGCAGATATAGGACAGTCTGGTTATGGCTACTGAAATCATTGGGGACTGGAAGAGGAAGAAGCAGAATGGGCTTCTTTGGAAGATTGACTTCTCTAAAGCGTATGATACGGTGGATTGGCGGTTTCTGTGGGCGGTAATGTGCTGAAGGGATTCCCAGATATCTGGGCTTCTTGGATGAAATGTTGTGTAACTACAGCTTTGTATCCGGTGTTAATCAATGGGCATCCGGAAGATGGTTTTTTCCAACCTCAGAGAGGAGTTAGGCTAGGATGTCCCCTTGCACCTTTACTCTTTGTCATTGCAACGGATGTTCTCGTCTGTATGGTTGACCAGGCCCAGAGCTGTGGAGTCAGAATGTGGTATTCTATAAATGGCATTTCTATCCCTCTCCTACAGTACGCTGATGACACAATCTTCTTTATTGAGGGGGGTAGAAGTGAGGCGAAGGGCATGGTAACCACGCTGGAAATTCTTGGGGAGATGTCTGGTTTTGTTCTCAATCGCAGCAAGTCTACTTTGGTGCCTTTTGGTATGCCGGTTGAAGAGTCTCTTTCCTGTGGTGAAGAGTTGGGCACTGCTTTGGTTCGCTCCCTTTGCGTTACTTGGGTCTCCCTCTTACTGCTGGCGGAGTCAAGTTGTCGGACTGGTTGTCAGTTGTTGAGAAGATGGAGAAAAAGCTTTCTGGTTAGCAGGCGATTTTCTTTCTGGGGGGAGGGGGTTGGTGCTGGTAAAAATGGTCCTTGAGGCTATTTCGGTTTTCTTCGTGTCATCCCGAATCATGCCCGCTGGGATCCGGGGGAGGATGGAGAGGTTGGTGCTTCGTTTCCTCTGGAGCAAGTCGGGACAGGAGAGTGCTGGTATTCACTTGGTTAATTGGGAGACTATAATGCTGCCAAAATCTGAAGGGGACTAGGGGTCAAAAGTCTGGAGACCATGAACAAGGCGCCGCTACTTAAGTGGGTGGGGAGACTGTGGGGGACGAATGAGGACATCTGTTGCAGACTCTTGCGATGCATCTACGATACGAGCCAACCTGATCATATGAGTCATCTGCGTGGCTTTCAGGCTTCGCTCTTCTGGAGGGAGATCATTTCGGTCATGCCTCACTTCCAGGATCTTTTCAGACTCGTGCTTGGCGATGGTAATTCCTTTGCTTTTTGGACATATAACTGGACGGGGAGCAGGTTATTGTCCATTTGGTTCCCTCGCCTCTTTGCTCTGGCAGCTGACCACAACACTCGTGTTGCTGATTGTTGGGACAATGGTAACTGGATGCCCTCTTTTGTTACTAATTTCTCTGATCAATGATTGGAGGAATTCTTGCTACTTTTGGAATCGCTGTGACAACTTGACATGCCTTCTATTGGCCGGGATCATCGGGTCTAGAAAAAACAACTCTTTTTCAGTGAAGAGGGCATATAGGGCTATCTGCGGACTACCAGCTTCAAGGATGGATATCATCATTAGAGATTGCAACCTTATTTGGAAGCTCGTGCTACTGGAGAAAGTCGGCTTTTTTTATGTGGCTCCTCAGAAGGAAACGAATTATGACAAGAGACTGTTGTGCCAGGCTCTTCCCGGATATGTCCAATATTTGCCCACTATGCAATAGCCAGGTGGAGACTATTGACCATTTCCTTTTCCATTGCCCTGTAACTTCGCAAGTTTGGGTTGATGTTGGTCTGAGGTGGATTGATACTCAGAACTTAGAGGCGTTGTGGAGCTCGCTTGTGGAGGCCAAGGATAGGCCGAAGAAGGATGTTCTCCTGCCTTAACGTTTATTTGGACAATCTGGTTTAGCTAGAAATGACATCCTCTTTTCTTCGCAACGCTTTTATTGTGAAAATGTACTTCTGCACTGCAGGACTATTGTTGAATCCTGGTTTTTGTAAGTTCTTTTCTTAACTTTTGAATAAATTTGGGCGGACACCATAGCGTGTTACCCCCTCTTTTGGCTTCAAAAAAAAAAAAAACAGTCGACTGGGTCGAATAGTTGGTTGATTGACTAATGGTTGACTAGGCCTAGTCGAGTCGGCTAACCCTCCGACTCGACTAATTGGGCCGACTAATCGGGCTAATCGGCCGATTTTTACAAGCTCGGAACCCTTTTCAATGTTTTGTTGGTAAACAATGTGCATACCACCCAAAAGATCAGGGTTCAAATCTTGGGGCAGGCACCTGTACGTGTTTCCCCCTCTTGTTTCCAAAAAAAAAAAACTCCGTCGGTCATAAATATGTCAAGAGAAAGTAGTGCGAGATGCAGGAGCTCATGTATAATTGGAAAAAATATGTTCTGAGAAACTAGTGCGAGATGTAGAAAGTCATATATAATTGGACTATGCCTTTGTCACAGTCAATGTTCTTTGGCTGCCTACCCAAAGAGCCTTTGTCACATTCAATCGTCTTATTGCAATTAGCTCGAGAGATTAAACCTGGTTTCTTTTTTAATGTTCTGCTCCATTGCAAATGTGTTTATGATATTCTTGGCAAAATCGAGGTTAGCATGGTGTTGTTTTTGCATATAATATGCAAATTGTTTTTGTATATAACATGCGAATTTCCCTTGCATACTTTGGGCCGATATTTTAAACTCTGTTATCAGGAAACATCAGTTGAATTGGCTGTGGTCAATGAGGATGGTATTCTGCAAACCATCTGTGAACAGACTGTGTTTGGTGTGATAAAAGATCTTGCAGTCTTACCCAGAAGTGAGCAATCGGAATCGTCACAGCAGGTTGTGTTTTTTCCGATTTTTATATCTGTCTCACATAAAGTTATTATCACATGAACTTACCATCTGAGCCATTAACGTTTTTCAATCATGAATCTGGGACAGGAGAAAGATTTGCTAGTCATACTTTCAGACTCGGGCAACCTCACCTTTCTCCTATTTTGCACTGAAATGGACAGGTATAATACTCTCATAGGACAATTCGCTAGTTCTGCAGTTTTTTTGTGACCATCCGTTTACTCATTTTGAATTAACTTTGATGCTTTGAAGCTTATTTTTTTGTTAATATGCTGTGGATTTAGGTTCTTCCCGTTGACCCATGTCCAGCTTTCTCAACCAGGAAATGCTGTGAATCAGATTGGAAGAATGTTAGCTGTTGATTCAAAGTATGCCTGGATTAGTATTACCTTTTAACTTAATTCTGCAGTTTTTCCCCTTCTTTTGTGCATGTCCCTTCTCAAGTTTTAGGAAAGCGGTATGCGTATGCGTTCGGATGAGTCACCGAATACTGAATAAGTGGTATGCGGGGGCATATGTGTGGTATATGTGGTTCTGTGCAGTTTCTAATTTTCAAATTATTAATAAATAAATATCTATAAATAGTATTACTACCGAATTCATGTATCAAAGTGGAGTCAAAGAAGTACCAAGAAAAATGGTTCATGTTAGATGGTTGAGTAGATGCCATTAATTGCCTAACATTTAGTCGTAAAAAAATTAGCCATAAAAACTTTACACATTAGATGATTCATAATAACAAAACTTCAATAGACATACATGAGCAAAACCTAAATCGACATATATTAAAATATTAGATGAGACATTGCATATACTCATGAAAACAATACACGAGCAAAACATAGAACATTGCGCATATACTTAATGGCATAATGCATTGCAATCGTATACAAATGCATTGCATATTCTTATAGATGAATGGAGGAAGTGGTGGAGTTACGGAGGTAGCTCCCGGATGAGAGAATGGGAGAGTTGGAGATGCTGGAGGCGTAGCCACCAAATTGCCGGAGTAGTATGTGGGGCATATACAGACCGCATATGCGCCTAGAGCGCATAATGTATCGATTTATAAAATCAGTTGCGTCTGCATACCACGCAGACATATGCAGTCGCATATACGGCCCGTGCGACTGATTTTTTGAACATTGTTCCTTCTTCAGGACATTGTTGTATTAGGCAAGTGGTACTTATTTAGCAGTTGACCAGTTACATCTGTCCATCTTCCATAGGAAATTACAAGGACAATCTTCCAATTCTGGTATTTTAGTACTTTTTTGGGTGAAGGGTGTGGATAAGTTACTACTATAATTGTTAACTATAGCGTTAGTTTGGAGTCCCCCGGACCATAATTTACCGATGAAGAGGGTGTGGGGCTTGATTGTGTTGTATGCGTTATATATAGAGTTCTCCACCTCATGTACTCATATAGAAACCTTTTTAAGACAAAAAAAGGGAAATATGCATTTGTCTCTGCTCCATTAATAATTTAAATTAAAGAAATATAAATAAAATCAGTACAGAAGTCAAGACTCAAGGAGAGTCTTTGCATGATGGATCACATTCTCAACATAGAAACGCTTAAAGAGGAAAATAACTCCATTTGACGCAAACCAAAGTGCATGAAAAACAATGATTACTTTGAATATTATCTGTGTTTGGATGGAAGTGGGAGTTGAAAAGCGACTTCCAGAATAAGGACTTCCTACTACAATCAATCCACTCGATCTCTATTGCCAACCAAACATATGCAACCTTCTCGTATCCAAAGAAAAGAAGGTTAACGGCTTTAACTCCAATCCGCAAAGCAAGTGGGAGCTATCACCATAGTGGAAAAGTCGAGACCATCTATTTCTATTAAGGATTTTGCCATGTCTCAATGACCAAAGGGACACCTTGATATGAGATGGGATTTTCAGGTCTCAAATCTCTCTATAGTCTCTTAGTAATTCCTCAAGTAGAGGCTCATCTACTAATTAGTAACTTGTATGTGTTCTTTACATAGAAATCTCCTCCTCTCCAGACCCAGTGGTCTTGTCTTGAAGTTGTACCATTAATCGGACTGAGCGACTCCATTAATCTTATGAAAACCTGATAACGCTCATCTCAGAAGTCCGCAGTGAACGTGGGTAGCCATACCCCATCTGTCAGATGTCAGACACTCGCACACCTTTATCCATAGACAATGCATAAAGTCGAGGGAAGCGAGCGGCCAGAGTCCAACCACCCGTCCAGTTATCATTCTAGAATCACTTAGTATCAGCTGAAAGAGACGAGTCAAATCAGGCAGAACTGCATGTATACCCTTCCAAAAGGCTGACTCATACTGTAGAGGATGGAGATCCTCTGAACCATCCACACTAATACCGTAAATCTTACAGATTTCTACAGTAAGCGTCGTCCTTGTTACCCCAAATTCTCGCTACCCACTTCAATAATAAAGCACGATTCATCTTTTCCAGCCTTGGAACACTTAGCTTCCCTCCTCCATGGCAAGATTAATCGTTCTCCCAGTTAGCAAGATGTAATCCACGTCCAGCTTGATTTGTCTCCCCCAAAATAAGCTTCTCATAATCATCTCGATTCTGTAACGTATTCCTACCAGTAGTAACCTAGATGTCAGGAAGAACACAGGAATGTCCGCAAACGCTGCCTTTACCATAATCTGATGCCCATGACACGATAATAACAATCCATTCCACCCTGCTCTCCAACTTCTCCAATGTAGGTAACCAATCAGACAGATGAAGACGGCTACTGCTGAGAGATAGCCCAAGATAACGAATCGGGCATCGTACCACAAGGGCACACCAACTCTATTCCACACGCCTTTGCCTCCTTGTTAAACAAGCCGAAGAGGACCACATTGGACATAATTCTATTGATCATCGATCTTGAGAGCTCTCCAAAGCCATCGCCATTCCCCTCACCTCCTCCACTCCTCCCTCAATGTTTACCCCCTATTCACTTGTGCTCCCAACTTGGTCAAGTACCCATCTAAATTCTGACAAGTATGAGAGAAAGGGGGAGTGAGAGAGTACAAGAGATGCTCATCCATTGATTTTCAGAGATTCTACTCAAAAATCAACTCAATGCAAGCAAAAGTCGACTCCAATAATCGTGAACTCCAGTACGAGATCCTTTCGAGGTTCCCGAGAGAGCGAACCCACTTCGAGGTCTCAAGAGAGCGACCCATATTCAGAGATCTTCGTATGGATCTTCGTACGAGATCCTTTCGAGGTTCCCAAGAGACCCATATTCAGAGATTCTACTCAGAAACCAACTCAATGCAAGCAAATGCATTCGATGATAGATTCTCCCATAGGTGACAAGTCGGCCCCCACAAGGTTTTTGACAACGAGACTTATTACAGAGGTCAGACCTCAAGTTCATCCTCACCAGCATATCATGCGAAGCACTGTCCTCAGCAGCAATTGACAGAGTATGCGTTGAGTCGTTATGGTTCGTAGTGTCATGTATTAATCGAGTGAGTTCATGACTTCTCTGTTTGTCCAAGCTGAGCATTGTATGCTCCAGCTTGAGAGGGACTGTTGGAGAATGACCTAGGTAGGTAATTAGATCCCTCCATGGTCCAATTACCACACCATGACGAGATAATCCGACATATAGTAATGATGGAACTTTGGAGAGTCAGTAATGCTATATGAAGAGTCCCACATCCATGTACTCATTGAAAGAAATCAATAGAAGAATTCACCCTTTGAGGCGTTCTCCCGTGGTTCCATCCCGCTCCTCACGGAGTAGGGTTCCACGTAAAATTTCCATGTTCTACATGTTTCTCACTACTTGTTCTTGTTTATCGCTTCCCATTTGTCATTTTCCACTGGGGCAAAGCGCGGGGAGGCTCATACCTCCTCTACCTCCGCTGAGACTCTTCTGACTTTGTACTCACCTGCTGATCACCACTATTCGCTTTTTCCCTCCTCTCCATTCTCACTTCGCTTCGAAACATCACTATAAGGCCCACCCGAGAGGCAAATTCCTTAGCAATGCTCCGAGTTTACAAAAAGCCCCGGGTACTGCCCAATGTTTTTTTACTTTACTACTGCACACATATCACATGTTAATGCGACACCAGTGTCGCATTCTATGAATGCGTTATAGCGTATATCGCCTGCTGAGCATGCGACATATGAGCATTGTCATGCCATAAATGCGATAACGACAAAAGTCCCTTGAAAAATGAAATCGCTTGGGCTATGCTTATATCGCATTTCAGGCATGCGACACATAGTAAAAACCCTGTAAAACTCTATTTTCCATTCCAATTCTTCCTTTTGTTGAATTTAAAGCACTTAAACGAACTTTCTTACTGGAAATTTTATGTGACAAGTTTAAATGTTAATAATTCACAAATATATAAACATCGTCCTAATTGAAATAACAATCCATTAAGAGACAAAGAAATAAAATATTGTATAGTTTGAAACTACAATATATGATTACACGTGTTCGACACCCAATATGCCTTACAACCCATAAAATTTACGGTACAAACGTCCCCTCTCTATCTTCTCTTCCGTTGGAATGTCCTCAAAACTTCTGGTTGGTCAAAAGGTCTTAATCGACCGTCTTTACCAATCATCGATATTTGTGAAGTTCCCACACCGTCGTCCTCGAAAATCGGTACCTGTGGCGGTGTAAACGTGCAGTAAGTGGGTTGAGTACCCCTTACGTTCCCTCCCATGAAGTTCCTCATAGATGCCTGCGGTGTTTGCATTTCTTCAGTAGGTGGCTTGATAGCATGGGTGACGAATTGGGTCTCCAACACAAATTTGGGCAGCTCTGATGATCCAACTCAAGGGATGGGACATGTTCCATGACTGAAACATCTGCTTCTTTTTCAACCTCGGGTGCGACAACTTGATAACCACATCTGCATCCACGTCCACATCCCCATCCACGTGCTTGAGCGTAACATCTTCCTCTCCTTCGTGCACCCTCTCTAGCTTCTGTCCGAGCATGATCGGCATGCTCCTCGTGTATTGTCATCGCGTCAGCTAATTGGAATGCCAACAACTGCGCCATTTTTTGCCTTTGCTCGAATAGCTATATCTCGACACTCCGAGTGTCCCGTCTCGTAGATGAGGTTCCACCTGGACATCTGCATGATATAAAAATTCAATGAATAAATATGTCCAAGTAAAAAATTAAGATGTTAAATAAGGGTTATTCTTACATTGGTTCCCAATGCATCATCCAATCGACCCACAAACTTCCTTGTAATTCTTAGGTACCAATCCATTTAGTCTGGAGTTACAGATATCCCGTTGGATTGGTCTACATAAACAAATCGTTCGTGATGTGCATCCCAACAAGAAATAGTAAGCTACTTGTATTAACTAAACAATGTAACGCACGTAAATGTACCCAACAAGAAAAATAGTAAGCTACTTGTATTAACTAAACAATTTTGTGTACGGAAATATACCCAAAAATCACCAAACTTACTCAAAGCAGGATATTTTCTTTTGTTGTGACCTTCACCTCCACATGTGCCACATTTATTTTTGTTCCTCGCTAAAGGTTGCACATTAGACGTAGAAGCCTGTGAGGTAGATGCCCGCGTGTTTTTATTAGGACAACATCGATGCTATGGCCCAGAACACTACACAACAAACATGTATTTTACCGCATGACATCCCTAACATCCATTTCATTATGAATCATGGTTAATCGTGAGCGACCATTGCTACGCTTACGTAGTTTATCGTGACACAATTTAGGGTACTCTAATGAAGGTCATGAATCCCGATTGTCAGTAAGAACAAACCTATCTTCATACAATTTGAGTTGATTCTCCCACGTGTACCCTTCACCAACATATGTATCTATCTCTGACCTTCTTTGGGAAATGGCAACGATAGCGTGAGAATATAGAATACGATAAATCTGCCATTTATTACATGTATAAGTATATGATGTAATTATAGAAAGTCTTCTCGATTAATGCAACAATGGGCAAACACCTTGCATCCTTAAGTACCGCATTATAGCTTTCACTTAGATTTCTCGTCATTTGTGCAAATCTATACCCACCATCGTAAGCTAGAGTCCACTGCTCCCTGCGATAGTCGTTCGTGGAAAACCACCTACTGGCATCTGGGTTCCATTCCTGCAATTTTCTCATGAATTAAGCAAACTTCTTTGTAGACGTTTGTAGAGATGCTGCCTGTACCAACAACTTCATAGAGCTGTTCTTGAATGCGCTGTTGAAATTGCTTATGATATGCCCATAACAAAATCGTCAGTATGCAAAAGGTGGTAAGAAACCAACATCAACATCATCGTTGCGGATTTTATACCAGGATGGCGATCGGAAATGATACATAGATGCCCATCACACATTCCGATTACTTTGATGCGAACCAACGAAATAAATCATTTCCAAGTAGGGCCAGATTCCTCGTCAACTATCCCGAATGCAAAAGGTACACCGCAGTTATCTTCATCCACTCCACATGCAATCAATAATTTTTGCTTGTACTTGCCATACAAATGAGTCCCATCAATGCTTATCAACGACTTAAGCCTCAATGCAAGGGCCGAACGCCTAAAAGCAATGCTGAAATATACGGCTATGGGGTTTCCACGGGTTAAAGTGTTTCGTATGGTAGATGTTTATCTCAATCTTCGGAATGGCGGCCTTCAGTTCATGTAGAAGATACAACATCTTCGCACAGGACTTCGTCCAATCGCCAAATATTATTCTAATTGCTTTTTTCTAGCACCCCACACATTTTTTTCGTAACCCAGTAATTGTACAACTCGTGAATATCAGCTCTGCGGCTTGACACCCGAATAATGGGGTCATCCTTCACCAAGGTTAGCATTGATCTAGCCATGAAATTGCAGTCTAATTGAGGATGATCGTGATTAACTGTTGGGTTTATACAAGTGTGTGGGCCTCCGATCTTAGAGATCATCCACATACAGTTGAACCTCCTGAATTGACCATGTAGAAATCAAAGACAAACCTTCGATTGCATGGTGCAGATAACAGACCAGACTAAGGTGGTAGATTCTTTAATCATGAAGTTGTAGCGAGTAATGATGTAATGTTTCTTCACAGTATAAACAAATCGTCCTTACTCTTGAATGTGTTGTGATTTTATGTTCATGTATTTATTTTTCACTCCTTATTTTGTTTGTCCTCTTTATGTAATTCTCCCATGGTCTCTCAACTCTATAGAAGAGGGCCATAAGGCACCATAGAAAATTGGTTCTTCTTTTCTCTCAACATGGTATCAGAGCGACGATCCTAGACCAGAGTACTGAAACCCTAACCCTAGCCCTATCCCACCTGATGCCTTTCTCTCTCTCTCTCTCTCTCTTCTCTTTTTCTTGCATGCCGCCCCTCCTTGTCGATCTGAAGCATCCTTTTATGTGGGATTTTGACTCCCTATACGGTTTGATTTTACTCTGAAACAGTAAAATCATAACCCTGTAGTCACCTGTTGCGCCCACGTAGGAAGAGTCACCTCTTGCGCCCACGTAGGAAGAATTTTTTTTTGAATAAGAAAACGGGGGAGCCCTCCCAAGGCGGGAGTCACCACACCAAAGTATTCATTAATTATCAAAAAGATACATCAGATGGAAAATATCAAGGGAATGGTTGTGGATTGAGTCTACGCCCATAACCATCTCCCTAATGTACATGTAGACATCTTTTTCTTCCTCTGTCTATGTTTTTATCATGTCCTCGTCAGGCAATATATCAGAAAGTTGCAGTGATGTTACATCCACGGGTGCTTTTAAAGGTCCAACACCCATTATCAATATGGATGGCACGAATTATGACTTGTGGGCGATGTCGTTCATGAGTTTGATGCATGGCCATGAAAAGAAATACATCCTTACACAAGATGGACCAGAGGACCAGACGAGAGTCTATGCATCATGGGAGGCGGATGATGCCTATGCTTGAGTATGGCTATTTGGAACTGTGTCTGTGGAGATAGCTAATGACATACTCAATCAGCCGACTGCGAAGGCTATGCTGGGACATCCTCTCTACTACGTATTCTGTAGGAGTATATGTGTCACTTACGTAGATGGGTAATTGGATCCTTCTAGGATCCATTTACCACATCCAGTGTTTTTAGTACCACATCTACCAGTTGTGGGACTTGGAGGGCCTGTGGAGGCTAAATAAGAAGCCCCAGACCTCCTGTATTAGAGAGAAAGTTGAATACAACATACAACCCTTTGAGATCTTCTCCCTTGGCTTCATCTCGCTCCTTAAGGAGTAGGATTCTACATAAAAATCTCAGTGTTCTTCCTTGTCTATTAGCTCTGATTACGCTTCCACATTTCATATTCCTAACATGGTATCAGAGTGGGTTTGATTCTCAAAGAATTTTTTATGTTCTTTATTCATATTCGAAATTCGAGATTCAATCCTAGGGTTTTGTTGAAACCCTAATTCATAATTTTGTCAAGATTCGATTCATCATTGTTCTTGAAGAATATTCGATATTCTTTGACAAAATCTCATCTGCATCATGGTCTATTGGATGATTTGCTGCCTCAATAATATTTCAGCCGCATCAAGCGGTGGCGCCATCCTCTTACAACTGAAGCCCCTCCAGGCGATGGCCAATCTCTCTTCCGATCCGAGGAGACGAATGGGTTTCTAACAACGGGAACTCTAGAATCATCCTAGAGGCGAGAATGGGTTCCCAACAAGGGAACCCTAGAGGCGGCAACTCCTTTGGACTCCTCCGGCATGCCACCTCATGCGGCCTCCTCCGAATCCACTCAAGGCGGCAGCAACTACCAGACACCGCCGTGCGCATCTCCAGGCGATGGCGATCCGGCAGTGCCCTTGGGGGATCTCGATGAAGCTCCAAGCATCACTCCCAGCAGAAGTAGTCTCCCCTCCAAGCCACATTTCCAGAAGGCGACGGTGGCACACCTCCATCGGCAACGCATATCGCCAGCCCTATCGAGGGCACCACAAGAAGGCAAAGGCGACGATGCCCTTGCCTCCTCTTTCTTCGCACCTCTAGGCGAAGGCCTTCCGGGAGGCGACTCCGATGAAGAAGCCCCCTTTCGAGGGGCGGCTACACCCTCCGCAGCAGGAGCCCCTATCGAGGGTGGTAGTCTTTGAGAAAGGGGTTCCCAAGCGGGAAGCCCTAAATAAGGTCGGCCCAAGCAGGCCATGTATTAAAAAAAAGAGGGGAGAAGAGAGAGGAAGCCATGAAAAAAAGAAAAAATGGCCACACTTGCAAAAAAAAAAAGAAGAGAAAAGAGGCCAAAAGAAAAAAGAGTAGCCTCATTTGCAAAAAAAATGATGAATGAAACGGCTATAAAAAGGGAGGAAATAGCCTGAAAAAAGGATCGTACAAAAAGAGTCCGTACAAAAAAATGATTGAAAAAAGGAGCCGAAAAAAATGTGAGATCAGCTTATTGGATTTTTGTTTCTCCCCATCTCTTTATGTGTTCTCCCAATTTGGTTGACGTCATTATTTTCCGACCAGTATGGGAGAAAGGGGGAGTATTGTGTAGAGTTCTACAGGTCTAACTCCAGATTTTTCAGTTCAGACTCTGCCAGTTTTCAGACTCTATAGTTCAGTTTCAGACTCGATGTTCAGATTGTTTCCGAGTCTTCAGTTTGATGCGCACATGTTTACCATCTTTTGTGTGGTCCCCATCTTTGTTTTTGGTCTCAGAGTTTTCATATGATCCATAGACTTCAGAGTAGATATCCCATTCCCTATGCCACGTGCGTTAGGGCTTTCATGTGGTTTCATAGGGACTCGAGAGTAGTGATCCCATTCTCTGAGCCAGTATGGGAGAGACCAGTTCTCCGATGAGGAGACTTTTTAGACTCCATTCTCTAGTGACCGTGGACTCCGACAAAAATGTCTCTACAGTTTTTCAATTCGACCCTTCAGAGATGGAGCAATTGTCCACATGCTTCATTCTTCTGCATGTGGAGGGATAGAGTACTTCGACGAGGAGACTCATTCAGTATCTGCGACTCTGACAGGTGCAATATAGAGCACATGTTCTCCGACGAGGAGACCCAATTCGACTCACAATCTAGCATGTTTGTTCCTTCTCACCTGCACAGCATGAGAAGTGACGTCCTCGACAGCAATCGTTAGTTGTGTTTTTGTTGAGTTGATATTATCTATAGTGTCTTGTATTGTGAGTTTGAGATTTTTTTTCTATTTGTCCAAGCTGAGCATTGCATGCTCCAGCTAGAGGGGGAGTGTTGGAGTATATGCATCATTTATGTAGATGAGTAATTGGATCCTTCCGGGATTCATTTACCACATCCAGTGTTTAGTCCCACATCTACCGGTGGTGGGACTTGGAGGGTATGTGGAGGCTATATAAGAAGCCCCATACCTCCTGTATTAGAGAGAAGATTGCATACAACATATTTCACTTTGAGGCGTTCTCCGTGGTTTCATCCTGCTCCTTAGGGAGTAGGGTTCCACGTAAAAATCCTGTTGTTTTTCATTGTTTATTATTTATCTCGGATTACGATTCCACATTTCATATTCCTAACATATTCTCAAGCGAGGAATGAGTCAAAGATTTTGCAGCTTCAGAACGACATGTTTTTTTTTGATTGAAAAATGGGGTGAGTCTCCATTGCGGGGATCACCGCCTAGTATATTCCATTAATAACGTATCGCATTACATTACCTTGAAAGCCAGAAGTTATACAAAGCATTACAATGTGCCACTACGTTTTCACTGTAGAAACGCTGATTTTTGAAGATAAGTTCGTTACGCCCCATCTATATAGCTCAAAGAGTAGTTAGTGGTTTCGAGCAGTCGTCACTGGAATTGCTAGCAAACCTTCGATGGATTCCCAGAAAGCTTGCATCCCATCCCACTGTGTATACCTCTCTCAGAACGATATCTCTACGACCAAACAGAATGGTCGACCTCTACACACGGTGTATACCTCTCTCAGAGGTATGTTTGAGAGGCTACATGGCTACATACCGTTGACATCCATGCTTGAGAAATTGAAGGCGTACCATGATTCAGTGATGACTGGGGTGTTTTTGGCATCTCTAGACTCAGAATATGATACAACTCGTGCTCAGATACTTACAGACTCTATTAAACCTCCCATGGAGGAGGCATACCGGATGCTGAGTCAACTCAACATCTCCTCAGCACCGGCTGCTGCCCAGACTTCATCTGCTATGGTTGCCACTCATGGGAGAGGTGGTTCTTCATCGTTCCGAGGGAGAGGTGGCTCCCGTGGGCGTGGATTTCAACGGTCATGTCAGCCCTGCACCTATTGCCATCGATCAGGCCATTCTGAGGATACGTGCTATTCCAAGCACGGGTTTCCACCATTTGCACGAGTTGTTGAGCATGCACCACCACCTACTACTAAGGAGGATCTACAAATCAACGCTTTGATGAGTTGGTTGTGCACCTTCAGGAGATTATGCCACATACAAACATCTCCAAGAGCTCCTCGTCCGGTCAATCAGACTTTGCTGCCTCCGCATCCACAAGTGCCACATGTACTACTTATGCATATACTAGTCAATCCAGACCATATATTTCAGAATGGATAATGGACTCCGATGCTTCAAAGTTCAAACCACCGATGTGGAAATCGCTCACAATTCAATAAATGCAACCCTGTTCAGAATGGTCGGTCTGTGGTGATTGCTGATGGGGCACATTCTCCCATCACAGGACAGGGGGGGTTCACCTGGCTCCCTCATTGCGGTTACAGGATGTTTTTCATGCTCCTGACTTCTCCATGAATTTATTATCTATAAGTCAGATTCTAAAAGACTTACATCGTCGTGCCATATTTGATCCCGCTTCCCTTGTTTTTCAGGATATACTCACGGGCAGGGTGATTGGATGTGGCCGTGAGCATGGAAGCCTTTATCGACTGACCCAGACTCCACGTGCTGGTGATGGTTCACTTTCTGGGGGTTCACAATCACCATATACCTGACATCTACGATTTGGTCACCTTTCGCTGTCAAAGATATGTCGTCTCATTACAGGGGTTTCTGCCAAGTTTGAGTTTCATTGTGAGGCATGTCAACTTGGAAAACATCATCGGTTCAGTTTTCCAAGTCGCCTTAGTCGTATCAGTCAGAATCTATTTAAACTTGTTCATTTTGACATCTGGGGTCCTAGTCGTGTCCCTGATCACTGGGGACACACATGTTATCTTGTGGATGTTGATGATTTCTTCCAGTTGTCATGGGTATTTTTACTTAAGAATAAGTCTGATGCTAGCGTTATCATTCAAAATTTTGTTCATGAAATTGCCAATATTTTCTCAGCTTCAATAAAATATGTTCAGTCAGATAATGCTTTGGAATTTTGTACAACTGTTTTAGCTCAGTTTTTCAGTTCGCTTGGGATTGTGCATCAGACTTTCTGTCCTTATACATCACAACGGAATGGTGTTGCTGAACGCAAGCAGCGTTATCTTCTTAATATCACTTGGACTCTCCTTATTCAGAGCCGAGCTCCTCACTCCTTTTTGGGGAGATGCTGTCATGACTGCATGCTAAGTCAATCACATGCCTTCTACTATTATAGGAGAAAAGGCTCCTTTTTCTCTCACGTTTCCTGAGAAAGAGTTGTTTTCTCTTACACCGAGAGATTTTGGATGTGTCGCATTTGTGCATCTTCTGTCTCCAGGTCATGACAAGTTTGCACCTCGGGCTGTCAAATGTATGTTTGTGGGTTATTCTCGCACTCAAAAGGGATACCGATGCTTTGATCCTGGTCTACGAAAATATTGTGTTATTACTGATGTTTTTTTTGAGTCCATCATGTACTATACTCTTATAAGGGATAAATTAAGCCCGTTTGAGTTTGGGGAGGTTCTTCTCCCCCCACCTGCTATTTCCATGCTCGATGCTCCTCGATCTTTCCCAACATCCAACATACCCCTGGTAAATTCTGAGAATAGGTTTCAACTGATGACACTAGTGGTTGAATGATGTGCAAGATATTCCACATGAGGACAATAGCCAAGAAGATAATATGGGATGACCAATTGCACTATGGAAAGGGAAATGTAGAGGTTTACGTTATGTTATGATGTATCGTTACGTATTTCTTATTTATCTCATGTACGTCTATGTAATTTACCCAAGGGTTTTCTCCTATATAAGAGACCCTAGGGCTCTATGGAATAACACAACAGAGTATTTCGACTCTGACATGGTATCAGAGCCAAAACCCTAATCTAGGGTTTATGGTTTCTACCGCCCCCCTCTCCCCCCCCTTTCTTCGGTCGCCGCCTCTCCACCCGAGGCCCCCAACCGCCATCTCCTGCCCCGCCAACCCGGCCCGAGGGGACCTCCCAGCCACTGCGGCACCCCCTCCGGGCACGGTACCCCCTCCAGTCGCCGCTCGCCCCACCCGTGGGGATTTCCCTGCCGACGCCCACCCGAGGGAACCTCCCGGCCGCGGGGTCCTCTCCCGCCAAGGCCCTCTCCCGCCGAGGCCCTCTCCCGTTGGGGCTGCCGTAACTCTTCCTTGCGCTTCTCTTTCTCGTCGGTCGGCACTTCTTCGCCTATGGGTTCAAGTGCATAACGTTTACATATGCACTTGAATCCGATCCAGTCTTTGTAGACAAACGTTCATTTGTCTATCATCCCAAGGTCTTCTTCTCCGGCATCATGTCCGATCAAAAGATTGATATGCCCTCCATAGGTGCCTTTAAAGGTTCGGCACCAATCGTCAAAATGGATGGGACGAACTACGAACTATGGGCTATGCAGTTCCTGAGTCTTATAAAGTCATGTGGTAAGAAGCATATTCTTACCGAGGATGAGATGGCAGAAAAGACGGGGATTTATGCCTCATGGGAGGCTGATGATGCGTATGCCAAGGTCTGACTATCAGGAACACTCACGATGGAGATCGCCAAGGACGTCCTCCATCAACCCACCGCCAAAGCGATGTGGGATATTCTGGCTACTACCTATTCTCAAGTGCGGAACGAGACTAAGATGCTGCAGTTGTAGCATGATATTTTCATGATGAAGCAAAATGGGCGGCTCTATCATTCTCTGTACACATCCCTATGAGGGATGTTTGAGAAATTATATAGCACCATTCCGCTCACAGCAACCCCAGAGCACCAGAAGACGTTTCACAATGCCACTATGGTAGGCGTATTACTTGCAGCCCTTGATCCGGAATACGAGGCGGCCCGCTCTCAGATCCTCGCCGATGCTACTATTCCTCCGATGGAGGAAGTCTACCGGAGGCTCATCCGTATCTCTGTCCCTTCCAGCGCCACAACCCCACCTCCTTCGGCAATGGCAGCTTCCAGAGGACGAGGTAGTTCGTCTTCATTTCGTGGCAGAGGAGGTGGTGCACGTGGCAGAGGAGGTCGTGTGCGCTCAACGTGCTCATAGCGTCGTCGAACTGGTCATTCCGAGGATACATGCTATTCCAAGCATGGCTTTCCTCCTTCGGCACGTGTCGCTGATCATGTTCAGGCTCCACCAGCATCTACTCCAGATCACATGTTCGAGGAGCTTGTGGCACGGCTTCGAGACATTATGCCTTAGTCATCATCAGAGGGCGCTGATACATCTGACGTTGCGGCTTTTGCGTCCGCTACTACCTCTGCTACTGCCAGTACCTCAGGTAGTACTTCTGCCCTTTGTCATAACCACGATCTCTCATGTTGGATTGTTGACTCTGGAGCTACCCATCATCTCTGTCGTGATAGAGATATGCTACAGTCCTACAAGGATATTCAGTCTGGTCGTTCAGTGCTCATAGCTGATGGTACTCATTCCCCTATTGTGGGTCAGGGGGAGACATTCTTATTGCCCTCCACGCACTTACAGAATGTTCTACATGCACCAGAGTTCTCAATGAATTTATTATCAATTAGTCAAATTACAAAAGATTTGCACTGTCGCGCTATATTTGACCCATCTTCTGTCATTTTTCAGGACATACTAACGGGCAGGGTGATTGGCTGTGGTTCTGAGCACAATGACCTCTATCGTCTAGTACGGAACTCCTATGCTGGCGTCTCACTACACTCTCAGGGATCTGTTTCTCCGTACACATGGCACCTTCGCTTTGGTCATCTCCCGCTCCAGAAGATGCGTCACCTCCTGCCACAGATCTCTCCAAATTCTACATTTCGTTGTGAAGCGTGTCAGTTAGGGAAGCATCATCGCTCTAGCTTTCCTAGTCATCAGAGTCGGAGCAGTCGCTCCCCTTATGAGTTATTTCATATAGATATTTGGGGTCCTAGTCGTGTCCCGGATCATCAGTGTCACAGGTTTTATCTAGTTGTGGTTGATGATTTCTCTCGTGTTTCTTGGACTTTTCTTCTTAAAAATAAATCTGAGGTATGAAGTGTGATGCAGCGTGGCCCCAAATTATAGGGTCACATTTATCTAATTAATTAATAGCCAATTTTATTTACGTTTTTAGTGGTCGTAGTGGTCTAATTAAATAATTGAGATCGCCTGTGATCTCAACGTTTATTTCGTAGATTTTAATTGTAATTGTTGGTCAATTAATTAATTAGAGTCTAATTAGATGTCAATTAGGGTAAAATTAGTTGTCAATGTTAATTTATTTACTATTTTTGTAAACCATCTCTCCTATATAAAGAGATGGTAGTCCATCATTTTTAGGGGGTCAGTTATGAATTAAAAATTGAGTTTATCTCAGTATCTCCCTCTCTCCCTTCTCCCTCCACGCGATCTCCGCGGTTCTCTTCTCAAAACCCCTCGTTACCGACGAGTTCTTCTTCTCAACCCTTCCAATTTCTCTTCTCAACCCTCTCTCTTTTACCAAATATCCACCAAAAATATATTATCCTTATTTTGTCGACGCTGATTTTGATTCCGCATCAATTGGTATCAGAGCATGGATATCGAATCGTTCCTACGATTCGACGATCCTGTCGACTATTGGTGTTCGAAGTTCGGTCTCCGCCGCCCATCTCATGATCCGTATCGTTCAAAGAAGTTCCATCAGCGACTTATATCATGCATCAAGGTGCACGCATGGTTGGACGCTCTAATCGACGACGATTCAACCGCCAACGACCAAAATCAGATCTGTGCAACCGCTGTTCAACCCAATTTCGAGACAAAAAATGAAGGTATTTCCATTATAGATGAAGATTTATCTAATACAATATTAGTACAAGAAGAAAAGGAGGATTTGGCACCCATCTACGACGAATATCCTACGGATGAAGTACTGAATCTCGTCGACCTGTGCGCGGACGGAGTTGCTGGCCACAAGGAAAAGGAAGTTGGTGAAGAACTTAGATCTTCAGATCTGGTTGGTCCCGATGGTGCTATCCGAACAACCCCGACTTCGTTGACATCCTTTTGCTCCTGGAAAATTGCTCCGAACCCGACACTTGCTGCGTTGTCAACCCTAGTCAGGCAAACCACTCGCCAATCCAACGGGGCCGACCAGCATCTGATTCGATCCCATGACGCACGCGCGACCCACGCCCAACCTGTGCGTCGCCTCCTGCTATGCTGCCCTCGCGGTAGTAGCCACTGCCGGTTCCTCCCAAGCCCGTGCACGTTGTCTCGTGCGCAACTTGTGCAGCCTCAGGTGCCGCCCTTCTGCCTCAGGGGCCGCCCGAGATGTCCCCTCGCCACCGCGCGGTCCCGCCCCCGCCCTCCCGACTGCCATGCCGCCTCGCGAAGGCCGCGCCTCCCGCGCAACGCCCTGGCCGACCTCCGCCGCATCAGGCGGCGATATATGCCCGAGAAAATCGAGCGTGCCCTAACGGGCACCCCGAAGATGGCGTATCGTGACTTCCACAGAATGTGGGATTGGGATTGGATTTGGAAAAATTGCAAAGAAAATTTCCCTCAAATCCTTATTTGCAAGAAGGTCCAAAGCCATAGAAATGTGAGGAAAATTGAGGGGGTACGAAAATTGCAGGGACGCCCCCCAATTGGAAAAGACTACAGGCGTAACATGGAAAATGATCGCATTGGGGGAAATTGAAGCCCCAATTCAAGGATGATTTCTCCAACGATCCACCTACATCACGCAATTCGTCAGGAGCCGAATTTTTAAAGCGGTGGATAGTTGATGCAGCGTGACCCCAAATTATAGGGTCACATTTATCTAATTAATTAATAGCCAATTTTATTTACGTTTTTAGTGGTCGTAGTGGTCTAATTAAATAATTGAGATCGCCTGTGATCTCAACGTTTATTTCGTAGATTTTAATTGTAATTGTTGGTCAATTAATTAATTAGAGTCTAATTAGATGTCAATTAGGGTAAAATTAGTTGTCAATGTTAATTTATTTACTATTTTTGTAAACCATCTCTCCTATATAAAGAGATGGTAGTCCATCATTTTTAGGGGGTCAGTTATGAATTAAAAATTGAGTTTATCTCAGTATCTCCCTCTCTCCCTTCTCCCTCCACGCGATCTCCGCGGTTCTCTTCTCAAAACCCCTCGTTACCGACGAGTTCTTCTTCTCAACCCTTCCAATTTCTCTTCTCAACCCTCTCTCTTTTACCAAATATCCACCAAAAATATATTATCCTTATTTTGTCGACGCCGATTTTGATTCCGCATCAAAGTGTTATCAAAAATCTTATAAATGAAGTGCAGAATTTTTTTCCTCTACTATTAAATATGTGCGCAAGGATAATGCTTTGGAGTTCTGCACTCAGTCTCTTGCTCAGTTTCTCTCATCTGAGGGCATTATCCACCAAACAACATGTCCTTACACCTCTCAACAGAATGGTGTTGTGGAGAGGAAACATCGACACTTTCTTGATATTGCTCGCACATTACTTATCCAAAGTTGTGCACCATTAGCTTTTTGGGGAGATGCTATCCTTACAGCATGCTATCTGGTCAATCGTATGCCTTCTACTGTTCTTGGGGAAAAGGCTCCAATATCTTTCCTCTTTCCTGATAAGGACTTGTTTTCACTTACCCCTCGTGTCTTTGGAACTGTTGCCTTTGTTCACCGCTTGTCTCCAGGACTTGACAAGCTCTCTCCTAGAGCTGTTAAGTGCGTTTTTGTGGGCTACTCACGTACACAAAAAGGATATCGTTGCTATGACCCCATTCACGACAAGTACTATGTGAGTGCTGATGTTACATTTTTTGAGCCAGTCATGTACTTCTCCCCTGCAGGTGACCGCTTGGCTTCCTCTACATCTACGGATGATAATGTCTATGTTCCCTTACCTCCAAGTCTGGGTCACTCTCGGCCAACTACACCACCACCACCACCATCACCACCACCACCACCACCTCCATATCCGGCCGTTCCACCATTTCCTAAGTTCTACACACGACGGTCAGGGCCTGCTCATGCTACACGTCAACCATCCAGCACGCCTCAGGTATGCTCCGATAATATCGCTAATGATGGGTTAGATAATGCACCGGTGCAGGAATCTTTGGTACAGGAGGAGGATCCACCAGTCAGCACAGTAAATGATGATCTTGATCGTCCTATTGCTCATAGGAAGCAGAAGAGGCAATGTGCATCCTATCCTCTTGCGTCTCAGGTATCCTTTCATCGACTTACTGGTGATTTCCAGAGGTTTGCAACAACTGTCTCGACGGTAGAGATCCCACGAACTTATCAAGAGGCCATGAAGATTGATTGCTGGCGTGTAGCCATGGAAGAGGAGATGCGTGCCTTACATTCTCGAGGGACTTGGTCCCTAGTTCCCATTCCACCTGGTGCTTCTGTAGTGAGTAGCAAGTGGATATTCACAGTTAAATATCACGCAGATGGGCGTCTAAATCGGTACAAGGCAAGACTTGTCGCACGAGGCTTTACCCAAACATATGGGGTAGATTATTTGGATACATTTTCACCAGTGGCTCGACACTCGACTCTTCGGATTCTACTATCTGTTGCTGTGGTACGTGATTGGACTATTTTCCAACTTGATGTCAAAAATGCATTTTTGTATGGTGATCTACAGGAGGAAGTCTACATGCAGCAGCCATCGGGTTTTGCTGCTGAGGGGGAGACTCAGATGGTGTGCAGACTTCATAAGGCTATCTATGGCCTTAAACAAAGTCCAAGGACATGGTTACAGAAGCTTTCCCAGCTAATTGAACGACAGGGGTTTAAGAGATCAAATGCGGACCACTCATTGTTTATCCAGAAGACTCCCAGAGGTACGATTGTTGTCATGGTGTATGTAGATGATATTCTGGTCACAAGAGATGATGTTCAGGGAATCGAGATGATTAAATCTCTTTTGGGAAGTTAGTTTATTACAAAGGATCTGGGCACGATACGATACTTTCTGGGGATAGAGTTTGCAAGAAATGCACAAGGAATGGTAATGACCCAAAGAAAATATGTCACAGACTTGTTAGTTGAAACAGGAATGGTTGGATGCAGACCGTCGAGCACTCCTATGGATCCAAGTACGAGGCTTTACGACAATGATACTGAAGAGGTGGACAAAAGAAGATACAGAGAAATGGTGGGAAAGCTCCTATACATCACCATAACTCGACCAGATATTACCTTTGCAGTAAACCGGGTGAGTCAATTTATGGAGCAGCCTAGGCAAGTTCATATGGAAGCCCTGTATATGATATGGAGATACCTGGTCTTCCCCAGGCACAGGTTTGTTATTTAGAAAAGATACAGATCTGTCTATTTCTGCTTGTGCAGACGCAGACTATGCAGGGTGTCCAAAAGATCGTAAGTCTACGTCAGGATTTGCTATCTTTATAGGAAGCTCTTTGGTTTCTTGGAAAAGCAAGAAACAAACTGTTGTGGCGAGATCCAGTGCTGAATCCGAATATAGAGCCATGGCACAAGCAAGCACAGAAATGATGTGGGTTCGAGCGGTCTTTGAAGATTTGAATGTAAATGTCTCTTTACCCATGCAGCTTCAATGTGACAACCAATCAGCATTGTTCATTGCCAATAACCCAGCTTTTCATGAAATAACAAAGCACATCGAGGTAGACTGTCACTACACTGGAGACATGATCCAGAAGGGCTTGATTTCCACTTCACACGTCAGTTCAGAAGACCAGACTGCTGATATATTCACCAAGCCATTGCTCAGAGGACCTTTCCAGAGATGTTCTTCCAAGCTGAGCATGATTGATATCTATGCTCCATCTTGAGGGGGAGTGTAGAGGTTTACGTTACGTTATGATGTATCGTTGCGTATTTCTTATTTATCTCATGTACGTCTATGTAATTTACCCAAGGGTTTTCTCCTATATAAGAGACCCTAGGGCTCTATCGAATAACACAACAGAGTATTTCGACTCTGATAGGAAAAGAGCGTGTACAAAGTATCCACTAGCAGGACATGTGTCTCTAGATCGACTGCCCATGTCTTATCGGAAATTTGTATTAGGGCTATCTGCTATTGAGATCCCAAGAGCATACCAAGATGCCCTTAAAGAAAGTTAGTGGAGGCTAGCGATGGAGGAAGAGATGTCTTCTCTTCAATCATGTGGATATGGATGCTTGTTACAGCTCCATAAGGAGCATCTGTTGTCAGCTGCAAATGGGTCTTCACTGTGAAGCACATGGCAAATGGTACAATTGACATATATAAAGCCAGGCTTGTTGTCAGAGGGTTTATGCAGATCCATGGTGTGGAATATAGTGATACCTTCTCTCCTGTGGTGAGGCATTCTACCCTATGCATTCTCTTGTCTGTAGCTGTAGTGCGTGATTGGGCTCTGTTCCAGTTCGATGTTATGAATGCGTTCTTATATGGTGATCTTCAGGAGGAGGTCTACATGCAACAACTATCTGGGTTTGCTGTTGAGGGGGAGTATGTATGTATGCTACATAAAGCTATTTATGAACTTAAGCAGAGTCCCCGGGCTTGGTTTCAAAGGCTCTCGGATATAATAGAACAGAGAGGATTCGGACGATCCACTTCAGATCATTCTCTATTTGACAGAAGACACAACAAGTACAATGGCTATCCTTCTATATGTTGATGACATTATTGTTACAAGCGACAATATTCAAGGGATAACCGAAGCCAAGAAATTCCTAGGTCAACAATTTGTCACCAAGGACCTGGGAGAGTTGAAATACTTTCTGGGCCTAAGAATTTGCCAGAAATAAGCAAGGTTTGGTAATGACACAGAGAAAGTATGTGATGGATCTACTTTCAGAAGGTGGAATGACATGGTGCAGATCAGTATATACGCCTATAGTTTCAAGTATGAAGCTACATGAAGATGTCACTGAGGAAGTGGACAAGAGAAGATAGAAAGAGCTTGTAGGGAAATTACTTTATGTCACCATTACCAGATCTGATATCTCGTTTGCAGTAAGTGAAGTTAGTCAGTTCATGGAACAACCACGACAGGTGCACATGGATGCAGTCTATATCATCCTCAGATATTTGAAGTTATCACCAGGAAAGGGTCTATTATTCCGTAGTACTAATTCATTGTCCATCTCTAACTATGCAGACACAGACTATGCTGAGTGCCCTAAAGATAGAAGACCTACCTCAGGTTTTTTGCATTTTTGTTGGAAATTCACTTGTGCCATGGAAAAACAAGAAGCAAACAGTGGTGACACGTGAGTAAAAAGTCATGCGGAGAAGCCCACGTGAAAGGGTTTAAGTTTCCAAGGGATTACACGCATGTCGTAGGCTCAACATGCGATATAAGGCCATAACACATTCATAGAATGCAACACCAGTATCACATTAACAACATATGATATGTGTACAATAGTAAAGTAAAAAAAATTGGACAGGTAATTTTTGTAATCCCGGGACTCTACTAAGGAATTTGCCTCGCCCACCCGATCTCTTTCTCTTCATCCTAGGTCAAGTAGTGAAGGGGAGAGTCAGCTGACCATCCTCTTGCTTGCTCCAGCAAGAAGAGCTCGACATCCGCCATTAAATGTTTTAGATTATAAATAGCGAAGGCTAAGAGTGAGTGAGTGGAGGGGAAAAGAAGCCGGTGCGCTTACTTTTTTCTATTGTGCTTATCCTGTAAAAAAAAGAAGCAATCCGCTCTCACCGAGGGAAGAGAAAAGGATGGTCGCATATACATGGGCTTCCTTGCAGATTCCTTTTATAAGCCCTTATCAGTTCACTGTCTTTTGTTTTCTGCAGAGGATATTTTGTTGCTGTAAGCGCATATGACGACCAGTTTATGCTGCTTAATTTGTGTCTTTCTAATGCCGACGTAATTGGAAAGGTATTCTCTTATTTTCAATATCTCAAACATATTTATACTGTATGGTTGTGAAAAAGTTGTGTTTGTTCTATCTTCTAATATGAGATTAGTACTTATTTCAGATTTTGAAGATCTTCACATGTGATTTCAGAAAATTATTTACCCTCCTGATAATGTGGCGGATGCACCTTCAGAAAACGTTGTACGTGGCACAATATGGAGTTTGTGCTTTATTTCGAAAGACACTCATCTACCAAGGCAGGATGGTTACTATCCTGTTATTGCAACTATTATACACAGGTATCGAATTTTCTTTACCTAGAAGATACTGTTAATCATATGCTCATCAAGTGTATGGATTTTGTTATCTATTTAGTCTTGAAACTAAGACCTGTCATTACAGGAAGGATGCTGTCTCCAATGATCTTTTCGTATTTGGATGCAAGAGCAATGACGACACTATTCATACTCTTTCCCAGTATTCAGAACCTGGATCATTAGCTTTGAGCATAATTGAAGTTCCTCACATATCTGGTTTTGCAGTTCTCTTTAGGGTGGATGATGCCCTTATAATGGATTTAAGTCAACCATGTGATCCCTGTTGCATGTATAGAATTAGCCTAAACATTCCCAGAGGCCTAGAAGATTTTTTTGAGGACTCTTCAAGGAGTCTCGATGTAGATGATGAAGGGATCTCAGCCTGTGCTTTGCTGGAGTTGAGAGATTCAGGAATGGACCTGATGAAGGGGTATGATCCCATGTCTGTTGATAGCTGCATTCATACATCACCTCGACATTCAAAGCTTGTATGCTCTTGGGACTGGGAACCTAAACAGTCATCTTGTTCAAGGTTGATTATTTGCTTAGATACTGGAGAATTGTGTATGCTAGAAATTGAGTCAGAACCTGAAGGAGTTAAAGTTAATATATGCGGCTCTCTCTACAAAGGTTTACCGTGCAAGGCCCTTGTATGGGTTAGAGGTGAATTAGTTGCTGCTTTTGTGGAGATGGGGGACGGTATGATTTTGAAGCTTGAGAATGGAAAACTAATAGATCGAAATCCAATTCAGAACATTGCACCAATTCTGGATATGTCTCTTGCGGAATATAACAATGAGAAACAAAACCAAATATTTGCTGGCTGTGGAGCAGGTCTCGACGGGTCAATACGAATAATTCGGACCGGTGTTAGGGTTGAGAAGCTTTTGAGGACAGCTCCCATTTATCATGGGGTAACTGGTATTTGGACTCTGAAGATGAAAGAAATTGATTCTTGTCATTCTTTTCTTGTATTGTCTTTTGTTGAAGAAACACGGGTACTGTCTGTTGGTTTGAGTTTTGTTGATGTAAGTGATGCTGTTGGTTTCAAAACTAATGCCTGCACTTTAGCTTGTGGCCTTCTTGCAGATGGCTTGGTGGTTCAGATTCATAGATATGAAGTAAGACTGTGTTTGCCTACATCACTTGCTCACCCCGAAGGGATTTCTCTTTCTTCTCCTATCTGTACATCATGGTGTCCTGGTGAAGTTCCTATCAGCTTGGGAGCCATTGGACATAATTTGATGGTTGTGGCCACATCTAACCCATGCTCCTTGTTCATTCTAGGAATTAGATCACCGTCAGCCTTCCATTATGAGATTTTTGAAATTCAACATGTTAGTTTGTATTATGAGTTGTCATGCATATCCATTCCATGTAGAGGTAATATTTCTAAGCTTGAAAATTTGAGTTGTCCGATGGAGCAAGAATATCATGATCTTATCCCTACTGGAGTTGAAACTGGTAAAACTTTTATCATTGGAACTCACAAACCTTCATTGGAAGTTCTGTCTTTGGCACCTGATGGAGACATCCGGGTTGTAGCAGTTGGTGCCATTTTAATAAATAATGCATTGGGGGTTCCTATAATTGGTTGCATTCCTGAAGATGTCAGGCTTGTATATGTTGGTCGATTTTACATACTTTCAGGCTTGAGAAATGGGATGCTTCTGCGTTTTGAGTGGCCTGCTAGTTCTATGAGCACTGCAGCTGCACTTCCTATGCAGACCCCTTTCGATACTAACTATTACAGCAAAACAGATCCTTTTTTTCCATCTAATTCTCCATCCATTAGTTTGCAATACTCTACAACACATACTGCTGGGAGGCCCAATCCTGTTGATCTCCAACTAATCGCTTCTCGGCGTATTGGCGTAACTCCCGTGTTTTTGGTTCCTCTTGAAGATTCACTCAGTTCAGATATCATTGCTCTCAGTGACAGGCCGTGGTTACTGCGGGCTGCAAAACACAGCCTTGCATATACTTCCATATCTTTTCAACCTGCAACTCATGCAACTCCAGTGACATCTGTTGATTGCCCAAAGGGAATTTTATTTGTTGTGGACAGTAGTCTGCTTTTGGTAAGAAATAGATCACGAAGTACTTCTATGCTTATTAGCCTTTGGTACTTAATTTTTATTTCTAGATTTTTCTCTCTTTTGAGAGCACTGTCTTCTGCCATCTCTAATTTATTACTAGAATCTCTCTGAAAAGCAGATGAATATGTCTATGAAGCAACTCCTCAAGGCCTGATTGACTAGTAGTGAGGATATTATTATTTTCAGGAACTGTTGTGTCATACAATGTACCTTTCTGCTTATGTTGACTGTTTGAATTGCAATAAGTTCAACGGGTTTGGTTTAGATCTACAACTTCAGTTTAAGGTAACTAAAAGTAAAAAGACAACATATCACAATAGCTGTCTAGTCTTGTCCAGATACTTGCTCAAATAAGGTGAACAGAGCATATTCCTGTGCACCATGGTCATAGGCAAGTGCTCGTGTAAAAAACAACTGATTGCTTGGCTGATTTGTTTGTCAGTAAGACAATATTGACTTAAGTGTCACCACATCTTATAACTAGGATTGGCACTAAATTACTATTTTGAGTGAATCTACCTTTACAAACATTTATACAGCCATGATGATTTTAAGATCTAGTGTTCGTTTCTTCTATTAACAAAGTATTTGCTACGAGAAACGTCATAAGTTACTTCAAGTTTAGAAAATATTTCCCTTCTTCATTTCTCTCGCCATAATCATAGCCACCATGTACAAGTGAGAACTCCAAAGCATTTTTTTCACACACATGCATTCAAGTCCCTACATAAAAAGAACATTTTCTTTGTGGAATTTCTTGAAAAGCATTCTCCACCTCCTAAAATTATATTTTTATTCTTTCACCTGTGTCAACTTTGAGTGCATATATGGAGAGTGGGAGCGCGAGTGGGAGTGGAGGCGACGCCAGGGGAGAAGGCTATCATGCCTGGTGATCGAAGGGACACTGTCATAGTGGGCGAGGAAGAGGTCCGCAAGGATGTGGAGATGAAGGACGTGTGGGAGAGGGCCCATGGAGTCTGTCGAAGGTCAAGAATTGATCGTCGAAGGCCAGAAGCGTGGCGGTGCGATGGTGCTTTCGATGTGGAGTTGCTGACCACTTGTCCAAGGCTTGCGTGGCGTCTAAGCAGCTATGCTTCTTGTGCGGGCGTTTGGGGCACTGACAGAGGGAGTGTTTGGTGAGGGGGTCACGATCGAGGAGGTTGGCACGCTGAAGTGCGTCGCTGCTGCGGAATTGGATCTCCCTCTGGAGCTGTTGGCCGATGCGGCTTTCGCCTCCTTGCTTCTGCGGTTATCGAGAGAGGCAACATTGGAGCAACCGTCGGAGGGGCTCGTGTTGGGGGAAGGTTACACAGAGGTCCTGAGAAGAGTCTGTGAGAGGGTGCTGGCGGCGAGGGATGTCACCTGCGTCAATGCTATTTGGCTACATGGAAGAACACTGTGCGTGAGGGGCCTATTGTCAGAGGGAACAAAGGAGGTGATTGCAGGAGCACTGGAGGGCAGCTCAACATCAGAATCGAGAGGGGTAATTAGGTGGCGGAGACCATGTTTTTTGGATGGAGGTTTGGGGGGCGAAGAACCATTGTGGAAGCTCTCGGTGGCAGGGGTTCCTCTGAGGTGTAGAAAGGTGGAGGTGCTACTGGAGGCTTCGACTAGCATCGGAGAAGTGGTGGAGATGTGCAGCTCCGATTTGTGGCTGGATGAGGGCTCAGAGGTGTTGTTGTTGATGCATGGGATGCAATCCCAAACTCCCTTGTGCGCATCGCTGAGATCGATAGGAGGCCAGTGACGATATGGCTTGTTTCAGAAAAAAAAAACTAAGAACCCACGTAATGGCCTAATGGTAGTGCAATGTGCCAACCACCCAAAAGACCAGGGTTCAAATCTTGGGATGGACTCCTTGGCATGTTTCCCCCTCTTGTTTCAAAAAGTGGGGGAGCTTCGATGATGTCTCCGGCTACTGTTGGGCAGGCTCAAGGGTCGAAATTCGTAGCAGGAAGCCCGTGGGTTGTCAGAGTCAGTGAAGGCGAAACAAAATGATCCTTTTTGTGAAACCCTAACACCGCCAGTGGACTCGTGGATGCGATTCTTCATAGCGATTCACATGCAGTTTCGGGTTTGAGCTACTCTGGTAATCAGATAAGGTCTGCGGGTGGAGGTTTGATCTCGGGCTCTTCGATCTCAGACTCAAATGGATGCTATTCAAGTTCCCCAATCTCGGATGTGGCAGTGCGGTACTCAGGTGTGGTGCTCTGCCCGACTAAGGGGGTGGTTTGGGTATGGCATCTGGTTCGAATCTCCCTACTTCAGATTTTGGAGTGGACCCGACGAGGGCTTCGATGACCCTCGTTCTTCTGGGGCTCCAACAACTGGTGACGTGGGGGTTTGTAGAGGCGCCTTGTGTGTCTAGTTCGAACAAGATGAATTCTTTCTCGAGGGTGTCGATCTCTTGGAGCATCTAGCGGCGGGCCTCATCATCGGAGCACATGGCTACGAGCCTTCTTGTGTTGTGGGCCTTTCGGAGCTTGTGGCATCGGTCGTCATCTCTCATGGAGGTTTTGTTGGTGGAACGATGGGGAGATCTTATGGCAGCGAAGGTTGCATATGGAAGGGTTTCAATTCCTTTCAGAAGAGGTTGGTGGCACCTTCACGCAGAACAAAGGTGAAGGGTGGTTTCGAATGCAAGAACTCGATACAGGGGCTGGACTCTGATGTGTTGAGTCAATTGATGACATTTTTGCGGAAACATTATCGGACGATCGTCAAGCTTGCAAAAATCGGACGACTAGGCTGACTAGTCAGCTTAATTAAGTGACTTGGTGGCCTAGCCGACTCGACGAGGGTAATCGGCCCTTAGTCGGGTAGAGTGACTAGTCGCCCCAACTAGTTGGTTTAGTCGGCCGACTAATTGGGCGACTTTTGCAAGTAAGTCCGAATACGCGATGCGAGTTAGGGATTTAGGATATTGTTTGGTTCTTCGGATCCTCGCACAACTCTTCAAAAGACCTGATACCTAGCTCTTCGAACCCTCTCCAGGCGGTTGCCTTGCCGCTCCTCCTATCGCCACCTCCTTCGATCGTCGTACCTCCAATCTCCACCTCCTTCAGTCGCTCGACGCTCCTCTCCTCCCGCTCCAACTAGCGTCGTCGACTCCAAAGGTTAGGGTTTCCAACATTTTGCACCTCCTCCGATCCATTTTTCATTTTTATTCACTGCTATCATGCTAGGTTTATATGATAGGTGTGGATTTGATTTGTTATTTATATGGTGTAGTGCTTGGTAAGATTTTCATGCTATCATGCCAGATTTTCATGCTATCATGCCATTTTTATTGTCACTGTTGTTATCATGTCACTGTTATCATGCATGCCAGATTTTCATGCTATATAATCCAGATGTTTCCTCTAAAATGATAGCTGAAAAATTGGTGAAAAAAGGAAGTAGTTGGATTTTCATGTTATAACTGTTATCATGCCAGATTTTGATGATATAATATCACTGTTATATTTGTTTGCATTGGATCTTCTGTTATTTTTGTTTGCATTGGATTCATTTCCAACTCTATTTTCGTTTGTATTGTTATCATGCCTGCTTTTCATGCTATAATTGGATCTAGGAGATGAATGACTTTTTACTTGCTGCTTGATTTGATTTTATTTTGACATGTTGCATCTGTTTGTGAACATCAACTAATGTTATGTAGCTAAATTTATTCTTAACTTGCTTCTTTTTTCCGTCAATTGCTTATTTTTTAGCTCTTATAAAATTGAAATTGCTAAATCTATTCAAATTTATGATTGAGTATATATATATATATAAATATTTTATGTATCTAAAAGAATAAAAATTCAATACGACTAATGCCCGACTAAATCCGATTAGTCGTCGGACTGCCGATTAATCCTTAGTCAGTAGCCTGGCCGACCGAGTACCGACTGCCGACTTCTGCAACCTTGGTGAGTGCCCTGGATTGGGAGACGAGGCTGCTTGAGTACGCACATGAAGTGGATGCCTTAAAGGGTCTGATGCTGGGGGTGGAAGACTGGAGGACGGGTAGCTTACGAATCGAGAAGGGGTAGATGGGGATGCAGCTCAACAGAACAATGTGGTGCATGTGGAGAAGAGTTCGGCTAACAATACAACGGTGAGAACCGAAGAGGGTGATGTGGTGGGAACTGAAGAGGGTGACACGTAGAGGTTGTTTGAGTTGGCGGTTGCATAGAGAGTGGGGGTTCAGGTGGCAGGGGCCTCCTCGATTTTCAATGAAGCTTTTATCCTGGAATGCACGGGGACTGGATCAACCAGAGAAACTGTTGACGGTTGGGTCTATGTTGGCTACATGGAAGATTGATATGGCTTGCTTGCAGCCTTTCAGGAGACTAAGATTGATTCATGAGATTCAGTGAGATAGGGTTCCACCTCGGGTCCTTATCTTAATGATCTTAGAGCAGTACCGACGAATGAAAGCTCGAGAGGGGGATTGTTACTGCCTGGAATGAGGGCTATTTTGACATGGTTGTTGAGCGGTTTTTGTTCATTCGGTTTTGATGGTTTTGTTGAGCAAGATTAACCAATCCCACTTTGTGGTTACCCCAGTATATGTCATTGCGAGGACATCCACAAAGACGATGTTATGGGATGACTTGCGGGAGATTTGATTAGATTTCTGAAGATGACATGGCTTATGGGTTGTGACTTCAATGTCATGCTCTCTGCGGAGGATATGTCGAGTGGGAGAGGTGCGGAGGATCCTGGATCTGATTTTTTTTGGTAAGGTGGTGGAGGAACTTGCCTTGGAAGTTCTGGATGTGGTAAACTGCAGCTATAAGTGGAGGTGCTCATCGTCCCATTTACGGATATATTGATTCCCGGAGATGACATGGCTTATGGGTGGTGACTTCAATGTCACACTCTTTGCGGAGGATAGGTTGAGTGGGAGAGGTGCGGAGGATCCTGGATTTAGTTTTTATGGTGAGGTGGTGGAGGAGCTTGCCTTGGAAGTTCTGGATTTGGTAAACTGCATCTATACATGGAGGAGCTCATCGTCCCATTCACGGATATATCGTTTTCTTCTGTCTGTTGAGGCTTTGGAGATGTTTAGCTTGCCTACCGTTATTTCCCTTCCTAGGTTGCGAGCGGATCATACACCATTTTGTCTTGACTCTTGTAGCTGCAGAAGGTCATCGTCTTATTTTAGATTTGAGCGTTGTTGGATGTTGGAGGAGGCTTTTGAGATATGGTGAGTGCTTTCTGGTCAGAGTTGGAGGTGGAGGGTTCGACTACCGTGAGGTTCGCCATTAAAGTTGGCGACGTTGTGGCATGGTGTTCAAGAGGGATTTTCGCTCCGAGTGGAATCAAGCGCATGATGAGTTGGTGAGACTAGACTTACTGGAAGATGACAAGGAGCTAGACGAGGAGCGCATGAGATGTGGTGTGGTTCAGAATACATGGAGGATAAGAAGCACGAATGTGACTGGAGGCAGGGGTCGCGATAGAAGTGGTTGAAGGAGGGTGAATAGGAGGAGAAACTTGGTTCATTCAGTGGTGGTTGGGGGAGAAGAGTTTCGTGTGGAGGGAGAGGGTGCAAGGATGGTCATTGATTATTTCAGGGACATGAACATGCGCCTTTCACATTGTGGGTTGCGGTGGTTGAGTATGATGGTGAATCATATATCTGATAGACCGATCCTGAGTTGGAGTTGTTGATGTGGTCATTTGGGATGATGGAGGTTCGAGAATCTGTTTTTGGGCTGAATTCGGATGGCTGCCCTGGGGCCTGATGGGTTCCCGATTTTTTCTAAAGGGAATTTTGGGATCTAGTTGCCGAAGAGGTAATGGAAGTGGTGGCGGAATTTGCTGAGGAGAACTCTGGCTTTGATTGGATCTATCGAGCGTTTATTTTTTTGCTAACTAATAAAAATTGAAGAATATAGACCGATCGCATTATCCAATGCGATTTATTTGATTGTGGCAAAGTTGTTGGCCAACCATCTAAGGGAGGTGGCGAACAAGATCATCTTGCCGGCTCATAGTGCCTTCTTTCCTAGCAGACAACTCGTGGACAATGTAGTTTTGGCTTCTGAGATTGTGGCGGACGACCCTAGGAGGAATGCTAAGGGCATTCTTTGGAGGTATATGATTGCGTGGATTAGCGCTTCCTTTGGACCTCTCTGTAGAGGCACAACTTTCCTGGTATAGGGATCTTGTAGATGAAGAGGTGTGTAACATCACCGTCTTGTGCTGTTCTTGTCAATGGGCAATCGAAGGGGGAGGGGTTTCTTCCAGCAACAATGTAGTGTACGTCAGGGATGTCCTCAAATGCCTCTTCTCTTCGTTCTTGCAACTGATGCCTTGACGATCATGGTTGATGATTATCGATGATTGAGAAATTAGAGCAAAAGCTGGCAGGGTGGAAGTCTGTTTGCTTGTCCAAGGGTGGCATGTTGGCGTTGTTGCGTTCGATTCTATCTACAATTCATATTTTTATTCCTATCGTCTAGGCTGGTGCTTGTGGGGGTGCGGAAGGGGCCTGAAACCATCATGAGTCGTTTGTTCTGGTCGTCATTTGGGCGAGCTAACGAATTACCTCTGGTGGAGTGGAAGACGGAATTCTGCTCGAAGGAGGTAGCTTGGAGGAGATGAATAAGGCTTTGCTCAACAGGTGGGTTGCTCGTATTTTGGGCGACTGTAGCAATCTGGTTTGCAGTCTAATTCGAAGGGTCTACTGGTTAGGACTTTCCTTCCTTGGTTACGGGGATCTTGGTTTCACACCTACATAATTTTGGAGAGGTATTTGCTTCGTGGAAAATGAGATCTGTCCTTTTTTGAGATAAGTAGTTGGTGATGGAACTGGTTTTCAATTATGGATAGATGATTGGAGTGAGGGTGAGGCATTAGACGAGAGGTTCCCGTGGCTTAAGGCATTGGCGGAGCATCCGAATTGCTCGGTGGCGGAGGTTTCGAATGTGTTTTCTTTCTTTCCGCAGTTCATTTCTGAGCTCTCAAATCGATAGTTGGAGGAGCTTATGATTTTGTTGGTGGAGCTTGAGAAGGTGGCCAATACCACGGACGGTCGCGATTGCTTGGTCTGGTGCGATGGTTCCTTTTCGGTTGGGAAGACTTACATGGCTTTAAAGGGCCCTATGACCTTTGACTTGAGGGGGTGTGCAAGGAATTGCATGCAGATCTGGAAGTGGAAGATTCAACCCATGTGAATGTCTTCTTGTAGATCTTTACGAGAGGAAGATTGCTTACTACTAAAAATATAAAATGCGGAAGCGTAATCTGAGATAAAAGGATAAACAATAAGTAACATCGGGATTTTACGTGTGTAGAGATAGATATTATTATATGCTATGTAACTGTTCGTAATTTTTTCTTTCTCTCTGGACTACTATGTACTTTACCCGTGATGTCTCTCCCTATATATAAGAGAGCCTAGGGTTCCCTTGAATAATAGAACAATCAGTTTTCTCAACATGGTATCAGAGCCCAAGCCCTAGGGCTCCCCATCCGCCGCCCTCTCCCCACCCGCCGCCCTCTCCCCTCTTTCTTCTCTTGCCGCCGCCGCCGCTTACTCGGATCCCTGCCAACCCAGTCTCGCTGCCACCCCCCGGCGGTTCCCAGTCTCGCCGCCACCCCCTAGCGGTTCCCAGTTTCGCCGCCACCCCCCGGCGGTCCCCAGTCACGCCGCCAACCCCCCGGTGACCCCCAATCCTACTGCCAACCCCCACCCATTTCAGTCTCCAATCCCCTGGTGGCCCCCAGTCCAGCCGCCAATCCCCCTCGGCGGCCCTAGCTAATTCCCGCTGCTCCAGAGTGTGCCCTAGCCGACCTTCCGGTGTGCCCTAGCCGACCACCGGCGTGCTCGTCGTCGTCTCTTCCTCCAGATATATGGATTTGAGTGCGTAACGTCTACATATGCACTCGAATCCTATGCAGTCTGTGTAGACGTCTATCACTTTGTCTACATACCTAGTTCTTCTCCAGCAGTGATATGTCAGAATCAAAGATTGACATGCCCTCCATAGGCGCGTTCAAAGGTCCAACGCCAATAGTGAAGATGGACGGGACTAACTCTGAGCTCTGGGCGATGCAGTTCATGAGTCTCATGAAGTCGAACGGTAATAAGCACATTCTTACCGAGGATGAGCCAACAGAGAAGACAGGGATATATGCCTCGTGGGAGGCTGATGATTCGTATGCCAAGGTCTGGTTGTCAGGAACACTGTCGATGGAGATTGCCAATGATGTCCTCCATCAACCCACTGCCAAGGCAATGTGGGATATTCTGGCTGCTACATATTCCCAGGTGCGAAATGAGACCAAGATGTTACATCTTCAGCATGATATATTCACAATGAAGCATAACAACAGACCTCTTCACTCCTTGTACACATCCCTGAGGGGGATGTTTGAGAAGCTATACAATACCATTCCACTCACAGCGACTCCTGAGCAGCAGAAGACATTTCGGAATGCCACCATGGTGGGTGTTCTACTTGCGGCCCTAGATCCTGAGTATGAGGCCGCCCGCTCTCAGATTTTGGCTGATGCAGTTATTCCTCCGATGGAGGATGTTTACAGGAGACTCAGTCGCATATCGGTTCCTTCCAGCTCTTCTACTCCACCCCCATCGGCGATGGCAGTTTCGCGTGGGAGAGGTGGTCACTCTTCTGGCCGTGGTCGTGGACGCGGACCCCAGGATAGGGGTGGTCGTTTTCGTGAGCCGTGTTCATACTGTCACCGCACAGGACACTCGGAGGAGACATGCTACTCTAAGCATGGTTTCCCAGCATCGGCACGTGTAGCAGAGCATTCTCAGCCCCAAGTGGCATCTACTGCAGACAATCGTTTTGAGAAACTTGTGGCACATCTACGTGACATTATGCCACAATCATCTGGTGATTCTTCTGGTGGACCTTCAGATATTGCTGCTACAGCATCTGCTAGTTCCTCTGCTGCTGCTAGTACCTCAGGTAGTACTACTGCATTTACATCTTCACATGATATCTCTGATTGGATTATAGATTCTGGTGCCACACATCATCTCTGTCACGATCGAGAGAGACTTGAGTCCTACAGGGATATACCCCATGGCCGCTCAGTAAGATTGCAGATGGTACTCATTGCCCCCTTGTTGGACAAGGGGAGGTCTTTCTATCTTCTACTATGCATCTACAGAATGTCCTACATGCTCCTGAGTTCTCGATGAACCTGTTGTCTATTAGTCAGATTGAAGGATTTGCATTGTCGTGCTATATTTGACCCGTCTTCTCTTATTTTTCAGGACATACTAACGGGCAGGGTGATTGGCTGTGGCTCTGAGCAGAATGGTCTATATCGACTGGTCCGGAACTCTTATGCTGGCGTCTCTTCTCATTCTGCCGGACCAGTTTCTCCGTACATCTGGCATCTCCGTTTTGGTCATCTCCCGCTCCAGAAAATGCGACATCTTCTGCCTAAGATCTCTCCCAGTTCTTCATTTCGCTGTAAAGCGTGTCAGTTGGGAAAGCATCATCGGTCGAGCTTTCCTAGTCGTCAGAGTCGGAGCAGTAGCTTTCCGTTCGAGTTGTTTCACATAAATATATGGGTCCAAGTCGTGTACCCGATCATCAGGGACACAGATTTTATCTTGTGGTAGTGGATGATTTTTCTCGTGTTTCGTGGGTCTTCCTTTTGAAAAATAAATCTGAAGCAGGCGATGCGATTAAGAATTTGATCAATGAAGTGCAAAATGTGTTTTCATCTACTGTCAAATATGTTCATACAGATAATGCTCTTGAATTTTGCATACGATCCCTCTCTCAGTTTCTTTCATCAAAGGGCATTATTCACCAAACAACTTGTGCTTACACATCCCAGCAAAATGGCGTAGCAGAAAGAAAGCATCGCCACCTTCTTGACATTACTAGAACCCTACTGATTCAGAGTTGTGCTCCTATTTCATTCTGGGGGGATGCTGTTCTTACTGCTTGCTACCTAGTTAATCGTATGCCATCTTCTGTTCTTGGTGATAAAATTCCTCTATCAATCATTTTTCCTGACAAGGAATTATTTTCACTTACTCCTCGTGTCTTTGGTACTGTGGCTTTTGTTCATCTTCTGACTCCTGGACTTGACAAACTCTCTCCTAGAGTTGTCAAATGTGTCTTTGTTGGTTACTCTAGGACTCAGAAGGGATATCGGTGTTATGATCCCATAAACAAGAAATACTTTGTCAGTGCTGATGTCACATTCTTTGAGTCTGTTATGTATTTTTCCCCTGCAGGCGACAGACTGGTACTCTCCACTACTAACAATGATGTCTATGTCCCTCCACCTCCTACTCTGAGTTCACCTGAGTCCATTCCTGTTCCTGTTTCTACGTCGTCCTCACCACCACCACCACCTCCACCTCCACTACCTCTTCGACCTCCTATTCCACCTTTACCAAAATTTTATACGCGTCGGTGAGGTCCTGCTCAGGCTACACGTCAGACATCCATCATGCCTCTATGTTCAGATGGCATTACTACTGACGGGCCAGACATGGTACATGTGCAGGATTCTTCATTGCAGGAGGAGACTACACCATCCAATACAACGGAAGATGATCTTGATCTTCCTATTGCTATCCGGAAGCAGAAACGGACGTGCACTTCTTATCCAGTTGCTTCACAGGTGTCTTTTCATCGCCTCACTGGCGACTTTTGAGAGACTTGCTGCAGCTTTATCTTCCGTGGACATACCACGGAACTATCAGGAAGCTATGAAGATTGATTGCTGGAGAAAGGCTATGGAAGATGAGATGCGTGCCTTACAGTCTCGTGGCACATGGACCTTAGTTATTGCTCCTCCTGATGCATCTATTGTGAGCTGTAAGTGGGTATTCACAGTTAAATACCATGCTGATGGCAGTCTAGATCGATACAAAGCAAGGCTGGTTGCACGAGGTTTTACACAAACCTATGGCGTGGATTATATGATACATTCTCTCCAGTGGCTCGTCATTCTACTCTTCGCATTCTCTTATCAGTTGCTGTGGTACGTGACTGGAGTATATCTCAACTGGATGTCAAAAATGCCTTTTTGTATGGAGATCTGCAGGAGGAAGTCTACATGCAGCAACCACCAGGGTTTACTGCTGAGGGGGAGAAGCATATGGTGTGTAGACTTCGTTAGGCAATTTATGGCCTCAAACAGAGTTCACAAGCGTGGTTCCAGAAGCTTTCCACTCTGATAGAGCGACAGGGATTCAAGAGGTCGAATGCAGACCACTCGTTGTTTGTTCAGAAGTCATCGACAGGTACAGTTGTTATCATGGTCTATGTTGATGACATTCTGGTTACAGGAGATGATATCCAGGGCATAGAAAGGGCGAAGGCATTCCTAGGCCGTCAGTTCGTCTCGAAGGATCTTGGAACCCTAAGATATTTTCTGGGGTTGGAATTCGCCAGGAATGCACAGGGTCTGGTAATGACCCAAAGGAAGTACATTACAGATTTCTTGACTGAAACAGGCATGGCTGGATGCAAACCATCAACTATTCCCATAGATCCAAGCATGAACCTGTATGATGATGACACAGATGAAGTGGAGAAGAGGAGATATAGAGAAATGGTGGGTAAACTTCTTTACATTACCATAACTCGTCTCGATATTGCCTTTGCAGTAAGCAGGGTGAGTCAATTTATGGAGCGGCCAAGACAAGTCCATATAGATGCCATATACATGATACTGAGGTATCTGAAGTCTTCTCCAGGTTCTGGGTTACTGTTTCGAAAGGGCACAGATCTATCTCAGCATGCGCAGATGCCGATTATGCATGATGCCCTAAGGATCGAAAATTAACCTCAGGATTTGCAGTCTTTGTTGGGAGCTCTCTGGTTTCTTGGAAGAGCAAGAAACAAACTGTTGTGTCAAGGTCCAGTGCTGAATCCGGATATAGGGCCATGGCGCAAGCAAGCACGGAGATGATGTGGGTTCGATCTGTACTAGAGGATCTACATGTAGCCGTACCTCTACCCATGCAGCTTCAGTGTGACAATCAGGCAGCTTTGTTTATTGCCTACAATCCAACGTTTCATGAAAGAACCAAGCATATTGAGGTTGATTGCCACTACACTAGAGATTTGATCCAGAGAGGATTGATATCTACAGCTCACGTGAGCTCAGGGAATCAGACTGCTGACGTATTCACCAAGTCATTACTCAGAGGACCTTTTCAGAGATGTTCTTCCAAGCTGAGCATGATAGACATCTATGCTCCACCTTGATGGAGAGTGTAGAGATAGATATTATTATATGCTATGTACCTGTTCGTAATTTTCTCTCTCTGGACTACTATGTACTTTACCCGTGAGGTCTCTCCCTATATATAAGAGAGCCTAGGGTTCCCTTGAATAATAGAACAATCAGTTTTCTCAACAACGTGGAACCCTACTCCCTAAGGAGCGGGATGAAACCACAAAAGAACGCATCATAGGGATGATGTGTTCATTTCATTTTCTCATTTGATACAAGAGGTTTGGGATTTCTTATATAGCCTCCACAGACCCTCCAAGTCCCAACACTGGTAGATGTGGGACTAAACACTAGATCTGGTAGTTGGATCCTGGAGGAATTCAATTACCCATCTATACATGAGTGACGTATATACTCAAACACTCCCCCTCAAGCTGAAGTATGCAATGCTTAGCTTGGACAAATAGAAAGAAATCTCAAACTCACACTACAAGACACTATGGATAATATCAACTCAACGCAAACACAACTGTCGGTTGCTGTCGAGGACGTTGCTTCTCATACCGTGCAAGTGAGGAGGAAAAAATGGGCTGGAGTGTGAGTCGGACTGGATGTGCTATGTACTGCGTCTGTCAGAACCACCAAAACTGAAATGAGTCTCCTCGTTGGAGTACTCTGACCCGCCACATGTAGAAGACTGAATCATGTGGACAATTGCTCCATCTCTGAAGGGTCGAACTGAAAAAGCCGTAGAAAACATGCTCGTCGGAGTCCACGATCGCTGGAGAATGGAGTCTAAAAAGTCTACTCATCGGAGAACTGGGTCTTTGCCATACCGGCTTGGAGAATGAGATCTCTACTCTGGTGTCCATATGAAATCACATGAAAATCCTAGCCCACATGACATAGGGAGTCGTATCTTTACTTTGGAGTCCTTATGGATCACATGGAAACCAAAAGCAACTAATAGAGACCACACAAATGATGGCAAGCATGTGCATATCATACTAAAGACTTGGAATTTGATCATCGAGTCTCAAATCGGAACATTTGTAGAGTCTGAAAAATATGGCATGGAGAATCTGAATCCGACCTATAACTCTACGTAATACTCCCCCTTTCTCCCACACTTGTCGGAACACAATGACATCGACAAAGTTGGGAGAAGACAAGAAAATGTGGAAACAAATGAACATGCATAATCTGTCTCAATTTTTTCTTGGCCTTTTTTCTCAATTTTTTTAATGATCCGTTCCTCTTTTTTTACGGCTTTTCTTTTTTTTTTCTTTCTCAGCTATTTCCCCCCTTTTCTATAGCCGACTCATCATTTTTTTCCGCGTACGTTTTTTTGTATGCGTCCTTTTCTAAGCAAACTTTTTTTTAAATGAGACCACTCCATTTTTTTTGACACCTCTCCTTTTCCTTTTTTTATTTTCAAAAAAACGTAGCTTACTTGGGCTCTCCTTTTTTTAAAATCGGCCCAACTTTGGGCGTAAAAAACTCGGCTCCTTTTTTTTCCTCATGACCCAATAGGGCTTTGGGCACCCTTTCTTTCTCCTTTTTTTCGCAGAGTAGCTGCCCACTTGGGCTCTTATTTAGGGTTCCCACTTGGGAAACCTTCCTTCGAAAGACCTCGACCCCGACAGGGGTCTCTTCTTACCACCGTCGCCTGCAGGAGATGATGGGGAATGGAGTGCCACCGCATGGAGGGAGGGCACGAGAAGGTACGCGAGGGTGGAGCAATGCCTGGTGGTCCAATGCGGCCATCGGGGGAAGGCGGGGTGCACCGCCGGTGCTGAGAGAGAGTTGCACTGCTGAAGGAGATGTGGCCTTCGCCACATGCATGATGGAGATCGAGAACGAGGAGTTTGCGAGATGGGGGCTACCTTGAAGAGCAACCATGGGGCCTTGCTCGGCTGTCGCTGCTACTGCCTGGGGGAAAGCTCCGTGAGGAGATGCTGGAACGCCGCTCCCGCCTAGAGAAGGGGAACACCGCCTGGTGATTGGAGCCTTGCTGGGGATGCACGATGGGGCTCCACCGCTGAAAGAAGGGCGACGCTAATACCACCTGGAAGAGAAAGATATGAGGTCAGAATTGACGCCGCTTGCTGGAGATAGTGCCGCCGATGAAGATGGGTACTAGGAGGAGCTGTGTCATCGAGATGCATCGCAAGAAGATGCGGCTTGGATAGGCGCCGCCAACACCGCCTAGAGTAGCATCGCCTTGAGATCGAAAGGGTGGAGGCATCTCCACCCCTCATAGGTGGAGGCCTCTCCACATTTTCGTGCGACCTTGTTGCTTGTTCTGGATCAACGAAAGATATGCGCCCTGGATCTGGAGTCATGCGAATGTCGACGGAATTTTTTCACAATGCCGAACAGAACTAGGGTTCCAAGAACCCTAGAGTCAGAAGATGACCGATCGAACATGAACAAACTGCCATCGAGATGCCGTCGAATCTTCCATAGTATTAGGATTTCAAAATAGACCCTAGAATTTTCGAACTAGAAAAATTCTGAACATAATAATCTTCAAGAAAATAACATCAAAATCGAATCTCGAATAAATGATGAAATAATTCCTCGAGAATCGAATCCGTGCTGATACCACGTTAGAAATATCAAATGCGGAAGCGTAATCAGAGATAAAATGATAAATAATAGGGAACACCGGGATTTTACATGGAAACCTACCCCCTAAGGAGCGGGATGAAACCACGTGAGGATGCCTCACTTGGATGATGTGTTCGTTGCACTTTCTCATCTGATACATGAGGTCTGGGGCTTCTTATATAGCCTCTACAGACCTTCCAAGTCCCACCACTGATAGACGTGGGACTGAACACTTGATATGGTAATTGGACCCTGGATGGATCCAATTACCCTTCTATACATGAGTGACGCATATACTCCAACACCCCCCCTCAAGCTGGAGCATGCAATGCTTTGGTTGGACAAACAGAAAGAAATCTCAAACCATAAATATGTATATATTGTACAATATGGCTCGGAAAATATAAATATAACTGTAAGATATATTTATATAACCTAAACCCCAAAACCAAGTTAGCATGACTTGGTCGACAAACAATAAAGTAAGGGGAGATAAGGAAGAAATGCCAAAAATAATTGACCATATACGTAGCACACTAATTCACATTTATTTATTTTATATATACAATCTTTATCTAATTTTATTTAATTCATATGTACATATTTTCACTAATTTCTTCACCAACATGTATATAAAAATGTATATAAAAATATAAAATAATAAAAATTCCAACATGTAAATATGACAAATAAACATACTTCAAATTTATCAATTTCTAACCTTCTGAACCTCATAACTTTGTTATACGAAATCCGAATTCACTCTACTCACCTTTAAAGTTCAAGTTATAAAATTCTCTACTCAATGAAGGTGATTTCATTGAAAACGGAGTCCGTTTGCAAAAGTCGATTTTTGGACCTAATGAAAATTGGGTTTCTGGGCTATTTATTTTATTCTGTACATATTGTTCATTGTATAAGTGATTTAACAATTTTTAATTATTTTCTTGATCTTGTAGTTTATTTATAAAATAAATCCAAAAATAAACTCCTTTTTAATATTTTAATTAAATAAAAAAAATGAAGAACCGGTAAATTTGAACTGCATTGTATATACTTGCATCTATTATTATTATATGTAAACTTATTTATGAAAATCCAAAAAAATAACATAAACCCTATTTTTTTATCTAAACCAATAACCTATATAAATGGTATTTTATTTATTATCTAAGTAAAAATGAAAGAGCTATTTATAAAGTATATTATATGTATACTTATTAATATTTTATTTATATATCCTAAAATAAATATTATTTATATATGTAAAACATACTATAATTTAGATAATTTAATTATTTATATCTTTCACTTTTACATCTCTTTAAAATAACCCTATTTAATATTTATTGTATATTTTATACTAAATTATTATTTCTGGATGTTTGTGGTGACGACACTTGTCAGCACCACATGTTTCTTTCAAGAAGTCTGTTGCAGCTTGTTCCAACCACCTATCTTCAATAATTTTTATAACCCTTGATTCTTTACTTATATTCAATCAAAACCGTCGATCTTCTACCTTCGACCATCTAACTTCCATGCCCAATCTTTGATACACTCTAACTCCTCTTCCATCACCTATTTAATCCCCTCAAGTTGGTGAAAATCAACTAACTACCTCCAACTTCAGTCTAACTGAACGACTCCCCCATCTTCCAAGCCTTACTGCTTTGTCCTCGGGTGACAGACGATGAAGGAGATGCCTCCACATGGAAGAGGAGTCATCGGGGAGTGGTTTCAAGGCTTCCTCCGCCTTACATCATGACCAACCAGCCACGTATAGCCCTAGGAGTCGTCGCCCATCGAAGCGAAGATCGGAGTTCATACAACTCCAGTTCCCAGGTACACTTCCTTTTCCCCATTTTCTTCTCATTTTAATCATATTTTTAGAGCGTTTAATCCCAATTTTAGTTAGGATTATCACCCACTTTCAATTCGCGACCAAATCCCACTTTCAATTTGATCCAATTTGATTCCATTGTGCGTGAAATTTGGAGCTAAAAGATCTCTGTTCTGAACTCTGTTTTGCTGCGTTACAAGCACCCAATTCCCAGGTTGATTCCTATTCGAATCGAGCCTTTTAATCCTCTTGCAGGTTGTGCTGTCGCTTGTAGTGGATCGAGAGGAGCATTCTGGAGCTGCACAAGAAATCGCATCAGGAAGTCCATTTCAGTTCTTGGAAACCCTAACAGGAGCTCGTCCTTCTTCCTCGTGCTACCTCACCGCAGGTGAGCTCGAAGGGGGAGGTGCCCCCTTTTGTCCCTGCCAAGGTGGATGTCATCAAGCGTCTGAGCCACCAATCAACATCAAGCAGTTATGGTCTTTTATAGAGTACGTTGATTTTTACCGACAATTCATTCAGGACTTCTTCAAGATTGCTCGACCGTTGATTGAGTTGTTAGGCAAAGACATCGAGTTTTTGATTGGTGACAAATGTTTGGATGCCTTCCTCACATTGAAGAACATGATTATCAGTGCTCCTGTCCTACAACCACCCGATTGATCTGTTCCTTTTGAAATCATGGCAGATGCTTCATATTTCAGTGTTGGGGCTGTATTAGGACAGAGGAGGAATGAACTCCCAGTTGTTATTCATTATGCCTGTCGGACTTTAGATGACACAACGAATTTATACGGTGACAAAGAAAGAGATGCTGGCAGTGGTTTTTGCATTGGACAAATTCAGATTTTATCTTCTTGGTTCCAAGATTATAGTTTACACAGACCATTCAACTATCAAATATTTGATGGAAAAGAAATATGCCAATGCACACCTTCTTCGATGGATTCTTTTACTTCAGGAATTCGATTTGGATATTAAGGACAAACATGGAGTGAAGAATGTGGTAGCTGATCACCTCTCCCGTTTACAATTAGAGCAGTCTCCAGATGAGTACTCGCCATATATTACAGAGATATTTCCAGATGAGAGCATCTTTGCAGTGATAGAGCTTCTGTGGTATGCTGATATAGTGAATATTATGGTTATGCAGAAGAGTTTACAGGGATGTCCGAAGGATCGGATTCTTTTGATGAAGGACTGGATTGTGTTTACATGCGATGCATTCCTCATGAGGAATACAATAGTGTTATCATTTTGTGCCATTCTCTAGAGGCAGGAGGACATCATTCGGGGTAGAGGACAATGAATAAGGTACTCTAGAGCAGTTTTTGGTGTCCAACTCTGACGAGAGATGCTTGCACATTTGTGAAGAGTTGCCCAGTTTGTCAGAAGGCAGGAGGAACGATTAGTGCTCGAGATGCGATGCCAATGCGACCAGTGATCATTTGTGAGATTTTTGATGCATGCGACATTGATTAAATGGGACAATTTCCTTCTAGCAGTGGCTTTGAGTACATACTTCTGGCTGTAAATTATGTTAGCAGACGGGTGGAGGCTATACCTGCAAAGACTGCTGATAGCAAAACAATGTGCAAGTTCCTAAGGGAATATATTATTTCACGGTTTGGGATCCTGCGTATTCTCATATCTGATGGTGGTTGTCATTTTATCAACAAAGATGTGAAGAAACTAGTGAAGAATTATGCTATAGATCATATAGTAACTTCTCCATAACCCCACAGACAAACGACATGGCTGAAGTTTCAAATGGGGAGGTGAAATCCATACTTCAGAAGCTGGTACGTCCTAACAGGAAGAATTGGTCACGGCTTCTAATCCAAGTTCTTTGGGCATACCGTACTGTATATAAGACCCCCAAGTACTTCTCCATTCAGGCTTGTTTATGAGAAGTCATGCCATTTGCCCGTAGAGATCATGTACACATCTGAATGGACAATCAAAGAGATATTACTTGATTTGCAGGGAGCTGGAACCAAGATGAAGATAGATCTGAATGAGCTAGTTGAGATTCTTCCAGGGGACAGATTGTTCTTGTCAGCGTTGTTAAGAGGCACTTAAGGATTCACATCATTTGTTCTTTTTATACAGCTCCTCTAGGGTTGTTTGGGTGGCAGTAGATCTGAAAATGGTGGTGATTGAGTGCGCCTCAGGCTTTTGAGACTCTATGGACCATCTTCGGTTTGGCGCAGAGCTAGGAATGATTTGAGTTGTGACCATATTATGGGCCTTGTAGTTGTCCATAAATGGGGCCGCTTTCCGTGGTGAGATGTTCCATATAAAAAATGTTATAGAGCATGCGGAGATTTTGCAGGATTATTGGTCTTACTCGTATTTTAAAATTGTGAATATAAAGTTTTGGTGGGAACCTTTTCGGTGCATCACCATTTTCTTTAAAAATTAGATAAATGTTAAGTGAATAATAGACATATATGTATTAAAGTTATTCCGTGCTACGAGCTACTTCGAAGTAACCATGTCATCCAAAAGACAAATAGTCTAAAAAAGTGCCCTAGCACTAGCAGATTTGCAAAGAAAAACCATTTTGAATTCCGTTCCTTAAAAAGGATGTATTCTGATGACATTTGCTTAAAAGTTTCTTTGGAAATTGTATACCATAAATAGCTACTGCTGCAGCACACCACTTGAATTCATGTCTTCTCCATTTTAATTTTATATAAAGGCATGGTTTCAAATTTCGCGAAATTTCGACGAAATTTCGGCGAAATTTCGGTTTCGACACCCTACCGAAATCGAAATCTCGATATATACCCTTCCTTCACAAATTTAGGCCGATTTTGGCCGAAATTGACGAAATTTCGACGAAATTTCGAAATTGTTTCGTTTTTTCAATCTCGAAACGAAATCGAAATCGAGATTTAAAACCTTGTATAAAGGTTGGTCCTGAGAGTGTGAAGCTTTTGCCTTAGTGGAGTCATGAAAGAGGTCTGGCTGTGTTTTATTGTATGGTACACAGTATTGCCTTGTAGTTTTGCAGGAGGTTGTTGCCATGCCTTCAATCTATGACCGCAAATTGAAATGGTTGCACTAAGGTTTGGTGGTTGAATCCCTCTAATGGTCTGGTGGTAGAAGCAGTGGCTCCCACTTTAAAGGACCAGGGTTCGAATCTTATTAGTAAAAAAAATTGGAAAAAAAATTGAAATGGTTGCACTAAGGTCCCCTTACATAAATTGCTGCAAAATTATGATATTTGATCCAACTATTTGTTCATAATTGTGCTTACCAACTTCAAATTACGTATATATATATATGTAAGCTGGTTTTTATGATTGATTGGTTGGGTTTAGGTTGAAATGGTTCAGAACAGAAGGCTTAATGTGCAAAAATTTCATCTTGGTGGCACTCCGCGGAAGGTTCTATATCACAATGAGAGCAGAACATTGTTGGTGATGCGTGTTGGACTCATTGGTGATTCGTGCTTGTCAGATATTTGCCGTCTAGATCCCTTTACTGGATTGTTGCGTGCAAAATTTAAGCTTGAACCTGGAGAAACTGCAAAATGCATGCAGGTTGTTAAAGTTGGAAACACACACGTGCTGATTGTTGGAACAAGTCAGACTTCTGGTCGTGCTATCATGCCCACTGGGGAAGCAGAAAGGTACGCTATATTCTTCGTTGGTTAACTGAAATATGATTTCACTGAATTCTAGGATAGCCTTTATGAGGACGTTTTACTTATAAGTTGCCAAAAAATTGTTTGCATGCAGCTGGATGTTTTAGAACGTTTGAGCTTAATCCCTAATATCGTGGTTCTAAAACACGGGAATGACTCTAAGTTTGTAAATTGCTTCCTTTCCTTCATTCATTTACTCTCGTTTTCTTTTAAAAAAGAGCGGATGATGGTTAGTAGAATGTAGCAATCCGAACTATGTTGCCCTCTTTGAGCCTTTCTTAGAGCTGTAAGGTGTTAACAGAGCGGAAAGGCCCTACAAGGACCTGCTTTAGATTTACGGTGCTTCAAAAGTGTAGTTAGGTTGCCTTTACCCGTAACTTGATATAAGTTTCCTATTCTGGGTTTTCGCCCTTTCCTGAGTGGGAGAGCTATGCTCTGTAGCTTGACGGCATTTGCTTTCCATATACTAGGACATGCATGTATTTTCCTTGCTCATTTTTCAGGATGTCTACAATAAATGCCTGGATATACTGTATTTAGACAGATGCCCATAAAATTGCTCTCTAAACACATGTACCAACGGTCTTAGAAATAACATGTTTTATCTAAAAAAATATGAAAAGTTACATCAGTGCCCAAATATGAAAAGTTACATCAGTGCCCCTATGCATATTTTCCTCCCTCTTCAGCTCTTCTACCTCTACCTCCTCACACCAGACCTCAACCACAACTTTGATTTCGATGCAAAAATACACTGTGAAACCCTGTTTGATATGAACAAAAAAGAAGAACGAGAAGATGAAGGGTTAGGGGAATAAGACGGAAAACTCACATGTTATGATAAGGGGAAAGATGGATGGGAAGTAAGGCGAGGAAAAGGGAGCAAATGCAAATCAAGATAGGCAAGAAGAAGAAAGAGTCTGAGAGTAATTAAACAGGGGAGAAGCGGGGAAAGAAATCAGAGAGATACTTGTATGCACTAAAAATGACCCTTCTTTTCATTAGTCAAGGAGCATCTGTATACTTCGACTAAAAAATGCTTTTAATTTCATATCTTACCGAATCTAAAATTTTAGATCTCTAAATGAAGTTAGCAAATTTTTGAAAAAGAGTCACGGATCTCCTTGGCAATTTTTTCTTGCAGCAGTAAGAAAACACTATAATGTCTTATTTCTTTCATTTTCCACAAGTTGTCTATATGAATATGATTACCAAGTCAGCAGAAGGACTTCGATACTGGAATATTGTGCTCTATTTCTGTTTAATATAGGCAACAAGTGGGTTTTTAAAGTTACAAAGGAATAGGGGAAGAGGCAAACATGTTTGGTGTGAATGATTTCGAAACAAATGAATTTTCTTATCACAGAATAGTAGATGCTCCTCTCCAATGTCGCCAGCCGTCATTCATTATATGAGTAACTTCTTCATCGATTTTCCCCTCAAGTTGCAAATAGATCTTGAGTATCAAAACAAATATTTTTTATGTATGTTATCTTCTCCAATCTTCACCACGATTCACCACTACTTCCGTCAAATGAGTTTTCCATATATTCGGTCTTAGCCCTACTTATACGAAATCCTTTAGTCTCTAAGGCATGTCTCCAAGACCTCAAGCTTCTCATCTACTCCATCTCTAGTCTCATCAACTGACACAATATCATCGACAAACAACATACACTAATAAATCTCATCCTTGGATGTGACTAGTTGACTCGTCCATAATCGAAGTAAAAAAGAATGGACTCAAAGATGAACCTTGATGCAGACTGATGCTGATGTCAAAATAATCGGTCTTCCTAGGCTGGATCCTTACACAAGATGAAGCTCCATCATACATATCCTTTACAAGGTTAGTGTACATGATATGCGCTTGTTTCTTCTTCGAAACTTTTCTTAAGATCTCCCCTGAAACTAAATTAAACCTTCTCCAAATCAATAAAAATCATATGGAGATTCTTCCTTTTTAACTTTATAAATCTGCATTATTCTCTTCAATATGTGGATAGCTTCAATAGTTGAGCGACCTTGCATGAATCCGAATTGATTTTCTTTTACTTTAGAAATTTATCCCCAGTTAATAATTAGTACCTTATAATTTAACAAAGTCTTTTTAGTCCCTCCATTTTCCGTTTTCCTCATCCCTTAATTATCATCTTCTTTGTCTTCTTGTCCTTCTTGGTACCTATATCCACATCTTCCCCAAACTATAAAGGGCTTTGCGAAGCTTGACAACATTGTCGCTGTTGTCTTTGACCTCCCCATGACGGTAGAGCTGAGGGTCTGCGGTGTCAAACATGCTCCTTTTGACCCCCTTTGTAACAGAGGATTTGCTCATTCTTGGCAAAGGCTACATGTGGAAATGACATGACGATGCAAGCGTAAGCGGACATTGGGAGAGCAGGGAGCTAGACCCTCCTACGATGTGGAGACGGTGACAGAGGGGGTCATTGTTGCGGATCGTCTGTGAAAAATGTTTGTGCTGCTATAGACAACTTGATAAGATAGATGAGACTAATCTCTACAAGGTCTTCTAGGTCATTGACGAGGACGGTGACACCTTGTTCTCATCTTTAGAGCTCTAGGTAGTCCTTAGGAAGCAATATTTTTCTGGAGCAATGAGACGAAGAGTATCGAGGATATGATAAGCTTCTTTGATCATAATGTCATGCGATTTCGATGAGTTCAATTTATGATGCACAACATGGTGCCTGTCTAGTCCTCCTGAGCGTCTCCTTTTTATTGTCTCCTTCATCAGCTTCTTCTTATCTTTCCACTCATGCATTACCTTTGCCTCTCGCCCCCTGCCTTTTTCTCATTATGTAGCTTCTGACCCCCATTCTCTATCTGAACACCCTCATCTCCATGGACCATCCCTCTGCCATCCTACCACCACCATCCCCTTTTCCGCTTCAGCCGATTGACTCTGTTGTTACTGTCAAGGTTGTTGTTCCCCTCACTAGATGTGCCTTGGTGAAGGTTAGGTGGGTGGTGAGGCTCACATCATATATTGGGATGTTATTCCTCATATTTGATAAGATCAGAGGGGGTTATATTCCCCTACAAAGGAGTGGAAGGAGGTGGAGAGGGTGCTGGACAAGAGAGGATGAGAAAAAAAGGTGATAATGAATGAAGGAGGAAGAGATGATGATTTATGTGGAAAGAAAATAACGGATAGATTATTTTGAGGGCCATATGACTCTTATATAGAGATGAAAAACCCTAGAGGGTAAATTACATAACAAAGACAAAATAAAAAGCGGATACAAAATAACTCTCAACATCCCCCTCAAGATGAAGTATAGATGTAAATCATGCTCATCTTAGAACAACTCCTCTGGAACTGACACCTGGCTAGGGCCTTGGTGAACACATCTGCTGTCTACATCCCTTAAGTTGACGTGAGAAGAAACCCTTGTGTATCATATCTCGTGTATAATGGAAATCTACCTCAATATGTTTGGTCCTCTCATGGAAAGTGTGGAGAATTGTGAAATGAAAAGTTATCATTCATCGTAGCTCTAGAGCTCTCTTAGATAGGAGAAAAGCTCTAAGGAGAAATTACATAAAGTAGACAAAAGAAATAAAAACTACAAATAAAGATAATGAGATATAAATATCTCAACACTCCCCCTCAAGCTGGAGCATATATGTCTATTATGCTCAGCTTGGAACAACAATGATGAAAAAGACCTCTCTCGAGAGCTTTGATAAACATATCTGCTATCTAATCTCTTAAAGCAACATGTAAGGTGGTTATAAATCCCTTCTGGATTAGATCACAAGTGTAAGGGCAGTCTACTTCGATGTGCTTTGTTCTTTCATGGAAGGCTGTATTATTAGGTGTGAATAAAGAGGCTTGGTTATCACATTTGAGGTGCATAGGAAGAGGTACCTCAATAGATAGATCAGTCAGGATCGACTTGAGCCACATCATTTCCGTGCTCCCTTGGACCATGTTCCTATACTCTAATTCATCGCTAGATCTAGCCACAACTGTCTTTTTCTTACTCTTCCATGAAACCAACGAGCTACTTACAAACACAGTGAAGCCTGAAGTGGACTTCCTGTCCTTGGGACACCCAACATAATCAGCACCTGCACATCCAGTAACTATGAGAGATGTGTCTCTTCTGAACAGAAGTCCTGCACCTGGAGAAGACTTCATATACCTCAGGATCATGTAACTGCATCTATATTAACCTGCTTGGGTTGCTCCATAAACTGACTTACTCCGCTAACAACAAATGATATATCATGCTCGGTGACAGTAACATACAATAGCTTCCCTACTAACTCTTTGTACCGTGTCTTATCTACCTCCTCAGAGTCATCATCATAGAGTCTAGCATCGTGATCCATTGGAGTAGTAGCAGGTCTACATCCTGTCATGCCTGTCTCAGATAGAAGGTCAGTGACATACTTCCTTTGCGTAGTTACCATACCATGCTGATTTCTTGCAAACTCTAGGTCTAGAAAATAATGCAGCTTGTCGAGGTCCTTATTCACAAACAGTTGTCCAAGAAAATCCTTAGCTGCTTGAATGTCCTGTTCATCACTGCCTGTAACAATAATGTCATCAACATAGACCATAATAGCAACGATACCTCTCTGGGTTCTTCTAACAAAAAGGGAATGATCCGCAGTAGATCTGACAAACCCTTGTTATTCAATCAACTTTGAGAGCTTCTGAAACCAAGCCCTTGGACTCTTCTTAAAGAACACTATTTAGAAATTTGTCTCTCTTGCACTGGCTGTCGGCAAGGTTCGAAATCTCGATTTCGATCTCGTTTCGGTGACCTGTAGAACCGAAATTTCGCCGAAATTTCGGGAAATTTCGACGATTTTGGTGGAGAAGTCGGAAAAGACTCAAAAATCCGATTTTTTCCCATTTTTATTGAAAATTTCGATATTCTAAGTTATTAGAACAATAAATAACATACAAATACACAATTATTTCACACATATTGGTCATCTATACCCCTTATATAGACATATCGGTCATATCAGTCATATCGGCCATATCGGTCATATCAGTGATATTGTTGTAACATTGTTAATACATAATAAAACAGAGTAATAGTCTTACAAATACAATACAAGTTACAACAAGTGAAAATTATTAAGAACATGCATATTACTGATCAATGCAATAAAAGATTAAAATATAGTACCTGGTGATATGTTTTGTTCAGAACCAAGAGTTCCGTGGTGGATCTGAATGCCCCCCTCCTTGTTGTCTCTCATAACGCATCACAGATTCAATGAACTCGCAGTAGTTCTCCCATGTCATGTACGAGTACATGGCCTTGTAATCCATCATATACTGCCTGTATTGGTGGTCATCGATGCCTACGAGTATCCCGAGACGAGGATAAGCAACACTGGATCCGGTATCACGAGTGGCACGACGAGGCTGCGAACTACTGCCCTGAGATCCTCGGGACGACGACGAGGGAGTAGGAGAAGAGATCTGCGGAGGAGGAGGAGGAACTGTCGTGTACTCAGGGAAGAAACCGTAGCTGTCACCCCCAAAGAAGCTGCCCTGGCTCTGCTCAGGTTGGCTACCTTGGTAGTTGTCTCCGCTACTGTATCCCCCATACCCACTGTAACCATATGAATATGATGGAGGTGCATACTGAGGAGGAGGAGGAGGTCCTGGAAGAGGAGCTTGAAAGTATTGCGGGAAGACGCCAAATGATCTCTCATCGTGCGACGATCCATATCCGCCTAAAGGACTTGGTGCTCCTCCGCGATATGGGCTGTTAATGTCCATGAAGCTCAAAGAACCTACAGATGATGTCAAATCTTCCATGTAACTGTCGGTTGGACGATGGCCTCGACCGTACTCGTAATCCGTAGGCCCTGGACTCGGACTTGGAACAAATTGTCTGTGTGTGTTCCGCTGTCTCTCCATATATTCACGTCCTGCTTGTAGGCCTTCCTCAAGTCTGGTATCTTGTGGTCCACGACCGCTCCCTCCTGACCCATCTGAGTTTGACTCCCCACCACCACCACCAGGTCCACCACGACCAACATCGTCGTCATCATCATCTCCACTGTCATCCTTTGACTTTGACTTGGATTTGGAGCTACTCGAGAGAATTTCATCAACAGCCGCATCAATCTCGCCCTCCAACCCTCCAACAGGGTCTGTAATCCGCCCGGATCTTGCCAAATAGTCACCAACGTCTGCTCCCATTTGCTGGCTTATGTTCTCATTTGGTCTTCCACCTGGCTGATCGAGAACGAGGGCACCATTGGAATCCATCCACCTCTGGAGAACGTCTTCATCAGCATCGTCATCGTGCATCTTGAAAATGTATGCAACATCAATAGGGTCCGTGTAGTCATCTTTGTCTTGTCCCTCCCTTGCATGTTTCAACTTCAGCCTCAAGTTGTAATGCACGTAGACAAGGTCATTGAGCTTCTTTTCTCCCAACCTGTTCCGTCTCTTGGAATGAATCAAATTGAATGTGCTCCAGTTCCTCTCACAACCGCCAGTAGATGCGGTTTGAGACAACACTTTCACTGCCACACTTCGAAGGTTGGGAGCTGCCATCCCGTATAACAACCACCATTCGGCTGCAAAAAAAGAAAAAGAGAAAAATCAAAAGTAGGAATAAATGAACACACAAGTAATGATTTTATTTGCCTTCGTCCCTACCAGGAAGAGTATTGCCCCGTCCGTTGACCGCAGTAATCCGACCGAAGGAACCCAACGCATCCCGGAAATACTTAACCTGCACAGTGCACCCATAGGTTTAAGTCGTAGTGTTGTACTACATCTTTACGAATTTCTTGTGACTCCAAATTTAGCTAGAAATTGAGGATTACCTCGTTCATGCACATGATATGTAACCTCTCGTCCTTGATGAGCTTCTCCACCACAATCTGTACGGCTGCTAGAAGGTCAGCATTTGTACCAAGTCCATTCTTGTACTGGTACTTAGGATTGAAGTAATAAGCTGCACACAAAGTCACGAACAAGCTCATTTATGATGTCCAACCATAGAATTTTAAAAAATGAAAAAAATCCTTTTATACATAATACATACCGACCTTGTGAAGAGGATGTGAGAGCATCTTGGACCATCGCTCGTCTATGATGTCCAACCATGCTTTCGATCCCTTTCCAATCGCTTCTCTGACCTTCTCTCTCATGCAGCGCATTGCCTCGTAGATGACTCCCATGGTGGGCTTCTTGTCTCCATCCACGATCCGCAATGCAGAAACAACTAGATCCATGATCCTCGTGACCCGAGTCACGTCATCCCAAAAGGAGATATCATTGATCAATATCTCCACCTTCCGTCCTCCTTCAGTTCGAGCTTCAGGTATCTCGAACCACTCACCCTGGCAACACATGGTTTTCAAACCCGTCTTATATTGCTTGAGGCTTTTCAACGCTATAAAATTGGTTGCAAAGCGTGTGATGCCATGCCTCACCAACTCCCCATTGCACATCCGCCTCATCAGTGCCAACACTTTACCGTGGTTGTAGATGAATGTGGTGATCATTCGTGCTTTCTCCACCACCCTTGAGACGAGCTTCCTCTTGCTGAAATCCTTAAGGATCAAATCAATGCAATGCGCAGCACACTGTGTCCAAAAAATTCCGTAGCTGCAGCACATCTGGCCATCTCCTCCTCAACTCGGCGATGTACTCATTCATCTCCTCTTTCTCCATCCCTAGATATTTGTTCATGATCTCGTAGGATGTAGGAGCCTTCACTCCCGTTCCCGCTGCAGCGATCTCATCAATGGCATGCTGCAAGAATGGCCCGCCTGCAATGTTGGCAAGAATGCTCTCCCCAAAGAAGAGCTTGTTGATGGCTTTTCCCACCCTTTCTCGTGCATTGGTGAACATTCCCTTCACTGTTTTCTGCCTCGGATCCTTGCTTGCCTTGTATTGCATGGATCCGCTCCTCGTCAAGAAGGGCTCAATTCCCTTTCCCTTGTGTTTCTTGGTGGGTGGTGGTACTGGTGCGCCTCCAGAACCACTCCCACTCCCACCTGCACCATAGAAGCCGCCCCGTGCACCACCGAGTTCTCTCCTCTCGAACTCGCTCCTCAATGATTCTTGTGTAGCCCTTCTGTATGCCTCCTCTCCGCTGCAGTCTGAATGTCGGCGGGGCACACAAAATCATCGTCTTCTGAATCAGAAATGACGTTGAATTCTTTCTCGAACATGAACTCCTTCATTTGTTCTTCCCTTCTTACTCTCTCCGTCTCCTTTTCCTTCTTTCCGTCCAAGCTCGCCTTGACCTTGTCCCTCACATCTTTGGGACAACGCGTGCACTTGGCAACATTCTTGTTGTTGCCAACAAGATGTTGCTTCATCCTTGTGATCCCGCCTCCTCCCAACTTCTTCCCACATAAATTGCATTGTGGCTTCGCCTTATTTCCATCAGGAGCGGAGGCATACCTCCAGCCAATGTCCCCACCGAATTCACCCCTCTGATCATCAGAACTGTCAGATCTATAACCGGAACCAGAATGTGCCATGGTGATGATCGTCGAAATCTGCTAGGAAATTGAAGAACAAACATTAAGTTGGCATACAATGCAACTGCTTATGAATATGCAAATTATTTTATGTTTTTAATTTCAGAATTATTATATATTTAATTTTTCTAACACCTACTTTTCCAATTTACAGAAAAAGGACCTTAGATCTATACATTAGGATCTTAGATCTACAAACTAGGGGACCATTTTCAAGAAAGATTACCTACGTGACACAAAATATGAACAAAAAACCTAAATATTTAATAAATGATTTCCGGATTTCTAAATTTTTAAATTTTATTAATCCAAAAAAAATCCTGATTATGATTTCTACTTCCAAAACTCAAGATCCGAATATATAATACCCCAACTCATTATCGTTCCACATTAAACCTCAAAAGCCCCGATTTCCTCTAACATACATCCAACAAAATGTTTTCCAACTATGTTCTACTTCATGTTAACTTCAGATCTGAAATACAATGATCATAGCTAGCACTATTGTGCAATAAAAACACAAAAGCCCCAATTTTTGTCTCCAAATTTATAGCTATTTTTGGGGAAATCTCTCAAATTAAACACCATGGCAACCTATATCAACATCCTAACAGTGAAACCCCTAAAAAAATTATTAATTTGATGAAGAATTAGCCCAATTTAGCTTACCTCGAAGGAAGAAGAGCTTGGAAGAGGAAGGAGAAGCTCCTGGCTGAACTTGGTCGAAATGGGGTGGATTCGATCGAAATCTCGACATATCTCGACATATCCATGAATTTTTTAATGCAAGATTCCATATGTCGGCCGATATCTCGAGTTGGGCCGATATCTCGCCGAGATCTCGCGAGATTTCGCTTGAAACCCCGTATATCGATATATATAGTAGTTTCGAAAGCCTGGACCCATCGAAACCGAAATTTCGGTGAAATTTCGTCGAAATTTCACGAAATTTCATTCCATGGCTGTCGGCTACCTAACGTGCAACCCTCTTCATTTACCCGGGCATGGAACCGGCCATGGTTGAGTTCTTATCTCATGGAAAACAAGAGAAGAAAATATTTCTCTAGAGATTCTAATCCTAAGAAATTAAATACTGTTTTAGAACAATTAAATCTATATAAGAAGAAAGGAGACTTATGATTCAATCTGCTTTTCAGTTAAATCAGCAAGGTGGAAGGCAATATGGTGGAAGGCGATATGTTTATCTGGGGTTGGGGGGGTTGGTTTTATTGCAGTTGGCTCTTTCAACTGAACCTATTTCTATATGTTGTCTCATCGGTTTTTTATTGGGGTGCAACAAAGTTTTTTTTTGAATCTCAACCATGGAGATGACAATAGTTTGGAGGGGCTAATAATGAGATTCTTCTGTTTCAACTTTGGTGTTGACAATAGGGGGTCTTGTTGATTACAGATCGGTCACTATGCCTTTCAAAAATGACTAGCTGGGTGTTATATGAGTAAGGGAGATGAAGGATGCATTTATCATTAAGTAGGCTGTTCATTTGCGGTATCTGTGCTGATTTTCATTGTAGATTTTCATTGTAGGATTCTTTAGGTTGTGTTTGGTTCGTGGGTTATTTGGGGGAGATAACCCGTTTCTGTGTTTTGGTGTTTGGTTGGTGGATTTAGAGTTGGGAGGGTTTGTGTGATGTGATTGTATTGAAATTTGAAAAAGTGGGTAGTTATTATGATATGATTGTATTGAAATTTGAAAAAGTAGGTAGTTGTTGTGATGTGGTTGTATTGAAATTTGGAATAGTGAGTAGAAGTTGAGTATTTTATAATTTTTAGATGATTTAATGATATAATATATTTTTTTGTGATGGAGAGAGAGTGGGCCCTACTAGAGGGTTAGAGATGGGTTTTGGGGGTAATCCCCCAAACGAACGCCCCCTTATGGAATTTATGGTTTCTCCACCAGTCTTGGAACCTTGCCGAAAAGAGTGGGTTCATTGTTCATTTTTTGGAAAGATACATGCTCGATCTTTGAGGATCTTTTTCTTATATTGTGGGTGGGAAAAAGGCTTTGTTGTTGTATTGGTGGTCGTCAAAATGGAGGTTTAGATTCTTGAGAGATGGTTAGATGGAGGAGGGCACGCTTGATAATCGTTTTCCTAGGCTTTTTTGTCCGGCTGATGATAAAGGCTATGGTTGAGACACAGGTTTTTGATCCCCATATTACACAGGAGCACTCGATCTTTTCTGAACAATAATTGCATGATCATTTGAATTTCATAGGTCGATATCCTCCACAAAGGGCTCATATCAAATTAGACAGGAGCATCAGACCTGGAGCTATTGTGAGCTCTTGGTCAAAAAAAGCTTATATGATTCTCTCTGCACTTTATTCTCAGGGATGCTATCTTGTAAGAATACTAAGGCCCCTTTATGGGTAAAGGTTTTCTTGTGACTCCCGCGGAGGAAACATGATGACAAAAATGTAAAGAGTTCGGGTCTTTTCATCTAACGAGGACACCAGTGAGCTGTGCTGGAGTGAGGCAGAAGATATGGAACACCTTTTCTTCTTGTATGAGTTATCGCATTGGGCGTGGCAGGAGGATTTAGCATCAGTTGATACCACATGTGCTGTCAGTTTTTGGTTATGACCAATGCTTTTTTTAGATCTTGAAGGAAAAGACTAAACCTGTATGTTTGTTTGGGCCTTATGGCTAGCTAGAATCGCTTTGGTCTTCCTTGGAGATCCCGTTTATGTTGAAAATGTTGTTGCACATGTGAAGTTCTGTTATGACTGTTGGCTTTTGTAATTGGAACTTTATGTACATAATGAAGTAAAGATTTGATGAGAACACCTACCTAGGATGTTTACCTCTTTTTTTAAATCACAATAATACACAATCTCCTAAACTCAAGGATATTGCGACATTAATATATTCCTTTAAATTCTATAGATTGGTACATTGCTACATCACTCCTATTGCCACCCTTTGTTGATTGGGAGCTATAAAATATATTCTCTTCTACCGTTGTCTCTACTCTCTTCAATCATCTACTACACCACAGAGCAGTCACCTGTATCATTTTAATTTTTCTTGTTTCTCCCCTTTCTCGTTGCATATTTCCACTTACTCGATCTGATACGTTTCTCGATCTCTATGGTTAGCCCTATCCTCATGATTATCTTCTAAACCTTCTAATCTTTCCACAATCCTCAAATAAAGACTGCTGTTCTCTACAATGGAAATCTTTGTGACCTTTAATGGCTGGAAGGTGAGGGCTTTCCCCATGGAAACTGTTAAGGTGGCAAATTGTTTATGACACAATATATTGGTCTTCTTTATCATTTGGAAGAAGCCGTTGTTCCAATGATTTGTCAGTTTCTTTGCCACAACCTGGTATCCTCTAAGTTCTTTTATTTATATGCAGTGGAGAGTTTTAATGATAATATATGAGATTCCTTGATCCTCTTTTGGAGTTTTTATTGGGCGATCTTCAATATAGTGTTCTTGACTAGTAGTATGGAGTTGCAATAATCTGCTATTGCAAAGTCATTGGGGATCTGTGCAAATAGATTATTGGGCATGGTGGTACTTATCACTGATTTTCGTTTTGCTTTTACATATGGATGTGCAAATAGACTATTGGGCATGTTCTTGACATTCCCTTTGCATTTGTTTTGCTGTGTAAATCTCTGTGCTCTAAAATCCAATTCAGAATGTTTTCTTGCTAAATCTGTTATATCAGGTCCATACCGAGATAAAGTTCTAAATTTTTTATTTAAAGCCATTGTATCATTCACAGGGCTAAAGGTCGGCTGATTGTTATTAGCCTGGACCAAAAAGCAAATACAGACAGCAGTTCCACAATCTTTTGTACTAATTCTACTTCCACCTCTCGAGCCAACTCTCCATTTAGAGAAATTGTTGGATATGCAACTGAACAGTTGTCAAGCAGTAGCCTCTGTAGCAGCCCAGAAGAGAGTAATTATGAAGGGCATCAAAATGAAGAATTAGAATCTGGGCAGTTGAAATTACTGAATGCCAAGTCATTCTCTGGAGTAGTCTTGTCTGTTTGTGCTTATCTTGATAATTACTTCTTAGTGTCTGCTGGTAACATCGTAAGTCTTGTCCTTTGGAATTTCTAAATCTGTTTAATTAATATTTACCATAATTCGACTGGCTTTTCTTTCTTATTGAGTTTGCTTGTGATATAATATATATTGTTGGTTTTTTGACCAGCTTTCCGTGTTTGGTTTTTTAAATGACAATCCTCACCGGCTGAGGAAGTTTGCGTCTACAAGGACACGCTTTACGATAACTTCCTTGTCTGTGTGCTCAACTAGAATTGCTGTTGGAGATTGCCGTGATGGCATTCTTCTTTACAATTATTATGAGGTCTGTTGAATAGGTAGTCTTGCTTGTTATGCTTATGTTTTACGGATCCAGATTAACTATTAATTGGAATAAAAGATTATTTTTTTGCATTTGACTTGGCCGTGATTGTACTACATGCAGGACCAGAGGAAACTAGAACAAGTTTCTCGTGATCCAATGCTGAGGTTGGTTGCTGATTGTGTTCTCATGGACCAGAATACTGCCATTGCGTCAGATAGGAGGGGAAGCATTTCCATTTTGTCATCATCAAATGACTTGGAGGGTATCCTATACACACCTTTTCTTAAGATAACCCGACACTGACGTTATCCTCATGTGCTATGTTAATGTTAGGTAAATCTGTTTGAAACCAACAAATAAAGATTTCGACATCTCTAAAAAAGGAATTTGCTAGAGTATACATGATCCTTTTTTATTTTCTTATCTCCATTGGAATACTACATAATTGTATCCCATTGTTTCTCTATGTAAAGGGGATGGAGCCTTCTTGAATAAACTCAATTTGTTCCCCCTCAACATGGTACTATATGAGGTCAAACACATACTCCCTAGGATTTTCATCTTTGACCCTTCATCCTCCCACAACCATTATGTCTGTAGAACACTGTCATCAACATGTGTGGTTCTCATGCATCATTTTTCAAAACTTTCATGTGTATGTGTCCCTTTGCATGTGAGTCTCTTCTATGTTGTCTCATGTGCACTAATGGCCTCTTGCACGCTCACAATATATGCTTGTATATGATGCACTTGCTCTTGTTTCTCTCCTAAACTCACCTTTGCTTGGTTCCTTCCTATTTTGAAGCCTTTCTTTGCCTAGCCCTGTCGTCCAACAACCTCCAACAATTATACCTTGACATTTTTCCTTGATGCAAAAATGGAAATTTAGCATGAAAAGAGATGGAGGGTGTGGAAAGGTAGGGATAAAAGTGCCTTTAAATTGCCAATAGCACTTGTTCCCCTACCCATTTCTTAATAACATTGTGAACCTTACAAAATATCAACATTAACATTTGTGTCCTTGTCATTAATTTCTACGGTTCAAACCATTTAAGATAAAAGGTTGACTGACTAAAATCTAATAAACTTTTGTATAAAACCAGTCCTATATGTTTTTTGGGTGGTAGGCTCACTGCACTACCACCGGACCATTAAAGTGGGATTTCTGGACAGATCTCCACAACTCAAGATGAGGAAATGGTGCGGCGACCAGGGAAAGAACCCGCGATGGAGGAGACACGGTTCTTGCGTCGAGAGTCGGAGGGGAATGGGGGAGAGGTGAGGAAGAGTGCCACCATCGGAGAGAGTCTTTGAGGGGGAGGGGCTCGCCTTAAGGGATTCCGTCGTAGGGGCTCCTTTCACCCTGAGCGGTGTCGTTGCTTTAAATGCTGCTTGGAAGGCCACCTGGCGTGATGGTTTGCAGCGAGAAGGTCAGTCTGCTAATGCTGTCGAGAGGAGGGCCACCTTCAGAAAGATTGCATGGATGGTCTGACGAGGTTGGGTGTTGGTGGTGGGACTATGAAGAAGGATGTGGTTGATGTCATGGCCTCAAATTTCAGCGAAATTCTGTCGAATTTCTGTCGAATATCGATATCCAATCGAAATCGAAATTCGACCGAAATGACCGAAATGACCGAAATATGGGAGTGTTAGTACAAAAAATGACCGAAATGACCGAAATTTCGGTCGAAATTCCACCGAAATTCCATCGAAATTCTGTTTTGGTCGATACCGAAATGGTGACCGAAACCGACATTTAAGGCCTTGGTTGATGTGGTACTTCGTGAAGACCCGATCGATGAAGTCCTCATCGCTGAAGGTATCAACAGTGACCTGGAAACGATTATGGAAATACTGAAGGCAGGGCGTGCGTAAGGTTAGATGGAGGATGCTGTTTGTCTATTTGTGACCTCCTTGTGCGTCCGCGGCGTTGCAACAGAGGGAGTTCTTGGCTTCCTCGCTAATGATGGGAACCTTTTCCACAGGTGCAGTTTGGTATAAATTACGTTTATGTGATGGTGAGACTGAGGTAAACCCCTGTGATTGGTGGAGGTGAAAGGCATCCCGATGAGGTGCCGTGAGCATGGGGTCCAAGCGGTCCGTGATGCGTTGCGACTGGTCAGCATTGTCGAGAATGTGCTCCGTTCAAGCCTTTGCTTTGGTGAAGGTTGGGATGTTTTGGTGCAACTTTGAGGCCCTCGAAGAACCATACCGGCAGAGTCTTTCTTCAAGGTTGGGAGGAAAACCTTTGGACTCAGATTGGCGGAGGTTGTGGATGTCGAGGAGGTGCTGCTCCTAGAGTCGAAGGGGCTTGGCCATTCAGAGCCAAAGGGGGAGGCACTTGGTAAGGCCACTGGTTGATCGAAGGATTGTCGGAGCCTTGCCGAGATGGTGCTGGAAACTCCTATGGCCACCCCGGCTCCACCCTAACTATTGGGGTGAGATTTGCGATTTGATTGAGCGATTTTTCTATGTGATTTGTGGATTATTTCTAGTGTTTCAGGGGCCAGAAACCTAGTTTGGCCCTGCAACCGTTTCTCCCTTTCTCCGGGCAAGGTTTTCTTGGTGGAGGGGCAACTTCCGAATCAGGTTTGGGATCGGGTCGGATCCCGAGTCCCTTTGGTGTAAGTGGAGCGATGACTAGGTCCACCTCTTGGTCGGGTCGGGTACCTCTCTCGACTTATGCTTGTGGGGTGGGGCCATGCTTGGATATGGATCCAAACTTCTTGTTCTCGGACCGGAATCTTTGTGGTCTGCAATAGGGAGCCCATCGTCCATTGAAGCCCCAAAATGCGCCTGATATGCTTCTGCCTGTTCTCCTCTTGCCGAGGCAGTTGGGATCATCAACTCCACCGGCCTTCACACGCTGCTGCTTATTTCCCCAATCCCTACTTATGAACCTACATTCTCTAATCATCTAGAGGTCAAAATGGGACTTTTTCATGCAAGGAGAGATTAATATGCCTAAGAGGCCTCCTCAGTTCACCGATTACCTGAAGCCCCGCTTTTTGCAATATTTACGCATATATGGCCGCATATGCAGGCTCTGCGGGTGCATATGCGCTCTGTGCGCCCGCTTAAGGTCCAGTTGGGTAATCGAATCCGGATCTTAAGGTTCGGATCTTGTATTATTTTGATCCTATATATTAGATCATATTATGTAATACTATCTTTGATGATTTTGATATTTAATTGTACTATTTTGAGGTCTACATGAAAACCATTTTTCTTAGAGCTTTTGTTGGACCACATTTATTCATAAATTCAGTTTAGTTGTAGTCACTTTTATATTATTTATTTTTAAATAAAAAATAGAAAACCACGTAGAACCATATATACCCCGCATATGCCCTCGCATACCGCTTAATCGCTATTCAGTGACCTGTCCGAAAGCATACACATACCGCTTTCCTGAACCTCTCTGCCTCTCCACATCATCACCGCCAATGCCACCTCTCTAAGCCATCAACGCCTCCACCTCTCCGTATCACCGCTATTGCCACCTCTCTGAGCCGTCACTGCCTCTGCATCTCCAAGCCATTGTCGCCATCTTCGCCTCTCCTAGCCAACGCCATTATACCTCTAAGCCATCGATACCTTCACCTCCAATCAACGACAACAATAGTAGTATCTCACAACACACGTCGCAATATCAAAAACACCTCACCTTCACCTGTGCAACCATAGCAGTGACCTGATCTCCGGTCACTCCCACTTTTTCCATGCACAAATCTATCTACGAGAAGGTATCTTTGTCTCTTTCTTTTTGTGCACTGGTTGATATGCAAGAGTAACCTCGTATTGATGAGTAGATTCTGATTTTGTTCCAATGTTACTGTGATTTTCCTATCCGTGATCTAAAACTCATGAGAAAATGTCTGAAATAGTCGATTCTTCCTTCCAAGAGGGGGAGATAAAGAATCCTTTCTTTGGCCTCATTACTAAATTAGATGGAGATGATTATGTGCTCTTGTCCCAATCACTATTGAATGTCATTGGACGTCATGACAAGGAGCACATTATTACCATGAGGAACCCATTGACAAAACCAACAAGTATGCAACATGGAAAAAGGACAATGCAATGATCAAGGCTTGGATTATGAACAGTTGTGTGCAACATATAACAAATGATATTGTGTACTATACAACCGCCAAAGTGCATGTGAGACAACTTACACCAAACATATTTGAGGAAAAGAACTGTGCTAGATTTCTCCATATATATGTTGATATGTCCCAAACAAAGCAAAATGGTTGTCTTTTGGTCCAATACTATTCAACCCTAAACTCAAGTTTTCAAAAGTTGAACTCTTACATGCCTGTTTGCACATGTGAAACTCAGAGTTCTTTCAGATCTCAACTAGTGGTCTGCCTATTCTTTGGGCGGCTTATCCCCCATATGAAGTAGATCAGGCACAAATGATCACTGCATTCAAAATCCCTTCTACGGAAGCTGCTACAATCATCCGAGTAGACTCTCTTTCTCTATAGCAGCTGATCAACGAATTGAGACTACTTCAACCTTAGCAGCATCTTCCAGTAGAGGTCGTGGTAACTACTACTTGGTTGAGGTTGTGATCGTAACACACATGGGCGTGTCCATCCTCAGTGCATGTTTTGTTGCCTCATTGGACATATTGATAATCCATGTTGGGGAAAGCACGAGAAGCCTCCAATGACAAACCATCTCCCACTCAGCTTGATGTTACCCCATTATCTATATCTAGAGTAGGATATGATGATTTGATCCGAAGGCTGAATCACCACCGAGTGTCATTTCAGCAAGCACCCACTTAGGTAGATCTACTATATAGCCACAAACTGCTGCATTCGTTGGTCCCTCATGTATATCCTTGAAATGCCTTGCATGCAATTGTCGAGTCACAATCATCTAAATGGCTCATCGATTCTGAGACTTTGAGACATATGTGGCAACTAAGGAAGTTATTCTTCTCTCCATGACATGCCACTAGGACACAACATTATGGTTGCAGATGTTAGACATTCACTTCACCAATCGACTGGATAATGTTCTCTTAGTTCTTGAATTCCCTATGACCTTATCGTTTGTTTCGAGAATTAGTAAGAGCTTAATCGTCGAGCCATCTTTGCTCCAATATTTCTTATTTTTTAGGAAATGCTGACGGAGTAGCTGATGGGATGAGGCTGTGATGAGTACCATTTGACCCAGTCTCCGTTTACCAGTCATATGTCTGGTACCACTAGGAACTCTTCTGCATACATCTATCATCTTCATCTTGGTCATCTCCCCTTGGCAAAGATACGAAGAATCCTATCAAAAATCCCTGCTTCTACCACTTTTCAGTGTGAATCCCGTCAACTAGGAAAACATCATAGAATTACATTTCTTAGTCGTTCTTGTCATAGTACTAAGTCTTGAACTTGTTCATTTTGATGTTTGGGGGCCAAATCGGACTCCAGATATGGACACCGTTTTTATCTTGTTGATGTTGATGGCTTTACCCGTGTTTCTCATGAAGTCAAAATATGAAGTGTGTAGTATTATAAAGAATTTCTTCATAGAAATTAACAATGTGTTTGGTATTCAGGCTAAGTACATTCATACTGATGTAATGCACTTAATTTCTGCAATACTACCCTTCGTATTTTTCTCACTAAGAAGGGAATTGTCCGCCAAACATTTTGTCCTTGCGCATCCGAGTAAAATGGGAATGTTGAACGCAAATATATGGACATCCTAGACGTAACCAAAACCTTATTGGTCTAGAGTGCTATCCCTTTCACCTTTTGGGGTGATGTTGTTGGCACGTAAAGTAGAATCCAGATACTCGGTAGACCACTTTCCACATACAAAAATGCACATTTGAAATACACAAGCAGGAGAAAAATATAGCATAAGAGACTGAATTTGAACTTTTCCTTTCCATTCCTTCTCATAATATCCATTCAACAATCCATGACCACACACACATATATATGTGTATGCGTTTGAATATGTTCACACACACAAATATACATAAACATCTCTGATGCAGCGTGGACTCGATATGTAGGGCCGTCTAATTATTTAAATTGTGGCCGTTAATTTTATTTACGTTTTTTAAGTTGTCGCAATTTCAAATGAAGAGATCGCGTGTGATCTCAATTAGTCTTAATTTGAATTTCAAATTTGGTAGTTAGTCGGTTAACTAGTTAGAGTCAGTTTAGGATAATTGGTTGTCGGTTTAAATTATTTTCTATTCTTGTAATGTCATCCCTCCTATATAAAGGGATGAGGGTCCAATGTTTTAGTCAGTTCAAGATGTGATAAAATAGAGATTTATCTCTCTCTACTCTCCCCTCTCTCTCCTTCTCTCCGCGTGATCTACACGTGTTCTTCTTCTCCCAAACCCCTCGTATTCTCGACGAGTCTCTTCTCTCTTCCCCTCGCGGTCTACGCGTTTCTTCTTCTCTAACCCCGCGCATCCGGCGTGTCTTCTCTTCTCAACCCTTCCAGTTTCTTCTTCTCAACCCCTCTATTTTCTTCTACCATCGAAAATCCACCGTCAAATCTATTTCCCGCGCCGCGCCGAATTCCATTTTGCTTCAAATCGTAGGGACGATTCGGTTGCTATGCTCTGATACCAATTGATGCAATATGATTTGAGTTGCATATCTCATGATTCGCGTTCACGCGCACGTCGACACAAGTTCATGAAGCGCCTTATGTCAAGCCTCAAGGTTCAAGCAATTCGTCGGGAGACGAATTTTTTAAAAGCGGAGGAGAGTTGATGCAACGTGGACTCGACATGTAGGGCCGTCTAATTATTTAAATTGTGGCCGTTAATTTTATTTACGTTTTTTAAGTTGTCGCAATTTTAAATAAAGAGATCGCGTGTGATCTCAATTAGTCTTAGTTTGAATTTCAAATTTGGTAGTTAGTCGGTTAACTAGTTAGAGTCAGTTTAGGATAATTGGTTGTCGGTTTAAATTATTTTCTATTCTTGTAATGTCATCCCTCCTATATAAAGGGATGAGGGTCCAATGTTTTAGTGAGTTCAAGATGTGATAAAATAGAGATTTATCTCTCTCTACTCTCCCTCTCTCTCCTTCTCCCCGCGTGATCTACACGTGTTCTTCTCCCAAACCCCTTGTATTCCCGACGAGTCTCTTCTCTCTTCCCCTCGCGGTCTACGCGTTTCTTCTTCTCTAACCCCGCGCATCCGGCGTGTCTTCTCTTCTCAACCCTTCCAGTTTCTTCTTCTCAACCCCTCTATTTTCTTCTACCATCGAAAAATCCACCGTCAAATCTATTTCCCGCGCCGCGCCGAATTCCATTTTGCATCAATCTCTCAATAGGAAACTACAAGTAAAAGCAGTAAAAGCAAAACCAGAATAACTATAATTGTGATTGTACTGCAAAAGTATAGCTGTGCCCAAAAAGTCTCCAAATACCAATTCGCTCATTGTTATAGCTGCTCCTGTGCACCTGCTAGATCCACACAAAAGGGTACAATATGAGTAATCGCTCAATACAATAGGAAAAAGTACAACAAAAGAAAGTACTTAGTAAAGAGTGTAAAAGACCAACCAGGTAAACCCTCTCTCAAAAAGAACAACCCTCTAATATTTCCATTAATTATTATTTTTCAAGCACTATGGACAATTTGTGGTCTTGATCCACATGTGATCTCACACTTATGCACCTTAGGGTTGAGGTGCCTCCGCAAGCATGCAATAAGGTACACACATCCTAACTAAGTTCTCAACATGTCCACTAGCTTTGTTATTTCCCATATACCATTCCTACTTAAACCAAGGCGTTTAGCTTGTCGTGTTCCATTTAAATTGCCAAGTTTGATGCTTAATTACAAGGAGTTCTTTCCACTATCTTTATCAACCTATTTCATTCTCACAATTAAGCCATTTATATTTAGTACTGCTCATTTACCGAGGTTAATTAAGCCATTTATATTTAGTACTGCTCATTTGCCGAGGTTAACTCCAAGAATCAGATATCACAAGGGGATGATTAACTCTAATGAATGCTCCAAAGTGTACAACCCTCTCTTGTAAGAATGAATTCTACTAGTTGACATTATACATTGATTTATCACTTGTTCCGTTGAATATTGATTTAATCACTTATGATCCATATCGACATTATTTTATTTAATTGTGTCTCACGAGTGTATGGATCATTTTATTTAATTCTATAGGGAGAACGTAACCATTTTGACTAATAGACTTATAACCGACTGGTGTACAATTGTGTCACGGCGTTTGTTTGCCGAATACCTCTTTTGTATTACTAATCTCCTTCTGCGTCTTTCTTCCCCATCTCCCCCCTGTAAGTATCTCTCGCCTTTTCCATTTTAGTTAATATATAATTGGGGCGAGCACCAACGAGTGCCTCCCCTTTTTCTTTGAGCCTCAAAAAAAAGGGCGAGGCGGTTTGAGGTGTTTTCCCTAAATATGAGATGAGGCGTAAGCCTCAATTTTTTGGAAAGAGAAATTAAAACAATTGCAAAATATACTGGAATAAATCATGGAAATGCAGACTAATGCAATGTATTGTCCAACGGTGCGATATAAAGTACATGTTACAACTCTAATTGTTTAAAGTTCGAACATGATTGCAAAATCTTAAAAGAAATCAGAAAGTACGAAAATAGTTCAACATAAGCATAAATATAATGCAACATATTGTCCATCACATTCATGTGGTCCATTAAAAACCCATCCATCATTAACATTCAACTCCTTAACATTAGTCGTCTTGTCACTCGTCAGTATTGTCGCCGTCGCCATCGCTGCTGCATGTACTCGTCTGTTTCTCAAGAGAATCATCCATATAATTCAAGTACACATCATCACCAGCCTCACGTTGCTTCCATCCTCAGAATTGAGGAACTCCTCAACATTTATTAGACTTTTACCTTTACCTAATCAAGAAAGTAATGTGCACACTCATTTATTTATTTTGATTGTTTTGAAAGCTAGTTATTTTGAAAATTGATCACAACAAAGCATCGAACATTCTTTTGTTTAGAACAACAACTTCTGTCATGTTTTTCCCCTTCTTTTTACGTCAAGCGATCAAGCTCCTTCTCCTCCTTCCTCAATAGGATCATCCTCAAGGGGTATGTTTGCATCAATATCCTGATAAGCCTCGACATCTTGACCTTCCGAAGTCTATTCGTCACCGGAGTCAATGTCCTCCAAGCATAAGTAATAGTATATTGTTTTCTTCCTTAATTCGCTATGTTTCAATTTGACATTGAACATGATATAAATCATATCATTGAGCTTGGCATGTGTTAAGACACTTCTTCTCTTTGCATGGACCTATATAGAAATATGCATGGTTAATCGAAAACACTATCATAAAATTATATAATGCTTTAAATACTTCTTGATTGAAAGAGGTCCAATTATGTTCACGTCTAGAAGCACTACAATTAAGCTCGAAATCCTAATCGCAATTTGTGTCAATTCAGATGTATCTTCTCCAATCAATATCCACCAATCCGACGAAAATTGTCTATACATTTTAGTAATAATCTTAAAGACTATACAAATCTCGTTAAAATTATTTATAGTTCTCACCCGAACTTCTTGTTTTCCTAGAACTGGTTGCATTTGCCCATCCGAAAATTCCTCTGGCACATCGAAAAGAATCAAGTTGTATATCCGCTTTTGCCCTCACCGCTGGATCATCTATTAATTTCTCCTTGCATGAAAATCCCCATTTTGACCTCTAGATGATTAGAGAATGTAGGTTCATAAGTGGGGATTGGGGAAATAAGCAACAACATGTGAAGGCCCGTGGAGTTGATGATCCCAACTGTTAGAAAATATGAAATGCGGAAGCATGTCAGAATAAAATAATAAAATATGAAGAACATGAGATTTTAATGTGGAACCCTACTCCCTAAGGAGCGGGATGAAACCACGTGAGAACACCTCAAAGGGCTGATAGTCTATTGCTTTTCTCACTGGATACAATGGGTGTGGGGGTCAGTATAGCCCTATCTGAGTCTCCACATCTCATAACTGGTAGATATGGGACTAAGACTTGGATGTGGTAAATGGATCATGAAAAGATCCATTTACCCATCTCTCACATAAGTGACGCATAACCAAATACTCCAACACTCCCCCTTAAGCCGGAGCACGCAATGCTCAGCTTGGACAAACAGAAAGAAATCTGAACTCACAATACATGACACTACCGATAATATCAACTCAACGTGCAGAACTGTCGACTGTTGTCAAGGAAGTTGATTCTCATGCCGTGCATGTGTAGAGGACAAATGGACTGGAATGCGAGTCAAAATGGGTGCACTCTGTACTACTCCTGTCAGAGTCACCAACTGAAAATGAGTCTCCACCTGGAGAACTGTGGCCCGCCACAACACGTGAACAACTGCTCTATCTCTGAAAGGGTCGAATTGAGAAGCCGTGGAGTGCAATTCTCGTCGGAGTCCACGGTCGCTAGAGAATGGAGTCTGAAAAGTCTCATCATCGGAGAACTGGGTCTCTCCCATACTGGCTCAGAGAATGGTACTCTACTCTGGAGTCCCTATGATACCACCTGAAAACACTAGCCCACGTGGCATAGGGAATGCGATCTCTACTCTGGAGTCCCTATGGAACACATGAAAACTCTGGCCGAAACACAAAAGACGGGGACCACAAAAACATGATGGCAAACATGTGCTCATCTGAAAAGATTGCATGCATGTGCGTGTCTAAAGCTGAAGACTCGGAACCAATCTGATGTCTAGTCGGAATATCTGAACTGTAGAGTCTGAAATCTGAATGGTCTGGACTATGAAGAATTTGATATCTGGATCCAACCTGTGACTCTTTACAATACTCCCCTTTCTCCCATACTTGTAGGAAAACAATGGCATCAACAAAGTTGGGAGAAGACAATAAAACGGGGAGAAAAAACATGAATCACAAATGCTGATCTTAATCTTTTTTTCTGACCTTTTTTTCAATCATTTTTTCTCTCGGCTATTTCATTCCTCTCTTTTTTTATAGCCGTCACCTTTTTGTTTTTTTTAAGCCGTTCATATATTCTTTTTATCGGCTTTCCTTTTTTTCTCAATATGCCATTCATTTTTTACGGCTTTTCTCTCTTACCTTTTCCTCCTTTTTTGCAAAATATTTTTTTGAACAATTCTTTTTTGAACTGCTCTTTTTTTTTCACGGACGATCCTTTCAAAAAATTTCCTTTCATCGGGCCGAACTGCAGGCCCCATGTGGGGTTTATTTAGGGTTTCCCGATGGGAACCCTTTTGCTCTTGAACCCTGCTGCCCCCACGATGGGGGCATTTTCTTCTCGCCGCCGCCGCCTTCAGGAGATGATGAAGAGGGGAGCGCCGCCAAACAAGCGGGCTGGAGTTCGCCTTCAAACTAGTGCGCCACACGTTGCATGAGTTCGCCGCCTGGAGGTCACAAAAGGAGGGCCGCACATAGAAGGTGGATGCGCAAGAGGGTCGCACACCAAGGAGAGGCTGGCGACTAGGATGATTGGAGAGGATGGTTGAGCGACATCTTTGGAGGCGAGGCGACACCTTTGGAAGGTGGCGATGGTTTCTCATGGGAGGGCATCGCACCGCCTGCACAATGCGACTGCAAGAGGCGATCTGGATGCTTGTTGGGGCGGCTGCCGCCTGCAGGTCTCGCCGCATGCGCGAGGAGCAGGATCCATTCTCCCCCTCCTTGCGCCGCCCCTAAAGGTTGGAGGAGAGGGCGACGTCGCCTGGAGAATAAAGGGGCTCGCCTCGAGGTGTGATCTGGTAGTCTATTGCTTTCTGGAGTGGAGAGCCGCCTGGAGACTGGAGCCACCCGGTGCTGGGGTCGTGCGTCGCCAAGAGAGGGCTGGATAGGTTGACACCTTGCACCTGGGAAAGAGGAGGCGCCAGTGGGACTCGCCACCAATTATGCACGCGACCTGGAGGGTACAGGCAAGGAGGAGGTGGCACGAGCTGCTATCGCCTGAAGATCGGGCTGGTGCCTGGGGCTGCTGTCGCTTGAGAGAGGGTTCCAACAGGAAAACCTAATTGGGGTTTCAGAGATACCCTCGGGAATCTTGCACGCCACTGCTTGATGCTTCACGAAGAAACGCCCCAGTGCTCGAACGGATCTGGTTCAGGTTGGATCTGGATTCGCCGCCGTCTTGAAAATTAGGGCTCCAATAGGAACCCTAGAATTGATCCCATCGATGAAATCCAAGAACTCTTGAAGAATCTCAAACAAATTACAGTGAATCGAAATCTCGAACAAAATATGAACATAAGTAAATCCTCGAGAATCGAAACCGCTCTGCTATCATGTTAGAAAATATGAAACGCGGAATCGTATCAGAATAAAATAATAAAATATGAAGAACACGAGATTTTAATATGGAGCCCTACTCCCTAAGGCGCGGGATGAAACCACGAGAGAACGCCTCAAAGGGCTGATAGTCTATTGCTTTTCTCACTGGATACAATGGGTGTGGGGGTCTGTATATAGCCCCCACCGAGTCTCCACATGTCATAAGTGGTAGATGTGGGACTAAGGACTGTATCCTGGAGAGATCCATTTACCCATCTCCCACATAAGTGACACATAACCAAATACTCCAACAACCATGGAAGGCCGTATCGATATCGATATCGTTTCGGTCCGCCCGGAAATGGATATATCGGGATATATCGACGATATATCGACGATATCGGTGGAAATGTCAAAAATGGCTCAAAAAAGCCAATTTTTTGGTATTTTTCAGAAACTAAGATCATCCAAGATATTAGAACAACAAATAACCTACAAACACACACTTATATCTCACATATCGGTCATTTATAGACCATATATCGCAAATATCGGTATCGCTGGTATCGCACATATCGGTCATGTCGATGTTAATAAGTTAATGTTGATTCTTAACTTATGAATATTGGAAATGGATTCCATTCAAGTTATTATAAGTTTATAATATGAAATACTACAAATATACACCTCATAAGTTATAACACACATAGATAATTTATGAGGACTATGGTCTTTAGTCTCCACATATCGGTCATATCGATGGGAATATATAACGAGGCAATCATTGTTTGGCAATTGGCATAAAGATTTATGATTTATCTATATAAAAGCTACAACAACAAATGAGAAATATCCAAATCAATTTGATAATGTAAAATGAGATGACCTAGGCTTAAACCAAGAGTTTCGCGGTGGATCTGAATTGCCCCCCTCCTTGTTGTCTCTCATAACGTATCACAGATTCAATGAACTCGCAGTAGTTCTCCCATGTCTTGTACGAGTACATGGCCTTGTAATCCATCACATACTGCCTGTATTGGTGGTCATCGATGCTTATGAGTATCCCGAGACGAGGATAAGCAACACTAGATCCAGTATCACGAGTGGCACGACGAGGCCGCGAACTACTAGCTTGAGATCCTCGGGACGACGACGACGGACTAGGAGAAGATGTCTGCAGAGGAGGACCTCGAGGGGGAGAGAAATACTCTGGGAAGAAGCCGAAACTGTCATCACCAAAGAAGCTGCCCTGGTTGAGCTGGGTCTGCTCGGGTTGGCTACCTTGGTAGTTCTCACCGCCGTAGCTGATATATCCTCCATACCCACTGTTGTAGCTGCTATATCCATAAGATGGAGGAGTATACGCCTGAGGAGGAGGAGGTCCAGGTGGAGGAGCAGGAAAATATTCAAGGAAGACGCCAAATGATCTTTCATCTTGTGAGGTTCCATATCCGCCCATGGGACTGGGTGTTCCTCCACGATATGGGCTGTCAATGTCCATGCAACTCAACGAACCTACAGATGATATCAAATCCTCCATGTAGCTATCTGTAGGATGATGGCTACGTCGTCCATATGCATCGTAATCCATAGGTCCTGGACTCGGACTTGGGACAAACTACCTATGTATGTTTCCACGTCGTTCCATGTATTCCCTCTCTGACTCGAATCTTTTATCATCACGTGGTCCACGACCACCTGACCCCCTGAATATGTGTCCCCGTCACCTGATCCACTACAACCACCAACATCATCATCATCATCATCATCATCGCTCCCACTGTCATCTTTTGATTTGGATTTGGATTTCGATCCAGTAGAGAGGATGTCGTCCACAACTGCATCAAGTTCCACCCCTCGAAGAGGGTCCGTGATTCGCCCAGATCTGGCCATGTAGTCGCCAACATCTGCGCCCATTTGCTGGCTTATATTCTCATTCGGCCTTCCTCCCGGTTGATCGAGCAATGGAGCACCGTTGGAATCCAACCACCTCTGCAGAACATCTTCATCTGCATCGTCGTCGTGCATCTTGAAAATATATGCAAGATCGATGGGGTCTGTGTAGTCCTCTTTGTCATGCCCCTCTCTTGCATGTTTCATCTTCAACCTCAAGTTGAAGTGCACGAAAACAAGATCGTGGAGTCGTTGTTCTCCCAACTTGTTCCATCTCCTCGAATGGATCAAGTTGAATGTGCTCCAATTTCTTTCACAACCATCGGCAGATGCTGTTTGGGACAATACTTTCACTACCACTTTGCGGAGGTTGGGAGCTTTCATCTCATACAGTAACCACCATTCGGTTGCGGAAAATCCAGAGATAAATCATAAATCAATAATAGTCAAATTGTTTGTTACACATGTCAAATGTCAATCAGTAGACTTAGTATTTACCAGGAAGAGTACTGCCGCGTCCATTCACCGCGGTCACCCTATCGAAAGAACCCAAGGCATCCCTAAAGTATTTAATCTGCACATTAATCAAAACTTTAAGTCATACTATGGTTTGTGCCTCAAAATAGATTGTACATTATACAAGCGTTCTTACGGTCTTACCTCATTCATGCACGAGGTTTGTGCCTTCTCGTCCTTGACGAGCTTCTCCACCATAACTTGTACGGCTGCTAGAAGGTCAGCATTTGTACCAAGACTGTTCTTGTATTGGTACTTCGGATTCAAGCAGTATGCTGTTGACGAACAATTCTCAAATTTTAATCATTCAAAACAAAAGTACATGCTTACGGAAATGGATTAGAAAATCTAAATGGATAATAAAACGTACCAGCCTTGTGAAGAGGATGTGAGAGCATCTTGGACCATCGTTCATCTATGATGTCCAACCATGCTTTAAATCCTCTCCCAACTGCTTCTCTAACCTTCTCCCTCATGCATCGCATTGCCTCATAGATGACTCCCATAGTTGGCTTCTTATCCTCATCTACGATATGCAATGCAGAACAACATGCTCCATTAATTTCATGACCCTTGTTACGTCATACCAGAAATGGAGATCATTGATGATTGTCTCCTCTCTCCCTCCTTCAGTTCGAGCTTCTGGGTTCTCGAACCATTCACCTTGGCAGCACATGGTCTTCAACCCTGCCTTGTGCTGTTTGAGGCTTTGCAACGCTATAAAATTGGTTGCAAAGCGTGTGATCCCAGGCCTTACCAACTCACCATTGCATGTCCGCCTCATCAAGGCCAACACTTTGGAATGGTTGTAAATGAACGTCTTTGATCGCCCGTACTTGATCCATCACCTTCACGACGAGCTTCCTCTTGCCGAAGTCCTTCAGAATCAGGTCTATGCAATGCGCATCACGGTGTCTAAAAAATACCGTAGCTGCTGGACTTCATAATTGTTTCTCCTGCTTTCTTAAAGTTGCTGCCGTTGTCCGTCACAATCTGTACGATATACTCTTTCCCAACGTCCTTAATGACGTCCTTCACCAACTTCATAAAGTACTTGTAGTCCTTGACCTGTTCAGAAGCATCGTCGGATTTAAGGAAAATCGTCTTACCGTCGCAGTAAACGAGGAAGTTGATGATCTGCTTCCTCGTGTAACTTGTCCAGCCATTACACATCAGCGTCCCGTCGTACTCGTGCCATCTCTTCCTCAGGTCCGAGATGTACTCGTTCATCTCCTTCTCTTGTGCAAGATACTTGTTCATCAACTCTTTGGCACTTGGAGCCTTCACTCCCGTTCCAGCTGCGACGATCTCATCAAACCCTTGTTTTAATGAATGAATTAAACCCTTGTTTAGATCTGATTATTAGCTCTTAAATTCATATTTTAACAACTCAAAATTTGGGGGTTTTGGTGTGAATTAGACTCCAGTTTCATATCTGATCATTAGCTTTTAAATCCATATTTTAAATAAAAAATTGGGGGTTTTGGTGTGATTTAAACTTCAGTTTCAGATCTGATTATTAACTATTCAATCCATGTTTGAACTTTTAACAACTCAGAAGTCAGAATTTGGGGGTTTGGTGTGAAATAAACTTCAGTTTTAGATCTGATCATTAGCTCTTAAATAAATCCATGTTTTAAGTTTTTAATAACTCAAAATTTGGGGGTTTTTGTGTGAATTAAACTTCAGTTTCAGATCTGATCATTAGCTCTAAAATCCATGTTTTAACAACTCAAAATTTAGGGGTTTTGGTGTGAATTAAACCTCAATTTCGGATCTGATCATTAGCTCTTAAATCCATGTTTTAAGTTTTTAACAATTCAAAATTCGGGGGTTTTCGTGTGAATTAAACTTCAGTTTCAGATCTGATCATTAATTCGTAAATCCATATTTTAACAACTCAAAATTAGGGGTTTTGGTGTGAATTAAACCTCAATTCCAGATCTGATCATTAGCTCTTAAATCCATGTTTTAACAACTCAAAATTTAGGGGTTTTGGTGTGAATTGAACCTCAATTTCAGATCTGATCATTAGCTCTTAAATCCATGTTTTAACAACTCAAAATTTAGGGGTTTTGGTGTGAATTAAACCCTTGTTTTAGATCTGATTATTAGCTCTTAAATCCATATTTTAACTCAAAATTTGGGGGTTTTGGTGTGAATTAGACTCCAGTTTCATATCTGATCATTAGCTTTTAAATCCATATTTTAAATCAAAATTTGAGGGGTTTTGGTGTGATTTAAATTTCAGTTTCAGATCTGATTATTAACTCTTCAATCCATGTTTTAACTTTTAACAACTCAGAATTCAGAATTTGGGTGTTTTGGTGTGAAATAAACTTCAGTTTCAGATATGATCATTAGCTCTTAAATAAATCCATGTTTTAAGTTTTTAACAACTCAAAATTTGGGGGTTTTGGTGTGAATTAAACTTCAGTTTCAGATCTGATCATTAGCTCTTAAATCCATGTTTTAACAACTCAAAATTTAGGGGTTTTGGTGTGAATTAAACCTTCATTTCAGATCTATTCATTAGCTCTTAAATCCATTTTAACAACCTAAAATTTGAGGATATAGTGTGAGATTCACCACAACATAATTTAAACTAAGTCTAAATCATTATATCCAAGTCCATCCTACTATATGAGTACCTAATAAACCCAAAAAAACCAAAAGCCTCAAAAATTGACCACGAATTTACTCAATAATTTCAAGAATTGATGTACTATTTTCGGATTTAACAAAAATCAACATGGAAAATTGCTTCCTAAGGCCAAAACATGAAATCCAAGTAACCAAACTATACTCACTAATTAAGAGAACGAAAGCCCTAACAAAATTTGAAAATTTACTCATTAATTAAGAATTTAAGAGATGCTAATGGAATTCATACCTCAAATGCTTAGAACTAGAAGGCAACGGGGTTGGAGGAAGAAGACTTGGACCTCAAAGTTGTGTGTGGTCGATATAGGCGATATGCCCATTAAATAGGCGAAATCCACCGACATAAGGAATCCATTTCGTGCATGCCAAGTAATGAAGATGCCAAGTGTCGGGCGATATATCGCCGACACCCGATATATCGGCGATATATCGCCGACACCCGGTATTTCGACATACAGACTGATATCGATATCTCATCCCGTCGATACCGGTATATCGGCGATATATCGTCGATATATCGCGATACAGCCTTCCATGCCAACAGCAACGCCTATCCACAATGTCCCAAATAATCTTGTATTTGGTCTCATTATTTTTTAGATTTCGAGCTATCTGTTCCTTGGCCCTGTCTATGGCTTCATAAATAAATCCAATTAGTGGATATTTTTCAGAATCCATCAATCGCAATACGGTGACCAAGGGTTTCGTGGTGTTGAGAATATATGCAACACCAGGTAAAAAAATCCTACTTTTCAGAACTATGTTCCGCATACTTTTGCCACAAGGGTTAACTCACATATAAGTTGTTCTTCCGTTTTCTTTAAGTGAAGAAGGATTTAAGTGAATCCTTGGCTCTAATCAAGGTTTGCAATGTATGAAATGCAATGACAAATCATGTAACTGCAGGTTTTACAAAATCACAACCAGTAAATCTTCTCGCCATTGCTGCCAAGCATGGGTATAAACAAAGTTAATGATTTTCTTCGCTTTCTTGAATACTAATGCATGAAGAGGTAATTTAAGGACATCCTCCATCATCAAATCTATGCAATGCGATGCACAAGGTGTCCAATAAAGATTTCTCCTTTTTTTTTCTGTCAACATTTATCCAACTGCTTTATAAGCCTATGCATTATCTGATATTCTGTTATCACTTGGATAACGTTCTTATCCCCAATCCCTAAAACAACTTCATCAAGCACTCTAAAAAGCATCTTGGCATCTTTAACTTGATCAGATGCATCGTTTGACTTCAAGAAGTAAGTGGCACTGGAAATTACCAGAAAATTGATCAATGTGCGTTCTTTCTTATCAGTCTGACTGTCAAACATGATACTGACCGTCAGACATGATACTGCAACCGGTGGCAATTCAAGAAGCCTTTGCTTCATCAACAATAATGTTTACGATCTACTTCTCTTCTTTTGAAATCCAAGTCCGTAGTTCTTGCATGGTCGGTGGTTTGAAACCCCTTCAAAAAATTGATCAATGTGTGTTCTTTTGTGTCAACCTGACCGTCAGACATGATACTGACCCTCAGACATGATAATGCAACCGATGTCAATCCAAGAAGCATTTGCTTCATCAACAATATTGTTTATGGCCTGCTTCTCTTCTTTCAAAATCCAAGTCCGTGGTTCATGCATGGTCGATGGTTGATTTTCATCACCTCCTGATGGCCCTTACATCCCAACTCGATAAACCTCCTCCTTTTCTTCGCTCTTCTTCTCATCTCATCATCGTTACTTTCCTTGCACATCTTCATCTCTTATTGAATCTTAATAGGAATGCTTGGACAAGCTTTTACATTCTTGCGTGTCTTTGCAAGATGATCTTTCAATCGCTTTACCCCACCAGTGATCTTCATCATACGAAAATTAAATTCAACATATATAGCATTTCCCTTTATGATGCTCGTCCATTTCAAGTTCTTGGCAATATTTCCATCCGGGATCCGATCTCCCCCTAGTCTGGCCTTTCTTTCCCATATCTACAAGTTACACAATAACATACATAGCACTTAGACGAATTAAAGTGTAAGGACAATAACTTTGATGGACAAGAAATAGAATTTAATAACTAACAAACACAATAACTAAATGAAATGCCTAGAATCCAATGTATGCATGCATTTATTGTTTATGACCAATGTATAGAACTTATGCCAAAAGAGGCATGCATCTAAATATAACCCCACAAGCACTACATCCTAATCATTCGAAAAAGACATCAAAAAATGAAAAAGAAAAAAAAACAAAAAAAACCTGGACAACGGGTGTGCTGGGATGTATGTGGGAGGCGGCGACACCTTTCAAGTGTCGAGGTGGCAGTGCTGGGCGCTAGACGGCATCATGCATTGGCGTTGGGTGCTGGAACGACAATAGGTGGTGGTGTCGCGCTGTCCACTTTGAGTTCTAGAGCACAACACAGAGGCGATGGGTTTCTTTCTGTTTGAATAGAAAGAAAACTCTTCGTTTTCTTTCTTTTAGGGTATAAAAGGGGTCACGTGCAAAGCATGCGATCTAAAGGTAAAAAAACCCTTCTGATACGAGGCTTACACCTCTGTTTCGCCTTGAACATCTTAATCCTCATGAGTGCCTCGCAAAATTGAGGCACACACACCACACCAAGAGGACCCGAGACATACGCCTCAGGGCGTTTTGGCGTACCATTTCAAGGTATACGACTCTGCACCTCGAGGTGCTGCTTTTTAAAATCATGGTTGGGATAGACATATCTTGATGTTCCACTTCCAACTTAAACTAGTATTATTATTGATCTATGTTATCTTGTTAGGGAAGGGATAGTTCGCGGTCTTGACTAGTGATGGTCTCACGCTATTACTCTAAGATACTTGATATCTTAGGGTTGGGGGCCTTCGTAGGAAAGCGGTAAAGTAAATGCATCTTAGTTAAGTTCCCAATCGTCCCTTACTAACCACATCAACTACTTTGCTCTACTCATTTGTAGATGAGATCGCACAAACAGATGCCGTGAAGTCGTGGGGAAAAATCCAAAACCACTACCTATCAGCAAAATGTACGATGGCATAGGGCACAAATCATGGTATTGATCATCGAGATTGGCCAACCCCATAGTCGAAACTATCATAGATTACCACAACCTCTCCTTATGCGTAGTACGAAACCAACAACACACACTCCAACTTCTATATCCCTGTTGGTGGAAAAGAGTTTTCTGTTTATTTTATAGATACCTAGGCTCTCTTATATAGAGAGAACACATGGGTAAAGTACATAAGAGGATATCAAGAAAATAAAAATAGAATAAACGATACACCGACTACATAATTATCTCTACACTCCCCCTCAAGATGGAGCATAGATATCAATCATGCTCAGCTTGGAAGTTGGAAGAACATTTCTGGAATGGTCCTCTGAGCAATGGCTTGGTGAAGATGTCGGCAGCCTGCTCCCCTGAACTAACTTCTGGATCATATCTCTAGTGTAGTGGCAGTCTACCTTAATATGTTTTGTCCTTTCATGAAAGGATGGATTATTGGCAATGAACAAAGCAGCTTGATTATCACACTGTAGCTGCGTGGGTAGAGGTACATGTATATGCAATTCTTCTAGTATATCTCGAACTCACATCATTTCAGTGCTCGCTTGTGCCATGGCTCTATTTTCAGACTCAATACTAGATCTAGACACAACCGTTTGTTTCTTGCTTTTCCAAGAAACCAGAGAACTGTCCACAAAAACTGCAAAGCCTGACGTGGACTTTCGATCCTTAGGGCGCCCTGCATAGTCTGCATCCACACATGCCGAAATAGATAAATCTGTCCTTCCTAAACAGCAATCCTGAGCCTGGAGAAGACTTTAGATATCTTAGTATCACATATATGGCATCCATATGTATCTTTCTTGGTTGTTCCATGAACTGGCTCACTCGACTTACTGCAAATGCAATATCAGGTCGAGTTATGGTGATGTAAAGAAGCTTACCCACCATTTCTCTATACCTTCTCCTGTCAACCTCCTCAGTATCGTTGTCATATAATTTCATACTTGGATCCATAGGAGTACTCGAGGGTTTACATCCAACCATGCTCGTTTCAATAAGCAAGTGTGTAATATATTTCCTTTGGGTAATCACAAGACCCTGTGCATTCCTGGCAAACTCCAGCCCCAGAAAGTATCGTAGGGTACCAAGATCCTTCGTAACAAATTGACGACCCGAAAATTCTTTTGCCTTCTCTATCCCCTGAGTATCATCTTCTGTAACCAGAATATCATTAACATATACCATGATGAGAACCGTACCTCTAGAATTCTTCTGAATGAACAACAAGTGATCCGCATTTGATCTTATGAATACCCGTTGTTCAATTAGATGGGAAAGCTTTTGAAACCACGCCATTGAGCTCTGTTTATGGCCATATATCGACTTGTGAAGTCTACATACCATATGATTCTCCCCCTCAGCATCAAATCCCAGGGGCTGCTGCATGTAGACTTCTTCCTACAGATCACCATACAAGAATGCATTCTTAACTTCAAGTTCACACAAGGACATGGACCGTAGAGATCTCTTGCGTCCCATGGCGAGTATTTGGGCGTATATGGCTTGGGCGAAATGAAGCTATCTTCAAGTGACAACGATTTTACAAAGAAAATATTATGTCTTACGGTGCCCGTCTTATTGTTGATTGGCTGGTGGTCTTGCTCCCTCTCATGGTCCGAGCTGGGTTCCTTGTAAAGTTTGCTCTTCGTTTTTTCCCTGTTTCTGTTTCATCGCTTTTTTTCTTTTATAAAGTAGGGGGGAACACCACCGTGTGTATCCCCCGAGCGTTTAAATTTCAAAAAAAACATCAAGTTGACATATGGGCCAATCATGTACCACAACAACAGACAAAAGAATGCGAAAAGTGGAGTGACGAGCCACTGGAGGGAATGTATCCATGTAATCCACCCCATATGTCTGAGTGAAGCCTCTCGCCACTAGCCTTGCCTTGTACCGGTCAAGGTTACCATCTGCGTGGTACTTTACTGTGAATATCCATTTGCATCTAACAATAGATGCGCCTGAGGGTGCGGGAACCAAGCTCCATGTACCCCTTGACTGTAATGCATCCATTTCTTCTTCCATAGCCAACCACCAACAGTCAATCTTCATAGCATCCTGATAATTCTATGGTATCTCCACGGAAGACAAAGCCACAACAAATCTCTGAAAATCCCCTGGGGGATGGTGAAGGGAAACCTGAGACGCAAGGGGATATGACGCGCAATTGCGTTTCTGCTTCCAAATAGCAATAGGGACATCAAGATCATCATTCACTGTACTCGTCGGTTCACATTCCTCCTGCAAAGAAGAATCCCGCACAGGCACTCTATCCGACCCATCGTTAGTAATAGCATCTGAACATATCTGAGGCGTGCTGGATGATTGTCGTGCAGCATGAGCAGGACCCGATCATCGTGTATAGTATTTAGGTAATGGCAGGATAGGTGGTTGTGGTGGTGGTGGCGGTGGTGATGGTGTTGGCGTGACAATCGGGACAAGATTGGATGGAGGTGGACTCAGAATAGGAGGAGGAACATAGACGCCCTCATTAGACTTGGAAGAGGCCAACTTGTCACCTGCATGCGAGAAGTACATAACCGACTCAAAAAATGTAACATCAGCACTGACGAAATATTTCCTGTTTACAGGATCATAACAACGGTAGCCCTTCTGAGTCCGAGAGTAACCCACAAAGACACACTTGACAGCTCTAGGTGAGAGTTTGTCAAGTCCAGGAGACAAATGGTGAACAAAAGCAACAACACCAAAGACACGAGGGGTAAGGGAAAATAATTCCTTGTCTGGGAAAATAACAGAAAGAGGAATCTTCTCACCAAGTACCGAGGACGACATACGATTCACAAGGTAACAAGCTGTAAGAACGACATCCCCCCAAAAAGAAATAGGTGCACAACTCTGTATAAGTAGGGTTCGAGTAATATCTAGAAGATGACGATGTTTCCTCTTTGCAACACCATTCTGTTGAGATGTGTAAGCACATGTGGTTTGATGAATAATGCCTTTTGACGAAAAGAAATGGGAGAGACAACGATTGCAAAAATCCAATGCATTGTCCGTACGAATATATTTGACATGAGAGGAAAAAACATTATGCACTTCAGTTATAAGATTTCTAATAACACCCCTTGCTTTAGATTTATTCTTTAATAGAAATACCTATGACACACGAGAAAAATCATCAACTACAACAACATAAAACCTGTGCCCTGATGATCAGGAATACGACTCGGACCCCAAATATCAACATAAAACAATTCAAACGGAGAACTACTGCTCCGACACTGATGACTAGGGAAGCTAGCTCGATGGTGCTTTCCCAACTGACAGGCTTCACTTCGAAAAGAAGAACTTGGAGAAGTCTGAGGCAAGAGATGACGAATCTTCTGAAGCGAGAGGTGACCAAAGCGTAGATGTCAAGTATATGGAGAGACTGATCCGGCTGAGTAGGAGGAGACACCAGCATATGAATTCCGGACTAGACGATATAGGCCATTCTGCTTAGAGCCACAACCAATCACCCTACCCGTTAGTATGTCTTGAAATATAAGAGAAGATGGGACAAATATAGCACGACAGTGCAAATCCTTTGTAATCCGAGACAGTAGATTCATGGTGAAATCAAGGGCATGTAGAACATTCTGTAAATGCGTCGAAGGTGTTAATGTAACCTCCCCATTCTGTAAATGCATCGAAGGTGTCAATGTAACCTCCCTTTGTCCAACGATGGGGGAATGAGTCCCATTAGCTATGACCACTGACTGTCCTGGTGGAATGTCTCTGTATGACTCAAGCCTATCTCTGTCGCGACAAAGATGATGTGTTGCGCCGGAGTCCTTAATCCAATCTTAGATATTGATGCGGATTGAAATCGGCGTCGACAAAATAATATATATTTTTGGTATGGTGGATTTTTGGTAGAAGAACGAGATGGGTTGAGAAGAGAAATTAGAGGGGTTGTGAGGAAGAAAAACTCGTCGGAACGAGGGGTTTGGAGAAGAGAACTCGCCGGGAATGCGAGAGGTTGAAGGAGGAGAACGACGGAGATCGCGTGGAGGGAGAGAGAGAGAGAGGGAGAGGGGATAGAGATAACAATCTCAATTTCTAATTCATAATTGACTTACTAAAAATACTGGACTACCATCTCTTTATATAGGAGAGATGGTTTACAAAAATAGTAACAAATTTAAAATTGACAACCAACTTTATCCTAATTGACCCCTAATTACCCTAATTAGACTCTAACTTATTCAATTGACCAAAATTACAATTAAAATCTACGAAATAAACGTTGAGATCACATGCGATCTCAATTATTTAATTAGACCATTACGACCGCTAAAAACGTAAATAAAATTGACTACTAATTAATTAAATAAATGTGGCCCTATAATTTGGGGTCACGCTGCATCAGATATTATGACATGATGTAAAAACAGAAGCACTACCTGAGGTGCTGACAGAGGTAGAAGTACTGGCAGATGCTGAAGCAGCAATATCTGAAGAAATTCCTGGAGAATCTGTAGGTGCTAGAGACATAATATCACACAATCTAGCCATATACTCGTCAAACCGTTGATTTGAAGTGGATGCCGACGGGGATGCAACATGCTCGGCTACTCGCGCGATGCTGGAAACCCATGCTTAGAATAGCATGTATCCTCAGAGTGAGCTGTGCGATGACAAAAGGTACTTGGTTGGCGAAAACGACTACCTCGACCATGAGGTCCACGTCCACAGAAAGAAAACTGACCACCTCTCCCTCGCGACACAGCCATCGCTGAAGGTGGTGGAGGAGAAGTACTGGAAGAGACAGAAATGCGGCTAAGTCTACGGTAAACTTCCTCCATAGGAGGAATGGTAGCATCGGTAAGTATCTGTGATCGGGCATCATCATATTTAGGATCAAGAGCTGCGGGCAGTACCCCTACCATGGTAGCATTCCGAAAAGTCTTCTACTATTCAGGGGTGGCCGTGAGAGGTATAGTACTGTAGAGTCTCTCAAACATCCCTTGTAAGGATGTATACAAGGAATGCAGTGGCCGCCCATTCTGCTTCATGGTGAATATGTCTTGCTGGAGCTGTAACATCTTCGTCTCATTTCGCACCTGGCCGCCAGGATGTCCCACATTGCCTTAGCGGTGGGTTGATGGAGAACATCATTTGCAATCTCCATCGACAACGTGCTTGAGAGCCAGACCTTGACATATGAATCATCAACCTCCCAGGAGGCATAGATCCCAGTCTTCGCTGCCGGTTCTTCCTCGGTAAGAATGTGCTTCTTACCGTTCGACTTCATTAGGCTCATGAACTGCATTGCCCAGAGCTCATAATTCGTCCCATCCATCTTGACTATTGGTGCGGGACCTTTGAACGCGCCTATGAAGGGCATATTGACTTTGCTGTCTGATATATCGGCGGAGACGAAGAACTAGGATCCGTAGATCGAAAGAGAAGTGTCTACATAAACTGTATAGGATTTGAGTGCATATGTAGACGTTACACACTCAAATCCATGGAGAGAAAGAGGCCGATGGAGGAGTGGATGCCGCCGTTGGAGAGGGCCGGGCGGGAGAGGGGCCCGACGGTGAAGGTGAAAGGATATGGGATAATCCTCAAGCGCATCACAAAAGCGTGAGCGTCGTATCGAATACGATGAGGAACGACTAGTCGGACTAGTTGTTCTATGCAACGGAAATTAAAATTTTTCATGTGACGAAACCACATGATCCAAAAATACTTCTCGGATCGTTTCGTCTAAACCACAAACAAGTAATAGGATTACCTCTTGAAGCGTGGTTGCGATCGAGTCTCTAAACGAAAAACTTCCTGTCTCAAGTCCGATCCGACGGAGGAGACGCTTGCGAGCGTGTTGATGAAACACATGCTTCTCGCAATCCATGTTGATGATCCAAGCGGTGAATCTCCTGATCTTGACACACGAGATCCGACGTCTTCTTCACGAGCGAGGCGCACCGAAGGAGACGGAGATCCACGAGCAAACGATCGTGCAGTATAACGACGACACTGCGACGATGGAGAACCTCTCTAGGACATCCATGGTGGACGACCACATGAGAGAAGAAGAAAGGACGTGTAGAGAGAGAGAGAGGAGAGAGAGAGACTTATGTTCTCTTGTGTGTAAAGAAGAGGAAAGGGGTGCCTCTCCTTTTATAATATTTTGGGATCCATGGATCTCAATCCATGGACAACACAAATCCAATGGCTCACATTGATTTGTATTCTTTTAATGGCCAAGATTTGTGTTGGTAAAAACCAACAACAATTAATTTAATTTAGATTAATTATATATTGATAAATCAATATAATTCAATCACCAAATTAAATCAAGATCTCATAGAAATCATAGGAGAGAGAGTGCCTCCTTCCATGTTGGAAAGAGGGGACCGCCACACATCCCTAATAGGAGTGGTGGCCGTCCACTTCATGTATATGTAAGGTGGCTCTCATCTCTATAATGTAATCTCCAAGATTATGCAACAGCATTTGTTGCAAATTATTCTACAAAAATAATTCACAATTTTTTTGTAGACATTGCAATCTTGCCATTGAAAAAATTTGTGAATCATATTCACAACCCAAAATAAAATGTAAATTACATTTTCACTTTAATGTCCAATGTCTATCCAATTCACATCAACATTTAATTAACAAATGTAAATTACAAATAGACTTCTTATATATTATAAATCACATTTATAATATATGTGATTAATATGGATAGTGCTATCCACATTATTCAATATCCATGATAATTAAATCACATTTAATCATCTTGGATCTATATTCTCATGTGCCCAAATAATATGAATCTCATTCACATTATTTACATCTTTGATAATCAAATCACATTTAATTATTTAAGATACCTCTCTTTATAATATGAATCGAATTCATATTAATCATGATAATTAAATAACATTTAGTTATCCATTTTCTTAATGCTTGGATACTTATATCAACAATGAAATTATCCTGAACTCTTTCAAGGATAATGCGCTTTCTCCGCGAATACTTGGAGATAAGGACATGACGATTGTATTGTTCCACGTATAGTGACTTGGATATTGAGATCACATCTCAAATCCGGATCTCGAGCCTCCCACAGATGCTTGATTAAATCAAGACCGCAAATCTAATCTTCTCATTGCATCTAAATCACATTCAGATCAATGTCCAACATTTGGACTAAGATCAGATTACTTCTCTACTGAGAGGAGTCACTAAAATCCAGACCGTTTCATCACTCGCTAGGAATGGAAGCGTCATGGTTATATAACTGTTTATGATCACATCACCCTCAGGTATTCCCAATACCTGTACATCCTGCATACTGGAAGACTCAGAATAATCCCGAAGTATAAGATCAATTTTACACTGTCTACTTTAGGGATTTATCATTAAGTTTCTCATCTGACTATTCAGAATTGGTATCGATCATATACTTTCCAAAAGCATATATCATACCCAGGTGTTGATCATATACTTTCCAAAAGTATATATCAAAGCTACAAATTCAGTCAAGCTTCCAAAGCGAGATGACCGTACGCAGAATTTGATTCTTCCCAATATCTCATGAGTGAGCTCATGTCTTCCGGTTCAGTAATGAACCTGTATGATCCCTTTGAGAGATCGTATTACTCATATGCCCTTATATGCACACCAACGCGCCGGTGTATAGACCTTGATTAGGTCATCAACCTATTGGTCTGCCAAATGTACATACTCAGACATATAGTAACACATCTGTCTCCGGTCAGAGGATGCGTGCATGTATCATGACAGCATACGATATAGGACTTTGGTTATCTTGATCTCATTAAGTCAACTCTTTGACCTAACTTATCTAACACCTCTGAATCTCTATTCCTATGTAGAGGACCTGCATTTAGAGATAGATATCAGCCTAAACGAGAAAGGATTGCCATCTCCTACTGAGGCTGGAGATCATCTCTTAACAATCATTTGACGGTGCTTGATGAGTCCTCAATCTAACTCTTTAGATGGTCATCCAAGCACCAACCTCTATGATTCAATATTTGAATCAACAATTGTATGATCATCAAGATGGCTATGGTATATAACCCTAATTGTACTAAGGGACATATTATGCAAATTATTTATTCTTCATTTCAGATCAGGGAATAATATTCGCAATAACATTTATTGCATAATAGCTCGCCATGGGCTCGAATGTCCAACAGAAGGGGGGGCTCGGTGGTGGAGGCGGGGCCCGGTGGTGGAGGAGGGGGGGGGGAACCGGCGACGCGGCGGCAGGAGGAGGGGTGGGAGGAGATCGGCGACAGCGAGGGGAAGGGGAGGGAAGGCGGCGGCAACGCTGAGAAGGAGAGAGGGCGCAACGGGTCGGCGGTGGGAAGGGTTAGGGTTCTAGGGTTAGGATTTTGGCTCTGATATCATGTTGGTGGAAAAGAGTTTTCTGTTTATTCCATAGAACCCTAGGCTCTCTTATATAGAGAGGACCCATGGGTAAATTACATAAGAGGATATCAGGAAAATGAAAATAGAATAAACGATACACCGACTACATAATTATCTCTACAATCCCCAATCCCAGAACTCTTCTCTTCTAACACTTGGAGTACAACCAATGTGGCCTACACTAGCTAGGATTCAAGTGTTAATTCTACATGAAAAAGCGAAACATAGATTTCCGACCACGATTACTTGACCCGACACTGTGTACTAGGGCAAACACCATTGTAACAACACCTCGAGGTGTGCCAATCAACCTGTCCTCCAGCTCACATAGATGTTGGGTTCATGGTTATTGAAGAGTTTTTATGTTATGCCAATGTTTCATAGTTTATTTATTTATTTATCTGTAGTATGTAATTTACCCATTAACGTTTCTCTCTTCTATATAAGAGAACCCTTGGGCTCTATGAAATAACAACGAAGTATTCTATTCTACATGGTAACAGAGCGTAGGTTCTAGACTAGAACCTTGAGCCATAAAATCCCAAACCCACCTTCTTGCCTCGCCTCTGTAGTCGTTCCTTCGCACGGTCGCTCGCATCAAGGCCCTCACAGTAGCTGCCTCCTCCGCACGCAACCCTCGCAACAACCACCTCCATCGGCTGCCTCCTCCACGCGTATTAGCAACCGCTGCCTAGCATCCCTCAAGGATGTGCTACTCTCCTGCAGCACTGCTGTAGCAGATCTCAACAACAGCCAAGCGGCTGTGCCGTCCCCTCGCGGCAACGATGCTCTCTAGCCTGGTGGCAGCAGCCTGGCGATGTCGTCCAGACAGGTTTTCAGCTTCCCGAAAGCCTGTCCTGTCGCACCATGACTCCGCAAACACGGTCTGGGTGCTCATGCTATCCTGAGATCGTGGTTTTGGGTCGATTTCAGAGGATTAGGTCTGATTTACCCTGTTTCAGATCAAAATCAGACCAAGTTTTGTCTAAAAGTGGTTGCAGTATAAGTCTAAGCCCGCAACCATCTCTTCTCATGTTTGCTTAGACACCTTACAATCTGTCTAAGGTCTCGGTGATTGTTCACGATGTCAGAAAGCTGAGTTGATATGCCATCTACATGTGCCTTAAAGGGTCCATCACCTATTATCAATATGGACGATACACGCTACGAGTTGTGGGCGATGCATATCATGAATTTACTGTAGAGTCACGACAAGAAACATATTCCGACGCATAGTGAGTTTGTAGACAAGACTGGGACTAACGCCTCATGGAAGGTAGATGATGCATATGCGAAGGTGTAGCTATCTGGTACTATCTTTGTTGAGATAGTCAACGATATCCTGAGTCAACCCATAGCAAAGGTGATGTGGGATATCCTCACGGGAACATACTCTCAAGTGAGGAATGAGGTGAAGATATTACAACTTCAACATGATATCTTCATGACCAAACAATGTGATCGTCCTCTTCACGCCTGTATACATCTATGAGAGGTATGTTTGAGCGACCCCATAGCTACATATCCCTGACGGCCTCATTAGAGTAACACAAGGCGTATAGAGATTCTGTCATGATTGGGGTGTCTCTGGCTACTCTTAACCCATAATATGATTTTCCTCGCTCTCAGCTTCTTTTTTTTTGACGGCCGCTCTCAGCTTCTTACTGACTCTACTATACCTCCTATGGAGGAAGTGTACCGCAAGCTGAGCCAATTGAGTATCCCCTCTACCACATCCTCTCAAACATCTTCGGCTATGGTGGTTTCCCGTAGAAGAGGTGATTACAAAGGATTTACATTGTCGTGCTATATTGACTCCAGTTCCCTTGTTTTTCAGGATATACTCACAGACATGGTTATTGGAATGTGACCGTGAATATGGAGGGCTATACAGGTTGACCCAGTTTTGTTTTGCTGGTGCTACGTCTCTTTCTGCTGAGTCAATTTCTCCCTATACATGTCATCTCAGATTTGGTCATCTACCGTTGCAGAAGATTGGTCACCTCATTCCTGTCATCTCTATTAAGTCCAGTTTCTGGTGTGAATCATGTCAACTTGGACAACATCATCGGTCTACCTTCCCAAGTCGACAGGGTCGTGGTAATCAAAGTCTGTTTGAGTTATTCCATCTAGATATGTGGGGTCTTAGTCATGCACCTGATCTTCAGGGACACCAGTACTATTTAATTTGAGTTGATGATTTTTCAAGATTGTCTTGGGTCTTTCTGCTAAAACGTAAGTCTGATGCTAGTACTTTGATTTGGAACTTTGTTTTTTTTTGGAACTTTGTTGTTGAAATAAGGAACATTTTCTCTGCTTCTATAAAATATATTCGTTCTGATAATGCTCTTAAGTTCTGTATTACACAATTGTCTCTTTTTTTAGTGCTTGAGGGATTATCCAACAGACTTTTGTCCCTATACTTCTCAACTGAACGGGATTGCAGAATGCAAACACTGTCGTCTTTTGGATATCAACAACACTCTTATCATACAAAGTCAAGCTCCTCATTCATTCTGGGGTGATGCTGTGATGACATGTAAACTTGTAAATCGGATGCTCTCTACTATGTTGGGGGAAAACACCCCTCTCTCTTATTTTTCCGGAGAATGACCTTTTCTCTTTCATGCCACACGTATTTTGTTGTGTGACAGTTGTCCATCTCTTACGTCCTGGTCATGACAAGCTCGCTCCTTAAGTCGTCAAATGTATGTTTTTTGGGTACTCTCGCACCCAAAAAGGGTTATCGGTGTTTTGATCTTATAGAGGGTTAATACTATGTCAGTGTTGACGTTTCTTTCTTTGAGTCCATCATGTATTACTCTCCTACATGTGACAAGTTGTGTCCCTCTGAGTATGAGGATGCGATTGTTCTTCCACCTCCACTCACACATATACCTCATCCTGTCCTCCATGCTCCAATGCCTTCCCCAACATCCAGCACGCCTCAGGTAAATTCTGAGAACTTGGTTTCGACTGATGGTATTACTGGTGTGCATGATGTACATGGTCAATCATAGGATAATCATGTAGATATTCAGGTTGAGACAAAACCACCTCAGGAGAATGATATGGGTTGGTTGATTGCTCTGTGGAAAGGCAAACGTTCCTGTGCCAGATATCCCCTTGCATGCCATGTATCTTTAGAGCGAATTTCACAAGAGTTCAGGCAATTTGTTGTGGGATTATCTGCCATTGAAATCCCACGTACATATCAGGAGGCTCTCAATGTGAGCCAATGGTGTCTAGCAATGAAAACAGAGATGGCGACTTTACAGTGTTGTGGCACATGAAGCATTGTTACAGCTCCTGCAGATGTGTCCGTTATAGGATGTAAGTAGGTGTTCACTGTCAAGCATCGAGTAGATGGCAACATTGATCGCTACAAGGCACAACTTGTGGTCGTGGGTTCATTCAGACTTATGGGGTGGACTATCATGGCACATTCTCTCCTGTAACTCGACACTCCACACTCAGGGCTCTTCTATCTGTTGCAGTCACACGGGATTGGCTGCTGTATCTGCTTGATGTGACGAATGCGTTCCTCTATGGTGATCTTCAAAAGGAAGTCTACATGCAGCATCCACTAGGGTGCATTGCTGAGGGGGAGTGTCAGAAGATGTGTATACTTCATAAGGTAATATATGGCCTGAAAAAGAGTCCGAGAGTATGATTTTAAAAGTTCTCAGATGTGATAGAAAAGAAGGGGTTCGTGAGATCAAATGTGTATCACTCCTTGTTTGTTCATATTTCCCAAAAGGGAATTGTTGCTATACTGGTGTACGTTGATGATATCGTTATTACATAAGATAATGCATAGGGCATTCAAGCAGCCAAGGCCTTCCTTGCACAACAGTTCGTTACCAAAGACCTTGGCAGTCTACACTATTTCCTCGGACTGGAGTTTGCCAGTAAACAACGAGGTCTTGTGATGACTCGGAGGAAGTATGCATCTGACCTTCTCTTAGTGACATGGATGGAAAATTACAAGCCAACCACTACTCCTATGGACCCGAGCATGAAGTTATATGATGACGACACTGTTGAAGTCAGCAAGAGGAGATACATGGAGCTGGTTGCGACACTGCTATATGTAACCATCACCAGGCTAGACACCTCTTTTGCAGTGAGCAAAGTGAGTCAGTTCATGGAGCAACCAAGACATGGCCATTTGGATGTAGTTCATATGATTTTGAGGTATCTGAAGACCTCACCTGGCACTGGTCTGTTGTTTAGCAGAGCACATCCCTTGCTATTACAGCTTGTGCCGATGTAGACTATGTAGTATGTCCCAAGGACATGAAGTCTACTTTATATTTCGACGTCTTTGTAGGGAATTTATTGGTATCATGGAAGCGCAAGAAGCAAACAGTTGTCACCAGATCAAGAGCTTCGAATACAGAGCTATGGCACAGGGAACCACATAGATGATGTGGGTTAGATCCGTTCTGACTGACCTAGATATTGAGATGCCTCTTGCTTATGCACCTCCAATGCCACAACCATGCTGTACTGTTCGTTGCCAACAACCCAGCCTTCCATGAGAGAACCAAGCATATCGAGGTAGACTGTCACTACACTCAAGACATGATTTAGAAGAGCCTTAGGACCTTTTCAAAGATGCTATTCCAAATCGAACTTGATAGACATCTATGCTTTAGCTTGAGTAGTGTTGAAGAGATTTTACGTTATGTTACTGTTTCACAACTTACAAGGTTGCAAAAATCGGTAGTCGGTACTTGGTCGGTCGGGTCGCTGACTAAGGATTAATCGGTAGTCGGGCGACTAATCGGATTTCGTCGGGCTCTACTCGGTTTTGATTTTTTCAATTATTTTAAATATATAAATCATTTATATATATATTTACATAGATCTTGTATATTGTTATACTATCATAATTGTTAGAGATTGCAGAAGATTTCCTTCTTTATATTCTATTGTAACCCCACGAGGGCTTTTATGTTAAGAGAATATTCTATGTGGCTATTTGTTAAGAGAATATTCTATAGAGAATATTCTATATTCTAAAGAATATTCTATAGAATATTCTCCTTTGAGCCCTCGGGGGTTTATTCCTATATAAGGACCCCTATACCTCTTGAATAAACAACGAATCATCTTTTCTTATCATTCATTCACATTGTATCAGAGCAGGTTTATATTTTGCATTTAGCCCCGAGAGAAATCTGTAAACCTCCGATTCAACACTCTACCACCCACACCTATACAGAGACGATGGCCCACTATACCTCCTCAGGATGCAGAGGGCGTCATCACTATCAAGGAGGACGAGGACGTGACTCAGGACGTGGACGTGGTCGTGAATCTGGACGCGGACGTGATCGTGGACGTGGTCGTGATTCTTCTGCTAGGTATCCAACATGTGTATACTGTGGACGCTAGAATCACCCTTCTGATCGCTGCTGGGCAACGTTTGGGATGCAACCTAATGCTAACAATGCATATGATGAAGTATCGTATGATGCAACTACAGAAACATCTACTCAGCAAACCAGTGAGGCACAAACCCCATTCACTGCTTCTGAATATGCTCGCCTACGACAACTGCTGCAAGAATCTAGCCCTTCTGATAGTAATGCTTCTGCCCCTACTGCTAGCGTGGCTACTACCTCAGGTACAATAGCAAACTCTGTCTCTGCCTCTAAGCATGCATGGATTATTGATTCTGGAGCCTCTACCCATCTGACGGGAGAAGGAAGTTTGCTAACCTCCTCCCAGCCATCTTCCTCTATGAAGACTGTTCGGGTTGCTAATGGGGATCATTCCCAGTGACTGTTGTTGGTACTGTCAACTTTTCTTCCAAACTGCATCTGACAGATGTTCATTGTTCCCCTGCTTTTCCTCTCAGCCTTCTATCAGTACATGAGCTATGTCGTCAGCTTAACTGTCGTGTTATTTTTGATGAGGTTTGTTGTTATTTTCAGGACATCCAGACGAGGAAGATTTTTGGTGGGGGTCATGAGAGGAACGACCTCTATTACCTCGACATTCCTTCTGATTCCAACTTTGCTGGTGCGGTCTCCATCTCTGAAGATCCTTTTCTATGGCACCTTCGTCTTGGTCACCCTTCTGCTAAAGCTCTCTCCACGATGTTCCCTGAACTTTATATGCTGAAACCTTTTGAGTGTGAAGCATGCCAGTTCGGGAAACATCATCGAGCCTCCTTTCCTACACGGACTGAGCCTCGCCGCCGTACTCCTTTTGCACTTGTTCACTGTGATATCTGGGGACCCTGTCCGGTTCGAAGTCTAAGTGGTCATAAATATTTTGCTGTCTTTGTGGATGACTACAGTCGATCATCTTGGGTTTTCCTGTTAAAGGAACGCTCAGAAATTAACAATATTGTCAAGAGTTTCTTTTACTATGTCAAAAACATCTTCTCCACTACTGTTAAAATATTTCGTTCTGATAATGCATTGGAATTTACACAAAATGATTTGACATCCTTCTTTGCTTCCCAGGGTGCTATCCATCAAACCTCTTGCCCATATACCCCCAACAGAATGGGGTAGCTGAAAGAAAACTTCGACATCTCCTCAACATTGTCCGCTCTCTTCTTACCCAAATGAAGGTCCCCAAAACCTATTGGGGAGATGCTATTCTCACTGTTGTCCATCTTATCAACAGAGTTCCCTCTGTCTCCCTAAATGGCTCCACACCCTTTGCCTTATTGTATCCAAATGACGCACCATTTCCTCTACCTCTGCGGATTTTCGGATGCACCGCCTTTGTTCACAACTTTCATACTGCAGACAAATTATCGGCACATGCAATTAAATGTGTTTTTTTGGGTTATTCCCAAACGAAGAAAGGGTATAATGAACTAAAAGAAGTAATTGAATTTAAATAAAACATTAAGCGTATTATAATAAGTCTGCTTTTAAAAAGAACAAAAAATGAAAAAACATGGTATCTCCAAGCAAAAATCAATCGACTAGTGTGCCTAGTCGGAATTAGTCAGTACTCGGTCGACCACCCCACTAACTAGACTAGTCGGGCCAATCGGGAGACTTTTACAACACCGATAGCTTATTTATTTATTTATCCGTAGTATGTAATTTACCCATTAGGATTTCTCTCTTATATATAAGAGAACCCTTATGCTCTATGAAATAACAACGAAGTATTCTATTCCAAAATGGCCATCTAGGTTTCTACACGGAGTTCCAAGGGTGCATGCCTCTCCCTTGGTATGGATACCACCACACAATGGAATTAAAGCTACAATGGGAAATTCATTCGTTGACCTAATGCGATAGAACTCAGATCTGGGATCCTCAAAATCATGCATAGGATGCTCAAGATGCTCTCACTTAGGAAGCTCACTGCGTATTAACTTAACGAGCTGGTCGATGAGATCGGCTAAAGCCACATTTCATTTTGCAACCTTTTGTCTCCGATCATTGATCCAAACACGTCCATATGTAGTGCTACTCTTCCTTATCCACACTTAAAAATTTTAAAGCGATACGATAATCGGATTGCATAGAAATTGATTCCAAACTTCACGATATATTATGTAAGACTGCCAAATCCCGTCCATCATTAAACCATACAGATCCTTGATCCGAGTATATGCTTGTGATTCTCTTTCAACCCACATCACAATGATATAGTTTTATTGACACGCGGTATCCATATTTCCCAGAATCACCATAAATATGTCGTGATAAATGAAAAACCGCCAATACGCGCTCCACGTGAAACTGCTCAGATCCTCGACATGAGCACGTACATGTGATCATCGTCTTGCCTATGTCATAGTGATATAATTTTTATTGACATGCGATAAATGAAAAACTGCCAAAAACATTGTTGCAAATGAGGTGCGAGGGGGTCGATTGAATAATCTCTAATCGACCAATAGTCGGCCTAATCGAATAGTCGGTCCGATTATTCGGCCCTTAGGTACTTAAATGCTGGATTTTTTTTATTTTTTTAAATTCTCAAGAGTTACCATTTGTCATGATATTACCAAAAATGTCTAAGCTTTGTATATGTATGTTAATGGATACTTTTTTGTTGGATTCTTGTTGATTGATGATAATCTATGTATAAATATATAATAATATATGTGTTAAGACTCATTTTTATATAAAAAATAATAAAAAAATACAAAGCCGAATAATTCCGAATAGTCGCCCGAATATCGATTATGCTAATTCAGTGACCCATTTGACTGAATACCGAATACCATCTTCCGCAACACTGACCAAAACACGCCTCGTGTGAAACTGCTCATATCCTCGATCCGAACATGTGCATGTGATCCTCGCCTTGCCTATGTCACAATGATATAATTTTATCGACATGAGATACTTGAATCTCCTGGAATCACCCCAACATGTCACAATATCTAGATACCTTCAAAACATGCTTCACGTGAAATCGACTACTTCTACGATCCAATCACGTGCATGTGATTCTCACACTACCCACATTATAGTGGTATATTCTTTATCAACATGCGATACCTGTATCTTTCGAAATCACTCCAAGTATATCACGATAATTAGATACCCTCACATGGGGGTGTCGAATAATTCTCAAGTTCGATATTCGCTCAGGTTCGGCTCACTAAAAGTTCGATTCAGATTCGGGTTGGAAATAAACAAACCGAACCTAAATACACATTTATGCTTGATTAAATAAACGAATTGAACCTAAAGATCATAGGTTCGCTCAGGTTCCATTCGTTAAAAGCTCGATAAACTCACACACACATATATACATATTTACAAATCCTTAACCCTATAAGTGGATCTTATTTTGAGATAAGTGGATTTTGTCCCATGATAAGTGAACTTTGTCTGGAGATAAGTGAATATTACAAGATAAGTAGGTTTTATCTTAGTATAAACTATCCCACAATAAATTGTCACATCGTGTTTACAACATCCATCATCTATGTGTCTTGTACTTTTCCTTCTTTATCATCAAATTAAAATAATGAGTATAAACCTTATTTATCGCACATCACCACATTATTCCTTATCTTCTTCTGAACGGATATAAAAATATGTGATAATTATACTTTTTCAAAGAGTCGAATCCTTATTAATCTTTTTTTTCAAAAGATGAAGAAGAATTAGATAAAGAAAAAATATGAGCGAATGTTTATTCTTATTATTAGAAACGCATATATATATTTCCATTTCTTTTCTTTTCACTCCCTCTTATTTGAGAATTCTCAAGTTCGATATTCTCTTAGGTTCGACTCGATTAAAAAGAGGTTCGATTCATATCCGATTCGAAAATAAACGACCAAACCTAAACACAAATTTAGGCTCTATTAAATAAACGAACCGAACCTAAAAAATGTAGGTTCGTTCAGGTTTGGTCTGTTTACACCCCTGCCCTCATAACATAACCTACACGAAACTGCTCTGTCCTCAATCTGAGCACATTCACGTATTTCTCTTCTTGCTTACGCCACAAATTTGTATTTTTCATCTACATGCAATAAATGGATCAAAAAGACTTTCCTAAAATATGATGCAAAATGAAATGGATTTCGCCCAAAAACTCGCCCAAACGTGATAAAATTGTCTTTTGTGGGTAGTACACAGCACCAAAAACCCACGGTCTGAAAAATACGTGAATCCAACAACAAGAGGGGCTCGAAACCGTACCTACGAGGTTGCTTCCTTGTGATTTTCCCTCACTTGGAACGATGGTTCCGGAGCGATTCATGCAATATGTGCGCCCCCATGTTGATCAAAATCCCTGCATTGCGCTCTTCGAGGTGGTACCTTAAGATTTCCGATCAGTGGATGGAATTCCTCTCCAGTGGCGGAGCTTTGTAGAAACTGAACTGAAGTGGTTGGGTTATCCCAAACCACTTAAGCCTTTATATAGGCTCGGATCTTGACTTAGTTTCGGATCCAAAAGTCGTAAACCGACTTATTTCATGCGTAACTTCCACATACGATGTTTGATTTTGATGCTCTTGAGCTCATTGGAAAGGTCTCGACGAGTACAACAAGATAGAATTTGTTTAATTTGGTACGAATCAAGTTGGAAATGTAGAAAGAGCGAAATCATGTATTTATTTATCTTACACTGTTCTTATGGCCATTTTTTTGGTAAATCACATTCCATCCACCATTCTGGATGAAGAGGCCCCCTTCTCTCTCTCTCTCTCCTGAAAAAGTTCCATGCACAACATAAGGTCTTTGGGTGCACATCTTTCATTCATATTCAATTTGGTGGTCAAGATAAACTTGCTCCTTGAGCATTGAAGTATGTTTTTATGAAGTACTCACGGATCCAAAAGGGATATCGCTATTATGACCCGGTCCATATGAGATACTATGCGGGTGTTGATGTTGTCTTTTTCGATTCTGTCCAATATTATTCTACCTCTGGTTATTGTATGGTTTCTCTAAACAATAAGGATGTTTCTTTGTTCATATGCCGTCTCCGTTTCCATCTTATCCAAATAATCCCCAAACAAACCCTTCTAGCTTTTTTATGTTCGAAGGATGGTACCCCTTGCAACCACATACACACATGATCCTGAAGTATATCATGAAAAATAGAGATGATGTTGTACTAACAAACGAGTAGGCTGTCGAAGATAACATTCAATATGTGCAACTTCATATGATCTCCTGATTGCCCTTCGAAAAGGAATGCGCACGTGTACATTGCACCATATTTCCAATTACGTCTCTAAGGAGAAGCTATATCCAGGTTGTCGGGCATGTGTAGCCGATGTTTCGACCATTACTATTCCCTTTACACACTAACAAGCACTCTTAGCTCTGGAATGGAAGAATTCTATGATTGAGAAGACACATGCTTTGCTCAGTCGGGGTACATGGTCTTTGGTTGATCCCCCCTAGGATGCCAGAGTTGTTGGCTGTAGGTAGGTTTTTATCACCAAACTTCTACATGGATCGGTATAAAGATGCCAAGCGAAGATTGTTTCTAAAGGCTACACTCGGACAAATGGGATAGATTATTTGGATACTTTCTCTTCGATAGCACGCCTTCCAATAATACACATTCTTATTTCTACTTTCTCTCCGACAGCACACCTTCCAATAATACACATTCTTATTTCTGTTGTTCAATTGTTATGGCCACTCTATCAACTTGATTTCATGAATGCCCTTTTGTATTGCGATCTGTTTGAAGAAGTTTATATACAACAACCTCCATTGTTTGAGATCAAGGGGGAGTATCACTAAATGTGTCGCCTTCACAAGGCAATTTATGGTCTCAAACAAAGTTCCAAGGGCTTGATTTCAGAAGTTATCGGATATAATGTCTAAGATAGGCCTTATCAGATCCATTGTAGATCATTCTTTATTTGTAAGAAAACAGAAAACCATTACTATGCTAGTATAAAATGGTGAAGCCTTCTCCCACTTTAAGTAGGGTCGGCTATATGTATTCTTGCTCAATTCTAGTTAAAAGATCCGACTATTTTTACGCATGTTGTCGGTTACCTAACGCATCCCCCACAAGGAGGGATTTTAATCCTGGCTTTTTGGGTGGTAAGCACACTGCACTACCACTAGACCATTGAAGTGGTAAGCACACTGCTTTACTATGCCAGTATATGTTGATGAAATTATTCTCACTGGTGATGACACACATGTATTCTGGAGATCAAGGAGTACCTTACGAAACATTTTGTTACGAAATACGAAGGAGTCAAGGACTTAGGCAAACCTCGTTATTTTCTAGGCATTAAAGTGGTCAGGAAGACTCATGGGTACTACGAGAGATTGGAATGATATGGGCCAAACCAACATCCCTTCCAATGGATACTTGTACACCTCCCTATGAGGACTCCTCTGAACTTATTGATGCGAGGAAGGTGTCTGGTTGGTAAGATGCTATGTCTTACCGTTACTCGTCCTTATATTTCTTCCGTTGTTACCCGAGTGAGCCAATTTATGGTTAAACCTCGGCAAGTTCATTGGGACGCTATTCTGATGATCTTCAGATATTTGAAATATGCACCAGGAACAAGACTCCTCTTCACATGTTACAATCCCTAGATGTTCTGGCCCCTACTCAAATGTCGACTATGCTGGGTGCTCAATTAATAGGAAATTCGCTGCCGGCTTCTGCACGTACATTGGTGGGAATCTGGTCACCTGAAGAAGCAAGAAACGAGCTGTCTTAGTTCGCTCCAGTGTTGAATCAACGTATAGAGCAATGGGTTAAGCCACTATGGAATTAATGTGGATTAGGTCTGTATTAATTGATCTTCACTTACCGATCCAATTCCAATGACTATAAGATGCGATAATTCAACTATTATACACAACCTTTCATGAGTGCACCGAGCATGTAGAAGTGGATTGTAACTACACTTGGGATATGATCCAAAGCGGACACATCAACATCGAACCGATCAATTTAGAAAACCAAACTACTTATGTTTCTACAAACTCGTTAAGCAGATCTCTCTTCAACAAATGTGTTTCCAAGCTGAGCATGATGGACATCTATGCTTCAGCTTGAAGGGGAGTATTGGCATCTATAGTAGCCATTTTCTTTTTCTTTTCTAAATTTCTCAAAGTTCGATGTCTACAGGGTTATACTTGTTGCTTCTCCCTTCTACTTGTAAATGGAATCTCCACTCAAATGAAAAATGGAACTTTTTATTTTTTGATACTTCAAAACCTATCACCTAAAAGACCATAGTTTATATCTTGAGGCAAGCACCTTTGCGTGTTCCCCTCCTCTTATTTTTAAAATTATGACACTTCTTGCATCCCATGTGCTTGGTAGCATTCAACGAGCGCCCCTGCCTTCCGATTAGACAATTCAGTGCTCCATGCATATTGTTGGAATATGTAATAGAGGCGTAATGGGATATCTCCAAGATCCAGTTACCTCCAGTCATGTTTATCCTCACATGGATAAGTTGTGGGACTTCAATCTATCTGTGGGGGCTATATAATGAGCCTCATACCTCCTGTACTCATTGAGAAATTTTAATAGAAAATCCGAACCTTTGAGGCCTTCTCTTGTGGTTTCATCTCGCTCCTTAGGGAGTAGGGATGCACGTTAAATATGAGCATTCTATGTTTTCATATTTCTTTATTTTATTCATTCTTTTCTGATTAGGCTTCCACATTTATATTTGCTGGGAAAAAAGAATGAAAGATGATCTATTCCTTGGGACCCTAGGGCCTAGGCTTTCTTATATAGAGAAAAGACCTATGAGTAAATTACATAAGATAATCAAACATAAAGAACAATAAGGAAACAATACATGAATAAGAAATATCTCTACACTCCCCCATCAAGATGGAGCATAGATGTCGATCATGCTCGTCTTGGATGAATATTTCTGGACGGTCATCTAAAAAATGCCTTGGTGAAGATATCAACAGTTTGATCTCCTGAACTGATATGAGCGGTGGAGATAAAACCCTTCTGGATCATATCTCTTGTATAATGGCAGTCTACTTCAATGTGCTTTGTTCTTTCATGATATGCAGGATTGTTTGCAATAAATAAGGCAGCTTGGTTGTCACATTGTAACTGCATAGGAAGAGGTATATCCATATGCAAATCTTCTAACACTGCTCGAATCCACATCATTTTTGTGTTGCTTGCATCATAGCACTATATTCATATTCAGCACTTGACCTAGCGACAACAATTTGTTTCTTACTCTTCCAAGAAACAAGAGAGCTGCCAATGAACACATCAAATCCTGAAGTTGACTTCCTGTCTTTAGGACACCCTTCATAATATGCATCTGTACACGCATGAATAGATAGATTCGATCCTTTTCTGAATAGTAGTCCTGTACCTCGAGAGGATTTTAGCTTCCTTAATGTCATATATATAACGTCCATGTGTACTTGTCGAGGTTGCTCTATAAATTGACTCACTCGACTCACTGCAAAGGAGATATCAGATCTAGTGATAGTAACATACAAGAGTTCTCCCACCAGCTCTCTATATCTCATCTTGTCATCGTCATCTGTATCATCATCATATAATCTCATGCTGGGATCCATAAGAGTGGTAGAAGGTCTACACCCACTCATGCTTGTCTCAATTAGTATATCTGTAACGTACTTTCTTTAGGTCATCACAACTCTGCACATTCCTAGCAAACTCTAACCCTAAAAAGTACCTTAGGGTGCCAAGATCTTTGGTGACAAACTATCGACCCATGAATTCCTTTGCCTTCTTTATCCCCTCCACATCATCTCTTGTAACAAGTATATCATCAACATATACCATGATCACAGTTGTACCTCTGGATGTTCTTTGCACAAATATTGAATGATCTGCATTTGACCTTTTAAGCCCCTGCTTTTCAATCAGATCCGAGAGCTTCTGAAACCAAGCCCTAGGACTTTGCTTAAACACGTATATTGCCTTGTGGAGTCTACACACCCGCTGACACTCCCCTCAACAACAAACCCCGGAGGCTACTGCATGTAGACCAAGGTTCAGAAATTCGGTATGCGGTATTCGTTCAGTCAGGCGGTCTGGAGCGAGTAAACGGGTAGGCGGAAGTATATGCGGATTATGCGGTTTCTATTATTTTAATTAAAATTAATTAAAAATATAATAATAATTTCAAACATTAGATATTTATGTTTAAAAAAATATAACATGGAATAAACATGAAGTGAAGATTTTTTTATACAATGTGATATCATCCAAAGCATTTTCAAAGGTCATTCATTTCCAAAAGACAAATATGTAAACGGTGGAGAGAGTAAAAAATGTTGTAAATTGATTAACGATAGAAAAAATGGTGGATATCCTTGTCTAAATTGGAAAGTAATCTTTTTTGGAAGTGTAACATTGTTAATAAACACAACCATGGACCTTCATATTTTAGGAAATGGTGTATTTGTCTTCTCAAAGTCAAATATTAAAAAATTCAACCATTTAAATTAAATATATGTAATTTGTTCTGTACAATTAAAAATTTCATGTAAATCTGACATCTATATTCATTTTATCCTCAAAAATATCTAAGATAAGCACATAATTTATTCTATATTCATGCGATTATGAGATAATGTAAAAGTCAAGCTGTTGTTGGAGAATCTAAAAAAATAAAGAGTCGTTGAATCTAAAAATAGAGAGATTTAGAGCTAAATATATCAATCGACAAACCTTGGCAGAGGAGAAAAAGATGGTGGAGAAACAACCCATGTGGAAGTCAAGAAGGTGGCAGAGAAGCAAAGAGTTACCTCTATTACATATGCGGCCGCATATGCAGTCACATATGCAGATTACTCGGCCAAGTATACCCCCTGACCCGCATATTGACCGAGTATAGCATACTCGGTGCGGTTGGGGGGCCGCCTCCACATATGCGGCCGCATATGTGCCCGCCTAGGCCGACTTTCTGAACACTGTTGCAGACTTTCTCCTGAAGATCATCGTACAGAAAAGCATTCTTAATATCGAGCTGATATAAAGGCCAATCACATATCACATCAACAGAAAGGATGACACACAGGGTAGAGTGGCGAGCAACATGAGAGAAAATATCCAGATAACACACCATAAGTCTGTGTAAATCCTCGTGCCACTAACCTCACCTTGTAACAATCAAGGATCCCATCCGCATGGTGTTTATTAATAAACACCCATTTACAACTGACAACAGATGCCCCATTAGGAGCATCCACCAAGTTCCAGGTACCGCGTGATTGTAGAGCATCCATCTCTTCATCCATGGCTAGACACTATTGAATGTCCTTCAAGGCCTCCTGATAATTCCATGGTATGTCCACGACAAATAGAGCAATAGCAAACCATCGAAAGTCTCCTGTTAGGTGGTGAAACGTAACCTGAGAGGCAAGGGGACATGAGACACAACCACGCTTCGGCTTGCGAAGTGCAATGGGAATATCCAAACATTAGGAATGTCCTCCACCTGTAAAACATTCTCCTGTAGTTGATCTTGTCCAAAGACATCGTTAGACCCATTGTCAGAAATAATATATTAAAAACATTAACTTGTATAGAAGCGTGGTAAGGGTGGACTGATAACATCGGGGGATGGGAGAAGTGGTGGAGGTTCTAATGATGGTAATTGTGGCGGAGAATTAGGAGGTGACGGTTGAGGTTTGGTAGGATGTGGTGGGGGTGATGCTAAAATAGGCGTAGGGGGAGGTGGTGGCATATAAATTTCATCATCTTAATCAGAGGAAGTTAACTTGTCGCCTGAAGGAGAAATATACATTACCGACTCAAAGAATGTAACATCTGTGCAAGCATAATATTTCCTGTTAAGTGGATCATAGCATCTATACCCCTTTTGCGTTCAAGAATACCCAACAAAAGTCATGCTTAATAGCTCGAGGAGAGGGCTTGTCAAGTCAATCCCTAGAGACAACTGGTGAACAAGCGCAACAGAACCAAAGACACGTGGTGTAAGTGAAAGTAATTCTTTATCTGGAAATGCCATGGAGAAAGGAATTTTCTCACTAAGAACAGACGAAGGCATGCGATTCCCAAGATAACATGCCGTAAGAACAACATCACTCCAAAATGAATGCGAGGCATGGCTCTGAATAAGAAGCGTACAAGTAATGTCAAGTAAATGACGATGCTTTCTCTCAGCCATGCCATTCTGTTGAGAGGTATAAGCATAAGATGTCTGGTGAATGTTACTGCGAGAAACAAAACAAATGCGAGAGTGCACGAGTACAAAATTCCAATGCATTATATGTCCTCACAGTCTTAACAGAAGAAGAAAAGATATTCTACACTTCATTTATAAATCGTGTAATGATAGTTCCAGCCTCAGATTTATTTTTCAACAAAAAGACCCACACCAGACGCGAGAAATCATCAACAACTAAATAAAACATGTGTCCTTGATTATCAGGGACACAACTTGGACCCCAAATATCAATATCAATGTTCTGGAAGGCGGTATGCGGTATTCAGTCGGAGGGGTCACTGCATAGAGAGTATGCGGTATGCGGGAGAGTATGCGGGGAGTATGGGGTTTTATGCGGTTTGGTATTTTTTATTATTAAAAATATAAATAATGTTTTAATATCATGTTAATATCATCTAAATATTATATCTCTTAATTATAATAATAAAGAATTGAAGGTACAAGGAACAAAACTATTGGGATAAAAAGTAATATAGAGTCAAATGACCAAAAACATCAATTGAAAGAGCGTTAAGTTGGGTGTTCGAGTTTAGGTCAGAGTTTTAGAAAATGTTTATTTGAAAATCGTCCGCATACTTAGCCGCATATACGGTATACTCGACCGAGTATGCGGCCTGACCCGCCTAGAGGCCGATTTGGTCATACTCGGAGCGTCGAGGCCTCCGAGTATGAGTATGCGGCCGAGTATACGGTATACTCGACCAATTTCCTGAACATTGATCAATATGAAACAACTCAAAAAGAGAGCTACTGCTTCGACTCTAATGACTGGGATACACCGAGCGATGATGCTTGCCCATCTGACTCGCCTCACAATCAAAAGAATAGCGAGGTGAAATCTGAGGATGAAGTTGACACAACTTTTGAAGAGGAAGATGATCGAAGCGTAGATGCCACATGAATGGTGAAACCGATCATGTAGAATGAGAGGAAAGGCCAGCATATGGAGTTCAGACAAGGCGGTAGCGACCTCCTTGCTCACGGCCACAATCAATCATCACTTTGCCCGTAAGAATGTCCTAAAAACAAGAGACGTTGGGTCAAAATAGCTCGACAATGCAAGTCCTTCGTAATTTGAGTAATGGACAATAGATTCATAGAAAAATCTGGAGCATGCAACACATTCTATAGGTGCATCGAAGATGTTAAGTGATGTTTCCCCTGTCCGGTAATCATGGAGTGAGTACCATCAACAATGAGTACTGTCCTCCCTGGAGGAATCTGTTTGTAAGCTGTAAGCTGATCTCTATTTCACACAAATGATGTGTAGCCCTGGAGTCCATAATCCATTATGTAATATCAGGCCCATGACAAGATGTAAAGGCAAAAATGCTACCTGAGGTACTGGAACCGGCAGAGGCAGCAACGTCTGGAGCATACGAGGAAGCAATGGACCCTCCTGAAGGCATAATGTCCCTAATCGAGACACCAGATCATGATATATTTGGTTTGAAGGAGCAACAATAGATGAGTGAGCTTGCTCTGCTATGTGAGCTGATGCAGGGAAGCCATGCTTGGAATAACACGTATCCTCTGTGTGACCTGGACGATGACATAATGTACATGGTCAATGAATGCGGCCTCCTCGTCCACGAGGTCCACGTGGGAGGCTGCCATCGCAGAAGATGACTGCGAAGATATTGATGAGGGGATGGAAATTCTGCTAAGCCTGCGGAGTGCGTCCTCCATGGGAGGAATAATAGCATTAGCCAATACCCGTGAGTGGGAAATTTCATATAGTGGATCGAGTGGCGCTAAGAAAACACCAACGTTGTGGCATTATGATAAGTCTTCTGCTGTTTTAGAGTGGTTGTAAGTGGCATAAAGCTATGAAGCTTCTCAAACATGCCATGCAGAGAAGTGTAGAGAGAGTGAAGGGGCCATCCATTCTGTCTGATAGTGAATATATCATGCTGCAGTTGTAGAATCTTTGTCTCATTCTTTGCCTGTGAGTACGTAGCAGCAAGGATATCCCACATAGCCTTAGCTGTGGGCTGATGTAGAACATCGTCGGCAATCTCAACAATTAGTCCCAATCTACCATACTTACGTATACTCATAATCCGTCTCCCACGAGGCATTGACCCCAATTTTCTTAGTCGACTATTCCTCGGTAAGAATATGTTTCTTACCTGTAGACTTCATGAAGCTCATGAACTGCATGGCCCAGAGCTCGTATTTCATCTCGTCCATTTTGACAATCGGTGCTGGACCTCTGAAAGTGCCGGTGGCAGGAATATCGACTTTTCTCTCTGACATATTCTCGGATAAAGAAATCTAAGGTTTATAGACCAATGTAACTTTGTCTACACATGTATATAGGAATTTGATTGCATGTGTAGACTTTTTTTGACACTCTGCATGTGTAGACTTATGCAATCAAATCCACCGACATGAGCGGGGAGGGCCGACGACAATAATGGTAGCTATCACCACTGACGGTGATGCTGTCGAAAAAGAAGCCGACTATGGAGAATCCAACAACGGCGGTGGTTGGCGACGACAAAAGGAGTCAACGACAGAAGGGGAGGTTGGCGACAGAAGTAGCCGACAGTGAAGGGGTCGGTGGCGACAGGCGTCCGACCATGGGGGATAGGAAAAAGGCTGGCAGGTAGAACTAGGGTTAGGATTTTTCTTCTTCGGGTACAAGAGCTCCGGCCTCGGACCACCGCTCTGATACCATGTTGGGAAAAAGAATGAAAGATAATCTATTCCTTGGGACCCTAGGCTCTCTTATATAGGGTAGAGACCTATGGGTAAATTACATAAGATAATTAGATATAAAGAACAATAAGGAAAGAATACATGAATAATAAATATTTCTACAATATTTCAACATGGTATTAGAGTAAGCCAATTTTTGGGAGATTCGTTCTTTGTTTTTCAAATTCGATTATTATTCTTGTTCTTCCGAATCATTATCATGTTCGTGGATATTGGAAGATCTGGTCCACTTTTCAAAGTTCCAAGTTTGCAAAAATCGGTAGCAAGGATTTAAATTTCGTGAAATTTGACGAAATTTCGTCGAAATTTCGGTTTCGAGAGGTCATGGGTATCAAAACTCCTATATATGTTGATTTCCCTGATTTCGATTGAAATTTCGGTGATATTTCGACATATCGACCATTTCCGTTGAAATTCATGGGTTTCAGTACAAAATTTCCTGGATTTCGACTGAAATTTCGGTGATATTTCGATATATCGACCCATTTCGGTTGACATTCATGGGTTTCAGCGATACCCCCGTCTGGTTGGATATGATACAACAAGAGGGTACATACGCCGATTATTCAACTTGGAGAACTTCCTCCCCTTTGAGTTTAAGCAATAGAGATGAAACAACTCCAGAGCTTCTATATATCTGATATAGCTTGTTCGTTTCATTTGTTTGTCATGATCTTCGTAAATAGTTGCATCTTTATTGTAAGTCTGTAATTAATTCTATAATTTATTCGAACTTTGTCTGTCACGATTATTTTTATGAACAAAATATTGTTTAATTAATCATTATCTACATTTTAGAATAAAAAACGCTCGTCTATTTTTATGAACAAAAGACATCTTCTAAGTGTTGTTAACTTAGTTATTTTGATTTCCATTTCCAGTATCTATCAGTCAACTCAACAATATGTCTGATATGATCGATATGGTGTGATATATGGCGTACGGATGAGAGATGTGTGTGATATAAGTGTACATTTGTTAACTATTGTTGTTTTAAGATCTTGCATTGGATGATATCAATTTTTAGTATGTATCAGCTAGCCTAAGAATCAACATTAACATCGATTTGTCCGATGTGACCAATATGACCGATATTTGCGATACTAGAGGCATATATGAGCAATATGTGTGATATAAGTGTGTATTTGTAAGTTATTTATTGTTGTAATAACTTGAAAGACCTTAATTTACGAAAAAATGGTCGAAAAATGGCCTTTTAAGTCATTTTCGACATTTTCCACCGAAACGGTCGAAATTTCGCGAAATTTCACCGAAATTTCAGTTTTGGAGGGGATCGAAATGAAATCGAAATCGAGATTTCGAACCTTGGTTGGTAGTCGATACTCGGTCGGTCGGGTCACTGACTAAGGATTAATCGGTAGTCAGACGGCTAATCGGATTTAGTCGGACTTTAATCGTCTTTGAATTTTTTGATTATTTTAAATATATAACACATTTTTATACATATATTTACATAGATTTTGTACAATTTTATTCTATCATAATGAAAAAAGAAGTAATTGAATTTAAATAAAATATTAAGCATATCATAATAAGTTTGCTTTTAAAAAAAGTAAAACATAAAAAAATTAAGCAAAAATTGGTCCACTAGTGTGCCTAGTCGGAATTAGTCAGTACTTGGTTGTCCACTCCACTGACTCGACTAGTCGGACCTGCTAGTCGGGTCGAAGGGTGACTTTTACAACACTGCAAAGTTCTATGGAGATTATGGTTTATTTATTCGTTAATGTGATGTTTAAAAACCCTAGATTTGGTTGGCAAAGACCGCCTTCTCGATGACGTCTCAGGTGTCCAGCACCGCTACATCCAAGGAAGCGGCCCCATGCATCGTCGCCTCCAGGTTCATCTCCTCCAGTAATGCAACATGAAATTCTAGGGTTTCTGCAACCAACCGCATAATAGGCCCTAACTGCAGCACCGTCCAAGAATCTTTTGGTTCTATTTTCGGAATCCTACTTGGAGCTGCAACATCACGATAAAAAGAAACCTAAATTCTCCACCGTTCGAAGTCCTTGATATACATCGTCGTCCAAGCAACATCATCATCTGATCTTGCACCCACACAAGATCATTCAGGCCCCCCTTTAGCGATCTCCAGGCCAAAAACACTGGCATGACTCTCTCCAACGAATTCCAGGTATCAATGTTGCCGAGGCACACCAAAAGTTTCTCTTCGCGCCTACGGTTTAACATCTCCTCCAACCTCTCGCCCATGCGCACAGGCAACGCCCCCACATGTTTATCTCCAGAAAGCCATCTATCTCCAACATCTCCGCAATGGCATGACTCTACCTCTTCCCACATCCGATCGCGCTTGGGAGAGATTGAGGGGAGAACGAAAATGGGGGGGGGGTGGTCAGAGAACTGTTCTGAGGAGGTTTGCCGCTGATCTCATGCTGAAGATGAGAACTCGACTGAAGTGCCCTTCTCTTTGAGTTTCTCCTCACACGCACGACACCGCCTGCTGGAACACCTCCATGAAAGCAACCCCTCCCCTCGCACAAGGCGGTGTACGAGTCCTTCCCAACACTCAATAGTAGCGACGCCTCACATAGTCCTCTAGGTGCTGCACCCTCTAGCCATTTCCTCGACGATCCTCTTATGCGCGTCCATATGGCACTATCTTCTCATGGTGACGGCGATCTCCAGCAAGCAAGGAGCTGGCAACACTTTGTGATAGAGGGTCCTATTCGAGGAACCCTAAATAGAGGGGGGAGAGAGGTCAACTTTTGATCGAAAAAAAGTGAGGGGGATGTGCATCATTTCAGCCGAACTGGGCTATTATTATTATTTGTAAAAAAGAGGTCTTGGAGATAGAAATTTTGGCCCAAAGTGTCTATTAAAATAAGGCTAGTAAAAAAGTTGAACATTTTAAAAAAAGGGAGCTTTTTGCAAAAAAGAGAGGCAGTCATACAAAAGAAGCCGTACGAAAAAATAGTAGAGAAAAATTACAAAAAAGAATGATTTATGCAAAAAAGCACATAAAAAGAAGTAAAAAAGAGAAGAAAAAAATGCATGTTTTGATTTGGTTTCCCCCAATTTGATGATTCGTGCTTTTATTCTATCAAGTATGGGAGAAAGGGGGACTGAGAGAGGGCACATTCTTTTTCTTGAGATGTATCTACATGGCTTCTACTGCCCATCCACGACTGACAGACAGACACTCTAGACTTCTACTGCTATTGTAGAAGTTTATGTTATGTTCTTGTACCTTTTATTAATTGTCGTTTTCCTTTTGTCTACCGTATGTAGTTTGCCCATAGGCCTCTCCCTATATAAGAGAGTCTAGGGCTCAAGGAATAAACACAACTCTTATATTTCCCAACATGGTATCAGAGCGGCGGTCCTAGACCGGAGCTCTCGTACCAAATCCTAATCCTAGCCCTCCACCTTCAAGCCCCACGCGCCGCCCTCCACGCGCGTCGCCCTTCACGCGCGCCGCCCCCACGCGCACAGCCTCTACACACGCCGCCTCCACGCGCGCTGCCTCCACGTGCATCGCCTTCACGCACGCCACCCCCATGCGCGCAACCTTCTTCACGTGCGGCCCCTCTTTCTCTGTGACCTAGGCTTCGACCGTGGTCTATTGCCGCTGTCCCGAGGGTCTCACCGTCCCTAGGGTTCGGCTGCTGTTTTCATAAAGGGGCTCTTTTCTTGCGTTTCCAAGGTTGATGGGTTTGGTTGCATAAAGATCTATACATGCAACTAAACCTAGTCATGTCAGTGTAGATCAAAGTTTATCTTGTCTACAACCCCAGTTTTCTCCAGTCAAAATGTCAGAAAGCAAGATCGAGATCCCCACTACAGGTGCCTTCAGAGGTCTTGCGCCTATTGTGAAGATGGATGGATCCAATTATGAGTTATGGGCCATGCAGTTCATGAGCCTAATGAATTCGATGGGTAAGAAACATATTCTTACCGAGGATGAGCGAACGGCGAAAATAGGGTTGTATGCCTCATGGGAGGCTGATGATGTGTTCACGATCATCAGGGACAGGTTCTATTTAGTTGCTGTGGATGATTTCAGTCGTTTGTCTTGGGTTTTCCTGTTAAAGAATAAATCTGAAACGGGCAACACTATTATGAACTTTATTAAAGAAGTGCAGAATGTTTTTTCCGTTTCTGTCAAAATTGTGAGAACTGATAATGCCCTTGAATTCTGTACTCAAACATTATCTCAATTTCTTTCATCTCATGGCATTATTCATCAAACGTCTTGTGCCTACACGTCCCAACAAAATGATTTTGCGGAAAGAAAACACCGCCACCTTCTTGATGTTGCTTGTACGCTTCTTATCCAGAGTTGTGCCCTACACACGTTTTGGGGCGATGCGGTTCTCACTGCTTGTTACCTTATTAACCACATGCCCTCGTCTGTGTTGGGAGAGAAGATACCTTTCTCCTTTGTCTTTCCTGACAAGGAGTTGTTTTCCCTTACTCCTCTTGTCTTTGGGTCCTTTGCTTTCGTTCACCAATTGTCTCCAGGTATTGACAAGCTCTCTCCTAGGCCCGTCAAATGTGTTTTTGTTGGGTATTCCAGGACTCAAAAGGGGTATCGTTGCTATGATCCGTTACGTCGAAGATATTATGTCAGTGCAGATGTCACGTTTTTTGAGTCAGTCATGTTTTTCTCTCCCACAGGTGACAGGTTGATGCCATTAAATATAACTGAAGAGATCTATATTCCTCCTCCACCCTTGTATATACCACAATAAGCTCCTACACCTCCACTACCATTCGTCCCCACCGCCGTCACCACTGCCACCACCTCCACCACCTTCCATGTCTTTGGTTCCTCCTCTACCACTCCACTACAGTCGACGACAAGCTCCTGCTCATGATCATGCTCAATCATCAAGCATGCCCGAGGTTTGTTCTGATAACATTATTTCTAATGATGGTACTGATGGTATTTCTCAGCAGGAGCAGGTTGGGGATGATACTGGTAATGATACAACCGATGCAGGACTTGATTTGCCTATTGCACTGAGAAAGCAGAAGAGGTCATGTGCGTCATATCCAATTGCCTCCCATGTTACTTTTGATCGCCTGACAAGGGATTTCAGGAGGTTTGTAGTTGCTTTATCGGCTGTGAACATTCCACGGACTCACCATGAGGCATTAGCTGATAGTAGATGGCGTCTGGCTATGGAGGAAGAGATGGCCGCTCTTCAGTCGAGAGATACTTGGAGCCTTGTTCCAGCTCATTCTGGGGCATCTATTGTGAGTTGCAAGTGGGTTTTTATGGTGAAGCACAATGTAGATGGCGGTATTGATAGGTACAAGGCTCGACTGGTTGCTCGGGGTTTTACTCAGATGTACGGGGTAGATTACCTTGACACAATTTCTCCTGTTGCTCGTCATTCTACCCTACGGATTCTTTTATCTGTTGCTGTGATTCGTGATTGGCCCCTGTTTCAACTAGATGTCAAAAATGCTTTTTTATACAGTGATCTTCAGGAAGAAGTGTACATGCAGCAGCCACCTGGGTTTACTGCGGATGGGGAGTGTGTACAGGTATGCAGGCTTCATAAGGCAATCTATGGCCTAAAGCTGAGCCCGAGAGCTTGGTTCCAGAAGTTCTCAGATTTGTTTGAGAAGCAAGGGTTCAAAAGGTCGAATGCAGACCACTCTCTCTTTGTATAGAGGACATCCAGAGGTATGACTGTTATTATGGTGTATGTTGATGATATACTTATTAAAGGAGATGATATGAAGGTAATAAAAAGAACAAAGCAATTCTTGGGCCATGAATTCGTTACCAAGGATCTAGGAATACTTAGATATTTCCTGGGATTGGAGTTTGCTAGAAATGAACAAGGACTTGTGATGACTCAGAGGAAATATGTCACAGACCTGCTAAGTGACACATGTATGCTTGGATGTCGACCTGCTTCTACACCCATGGGTCCAATTATGAAGATACATGATGATGATACCGAGGAGGTTGACATGAGAAGATACATGGAACTAGTAGGGAGGCTTCTTTATGTTACTATTACCAGACCAGATATTTCATTAGCAGTAAATAAAGTGAGCCAGTTCATGGAGCAACCTCGTCAGGCACACATGGACGCTATACATATGATAATGAGGTATCTTAAGTCGTCTCCAGGTGCAGGATTGATGTTTAGGAAGGAGGGCTCTATTACTATTTCAGCATGTGCAGATGCATACTATGCAGGGTGTCGACATGATAGGAAGTCTACATCAGGCTTTGCTATATTTGTTGGGGAGTCACTTGTTTCATGGAAGAGTAAGAAGCAAACAGTAGTTGCGAGATCCATTGCTGAATCGGAGTATAGAGCTATGGCCCAAGCATGTGCAGAAGTGATGTTGGTTCGTGCAGTTCTGACAGATCTACATATAGATGTTTCTCTTCCCATGCCACTAAAATGTGATAATCAGGCTGCATTATTCATTGCAAATAACCTTGCATTTCACGAGAGGACAAAGCATACCGAGGTTGATTGCCATTATATCCATGATATGATCCAAAAAGGCTTTATTTCTACAACCCATGTTAGCTCAGGAGACCAAGCAACAAACATTCTTACCAAAGCTTTACTTCGGGGTCCCTTCCAGAAGTGTTTATCCAAGATGAGCATGAAAGATATCTATGCTCCATCATGAGGGAGTGCAGAAGTTTATGCTATGTTCTTGTACCTTTTATCTATTGTTGTTTTCCTTTTGTCTACCATATGTAATTTTCCCATAGACCTCTCCCTATTTAAGAGAGTCTAGGGCTCAAGGAATAAACACAACTCTTATTTTCCCAATAGCTATCAACCATCTTCATCGAGTAGCGACTTTTTTGTCTGGGTGTCTCTATTTTTGACTACTGTTTTGCGTTGGATTTTCTTCTTCTACAACGACTCTTCTCCAAGCACAACATGGTATAGTAGCGTCTACGACATGCACTATTGATCTCTTTTCCGATAACTTGAAAGTCTCGAGCGATGTCTTCTACTAGCAACAGTTCTTTAAACGGGGTGTCTTTATACTCGTTTGAGTGGGATGTCCCAGTCCCTGTCTTTCTTAGGTATATAAAGTGAAGATGTATCATATATTTTTTCTTTTGTTGCAAACTGCTGCTTTCTCAGCTCTAGCTTGAGAGGGAGTGTTGGAGTATGTAATAGAGGGGTAATTGGATCTTGGAGTCCCACATGGATGAGTTGTGGGACTCCGATCTGTTTGTGGGGCTATATAAGAACCCCATACTTCTGTACTCATTGAGAAATTCTAATAGAAGATCCAACCCTTTGAGACCTTCTCTCGTGGTTTAATCCCGTTCCTTAGCGAGTAGGGTTCCACGTTATAATTTGAGCAGTACATGTTTTCATATTTCTTTATTTTGTTCGTTCTTGTTTTAATTATGCTTCCTCATTTATATTTCAACACATATGATGACTTTCCCTTCTACAAAAAGATGTTGATGAAGACCACATAGAATGTGGCATAAAGGAGTCCCCACGGATACCTGTGTACGCGAGGATCTATGATGCATCTCACTGGACATCCCCATCCTCACCTCCTCTACTTTCCTCTCAACAACAAAATGATTCACATATTAAAATATGTGAAAATTGAAATTCTATATGGATACCTATGTCTTGTTCCTTATAAATTGTATGAGAAGTTAAAAATTTTTGGTTTCATTACTCTTATCGGTAGAAGCCTTGTTGTTATTTTAGTTCATTCTCATTCTCTTCCTCTTCAATATAACCTCTACTGCTAAAATCTACATCATTGCATCCTTGTTGATGATGCTAAGAACGACTCTTACCATGCTTTTCTTAGATGACCTGTTATTTTTGGCAGCGTCTAGCATGTCCATCATGGGTTTCTCGCTGCTATACGATGCCATTTGCTTGAACCTTGGATTAGTTGACAATACATATATGCAAATTATGAGAAGTACACGATCGGCCATGAAGTGGATGACGAGATGCGAGTAGGTAGCTTGAAATCTTCTTGTTCTTTTGAAATCCAAGGCTCCTAATTGAGCTTTCACACACGAGAGGAGCTCACACAAGATAGGCCTTCCTCAACATTGTCATATCGTCAGAGCTTGCATAATTCAAGGAACTCTTGCTCATACTTGGAGGAGATAATGCACTTTGTGATTGTATGCATGTAATATAAAGCTTCAGAAGTTCCCATAGCCGCAAGGGCTAGGTACACATTGGTGCATGTTAAAGGATTATTGGGGAGGTGTTTTTAGGAAAATTTATGATTGAGAAAGAGTTGTTGTAGGGCGCTAGATGTGTTCATTGTAGCTTTTGCAAATGGAACTAGTGTTCCACGGTCACATGGTTCAAGGATGCTAGACAAAAGCTCTTATGTTGTGTGTGGTGGGGAGGGGTACTATGGGGAAGACGTTAGGATGAAGAAGATGAGAAGAATAAATAATAATATAGTGCAGTCTTATGATTAACATGTAAAAACTTCTATTATATGTTGTTAGAAAATAGGAATGCGAAAGCGAATTTATAAACATAGCATAAGCTACAGAAATAATAAACATGAACTCGGGGATTTAATGTAGAACCCTACTCCCTAAGGAGCGGGATGAATCCATGAGAGAACGCCTCATAAGGCTGATCGTTCATCGAACTTTCTCATCTGATACAGAGGGTGAGGGGCTTCTTATATAGCCCTCACTGAGTCTCCACATCTCACAACGGGTAGATGTGGGACTAAAGACTTGGATGATGTAAATAGATCCTGGAGTGATCCATTTACCCATCTACAACTCAAGTGACACATATAACATCCAACACTATCCCTTAAGCTGGAGCATGCAATGTTTAGCTTGGACAACTAGAAAGAAATCTCAAATCACAATACAGGACACTACAGTCAATATCAACTCAACACGCATAACTATCGGCTGCTGTCGAGGACAATGGTTCTCATGCCGTGCAAGTGAGGAGGAACACTGGGCTGAAGTATGAGTCAAACTGGTGTGCTCTAAACTGCGCCTGTCAGAGCCACTGAAACAGAGTCTCCATCTGTCGTACTCTGGGCCGCCCCATGTACAAGACTGAATCATGTGGACAACTGCTCCATCTCTGAAGGGTCGAACTGAAAAAGCCATGGAGACATCCTCGTCGGAGTGCACTGTCGCTGGATAATGGAGTCTGAAACGTCTCTTCGTCGGAAAATTGGGTCTCTCCCATAGTGGCCCAAAGAATGTTATCTCTTCTCTAGAGTCACTATGAAACCACATGAAAACCCTAACCAACATGGCATAGGGAACATGATCTCTACTATGGAGTCCCTATGGTTCACATGAAAACCCTGCCCGAAACACAAAAGATGGGGACCACAAACATTGATGGCATACATGTGCGCATCAAAAAGAGGACTTGAAATCAATCGTTGAGTATGATCATTTGAACTGTAGAGTCTGAAAAATCTAGCCTGGAATTTGACATCTGAATTTAGAATCGGAGAACCACTGGCCTGTAGAACTGTGCACTATACTCCCCCTTTCTCCCATACTAGTCGGAAAACAATGACGTCGACCAAGTTGGGAGAAAACAATAGAAATGGGGAGAAAACATGAAGTTTGCATTTTTTTGCGACTATTAGATCCATAATCTCTTTTTTTAATAGCCATCAAATTTTTTTAATAATTCGTATCATCAAATTTTTTGGCTTTTCTTCTCACATTTTTTGAAATATGTTTTTCTTTGTAATAAGCCATTGCATTTTTTTACGGCTTTTCTTTTTTTCCCTCTGCATACGGTATTTTACGCGCCTTTTTCAAAAGAAATTCTCTCTCTATATTTGAAACTCCTGGCCGAAATTTGGCCTAAACCCGCGAAGACACTTTTTTTTTAAATTTAAGTGCGCTGTAGGGCTCGGTACCTCTTCGTGCTCTCTACGGTTCCCAGATTGGGAACCCATCGCTGCTAACATGCTGGAGAAGAGGCACGATCGCCTGGATCTCACGATCGTCGCCTGAGAAGGGCTCCACCTAGAGAGCCCAATGTCGAGGAATGTGGGAGGTGCAGCGCTGCCGAAGGCAGTCCACTGGAATCACATGGAGCGGAAGAAGCTCCTCCTGGAAAGGTGCTACCGTCGCCTTGTTCTGGACTTGGGTTCGCCGTCGGCCTAGAAGTTGCAAGAGGGAGGCCACGCCTAGAGAGGCCTCCGCCTGGAGATGAGATCTCACACTACATATGCGAGATCGATATAGAGAGGAGGCCACCTGCGAGATTCGAAGAGGGAATGAGGGGTTTATCCTACCCGACTGGGTCTGTTTGGGTCTTGCACCGCCGCCTGAGGAGGTGGTGCTTGCGCTTCGATTGGGGCTCCTCCGCCTGGAGGTGTCGACGGGGGTTGCCACTTCGACAGTGCGGCGTCGCCTGAGCGCAGCATCACACCGCCAGTGCGCTTAAGAGCGCGACGCGAGGAGGGAGGCGTCGCCTTGGATTTGCTCTAAAGAGGAGGGCGGCACCGCTGGAGGTGCGCAAGAAAGGAGCAACGCCTGGGGTTAACTCGCGCAAGGGGAACTGGAGGCTGATCGCCGCCGATGGAGAAAAGATCGGAAGACGATGGGACTTGCCACCAGAACTGGATCTGTGCCGCCTTATTTTTTTGAAGTCGCCTGTAAGATTGCTGGGATCTGAAGGATGCGAGGGTTGCTATCACCCTTACGTGATGTGGCTTTGCTTTGCAAGGCATCGCTTGAAGATACTTTCGTGCCACCGTGTGAGATTTGAGGATGATGCGACCCCCGATCCTGTGACTTGGAGATTCATGCTGCCTGGAGATGCCATCATTGGAGAAATCAATATATTGAAGCACTCGAACTTGGCTATAATATTTGAATATGAAATAATAATCGTCAAGAACATAGATCCTGATCTTCGTTGGTGATGTGAAATTAGGGTTTCACGCCCTAGAACATAATTGTGACGAGCATATCTGGAACTGTTTTGTGTTAGTAACACGTTAAATTAGGGTTTCATTGGAAACCCTAGAACGATGGACATGATTGCCAATAAATCTCTACAAACAATTAATCAAAGAATGAATATGCTCTCCATTCTTGAACAATAAAAATAAATCTTCAAGAAATCAATCAAAATCGACCTGCTCTGATACTATGTTAGAAAATCGGAATGCGGAAGCGAATTGATAAACATAGCACAAACTACAGAAATAATAAACATGAACTTAGGGATTTAACGTAGAACCCTACTCCCTAAGGAGCGGGATGAAACCACTGGAGAACGCGTCATAGGGTTGAACGTTCATTGAACTTTCTCATCTGATACAAAGGGTAAGGGGCTTCTTATATATCTCTCACTGAGTCTCGACATCTTACAACTGGTAGATGTGAGACTAACGACTTGGATGCGGTAAATGGATCATGGAGTGATCCATTTACCCATCTACAACTCAAGTGACATATAACAAATACTCCAACACATGTTAGTTGTTTGACGATTATCCTACATGATTTGATTCGTAGAGGTTAGAAACATGGTCATAAGTGTTAATAAAGATGTTTTATAGGGGTCCCCGTAATGAAATTGATAGAACCACATATGTTATTGGTAAAATTTAGAGAGATGTAAAAATGCCTTTTGAAAGAAGTTGGTATCGCTTAGTGATCTCAATATATACAATAAAATAAGATATTTAATAGTTAGGATTCCCGTAGGAGTTTAAAAATTAGGGTTGGTATATAATTTGGTTAGGTTTTATTTGATTTCTCATCTTTTTTGTGAACACACCCCCTATATGAATATACTAATAGGGTTACATAAAAGATAAGAAACTTGTATGAGAGTATGTATATTAGAGTTGCTCCATATGTTCCCCCTCAGTTGAATTCGTGGCGGGCACACTAGAGACACAACCCATTGTCGATGTGGTGGTGGCATCGGTTGGGGCCCGCATAAGGTGGTGGCAACAATGGTAGCTGCCACATGAGGTGGTGGCGATGCCGGCTTGGGGTGGCGAGGCCGATCGGCTGTTAGGGCAATAGTCTACAATCGGTTGGTGATAAGAGATGGGTGGCGGCCGTGCGGGGTGGTGACATTTGTTGATGTGGGGGCTTGTGTTGGCGGCGGCAATTCTAGGCGCAAACTGCGGTTTAAGACGTTGCTCTGATACCACATGGAGAGAAATAGAGAACCCAATGGAATGAATATTATTCATGTGGTAGGGTTTCTTATATATCGTGAAACTCTAAGGTCAAGTAGATGGCAATTACATGATAGTCCCTTAAGGGCCGGTTTGGTTGCCAGGGTACACCGGGGGTACCTTGGCATACCCCTAGCTCCAACCCTGCATTCCTGGGTTGGGATTGCTTGTATTGACCTTACAATTTCTTTGCTATAATTTTTTTTAATCATGTTCAAATATACTTATTATCATAAAAAACATATTTTTTTGAATAAAAATATGGGTGGCCTCTCGGGATGGGATCCACCTCAATGTATGTTAATTATAAAAGTGTTAGGGAAATACATCGTTACATGTTCAAGGTACTACAAAGCGCCCTGCTGTGCTCAGTTACATTCTCAGACCGTAACGCTTCCCCTCTGAACAAAATAGCATTCCACGCACACCAGATCGTCCAAAGCAACGCAAAAGGAAGTATACAATCCTTGTGGCTATTGCCACAAAATGCTCTAATATCCCTCCAAATAGTCTCACAGCCCTTAGAATCGAGCGAAGAGATGCCAGCTCTGCCCCACACATCAGAAGAGAGAGAGAGAGCACGGAAAAGACAAGTGATCCGCATCCTCCTCCTCGACGCTGCATCTGTTGCAGAGAGTATCGTCCCCTCGAAGAATCTACCCCCAACGCGCCTTCATGAGAGTCCTTCCGAGCCTGAATAGCCATAAGAAGACCTTGACGCGAGAGGGCACCCTGCTCCTCCAGATCAGCTTTACATCCTTACAACCTCCCCTACGACAACCTCCTCCCCATCCTTGGCGAAGAAACCATAAGATTTCTTGATCGAGAAATTCTCATCGCCCCACGCATAGTGGTCCCTACCCACTGAGAGAACCACCCCTTGCACCAACGCAACCTGCAGCTCCAAGTATTCCTCGCATCTCTGGTTCGAAAGATCTGACACAAAAAATCGGTGAGAAGACACCTCCTCCCCACACCTCCTGCATGAGCACCCTCCTATCCGTCGCCATTTGCTTCAATTTGGGATAACGATCCCCAAGGATCCCCTCCCTAGACCAGTCATCTTCCCAGAAATGGAAACACCCCCTTCCCCAAAATGGGCCTCAGATTCGATCTCAGCTCATGGGCCACCTGCGTGATACCTCTCCATAATGACGACGGTACCCCATAAAACCTTCTAAGAAGCCTGCACACCAGATCCTCCGAATCTCCCCAAATACGCATCATCCATTTCGCCATAAAAGCCTTATTAATATCCCCCACCCTCCTGATCCCCAACCCTCCCTTTCTTTTCTGCCTCATTATATCATTCCAGTCAACCAGATACAAGCCTCCCCTAGCCTGCCGCCCATCCGACCAGAAAAATCTTCTCATCAAGACCTCAATTTTCTTGCAAACTCCGACCTGCAAGACCCTAGTAGAGCAATAGAAAATCGGAATCGCAGAAAGCACATACTTCAATAGGACCAACTTTCCGCCTTTCAAAAGTAATCTCACCTTCCACCCTGCCAGCTTACCTTCCAGCCTCATCATCAGAGAATTCCAGTCCCCCACCCTGGGGTTTCCTGCCACCATCGGCAGACCAAGGTAGGTGATAGGCAAAACGCCCACCGAACAACCGAGCATCCTGGAAGCCCTCTCCATTTCCAAAATCGATAGACCGAGCGACACAACCACCGATTTGTCCAGGTTAACATGAAGACCAGAAGTGTCACTAAAGATACCCATGACCAAGGGGCCCCTTCGGAGTCTCTCCTCATCCTCCCCCAAAAACTGCATCGTGTCATCAACATGATGCAATAATGGAATAGAGATATCGCCACTATTGTAACCAGACCACCACCCCTCTGCCGTCGCCAGCCTCGCCATCATCGCTAGGACATCCGCCACAATAACAAACAACAAAGACGCCAGTCGACAACCCTGCCTGATCCCCCTCTGGGGTTGGAAGAATCCCCCCTTCGGACGATCATTGACGAGCACCGCATGCAACGCTGTCGTAATGCACCGCTTGATCCATGCCACCCATCTCTTCGGGAAGCCCCGCCTAAGTAAGGACGTCCGAAGAAATCATCAATCCACACAGTCATAAGCCTTCGAGAAATCCACCTTCCACATCACCCCCTTGGTCGTAGATCTTTTCCAATCTGTCACGATCTCTGAAGCCATGACCAGCCCATCCGCAATAATCCTCCCTGGGTCGAATGCCGACTGTTCCAGGGAGACGATCTCATCCATCACTCGCGTCAGCCGAATTGCCAGAATCTTTGAATCAGGAGATAGATTGCATTAGATAAAGCAATCGGCCTGAAATCCTCTACTTTAGTTAGTTCGATTTTCTTCTGTTGCAGGAAAATGTGCACCGTGTTCAGTTTCTCAAAACCTTGGTTCCCGTCCCTGAATTCAAGCAACACCACCATGATATCATTTTTGAGAATCTCCCAGAACTCCCTGTAAAAGCAGACAGAGAAGCCATCTGGGCTTGGGGCCCCATCTACGTTCAATTGATGCAGCGCCTTTCGCGCCTCCTCTTTCGTGAAATCTCGCAGCAGATCCTCCACCTTATCCTCTGAAATAGTAGCCACCCCTTTCCCATGCCAACCCCAACCACGTCGTGGCCTACGCTGCGCGAAACACTTGGAAGTGGGAGTGCAACACCGCCCCCACCTCCGCGCCCCCTCCACCTTTGCCCCGCCAATCTCAATCAAGTGAACATGATTCCTCCGCCTCTTCGTACCGGCCATTGCATGAAAGAAACGAGTGTTTGCGTCCCCCTCCTTCATCCACCACTGCCTCGATCGCTGCCTTCAAGCGACCTCCTCTTTCTTGTCCTCCCTGAAGATCTCAGCAAGAGCCTCCCTTCCCACCGCCATCTCCTCCTCCAATAGATCCCGCTCGCCCTCCAACCCATCCAAGCGAGCCACGTCATCCTGAGCCAGCTGCCTCCTCTCTCGATGCTTAGCACGAACCTCCTTGTTATAACCCTTTAGGAACCTCATGAGTGCACCCAACTTGTTGGCAAACCTACACGTCGTAGAGCCCACAGGAGCGAGGCTTCTCCAGAAGTCCGCCACAGCCTCCCGAAAGCCGTCCTCCAGCACCAAGCCTTCTCAAAGCGGATGAAGTAGTGATTCTAGGACCCCTCCCCAGACGACCACAAAAGCGGTGTATGGTCCGAGTGCGCCCTCGACAACGCCCATGCCTCTGGTAGAGGGAAGGACAAGAAGGCCTCGGCCGAAAGCATGAATCTGTCAATACGAGAACGAGTCCTGGAACTGCGCCACGTGTACCGACATCCTGCTGCATCAAAATGTTGCAACCCATAGTCATCCACCAATCCCCTCAATTCTTCGGATCCGGCATCCCTTCCTCCCCTGCCTCCCGGGCGGTCCTTAGGTAGCAGAGTAGTATTGAAATCTCCAGCAATAATCCACGGCACCTCGGGATACGCCTCCCTAACCCGACAAAGGTCCTCAGTTAGAGGGCCGGCACCCCCTCCTCCGGAGGCCTGTAGACATTCGTGACCAAGATGTTTACCCCGTCCAACGCACGCCGCAAAAACACCGAGATCGACCACTGGCCTCGCAGCTCTTCTCCTATCAAAGCGAAAAACATCCCCATTCCAGCCCGCTACCAGACCCCCCGCCACACCATCCACATCAATACATCTAAACGAATCCAAGCGCCCACCCCCAACTTCCCTCTATGCCCCCTCCATATCGCCCGAGAGCTTGGTCTCCAGAAATGGAGCGATATCCACTCTGTGGTCCCTTACCAATCTTCCTACCGGCAGTCTCTTTGCTGCCTGCCCCAAACCCCTCGCATTCCATGGGATGAGCTTCATTTAGGAACAAACATCGAACCCTTAGGAGGCACCACACCAATGCACCTCAACATTTTAAAAAAGTTAATATAACACATAATCAATGTCACATCACATCACAATTATCATTCCAACCCTCCCAACCCTCCAAACAACTATTCACAGGAGGATACACCAACCAAGCCCAACCCAGTAACCAAACATACCCTAAGGGTTACACATAAATAGAAAACATTGAAATAAGCTAGAAATTGAAATCACATCACTAGCTATATTAGCCTAATGATGTCAACTATTATTAGGGCAGTCATCTTTGTGATTCTGATGTTCTTTATCTCAATGGGACTTCTGCCTGTTAGTGTTTAGCTCTGTTTCGAGGCAAACATGAGATTTTTCTAGAGTAGCTCGGGGGGAAGGTCTTGTTGGTTGATTGGGGCTCTTGGGACTCGGTTATGCTGTCGACAAATGATGGTGTTTTGTGGTCCTTAGGCTGAAGTATATGAATAATGCCCTTTTGACGAAGAGGACTATTTGTATATGTGCTCAGTTGTGATTTTCTTTGCAGGTTGATCAGAAATATTTATGATATTCCATTTGATATTTTCTTCCTTGTAGGAGAAATTCCCCACATCCGTCTTTTTGGAAGGGCGTTTGCACGATTGTCTTCCCCTACTCGCCCACATATGCATCCTGTTTTGGGTGAATTTGTTCTTTCGAATTCTGGATTGATGATTGGCATGTCAGTGGGCCCCTTTTCACTCATTTTTCGAGGGCTTTTGTCTTTGACATGGTGATCACTAAGGCTAGGTCTGGCGAGATGTGGTGCCCTACCTTTCACTCTACTTATCATGAGCAAAGTTTATTGGATTTCCTAATATGTCTGAGGAACTTACTCGACTCTAAGGAGGTCCAGAAGGATATATTCGTGTTGGCCAAAGCAAGAGAGAAAGAGCAAAGACCTTTCTCAAGTGAGTTGCATTAAGGACGAGGAAGGTCACATGCTTGTTACTCAGAAGGACATAGAGACTAGATGAGAGCAATACTTCCATAAACTTTTCATTGGGGAAGGAATAGAGATATCACTTTGGGTGATCTAGCTAGTAGTGAAAGTTACTTGAATCGTGCAAGCTATAGACGAATACAAATAAAGGAAGTAGAGGAGGCTTTGAAGGTTATGAGACCTGGGAAAGGTGTAGGACCGGATGACGTCCCTGTAGAAGTATGGAGAGTTTTAGGTGAGCGCGGTTTGACTTGGCTTACGAATCTATTCAATGTTATTTGGCGAAGAAAGAAAATGCCTGAAGATTGGAGGAGTATCGTGGTGTCTCTTTATAAGAATACAGGAGACATTCAAAATTGTTCAAATTACAAAGGTATCAAGCTGATGAGTCACACTATGAAAATTTGGGAACGTGTGATCGAAAGAAGGCTGAGGAAAGTTTCCAACATAAAAGAAAATCAATTCGGATTCATGCCAGGTCGCTCAACTATTGAAGCCATCTATTTGTCGAGGAGAACAATGGAGATTTATAGAGCTAAAAGGAAGAACCTCCATATGATCTTTATTGATTTGGAGAAGGCTTATGATTCTGTCCCACGAGAGATATTGTGGAAAGTTCTGGAGAAGAGACAAGTACATGTCCTATACATTAACCTTCGGAATGATGCAATCAGAAAGAAAGTTGGTGTAGCTCCGATCGAGGATAAGATTGGAGAAAACCGCTTAAGATGGTTTGGCCATTTGCAAAGAAGATCAACGGATGCACCAGTTAGGAGATGCGAGTGTTGGGATGTTGAGCCGGCCAAGAGAGGGCGAGGACGGCCCAAGAAGTGTTGGAAAGAGACTATACGAAGGGATCTTAGTTTTTTGGATATAAGCCCGAGATTGACCCAAGATAGATCTGAATGGAGGCGAAGAATCCATGTAGCCGACCCTACTTAATTGTGGGAAAAAGGCTTTGTTATTGTTGTATCTGAGGAACTTATCTAGATAAAGGGCCCTTCTGGATTTTTTTCATAGTAACAGTTACTGTGCCCTTTCTACTTCCTTTGTTTTATATCCAAGAATTTGGTTACATGATTGTAAATTTCTATGGAGTACTTGAGCACCTCTCTAGGGTAAACTTTTCCTGGAGAACTTGAGTTCCTCTCTAGGTTATAGTTTTCCTCGTGAGGTGTCGTGGAATATTGACGGAATTTCTGAGTGCAAAATTTTGTCTGGTGCCAACTGAGATTGTCCGCTTTGTGGAGATACTATAGAGGAGGTGGAACATTTGTTCTTTTTCATGTACCCATATCAAAGAAGTATGGAGGAGTATGTCCATTTTGGAGAATTTTCAGTGCTCTCATGTCTGTGGGCTAGCTTGTCGCCTTGTAGTGATCTTATTTTCCAAGGCTAGAGGTTCTATTGTGAGAATGTTGTACATCACGCCATGACTCTACTTGAATTCTGGTTGCTGGAATTTGTTTCATGATTATTGTTAATATATTTTAAGGGATATATATATATATATATATCATTTGGGTGCATGCTCTTTTCTTTTTAAAATTTAAATACTCTTTCATAGCAGCTTTCATACTTGTTTGAATCATTGAAATATGCTATCATATAATGAGAAAAACTAATTGGGGCGGGGGATGTATAAGCCAAAAATAAGCTTCACTTTATATATTATCAAATTTCCTTTTTTTACTTCACTCCGTTTTACACATCTTTTTTCAACGACCTCTCTTTTTTGTCTTGTTCGTGTTTCTTCCCAATCTTCTCTGTTGAATCTTGTGGGCCCAAATATTATAACGAGACAGACAAAAAAATGAAAAATAGAGGTCCTAAAGCCTGCAATGAGGACTAACTCTTTCTCCATTAGGGTCATTTTATCCTGTAAAACCAAAGTTTCTGTTGGAGTATTAGGTAGTGCGCCCATTGTGTTGTAGCAGGGTAAATGGATCCTGGAGGTGATCCATTTACCCCTTCTAGTGTTTAGTCCCACATCGTCCAACGGTGGGACTTGGAGGCTCTGGAGAGGCTATATAAGGAGCCCCATACCTCCTGTATCCATTGAGAAACTCAATAGAGAAACATGCCCCTTTGAGGGCTTCTCCCGTGGTTTCATCCCGCTCCTCACGGAGTAGGGTTCCACGTAAAAATCTTTTGTGTTCTTTGATGTTTATCTTTCTTGTTTATGCTCTGATTATCGATTCCGCTTCCGCTTCCGATTTTCTAACATGGTATCAGAGCAGGTTCGGTTCTCGTGGATTTGTTGTTAAAAGTTTTTTTTATTATGTTCAAGATTCGAGGTTTTGATTCATTATCATGATTCGGAGATATGTTCCTCAAGATCTGTTCCTGAAGATCCCGTCAGGGGAGATATCTCCAGATCTGCAGATCTCGATCCCTTTCATGCAAGACGGTGGCCACCCCGTTTTTTTTTCTGGAACTGTATTCTTCCAGATCCTGTTATGTTCCAATGGGCCGATGCCCTCTCTTCCTAGCCATGTGTAGAAGCAGCACAGCCCATCGTCCTGACATGGTGATTGCGATGTCTTCTCGTAATAATAGATTGTTCCATCAAGTCCATGTCTTGGACTCCAGCAGGTGGCGGCGCAGAACAGCCCCTCTACAGGCGCGACGACTCCCCATCGCCTTCGAGCCTCCAGGCGGAGGCGGTGACTCCAGGTCACGCGATGCTGTGCGAGCCCCAGCAGCAAACAAGCGGCGCCGCAACTCTGGACCGACCGGTGCGGTGCTCCCTACAGGAGATGCGAGATCGCCTAGCCCCTGCAAATCTCTGGCGGCGTCACCAACCTCCAGGCGGTTGCGCGCGGTCCTTCAATCCAGCCCTTGTGCCCCTCCAGGAGGTGCGGCCCCAGGAGCGCCTCCCCGCTTTCGCGTCACCATCGCGGTGGCCTCCAGGTCGATGCGCAGGCCGAGCTCCACCAGGTCGACTCGCAGGCTCGCAAGCGACAGATCAAGAAACTCCAATCCTGGGGGCGGCGGTTTCATTCGAGGATTTGGTTTCCACGATGGTGGGGAACCTTTAGGGCACGATATGCCTTATTTATTTAAAAAAAATAGTCTTTTCTTTTGTAAAGGCGTGGGGCGCAGGTTCCTGTGAGTTTGGGCCAAATGTGGGCTGAAGATTTAAAAAAAAGAGGGGGCAATGAATAAAAAAAAAGAGAGGAGGGGTCAGCTGATTAAAAAAAGGAAGAGAGGGGAGATGTATGTATTGGGCCTAATTGGGCCACATTTAGTTTGTTTAAAAAAAAGGGAAAGAAAGAAAGGAAAAAAAGGCGCGTACAAGATGAAGAGCCGTACGCAAGTTAAAAAAAAATTTGTGAAAGCCGGAAAAAAAAAGAGATTGAAACGGCTTAAAAAAAAATTGTGTCGGCTTATAAAAAAGAAACCGTAAGTTTTATGTTTTCCCCATTATTGTTGTCTTCTCCCAACATTGTCGATGTTCATGTTTTCCGACAAGTATGGGAGAAAGGGGGAGTATATATGTAGAGTCACAGGTATTTTATTCCAGATGCAGATTCAGATTTCCAGACCAATCATATTCCAGACTCTACGGTTCAGATCCAGGTTCAGACTCGACGATTGTCTTCCGAGTCTCCAGTTTCAGACACACACGAGTGTGCGGTCATTGTCAGATGAGCATAAGTTACCATCTTTGTCAGAGGTCCCCATCATTCTTCTAGTCGTCAGGCCAGAGTTTTCATGTGAGCCATAGGGACTCCAGAGCAGAGGACCATTCCCTTGAGGGCAAGGTTTTCATGTGGTATCATAGGTACAACAGAGCAGTGCACCATTCTCTGAGCCAGATGGGAGAGACCCAGTTCTCCGACGAGGAGACTTCAGGCGCAGTTTCAGACTCGATGGTCAGATTCCGAGTCTTCAGTTGACTCACACTCTAGCCCGTTCGTCCTCCTCACCTGCACGACATGAGAAGCAACATCCTCGACTGCAGCAATGTGCGCGTTGGGTTGATATTGTCCGTAGTGTCCTGTAGCGTTGAGTTGAGTTTCTGTCTGTTTGTCCAAGCTGAGCATTGCATGCTCCAGCTTGAGGGGGAGTGTTGGAGTATTAGGTAGTGCGCCCATTGTGTTGTAGCAGGGTAAATGGATCCTGGAGGTGATCCATTTACCCCTTCTAGTGTTTAGTCCCACATCGTCCAACGGTGGGACTTGGAGGCTCTGGAGAGGCTATATAAGGAGCCCCAGACCTCCTGTATCCATTGAGAAACTCAATAGAGAAACATGCCCCTTTGAGGGCTTCTCCCGTGGTTTCATCCCGCTCCTCACGGAGTAGGGTTCCACGTAAAAATCTTTTGTGTTCTTTGATGTTTATCTTTCTTGTTTATGCTCTGATTATCGATTCTGCTTCCGCTTCCGATTTTCTAACAGTTTCTCCTCCTGTTCTGCTCCAATATGGCCCCTATTGCCCAGATACAGGACATCTTCTGTTGGGGATGCCCCATAAGAACCCATGATATTTAGCATTTTACATTTCTATTAATTGCATTTTGGACAACCCATATTACACGTATATTAAACAAGTTATGAAACAAACGTGAAGATCTAAGGAGGAACTCACCTAACTAGTCATGCTGCCCTGGCCAACATGAAGAATATTGTTTGCCGTTTTGCTTGAGAAAGTTATTGTATTTATGGTTGATCTTGTTGCATCTTATCTAATGCAGATAATGCAAGTCCTGAATCCAACTTAATTCCCTGTTGTTCATTTTATATGGGAGAAACCGCTATGACCATTCAACAGGTGTGTCTCAATTCTCATATATTATTCTCCCGTTGCCTAATTAATTATATATGACTCGCTAGTAATCGGTAATTATAGTGTTTCACAGGTGAGATAGTCAAGGGTTGTACAATGTTCCTGCTTGTGGCAGTTAACCAAAGAATTATAAACTGTTTTATCTTTTTATTGTTGATGACCAATCTCATTTAATTTGGTCTTTAATCAAAGTTTGTAGTCAGTAACTATTCTAAACATTGTATTTGAAATAAAAAAATTAGTTTACTTCCACTATCAACATCATTTATCTAAAGGATGGTTTTAAATTTCGCAACAACCAGTTGAAGTCATTCTATGACTCATTTAGATTTATTCATTGAATCACCATCATTCATACCTCTCAACACGATGGCCCCGTAGAGTGAAAACGAAATATTGTTGGCCTGGCTCGTCTACTCTAATTCAGTATAATGTCCCTTTCTCTTTCTAGGGGGATTCCTTCATGATTTCTTCTTACTTAATTATCGAATGCACGCTTCAATCATCAATAAACATAACAATTCATATAGGCTGTCCAAAACATAATCTATACCTTGTCACTCCAAAAGTACTTGGGTGTGTTGACTTTGTCCATCCCACTACTGCCACTCCTGGTTGGAATAAACATACTCCTCAAACTCTAAGATGTAAGTTTCTTGGTTACTCCAAGATACGAAAAGACTGTAAATGCTACAATACAATCCTTTGTATTAGAGATGTGCAGATGCTACTCTCCTTGGAGATGCACTTTAAACTCACATGCCTCAATGGAGGAATCCTTCTACTCCATCAGTATCAATTGGTTGTCGTTTGGTCTTTGTGGATTTCACCTAACACGTCCTTCTCAACATGGATCGATTTTAGACAGAAAATGCATTTGGGCATTATAAAGCTCTTTTCCTCTCCTGGCAAATTTAGCGAACTGATATGAAAGAGTTTTTATCCAATGAGGGCTTTGTTTGGTAGACTTGCCTTGGCATTTCCATGCAGATGTGCACACACCATTATGGTTTGGAATTTTGTAACGACCGGTTGAAGTCATTCTATGCCTCGTTTAGCATTATTCATTAAATTACAATCATTCATACACTTCAACACAATGGCACCGTATAGTAAAAACACTGAACATTTTTGGCATGCTCGCTCGCTCTAATTCAATATAATGCCCATTTCTCTTTCAAGGGTATTCCTTCTTGGTTGTTTCCTACTTAATTATCAAATGCATGCTTCAATAAATAATAAACTAGTAACTATTATTCTACTCTCTCCAAAACCTCATTGTCACTTCAAAAGTATTTAGGTGCATTGACTTTTATCCATCCTATGACTCCTGGTCGTGGTTGGAATAAACTTACTCCCCAAACTATAAGATGTATATACCTTTGCTACTCCAAGATCAAAAGGGCTATATATGCTATAGTTCTTTGCATCAGAGAAACCCATTATATGCATATGTTACTTTCGTCGGAGCTGAACAATGTACAATTAAATTCACATGCCTCTGTAGAGGGCTCCTTTTATTCCTTCCATGTCCATTGGATGTCTTTTGGGCTTTGTGGATTTCACCTAATAAGTTCTTTTCAACAAGGACCCAATTTATGTGGAAAATGTGTTTGAGCATTGTAAAGCTTGTTTCGTCTCATGAAAAATTTAACAAATTTGGTTGGAAAAGGTTTCTATCCTTTGGAGTAGGGCGTTGTTTGGTAGATTTTCCCTGGCGTTTCCATGTGGATGTGCACACATCATATATTTGACGTGTCCACTTCGAACAAGTAATTTAACCCTTATTTCATTTTATTTCAGAAAATTGACTCATCGTCTAGATTCTCAATCATTGTCTATTGGCCATAGGTTAAATTGTTCTGGTGGCATGTCCTTGCTGGTGGTTTAGAGGGAGGGCTGCCAATTTCCTATTTATCTCTTATTTGATAGGGGTGAAATTGCTTGTGGCAACAGTTGAATATCATAATGAGTTTCATAATAAGATGGAGAAGTCTATGGCTCACTATATTGGTGGAGACCTACAATTAGGGTTACAATGTGAAACGGCTCTATACCGAGTCAACAAGAATACCTTTAGGTATAGGGTTTACAAAATTCTCTTGAAATCAAAGGAAGTTATTATAAGGCAGCCGTAAGACATGACATGCTCTATGAATTGACATGTGAACCATAAACATGTGCAGAGCAACAGAAATGTAAATACTAAGGTGGATGTGTGATCATACACGAAAAGATCGGATTCGGAATGATGCGATCAGAAGGAAAGTTGGTGTAGCTCCGATAGAGGATAAGATGAGAGAAAACCACTTTAGATGGTTTGGCCATTTGCAAAGGAGATCGGCTAATGCCCCATTAGAAGATGCGGGATTTGGGATGTTGAGTCAGCTAAGAGGGCAAGGAAGGCCCAAGAAGTGTTGGAATGAGATTATTTGAAGGAATGCTATTTATTTGGTTCTAAGCCCAAGAATAATCCACGATAGATCTGGATGGACGTAAAGAATCCATGTAACATGCCCTACTTAATATAGGAAAAGGCTTTTTTTTTGAAAGCTGCAAGGTAGGGGGAAGCACTCGGAGATGCCCGCCCCATCAAAATATATTTATAACAAAACCAAAAGGGAGGTTACAAAGCACAGATTACCACCCAAAAAAACCAAAAAAACACAAGCGGCTCAACGCAACAACCACTCATCTACCAGCCTCCTTGTATAGCACTGCACATTTTCTTTGTGAAACCTCTGCCCTGAGAACACCAAATCATTTCTGCTACGCCAAATCGCCCACAGAATAGCCATTGGGTGAAGCCGCTCCCTTCTCGATCTCGTCCTATTTTCATACACCGTATTCCAGAAAGTAAGGAACTCATCGGACCGGCACCACAGAATCCCCGCATCCAGCCATATCTGCGATACCACAGGGCATGTAAAAAATAGATGGTCCACCGATTCGATAGCGTTGCCACAAATTAAGCATTTTTCGGAAATGATGCCCAGCAGTTTCACCCACCGATCATGCGTCATCAGTCTCTTGCATCTAAGAAGCCACATGAAAATCCCCACACGCTCCGGAAGATTGAGGCCCCAAATAATAGCACAGTCCCTGTTCAGGACCTCCGAAGCCGCCTGCGGCGGCCTAGAAATGGCACTGTACGCGCCCCTAACCGAGAAGCAGCCCTCCTTCCAGAGCCAGTGATCTCTTCCCTTACCAGGTGCACCCACATTCCCAACAACATCCAACAGCGCCAAGAACTCCTCAAAGCGTCGGTCAGAGAAAATCGCGGAGAACGAGGGCCACCAGGAACCATCAACCTAGCACTCCTCCACCGAACAAAGTTTATTATCCGCCAGCGCAAATAACCGCGGGAAACGAGAGCAAAGAGGACCCGCTCCCGACCAGTCGTCGCCCCAGAAAGCAAAGGAGTCCCCCCTACCAAGCACCGGCCTGAAGAGATTGAGATTCCTGACGAACACCTGCACCACGCCCCGCCAGAAAGGCGTCATAGCCGCCATGTTGAGCACCTGCAACCGGGGCGCACCCCTCACCCTGTAGATGCTCCGAAGCACCAAGCAAACCAGGTCATCACCAGGACCCCAGACCCTACTCGGCCACTTAAGCAACAACGCCTCATTCATCTGCTGAAGAGATCTCACCCCCAAACCTCCCCAAATCTTCTTCCGAGTGACATCCTCCCACCCAACAAGATGGACCCCCGCACGCCCACTAGATGCATTTCCCCACAAGAAAGCGCGCATCTTCCTCTCAAGCCTCTCCAGGATCCCCTTTGGGAGCTTGGGGCTCGAAAGAAAATAAATTGGAATGAACAACAACACCGCCTTGACCAGAACCAGCCTACCACCCCTCGAAAGGAGAGAGGCCTTCCAACCCGCCAACCTCAAATCCACCTTTTCCACCACCCTCAACCAATCACCAAGCCAAAGAAGAGGCCAAATCGACAGCAAGACACTCCGCCTGCTCGAAAGGGATAAAAGAGGACTTACAGTCATTTTTTATTAAACCAGAAAGCTCCGAGAAGACCTCCAGGAAAAGGCTTTGTTGTTGTTGTTGTCAGGGTTTACAAAATATCAACCAACACTCCCCTTCAACCTGGATGATTTATATCAATCGTCCTCAGCTTGTTGCAACATTTCTCGAACCATGTGCATGCAAGTGGCTTGGTGAACATATTCGTTGTCTGATCTATAGAAGGTATGCTGAGAATACAAAGTAACCATCTTTGTGTAAGATCTCTAGTGTAATGGCAACCAATTTCCACATGTTTGATGCGTTCATGAAACATGAGATTGTTGGCTCTATATGTTGCTGCGTGGTTGTCGCACCTGCATTCCATGGTATCAAAAGTGATATGACGATCTGTGTGTGTTGATTGAATCCTTACTAGTTTCTCTGTTGCATGGGCCATGGCTTTGTATTCGATCTCAACACTTGAGCAAGAGACCACTACTTGTCTCTTGCTCGTCCAAGTAATCGGGTTTACTGCCAAATGTTGATTCTAGTAGTAGATTTTCTATCTGTCATGCATCCTCCGTAGTCTACATCTGAATAGGATATGAAATCAAAGGCATTGTCTTTGGTGAACCACATGCTTTTCCCTGGAGAAGACTTGATGTATCTTAGAACCATCATGCATGCGTCGAATTAAGCTGAAGTAGGTGAGTCCATGAACCGAGTCAATTTCTTGATGGCTAGAGATGCATATGGTCATGTAATGGTTAGATACAATAGTTTTCCCACTAGCCTCATGTATCGATTGGTATCTGCCATAGCTGCTGGCTTATAAATACATCCCTTAAGATCCATAGGTATCTGTACTGGCTTGGAACATAACGTCCTTGTCTCTTGAAGCAAATCAATGACATACTCCTGTTGGGACATAACTAGTCCTCATCGCTGGGATAGCTATTTTAATCCCTAGAAATTATCCCAATGGTTCCAATTCTATAATCACAAATTGTTCGACTAGCTGTTTCTTTACTAATGTAATACCGTCAAAGTAATCTCCTGCCTGCAAAAACAAGCATTGCACAGTTTTTTTCCATTCTTTCGTATGAACAAAGAGTGATTGTTGATGATCTGGTGAAGTCTGAACTCTCTAGTACTTCTGATTATTTCTGGAACCAGGTGTGAGGGCTCTGTTTGATTCTATATATAGCTTTGTATAACAAGCACACATTCTCACATTCCCCTTGAGGCTCGAAGTCAGGACTTAGTTACATGTATACAATTTCCTAATGGTCGCCTTATAGTAATGCATTTTTTATATCAAGTTGATGTAGAGGCCGGTCAAGCTATACTACAACAACGAAGGTTCAAGAAAGCGGTATGCGTATGCATTCGGACAAGCCACTGAATATTGAATAAGCGGTATGTGAGGGCATATGCGGGGTATATGTGGTTCTACGCGGTTTTTTAATTTTTTAATATTAAAATAAATAAATATCTATGATTAATATTACGATTTAATTTATATATCTAAGTGGAGTTAAAGAAGATCTAAGAAAAACGATCCCTGTTAGATGGTTGAGTATATGCTTTTTAGTGCCTAATATTTAATCACAAAAAACATTTAGCCAAAAAACTTCATATATTAGATGATTCATAATAACAAAACTTCATTACACATACATGCACTACATGAGCAAAACCTGAATCAGCATGACAACATATATTAAAATAGTTGAAGATACATTGCATTTACTCATGAAAACATGAGATAGATATAAAACATTGCATATGTATAATGGTATAATGCATTGCAATTGTATACAAATGCATGTCATATTCTTACAATTAAATGGAGGAAGATGCAGATCTGAGGTATTAAGCACCTGAATGAGAGGATTTAGATGCTGGAGCAGTATGCGGGGCATTTGCGGGATATACAAGGCATATGCGGGATATGCGGGGCATATGCGTGCCGCATATGTGAGGAGGGTGCATAGTACACCGATTCATGAAATCGGTTTGGTCTGCATGGCACAGTTGCATATGTGGCCGCATATTCATGAAATCAGTTTGCATTGGAAAATAATTACAAAATGTGTAATAAATATATTTATTGGTGAAATAATCTAATATGATATACATGTAATATATGCCAATGTAATATATGATGATATTATCAAGATAAGAACATGAAAAAAGGATATATCAATTTTATAAAGCTTTCTAGTAAATTTATATCCAGTCAAAACGAAATCATTGGATGTTGCTATCACCAAAATATTTATCAAAAATGGATTGGCTATAGTTGTCATTAAAGATATCCAAGTTGTTGATATGAATCATATGATTTGAACCTAACCGTATGTTCTACTGAACTCAGATGAAGAATGGTCTGATGTCCCCCTGTGCCACCATACCCTACGAGTCTGAGGATCTTATAAGGGCGTATTCGAATTCACACGTAGTTTCTTATAAGGGTGTAATAGTAAGAGCTCATTGAAATAATTGGACATGTTAATGGTAAATATGAATATGAAAGAGGTCAAATTTAAGCATTCATCTTGCATAAATATACATTCAACAACTATGCCTTTATAAACATTTGAAAATACCAATTGAAATAATTATTTTCTTTAAAAAAACGCTTGAAAAAAAATCCCTAATGCCTTACCTTGCGACTCGGCTCGTCTCGACAACCTTAGGCATCCTAGGCACGCGCCTCAACCAGGGGGTCCAAGGCTGTCGCCTCGAGGCTCTTTGGCTCCGGTCCGTTTCGCCTCGAGCGCCTTTGTGCCTCGAGGTGAGTTTTTTCAAACCATGGTCACAGGACTTGATACCTACTTAATGCTCGGATGTATATGGGTTTCCATTATCAAGTTTAACATGGATGTCATGGTGGGAAAATATGGAGCTTGTTTCATTGCAAAGGGCGCTATACACAGATTTATGTTATTGATTTCATTAAATTCTCTTTGGTTGTTCGTTATTTACTTTTTGCATATCCATTTAATGGTCTAGTGGTAGTACAGTGTGTCTACCATACAAAAGACCAGGGTTCAAATTCCACTCTTGCAGGGGTTGCGTTAGGTAGACGGTCAACATAAAAATAGTCGAATTTTTCAACGTGGATTTGAGCAAGAATCCATGTAGCCGACCCTACTTATAGTGGGAGAAAGCTTAGTACATTTTTATATGTTGTGCACCAACATTATTGGTCCCAATTAAGATGTCATGAATGCCTTCCTCTTCGGTCAATTTGAGGTAGAACTCTCTTAGAAATGAAGAGTGAGGATTGAGGTGGCTCTTGCTTTGGATATGAATTCCAAGTAGAAAAGAAGGATAGGGCAAAGTACACAAATGCACTGCGCACACCCTTATTTTTCAAATATTGGAGCAAATAATCTTCTTAGTTCTTGTTTCATTAGGCTCATCGTGGTCCCATAATTGGCTTTATTATAAACTACGAATTCCTCTTTCTGTGGTGGTTTTGTTGAAAAAAATGGAAAAAATATTGAAAAAGGAAGAAGATATGAAGGAAAAAAGAAAAAGAGAAAGTGGAGTTTTTGTCAATTTTTTGTCCTAGTAGTCTTTGTAAGGCCACCTGTTAAATTCGTGAAGATATGATATGGGTTTAGCAGATACAAGTGTATTTTCCGCTCTTCGTGCCCGTTTTGCAGAGTAGTGTGGCTAGTTATTTAATTGGAAGTATCGTAAATTAAAAATAAAAGAAATTTATGTTGAAATAAAAGAAAATTCCGTGTTAGAATGCTGGCATTATAGACCACCCTTTATTTTTCTTTTTCAAAAATAGTCTAATGTCACTCAATTAAAAAAATATCAAAGAAGCATTTTTCCTTAAATTTATAACATGTGCATTTCTTAATGAATTTCAAAATCGTCAATGCCACAATTTTTGTACTTGTTTCATGCATAGTATGGAAAGGTTTGAAATGAAAAAAGAGGCATTCACCGTAGCCCTAGAGCTCTCTCATAGGAGAAAAGTTCTAAGGTAAAATTACATAAAGAGAAAAGAAATAGAATAATACAAGATAATAATGAAGAGATATAAATATCTCAACACTCCCCCTCAAGCTGGAGCATATATGTCTATCATGCTCAGCTTGGAAGAACATCGGTGAAAAAACCCCTTTGCAAGAGCTTTGATAAACATGTCGGCAATCTGATCACCTGATGCAATATGGGAAGTGAATAAATCCCTTTTGAATCAAATCACGGGTGTAGTGGCAGTTAACCTCAATGTGCTTTGTTCTTTAATGGAAGGCTGGGTTATTAGTTATGAATAGAGCATCTTGATTATCACATTTCAGGTGCATAGGAAGTGGCACCTCAATAGTCAAGTCAGTCAGAACAGACTTGACCCACATCATTTCTATGCTTCCTTGGGCCATGGCCCTATACTCCGATTTAGCGCTGGATCTGGCCACAACGGTCTGTTTCTTGCTTTTCCATGAAACCAATGAGCTGCCCACAAACACAGTGAAGCCTGAAGTAGACTTCTTGTCCTTGGGACACCTAACGTAGTCTGCATCCGCACATCCTGAAACTGCAAGAGATTTGTCTCTCTTGAATAGAAGTCCTGCCCTTGGAGAAGACTTCAAATACCTCAAGATCATGTTGATTGCATCCATGTGAGCTTGCCTAGGCTGCTCCATAAACTGGATGACCCCGCTGGCAGCAAACGATATATTAGGTCTGGTAATAGTGACATAAAATAGCTTCCCTACCAGCTCTCTCTACTGTTTCTTATCCACATCCGCGGAGTCATCATCATATAATCTAGCATCGGGATCCATCGGAGTAGTAGCAGGTCTGCATCCTATCATACCCTTCTCAGATAGAAGATCAACGACATATTTCCTTTGCATCAATACCATACCCTGTTGATTTCTTGCAAATTGCAGGCCAAGAAAATTCCACAACTTACATAGATCCTTGGTCACAAGCTGTTGTCCAAGGAACTCCTTATCTGCCTGTATACCCTGATCATCACTGCCTGTAACAATAATATCATCCACATAGACCAAAATAGCAACAATACCTGTCTGGGTTCTCTTAACAAAAAGAGAATGATCTGCAGTAGATGTAACATAACCTTATTCAATCAACTCCGAGAGCTTCTGGAACCAAGCCTCGGGCTCTGCTTAAGGCCATATATGCCCTTGTAAAGTTTGCACACCATACTGGACTCCCCTTCAGCAGTAAACCCTGGCGGTTGCCGCATATACACTTCCTCCTACAAATCCCCATACAAGAAACCATTCTTGACATCTAATTGGAAAAGTAGCCAGTCCCGTACCACAGCAATGACAATAAGAACACACATTGTAGAGTGGCACACAACGAGAGAAAAGGTGTCCTGATAATCCACTCCATAAGTTTGGTGAACCCACGAGCAACCAGCCTGACCTTGTATCTGTCTACAGAACCATCTGCACGATGTTTCACTATAAACACCCATTTACTGCCAACAATCGAAGCACCTGGGTGAGCGGAGATGACACTCCACGTACTACGAGACTATAAGGCGACCATCTCCTCTTCCATCGCCATGGACGACTCTGTAAAGCCTCCTATTAGGATTTCGGTATATGCATAGCTGATAAGCTTACAACAAACTTCTGAAAATCCCTAAAGAGTCATGCTAGGGAAACATGAGAAGAAAGAGGATGCATAATGCATGCACGCCTCCTCCTTCGTAGGGCAATAGACACGTCCAAGTTCGCAGTATCCTCAGAAGAAGTATCATGTATGACGTCCTGCACCTCAATCTGCACACCCAAATCACCAGTGCCATTAGTGGAACTCAAATACTCAGAACATACCTTGGGCGTGCTGGATGATGGAGGAGGCACATGAGCACGAGGCCGACGCTGGTAAACCTGCAGAAAGAAAGTAGGTGTGGCAGGAGGTTGAGGAGGTGGTGATGGTGGCGGTAGAGGAGAGGACGGTGGTGGTGGTGGTGTAGAGTTGCCTGGAGTAGGTGAGATCGGAGGTAGAGGCATATAAACCTCTTCTTCACTTTCTGAAGGAATGAGCTTGTCACCTGTAGGAGAGAAATACATAATAGACTCAAAGAAGGTGACATCTGCACTAACATAGTACCTTTGTTAAACAGGGTCAAAGCAACGATATCCCTTTTGGATCTTGGAATACCCGACAAATACACACTTGACAGCTCTAGGAGAGAGCTTGTCAAGACCTGGAGACATCTGATGAACAAAAGCAACGGATCAAAAAACACGAGGCGTGAGAGAGAAAAAATCTGTCTCGAGAAACGCAATCGAGAACAAGATCTTCTCCCCCAGAACTGATGAAGGCATATGATTCACCATATAACACACAGTGAAAACCGCGTCCCCCCAATAAGAGTGAGGAGCATGACTCTGATTCAGAGTCCTGGTAACATCCAAGAGATGGCGATGTTTTCGCTCAACCACCCCATTCTGTTGAGAAGTATACGCACAAGAGATCTGATGCATAGATAAGGCGCGCAGGCACCCCAGGCCATGCGCCTAGAAAGAGCGCCTTGCTTTTATAGAAAATGGTGTACGCCTTGGGTCGCCTGGGTGCCAAGGTGCGCCTAGGCGCTTAGGTGACTATTTTTTTATGCGTACTACACATATGTCGCATTTTTAAAATGCGATATACGAATGCGATATACATAATGCATTTTGAAAATGCGATATACATGACGCATTTTTGAAATGCGATATACATATCTTAATAATATAGCATCGGAACCTAAACTACCCCACTGTATTCGACCCTCATTTGACCTTGTCATGGCCTCAAATTTCAGCGAATTTCAGTTGAATTTCTGTCGAATATCGATATCCTGTCGAAATCGAAATTCAACCGAAATGGTCGAAATGACCGAAATATGGGGACCGTAGTAGAAAAAATGACGAAATGATCGAAATTTCGGTCGAAATTCTACCGAAATTCTATCGAAATTCCGTTTCGGTCAGTCACCGAAATGGTGACCGAAACCGACATTTAAGGCTTTGCCTTGTAGCTCGCGAAATCCCTTGCGTCGTCCCTGCAGAGAAAAATCTCCTCCGCTACATCCTCTAGCGATCTCCCTCCTCCTCCGACGACCTCCCTCTCCTCCAACAACCCCCCTTCTCCAGCGACCTCCCTCCTCCTCCTCCAGTAGCCTCCCTGCGTTCTCGTGCTCTCCCTTTGTAAAATGACTTCAATGGAATCCTTGGATGGGGATGCCATTCCTAATCCTACTACACAATCCCATTTATTGTGCAAAGGCCTGTGGAAATTGATCCCCGTTTCACTGACAAGATGAATGATCCATGCTTGAAAGCGGCATCGGAGGATCCCGGTTGGAAGTACTCTTTTTGGTCGAATACACTAGACAAGAATAAGATGCAATGTGCATCGTGATGCCACATTACTAATGGTGGCATCAAAAGGCAGAAGGAACACTTGATTGGTGGTTATCGGGATATATCTATGTGTCTGAAAGCCACTGTCGAGATTAAGAAAGAGATGGCTGGCTTCAAAAGTCGTAAAAAGAAGAGGAAGTTAGTCGTTGATTACAGATATAGTGGAGCTGATTCAAACATTCCAGATGCAGATGATGGTGATCGTGGTGAACTTGTAGTCATCTTGGATAACTCACAACCTGCGGCTACAATAGGTAAAAACTTTAGTTCTAGTTCTGATTCATGTTCTGCTAATAGGCCACCTATACAGAAGTATCCATACAGCAAGGGTCCTATGGACTCGTTTAGTTCTACTAGCCCATGGGAGGTTGTGGCACAAAGGAAGGCAACAAGGGCTCGTGGTGAAGCAAAACAAACTAAAATTGAGTTTGCTTTAAAAAAGGATGCTACACGGGTGGCATATGATGCCATAACTGAGCTATTCTAGACATGTTGTTGTCCAAGCTGGGAGAGAATTTGTTCCTCCATCTTATCACCATTTGCGAAAACCCCTACTTGAAAGATTACATGCAATGACCAAAGATTTGCAGGTGAAGCATGAAGCCATTGGAGGACATATGGATGCATGATTATGTGTGATGCATGGACTGATAAACGACAACAAAGTCTGATAAACTTCCTTGTTAATTCTCCAGAAGCGTTATTTTTTATTTATATAAAGAATGCAACTTCCAATGTACACACTGGGGAATATGTGTTCAAATTGATAGACGAGGTTGTGGAGATGGTGGGTGAGGAGAACATTGTACAAGTTGTCACCGACTATGCAAGCAATTTTGTTTTAGCAGGAAAGTTACTGATAGAGAAGAGGAAAAATCTCTTTTAGACTCCATGTGCTCCACATTGCTTGGATTTGATGCTTGAGGATATTTTCCAAGTTATAGAAATTTTCAGGAGTTATCAAGAGGGATAGAAAAGTAACAACGTATATTTACCAGCATATTCGGTTGCACGATGCGTTTCTACAATTCCGTGAGGATCACCTAGAGCTGTGTAGATGCGGAGTTACCCGCTTTGCTACCAACTACTTGACCCTTACTAGTTTGCTAAAGCAAAGGAAAGCGTTGGCATCTTTGTTTATTTCTGAGGTGTGGAACACTAGTTCTTGGTCGAAGACACATGATAGGAAATATGTCTATGAAACTGTGATAGCGAATGCTTTTTGGGAAAAAAATTGAAGATTACCTTAGAGCTGTCCAACCCATCGTTACTGTGTTGCGTTTAGTGGATGCTGATGAGAAGCCACCCATGGGCTACATTGCTAGGGCATTTGACACTGCAAAGGAAATGATTATTGAAAACTTTGGCAAGTTGGAAACAAATTACATGCCTATTCTACAAATTATTGATTCTCGTTGGGATAATCAGATGGCTCACCCTCTGTATGGAGCATGATGCTTCTTGAATCCTGCATTTTATTATAAAGTGAAGGACAACAGTGAGGCATTGATGGGAAGGTATGCAGGTGATTTCATATTTTATTTTGAGAGGTTGGTTGATGATCCCGATCAACAAGACATGATATGTTCTGAAATGGAGGTCTACAAAGGAGCTCATGGTATGTTTGGTAGGACAATTGCTATTAGACAAAGGGAAAAAACCTTCCATGTAAGTTATATTTCATTATTTATATTGAATGATTTAATGGTAAGATGTGTTTACATTATAGGTTTATTGTGTAGTGGAATGGTGAGTTACTTATGGAAGTCTCACCCTGAAGCGGGTGGCAAAGTGTATTTTGGGACTATGCTGCACATCTTCCTCTTGTGAATGCAATAGGAGTGCTTTTGACTTTGTATGTATTAAAAACACTTATAAATTTACAAATATAAATGCCAACTTTAAACTTGTAAATTTATGTAATACTTGAATGGATGTGCAGATCAACACAAAGAGGAGGAATAAGTTGGAGGTTGATAGACTTTCCAAGCTTGTTTACATCCAATACAACAAGCAACTTGAGGAGAGATTCAAAAATAGGAGGCTGGTGAATTTAGCAAAAGATATTTATCCAATTTCCCTTTCAGAGTTAGATTGGTCGAGTGAATGGATCACATGTCTTTACGTGGAATCAGAGGTTGTACCGGGGCTTACACTGAGGGCCATTGATGAGGCATTATGTGCTTCTCAAGCATATGAAGGTTCTCATCCTATAAGGAGTCAACCACAAGTACAACCAAGCACTTCAGCACGTGGTGGTCTCCGTGGCCGTGGTCGTCGTGGTACTCGTCGTCATGGTTTCAGATTTCGCGAAATTTTGGCGAAATTTTAGCTTCGACAAGGAACCAAAATCTCGAGCGAAATGGCGATACGAAGGCAGTTTTCAGTCATTGCTTCACAAATGGTGGTTGATATGGGCGAAATGTCGTCGAATTTTTGACGAAATATTGTATCGACAAGGTATCGCTACGATATCCGAAACCAATATTTAAATCCTTGCTCGTCGTGCACATGTGATTAGGGAACAATATGTACCTCATGTCCCAGACGATGAGAAGGAAGAAGAGGAGGAAGATGATTGGATGGATCTAAATGATGATGGCCAAGAGTAAGATAAAGGACATGAAGAAGAAACTAACATGTGTGATGATGATGATTGAAGCATTAGGTTATTGTCTTTCAGTCTTTGAAATGTTGTGTTATGCCAAACAATTTGTCTGTATTTTTACCACTTTCCCCCTTTTTTTGGTTGTAACTGGATAGCTTGTTTAAATATCTATGTTTTGGTTCCTTTTTGTGTTGTGATTCTTCATTCTTGTGATTAATCACTAATGTTTGGTTAAATGACATTTATTACCCTAACATGGAATGAAATTTCGCGAAATTTCGGCGAAATTTCGCTGAAATTTCGGTTTCGAGAGGTCATGGGTATCGAAACTCCTATATATATCGATTTCCCGGATTTCGACCGAAATTTCGGTGATATTTCGACATTTCGATCCATTTCGACCCATTTCGATTGAAATTCATGGATCTCAGTACAAAATTTCTTGGATTTCGATCGAAATTTCGGTGATATTTCGACATATCGACCCATTTCGGTTGAAATTCATGGATACATGGTATGTTGAGACAAGAGGGTACATACATCGATTATTCAACTTGGGGAGCTTCTTCCCCTTTGGGTTTAAGCAATGGAGATGAAAAAACTCTATAACTTCTATGTATTTGATATAACTTGTTCCTTTCATTTGTTTGTCATTTATCTTCGTAAATAGATGCATCTTTATTGTAAGTATGTAATTAATTCTGTAATTCATTCGAACTTTGTCTGAGACAGTTATTTCTATGAACAAAACATTGTTTAATTAACCATTATCTACATTTTTAAATAAAAAATTCTTTTCTATTTTTATGAACAAAAGATATCTTCTAAGTGTTGTTAACTTAGTTATTTTGATTTCCATTTCAAGTATCTATCAGACTGCTCAACAATATGTCTGATATGACCGATATGGTGTGATATAAGGCGCATGGATGAGAGATGTGTGTGATATAAGTGTGCATTTGTAAGATGTTGTTTTAAGATCTTGGATTGGATGATATTAATTTCCAATACATATCAGTCAAGAATCAACATTAACATCGATTTGACCGATTTGACCGATATGTGCGATCTAAGGGGCATATATAAGCAATATCTGTGATATAAGTGTGTATTTGTAAGCTATTTATTGTTGCAATAACTCAGAAGATCTTAATTTCCAAAAAATCATCGAAAAATGGCTTTTTTAAGTCATTTTTGACATTTCCACCGAAACGGTCGAAATTTCCCGAAATTTCACCGAAATTTTGGTTTTGGAGGGGACCGAAACGAAATCGAAATCGAGATTTCGAACCTTGCCTAACACTCTAGTTACTGTGTATTTATAAAATCAAAAGTTCTAAACAGATAAATAAATCCAATACCTACTGTAATTTTTTTAAAATATAATAAATGATGTCACATCTCCAAAGTGCGACATGCGCTTAAAAAAATGATGTCGCATTGGAGACATGTGACATCCATTTGCTTTAAATAACTATATGTCGCATGTCTCAAATGCGATACATAGGACACACTTTGGAAAACGCCTAGGCGTGCCTAGGCGTACAAACGCCCAGGTTTAACGCCTTGTTGCCTTGCCGCCTTAATAACCATGGTTTGATGCACAATGCCATATGATCTAAGGAACTGAGAAAGTTGTGTACTGCAGAATTCCAGTTCATTATCAGAACGTATAAACTTGACATTTGTAGAAAACACATTCCTTATTTCATTAATAAATGACTGAATAACATGACCATCATCAAACTTGTTCTTAAGAAGAAATACCCACGACAATCTAGAGGACTCATCAATAACAAGAAGATAAAACTTATGCCCCTGAAGATCTGGGGCACGACTGGGTCTCCAAATATCAAAAAGAATCAACTCAAAACGATTATGACTATTTTGACCCTGACGACTCTGGAATGTGGACTTATGATGCTTCCCAAGCTGGCATGCCTCGCACCGGGAAGTAGAGCGAGGGGAGATCTGTGGAAGATCGTGACGTAGCTTTTGTAGAGGAAGATGATTAAACCGAAGATGCCACATATAGGGAGAAGCAAATCCAGTGCGAAGAGAAGAGGCACCATCATAAGGAGATTGCACCAATCTGTAAAGGCCTCCTTGCTCACGGCCAGAACCAATCACCTGCCCGTAAGAATGTCCTGAAACACAATAGTAGAAGGGTCAAATATGGCACGACAATGCAAATGCTTGGTGATTTGACTAATAGATAGTAAATTCATAGAAAATTCAGGAGCGCAAAGAACGTTCGGAAGCCACATTGCAGGAGTTAACTGCACCTCTCCCTGACCAGTAATGGGGGAGTGTGTCCCATCTGCTATCACAACTGATCTACCTATCTGAGTCGAGCTATAGGTACTAAACTGCCCTCTGTCTCCACAAAGATGATGGGAAGCTCTTGAGTCCATAATCCACTCCGACAAGTCTGCCCTGTAATAGCTAGTAAGAACATATGCTATACCTGATGTAGATGTAGAGGCTGAGGCTGCTACCTCTGATGATCCTGAGGAAGAGCTAGTTGGCCAAGGGGAAGGCATTATCTCCCTGAGCCGCGCTACTAATTCATCGAATCTTTGATCAGATGCAGTTGAAGAACTGCCACCCGACTGGATCTGTTCTGCCACACATGCTGAAGCGGGAAACCCATGCTTAGAATAGCATGTTTCCTTAGAATGACCTGGCCTGTGGCAGTAAGTACAAGACTGACGTGGTGGTCGACTGCCCCCTCCCCTTCCACGACCTCCTCGGCTATAGAACTGTGTAGAGCTCCCCCTACCACGAGATGCTGCCATGGCTGATGACGTTTGAGACAACTGAGTACCACCAGAAGATATGGAGAGCATGCTCAACCTGCGATATGCCTCCTCCATTGGAGGTATAGTGGTATCAATAAGAATATGTGCTCTAGCAGCATCGTACTTTGAGTCAAGTACCGCTAGAAACACTCCAATCATCATTGAATCCCTATATGCCTTGAGCTTCTCAAGTGTGACAGTCTAGGGAATGCAACCATGTAACTTCTCAAGCATACCCTTTAGAGAAGTATAAAGGGTATGGAGAGGGCGACCATTCTGCTTAGACGTGAAGATGTCGTGTTGAAGTTGTAGAATCTTCGACTCGTTCCTCGCCGGAGAAAATGTAGCGACGAGAATAATCCCACATGGCCTTGGCCATGGGCTGACTCAATATATCATCGGCTTTCTCCATGGACACCATTCCAGAAAGCCACACACGTGCATAAGTGTCGTCTGCCTCCCATGAGACATTAACCTCAGTCTTCTCAACAGGCTCCTCCTGTGTGAGAATATGCTTCTTGCCCTTGCATTGCATTAGACTCATGAACTGCACGGCCCACAATTCATAGTTTGTTCCATCCATCTCCACGATGGGTGCTGGACCTTTGAAGGCACCCAAGGATGGAACATCTGCTTTGTTTTCTTACATGGTGACAACGATCTTCAAGACTGGGGTTGCAAACTGGAATAACAATTGTCTACACATACATATAGGAAAATGGTTGTGGGTGTAGACTCATACCACAACCTCTTCCATCAACATGAGGCTTCTTGAGAGGCCTAGAATGATTTTAGAAGATAAAAAAACCATGCCCTAGGAACCAAATCAGACCTATTAGAGCCCATAAGATCCGGGGTAGAGCAAATCTTGCGGATTCGGGAAGGCCGCGAGACCGCCCCTAGGGCTTGCGGGTGGCAGCGGTGCCCCCAGGGCTTGCGGGAGGCTGCGGGTTGGAGCTTCACGCGGGCGGTGACTGGCTGCCGTTGTGTCGCGGTATTGCTGCTACTTGTGGCGGCAACTGACTACCGATGTGCGCGGGTGTTGACGGCGACGCCGGGTGCACGAGGTCTCTAGGGCTTTTGGTGGGGTTTGGATTCTAGGGCACAGGCTCCGGTCTAGGACCGTCGCTCTGATACCATGTGGAAAGGATTGAAATGAAAAAGATGCATTCACCGTAGCCCTAGAGCTCTCTTATATAGCAGAAAAGCTCTAAGGGAAAATTACATAAAGAGACAAAAAATAGAAAAATACAAGATAACAATAAAGAGATATAAATATCTCAAAACATAGAAGATGCAAAAATAACATCCTGCACCCAGGCCTTCCCCGTTGCGGTCTTCTTCAGGGTAGAGGTCCTCCGACCTCAGCTCCTTCGGTTGAGGGTACTGTTCCTTTGATATTGTTGTGTTGGAAGCGGGCTAAGTGCAGATCGCGACCGTGGTATTGATTAATGGGAGATTGTTGAAGGTTGGGCTCAGGGTGGAGGTGCTCCTCACCTTGGCTCACCCGAGATGGATTCGACACGTAGATTAGATTTGATGTAGCTTCTAGGACGGGTAATGGAAGTTCAATTTACTGTTTATGCGCTAAAGGCGATTTCCAGGTGCTCATGCCATGGTCTCTGACACATCAAAAGACTCATCCTTGCGGCACCATTTTGTTCTTAAGTATAGTAGATACACTTGTTCAAACCCATATAAGCTATAGGCTGTCAAGCAATTCATGTGTAATATAGCTTGGTTACTTATATCGGTGACACATTTTTGAGATAAAAAAACCCCAATCATATATTCTGCACATCTATCCACCACAATCCCCATTCACCCTTATATATTGTTGGGAAAAATAAGAGTTGTGTTTATTCCTTGAGCCCTAGACTCTTTTATATAGGGAGAGGCCTATGGGAAAATTACATACGGTAGACTAAAGGAAAACAACAATTGATAAAAGGTACACGAACATAACATAAACTTCTACACTCCCCCTCAAGATGGAGCATAGATATCTATCATGCTCATCTTGGATAAACACTTCTGGAAGGGACCCCGAAGTAAAGCTTTGGTAAGAATGTTTGCCGTTTGGGCTCTTGTGCTAACATGAGTTGTAGAAATAAAGGCTTTCTGGATCATATCACGGATATAATGGCAATCAACCTCGGTATGCTTTGTCCTCTCGTAAAATGCAAGGTTACCTGAGACATCCAAGCATACCTGTGTCACTTAGCAGGTCCGCGACATATTTCCTCTGAGTCATCACAAGTCCTTGTTCATTTCTAGCAAACTCCAATCCCAGGAAATATCTAAGTACTCCTAGATCCTTGGTAACTAGTTCGTGGCCCAAGACATGATCAGTCTTCTACATGTGGCGGGCCCGAGTGCGCCAGATGGAGACTCTGTTTCAATGGCTCTGACAGGCGTAGTTTAGAGCACACCAGTTTGACTCACACTTCAGTCTAGTGTTCCTCCTCACTTGCACGGCATGAGAACCATTGTCCTCGACAGCAGCCGACAGTTGTGCGTGTTGAGTTGATATTGACTGTAATGTCCTGTGTTGTGAGTTGAGATTTCTTTCTGGTTGTCCAAGCTAAGCATTGCATGCTCCATCTTGAGGGATAGTGTTGGAGTATTTCTTATATGCATCACTTGAGTTGTAGATGGGTAAATGGATCACTACATGATCTATTTACCGCATCCATGTCTTTAGTCCCACATCTAGCAGTTGTGAGATGTGTAGACTCAGTGAGGGCTATATAAGAAGCCCCTCACCCTCTGTATCATATGAAAAAGTTCGATGAACGATCAGCCCTATGAGGCGTTCTCCTGTGGTTTCATCCCGCTCCTTAGGGAGTAGGGTTCCACATTAAATCCCTGAGTTCATGTTTATTATTTCTGTAGCTTATGCTATGTTTATCAATTCGCTTCCACATTCCTATTTTCTGACAACATATAATAGAAGTTTTTACATGTTAATCATAAGACTACACTATATTATTATTTATTCTTCTCATCTTCTTCATCCTAACTTCTTCCCCATAGTACCCCTCCCCACCACACACAACATAAGAGCTTTTGTCTAGCATCCCTGAACCATGTGACCGTGGAACACTCATTCCAACTGCAAGAGCTACAATGAACACATCTAGCGCCCTACAACAACTCTTTCTCAATCATAAAATTTCCGAAAAACACCTCCCTAATAATCCTTTAAGATGCACCAATGCATACCTAGCCCTTGCGGCTATGGGAACTTTTGAAGCTTTATATTAGATGCGTACAATCATAAAGTGCATTATCTCCTCCAAGTATGAGCAAGAGTTCCTTGAATTATGCAAGCGCTGACGATATGACAATGTTGAGGAAGGCCTATCATGTGTGAGCTCCTCTCGTCTGTGAAAGCTCAATTAGGAGTCTTGGATTTCAAAAGAACAAGAAAATTTCAAGCTACCTACTCGCATCTCGTCAACCACTTCGTGGTTGTTCGTGTACTTCTCATAATTTGCATATCTGTATTGTCAACTAATCTAAGGTTCAAGCAAATGGCATCATATAGCAACGAGAAACCCATGTTGGACATGCTAGACGCCGCCAACAATAACAGGTCATCTAAAAAGAGCATGGTAAGAGTCGTTCTTAGCATCATCAACAAGGATGCAATGATGCAGAGTTTAGCAGTAGTGGTTATATTGAAGAGGAAGAGAACGAGAATGAACTAAAAAAACAACAAAGCTTCTACCGATAATAGTAATGAAACCAAAATTTTTTAACTTCTCATACAATTTATAGAGTACAAGACATAGGTATCCATATAGAATTTCAATTTTCACATATTTTAATATGTGAATCATTTTGTTGTTGAGAGGAAAGTAGAGCATGTGGGGATGGGGATGTCCAGTGAGATGCATAATAGATCCTCGCGTGCACAGGTATCCCTGCAGACTCCTTTATGGCATTCTATGTGGTCTTCATCAACATCTTTTTGTAGAAGGGAAAGTCATCATATGTGTTGAAATATAAATGCGGAAGCATAATTAAAACAAGAACGAACAAAATAAAGAAATATGAAAACATGTACTGCTCAAATTATAACGTGGAACCCTACTCCCTAAGGAGCGGGATTAAACCACGAGAGAAGGTCTCAAAGGGTTGGATCTTTTATTAGAATTTTCTCAATGAGTACAGGGGTCTGGGGTTCTTATATAGCCTCAAAAACAGATCGGAGTCCCACAACTCATCCATGTGGGACTCCAAGATTCAATTACCCCTCTATTACATACTCCAACACTCCCCCTCAAGCTAGAGCTGAGAAAGCAGCAGTTCGCAACAAAAGAAAAAATATATGATACATCTTCACTTTATACTCCTAAGAAAGACAGGGACTGAGATATCCCACTCAAACGAGGATAAAGACACCCCGTTTAAAGAACTGCTGCTGGTAGAAGACATTGCTCGAGACTTTCAGGTTATTGGAAAAGAGATCAATAGTGCATGTCGTAGACGCTGCTATACCATGTTGTGCTTGGAGAAGAGTCGTTGTAGAAGAAGAAAGTCCAACGTAGAACAATAGTAAAAAATAGAGACATCCAGACAAAAAAGTCGCTACTCGATGAAGATGGTTGATAGCTGTTGGGAAAAATAAGAGTTGTGTTTATTCCTTGAGCCCTAGACTCTCTTATATAGGGAGAGGCCTATGGGTAAATTACATATGGTAGACAAAAGGAAAACAACAATAGATAAAAGGTACAAGAACATAACATAAACTTCTACACTCCCCCTCAAGATGGAGCATAGATATCTATCATGCTCATCTTGGATAAGCACTTCTGGAAGGGACCCCGAAGTAAAGCTTTTGTAAGAATGTCTGCCGTTTGGTCTCCTGAGCTAACATTGGTTGCAGAAATAAAGCCTTTCTGGATCATATCACGGATATAATGACAATCGACCTCGATGTGCTTTGTCCTCTCGTGAAATGCAGGGTTATTTGCAATGAATAATGCAGCCTGATTATCACATTTTAGTGGCATGGAAAGAGGAGCATCTATATGTAGATCTGTCAGAACTGCACGAACCAACATCACTTCTGCACATGCTTGGGCCATAGCTCTATACTCCGATTCAGCACTGGATCTCGCAACTATTGTTTGCTTCTTGCTTTTCCATGAGACAACTGACTCCCCAACAAATATAGCAAAGCCTGATGTAGACTTCCTATCTTGTCGACACCCTGCATAGTCTGCATCTGCACATGCTGAAATAGTAATAGTACCCTCCTTCCTAAACATCAATCCTGCACCTGGAGATGACTTTAGATACCTCGATATCATATGTATAGCGTCCATGTGTGCCTGACGAGGTTGCTCCATGAACTGGCTCACTTTATTTACTGCAAATGAAATATCTGGTCTGGTAATAGTAACATAAAAAAGCCTCCCGACTAGTTCCCTGTATCTTCTCCTGTCAACTTCCTCGGTATCGTCATCATGTATCTTCATAATTGGATCCATGGGTATAGAAGCAGGTCGACATCCACGCATGCCTGTATCACTTAGCAGGTCTGTGATATATTTCCTCTGAGTCATCACAAGTCCTTGTTCATTTCTAGCAAACTCCAATCCCAGGAAATATCTAAGTTCTCCTAGATCCTTGGTAACGAATTCCTGGCCCAAGAATTGTTTTGTTCTTTTTATTCCCCGCATATCATCTCGTGCAATAAGTATATCATCAACATACACCATAATAACAGTCATACCTCTGGATGTCCTCTGTACAATGAGAGAGTGGTCTGCATTCGACCTTTTGAACTCTTGCTTCTCAAACAAATCTGAGAGCTTCTGGAACCAAGCTCTCGGGCTCAGCTTTAGGCCATAGATTGCCTTATGGAGCCTGCATACCTGTATACACTCCCCATCAGCAGTAAACCCAGGTGGCTGCTGCATGTACACTTCCTCCTGAAGATCACCGTATAAAAAAGCATTTTTGACATCCAGTTGAAACAGGGGCCAATCATGAATCACAACAACATATAAAAGAACCCGTATGGTAGAATGACGAGCAACATGAGAAAACGTGTCAAGGTAATCTACCCCGTACGTCTGAGTAAAACCCCGAGCAACCACTCCAGCCTTGTACCTATCAATACTGCCATCTGCATTGTGCTTCACCGTAAAAACCTACTTGCAACTCACAATAGATGCCCCAGAATGAGCTGGAACAAGGCTCCAAATACCTCTCGACTGAAGAGCGGCGATCTCTTCCTCCATAGCCATACACCATCTACTATCAGCTAATGCCTTCTGATGAGTCCGTGGAATGTTCACAGCCGATAAAGCAACTACAAACCTCATGAAATCTCCTGTCAGACGATCAAAAGTAACATGAGAGGCAATTGGATATGACACACATGAACTCTTCTGCTTTCTCAGCGCAATAGGCAAATCAAGTCCTGCATCGGTTGTATCATTATATGTATCATCCCTAACCTGCTCCTGCTGAGAAATACTATCAGTTCCATCATTAGAAATAATGTTATCAGAACAAACCTCGGGCATGCTTGATGATTGAGCATGATCATGTGTAGGGGATTGCCGTCGACTGTAATGGAGTGGTAGAGGAGGAATCAAAGACATGGAATATGGTGGAGGTGGTGGCGATGGTGACGGCGTTGGGGATGGTAGTGGAGGTGTAGGAGCTTATTGTGGTGTATACAAGGGTGGAGGAGGAATGTAGATCTTTTCAGTTATATTTGATGGCGTCAACCTGTCACCTGTGGGAGAGAAAAACATGACTGACTCAAAAAACGTGACATCTGCACTGACATAATATCTTCGACGTAACGGGTCATAGCAACGATATCGCTTTTGAGTCCTGGAATACCCAACAAAAACACATTTGACGGCCCAAGGAGAGAGCTTGTCAATACCTGGAGACAATTGGTGAACAAAAGCAAAGGACCCAAAGACACGAGGAGTAAGGGAGAACAACTCCTTGTCAGGAAAGAAAAAGGAGAAAGGTATCTTCTCTCCCAACACAGACGAGGCCATGCGGTTAATAAGGTAACAAGCAGTGAGAACCACATCGCCCCAAAACGTGTGTGGGGCACAACTCTGGATAAGAAGCGTACGAGCAACATCAAGAAGGTGGCGGTGTTTTCTTTCCGCAACACCATTTTGTTGGGACGTGTAGGCACAAGACATTTGATAAATAATGCCATGAGATGAAAGAAATTGAGATAATGTTTGAGTACAGAATTCAAGGGCATTATCAATTCGCACAATTTTGACAGAAACGGAAAAAACATTCTGCACTTCTTTAATAAAGTTCATAATAGTGTTGCCCGCTTCAGATTTATTCTTTAACATGAATACCCAAGACAAACGACTGAAATCACCCGCATCAACTAAATAGAACTTGTGTCCCTGATGATCGTGAACACGACGTGGACCCCAAATATCAATATGAAAATACTCAAATGGAGAGCTACTGCTCAGACTCTGACGAGTAGGGAAGACAGACTGATGATGCTTCCCTAACTGATAAGCTTCACAATTAAACGACGAGCGGGGTGAAATTTGAGGAAGGACTTGACGCAGTTTCTGAAACGGAAGATGACCGAAGTGCAGATGCGATATATAAGGAGAAACAGGTCCAGTGGAATGAGATGATGCTTCAACATATGGTGTATGGACCAGTCGATACAGTCCGCCTTGCTCACAACCATGTCCAATCACGTTGCCCGTGAGAATGTCCTGAAACACAATAGACGATGGGTCAAATATCGCTCGACAATATAAATCCTTAGTAAGCTGACTAATAGACAGTAGATTCAATTGAGAAATTAGGAGCATGAAGCACATTCTGCAACTGCATATAAGGTGTTAAGGCAATCTGTCCCTGTCCTGTGATGGGAGAATGAGTCCCATCTTCTATGACCACTATCTTTCCCGGGGAAACTTGCTTGTAGGATCTGAGTTGGTGTCTATCTCCACACAAATGATGTGTGGCACATGAATCTACAATCCATTCTGAGGTACCTGAACCCTGGTAGAAAGCAGAAGAATGAGCACTAGCTGAGGTACTAGCTTCTGCAGTAGCAGCAACTTCCAGGCTGCTCTTTGAGACAAGTGAAGGGGTACTGGTTGGAGGCATGATATCTCGCAATCGAGACGCAAGTTCATCATATCATGGATCGAATGCATGTGTAGCGCCCCGATGCTGAATCTGTTCTACTTCACGGGCAGATGCTGGGAAACCATGCTTGGAGTAGCATGTGTCTTCTGTATGATCAATCCGATGACAGTAAGTACACTATGATCCACGATCACGTCCACCCCTACCACGTGGTCCTCGTCCACGAAACTGAGGTGGATTGCCTCTTCTACGAGAGGCAGCCATAGCAGAGGAATTTGGCACAATAGCAGGTGTCGAGACATTGATTCGGCTCAATCTCCGAAAAGCTTCCTCCATTGGAGGGATAGTAGCGTCAGCCATAATCTGAGATGAAGCAGCCTCTTACTGTGAGTCAAGAGAGGCTAGAAAAACTCCCACCATCGTGGCATTTCGATATGTCTTCAACTGCTCTGGAGTAGCTGTGAGAGGCATGAAGCTATGAAGCCTCTCAAACATTCCCCGTAATGCAGTGTAATGAGCATGCAGGGGTCGACCATTTCGCTTTATCGTGAAGATGTCATGTTGGAGCCTCAGTATTTTCATCTCATTCTTGGCTTGGGAATACGTGGCAACAAGAATATCCCACATGGCTTTGGCAGTGGGCTGGTGCAAGACATTGTTAGCCATGTTTGGAATCAGAGTACCAGACAACCAGACCTGAGCATATGCGTCATCGGCCTCTCATGAGGCATACAACCCTGTTTTCTCCGCTGGCTCATCCTCGGTAAGAATATGTTTCTTACCCATCGACTTCATTAGGCTCATGATCTGCATGGCCCATAAATCATAATTGGATCCATCTACCTTCACATTAGGCGCAGGACCTCTGAAGCCACCTGTAGTGGGGATCTCGATCTTGCTTTCAGACATTTTGAATGGAGAAAACTAGGGTTGTAGATAAGATAAACTTTGTTCTACACCGACATGACTAGGTTTAGTTACACGTGTAGACCTTTATGCAACCTGTAGAGATATATTATTCACTTCTGTTCTTTTTTTGCATTTCTATTTTCTGTTGGACTTTTTATGTATTTTACCCATAGGCTGCTCTCCTATATAAGAGAGCCTAGGGCGGGTGGAATAAACTAGTTTTCTCATTTTCCCAACATGGTATCAGAGCGACAGTCCTAGATCGGAGTTCTCGAACCAAGACCCTAACCTAGCCCCCACCTTCAAGCCTTCGTACACCCGCCTCGCGCCACCGGCGCCGCCTTGCGTGTCGCCTCTCGCCTCACGCGTCGCCTCCTGACGCCGATCCCCTGCGCATGGTGCCCCTGTGCGTGGTGCACCTCCCGTCGCCGATCTCCTGCGCGTGCGCGTGGTGCTCTTGTGCGTACGGGTGGTGCTCCTGTGCGTGGTGCTCTTGCACGCGCATCTGAGCGCCAGAGCGTGCCCTTGCACACGCATCTGCGCGCGTCCTTGCGCATCTACGCGCTCGTGTGCGCATCAGCGTGCCTGCGCGACATCTGCACCCGTGCGTGTGACACGTGCTCGTGCGCGACATCTATGCGCACTCCTGTGCGTGTGACTTCCATGCGCGTGCAACCCTAGACCGACGCGCGTGCGACTTCAGCCCGTTCCGAGCTCGCGCGCGTCTCCAGATTGATGGGTTTGGTTGCTTGCGTCTACACATGCAACTGAACCCGTTAATGTCAGTGTAAACAGCCACATATTTAGTCTACTCCCCTAGTCTTCCAATATCATAATGTCAGAAAGCAAGGCAGATATTTCCTCTACAGGCGCCTTCAGAGGTCCAGCGCCCATTGTAAAGATGAATGGTTCAAACTATGAACTATGGGCTATGCAGTTCATGAGCATGATGAAGTCAACCGGCAAGAAGCACATTCTTACTGAGGAAGAGCCTGCTGAGAAGACATGGTTAATGCCTCTTGGGAGGCAGATGATGCATATGCCAAAGTCTGGCTTTCCGGAATATTAGCAATCGAGATTGCTAACGATATTCTCCAGCAGCCCACTGCCAAAGCAATGTGGGACATCCTGGGTGCCACCCACTCATAGGCAAAGAATGAGACGAAGATTCTGCAGCTTCAGCATGACATTTTTACAATCAAGCAGAATGGACGACCTCTACACTCGTTGTACACATCTTTGCGTGGAATGTTTGAGAAGCTTTATAGCTTCATGTCTCTCACAACCACTCCAGAGCAACAAAAGACCTATCGGAATGCCACTATGGTGGGTGTTTTTCTTGCTGCCCTTGATCCTGAGTACGAGGCAACACGTTCCCAGATTTTGGCGGATTCTACTATTCCTCCTATGGAGGAAGCTTTTCATAGGCTGAGTCGTATCACTGTTCCCTCGTCTGGTACGAATCCGACAGCCTCAGCCATGGCAACCAATCGAGGTCGTGGAGGTCATCATCAGTTCCGTGGTCGTGGATCTCGCGGCAGAGGAGGCCGTGTTCGGCCATCATGTACTTTTTGCCATCGTTCTGGACATGCCGAGGACACTTGCTATTCTAAGCATGGATTTCCGGTTTCTGCACGAGTCACTGAACAGATTGAGCCCCCAGCTGCATCATCTATGGATCAACGATTTGATGATCTTGTAGCTCATCTAAGGGGCATCATTCCTCCATCTGGTCCCGCTGCATCAGCACCTACTTCTGAGAGTCACGCCGACGTTGCCGCTTCTGCATCTGCATCCACCAGCACATCAGGTAACACCTATGCATTCACTAGCAGTAGTGGATCGGATACTTTAGAGTGGATTATGGACTTTGGTGCCACACATCATCTGTGTGGTGATCAAGGTCTACTTACAGGATACAGACAGGTTTCTCCAGGCCGTACAATGGTCATTGCTAGTGGAACACATTCCCGGATCACTGGACATGATGCAACCTACTTGGAGTCGTTAGGACTTTGAACTAAGTTGCAGTCCTAAAAAGTTGAAATAAATGACACAGTTAATGAAACAAGTAATGGCATGCACGACAATACTCCTGGGGCAGAAATGCAATGACTAAAAAAACAGTGAAACAAATAAAAGGGCCAACGGGACTGGAAATCGACGCAGCAGGGGTGGGATTCATGCGGACGAAACAGAGTTTGGCATTCGAAGACTTTGACGATAAAAAAATGTTGTCCTAAAAATCAGCAAACCATTGTTCACGAGATGTTCAACGCCCAGCATAAACCTCACCACAAATTCAAGGCAACCCAAGTAGTTAAAAGGGTCACTGGAAAAATATAGTGATGCTGCGACAAATAGGGATCTCAATAGTTCACCAAACCAAGCAGCAATATAGCAGTCAACACTACTAATGTCATACGGACAGAATAATAAGCAAAGATGTGCTCATACCACAACTGGCGATGGGTTTCGGCGTGCTTCAGACATGGTCGTTGGTGTTGGGGTTGCGGGACAGCCATAACAGCGATTCAGAGATGGTCTAGGGGTGCGCGGGTACGGGCAGACCCGCAGTGACGTCGAGTTGAGAAGCTGGCGGTGGGGGGGGGCGTTGGTGGCTGGTCGTTGTCTGGCGGGTGGGGATTAGAGAGGAGAGCGGCGACAGGAAAAGGGAGGTGGGCGAGGGGGCATGGCCTCAAATTTCAGCGAAATTCGGTCGAATTTCTGTCGAATATCGATATCCAGCCGAAATCGAAATTCGGCCGAAATGACTGAAATATGGGGGTGCTAGTACAAAAAATGACCGAAATGATCGAAATTTCGGTTGAAATTCCACCGAAATTCCATCGAAATTCTGTTTTGGTCGATACCGAAATGGTGACCGAAACCGACATTTAAGGCCTTGCGAGGGGGAAGAGGAAGGCTTGGGCGGAGGGTGATGAGAGGGAGGGGAAGAAGGTTGGCTGGCGCGCGAGGGGGAGTGTGGGCGAGCGTCGGGCAGAGAAGAAGCGGGAAGGGGGTGGCGGAAGAAGGTAGGAAACGGCTATTGGGAGGGGGCAGCGGTATGGGGAGGGTTAGGGTTCGGTGGGGAAAGGCGCGTGTGGAAACGAGAGAGAGAGAGAGAGAGAGAGGGAAAGAGTAAGTGATGGAAAAACAAAATAACTTTCATTCAAATCCAAATCCTTCCCACAGGTGGGGTGCCTTTATAAAGGCTAAATTCCACCAAACATGCAACTAATTACTATAAATAGAATGGAAAAGAAAAGATGATAAGGCCTTATATAATGAGCCTTTTACATAAATAAAATAAATAAATAAAAGAAAAAGCAAATGTCTGACTCTATTTCTTTTTAAAAAATTATCAGATAGCATCATGCTACATCAGCTCCTTCCTGCTGAGAAGAATCTCGCTCCGTCGAGATGGCGTCACGATAATTCTGAAGTATATCAGAGCGGAGTTGTCGAAGTTTATCCTCGTCAATCCATGTGCAATCTGTCAGAGGTCGCCCCTTCCACTTGACTAGATAACGACGGAAGAGACCACGTCTAGTCGTCATATCTTGTATGTCGGCAATATCTTCTATCTGATGGGCATCAGTCGCGGCTGGTGGTTGCTAAATATCATCAGCAGGAACTACTGGCGTGGTTGCATCTGTCTGCTCATCTCCGTGATATAAGAAGAGATCTGAAACATTAAAGACTGGCGACGTCTGGACATCTGGCGGTAGATCAAGTAGGTAAGCATTCTGCCCAATTCTCTTGAGGATTCGGAATGGACCAATCTTTCGGACGCTCAATTTCTGGTGGACACTCAAAGGAAACCTCTCCTTTTTAGGTGGACCATCACTAATTCTCCAACTCTGAACTCGCTCTCTCTACGGTGTAGGTTGGCTTGGGCTTGGTATTTCTGGGTCATGATTTGAAGTTTGGCTCGGATTTCGGTATGGATATGGGTTAGGTGTTCGACCAGGTCCTCAACTGCGGCACTACTCCTCCCTTGCATGATTGTGGGTGTAAGGTCTAGAAATTGGGTAACTGGAAAGCCGTACACACTCTCAAATGGTGATTTTCCGGTGGATCTATTAGCGGAACTGTTATACACGAACTCGGCTTGGGGAAGAATTAGATCCCATTTGGACGGAGAGTCCCTTGCAAGACACCGCAATAAATTCCCTAAAGATCTATTAACTACTTCGGTTTGCCCGTCTGTTGTGGATGATAAGCAGTGCTGTATTGCAAACGAGTACCAAGACGAGACCAAAGCGTGAGCCAAAAATGACTCAAAAATCTGGTATCACGATCCAAAGTAAAAGAACGAGGAACACCATGCATTCGAACAACATCACGAAAAAACAAATCAACGACATGAGATGCATCTGAGGTTTTTTACATGCAATTAAGTGTGCCATTTTAGAAAATCTATCCACAACCACAAAAATAGAGTCGACTTCCGTACCGTGAGGGGTAAGCCTGGCACGAAATCCATGGTGATATCTTCCCATGGTCGTAGAGGAATCGGTAGAGGCGTATACAACCCAGTGTTCTGCTTATGTCCTTTGAATCTCTGACATATTTGGCATTTTTGTACAAATTTTGTAACATCCTTTCGCAATTGCGGCCAATAAAACCGCTCTTGGAGAAGAGTCACGGTCTTGTCCCTTCCAAAGTGTCCAGCTAAGCCACCGTTATGCAGTTCTGAAATTAGATTCTCTCGAAGGGAAGTGGCAGGAATGCACAGTCGGTGGGCCTTGAACATGAATCCCTCATGAAGGACATAAGTGGCTGTCGAATCCTGTCCAGTGTCAACACACTTTGCATAAGCATGTTCGAAGTCAGGGTCAGTGGGGTAAAGATCCTTGAGTGCGTCAAATCCCGTTGTGCTTACGGTCATTGCGGTTAAAACATGTGTTCGTCTGCTTAACGCATCAGCCACGTGATTCAGGGTCCCAGCCTTGTGTTTAAGATGGAACGTGTATTCTTGGAGGAAACTAACCCACTTTGCATGACGCTTGTTAAGGGTTTTATGAGAGTTCAGATATCTTAAGGCTTCATGATCAGAGTTAAGGATAAATTCACACTGAATTAGATAGTGCCTCCAATGCTTGAGGGCTTGCACCACGACATAGAATTCGACATCATATGTGGAGTACCGTGATCGAGCTTCATTCAACTTCTCACTGTAGAATGCCACAGGTCGTCCTTCCTGACTCAAGACGACACCAATCCCAACATGTGAGGCATCGCAGTCAACTACGAAAACATTGGAGAAGTCAGGAAGAGCCAATACAGGGGCATTGGTCAACTGATGTTTTAGTTTTTGAAAGCTGGCTTCTGCTTCAGGAGTCCAAGTGGATGCTCCTTTACGTGTGCAATCTACTAACGGAGCCGCACAAGTACTAAAGTACCGGATGAAACGTCGATAGAAAGAAGTCAATCCCAGAAAGCTACGAATCTCAGTGAGGGTTTTGGGCACTGGCCAGCCCTGAAATGGCCTGAACTTTGGAGGGTCAACTTTGAGTCCGTCGGCAGTGACAACGTTATCCCAGAAGAGGACCGTGTCAGACATGAAGGAGCATTTCTTAAGGTGGACAAACAATTGTTGGGCTCTTAAGAGATTTCCAAGACTTGTCGTAAGTGGACTAAATGGTCGTTCTTGTCAAGTGGTAGATCAATATGTCATCAAAGTACATAACAACAAATTTACCGATGAAGGGCCGCAATACATGATTCATGGTTCGCATAAAAGTTCTGGGGGCATTAGACAGACCGAAGGGCATTATTGTCCATTCATAAGGCCCTCTTTGGTCTTAAAAGCAGTCTTCCACTCATCTCCATGTCTGAGGCGAATCTGATGGTACCCGCTGCGAAGATCCATTTTGGAAAATAATTTGGGTACCTGATAGCATGTTCGAGCATGTCATCAAGGCGTGGAATCGGAAAACGATACTTGATCGTTATCTTGTTGATAGCACGACTATCCACACATCATCCATGTACCATCCTTTTTTGGGGTAAGTAGAGCAGGAACCCACCATAGGACTCATGCTCTCTCGAACATACCCACGTCGTAGAAGATCAGTGACCTGCTTGCTCATCTCTTCGTGCTCACTTGGGCTCATCCGATAATGTGGCAAATGTGGTAAGCTTGCTCCGAGAACTATATCAGTGTGATGTTGGAATGTCTCGTAATGGGGGTAGTCCTTTAGGTAACTCTTCACGCATAATGTCAGCGAACTCCTGAATGATGAGCGTTACCTCAGATGGGGCTTTGGGTATAGTCGTCTCTTGTTCGCTCACTTCACGTCCCATCAAGGCGTAAATAGTGGAGCTCTCCTGAAACTTCACGTTGGAAATGTCTGGGCTTCCATTAACAATACATGACCCAGAAGTCGAAGGCTTTGATGGCGGAGTACTTTTACCAGAATCGCGTTGGTCGCGAATTGAAGCGAAGCCACCTGTCGAGGGCTAAGGGCCTCCGTTGTGGTCTAAGGTCACACGTACCTTGTTTATAAGAAATGAGTAGTGTTTCAATTTCCTCTGTGTTCAGTGTCCCGATCAATCTGCCAAGGTCTCCCGAGTAGCACATGACAGACGTCCATAGGAGCTACATGGCAACCAAACCATGTTCTTTATATGAAGGGCCAATTGAGAAGCTAACGAGACTTTGACAGTGGATCAGAAGTTGAGTGCCACCTCGAAACCATGCCACACTGTTACGGTTTCTCGAGTGGTTGAGTTGGCAAGTCCAACTTGCCGACCATTTCTTGAGACACGAAGTTCTCAACACTTCCTTCCATCAATGATCAACGAACAGCGACATCCTCCTGAAGTGCATGTGGTTCGGAATATGCCCCGTCGCAGCCAACTATCAGCGTCATTGACAGCGGGGGTGAGCAAGATGCTCGTGGGTGGCGCTGTCAGGAGCGATAAAGTCCTCATGTTCAATTGCCAGGAAAGGTCCCGGATATATCTCCATCCACTCCAAGAAGTTCGTACTCATCAACCCCCGAAGTGACAACAGTTAAAGTGGCTTTAATCATCTTCAGCTGCTTTCCTGATGGTCAGGAGCAAGGTCTTCAGGGTCCTCGATGGTGCATAAAATGGGCGGGCATAGCCCTTAGGGTTTGGGCACTCAGCCGCTCGATGCTCTTTTTGATAACACCGGAAACAAGTATCAGGTCCTACAACAGGTCGACTTCCCAAAATGCCGGTCCAGGGTTTTCCAGTAGATGGTCGTGTGACGGCAGTAGTTGATAGTTTAGCTTGGGGTTTACCTGCAACAATCGGTGGAGAAACTATTGGTTTGGAGATCGTCCATAGATGTACTAGTTCGTGGGAGAGTTCATAGAAAAAGAAGTTCTCCTTGACTGGGCTTTGGTAGCTTAGTTTCAGCCCGTTCGGCTTGTTTGTAGGCTTCGTCGACGTCTTGACAGTTGTGGAGATAAAGTTCCTCTTGGATAACTTGACGAAGTCCTTGCATGTAGCGGGTGACTTCCTGGACAGGAGTCTCCTGCAATCGGTTGCGACATATGAGAGACTGGAATCCTTTGGTGTTACTCTCTTACGCTCATGGTACCTTGTCTCCAAGCTTGCAATCGCGCATATAGATCTCGCTTGTAAATCTTCAGGCACAAACTTTGTTTTTAGTTTGGCCTTCATATTGCTCCAACTGCAGATCTTACCTTTTCCTTTTCGTTTGCGTTCAGATTGTACAACGATCCCACCATAGCAAAAACGTGTCCCTTTAGTTTGATCGTGACAAATTGAACTTTCGTTCGCTAGGCATAGTCTTCCATACGAAGAAGTGTTCGACGGTTTGGAGCCAATCCAAAAATACGTCATGATCTCGTCCTCCGTCAAATTCCGGAACATCAAGAACGGATGCCTCGATCCCATCCGTCATCGTGCCTAGGACCATGTCGTGACTGGAATTGATAGCCATTAGAGGCTTGTGACGTATACCCTGGGGTGTGTGGTTCTTGGTTCTTTGAATGAAAGGAGTTTCATCTCTTATCCCTTCATCTTCGCTTTCCTGTGAGAGAGAGTCGGTAACGTGTCCATCGGAGGTAGAACAACTAGAGTCTCGGATGTGTTACTCCGTGAGTGTCATCTCCGACTAGTACGCCGACCTTTGTTTGACGTCTCATCATTATGATCCTTCCAAGGATGCGACTACTTAGTGTGGCAATTTTGTCCGCTCAGTTGATCGTACATTTGTTTCAGTTGAACAAGACAGAGATTCTAATGATAGCTCTGTTTGTGAGGTGTTGCCATCTTTAGAGGTATTCGGTTTTTCAGCCATGGGAATCCTATTACTTTTTTGTGTTTTGTTGTTTTTTATCTTATATATATATTTTCTTTTAAGATGCAATAAAACAAACGAAACGGACCGATATGCTCTGATACCAAATTGATGCAACATACTTGGAGTCGTTAGGACTTTGAACTAAGTTGCAGTCCTAAAAAGTTGAAATAAATGACTCAGTTAATGAAACAAGTAATGGCATGCACGGCAATACTCTGGGGCAGAAATGCAATGACTAAAAAAACAGTGAAACAAATAAAAGGGGCCAACGGGACTGGAAATCGACTCAGCAGGGGTCGGATTCCATGCGGATGAAACAGAGTTTTGGCATTCGAAGACTTTGACGATAAAAAAATGATGCCCTAAAAAATCAGCAAATCATTGCTCACGAGATGTTCAACGCCCAACATAAACCTCACCACAAATTAAGGGCAACCCAAGTAGTTAAAAGGGTTACTGGAAAATATAACGATGTTGTGACAAATAGGTATCTCAATAGTTCACCAAACCAAGCAACAATATAGCAGTCAACACTACTAATGTCATACGGACAGAATAATAAGCAAAGATGCGCTCATACCACAACCGGCGAGGGGTTTCAGCGTGCTTCAGACCTGGTCGTTGGGGTTGGGGTTGCGGACAGCAACAACAACGATTCGGAGATGGTCCAGGGGTGCGCGGGTACGGGCAAAACCCGCAGTGACGTCGAGTTGAGAAGCTGGCGGTGGCGGGGGGGGGGGGCGTTGGTGGCTGGTCATTGTCTGGCAAGTGGGGATTAGAGAGGAGAGCGGCGGCGGGAAAAAGGGAGGTGGGCGAGGGGGAAGAGGAAGGCTTTGGGCGGCAGGTGATGAGAGGGAGGGGAAGAAAGTTGGCTGGCGTGCGAGGGGGAGTGTGGGCGAGCGTCGGGGAGAGAAGAAGGGGGAAGGGGGTGGCGGAGAAGGTGGGGAACGGCTATTGGGAGGGGGCGGCGGTATGGGGAAGGTTAGGGTTCAGTGGGGAAAGGCGCGGGTGGAAACGAGAGAGAGAGGGGAAAGAGTAAGTGATGGAAAAAACAAAATAACTTTCATTCAAATCCAAATCCTTCCCATAGGTGGGGTGCCTTTATAGAGGCTAAATCCCACCAAACATGCAACTAATTACTATATATAGAATGGAAAAGAAAAGATAATAAGGCCTTATATAATGAGCCTTTTACATAAATAAAAATAAATAAATAAAAGAAAAAGCAAATGTCCGACTCAATTTCTTTTAAAAAAATTATCACATAGCATCATGCTGCATCAGGTCAGGGGGAGATTAGACTGACACCATCCATGCATCTCAAGAACGTGTTACATGCACCTGATTTTTCGATGAAATTGTTGTCCATTAGGCAACTTACACAAGGATTTACATTGTCGAGCAATTTTTGTTGCATCCTCTCTTGTTTTCCAGGACATCCTTACGGGCAACGTGATTGGGCGTGGCTATGAGTAAGGCGACCTCTATCGTCTTAGTCGGACTCCTTATGCTGTAACATCAACTCTACCTACTGGGATCCATCTCCCCATTATTGTGGATCCTACGCCTTTGGACATCTACCACTTCAGTAACTACGTCATGTATTACCTCAGGTTTCACCTCACACGTCCATTCATTGTGAGGTGTTAGTTTGGGAAAGCATCATCGGTCTACTTTTCCCAGTCGTCAGTGTCAGAGTAGTACCTCCAAGTTTGAGTTATTCCATATCGATGTCTGGGGTCCTAGTCGTGTTCCTGATCATTAGGGGACACAGGTTTTATATGGGTATTGTGGATGATTTCTCTCGTGTGTCGTGGGTATTTCTGTTAAAGAATAAATCTGAAAGCGGTGAATATTATCATCAATTTCATTAATGGAGTTCGTAATGTTTTTTCTGCATTTGTTAAGATTGTGAGTAGTGATAATGCCTTGGAATTCCGTAATCATGCTCTATCCAGTTATTTTTCATCTCAAGGGATTATCCACCCAAACATCCTATGCCTATACTTCCCAATAGAATGGGGTTTGTTGAAAGGAAACATCGTCATTTACTCGATGTCACCAGGTCGCTTCTTATACAGAGTCATGCCCCTCATTCTTTCTGGGGTGATGCTGTTTCTCACGGCATGCTATCTCAATAATCAAATGCCGTCATCTGTCTTAGGTGAGAAGATCCTCTCTCTCTTATTTTTCCTGACAAAGAATTGTTCTCCTTACTCTTCGTGTGTTTGGCTCGGTAGCCTTTGTTCACCAGTTGTCTCCCGGGACTGACAAGCTCTCTCCTAGGGCTGTCAAGTGTGTCTTCATCGGGTACTCCAGAACACAGAAGGGGTACAAGTGTTATGATCCATTGCGAAGGAGGTATTTCGTCTGTGCTGATGTCACCTTTTTCGAATCTGTTATGCACTTCTCGTCTACAGGTGATCAGTTGGTTCCCTCTGACACTACTGATGCTATATACATGCCACCACCACCACCACCACCAGAACCGCTATCATCTCCCACACCTCCTGTTACTGTGACTGTTTCACCATTGCCATTCCACTATACCCGTAGGCCTGCTTCCGCTCATGGTCACCGCTCATCATCTAGCTCGCGTGAGGTATGTACTGAAAAATATTACTATTGATGGATCTGATGATTTCCTGAGCAGGATGTGTTACAGAGGCCGGTTGAGGAGACAAATGATTTAGATGTACCTATTGCTCTACGAAAGCAGAAGTGGGAGCTGCGCGTCATATCCTATAGCATCTTCTGTGTAGTTTGATCGTCTCATTGGAGAATTCAGGAACTTGTCATTGCATTGTCAGCAGTGGATATTCCATGGAATTATCAAGATGTACTGAAGGATAGTCGATGGCGTTTGGCCATGGAGGAAGAAATGGCAGCTCTTCAGTCCAGATGGCACCTGGGGGGGGTGCCGGCGAGAGAGGGCCCGATGGTGGAGGGGCCCGGTGGGAGAGGAGGGGCCGGGGAAAGGTGAGAGAGGGCCCGGCGGGAGAGGGGGCCCGGTGGGGGGGGGATAGAGAGAAGAGAGGTGGCGGTGCCGGGTAGAGAGGGGGCCCGGGGGGGGTGGAAAGGGTTTAGGGTTTTTAGGTTTTGGCCTGAGAGAGGGGGTCCGGATTCCGCTCTTCCATGTGAGGAGTTGGCTGTAAGAGGGTAAAATGGATCTCTCCAGGTTCCATTTACCCCATCCATATGTTTAGTCCCACATCTACCAGTGGTGGGACTTGGAGGCTCTGTGGAGGCTATATAATGAGCCCTAAACCTCCTGTATCCATTGAGAAAAAGGAACAAAATATCTGCCCCTTTGAGAGCTTCTCTCGTGGTTTCATCTCGCTCCTTAGGGAGTAGGGTTACACGTTAAACTCTTGTATTCCATGTTTTATATTTATGTTCTTATGCTCTGTTTATCATTTTCGCTTCCGCTTCCTATTTTATAACATGGTATCAGAGCGGGTCGATTCTCGAGGATTTCAAGTTCCTTTTTTTATTATTTTCGAGATTTGATTATCATAACATTCTATGTTCTTGTTCTTGGTTAATTTGTGAAGAGTTGTGATCTTTTCCAAGGTTTGGTCCATTGCCGTTTTTCCTATGGTTTTTTTGGAACCCCGGTCGTTCTTGAACATGCTGCCTTTTTCCCTCCAAATCCTGGCACCAACCCTGGCGAAGATCAATGCGCACAACTCCTCACCAGTGGAGTCTGTGCAGGAGGCGCTCCATATCCAAGCTCGATTTCTCGCACAACACGTGCTGGCGCATCACCCACAAAACTCCAAGCCGATGGCGCGCCACACCGATCTCCTCTCAGCGCAATACGAAGAAGTTCCCAGGCGGGATTCTCCAACAAATCGCGATTCCAGGCATGGTGATTCTCCCGCACGAGCAGGCAGCGTTCTGCAGGCGAGCCCTAGCCGCACTCCATGAAATCGCGACAGATCTCCAATTTTGTGCGATGCTCGCGCGCCCTCTTCTCCAACAGCGGCAACGCACTCCCATCTCCTCCAACAACGCGCATGCGGCGTGCGAGAGAAGCTCCTGCACACGAAGCCTCAACGCAAGGAGCCCCTTCAACCCAGGCCGTGCGCACCTCCTCTCTCTCAGGCGGTGTTTTCCTCCCGATCTCCCTTCGAGGGCGGCGTCCCAGCAGATCTCGCAAGCGACCTTCGAGATGCTGCGGCAGCATCTCCATCGGGGGCGGGATGTCTTCCATGAAGAAAGGGTTCCTGTGAGGGGAACCCTAAATAAGAATAAGGCCCAAGGGCCGTTGGGGTGTTTAAAAAAAACTGTGTTGTTAGTGGAGAGCCCAACCGTATGTGTGAGAGGCCAGGAATGTTAAAAAAAATAAAATTGAGAGAGAGAGGCAATCCTGTGTGCAAAAAAAGAGGCTTTTATTTTGGAAAGAGGCGCGCACAAGAAAAAGCCGTACACACGTATTTTATGAAAAAAAATTTATACAAAAAAGCGTAAAGAAAATGAAATGGCTTAAAAAAATGATTTAAAAAAAATACGACGGATAGCCGGAAAAAAAATTGATTGAGAAAAGTTGAAAAATGTGATGACTTATTTAAATTTTTCTTCTTTTTCATTCTTCATATCTTCTCCCAACTTGGTTTGATGTTGATGTTCCGACCAGTCTGGAAGAAAGGGGGAGTATTATGTAGAGTCACATGTCTGTTGCAGATTCAGATTTCAGATTCAGAGGCCGGCCATTTTCCAGACTCTACAAGTTCAGATTATTCAGACGCGACGTCAGTTTTCGAGTCTGCAGTTCAGACACGCCACGAGTGTGCGATCTTCAGTTTCGTTGTCCCCATCATTCTTGTTGTTGTCAGGCCAGAGTTTTCATGTGAGCCATAGGGACTCCAGAGTAGAGGACCATTCCCTATGCCGTGTTGCAAGTGTTTCATGTGGTATCATAGGGACTCCAGAGTAGAGTACCTTTCTCTTAACCAGATGAGAGAGACCTAGTTCTACGACGAGGAGACTTCCAGACTCCATTCTCCAGCGACCGTGGACTCCGACGAGGATTGCACTTCACGACCCTTTGCAGTTTAGCCCTTTTCAGAGATGGAGCAGTTGTCCACATGTTGTTGCAGGCCAGAGTACTCCGACGAGGAGACTCTTTTCCAGTTGCAGTGACTTTGACATGTGCAGTCCAGAGCACATGCTCTCCGACGAGGAGATTTAGCAGACTTACACTCCAGCCTGTTCGTCCTCCTCACTTGTACGGCATGAGAAGCAACGCCCTCGACAGCAGCTGACAATTGTGCACATTGAGTTGATATTGTTTGTAGTGTCATGTATTGTGAGTTGAGTTTCTTTCTGTTCGTCCAAGCTGAGCATTACATGCTCCAGCTTGAGGGGGAGTGTTGGAGTATTTGGTTGTGCGCCATATGGAGTTGTAGGAGGGTAAATGGATCTCTCCAGGATCCATTTACCCCATCCACATGTTTAGTCCCACATCTACCAGTGGTGGACTTGGAGGCTTTGTGGAGGGCTATATATGAGCCCCAGATCTAATGTATCCATTGAGAAAAAGGAATAGAAATATCCACCCTTGAGGGCTTCTCCCGTGGTTTCATCTCGCTCCTTAGGGAGTAGGGTTCCACGTTAAACTCTTGTGTTCCATGTTTTATATTTATGTTCTTATGCTCTGTTTATCATTTTCGCTTCCGCTTCCTATTTTCTAACAACCATGTTGGTGGAAAGAGTTATTCTGTATTGCAATAGAACCCTAGGCTCTCTTATATAGAGAGAACCCATGGGTAAATTACATAAGAAGCTACTAAGAAAGTAAAAATAGCATAAATGATACACCGACTACATAATTATCTCTACAAACATACATCAGATGTATTACGTGCAAAAGAATATAAGAAACTTCTAAATGTAAACAAACTAAGTGTGAGACAAAGAACATTAAAAAGAAAAGATATAAGAGTGAAAATATATTAGTCTTTTTTTTTAGTTCAAGACATTCCACGAGATAGATAAAAAGCACCAATCACAAGGCTCAAAAATCTCAAAACAACCAATAGAAATGGAAATTAATTCATCAACACATACCACACAATCTATAAATAAACCCATAATACCAAATTTGTTAAAATTCTTGGTGTTTTTTGGACTGTTTTGATCAACATTTAGTCAACGATGTCGACCACTTGGCAAAGCCTTCTTTCACTATAAGTAGGGTCGGGCTACAATGGGATTCTTGCTCAAAACCGTGTTGAATGATTCGATTATTTTTTACGTTGGCTGTCGACTACCTAACTCAACCCCCGCAATGGGGGAGTTGAACTCTGGTCTTTTGGGTGGTAGGCACACTGCACTACCACCTGACCATTTAAGCGATGCTAAACCACATGACAGGAAAAAAACAAAACGTTTTTTTTCTCGTAACACTGCGAAACA